>CM060919.1:813515284-814887159 GCA_030737875.1 Allium sativum | reverse complement strand
GATTGACATGTTTTTTTTTGGAAAGGCCGACCGGTTTTTTTGGTGACCACAAACATCTTTATTATATATAAAGGTACTGGTACTCCATACATGCATAAAGTAACATTTCTGTTTTGAAGTGTCCAATCACTATCATTACATATTTTACGCAGTAGAAAACATCATAACATAGTACAAAAGTTATGCAGAAACTAAAGTACATCACCATCAGGATCATCATTGTAACGCCCCGCATTTTTAACTTAAGATAATAAAATAAGAATAACTTAATTAAATATTCAGAATTAAGTGAAACGGACTGCACCATTGCGTTCATCTCAGAATCTGGTCAAAATAGACACCTAGTTTGTGTAAATCGGACACCATATAAAGAAGTTATTAAGGTTTGAAGTTTGTATATGCGCAGGAAGAATATATATAATAGGTTCAAAAATTCAAAAATAGGTTCAAAAATTCGAAAATCGGTACAAAATTCGAAATTTGGGGAGGCGACAGATTCCCGCTCAGGGGTGTCGACCCCACAAGGGGGCTATCGACCCCTGTATCGACCCCTCAAGGGGGTGTTGACCCATGGGTCGACCGCCCTACGACAGATTTTGGCAGATAAGGGTTTTGGGGGATTTGGCTATATATATGGCCTCATTTCACTTGTTTCTCCACACCAAAAACATGGAGAACTAGATGCTGCCTCTGCCTAGATTAAATCAAGTCTTTTCTTCTTCTGTAATCAAGTTATTCAAGTTTAGAGATCTGCAAGCCTTCTTCTATCACTGCGAATCTACGTTAATTTTAGATCTCTTATCGAAGTGAGGTAATTACCAGATCTAGTCTATTTTTCAATTCCCTTCTCTTTTCTTCCCTTTTTCTTTTAGTAAAAATTATAAATCCATGGTTATTAGGTTTTGAATCTTATTAAGGGAAAAACCACGGTTGCTAAAACTTGACCAGATCCAGAATTGGGAAAGCGTATAAGGTGACTGAATTTTAGCTATAGCATTTTAGATAATAATATGTTATCGTTTAGCATTCCCCTTTTTATTAATTGTGAAATTGCCAGATTAATTATAAATTACTGTTATAACAAGTTGAGATGTTAAAATGAATAATTAATATGTTGAATCAGTTAAAGTATTGGAATGATTACATGTTAAAAAACAAACTTGTTAGAATATGGGCAATGACTACTGTTGTTATAATTATATGATTCACTTGTGACATATTATTGAGTAAATGACACGTTAACCTGTTAGATTTGAATAATTACCTAATTAAATGTTTACATGTCAAAATTGAATTAAACACCGATTAAAAAGGTCATGCGCCATAAATATAGGCATAATTTGATGACATGTAAATTAGATTACAGTAAAAAGGATAACATGCCTAAAATTTACAGTAAGCAAGAAACTGTAACGTGCTTAGACACCAGGTTAGATTACACTTGTGGTAGAAGTCTGCCCGGAACCGCCCGGCATATCCAGCATCCACAAGTGGTAAATCTAATGTGAGGGGTATAAGTGCATAAATAAAACATGTAATGGTGTTAAGATATGAGGTTAAGTCAACTTGTGGTAGAAGTCTGACCGGACCCGCCTGACAAATCCAGCATCCACAAGTGTAGACTTAATGTGAGAGGTCTAGTGCATATATATATATAACAAGATATGAAAAAATAGCAATGATGTTAATTAAATGTCTAACTCAGAAAATAAGAAAGGAAGGGATGTAATGGGCTGAGTTAGTGTGATGCAAAGGAAAAGTGATGTATTTCCCTAAAAGACCTATTTCTGAGAACGTGGTTGCAAGTAAGCCACAATGAATAAAGCAAGAAAATGGAAAGAAATTACTTGCCACCACGGATTTAGATGGGAATACGTTATGAAAATAAATCACTGATACCTTCTATAAATCAAACTAATAAGGTGCATGAAGTGTTTTCCTTAATAAAATAAGGAACATATATTACAGTGAATGAATAATAATGAATTACAACAGTAAATGGTTTAAATGGGGAATGATAATCACCTATTACAAATAATTTACATTATTGAGAATGTTGTATAATAGGTAGACTTGTCCTAGGGACAACTGAAGATTATAACTTAGGTTATAATAAACTAGTAAGGAAATTGGATAACTAGTGAAATGAGATAAGGGACACTTAATTGTAAATTAAGTAATCAATAAATGGGGAAAACCTGAAACCAGTTGAGAAAAGGGGGAAAATTTGTGAAATATAAGAAGTTGTACTTAATTATAAATTAAGTAATCTGTAAACTTGGAAGTCTGAAACCAGCTGATAAGAATAACATGTTTAGACATGTCCTAGGGATAAGAGGAAATTATAACATAGGTTATAATAAATGGGTAAAGGAACTTATTAATAGAACTTAGTTAAGAGAACTAAGTTAATAAGGAAACAACGATAAGTTGTAGTTACGGTGTAAATTGAATTTATGATTAAATGAGAAAGAATGAGGAAAACTTATGAAATGAAATAAGTTATATTTAATCATAAATGGTAAGTGACATGTTAATTAGAAAACTTGTGAATTGAGATATACTTAATAACATATTAAGTTGAACATGTTATTGTAACCGTGAAATCAAACAAGAATATGAAAGGGATTGTGGATTGCAGACCTTGGACCACAATCTAGAGAATAACATGTTGTGGGCTTTTAAATAAACTTAAATGAGTTAAGTTATATAACTAAAATTAATAAGCAAGAGGGGCCCATTCCTCAGAGATATAAGGGGCTCGGAAGAACTTGGTAACCTGAATAAAAAGTTAAGATAACCAAGTTAAATGGAAAACTGATAAGATAAAGCAAGCGCATAAAAGAATGTTTAGACATAGGGTCTAATAACATATTAAAGTGAGGCGCTTGGACCAGTCCGCACGTTTGAGGGTGAATAACCCAACGGGGTAGATCATCGTGGTGTTATAAGGCACGAGAGGAGCGCACATTCATCTGATTATTCTATTGGCTCCGAAGGACTGGAAGGGGTAGCATGCGGCTTCCGGAGATACGTAAGGTGCTCCTGGTATCCCTCTGTGCGGTGGCCGATGTTTAGGTTGTGCTCGTAGAGGTTGGGTCTGCGCATAACTACCAGGTGGGTGGGCCTTGACTGCAAATGTAGCTTTGTAGTCAGAATACTGTGACGTGGTGACACCAGGGTGATTCGGTGGTCGCTTCAACGGGGAGGCGAAGGGTCACGACCAACAAGGATAGTAGATCATCGGATACCCGTCATCGGCAACTAGTGGGATGCGGAAAGACTAGAGCTAAAACCAATAGACCTTTCACCTTTCACTATCAGGGTACGGTGGTTGAGGGAAGATGCCAACTGGATGTTTAGATTGTTTGTTAGGGGCCAGTCGTTTAACTTTTGTAGTCTTTACTAGTTGAGGGAGGGGTTGAGGTGGGGCCATAACCACCATGAAAAACAGACCTGAGGGATATCTGTATTTCGAGGCTCTTATAGGCAGCCCTTTGCAGATATGGAAAAGCTCCCGACCGAGTTCCGTGTTTCTTGTATAGCCCTGCCATGGAACTCGGTGCACATTAGAGGACTGCGGTTAAGGCATCGAGCTAAAATTGATGATATGTATGTGGGACAGTCTAGATACATGCATGTCGGCTTTGGGTGGTGTATCGTAGACTTGAGTGTGTTACTCCGGTATGAATTCTGATTCGATCGACGATGGCAGTCTGCACACTTACGTAGCATGGTAATGGCAGACGTATACGCAACATAACATTGTTATGTAGAGATCCATACGTCACTCCGATGTAGGACGGGGACTGCGTTCATTTCTATGGCATTACGATGGAGACCGTGCGAATGGGGTACCATGGGGTTTACCTCAATATTGAGGGGTAGCTATATATATACTGTATTAGGTTAATCCACTGGAAAGTAAATAGGTACGATGTGTGTGTAAGCCTTGAGTGCTGTTAACCCAAGTAACCTAATAAATAAGAAAATGTGATTGAACGGTATATGCAGGATTATCCAAAGTATATAATTTAAATCTAGTCATCGGAACTTGGTGTTCTGACCTCCTCCTCATAACATACTCGCAGGTTAGATTTGTGGCAGAGACATGATAGCTTTGAATACTGGTTAGACAGTATTATTACTACGGTAAGGATATAATTTGATTATATTATATTTTATCCATTCCGCTGTGAGATGTTTTCTGAGCTCTGACATATTTTATGTCTCTGTCTTTTCTGCAGGATACCAGAGCAAACCAATCCGAGTTTCGATAGATGTTAATTTTGAAAAAAATTCGGTCTGTCGGAATTCGGGTTGTTACATCTGGTACCAGAGCTTATGTTTAGGATTCCTGTATAAATAGTGAGTGAACGTATTTGTATTTTTAAAAATATAAATATATTATATATATACCTAGATCCATAGAGGAACCCACTAAATAGAAAGAGCATAATATGGTAAGAATTGGGATACTTGTTTTGTACACTAGAGGAATGAATACGAAAATCTGAGACCCTTAGGTAATTTGGGTGTACTTTGTATGGAAGGAAAGTGAATCCCATATGATTAGTATTTCTGGTTAGCAGGTTTGAAAACCTTATAAATTGGAAAAGGTTGAAAAGAGTAAAATGAATTAGAAACATATATAGTTGAGAGAATTGACCTTGAGAGTGTCTAGGAAAGCCTAGAAAAATTGGAAACTCGCTTTGAGTCTAACCCCATTGTTACTTTTAAGAACTTGGAATTGTAAAAGTTTTGGGAAAATGGTTTATGGTGTTTTCAAGTTTAATCTTAAAAGTTATAGTTTTAGAATATGTAAAGAAGTACATATTGGGTTTTGAAGTAAAATGGGGTATATTTTGTAAATAGTGATTTCTTTCAAAAACTTTGTCTAAAGTAAAATTTCTCGCAGTAAAAAGGTGCATATTATAGAGCATGTATAGCTCGCTAGTTTTCTTGTTATATTTCGTACAAGAATTTTTAATCAAGAAAGTTTTGAAGTCTCTATTCTTTTGGCAATCATTTTTGATAAATTGTTTGAAAGAGAAAATTTTGTTGGGTGGACAAAATAAGTCATAGAAATTAAGAATATAGTAGATGTTTGCACCTTGTAATAAGAGACTGAACCGACCTTATAGGTAAGAACAAGTCATAAACCCGATTGAGAAAATAATTGTCTTTATCTACTCCAGTTTTAGGATTTGAAAAAAAAATGATTTACATTTTTTTAAGATGACATGTTTTTATGGATTGGCAAGAGAATGTTTTCATGAGAAAAATAAAGTTTTGACACTATTAAATTTTTGGAAGAAAGTTTAAATGAAAAGGCCAAACCGTGTTTTTAAAGTATGGAGTAGGTAAGGATTAGTGCCTAGGGAAGACGAGAAAGGTTTTGAGGCTATGAAGTAAATAGAGAGAATTATCTTGGAATAATGGTAAGTTCTCGTAGAATGTGTAAGCATTGAAAAGCCTAGGGTGTTGCTTGAAATAATTGTCCGTACACAGCTAGGACTAGTGGTGACTACTAGATAGTAAAAAGGGCAAGTAAGTGTTTATATCCTATTGCTAATTTTCCTGTTCAGGGTAAAGCCCGTTACTGCATTTTTGTTGGGATTGTTCCGTTATTTTGTACCTGTTGGGTAGTTAGGGTAACACCTAAACCTATCGTGGATCCCATGGTTTGACTTTTCTATCTGAGGGGGGATATAGTCCCGAGATTCTCGGCCCTTAGTAGTAGTGGTGTAGGGTATTTGTTCTCCTGTTTTAGTTGAAAGACTAGAAAGCTTATTTAAATTTAAACTAAGATCAGGTGATTAAATAAGCTAAGGAAAGGGAAATGGTACAACTAAAAAGGAAACAACAAATTCAGTAAGGCAACAAAAATGGAAAATTATGACAAAAGATGGATAAGAATATAAATTTCCAAGATAAGATGAAAAAGAAAATCAGTAACAAAAGGAAATTTTCTTATGTGGGCTGTTATTGGATAGGAAAATAGGGAATCTTTATGAATAGCTACAAAAAATCCAAGTACGGTTGGAAAAAGGTACATAAAAGAAAAACGGAAGATGTGAAATTTTTCATTTTCCACCTTTTTGTAACATAAGAATTCGAATTTAGAAAATTAGATTTTCTAAAATTCGAAAAATAAAGTTGGTTAGTAGGATTATGGATGCAACAATTGGATGAACTACACTCTAATTCAGTAAGAGTGTAGGAAATTTTGGATGAAAAAGTATTTTGATTTTCAAAATATTACACTCATGTAGAACTGCCAGTATAATTAGGATGTGAGCATCATATTTTAAAAGGATTTTTGAAAATTTTGCATACACATAGGAGGTACTGCTTAGGCATACATGGATTATTATGTTGTATTTCACTTTGCACAAATGCATAATGTTTGCAAAAATTGGATGCACACATGATGGATGTATATTATGCGAGGGGTTAATTGACTTTACCTTTATCAAATTTTGGGGACGAAACTTCCAAAGGTTGGGAGAATGTAACACACTGCATTTTTAACTTAAGATAATAAAATAAGAATAACTGATTGACATAGAAATGTGTTTATTTTATGCTCTTATATCTTATCTTTTGTATATAAATAAATATTACTTGGGTATTGTTTTGTTACTTTTACAGATATTCCAACCCAGCCCGCATGCAACCAGAAATGTAGAGAAATAGAGATCAATTTGCTGTGTATTTGCAGTTTGAAGAATTGTAGATAAAGATCTCACATCTAGTTGCTGTTGGACAAGAAAAGGATTGATAAAAAGGCTTTGAACATCACAAATCAATGAAGAAATGTCAAGGAAGCAAGAGGAAAAAGAGAAAAGGCCCAAAATTGCTTTAATTATCAAAGGCCCATTTATATTTTTCATTGTAAACTAATTAGTGATGTAATGACCAGGCCCATTTATCATTAGGATTAGGGTTAGGGTTTGGCTATCTACCCTATATATACCCTTGTAATGGCATTGTAGCCACCATCCTATCTCATATCTTATTCCATTTCTCTAATAAAGTTCTTCCTCTTTTTATTTTTCTGCTATTTTTTAATTTCTTAGCAATTACTGTTGTCTACACGATTAGATTCGGTAGAGCATTAATTGTATTTTTCACTTATTTCCATTAGCGATTGACCGTCTGATTAGATTCAGCGGTAATCCTAATTCTTATTTTCTGTTCGTTTAATTTTGTTCTGCAATTTTATTTCCATTGTTCTATTTTATCTTCCACCATTGAATTCATTACAGATCCGATTAGATTCGAATCTGCAGTGAATTTAATTGCATCTTTTAATTGTAGTTTCACTTTCTATTTTGTTTTGCAAAATCAACCTCCAGTTTCGTCTAACTCGCCCAAGAGATTAGATAAATAATTTGATTTAACTTTCCTCCCTGTGTTCGACCTGTATGCTACACACCTGTATGCTTGCAGAATTTATTACAAATGTCGCGCTTTTCTAATTCATAGACTAGCGACGATCAATAACTTAATTAAATATTTCAGAATTAAGTGAAACGGACTGCACCATTGCATTCGTCTCGGAATTCTGGTCAAAATAGACAACTGGTTTGCATAAATCGGACACCGTATGAAGAAGTTATTACGGTTCGAAGTTTGTATACGTGCAGGAAGAATATATATACATAATAAGCTCAGAAATTCAAAAACACGTTCAGAAATTCAAAAATCGGTTCAAAATTCAAAATTTGGGAAGCGGCAGATTTTCTACTTAGGAGTGTCGACCCCTCCAGGGGGTGTCGACCCCTCAAGGGGGTGTCAACCCATGGGTCGACCCCGTAAGGGGGGGTCGCCTCCCTTGCGGCAGATTTTGGCAGATTAAGGTTTTGGGGGATTTGGCTACATATGTGGCCTCATTTCATTTGTTTTTCCACACCAAAAACAATGGAGAACTAGATGCTGCCTCTGCCCAGATTAAATCAAGTCTTTTCTTCTTCTGCAATCAAGTTATTCAAGTTTAGAGATCTGCAAGCCTTCTTCTATCACAACGAATCTATGTTAATTTTAGATCTCTTATCGAAGTGGGGTAATTTCTAGATCTGGTCTATTTTTCAATTCCCTTCTCTTTTCTTCCCTTTTTCTTTTAGTAAAAATTATAAATCCATGGTTATTAGGTTTTGAATCCTATTAGGGGAAAAACCATGGATGCTAAAACTGGACCAGATTCAGAATTGGGAAAGCGTATGAGGTGAGTGGATTTAAGCTATAACATTTTAGATAATAATATGTTATCGTTTAGCGTTACCCTTTTTATTAATTGTGAAATTGTCAGATTAAATATAAATTACTGTTATAACAAGTTGAAATGTTAATATGAATAATCCATATGTTGAATCAGTTAAAGTATTGGAATGATTACATGTTGAAAAACAAAACTGTTAGAATACGGGCAATGACTACTGTTGTTATAATTATATGATTCACTTGTGACATATTATTGAGTACATGACATGTTAACCTGTAAGATTTGAAAATTTACCCGATTAACTGTTTACATGTCAAAATTGAATTAAACACCTGTTAAAAGGGACATACACCATAAATATAGGCATAATTTGATGACATGTAAATTAGATTACAGTAAAAAGGATAACATGCCTAAAATTTACAGTAAGCAAGAAATTATAGCGCGCTTAGACATGAGGTTATATTACACTTGTGGTAGGAGTCTGCGAGGAACCGCACGGCATATCCAGCATCCACAAGTGTAAATCTAATGTGAGGGGTCTAAGTGCATAAATAAAACATGTAATGGTGCTAAGACACGAGGTTAAATCAACTTGTGGTAGAAGTCGGCCTGGACCCGCCCAGCAAATCCAACATCCACAAGTGTAGATTTAATGTGAGAGGTCTAGTGCATATATATATGTTATATATATATGTATATAACAAGATACGAATAAATGGCAATGAAGGTAATTAAATGTCAAACTCATAAAATAAGAAAGGAAGGGATGTAATGGACTGAGTTAGTGTGATGCAAAGGAAAAGTGATGTATTTCCCTAAATGACCTATTTCTGAGAACGTGGTTGCAAGTAAGCCACATTGAATAAAGTAAGAAAAAGGAAAGAAATTACTTGCCACCACGGATTTAGATGGGAATACATTATGAAAATAAATCGCTGATTCCTTCTATAAATCAAACTGATAAGGTGCATGAAGTGTTTTCCTTAATAAAATACGGAACATATATTACAGTGAATGAAGAATAATGAGTTACAACAGTAAATGGTTTAAACGGGGAATGATAATCACCTATTATAACTAAATTACATTAATAGGAATGTTGTATAATAGGTAGACTTGTCCTAGGGACAAGTGAAGATTGTAACTTAGGTTATAATAAACTAGGAAGGAAATGGGATAACTGGTGAAATGAGATAAGGGACACTTAATTGTAAATTAAGTAATCAGTAAATGGGAAAAACCTGAAACTAGTTTAGAAAAGGAGGAAATTTGTAAAATATAAGA
The DNA here is from genome assembly GCA_030737875.1 of Allium sativum. NCBI lineage: Eukaryota > Viridiplantae > Streptophyta > Magnoliopsida > Asparagales > Amaryllidaceae > Allium > Allium sativum. The sequence goes on along the minus strand of CM060919.1, from coordinate 814,877,645 downwards.
AGTTGTACTTAATTATAAATTAAGTAATACGTAAACTTGGAAGTCTGAAACCCGTTGATAAGAATAACATGTTTAGACTTGTCCTAGGGACAAGAGGAAATTATAACATAGGTTATAATAAATGGGTAGAGAACTTATTAACGGACCTTAGTTAAGAGAATTAAGTTAATAAGTAAACAACAATAAGTTGTAGTGACAGTGTAAATTGAATTTATGATTGAATGAGAAAGAATGAGAAAACTTATGAAATAAGTTATATTTAATCATAAATGGTAAGTGACATGTTAATTAGAAAACATGTGAATCGAGATATACTTAATAACATATTAAGTAGAACATGTTATTGTAACTGTGAAATCAAACAAGAATATGAAAGGGATTGTGGGTTACAGACCTTGGACCACAAACTAGAGAATAACATGTTGTGGGCTTATTAATAAACTTATATGGGTTATGTAACGACCCGCCTTTTTGCCCGATTCTCGCCGGTAATTAAACCGACTCAAATCGTTCATAAAGACGAATTGTTATGGGTACTTACATACATTGAACAAAACAACAGAACTTTTCATTGAATAATTCAATATTACATCAGAGTTACATGAATATCAGAGTTACACATAAATATACACAGCGGAAGAAATAAAACTCTCAGCGGAAGAACATTATCTGATACAGCGGAAGCTCCAACTCTAGCGTGAACTCTAACTCCGGAAGCGTTCTGAATCTTCTCCAACAATCCATAACTGCAAAACTAAACACTAGCTGCCCGTGTGGAAAATTAGTGGGCACCCAGAGTTTAGGAAGGAACAATAAACTCCAGGTCAGTCGTGGGACTGGTGTGAGAACTCAAAAACAATTATCATTTAGGTTTCATTTTAAAGTTGGGTAATTCAACGGACCACGCCGCTAATGCGGAACGTGTTTTACTCCATATGAATTCCCGTGCATAGAAATACGCAATGACTTTTGAAAAATGAAGCTATCATAAGCTCGTCCCACATCACACAATGCAAGCGCACACCAGATGGGCAAGTTTTGTCTTATGATAACCAAACATGATTTCATACGTGAAAATCCTCTTTTAATATTATCATATAGTGTGGAAAAACACGTTCACAAATAAATGTATTAATCCTAGACGGCATGAGTGTCCCATACCACTATGTCGCCATATATAAATACAATCAAAATCGCATGGCTCGTATTGGAGATTTGGATTTCCAACTTGATGATTCCTGGCACGAAAGATCAATCAGGGACTTGAGCGAAGTGTAACGCAACAAATCGCCAGGGCAGTATCTACGGTTTTCGACCAGACGCGGCCCCCCGAACATACCCCATCCCCAGTTCACAAGTGGTTTCCCACTGCTGCAGCACCCATCATCAAATCATATATATATACAGACCAAACCGCCAGTTTCTCATCATCCGATGTGCGAGGTTTGTCGATGTCACGTCAAACACAAAGCTACGCTTCGATAAGCCATGCTTTGATCATCATTAGCTCATATCATACTTGGGTATGCCACATTGTCAATATCTCCACATATCACTGATTCGAATTAATACATATTCTCTAAGAACGTAACTTAGAGACGGAGATATTCAATTGCCACAAATCTGATATATATTCACACGAATCAGTGCTACGTGGTCAATTACGATGTCAGACACACCATCCATACAAGTCCGTTCTGGGTCTGAACGAAACACAATCCGAAAAATCTCCAAATATACTCAGATCTCCTGCCACCCTCGTATCGGGTGTACGGCCCGATCTGAGATGTCAGCAATCGATCCAAATAATCTGGACATTTCCGGTCTTCATTTATCGATTTCAAATCTTGAATTACTTCATAACGTCGTAATATTACTTGGAATGGTTTTCGGACCTATATCCGATCCCGGACTTTCCAAGTAACAAACGTATCTTAAAACAATAGTTACAAATCACACGGGTTTCCCAATTCAAATCTCCTTTCCAACATTTCCAATTTACTTTGAATTAAATGTTGGATTAAATTCCCCGGAAACCCATTATCCTTAACCCCTTTCAAATTCAACGTTTGTTTCCAAACTTCATTTTCAAACAACTTAATTAATTCGTCGACATTTGAATAACCAAATCTTTATTTGGATTTTAGATTTCCATTTAAATACCTATGTTTCACATATCAGTTCATATAGAATCAATCGACTTATACTCGATATTGATTCACAAACTCAGGCAACACGATCAGAATCAGGATATGAATATGTTAGTATTTCTGATCGTATTTGTCTGTTCCTATAAATCTATATCGAATATCAGGCGACCAATTTTATTCAAAACTCATCTCAATTCCATATCATATGGAAAAAATCAAATCCTTTCCCTAATAATTCATGTTTGAAGTCTTCAAATTCAAATGATTTCAAATAACGTTAAAGCGTTACTGAAAGCGTTGGGAAAAGGTTATTAAGTCAAATAAATCCAAATCATTCTAAATTCAAATTTAAACCATAAATCACCTTTAAATAATATAATATAAATTCATTCTATTCGATTTTCATTGCGGTCGGCGAACGGCATGTACGGCGACCTTTTCAGATTTAAATTTAAACCTAACTAGAAAATCCTACGATGGAATTTGAAAATTCCTCTTTTATACGAAACCCATTATTATTATAAATTCGTTGTTTTCTGTTTCACGTCAATTCGATTTCATATGTTCAAGTTATAACTATTTGAGATTCGAAACCGATATCGTTGAACTGTCTCTTATCAACGAATTCGATTCCGCTATAAAATGTTTTATATGATTTGTTCAATCCATTTCCAAAACAAATTTATTTCATAACTTTAGTTTAAAACCAAATTTATATTTCTCAAAAATCAAGTTTGTCCGAAATCACTTCATATTGCCCAAATCTTCATTTCAAATGAAATATGGATTCTCATGCTTTTCAAAACTTGTTTCATTTCAAATAATCGTTAAATTTGTTCGCATCCAAAATCCATATTAAACCCGTATTTGAATCATTTCCAAATTTCGAAATTTAAATTTTTAATAATATATGAGAATTGAAGATTATTTTCAAAACACTTTACTTGAAGATTAACAATTGATATTCAAGAATATATATTACTTGATGCGATAAATTTAAAATACCAATTTATTCTAAATCTAAATAATTCAAATATTTAAAACATATTTATGCGCCCGATATCGATAAAATAATTCGTTAAATCTCTTTTCTTTTACTTAAACAATCATTCTTAGTATTATCGATAAAATCGACGCTAAATCTCAGATCATTTTAAAGGCAAAACAAAGCTTAATAATTCATTGGAAATTTTTCCAAAATTTATTCATCTTAAATTTTGATTTCAAACGATTTCAACAAATTTTCAAATCATTATTAAAATAAAAATATTTATTTAACTAAAAGGAGTATTAAAATCGGTCACCCGTAAGATCTGTAACTATGGTGCATGCGACTTCACTCAAACAGAACAAATGCAATATCTTAACTAAACAAACATGCACCATCCATTCATCACACCCACGAAAATAAATACAGTGTGTACGGAGCGTTATTGTCAGTAACGCTCGGTGTTTTACGGTGTTACTACAGCATATACATCCATCGGACAATCAGCGACAAACAATCATAACATTTCAAGCATCCACAACCACTGATTTTCCATCAATTATTATAATCATAAATAAATTATAACAAATTATTTCTACCCAAAATGAAATAATTAAAGTGGAGTTCTCACCTGTGCTGCGCTCTGGTTTCACTGACGAACCCGGTATCAACTGCATATCGGTTCACGAACATTATAATTGACAAGCGCGCACCGCTCTTTGCAATAACATGCATGCACCGTACACCGCTCTACACACGCTCTTGCTTCTCCATGGATGCTACGCTTTGCAAATTTATATTCACATAAATATTATTATTATTATTATTATTATTTTTTTTGAGAAAAGCACGGATGTGCTTTGGAGGACCAAAATAGTTGCCACCATGCATGCTTGCGCATGCAACATGCTCCAGGCGCATTCTCCACTTCTCTCTCTTTTCTTTCTTTCTTTCTTTTTTTTTTTTTTTTTTTTAAATGGTTTGCGGACTGTCAGGAAAAAGGAAGGCCAAATGGGTTCAACGAGGAAAGAGGGAGTCACGCGGTAAGTGAATGAACGGAAAACATGGGTGCAAGCTGATTGCGTAGGAAGGAAATGAAAAAAAAAACGGGTTGCGTGAGTGGATGGGGAAGGGCCATGCGTGGGTTGCTGTTGTGGAAGAAGAATGGTGTGCATAATTTTTTTTTTCTCTCACGATAGTGGACTGGAGGGGCTCTTGGTTGCGGACTGGAAAACAAAGAGGTGAACTTGCGGATGGGTGGAGTCAAGGCTGTCCGTGACCTGGGAGCTTGCGGGCGCGTAGTTGAAGTGGTGAATGGAAGGGGAAGAGCGGTGGACTGATGAGAGGTGCGAGAGAGAATGGAGGAATATGGTGCGTGACTTCTTTATAATCAAATATGAGGGTAGCTTTGGCAATATCAAAGGACACACGTCCATAACAATGCTCATGCAAACTTCCACCTAAGTCCACACGTGGCCACTCCTTATCCAATTTCTACATGCATAACGCCACATCAAAAGGACACTTGCCACTCAACCGAGCGAAACACTCATGCGTTGAACCTCTTCTTGAACACAGCCATCCATCTTCATGTCCAAACATAGTGTATTTTTTTTGTTCACTTCCAATTTTTAATTTTTAGAGTTATTACCCGCGAGTTGCACTGAAATAAAACCATCATCGTAAACAACGACACGCTCTGATTTGAAAACAGCAATAAAACCGGTCTGGTTGATCAATTCTGTAAAGCGTCTAAAGGACCACATTTATACCCAAAATATGTTGAAAAATTATCTGCTTATTTTTCAAATTAAAAATTACAGAAAAATTCTAAAAATTATTTTAAAATTACGCGTACAGAAATCAGATGAATATTTTAAACCGATATTTATCTATAATTTATTTTAAAGTCAAACTACTTTGTAAAATTAAAAATCCATATAAATCTATATATAAAATTGTTTAAATCTTTATATATTAAATATTTCCTCTAAATAAATCTTCAAATTATAAAATTCATATTATAAAACATTTATATATATATATAAATACAAAATATTACTATCTATAAATATAAAATTATTATGTAAAATTACAAAAATCATTTTTATACAAAATCTTTAAAATAAGTCTTATACAAAATAAAATAATTTATTTAAACTAATAAAAAGGGAATTTCAAATATTAAATCCTATTAATTCCAAAATATTTATTCAGAAATCTCAAAATGTGCTATGGAAATTCATATTTAAATTTAGAAAATTCTGGTTCGTTACATTCTTCCCCCCTTAAGACTTTTCGTCCTCGAAAAGGAAGATAGTAAAATTTTAAACCTCTATATAAACTATAAATCAATTTTTCTATATGGTTTGGAACAGGTCTTATAAATATTCAAAACAAACAGATTTAAATTAAATAGTGGGACACGCATATCATAGTCAATCCAACATATCATGTCATATCGATCTCTCAAGTCAGCATACAAAACGTATCTAACCTTTCCTGAGCACATACTACGCACTTGGGCAGTCAAAAAATACAGTCATCAAAGGTGTACCTAGGTATCTGTTACTAGTCCTCAAAACCATACTAGCCCAAAAACAACTTAATGCATCTGGTACTTAAGATAACATATAAACACTATATATACAAGGTCCAGACTCATCGCAACTAATCATCTGTCGACCCATCATCTGGTGGATCGGTCAAGCCAATCTCCTCGGGTTCTTCATCAGCTAATGGCTCTTCATCGTCTGCCATGGAGCCATCATCATCTACTCCCACGATAAATTTATCGTGCTCATTACCCATAAATCCATCTTCATCAGCCTTGTCTAAGGGCTGGTATATATTCTCTATTTTCTCACCAATCTCATCATCTCCCATATCTGGAAGCGGGTCATCCTCGGATGTAGGTTATTCAAAATCACCCTTATCTGCTGTAATATCATTATCGTATACTATGACATCATCACCAGGTTGGGGTTTCTCCACCTTCTCTATAACACCGTCAAATCCACCATTTCCCGCTTCTAGGAGTGGGTCGTCTTCAGCTATAACTGCTGGTTATCCCATTTCATGCATCAACATTTCTAACTGCTCAACAAATACAGGATCTATAGGCCAATAAATGTCCTCTGGTGCGACCTGTACTAGTTCGGCACCCCTTTTTCTCTTCCTCTTCAAACATAACTCATTTTAACCATACTATAAGGCTTTATTCATTCTTATTCAAATATATCATCACGCTTTCGCTGCGCACTCTAATTTAGTACGTGCATGTTTCAAACCATCATTATTCAACATTAGAATAAGTTTCAAAATATTTAGAACCAATTCTTAAAATTCATCTTTCAAAATCCATTTTCCCTGCATAATTATATTATATATCAAATACTTCTGAATTTCTATGCAAAACTTATTTGTTTAAGTTCCGTTAACATAATATCTTGAATAAATCAAAGTTATTAGTTTGACACAAAAGGGTATAATGGCCTAAATGAAAACACGCCTAAATCAAAAGATGAACTACTCAAGGTCAAATAAGTGGGGTCCAAATTCTAAACAGTATCAAGACAAGAAAGTCAAGTGCACCCAAGGATACGAGTGTAAGCAATTGAAAACGATGATTCAAGTCAAGGTATTCGACTAAGCTTAAGAAAAAGGGATGAACGACGCTACTCAACGGTTCGAATTAAACGATGGAACTAACTTAGGCCAAGATAGAGAAGTCGAGCACATACAGTTCCCATTGAGGAAAAATTGGTTTCCTTCCCCACTTAGATATTTGTTACAAATTTTAAATCATCTTTTTAACCAAATTCTTAACTTAAGTCCAAAATCACTCTCAAATTTCTTGAGGGAGTTTGGTAGCCGAAATATATTTCCGAGAAAATAGTTTAACTTGCATTTTAGTGTTTACAATTCATACTAGGTATAGGTTCGAATATATTTATTTAGCACTCATTTACATGTGTAAGCATGATATCTTATTACTTTTATATTCAAACCTTGGTTAGAATTTGATCAATTCCTTCTATTCAAACTGAGTAATGTTCACATACATGATTAGTGAATAAACTTACTTACATGCATTACCAAAAATTCATTCTCAGTTCTTTAAGTGAGATTTACTTCTATAATTAGTATGTTATCTAGGTTAAGTATGTTTTTATCTTATCTATCTTATATTAATCCTTTTAATATTTCTAATCATATCGAAACCATTTAAGTATTTCTCGACGTCTTAACCGGAATCATATAGTCATCCCACTTTTGAAACTCGAAAATAAGCACTGATGGTGCCATGGTCATCAGTAGAATCATCCTCGAGCGACTAGAATGTGATTCTATATCTAGCTAGTATATATTGGACTTCGTATATACGTTGATCAGACGTATATTCAAAATCCTTACATACTCGATAGTCCAATCATGACGTCGAATAAAACACTTGAAATCCTTATTTCAAATTATATTTCAAATAATCATTGTTTCAAATTGATTTACTTGTTCAAAAATGCCTTATATAGGTTTCAAAAATATACGCTCTCTCGTCATAATATTCCGAGATCTCATTCTAGGGTATTTCTAACCCTATCTCTAATGAGATAATATAACTCTGAGGAGTCCTATTCTTTTGTCCAAATATGTACGTACCCAATAGCTTTGTATAACCAAAGCTCTGATACCAACTGTAACGACCCGCCTTTTTGCCCGATTCTCGCCGGTAATTAAACCGACTCAAATCGTTCATAAAGACGAATTGTTATGGGTACTTACATACATTGAACAAAACAACAGAACTTTTCATTGAATAATTCAATATTACATCAGAGTTACATGAATATCAGAGTTACACATAAATATACACAGCGGAAGAAATAAAACTCTCAGCGGAAGAACATTATCTGATACAGCGGAAGCTCCAACTCTAGCGTGAACTCTAACTCCGGAAGCGTTCTGAATCTTCTCCAACGATCCATAACTGCAAAACTAAACACTAGCTGCCCGTGTGGAAAATTAGTGGGCACCCAGAGTTTAGGAAGGAACAATAAACTCCAGGTCAGTCGTGGGACTGGTGTGAGAACTCAAAAACAATTATCATTTAGGTTTCATTTTAAAGTTGGGTAATTCAACGGACCACGCCGCTAATGCGGAACGTGTTTTACTCCATATGAATTCCCGTGCATAGAAATACGCAATGACTTTTGAAAAATGAAGCTATCATAAGCTCGTCCCACATCACACAATGCAAGCGCACACCAGATGGGCGAGTTTTGTCTTATGATAACCAAACATGATTTCATACGTGAAAATCCTCTTTTAATATTATCATATAGTGTGGAAAAACACGTTCACAAATAAGTGTATTAATCCTAGACGGCATGAGTGTCCCATACCACTATGTCGCCATATATAAATACAATCAAAATCGCATGGCTCGTATTGGAGATTTGGATTTCCAACTTGATGATTCCTGGCACGAAAGATCAATCAGGGACTTGAGCGAAGTGTAACGCAACAAATCGCCAGGGCAGTATCTACGGTTTTCGACCAGACGCGGCCCCCCGAACATACCCCATCCCCAGTTCACAAGTGGTTTCCCACTGATGCAGCACCCATCATCAAATCATATATATATATACAGACCAAACCGCCAGTTTCTCATCATCCGATGTGTGAGGTTTGTCGATGTCACGTCAAACACAAAGCTACGCTTCGATAAGCCATGCTTTGATCATCATTAGCTCATATCATACTTGGGTATGCCACATTGTCAATATCTCCACATATCACTGATTCGAATTAATACATATTCTCTAAGAACGTAACTTAGAGACGGAGATATTCAATTGCCACAAATCTGATATATATTCACACGAATCAGTGCTACGTGGTCAATTACGATGTCAGACACACCATCCATACAAGTCCGTTCTGGGTCTGAACGAAACACAATCCGAAAAATCTCCAAATATACTCAGATCTCTTGCCACCCTCGTATCGGGTGTACGGCCCGATCTGAGATGTCAGCAATCGATCCAAATAATCTGGACATTTCCGGTCTTCATTTATCGATTTCAAATCTTGAATTACTTCATAACGTCGTAATATTACTTGGAATGGTTTTCGGACCTATATCCGATCCCGGACTTTCCAAGTAACAAACGTATCTTAAAACAATAGTTACAAATCACACGGGTTTCCCAATTCAAATCTCCTTTCCAACATTTCCAATTTACTTTGAATTAAATGTTGGATTAAATTCCCCGGAAACCCATTATCCTTAACCCCTTTCAAATTCAACGTTTGTTTCCAAACTTCATTTTCAAACAACTTAATTAATTCGTCGACATTTGAATAACCAAATCTTTATTTGGATTTTAGATTTCCATTTAAATACCTATGTTTCACATATCAGTTCATATAGAATCAATCGACTTATACTCGATATTGATTCACAAACTCAGGCAACACGATCAGAATCAGGATATGAATATGTTAGTATTTCTGATCGTATTTGTCTGTTCCTATAAATCTATATCGAATATCAGGCGACCAATTTTATTCAAAACTCATCTCAATTCCATATCATATGGAAAAAATCAAATCCTTTCCCTAATAATTCATGTTTGAAGTCTTCAAATTCAAATGATTTCAAATAACGTTAAAGCGTTACTGAAAGCGTTGGGAAAAGGTTATTAAGTCAAATAAATCCAAATCATTCTAAATTCAAATTTAAACCATAAATCACCTTTAAATAATATAATATAAATTCATTCTATTCGATTTTCATTGCGGTCGGCGAACGGCATGTACGGCGACCTTTTCAGATTTAAATTTAAACCTAACTAGAAAATCCTACGATGGAATTTGAAAATTCCTCTTTTATACGAAACCCATTATTATTATAAATTCGTTGTTTTCTGTTTCACGTCAATTCGATTTCATATGTTCAAGTTATAACTATTTGAGATTCGAAACCGATATCGTTGAACTGTCTCTTAACAACGAATTCGATTCCGCTATAAAATGTTTTATATGATTTGTTCAATCCATTTCCAAAACAAATTTATTTCATAACTTTAGTTTAAAACCAAATTTATATTTCTCAAAAATCAAGTTTGTCCGAAATCACTTCATATTGCCCAAATCTTCATTTCAAATGAAATATGGATTCTCATGCTTTTCAAAACTTGTTTCATTTCAAATAATCGTTAAATTTGTTCGCATCCAAAATCCATATTAAACCCGTATTTGAATCATTTCCAAATTTCGAAATTTAAATTTTTAATAATATATGAGAATTGAAGATTATTTTCAAAACACTTTACTTGAAGATTAACAATTGATATTCAAGAATATATATTACTTGATGCGATAAATTTAAAATACCAATTTATTCTAAATCTAAATAATTCAAATATTTAAAACATATTTATGCGCCCGATATCGATAAAATAATTCGTTAAATCTCTTTTCTTTTACTTAAACAATCATTCTTAGTATTATCGATAAAATCGACGCTAAATCTCAGATCATTTTAAAGGCAAAACAAAGCTTAATAATTCATTGGAAATTTTTCCAAAATTTATTCATCTTAAATTTTGATTTCAAACGATTTCAACAAATTTTCAAATCATTATTAAAATAAAAATATTTATTTAACTAAAAGGAGTATTAAAATCGGTCACCCGTAAGATCTGTAACTATGGTGCATGCGACTTCACTCAAACAGAACAAATGCAATATCTTAACTAAACAAACATGCACCATCCATTCATCACACCCACGAAAATAAATACAGTGTGTACGGAGCGTTATTGTCAGTAACGCTCGGTGTTTTACGGTGTTACTACAGCATATACATCCATCGGACAATCAGCGACAAACAATCATAACATTTCAAGCATCCACAACCACTGATTTTCCATCAATTATTATAATCATAAATAAATTATAACAAATTATTTCTACCCAAAATAAAATAATTAAAGTGGAGTTCTCACCTGTGCTGCGCTCTGGTTTCACTGACGAACCCGGTATCAACTGCATATCGGTTCACGAACATTATAATTGACAAGCGCGCACCGCTCTTTGCAATAACATGCATGCACCGTACACCGCTCTACACACGCTCTTGCTTCTCCATGGATGCTACGCTTTGCAAATTTATATTCACATAAATATTATTATTATTATTATTATTTTTTTTTTGAGAAAAGCACGGATGTGCTTTGGAGGACCAAAATAGTTGCCACCATGCATGCTTGCGCATGCAACATGCTCCAGGCGCATTCTCCACTTCTCTCTCTTTTCTTTCTTTCTTTCTTTTCTTTTTTTTTTTTTTTTTTTTTTTAAACGGTTTGCGGACTGTCAGGAAAAAGGAAGGCCAAATGGGTTCAACGAGGAAAGAGGGAGTCACGCGGTAAGTGAATGAACGGAAAACATGGGTGCAAGCTGATTGCGTAGGAAGGAAATGGAAAAAAAAAACGGGTTGCGTGAGTGGATGGGGAAGGGCCATGCGTGGGTTGCTGTTGTGGAAGAAGAATGGTGTGCATATTTTTTTTTTCTCTCACGATAGTGGACTGGAGGGGCTCTTGGTTGCGGACTGGAAAACAAAGAGGTGAACTTGCGGATGGGTGGAGTCAAGGCCGTCCGTGACCTGGGAGCTTGCGGGCGCGTAGTTGAAGTGGTGAATGGAAGGGGAAGAGCGGTGGACTGATGAGAGGTGCGAGAGAGAATGGAGGAATATGGTGCGTGACTTCTTTATAATCAAATATGAGGGTAGCTTTGGCAATATCAAAGGACACACGTCCATAACAATGCTCATGCAAACTTCCACCTAAGTCCACACGTGGCCACTCCTTATCCAATTTCTACATGCATAACGCCACATCAAAAGGACACTTGCCACTCAACCGAGCGAAACACTCATGCGTTAAACCTCTTCTTGAACACAGCCATCCATCTTCATGTCCAAACATAGTGTATTTTTTTTTTGTTCACTTCCAATTTTTAATTTTTAAATTTAGAAAATTCTGGTTCGTTACAGGTTAAGTTATATAACTGAAATTAATAAGCAAGAGGGGCCCAATCCTCAGAGATATAAGGGGCTAGGAAGAACTTGGTAACCTGAATAAAAAGTTAATATAACCAAGTTAAATGGAAACCTGATAAGATAAAGCAAGTGCGTAAAAGAATGTTTAGACATAGGGTCTAATAACATATTACAGTGAGGCGCTTAGACCAGTCCGCACGTTTGAGGGTGAATAACACAACAGGGTAGATCATCATGGTGTTTTAAGGCACGAGGGGAGCGCACATTCATTTGATTATTCTGTCGGTTCCGAAGGACTGGAAGGGGAAGCATGCAGCTTCCGAAGATACGTAAGGTGCTCCCGGTAGCCCTCTGTGCGGTGGCAGATGTTTAGGTTGTGCTCGTAGAGGTTGGGTCTGCGCATGACTACCAGGCGGGTGGGCCTTGACTGTAAATGTAGCTTTGTAGTCAGAATGCTTTGACGCGGTGACACCAGGGTGATTCGGTGGTCGCCTCAATGGGGAGGCGAAGGGTCACGACCAACAAGGATAGTAGATCGTCAGATACCCATCATCGGCAGCCAGTGGGATGCGGAAAGACTAGAGCTAAAACCAATAGGCCATTCACCTTTCACTATCAAGGTACGGTGGTTGAGGGAAGACGCCAACTGGATGTTTATATTGTTTGTTAGGGGCCAGTCGTTCAGCTCTTGTAGTCTTTACTAGTTGAGGGAGGGGCCGAGGTGGGGCCATCGCCACCATGAAAAACAGACCCGAGGGATATCTGTATTTTGAGACTCTTATAGGCAGCCCTGTGCAGATATGGAAAAGCTCCTGACCCAGTTCCGTGTTTCTTGTATAGCCCTTCCACAGAACTCGGTGCACATTAGGGGACGTGCAGTTAAGGCATCGAGCTACAATTGACGATACGTATGTGGGACAATCTAGATACATGCATGTCGGCTCTGGGTTGTGTATCGTAGACTTGAGGGCATTACTTCGGTATGAATTCTGATTCGATCGACGATGGCAGTCTGTATGCCTACGTAGCATAGTAATGGCAGACATATACGGAACGTAACATTGTTATGCAGAGATCCATACGTCACTCCGGCGTAGGACGAGGGACTGCGTTCATTTCGGTGGCATTACTGTGGAGACCGTGCGAATAGGGTACCATGGGGTTTACCTCAATATTGAGAGGTAGCTATATATATATACACACACACTGTATTAGGTTAATGCACTGGAAAGTAAATGGGTATGACGTGTGTGTAAGCCTTGAGTGATGTTAACCCCAGTAACCTAATAAATAAGAAAATATGATTGAACAGTATATGTAGGATTATCCAAAGTGTATAATCTAAATCCAGTCACCAGAACCTGTGTTCTAACCCCCTCCTCATAACATACTCGTAGGTTAGATTTGTGGCGGAGACATGATAGCTTTGGATACTGGTTAGACAGTATTATTACTACGGTAAGGCTATACTTTGATTATATTATATTTTATCCATTTCATTGTGAGATGTTTTCTGAGCTTTGACATGTTTTATGTCTCTGTCTTTTCTGCAGGATACCGTAGCAAACCAATCCGAGTTTCGATAGATTGGAATTTTGAAAAAAATTCGGTCTATCGGAATTCGGGTTGTTACAATCGTCATAGAAAGAGCCCGTGTAGGATGTCATATTACGCTTATAAATCCAAAAGCGAAGAGCCAAATCAACCACTTTGAGAGGAGGTAAAATACGATTTTTATCCCAAGAAGGGTCCTTCAATAGTATTCATTGTTTTCACCAATTTCATCATCATACCTGATAAAAAATTTACCATCCTTTGGCATGTAGAATAGGCGACTACGATCTTCCACTGCCTCATCGATAAAAATGATAAAGACATCATTAATATCACAATGCATCCCAGAAGGGGCATGCACCCACACATTCTCCTCCTCATTCCAGGAGATATCTGAATCAGGAGGGGCATCTGAAGATGGAACTTCCACATGAGGTTCTTTGGCCTTGGGAACCCAGACTCTAGAAAGAGGACGAGGCAGGGGAATTTTTTTCTTTGGAATAGTAGAATCAGATTCATTGCTCGAGTCAATCGTATTCCCAAAAACATTGCAGGCCAAACAAATTTCTGTTCTCCATCTATACTTAATATCAACCAAAAATTCATTATTTTCGATACTCACCTTGATCTGAGAAGGTAGTGGTTTATCAAGGGTAACTTTGATCAAAGCCCGGCATATACTAATTTCTTCCTAGCTTTTGTATTAGCATCAAAACAATTTAATTTACCAATGTGGCAGGAAAGCCAGTTTAGTCCAGGGAGTGTCTGAAGAACAGATGGAATATGTGTGAATTGGGTCCAGACAGGAATAGAAAGAACTTGCTCTCTCACACGATCAATTGTAGAGGACCAAGAGGTAACAATAAATGGCTTTCCGTCAATGATTATGGACGGACCATCAAGAACTCTAACTTCTCTTCAAGTATTGAGAATTTGAAGTAATAAAGGCCATCAACATATGTGAAATGCATACTACCCCGTATTCTCCATGAGGAACGACATGATTCGTTCATATCTACCTTAGGTGGTTTAGTGTCAAGGAGAAAACCAACAATGTGGTCTTTCCAAAAGGAGGAAGCTTCACGCAATAGTTCATGAAGGGGAACTAAACCATTTTCAGTTTGGGTAATTACAAAATCTACAAGGGAATATTCGACTGGGATATTCGGTAGTTTAGAGAACAGTGAGGACCACTGCTGTTTGCTGATAGATGGATTAACTGCAGGAACTGATGTAAAAACTGTTGAGGCATTCTATCGAACATTATATGTGCCATTTAGATTATCAACACAATCAGCGCTTTTGGGTGGTGAAACAATCAAACTGTCCACATTTCCAGATTCACGAGAACATCCACCAATTAGTTCACTCTTTCCCAAATTCAAATTCGCTCTCAGCACAGTATTTTCATTCCCAAGCAAAGTGTTTTCTGAAACAATACTAGTTTTTAGTAGTGGACTCGCTCCAGGCAACAACCAAACGTCTTTAGCTTGCGCGATCATGGGGCTAATAGGAGATTTGCTTCGATTTGGTGCTGGCATTGAGGATGACAGATGAGAAGATTAAAACTCAGCGATAAGGGAATTAATGGGGTGGTTGTCCGGCAGAGAGTAGAACGGCCTAGGAAGCGGGGCAACATCTATTTCAACTTCAAGGTCAGAATCGGTTGGCGATTGAGTTGTTTGGAAGCGGCTTGCAGATCTAGTCGTGACATTAGGATGAGATGGAGACTTGGCTTTCTTACTTTTGGCCATGGAATTGAGTTGTCGAATGTTGAAGGGAAAAGAAGTGAGAAAAGATACGGAGGCACAAAAGTAGATCTAGGGGAAGGCCACTGGAGAGAGAATGTCTACCATTACAGCGAACGTATCTACTGCTAATTAGTTAGGCACATGGCTCTTGATTGACATGTTGAATAGTAAGTGAAATTTATTTCTATTATCTTAAATTTTGGTAATAATAAGCTTATAATATATAAGTACATTTTTGGTAGTTCATGTTTACACCCAAAAAATGCGACATCGAAGGTATTCCAACTATTATTAAAGATATATACAAGTTTGAATTGATTTTATTTTATTTTTAGCCATTAATTAATTAATGTGATATTTATTATCATTAGATGCTATGCACATACATATATGCATATATATATATATATATATATGTTTATGAATGTTTGTTTGTTTTATAATTCAGATTTTAATAAATATTTGATTTATTTGAAAGTAGACTTATTTATTAACAATATACTTTACATAGAACAAAATCTCAATGAATATTTTTATATAGAAAAGGAAGGATCATGTGGGTGTGTTTGCTTTAATTAAGCAAGTAGTACATTCAAATTTTCGCTTTATTCAATCGAAAAACAATTATTTTTTATTTTTGATAACTAGATCATTATATGTGTGTGTGTGTGTGTGTTTGTCTGTATATGTATATGCATATGTATTTACATATGTGAGTTAAATACAATTTCAAAAAGAAAAATATTAATTTGTATAACTTAATGGTCGAATATATATATAAAAATATATATATATATATACATACATATATATATATATAGACGATGATAAGTAACCAATTTTCAAAATATATATATATATATAGACGATGATGGAAAGATTTAAAAACATTTTTATGTAAGAGAACAAAACATGTACATTTCGTTCCGATCAAATGTTTAAGACACTGCTGAGTTAGCGATCTCCACTTTGAACTCGGTGTTCTATGTCCTTTTACCACATGTCCCAACCTATCTTATAAGCTGCATTTTCTTTTTCTTTTTTAGCAATAGAGACTAAGATTTTCCCTTTTGTTGTGTGTATTGAAAAGATAGAGGCTATTTGTTAAATTTCTAAATGTAAAATTATTGTATTATTTACTAATACAAACGTGAGGCAACAGTTTAAATAGCCCAATATAGGCAAATTGTCTATTGGGCTTTAGAAATACAAAAGGGTAAATACCCGCATGATGAAATATAAAAATACTTGTTATAAAATCAGAATTCTAACTCTCTCCCTAAAATCCTACTAGGGTTTCCGCCACCATTAAATCGAAGCATCTTAACTCATCGAATCTCCAAGACATGGATTCAATTCATTTTGATGCTTCAACTTGAAGGCTATCCACAGTATTATAGAGAAATCCATGAGTTGATTCAGCTTTTCTTGCGAGAAACTTTAGAGCGATTCAAAAAGTTAGATGAGAGAGAGAGAGTCAAATCGAGGAAGCTGATGTCTTTGAGGTGATGTTGCATTCATCTCTTTGTAGTTACTCGAATGCCTCTGTCGATCTAGTCTGGTATGCATTTTGTTTGAAATATACGATTTAGTATGAATCTGATCATTAATGCATAATTCTTCCTTGAATCCGTTGAAGGTGGTTGCTGATAGTGCTTTACTTAGAATCTCTGCTCTTTGATAGGAAATAGGTGCATGATTAATGTTGATTTTCCCTTAAAATCTTCTCTCTAATGAAGTATAGATTTAGTTCGATGCGTTTTGGGAATGAAGTATAGAGTTTGTTGTTAGAGACACTATGCTGAGATTATCACACCATAATGTAGCTTTGTTACTGTTGGTCTTTAGCTCATTTAGTAAAGATTGAATCCACATTATCTCTACAGTAGCATTTGCCATACTTTGGAATTCTACTACTATGCTTGATCTAGAGATAGCAGTCTATTTTTTTAGCACCATGAAATAGGGAAATGTATGTAGTACCCACTAGTTGATTTCGATCATCAGTATCACTTCCCCAGTCAGCATCTGCAACACCAAATAAACTAATATTAGTGCATGTTTTAAGACTAAGCCATGATTTGAATTTTCTTTTAAATATCGTTCAATCCTTTCCACAGACTTCCAGTGCTAATCTAAAGGATTTTGAATGAACCGACTAACTTTGTTCAACTTATAAGTAATCTCTGGCCTTGAAATTTTTGCATATCGAAGGGTACCTACCACGCTTTTGTATTATCTTGCATTCTGAATTTGTTCCCCTTTAAATTTTGACAATTGTAGGTTGGCAGTCATGGGTATGGTTAAATTATAAGCTTGATCCATTATTGCCTTCGGCAGAATTTCAGAGATGTACTTCTTTAGACTTAATATAATTGATGACTATGAAATTTTGTTGACTTCAATGCTTAGAAATAATTTAACTCTCCCAAGTCTTTGATAGAAAACTCTCTATTTAGTTGGTTAACAAATGTATTGATTTCATTATTACTCTCACCAGTAATAATGAAGTCATCTACATAGACCAATATGTATTTAACTGTGTCATTGCTTAACCTTGTGAATATAGAGTTGTCTGACTTTGATGTGTTGAAATTTAACTTGACCATATTTGATTTTAATTTTTCAAACCATACCCTTGGTGCTTGTTTCAGGCCATACATAGCTTTACTTAATTTGCAAACAAGCTCGGTGTTTCCTTTCTGATTATATCCTGGTGGTTGCTCCATGAATACTTCTTCTTGGAGTGTACCATTTAGGAAGAAATTGTTGACATCCAACTGTTTAATGCACCATCTTTTTTGTAGAGCTATAGTTAATATAACTCTGATAGTTATTGGCTTGACAACTGAAGAGAAATCTCATTGAAGTCAAACACATGTTGTTGACAAAACCCATTGGCTATCAGCCTTGCTTTGTACTTCCGAATAGTTCCATCAACGTTTCTCTTTAGTTCGAATGTCCATTTTCATCCTACTATGTTTTCGCGTTTTGTTTGAGCAACTAAGCTCCATGTACTATTGTTGATAAGAGCTTTGTATTCCTCAACCATAGTAACTTTCATTTGACATTTTGACTTGCTTGTTGGTAGTTGCATGGTTCCTTATTGCCAAGATTGATGTTAAATACTTTTTGTTTGAAGATTCCAAACTTGGCCCTTGTCATCATATGATGACCAAGGTGACAGGTTGGATGAGGAGCAAACTGATTAGTGTCTGAATTGACCTCATTACCTTTATAAGAGTCAAGGTTATCTCCTTTAATGCCATGTTGAAGGGGACAGTGAGAGTCATTGCTTCCGAGTGAATCATATTCATTGTGTTCACTTTCTTCCCTTGAGAGTTGTGACCCTGAATCACTCAGACAAATCTAAATTTGCACATCAGAGGTAAGATCACTATAAACTGGTATATGGGGTATAAAGAATTTTGCAATATAGACTTTGCTAGTTGTTTAAATTTCTGTTCCTTGAAAGAGAACACTTATTCTTTAAAAATGAGATGTCTAGATATAAAAATTATTCCATTGCTATCTAGGCACTTGTAACCCTTAATGTTATTTGTAACACCCCACGTCCATTAATGTCACTCACAAAGGGAATGCACTAACTTCAATGGAGCGTTTTAAGTAAGTATAGAACAGAAAATCACAACAAGACAGATATAAAACAGTACTTGAAAATTCAAAACTTTATTTATTGCAGCAGAAGGTAAATATGTTTGGTTACATCATCAAAACCATAAACCAAAGTCAAGTACATCATATCCATCTTGATAAAACAAAGTACATAATCTGAAAGACATAATCCCCAACATAAAATAGCCATAATTAAAGAGAAGCTGAACTTTACTTCAGCGGTCCAAGAAATCTCCTAAAAGCAGTCCAAAATCAAGTTCCACTGGTGCTAGTTCCAACCTGAGCACCTGGGGAGGGGGGAAGGAAAGAGATGGAAAAAGGGGGGTCAGACATAAAGTCTGGCGAGTGCGATAATTCTAACAATATAATTAACAAAGTAACTAGGCTAAGGCATAAGTTGGAAAATAAGGAAATGATCATGAACCATTGAGTATGGCAGAGTAAGTAAGGAAACAGGATGATCAACGATATCGTTAAGCGCACCTAAACCTCTATATGATGATTACTAAACTACACCAACACTATGGGATAATTGCTATACGGCACCGCCACTAGTATACTGCACCACCACTAGTCACCCTAAGGTTGATCCCGCCTACAGACTTAATAATGATATTGGTAGTTTCGTGCACCCCTAGCTGCCTTCATAGGTGTCGTCTGCCCATATCTCCACTAGGTGTACCCACTACCCCCAAGCGATCGGCTCCCTAACTCGTAGATACCCGTGCTGGCCCCACAGTGGGGTGTATCACTCCCCAAAGTGGCAACCCGATACAACCAACAATGCACGGCTTATACCTACACGATGCAACAACGTCTTACCTACCAGCCCGGGTCCACACACACATATGAACCCGTTGGACTTGCGTTGCCACCGCTAACCCGGTTTGGCCTCTTACAGTCAATCCCAGTATGCGTGTCCCGTCCTCGACTTGGGTCGAGTCCACAAAGATACGTATGGGTTACTGGTTGAAACGGGCCCCCATTACTTGACACAAGCTATCCACCTAAGCTTGGTCCCCTCTAGTACATCCCACTTAACCCACTTCTTATTCATGTTTCAATTACATGTTTCATATTTTGGTTAAGTGTTTCTAATCGTATTTCCAAATGCCACCCAAGGCACCCACAAGATTCCACATGCCACCCAAGGCACCCACTTAACCCCCTCATGTCCCACTATATGCTTATCTGGTTAAGTGTTTCTTAATTCATTAAGACTGTAACCTCATAAAGACCTCTCACATTAGACTGACATTTGTGGCAGCTGGATTTGCCGGGCGGGTCCGGGCAGTCTTACACCATAAAAGAGCCTAACCTCGTGTCTTTACAACTGTTACGTATTTAGTTTGTGCCTAAGACCTCTCACATTAGACTGGCATTTGTGGCAGCTAGATTTGCCGGGCGGGTCCGAGCAGTCTTACACCACAAAAGAGTCTAACCTCGTGTCTTAGACGATTAATTACTCCTAATTAATCATTCCCCAATTTGAATTACTTTCCCTATTCAAATTATCAATCAATTCCAAATTTAACGATGTCCATAATTGACTCAATTATGTCCATCCATTTATGGTATGTAAAATCATACCAATTTTCACCACAATTATATTTTATGCCTTGTAAGGAATTTATGCCAATTAAATCCTTTTAATATTATCCCCTTTTACCCCCACGTTGTACGTTTGTTCGTTGAACGTAAAATATATGTTATACTCGAGTAGTCTAACTCATGAAATAAAAGAAAACATCACAATATATACACATAATTAAAACATAGATCTAACATAGGATGAACTTGCATATGTGAATGATGTTCTACATCTAAAACTTGCGTAGGCCAAAGTTACAACTTGCATAAACAACATATGTCATGGATCCAAATCTAAAGGTGTGCACTTGATGAAATAATGGCCACAAACTTGCATAAGTAACATATGTCATGGATCTGCATCTAAAGGTGTGAACTTGATGAAATAATGGGCACAAACTTGCATAAACAACATATGTCATGGATCCGAATCTAAAGGTGTGAACTTCGATGAGAAAATGGCCACAAACTTGCATAAATCATGCACGTCATAGGTCTATATCTAAAGGTGTTAATTTGCATAGGCAATACCCCTAAACTTGCATAACATGATTCATATATTCATGCAACTTACATATGTGATTTATACCTCATAACAGGGGTGTAAATTTGCATAGGTAATAACATAACATGATTCATATCCAACTCATAAACTCACATATGTGATTTATACATCGCAACAATGGTGTAAACTAGTATCTAACATGTAAAGTGTCATGTAGAATTTAGCATATGTCATAGCCTAACTTTCAATTAAATTATCACATAAACTAGGTGCCATAGCCATATAAGGTCACATATAATTCTACCCAAACTTGTATATGGTTCATGTTTGAATCAACATCTAAACTTTCCTACATATGATTTATCATATGAGTTAATATAACAAACTAGCATAATAAGCATGATGATTCAACTAGACATAAGCCAATCATAGGATTATAACATGGGTGATAGCATCATAACTTTGCATCGTAAATGATAGCATCATAACATAGTATCATAGAAATTACAACACAATCCTACAACATAATTACAACATGCAATCAACAATTCATATCACATCCGAATTATCCGCATTATAACTCAATCCAATTCATTTATTAATTATTTTGCTAAGACTATCGAACTCACAACTCAAAAGGAGTCTTGAGTTCTGAATTCTGATTTCTGGAGTTGAATTAGCGCTCCTTTGATGAAGATTCGCTGTTAGGGTTGAGTAGTTCTGATTTGGTTGATGTTCTTCCTCTTAATTTTGGTGGCGGCCGCTCCATGGTTCAAGACAACAGCATGACGGCCTTAGTTTCAATTTTAATTCTGATTTAGGGTTTGAGTCTATGGGTCTTTTTTATAGAATTTTGAATTAATTTAAGCCGTCGGATGATCTTAGGGTTAATCAAAACCATTCAATCATGATAGGGTGATGAGTCAACCCTAATGACTCAGCAAGGAGTCAGAAAGGACTCAACAACATGGGTCAGCCTGAACCAGAAAGCTGTGCAGGATTTTGCCTCGGCCTGAGCGCACTTGGCAGGTGCGCCAGTGTTGATTTGTACTGGCGCACTTCCCAAGTGCGCCAGTGCATTTTTTTTCTTTTGCCACCAATCTTCGTTCGTCTATACACTACAACAAAATGACCCTATTACAACGGTGGAACACCGTTGTAATATACATTTTACAACGGTGGGCAAACCGTCGTGTATTAAGAAGTTGTAATAGACTGCTATCATTTACAACTTTTTTGCACTGTTGCAACACCGTTGTAATATGTATATTTTACAACTTTTTTCCACTGTTGTAATAGATTTTATTACAACAGTTATGCACCGTTGTAATAAAATCTACTACAACTATTATGCACCGTTGTGATTGATATTTGGATTTTAAAAAAATAAATTCTGCAAATGCAACAAAAGTTGAATAAACAGAAAACAAATTGATATAAATTCAAAGCAACGGATCCATTCATACAAAAAACATTACAACTTTATATTCAAAATACCAAAAATGAATCATACATCATCACGGTAATATATCAATTCTTCATTACAAATCAGTACCATCCAAAAAATCTGCTTCAACTATTAGTCTGCTTCATCTTTGCACTTCCACAACATCCCCACCACCACAAGACACACCACCTGCACAATCACAAAACATGCATATAGCTCATACATATAGCTTAAGTACATAAATGGATAGTATCATAAGTTCATAAAACATCACACATGCATCAAACACAAAATTTCAAATACAGAATTTCTCAAGAACAACATGCGAGTCCATGATATCCATCCCATTAAAACCATCCTCCATCTTTTGTTCAGAATCATGGTTGAATGCTTAGAAAACTTGCGTGCATCTTATTATTGGCTAAAAACATTAACAAAATAGACGACATAAACATTAGATCCAATGAAAATTTCAACTGCAAGCAACAATAAAGTTACTATAAATTATATCAAAGGGCCTCAGATTGTGATCACTTACGTATAAGTTGCAACCAAGTTGGTTGTCTACAAAAAATAGTCATTTCAGTTGTAAAGATTCAAAACTGCAAAGAGAAGAAAAACATGAGGTGGTTCAAAAATAAAACAAACCAGATCTGTCATTTTTCATTAGCTTAGAACAATGCTTACTGATTAAAATGCGCAATCGAGGTATTAACATTGAGGGCACCTTTCAGTTTTTTTTTTTAAGAAATGGTGTTTTTCTGTTCGATATGAAATCATGCTGACTTTGAAGCATAGGAAATCACCTCTTAATCTGACAACCAAGCAGCTAACAAATTCTCTTTAAAATACATGAGTTTATCATCAAATACATTACTGTCATTTCCAGTGTCTTGCTGATTATTAGGAAAATCAAAATTTCTATATACATACCTTTGCTTTTATCTGCTTCCCCTTCACTAAAATTTTGATTATTTATGATTGTGCCTCACTGACTGATGTAGAGTGAACGCTTTATCTACAGGGTTTGCTGTAACATCTTCTCTGGAAAAAATCACAAACATTAACTCCTAACACATAACTAACAAAACTACAAGTGTGCTCCCTATCTTTGCACAGTACAGGATGGTAAACTCTGCGGCTTAATGAACAGTTGAATGCTAATATCCAATCTACCAAGAAAAAAAAATGAACAAAAACATAAGGCAGTATTGAGAACCTTGGGACAAATAATCCATCTTCGTTGCTAAGGTTGGCTTAGAACTTGCAACAGCAAGTAACTTGGAAGAAAGAAAATTTATACAGATCTTGTTGTGAGGAGTTCCAATTTGGTACGGATTATATTCTCAATTAAAAGGATAAGCACTAAGATATTTCATAGCATATATTCCTCCCTAAAAATAGCTGCAAGGGAATAAGGTAAAATTTGATTCATTTATCAAAAATAATACCATAGGTCACAGATGAATGCACCAATGCAAACAAACAATGCATACGAACTGAGTAAATTGATGTTATTTGCATGTTCCTTAAAATCGGTTTCTAAGTACCAAATCAATACCCAATTTTCAAACGCATGAGCTAGCGCAGGGCACGAAACATACACATATCTGTAAGTTATATAACCATACGCAAATTAGACTAAGATAGAACAAAAATAAAAATCAAATTTTTATGACACGAGAACATGCTAAGCGACCTTAGAAATGGCTAGATTTGCCTTTTTCACCTGAAGTGGATCCAAAATGACCGGAGTGTTTGGTTCTGAGATTAGCCCGAAACCCGAAACCCGATAACAGGATGGAAACCTTCATCAGATCGATCAGAGCAAATAAACCCGATAGCAGATCGACTGAGCATGTGAGGAGGGACGGATACTGAGGACGACGATGGAAACCATGGCGAAGGAATAGGAAATAGCAGTAAAGGAAAAATAAAAAGCGGATTTAGAGAACGAAGGGGACGAAATTGATTTAGGTTAGGGTGCCGAAGAGGTTGGCCCACACATGGGAGTAAAATACAGCACGACAGATATTTTGGAGCCAAATTTTTGGTTTCCCGCCTGGATTTCGTTCTTTCGCAAGGATTAACGTGAAAGGTTGTGTTTTTTTCACTGTTCAGAGTTAACAAGTAAAAACATATATTAAATATTATGTGGAATTCTTGAGAGCTATTTTTTATTAAAATACTCGATATTACTTATTAAATATAGCTATTATTGCCTTGCCAAAAAATGGCGATTATTAATTATTACTCATTTCTACATAGTTATAATTGAATAATAAAAATTAATTATTATGTATATGTTACTAGTTATAAACTAATCAATACATAATAGTAATTATTAAAAAATAACCGCTATTTAGTAATAATTTAAAAGTAATTATTAATTTGTAAAGTTATTACTGTCGTACAACGGTAATAACTGTATAAATTTGCGGAAACTGCCTTATGTTTCTCAATGAATGGTAAATTTGCGGAAACTGAGGAAGAGAATGGGGCGGCGGAAACCCTAGTCACCATTGTAGGACAGGAAAGTTCGATTGCGTTTTAGTTTTTGATTTGGGGAAACGAATGGTTGGAGGCAGGTCGATATTGATTTAGGGAAAGAATTGGTGGACGCAACTGTTAAAAAAAATACGAAGTAGGTCGGTGCTAATTTTTGGGTTTCCCGCTTAAACTTGAAGTAGTTGGAGCCAATTTTTTTGGTTTTCCGCTTAAAATTTGGATTGAACTATTAAACTGTTCCTAAAAATAGCTACAGCGCGGAGCTATTACTTATTTAATATATGTTTTTATCATTAATTTCAATTATTATTTTAGTTAATTATAAATTATTATTATTATTTACTACTGATTTTTAACTTACAGTTGTTACTTAATTAACGATTGTTGTTAAATTTTGAGTAAGATTCAAATTCAACAGTACACAAAATGTACCGTTTCGGACGGGGCGCTGCCCCCTGGACCCCCGCGATCTGACCGGGCAGGTCGAACCCCGTTAGCGGGGGCATTGCCCCCGCACCCCCACCTCGGGGGGTTGCCACCCCCCCGGACCCCCCCTCCGTAGGGATCATATTTGACAAAAGATTTTGGAAAAACTTTCAACAACGATTACTTATTAAAAAATATTATATACTAAATATTAATTACTACTAATAGTCATGATTAATTATAAATTAAATATTTATTAATTGTTATTTACTTATTGATTATTAATTAATTGATTATTAACCGCTCATTAGTTATTACTTACTAATTAATTACTAGTACTTAATAATGAAGTAGTTATAAATAATTATTTTTAATTAAATATTTAATATTTATATATTGATTATTATTAAATAATTACTAATTGGTTGTTAATTAGTAATTATTAGTAGGAATTATTTATTTATTGATGTATTTTTAATTAAATATTTAATATGTATTTATTGATTATTAATTAATAATTACTAATTGGTTGTCAATTACTAATTATTAGCATGAATTATTTATTTATTGAAGTATTTTTAATTAAATATTTAATATTAATATATAGGTTATTAATTAATAATTGCTAATTAGTTGTAAATATTAATTATTAAAAATTATTTAATGAAAATAATCAATATTAAAATATAGTCATATAACAGTCAAAAAATAAAAGTTGTGATAGGCTTTTATTACAACTGTCAAAATAACACAGTTGTTAAAAATAAATTTATTACAACTTTTCTGGAAAAAAGTTGTAAAAAACATTTATTACAACGGTGCTTTAACCACCGTTGTAAAATTATAGTTGTAATATGGTATTTTTGTTGTAATTACCACGGTGTTTATACCACCGTTGTAAAAAACCATTTATTACAACGGTGCTTTTACCACCGTTGTAAAAGCCCATTTATTACAACGGTGCGTTTACCACCGTTGTAAAATTAAAGTTGTAATAGGGTCATTTTGTTGTAGTGATAACTCCTTCATCCGGTACCCGTTTTCCGCAAACTCGGACTCTATTTCAACCAGAATTTCGAGACGAACACAATGGTGCAACCCAATCCCCATAATTCTCACGTCTGAGATTAATTATTCTTTAATTTAGTTAATTCGATTATTCAAAAATCCGGGGTGTTACATTCTCCCCTCCTTAAAGGATTTCGTCCCCGAAATCTCCAAGTTAAGGAGAATGCATATCCTACCATCCAAACAACCATCTACTCAACCATCAAACACGGGCATCCATTGTCCTTATAAAATTTCTAATGCTGTATGAACATATGCAAGAAGTGTGTGTATATGTTCCTTATCTAATGCAAAATCAGGCGGTCTACTGATTCAGTTGACCTCCTTAATGCAAACCATGATAGTGCCATGCGTCCATAATGTATGCGAAAGAACCCTATCGATACATATTATTTCTACATGTGTGCACAACCATTCACCAAAATGCAACATCCATATGATGGTACAACCATTATACATCCATTACTTAAATATGTACACACATTTATATGCAATATGCGATATGAAGTGACTGAGCCGATCTAGTGCCTAAAGTGTGTGTATATGCATCCACGAGCAACCACTAGCAAACACTTGCATCCACGTGCATCCATCATACATAACATGTCTCAAACACATGTTTCAACCATAGGACCATCCTATCTAAAAGTCAAAGATACTAGCGAGAGGACATACTAAAGATAGGTTAAGTACAAGGTAAGCGATAAAGGAGAAATTAAAAGACATACCCTCGAAAAGAAAAGGGTACAACGAACGCATCTTCGCTTCCGTCTCCTAAGTAGCGTTGCTCTCATCATCTCCCCATTGCACTTTGACTAGTTTGACCTCTCGATTCCTCAACTTCTTAATCTCCGACCCAAGAATGCATGTAGAAGCTCGTCGAATCATCGCATCACGCTCTATCTCCACCTCTTTAAGAAAGCTCGGCTCTACCACCTCCGCGGTCTCGTGCAAGCACTTCCTCAAGTGTGATACATGGAATACGTCGTGTACACCGCTAAGTCTCTCGGGCAGCTCCACTTTATACGCCATCTGCCCAATCCTTTCCTTAATAGGAAACGACCCTACGAACCTTGGTGCTAACTTCCCAACGGACCCAAAGCGAACGATGTTCCATAATGGAGACACCTTGACAAAGACCATGTCCCCAACATCAAACTCAAGATCTGACCTCCTCTTGTCCGCATAAGATTTCTGTCTATCTTGCGCCGTCTTCATCCTTCTTCGAATCAAATCGATCTTTTCCGAAGTCTCTCTAATCACATCGGGTCCAAGCAAGATCTTATCTATAGACTCCCACCAACATGTAAGCGAACGACACTGCCGTCCGTAGAGAGCCTCGAAAGATGCCATGCCAATGCTAAACTGAAAGCTATTATTATATACGAACTCCACCAATGGAAGATGTTCCTCCAATGTACCTCCGAAGTCTAAGACACATAACCTCAATAGGTCCTCTAGAATACGATTCACCCTCTCGGTCTGGCCGTCTGTCTGAGGATTATATGCGGTGTTCAAACATAACTGAGTCCCTACCGTCTCTTGTAAGCTTTTCCAAAATTCTCTAGTGAAAATAGGATCGCGGTCACTCACTATGCTAGAAGGAACACCGTGCAAACGAACTATCTCTCTAATGTATACGGAGGCGAACCATGGAGCAGTCCTCTTACTCTTTACGGGAATGAAATGGGCGCTCTTAGTAAGTCTATCTACCATGACCCAAATCCCCGTATTACCCTTCCTTGATCTTGGCAATCCGTCAACAAAGTCCATCGAAACACTTTCCCACTTCCATTGTGGGACCTCCAATGGGTGAAGCAATCCACCGGGCTTCTTTTGCTCTGTTTTTACTTGTTGGCACACCAAGCATCTAACGACATACTCGGCCCAAAAGTAAACTCGTCTCATGTCCATGTAAATCTTGTCCCCGCCGGGATGGATGGTCATCTTCGAACGATGTGCATCATCAAGAATGGTCTTCCTTAGGTCATCGTCTTTTGGTACACAAAGCCTACCGTCCCTACGTAACCAACCCTTATCATCTAGGGTATACCTACGGAGATGACTCGATGAATCCCCTCCTTTGAGCTTCTCTACTAACTCAACCAACTGTGGGTCGTCTCGCTGTGCCTCGCCAATCCGTCCCAAAAGCGTAGGTCTGACCTTTAAGGATGCTATCAAACCGGGTACAAAGTCAATAGAAGGTTTAAAGTCAAACGTAGAGATGAACTCTAAACTTCGCCGCTCAACAAACAACGGACTCAAGGACAACCTTTTTCTACTTAAGGCGTCTGCCACCACGTTACCCTTGCCAGGGGTATATGCTATCTCGAAGTCGTAGGACGCCAAGAACTCCATCCATCATAACATATCACCCTCCCCTATAGACCACATGCCCTAAAATCCTCACTTCTTTCCTCCAAAATGGTATTTTGGAGAACTTAACTTTAAGCTGGTGCACTTGTAGGGTCCCTAAGCTTTCCCTAAGATGTAGGGCATGCTCTTCTCTGCTTCTAGAGAAAACCAGGATATTATCCTATGCAAAATCGTCACAACTACCCATCCCTCACGCAGACCATCCTAGTCGAACTCGACATCCCCCAAATGCAAGCCCCAAAGGCCTAAACCAATATTAGACAAACACCCAAGGGATACCTCCTTCGAATTCAGACGACCTACGTGAGATGATACTAGTAAGACGGTCAATCAATTGAGCACTTGACCGACTCTGGCTGTCCTTGCTAGTCTTCTCCAAAATCACCGCTGATTACATAACTGGCTTTGCTTAATCTATAAAGCACATATGAAAACTTATTTCGCGCCTCTGGGTAAACCCCGCGCTTTATCAAAGACGTCTCCATACTCACGGACCACACAAACAGATTCCCAATCATCGTTGGATGCGTCAGAAGATTCTAGGCAGCTAAGCATCACTGAACCCCTAGGGTCGTGATTGACATTGAAAAATGTTTATTTTATTACTCTTATGCTTTATCTTTTGTAAATAAATAAATGATACTTTGGGTATTTTTTATGTGTTTTTACAGATCTCAAGCGTTGCCTCCTTCAATTCAAATCAAAGGCCAACTACAAGAAAGAGCTACTTCCTCACATTAAATTCATTTCAATTGCAAAAGAAGTAGTAGCTCACTGGTAAAGGCATAGGAATTGGTGCTGAGAGACCTGAGTTCGAACCCCGTCAAGCTCACTTTTTGCCAAAGAAACGGAGCGCGTTCACACTGGCCCTTTGCCTTGGAAAATATCTGGATTAGTGTCATGTTATATATATACATACACATATTCATGTGTATGTATTTATGATGTGCACCAATTAACATTTCAGCAATAGCCATATTCTTATCATGGAATTAAATTCAAATCATTCAATTTCAATTAGAAGAATTTATGATTAAATTGTTGCCAAGAAGAAAAATCAATCTTGAAGATTTTATCTTATATTGCCTTTGGAGTCTGATAAGCGTCCTTGTTGGAAGAATTAATTAGATGCAATCTTCTATCAATCAATTAGCCACATGGGAAAATTGAAAGATATGGAAAATATTTACCATGATATGCCCAGATTTTCTCCAATCAAGTTAGTCAAGGAAGGCAAGAGATATTCATAAATGAGGAGGCCCATTTATTCATAGACCTAATTATGGTTTTCCCATTCTCATCTATAAATATGTGTTGTAACCATTGTAAAAATTCATTCATTCTTCTGTACTCTCTTTTAGTTTTAATAAAGCTTTCTTTTCTTTAGTTTCTGCATTTTATTTTCATGGCAAATTGTGTTGTCTAGTCAAATAGATTTGCTAGAATACAATTTGCTATTGCTTCTATTTTTCTTACTAGTGATTGACCGTCTGATTAGATTCAGCGGTAATCCTAGTTTTTATTTTCAGTTGTTGATTTCTTCTCTGCAATTTTATTTCCAGTGTTCTATTTTATTTTAATCATTGAATTTATTACAGATCCGATTAGATTCGAATCTGTAGTGAATTTATTTGCATCTTTTATTCGTAGTTTCAGTTTTTATTTTACTTTGCGAAAAAAAAATCAACCTCCAGCTTCGTCTAACACGCCCAAGAAATTTTTTTTTTTAATTAAACCTCCCTGTGTTCGACCTGTATGCTACACGCCTGTATGCTTGTAGAATTTATTACAAATGTCGCGCTTTTCTAATTCATAGACTAGCGACGATCAGGTCGCAAGAAATATGAGGGTCTTTCCATAACGAATCAATAGTCTAACTACCCTCCTTTCACAATCTAGGATGGAACCCCGCCTGGCTAGCCAATCCACCCCTAGAATCAAACTATAGCCCGTGAAACAAAGGACGAAGGCGTTGCATTCAAATCCAACGCCCAAGATAGACACTCTCAAATCCCGACAAATCATAGAAAGATGAGCCGAACCACCAATAGGATTTGAGACAACTAAGGGATCAGTAACTAGACTAGTATCTAGGTGCAATATTTCAACTAATGATGTAGAGATAAAAGAATGCGATGCGCCAGAATCGAATAAAGTACGGACAGGCTGATCAAACAGAAAAACTAAACTTTCAACGGAAATTGCTCTACCTCGTACTTGCAGCGGTGGAACCACGAGAGCCTGAACTTGTCCCCTTGCCTGCTCCGGTACCATAAGAGCTTGCACCTGTCCTCCCGAGGTAGACCCTGCCCTATGCCCTTTCTTTGGGCAATCCTTAATAAGATGTCCCTCCTCGCCACAGTGGAAACAACCAGTCTTCTTTTTCTTCCTACAATCTTTGCTTAGATGGCCGGGTGTCCCACAGTTAAAGCATTTCTTCTTCCCCTTAGCATTGTTGCCTTTGCCACCTTTCTTGTTCTGTTGTTGCTGTTGCGGCTTCTTTTGATCCCCTTTCTTCTCGGGTGCCTGATTAGCATTGGTGCCCTTCTCCTCTTCATGCATGAGCACCATGTCAACTAACCTCTCAAAGGTAGCCCCCATGGGAATGTATGTCATAGCTAATCCATGAAGCGGCTCGTTTAAACCCTTAACAAATCTTAGAGCCTTCTTTTCTGGAGTATTCACCAAGTCTAAGCCAAACCTTGCCAATTGGTTGAATTTGTTAACATACTCTTTCACCGATAGATTCCCTTGCTTCAGTGACAAAAACCTTTCCATGTATAGATTCTCTTCAGCCCGTGAGAGAAATTTCGCCTCAAACCTCTGCCTAAAATCTGGCCATGTATCGACTGGACGTCCCCCATTAGTGACCTCCCACCAAAACGAGGCCTCATCCTTCATTAGCCAGGCAGCTAGCTGGACTTTTCTTCCATCATCTACTTCAAAAATTCCAAACAATTCTTCCACCTCCTTTAGCCAGTTACGAGCTTCAACAAATGTCTCCGTCCCGTGAAAAGGTTTTCCACCCATTGCTCTAAAGTCCTTACATATCTTAGCAAAAGTATCGACGCGAGGAGGAGGGGGAGGAGGAGGAGGGGGAGGAGGAGGGGGAGGAGGAGGATTTGCTGGACCCGCGGTGGCGGCCCTAGCCTCAAGATATTGACGAAACCAGCCGGGTACATGAACACCCTCTGGTATCTCAGATGCTTCAGCCATGCTGAAACGAAAAAGGAAAGATTCAATACAAAAAAGGACTGAAGGGAAGATATTTGGCTCTTGGGGTTATGCTTTCTAAAATATACTTTTCTCTTGAAAATACTTTCCTTAAAACGTACTTTTGAAGGTACTCCTTTATAAAAATAGTTTTTCAAAAATTCATACCTGTTCTGGTAACCTTCAGCTCTGATACCACGTGTAACACCCCACGTCCATTAATGTCACTCACAAAGGGAATGCACTAACTTCAATGGAGCGTTTTAAGTAAGTATAGAACAGAAAATCACAACAAGACAGATATAAAACAGTACTTGAAAATTCAAAAACTTTATTTATTGCAGCAGAAGGTAAATATGTTTGGTTACATAATCAAAACCATAAACCAAAGTCAAGTACATCATATCCATCTTGATAAAACAAAGTACATAATTTGAAAGACATAATCCCCAACATAAAATAGCCATAATTAAAGAGAAGCTGAACTTTACTTCAGCGGTCCAAGAAATCTTCTAAAAGCAGTCCAAAATCAAGCTCCACTGGTGTTAGTTCCAACCTGAGCACCTGGGGGGGGGGAAGGAAAGAGATGGAAAAAGGGGGGTCAGACATAAAGTCTGGCGAGTGCGATAATTCTAACAATATAATTAACAAAGTAACTAGGCTAAGGCATAAGTTGGAAAATAAGGAAATGATCATGAACCATTGAGTATGGCAGAGTAAGTAAGGACACAGGATGATCAACGATATCGTTAAGCGCACCTAAACCACTATAGGATGATTACTAAACTACACCAACACTATGGGATAATTTTTATGCTGCACCGCCACTAGTATACTGCACCACCACTAGTCACCCTAAGGTTGATCCCACCTACAGATTTAATAATGATATTGGTAGTTTCGTGCACCCCTAGCTGCCTTCATAGGTGTCGTCTGCCCCTATCTCCACTAGGTGTACCCACTACCCCCAAGCGATCGGCTCCCTAACTCGTAGATACCCGTGCTGGCCCCACAGTGGGGTGTATCACTCCACAAAGTGGCAACCCGATACAACCAACAATGCACGTCTTATACCTACACGATGCAACAACGTCTTACCTACCAGCCCGGGTCCACACACGCATATGAACACGTTGGACTTGCGTTGCCACCGCTAACCCGGTGTGGCCTCTTACAGTCAAGCCCAGTATGTGTGTCCTGTCCTCGACTTGAGTCGAGCCCACAAAGATACGTATGGGTTACTGGTTGAAACGGGCCCCCATTACTTGACACGAGCTATCCACCTAAGCTTGGTCCCCTCTAGTACATCCCACTTAACCCACTTCTTATTCATGTTTCAATTACATGTTTCATATTTTGGTTAAGTGTTTCTAATCGTATTTCCAAATGCCACCCAAGGCACCCACTAGATTCCACATGCCACCCAAGGCACCCACTTAACCCCCTCATGTCCCACTACATGCTTATCTGGTTAAGTGTTTCTTAATTCATTAAGACCGTAACCTCATAAAGACCTCTCACTCTAGACTGACATTTGTGGCAGCTGGATTTGCCAGGCAGGTCCGGGCAGTCTTACACCACGAAAGAGCCTAACCTCGTGTCTTTACAACTGTTACGTATTTAGTTTGTGCCTAAGACCTCTCACATTAGACTGGCATTTGTGGCAGCTGGATTTGCCGGGCGGGTCCGGGCCGTCTTACATCACAAAAGAGTCTAACATCGTGTCTTAGACGATTAATTACTTCTAATTAATCATTCCCCAATTTGAATTACTTTCCCTATTCAAATTATCAATCAATTCCAAATTTAACGATGTCCATAATTGACTCAATTATGTCCATCCATTTATGTATGAAAAATCATACCAATTTTCACCACAATTATATTTTATGCCTTTTAAGGCATTTATGCCAATTAAATCTTTTTAATATTATCCCCTTTTACCCCCACGTTGTACGTTTGTTCGTTGAATGTAAAATATACGTTAGACTTGAGTAGTCCAACTCATGAAATAAAAGAAAACATCACAATATATAAACATAATTAAAACATAGATCTAACATAGGGTGAACTTGCATATGTGAATGATGTTCTACATCTAAAACTTGCGTAGGCCAAAGTTACAACTTCCATAAACAACATATGTCATGGATCCAAATCTAAAGGTGTGAACTTGATGAAATAATGGCCACAAACTTGCATAAGTAACATATGTCATGGATCTGAATCTAAAGGTGTGAACTTGATGAAATAATGGACACAAACTTGCATAAACAACATATGTCATGGATCCGAATCTAAAGGTGTGAACTTTGATGAGAAAATGGCCACAAACTTGCATAAATCATGCATGTCATAGGTCTATATCTAAAGGTGTTAATTTGCATAGGCAATACCCCTAAACTTGCATAACATGATTCATATATTCATACAACTTACATATGTGATTTATACCTCATAACAGGGGTGTAAACTTGCATAGGTAATAACATAACATGATTCATATCCAACTCATAAACTCACATATGTGATTTATACATTGCAACAATGGTGTAAACTAGTATCTAACATGTAAAGTATCATGTAGAATTTAGCATATGTCATAGCCTAACTTTCAATTAAATTCTCACATAAACTAGGTGCCATAGCCATGTAAGGTCACATATAATTCTACCCAAACTTGTATATGGTTCATGTTTGAATCAACATCTAAACTTTCCTACATATGATTTATCATATGAGTCAATATAACAAACTAGCACAAGAAGCATGATGATTCAACTAGACATAAGCCAATCATAGGATTATAACATGGGTGATAGCATCATAACTTTGCATTGTAAATGATAGCATCATAACGTAGTATCATAGAAATTACAACACAATCCTACAACATAATTACAACATGCAATCAACAATTCATATCACATCCGAATTATCCGCATTATAACTCAGTCCAATTCATTTATTAATTATTTTGCTAAGACTATCGAACTCACAACTCAAAAGCAGTCTTGAGTTCTGAATTCTGATTTCTGGAGTTGAATTAGCGCTCCTTTGATGAAGATTCGCTGTTAGGGTTGAGTAGTTCTGATTTGGTTGCTGTTCTTCCTCTTGATTTTGGTGGCGGCTGCTCTAGGGTTCAAGACAGCAGCATGACGGCTATAGTTTCAATTTTAATTCTGATTCAGGGTTTGAGTCTATGGGTCTTTTTATAGAATTTTGAATTAATTTAAGCCATCGGATGATCTTCAGGTTAATCAAAACCATTCAATCATGATAGGGTGATGAGTCAGCCCTAATGACTCAGCAAGGAGTCAGAAAGGATTCAACAACATGGGTCAGCCTGAACCAGAAAGCTGTGCAGGCTTTTGCCTCGGCCTGGGCGCACTTGGCAGGTGCGCCAGTATTAATTTGTACTGGTGCACTTCCCAAGTGCGCCAGTGCATTTTTTTTTCTTTTGCTACCAATCTTCGTTCGTCCATAACTCCTTCATCCGGTACTCGTTTCCCGCAAACTCGGACTCTATTTCAACCAGAATTCCGAGACGAACACAATGGCGCAACCCAATTCCCATAATTCTCACGTCTGAGATTAATTATTCTTTAATTTAGTTAATTCGATTATTCAAAAATCCGGGGTGTTACATTATTAGCATATCCTATGAATGTACAAGGTGATGATCTAAAATCTATTTATGTGATTTGTACATACAAAGGCAGGAAACACAAACAACCGAATATTTTCAGATTTTTGTAATCCAGTTTTTGATTGAATAAGACTTCAGTTGGACATTTATTTTGCAGGACTTTGGTTGGTAACTTGTTGATAAGGATACTGTTGTGGCAAAGACATCTGGTCAAAACTTAAAAGGCATAGATGCATGTGCAAGCAAGATAGGACCAGTTTCAACAATATGTCTGTGCTTTCTTTTAATAAAACCATTTTGCTCAGAAGTGTGTGGATAAGTTATTCTTTGTAAAATGCCTTTTTCTTGAAAATAGGTTTTGAGTAGTTTAAAATCAGTTCCTTCATCCGTTTGAATGGTTTTGAGACTACATCCATTTTTTCCCCAGCATACTTTATGAACTATAACACAATACTGGTAGTTTTAGTTTTACTTCTTAAGAAATATATCTAAATAAATCTCAAATAAACATAAATGAATGACACATAATAGTTAAAACTATAATTTGTATTGATAGGGGTTGGATCCCGTAGGTCCACTACCACTAATTCTAAGGCAGTTTGAAACTTGGCAACAAAGGTTTTGAAAATTTTGTGACTTTCCCTAATTGAAAAAATGAACAGTCCTCAAAACCAGATGATTTATCAACATGAATTTCATTCACGCTTAAAATTTTTTTACAACAACAATACTTGGATACCCAAGTTTAGCTTGCCAATAATCAAAAGAGTCAATACTAGTCTTTTTGTTTTAAGAAATTTCTGAAACATAGAAACTTGAGCTATCCGCTTGTTTTATTACCAGTGAACTTGTATAACCCTTTGTCTGCTTTACCCTGCAATAAGAATTTTTTTTTTTAGAATGTCTTTAATAACACAACAGTTAGGATAGAACTCAAAATAAACATTATTATCACATGCAAGATGAGAAACACTTATCAAGTTTTTCTTAATTTTAGATACTCTTAGAATATTGTTTAAGTAAAGTTTTCTTTCACCTTAAATATAAGCTTTCTCAGAATGAGTGATATTTATAGAGTGACCATTACCCATTTGTGTACATTGATTACCTGTATATTCTTTATTGCCAAGATTTAAGTTGCATAAATTATTATTAACATAGTTGGTAGCATGTGAATCAGGAAACCAGGCTTTATCACTTATATCTTCAGACTTTGCGGCCTCATCATTCCTAGAATTATGGGTTTCTTGGTTCTTGATGCATATTAGTCAGATGGCCCTTATGTTGCTATTCTTCTGATTTCTTTGAGTGTGTCGACATAGGGCCTTGCCTTGTCAACACATGTTATAATCGAAATCAAATCTAAAGTAACATTTATTTACAGTGTTACCAAACTTTTTAAAAAATGACATTTTGACATGTTATAGCTGGTGTTGCCTTACCTTCCTTCCCTTCCTCTTTGACTTCTATTGAAATAACCCCTCCGTCGAAAGTTGTTTGGCCTTTCTTGGTTCTTACCTTTGTTGATTGAAAAATAATTGATTGATAAGTCCGTAATAACAGTCTTCTTGTGGTCAATTATGCCTTCATGTGAAAGGAGGGTGGAGTGAACGTAAGAGATGAAGGGAGTGGGGTCCATGGATGAAATGATGGCAATCACGACCTTATAGCCATCGTCTAAACCGTTCAAAATATAAAAAAAATCTATTTCGAATCAGAGATAGTGTGACTAGCTAAGGCAAGCAAGCCACACATATTCTTGATTTTAATAGGATACTCTCCCATCAATGTGCTATCCTTCTTTACATTTTAAGTTGGTTCATGTAGGGTTGTCAATGGGTCGGGTTGGGTCGGGTCAAGTCGGGTTCGGGTCAAATTTTAAACGGGTCGGGTCAACCTGTTTAACAAATGGGTCAGATATTGCCAACCCGAACCCGACCCGTTTATAAACGGGTTGACCCGACCCGACCCGC
This sequence comes from Allium sativum, assembly GCA_030737875.1. Lineage (NCBI taxonomy): Eukaryota > Viridiplantae > Streptophyta > Magnoliopsida > Asparagales > Amaryllidaceae > Allium > Allium sativum. Next base: position 814,839,747 of record CM060919.1, on the reverse strand, counting down.
CTAACCCGTTTATCTAATCGGGTCGGGTCGAATCAACCCATTTGACCCGTTGACCTGTTTAATTTAGAAGTCAAAACTTAAAACAACGGCAAGTGAGAACACAACCCTAGGCTCTAGCAAGTAGCAACAAACAAATACTTAAAACTTTAAGGCAACAGCCTTGCAAGTAGCAACAAACAAATACCTAATCATCAAGCATCAATGATCCGAAACAGTACAATTCTTAAAACTCTAAGGCAACATACAATGCAATCATCAATTACAAACTAGAAATAAAGTAAACAAGTAGATAATCATCAAGTGGATCATACAAATTACAAATACAATACACATAAAAGACAACTTGCAAGTTGTTTGATAGAAGATTCCCTGAAGCATTGACACTTCACAACATCTAAATCCTGCATGCATTGAAAACAATGGTATTACTATTCATTTCTCTTACATGCACTTCATAACATCTAAATCCTCGGAGCCGGAGCTGTCGCTTATTTGCAGCAGCAAAGAAGCTGTCGCAAAGCAGCAGCAGCTCCGAGCTGCTGCAAAGATGCAGCAGGTCCGAGCTGCTTCAAAGATGCAGCAACTAAGGAGCTGCTGCTTCTTTGCAGCAGCTAAGGAGCTGCTACTTCTTAGCTAAGGAGCTGCTGCTTCTTAGCAGCTAAGGGGTCAGTCAACAACCATTAACTTATCATTTAGGAAAGTTCTTCTTTAGTTTTATAACTTTGATAATTTGATATATCAAAACCATTTAAGCTTTCTTTGTTTGTTTTTTAGTGCAAGCTTTCTTTAGTTCTTCTTTAGTGCAACAGTCATTAACTCTCAAACCATTTAGGCAAGCTTTCTTTAGGGTTGTCAATTCTGTGTTTTCAAATTTACTGATTGTGTGTGGTGCATCTTTAAAAATTATCAATTGGTTTAATTTTTTTGAAAGATATACATATAACATTATGACAGTTCGTTATGCATACAATGGTGCTTAGGATTGGCATATACTAAGTAAGAACAGCTTGTCAACAATTCAACAAATTATGTTATAAAAAAAATCAATTTACATTGGAAATCGGTGTGGAGCAAAATCTGTTGTGAAAGTCAACCAGTACTCAACTACTCATTGTAAACATTGACACTTTTTTTTTCTAGAAGGTTAAAACATATAATTTGATAACAGTTTTGATCATAAAAATTAGTATACAAATGATACATGACCATGTTAATTGAACAAATTACTACATCTAAAAAATGCATCTTATTAACACACAGAAACCATCAATGTATATGGTGGAATATTACCATATATCAAATTGGCTAAATTATGGCAATAACATACATTCATTAGATTTGATAAATAATGAAGTCATAAAGTTATTAAACATACCGGTTAGAAGAACACTCAGCGGTTTGAGAGTGGACGCCGTCGATTTCTAAGTTGCTAATGTCCTCCGTTAATTCTTCAAGATTAATAGGTATAGTAGCACCTGTCAAGTTACTATATTTTTAGAACATCAAATTTTATATAATGAACAACAAAGTAAGAAATTTAACCTCCATCCCCAAATATCCAATCTCGTGTGCATACGATTGCCTCTACAACTTCGGGCTTAAGTGCACTTCGATATTGATCGAGAACTCAACCACCTACACTAAATGATGCTTCCGATGCGACAATAGATATAGGAATGGATAGCACATCACGAGCCATAATAGACAATTTTGGAAATCTAAACTGATTAGCATTCCAATATTCAAGAATATCCAAAATTGTCTTTCTATCCAACTTTGGTTCATCCAAGTACAATTCTAATTGAGTTTTTTGCGCCAAAAATGTAAATTCTTCACTCTCAAAGTTGTCGAAATCCTACATACATATATGTAAGATACATGAGATATGCACTCTAGAAATTTTTGCTTCCTTGCTTGTGAACCTCTTACATATTTAATGCTCTCCCTAATTTTAGACACACATATATCAACTTCTTTTAACCCATCTTGCACTATAAGATTAAGGATATGAGCACAACATCTAATGTGAAAAAAATCACCATCCATCAACAAAGACTCCCTCAATAAAAGTTGTTCCTTTAACAAATTAACAAATACATCATTTGCACTAGCATTGTCTAAGGTAATGGAAAATATCTTTCTTTCAATTCCCAATCAGTCAACAAATTATAAACCTTTTCGGACAAAACTCCAGTATGTGGAGGAGGCATGAAACTAAAATTTAAAACTCTCTTTTGGAGGACCCAATTAGCATCAACAAAATGAGCGGTTAGACAAATGTACCCATCGGTTGCAATAGAAGTCCATAAATCGGAAGTCAAACAAATTCTTCCCGGAATTGAAACTAATGTGTGTCTAAGTTTCAATTTTTCCCTTTCATACATTTTAATCACATCAGCTCTAGCAGTATTTCTAGAAATCAATTTAATATCCACACAGACATAAGAAAATAATTTTCTAATTCTAGCGTACTCCACAAAATTGAAATGGTAGATCATGCATCAATATTGACATTACCAACAATTCTCTAAATTTATCCGGATCAAATTTAGACGACCTTGTTATAAGAGAGCCCTTGGTTTGACTTAATAGCAATTGACCTAGATCCTGATTTTTGGTACAAGATTTAATATGTCGTTTTAAGTTTCCAGTGCCATACATACTATCACATAAATAAGTAGCACCACATTTCATACACTTCGCTCTTTCCTTTCCGTCATCTTGCAATGGAATAATTTCAAACTTAGTCCATACCTCGGAAGTAAGCTTTCTACGTCTCTTACTGGTCGTTTTTTCACCTTCTATTTCTGTGTTTCCTGTTTCCACTTCTTCTATATTGACATCTTCAACTCGATCACCACTACTTGGGGTAAAAACACTCATCTATTTTCTGCAAAACATAAGAAGAAGAAAAGATATACATTACTACACAATGAAAAAACAAAACATAAGAAGAAAAAACATACTGTGATTGTAATGTTGTATAAACAGTTTACAAGATATACATTACTACACAATTTTAAACACAAAATATAAATTACTATTTTAGTTTTCAAAAAGGAAATGGTATATGATAAATGATAAAGGATAAGAAAATCATATACATGATGAATGTCCTTGAATTAACTATTGAAGTGTTGTTTCAGAAATTTATTACCCTAAATTATATGGTTCTTTAAGTGAAAATATATCTTGTAAATTTAAAAGCATCAATATTACTGCAAGATCTGAAAACAAAACGACTGTTTTATCTTATTTCGAAACTATATCTCAATGCAAACCACTCAAAATATTAACCATCAGTTTAACACATGATTTTGAATCTTTTATATTATACCATTGTTTTCACAAATGAACTGAATAACTCAAGCTTGAGCTCTCTGTTTTCAAATATAACTAAAGACAAATGTACAGTCTTGAAGACTTGAAGTGTTGAAGTGACGATGATACACACATATCCTCTATATAGTTTAATTGTTTAAACAATTACACAAAATGAAAATATGAAATTACCTTCGGCACTTCGCTGTCTGAGCCTGTGAGTGTAGTCGAGAGTCCTGCTGCCGTGCTGCGGCACTGCCTGTGGCTGTGAGCGACGAATCGAATCGAGAGTGCAGCTTTTAGAAAATGAAGGATCGAAGAAATTGAAGGAGCGGCTTTCAAAAAGAAGAACCCTAAACTGGAAGTGGCAGCTTGGTATCTCCTAGGGAAAATTGTATTGTGAAATCCGTCGACCGTGGTATCCTAGGGAATGCGGCTGGGTCCATTAGTCATTTAGTCTTGAAGAATTAAGTATTAACGGGCTGGGCTGGGCATGAAAATGGTTTTAATTTTTATATAGTTTGGCAATTGGGCTTGGTATCAATGTTTTATGTTAAACGGGTTAGGACGTGTCAACCCACGGGTTTGCGGGTCAACCCGTAACCCACCCGTTTATTAAATGGGTTAGAGCGGGTTGACCCGAAAATGACCCATTTATAAATGGGTCGGATCTGGTCGGGTTTTCTCCGTGCGGGTTACGAGTCGTGTTTCAGGTCGTGTACGAAATTGATGGCCCTAGGTTCTTGTACTTCGTTACTTTGGCCGATGACTGTAGACTAAAAACTTTTTGCGCTGCAGTCCATGTTTTAAAAGAAGTCTTGCAATCAATCAATTGTGTGTGTATACTTGCATTGATAGATGACAAATCCAAGAACATAGGAGTCTATCTTGCCTCTTTTAGATGGTATATTCTCTTTTCACCACTGTGTTGCCTTGAGCATCAGTGATGAACAGTTCAGGAACAAGGTATGTACCATTAATGTAGTCATCAAGCCCATAACCTTCAATGGTTGTTTCAGCCTGGAATTTCCACAATAGATAATTGGTTTCATCTAATTGCATGGGTACTAACTAATTTTGAGGACTGATTATTACCTCTATTTTATGCTATTTTGATTATAATAAATATATATCGGCAATATAGTATACTTACAATTATTCGAGGAGAAATATTTGAGATTACGGTTCAAATAAAAGAAGATACGAAGACGTAATTAATTGTTATATTTTATGTTGTATTCGAATCAGTATTATAGTTAGAATTTTTGTTAAAATATCTTCTGAAATATATAGCAATATATGTTGTTTACTCTTATAAATATTGGGTTTTGCACATGCACAAACAACCGGCTGAATTGTAGATTCAGCCGGCTGATCGTTGAATATTCATAAATTGATATGAATATTTAGCCGGCTGAATTTATGATTCAGCCGGTTGAATACTGTGCCTTGGACATGTGCACAACTAATTTTAAAAAGTAACCTTTTTTAGTCAGCTGAAATTTATTTTCAGCCAACTAAACTTAAGGGTTGCGACTTTTTAAAGAGACATCACTTTTTAATCAAAGATCTATATCCATATCTTTTGATAAAAACCACCCACGAATGAAAGCAACCTTTTATATCTTATAAATAAACTCCAGGATCAGTTGTTTTAATTCATCGAACTTTCTTGATTCTAATATCTTCTGATTCTATAAATCTTTTATAAATATTCTCTTATGCTCTTATCTTCAATATTTTGTGATTATAAACAATCACTTTTTCCTTAATTCTTTAAATGCTAAACACTATATATTATCAAGGAGAAGATTATAGGAAGGTTGTACTATAAAGTGACATATTCATGTTATTCAGAACACAAGGAGTCAGTTAACTTTTGTATTAGTTAAAGTCCTATTTCGTTGCTCCGGCACGTCAAAGTTCTCTTCGGTTGTAGAGGTGAAATCTTGTTCTGCTGCTCAGGTCTTGCTCTGTTGCTTAGGTGTTGTAATACCTTTTCCTCCAGGTTATGTAAGGGTTGTTGTTTAGTCAAAATTCTAGGAGGAGTCTAGGACAAGACATAGTACGATGCTCCAATCTTGTATAAAAATCTGTGGCATCATTTATTTTTATTTACTGCTTATATGTTATTTACTATATCTTTTGCATTTCATTTATTACACGTATTGTCATATTACTCATTCCTACTCGTGTTTTCATTAATAATGATTTTGGATAAATTTTCAGGTTAGTTATGATAGTTTAGTTCGGTGGTTCTTTACTCTCTTGATGTTACAATTTGGTATCTCCCCTAACCGTGAATGGAGATGGTTGATCAACACAACAGAGAATGACCGAAATGCCAAGAACATACTTCAAGAGTTGGCAAGAAATGGAAAGAAGCAGGCAAATGAGTTGAGAAAGTAGACAAGATCATATGAGGTAATGCTGATGATCTTGGCGGGGCTTGATGACCAAATCAGATGGATAGAAAATAAAAAACACAGTAAGAACATATACTGCACTAACGCAGAGACGAGTGATGGGGCAACTCTAACGATCTGTCACCAATTGCAACCCCCAGTAGGTGATGGAGATTCTATGATGCTAGGTAGGATGGTACCTGTGTCGCTAGATATGTAGCTCTGGTACCTTATTAAATTTCTAAATGTAAAATTATTGTATTATTCTCAATACTAATACAAACATGAGACAACTGTTTAAATAGCCGAATATAGGCAAACAAGATATTGGGCTTTAGAAATACACAAGGGTAAAATACCCACATGTTGTAATATTTTTTTTTAAGAGTAGGCATATATAACCAAAAACGGAGAAATAAAGCCTTTCTCCAGTGGTTCACAAAAACAGCTACAGTTGATAAACACAACTGCAACTGTGTCATACACAAAAAAGTATACATCAAGAAAAAAGTCCTCCAAAACAACGGCAAGGGACAAACAGGAAAACAACAACCACCACTAATACAGACTAAAACGCCACGAAGCCAGACATACTCCCAGCATCTCAGAATAGCCCCAGCGTACTGACAAACCAATGGAGCCTATAGCCAAAAACTGGACTAGCATATGAAGTAAGAGAGAAACCCAAAAGAAACAAAGCATCTGATGGCAGCTACCGAATGGGCGCTGCATAGGCAAGGAAGGCCAACTCTCAAGCATCATAGAGACCTAGAGAAGAGCTCCCGCAACCTAAGAATCCAATCCCGTCGAAACACATGATGCAAGCCACAAATAGCACACCCGCATCGAGCTGCGTGGAAAAAAACACAAATACACACACACACTCACCCCACCCCTACTCTGGTAATATAAAAATAATTGTTAAAAGATTAGTATTCTAGCTCTATTTATAGCCAATCATATTTTAAAACTTTCCATATGTCTAAACTTTATTATAACAAACCCCAAGCCCTCCTCTTTCCCATACATACTTGATTTTCCCACTATGAGGTATATGAGCTTCTGGTCTGATAAATTTTAAATTAATTATCTAATCAATTCACTTAAGCTCATTATTGACTAAAAATTTGGCTAACTTAAGAATTTTGATTAAGAGATAATAGTTAGCCAAAATTGCTACTCTAATACGTTGAAAAAATGGAAAATAAGAAGATAATATGTGCAATAATAAGAAAATAAGTGCCAAATTTCCAAGGGGAGAAAGACCTCTTCAATTGTCCAAAAGAAATTGTAGAGGACCTATCAGTATACTCAATATATTCATCGAATGAGAATGCATAATCTATATTATCCAATTTTGAAGCTAAAGCGAAAAAGAAAATCATCAAACAAAGTGAGGTCTGAAAGAAAATATGTGTACAAGTCAACTATTTAATTTACATATATATGAAAGAGAAGAACAAAGATGCACAAAAATAGGGGAAAGATTGCAGCCTTTGAACTACAAAAGTTCAAGAGGATAACACTCAAAACTCCAAGCAGGAGCTAGTTATCTGATGAAGGTAGGGATAAAATGATAGTGTGTGTTATTATTTCTACTTTTAGCGACAATTCTCTCGCATACAGCTTTAATACAAGATTTTACCTTTTTAAGAAATTTCTTAAAGTTGTTGATATTAGCTCGTTTATAGGTGCTGCATGAAATTTAATTAAATCAAAATAAAATAGTTATGTATGTCAAGTTAGTTATAGTTGAAGCATTACTACCATTAAAGACTCATTGATTTCTTTCAAACCAAACATATCATGCAATGATAGTGAAAATAGCGTCCATTAAGAAACGTCGGTGGAAAGGGGGGATAGTCTCGACCTAGCGCTATAAGACACGAACGAGAAAGATAAAAGAAATATTAAAATTAAAAATTCTAAGAATCTATACAAATGTGAACTTTAGAAAATTGACAACCATAGTGCATGTTAACGATTGCTCCTAAGCACATGGTGTAGAAATTAAAGTTTTTTGTTATGCATGTTCTTTTTTAAAAGTTTAATAGTACTAAGTTTACCATATAGTATTAACCGCATATTTAACTTGGATTTAAATAGAGCATTTTCTTTCCAAATAGATTAAAAAAATACAAGATTTTATTCCTGAGAAAATTAGAAATTTGCAACACGAATTGGACGTAAGTTATTAAACCTATCCAAACACTATATTTTAGTACATTCATTATCATAAATATTATAAATTTTAGTAAGGCATATAGAAGATAAAACTAGTAGAAAGTGGTTCCTTGTAGTTATAGATTAAAGCTGAACTCCCCATGAAAGTTTGCATTAGGTAGACTTCTTAAATTAATGTGTTTTTAAAATTGCATTCATCGCAGAGATCGGTAAATTCTACCTAAAAGGAATAACAGAGGTCCAACAGGCTCGCCAAAAGGATGTGTTACTCAATAGGTGTAAGGACTCGATAATTTTGCTGTTTTAAATATGAAATTAATTAAAATTTAACGTTTGAATGAATATTTACAATTGTAATTTGAGTTAGGAATTTGACATTGTAATTTATGTTAAAGTATGAATTTGGTTTCTAAATATAAACTTGAACCTATATGTTTTGAAAGATGGAACGTAAAATGATAAGTTACACTTTGGATTTATATTTTGAAATAAACGTGAAATTAATTATTTATAAAACATTGATTCTTAAAATGTGAATATAATACGTAGAAGTGATCTAATAATCATACAACGAAAATGTCTAAGCTTGCTTGCTCCGTTTGAATCAATTTATGCGATCGATTTGCGGTAGCTACAACTAATATATTGTAATTGATGTTAAAATTTAAAATATGAATTAAAGTACAAGATTTAATATTTGAGATACATTTAACTAAACATAGTGAAGGAATAAATTTAATAGTAAAATACGCAAATTTGTTCCATTCGTGTTAATTTAGTTAAACATTTAACAAATCGTTAAGAATTTAACGTTGTCGGAATTCAGGCGAATTTGGTCTAAAAATGCTAAATGATATTCTTAAAAAAACGATATTTTAATTTTTGCGAAATTCGAATGTTCGTTGTCCTGAACCTTTATTTCGGACTAAAAATGCATAAATGATACGGCGTTTGTTACTTGCATCTCTATTGTAAGTCGTGAATGCGCATTTCTATAAACTTTTATGTAATTTATTCTTCATTAATAAAAACAAAAAACAAAACAACAATAACAATACAAAAATAAAACACGTATGCAACGTGTTACACGCGTCCATCTTTTTCTGAGGTCAATTCTTCTGTATCCAAGTCGGGTGTTCCCGTGTGCCCGACAAATCACGGCCACACATCAACCACATATATTATTAATAATCTAATGAACGGGTCCTATAATCCACTCAAAACCATTAGATTTTGTACAAATCAGTGGCTAAGGTTGATCCGACATATGGAAACGCCCAATTTGAGTACAGAACAATTCATCCCTCTTTTTCTAACCCCCTTTTTCTCTTGTCTCTTCCTGGCTTCCCTTTGTAACCTTAAAAAAATGAAAAAATAAAAACAAAAATACATGTTTCCCTCTTTTTCCCAAATCGCTTCTCTCCTCCCTCGTCCATGTCGTTCGGCCTCTGCGCCCAACTCCATCTCGCACCAGAACTCGCGATGCGACTGCCAGGTCATGAAAACTCCTCCACGAATACGAATTTGCAATCCTAGATCCAAACTACCCAAAAATCCACCGATGATCCTACCCATCACCATCGATGTCTATTCGCCTCTCCCCTGGCGCATGCTTCCTACTCTGGCCAACGACCCATCACAAATGCTTACGTCGTCCCTTCCATCTCATTGTTTTGTCATCCACAGAGGAAAAAAAAACCACTGCAACTTATTAAATAAAATTCGGGGAATTTAGTAAATGGAACTTTGTAAAACCATGATCTCTTCGTTCATCGACACGAGATCTATTAATCTGTACATTTGAGTTTGGGTCCTGGATAAGTTCCAATGATTGTAATGTATTACAGAGACATAGGATTGTAATTCGGAGGCGGTAGAAAGGGAGTTAGACAGCGAGGTAGGTATGGCTTCATTTCTCTTCCTTGATGGTCACATCGACATCCTCAGATCGGACCATGTACTCATCTTGGAACCATGACAGTTCACTACTGGCTTGTGAAGCCATCGGGTCATGATTCATGAAGAGGGGTCGAGCAGGAATATATAATAGGAAAGTGGTACTATGGACGAACTTCCTATCTGCTGTCGTGTTCTTGTCATTTTCCATAGGATAGAAAACGATATACGGACACCATGGTTAATAATATATACCCGGAATTCGAATAGATGTCGGATGTGGGTTGAAATAATATATACCCGAAATTCGAATTTTGAAAACGAATTGAAATGATGCATATCCGTATCACTTAACCATAGGATAGAAAACCATATACGGACACCGTGGTTAATAAGTATAAACAATTTTTGAAAATTTATAAGTATGCATCAATTTTTGAAATTTAATTTAGATATCTTAGTTTCAAATTAAAAATTGAAGTATTTTAACTTAAATTTTTGAATTTAAGAAAAATTATTTAAATAAAGGATTTTATATGAATTTTCCTTAATTTGATTTTTTTTATTTGAAGATAATATTATTTCAAAAATATTATAGGTAAGTTTTGATTTATAAAATTGATTTTATATTTTGTTTATAATATAAGTTTGAATTAATATGCCAAATATCTAAACTCAGATTTTTAAGTTAAAAATTTAATTGATTTCACGAATGATTTTAATAAAATCAAAAATTAAATTTGTTGTGTTGAAAGATAATATATAAATTGGGTTAGAGATTTTTAATGGGTCTGAAACTTAAATTGGTTGAAAAATCTACTGAATGGAAAATTTCGTTTCAATTGACATAAGAAATTTTATCAAGCTCCGATGATTTAATTGATTTTTAAAAGTGGAATTCAAGCTATAACCCAACTTGAACACTTTAAATTTGAAATTTATATCGTTTGAGTTAAGTTAAATTGAATTGAACTTCGAAATGTGCGTGAGCATTAAGTGATACTTTGAAACTTGAATAATTGATTCGGATTGGATTATTTCTGGAAAATTAGTATTATTCTATTATTGTAATCAATATATTATTTAACACTATTTTATTTCAACTATTTCATATTAACTTATCTATCTTACCTAAATTGTTTATATTAAACTTATCTAGCTTATCTAAACCATGTTATATTAAAATTACCTATCTATTTTAGCTAAACTATTATGTACCAAACTTAACTATTTTTATATCAAATATATCTATTTTATTTAAATTATTTATATCCAACTTAACTATTTTGTTTAAACTACTTTATACTTAACTATTAAAAAATGTATAGGCTCTAATCCAAGCAATTTAAGTCTGAAATGATTGAATATAAAGATCTGATCGAACAACGATATTTGTGACATGAAATCCAAATCGAATATAAAACTTTGGAAATGAATCAAGTTGAAATATGAATTTGAAATTTGAAATGATATTTAATAAACGAATCAATTGGGAAATTGATAATCAAAATCGATACTTGATGTTAATTGATTTACATTGTTGGAATATGATTTCAAATTTAAAAACCATGATGTGAAATAAGCATTTGGGTTGTTAAAGAGACTGAAGTCGGCATTGTCTCACTCTCTGCGATACCAATACCACTTTAATAACTGCGCACGTAGTGGAGAATTCAGAACAAAGTAGGATGGTTTGGCGAGGATTACTAGATTTAAAGAAAGAGAATGATGATGGATAGCCTTAACTTTCGAGTCGTAACTAAAATGACTAGAATATGAGTCATACCCGGATCAAGTGAGGACGAACCTTCGATTGGGCACGCTTCTTCCGTACTACCTCTATTACTCTGTGATTGATTTGGACGCACTTTTGACTCTGGGAGTGTGGTTGGAGGTGGGAGATAGTTGTAGCTATGCGTTACCACCTTCCCTGAGGCCGCAATCCGGTAGAGTCCTACTGTAGGGTATAGCCTTGGTGCATAATCATATTTACCATAATTGAGTCCCATATGATTTCGATTTGGCGTTGCTTTCTATGGAACGCCCTCTGATAACACCAGTATGTTGAATTTACAGTATTGTATAGACTACAACACATATAAATGGTGTAAAGGTAAAAATGTAATTCCTCTTACGCTATTTTAATATTTTACCTTACTTAATAAACACTATTATAATAACATGTTATATTATATGTATCTAGTGCCACTGATCCATAGATAATACAATTCTCAAACATCCTTCGAGTTATTAACGCATTTCATTGAACATTTTATTGAGTTGATCCACTTACATGAGAATGTTAATTTTGACTCAGGTGTTTTATTTTTTGCATTATGCTTGGGTTAGACTGAGTATTATAGCTTTGAGATCGCACCTTTCAGTGCTAGAGATTTCTAAAGGCTCATTTATTTGTTTTCCGTTACCGTTGACTCCATATGTTTTAGAAAACCTATGTATCTTAGCCTCCGCTGTATTAAAAATTGTGACCCGAATATGTTGTATTATTTTATTCCACTATGTGATGTTGTATCATTCTATGCATGTGATTTGATTCTTATTAAACCTATAGTAATACCAATCTGTTGTTCCGAAAGATTTGAGTTGATTTTATTGTCAACTAAAATGATTGGAAATAGAAGGTCGTTCGAGTTGGTATCAGAGCTTTGGTTTGATAAAACTTAGCTTATGGGGTTTAAACTCATTAGAGATAGGGCTACTACATACTAGAATGAGAGGAATCGTCAGTCGAATTATTCTTGGGGGAGCGTATTTTGAAAAATAAAAATAGTTTTAAAAGGATTTTTAAATTTAAAATTTTAGCCAAGTTTTAGAATTCCTCTTTAAATTCATTTCCTTAGTTATAATTCTCTTAAGTTAGGATTTCCTGTCTAGACTTCGATCTTTTTTCTGAACCTTTTTAGGAAAGTTATAATTTGATAGATTTTGAAGTCCTAATCTTCTCTAATTTATTTTTTATTAGAGTCTCCTTCCTTTGTAAATGCTTATCGATTTGATTCATACATTAGTTCAACTCCTTGCTTATATTCCAAACATAATGTAACAACCCGGAAAATCGGAACAAATTTAAAAAGTTTATTTTAGCTATTTTAATGAATTTTGAATATTTAAAATGATTTATTTTAAATAATAACGACTAAAAATTTATTTTAAATCGAAGTTAGAATATAAATATTTATTTCAATTATAAAAGGAATTGGAAATGGCGCGGTAGTTTGAAAATTTGATTTCAAATTTCAAATGAATGTACAAGATTCAAAATAAACCGGATTTCAGTAAAACCAGAAATATTTGAATCTGTTTGAACTTATCTTTCCAATGAATGTGAAAATCCATATTTTATAATGGGAATAAAAAGTTATGTCCAGTTGAACATTCAGAATAGTCGCTATGGATTTTATATAATATATAGCCCTTAAAAATTGCGATTTTGCAAATGACCTCCGTTTTCGACGAGACCACTTTTGTTGGATCCGGAATGTCAAATTATTGCTAGATTCCAATTTTTATAATTTTTGGAATTAACATGTGATCGTGACAAAAGGGAACGAGTTTTGTCAATTTAAGTTGAATTGGATCGACCAGAAAATGATCATTTTTCAAACGGTCTCCAGATTCGATGAAATTAGTTTTGTTGGGACCATATCGTCAAAACATAGCTAGATTTATTTTTCTGGAATTTTTGGAGTCAGTATGTGGCCCTAGTAAATTAAAATGTACATTTAACTTTAATATATATAGATTTATATTTTAATTTTAATAAAAACTGATTAAAACAGTCGAGTTGGCTCATTGTGTCCGGAATGGGGGTATTTGGCTAGGGGAGGCAGTCGTTGGGTTTGATTTGGTGTTCAAACGGATACGCATGTATTTTTGAAAATAAAACAATTAATTTTTTTTTTTAAAATATTCTTTGATTAGTCAAAACCCTTTTTCTCCTTCACCCGAACGCCCACCACAGCCTCTCCGAATAGCGATCGACGTTCAGAATCGTCGAATCTTTCTACCTAGTTTTCTTCGAATCCTTTCAATGAAATTCAAAACTCTTTGAAGGGAAATTAAAGAGCTTCCCTTGCTCTTCACATCTGTACCAGTTTGGAGAATCATCGTTGTGTATTCGTTTTGATTTTTACCCCCAATCGGCCTCGGTTCGTGCTCAGATATCGAGGTGCAGGAAGCTTTAAGTGGTACCGTGTTTCTGGTGGAGGAAGAGGCCGCTCTGGCGCTTCGACTGGTGGCGCCCGATCACGGTCCGGTCCTCTCCAGCAACGGCAACGGCGAAACCCTAGGCGGCAACTCCCTTTGAAGACGTCCAGATAAATTATACAGTGAGTTTCTTTATTTGTTTATTTTAGTTTAACTAAATTAAATTAAATACATTGTTTAAAATTCAATTTTAATTTATATAATACCTTTTTTAAATTCAGTTTTAATTTATATAGTTTAAAATTCAGCTTTAAATTTATATAATAGCATAATTTTTCTTTTTAAAGGTGTTATTTTTAATAAAATAGTATGGTATAAAAATATGTTTTTTTTTTAAAATAGCATTGTTTTTAAGAATAAAAATATGCTTTTTAATATATATGATAGAAGAATAAAAGTATGGTTTTTATTTTATATATAATAGCAAGATAAAAATTCGGTTTTTATTATAATAGCATTGTTTTAAAATGTAATATATATATATATATAAAGATTAGTATTAAAAATGTGATTTTTATAATGAAAGAGAATTTATAAAAATTCAATTTATATATATAATAGCGATATAAAGATACGATTTTTAACGATATAAAGATATGATTTTTAGTTGTGTAAAAATGTGATTTTTTTTTTAAAAATATATAGCGTTATTAAAAATGGGATTTTTAATATAAACCGCGTGAAACAGATTGCGATGGAACCGACTGGAATCAAATTCAAACCCAAAACCGTCCTTTTAAAGAATGAAGGAGTGGAAACGAAGGTGAGAACATCTTCACACTCTAATTATTTTCCAGTAAAATATATACTAGGATGCAGATGGTGTTTAGTAGCACCCGACACCATTGATTGTACAAACCATGATTGTTTGTTTGGATTGAATGGGCTGTATTGTGTTTATTGATTGTATGGAATAAAATATTTGAATAATGAAAATATCATTTTTATTGAATGAATAAAATATATAAAATATTCATGTGATGAATAAAATATTTGAATAATAAAAATATCATTTTTATTGTATAAATAAACTGTATAAAATATTCATGTGATGAATAAAATATTTGAATAATAAAAACATAATTTTTATTGAATATATGAACCATTTAACCGATATTGATTGGGACGATAAATTTTACACATCGCCCAACTGCACAAATAATGTTCAGTATGTGTTGTTTGAAAACCCCACATGGGTATTGGGTTGATATTTGACATTAACTATTCCCGATATTTGGTTGTATGTCAATCGATGGGTTGACAGACTGTGATGAGCGTTAATTATTTATTTTTAATGCTTATACAGTTGTAAATTACACTCTAGATGATGGTTGACTGTGTATGATTATTGTGTGTACACGTGTGTATGAAATCAATATAAATAACATTATATGGTAATCGACTGTGTCTGATTCGAATTAGAAAGAACGAATATTTTAAATTAACAAATATTTTAAAATGACGAGTAAAGAATATTTTAAAATAATTGATATTTTAAAATAATATCCAGTAATGGATCAAAATATGATTTTGATGTCCGATTTGGGATGGACACGGAAATATTTAAATATGTAAAGCCGTGTTGATTAGATTGACGTCATTTGGACGTGAACGATATTTATATCGATTTTATTCATTTTTATAAGGAATATCGAAAAGGAAATGATTTCAAAATCTAATATTTTGAAAATATTATCATTTATATATTATAGTGATAAGGAAAATTCAATTTTGATTTAAAATTGAAAATGAAGTTGAAATCATTTTTAAAACGAATTTATAAAATACGTTTTAAATGGAAATCGACGATATATACAATGTATATATTAAATGGCCTGAATAGAATGCGTCGCGCCGCGACCGTTCGCGAATTTCGACCATTGACTTCGAATTGATATTACGAGAGATCCGACCATCGGATTCTCCTAAAACCGGAACTGTTGGGTTCGTATCGAAAAGAGTTTTCCAACGGATATAAGAGATTTGAAATCTAACGGTTGGATTTGGAAGTATGTCTAAATCAAATTTGGAAAAGGTCGCTGTAAGGGCAGTTCGGTGGCCGTTATTGGAAACCGACTGTATTGGCCTTGATAAAATTATTAAAAATATTGATAATTTGTGAAAAATCATAATAAACGATTTGGAAAGAATTGGGATGAAAAATTCCATATTTGAAAAGGTAATTTTTTTTTATCAAAATGAACTAGTTATCAACAAGAATTATGATCCAGTTATTTTTAAATAAATAAATTGGATTGAGAATGGGTTTTAATATAACCAGAATTTCCAATATATGAATTGGAGTGGATTTGATTGGAAATCATCTTCGGAGTATTTCAATATTGGATTTCGTGATTATACGGATATTTTTATGGAAATTTGGAAGATATATTTATATCGTTATTCCCAAAACGATATTTGTTGGCTTTAGAATTTGATATTGAATATAAGACGATATAATTTCTATTCAGAGCCTTGTATTTGCTATCAAATTGGATTTTGGGTTTGTAGTGAACAGTGTCTTAAATAACACTATTCTTAAACCCAGTTGAGAAAAGAATAAATCTTTTAATTAAGATTTAGAGAAGTTTTCCAATTAATTAATATTTAATTGGAATTGAATGAAAGAATTGGATTTTGGGTTTATCGTGAATGGTGTTTTAAATAACACTTGTTCTTTAACTCGATTAACAGTGGAAAGTGATTTGAAATTTATAAATCTTTATTCTATGATTTAATTGGAATTTTCCAAAGTATAGTTTTCCAATTTAATATATTAAATTGGAATTGAATGAAATTCGATTGGTGATAATCGAAGCGAGCTTCTGTGGAGGAAGACTGTTAATATATATGGAATTTAAAAGGCTTTGCCGTTATTCCATTTATATTATTGGTCGTTTACGGAAATTGATATCAATTATATATTGATTGTTTTTCCCTGAAGATTCCATTTTTATGGAAGTGTATTTGGGTTTATCGTGAACTGTGTTTTAAAGGACGTTAGTTCTTTAACCCAGTTAAAGATAGGATTACATGTCTAACATTGTATTTCGAACTGTATGGTTGATCTCTGCTAAATATATATCTGTTTGGTGGCGGAGAATTTATTCTCGTGCTTAACACCCTTCTCTAAGACGTACGAGCTTAGAGGTTATATATAGGCAGAAATCAATAGTACGGTGTAGATTTTCGATGCAACATGTTTGATTTTCCAAAGTTAAATAATCATTAATATTGATTTTTGGGAAGATTAAAACCAAATGGAGTTTTAATGAATCTTTAATTAGATTGAAATGCGAATGTGATAATTTAAATTATCAATTTGGGAAATGATCGAGAGTGGAGTATCACCAGTTTTTTTCCAAGCGATAGTTAAATCTTTAATTAGATTTGAACGGGAAATGGTAATTAATTTTACCGATAAAACCGTGGTGTTAGATATGAAGTATTACCAGTTTTGCTTCATGGGATGCATAGGTTGGGATTGGGAAATTAAATAAATGATTACTTCGGTAAGGATCGCTAATCCCGACTAGTTTGGATAAACCTTAATTTTGTTTGAATTAATATCCAAAGGAAGATTAAAGAATAAATTTAAAGAATTTATCTTTGATAAAATTAATGGGAACCTTTCCCCAAGAATATGAATATTTAAATAAAAGAATATTCAGAATTGGAATGAGGCGTATGTTATGTTTTATAGCACTTGTTTATAATACACGCGAGTTATTCAGAAAGGCCGGGTTTATACCCATTCTGAATAACTGATTCGACGATAAGTCGACGATGAAGACGGTGGTTGAAGACTAGAGGCCTTCACATCGTTTAGATGATTACTGATGTCTTGATTGGGCTGTACACCCAAGACAAGGTAATAAGTGGTGATCGTCCATATGTACTTGGAGATCGATCAGATATGCGAGGACCTCCCTCCTGTATTGGACATATGGGACGAGGAATAAGGTGCCTCCGTTTTCGTTCAAACCCAGAACGAACTATTAAATGGATGTGTGTCTGACATTGGATTTTATTCTGTGTTGATTGATCTCTATTAAATATATATCTGTTTGGTGGCGGAGAATTTATTCTCTTGCTTAACACCCTTCTCTGAGACGTACGAGCTCATAGGTTATATATCGATAGACATCAGTTGCATGGCCTGCATTGCCTGTGTGGAATGCTGAGATGCAAATGATCAAGGCTTCTGTTGAAAAGCAGAGTCTTGTGGTTGATGATCAAAGCACGACTTTAAGTAGCATAGCTTTGTGTATAACATTAATTCGCAAGCCTCGCACCCCGGTATGAACCAGAAACGGGAGAGGACTACGGGGAGGACATGCGTTTCTTTCTAGCTAGAAGTGGTGTCATGGTATGGAGCCCATACATTTTTACTTACGAGGATGATGGAAAGTGAGGCGCCTCAGTTATATCAGTCACTACGGGGCCGATGGATGTTATGGTCGACGTATTGACCAGATTTACGCCCCCATAGGGTGGGGAAACATATTGTTCAGGAATTACTAATCCTCAAACGTAAGAGAGGACCGGCCCTGAAGATCCAAGGGCTTGATTGAGTACGAGTCCTGAGGCACGGGCTAGAGTGTCTCGAAGTCGGTAAGGACGATCACTTGCCTTGGTTCATGATGGAAATCCAACTTCCAATATGACAAGTGCGGTTTTGATTGTAAACCTATATATGGCGACATGATATATGGCACTCATGCCGTCTGTGATTGATACATTATGATTGAAATTGTTTTTTTAAACATATGTGTACTAGTAATAATATCAAATGATTTTGAATTATAGGTATCAAGCATATTTTGGCCATTATAAGGTAAAACACTATCCTCTGGTTTGCGTTGCATTATGTGATGGGACTGGAGTCTTATAACGGCTTTATTTTCTATAAAAAGCATTGCGTTGTTTATAACTGCTTATGCACTGGTATTCTTGGGAGGAAACCCGTTCCGTGTTATACGGCGTGGTTCCTTGATTTACTTTATTTTAAAGTAAAGTTTTAAATAACTGTTTTAGTTATCACACCAGTCACATGACTGACCTAGAGTTTATTGTTTTAACCTAAACTCTGGGTGCTCCTATTTTCCACACGGGAAGCTAGCAGTTGGGTTTTTGCAAATATTATATTCACAGGATCCTGATTTACAGCTGGAGCTATATGCGGAACACTCTGTATCTTCTTTCAGTTGTGTTTTGTATGATTTTCCGCTACATAGTAATGTGTAAATTTTTGATATTTATCAAATGTATATTATTTGTTCATACTCTGTATATTCTTGTACTCTGATGTAAATTGTTGTAATAGTAATGAAATTTTCTTCTGTTTGTGTTCTGATTTGTCGTGTTCTCAACTCAATCCGGGCTTTCCCGTATGGGCGAGTTTGGGTCGTTTCAGTTGGTATCAGAGCTTGAGAACAAGACACATTAGAACCAAAAGAAAGAATTCATCAAAGATTGGATTAGTAATATCCAATGAGAATGACTCGTTAGAGATGGGATCAGTAATATCCTAGAATGAGTGTGAAGAGTGTTATTTTTAAAATAAAAAAAATGAAAACAAACTTTGTTTTGAAAATTTAAGCCTATTATATGTATTTGAGTATATTATTTTATTTTAATTTGGACAATCTAGTATATGAAGATTTCACATATACTCATCTGAATGTGTATTCGAAGCCTCAAATATACTGGATAGATATAGAATCACACCTTAGTCGCCCGGGGATGATTCTGATGATGTGGCCACATTATCAGCATCTGTGCTCGATTTTTGAAGGTGGGATGTCTATATATTTCCAATTGACTGGTGTGAGAACCAAAATTAAATAGGATTTATTTGTTGTGATTTGGCATCAAAAATAGATTTTTAGTATATGTAACAATTTATGAGCTTGAAACGATAACCAACCAATTGATTGCTGATTGTGTTGTTTGATTATTGGTTTGATAATTAAAATTTTGAACCATCAAGCCAAATTAAATCAAATATTGAACTGATTTGAAAATTGATTGCAATTGCATATATGTACATGTGTATATAATGAACAGATCATAGCAAGGAGAGTAGAGAAGAGGAATAAAATTGTATGCCCGAAAAATAGGTACATTATTTTCATAGGTTTGGATGATTTTATGAGCCTATTGGCTAACCGTTTGGCTTTTTCTTTTTCTTTTTGGATGATGAGGGCCCTGTGTGGCTAGTTGCGATTTTAAATGTCTCCCCGTACAAAGGAGGTTATGGCGAAATTTTCTAAAAATTTAGGGTGTTAGCCAAATTTTTGAAAAATTAGAAAATTCTTAGAAACTGAAAAGTTGAAGAATGAAAGATGAGTTGATTAGTAAAACAACTTTCAGCTTCGTTCCTTTTCGAAGACGAAAAGATTTTAAGTGGCGGAGATTGTAACAACCCGAAAAATCAGAACCAATTTAAAAATTTTATTTTAGCTATTTAAATGAATTTTGAATATTTAAAATGATTTATTTTAAATAATAACGACTAAAAATTTATTTTAAATCAAAGTTAGAATATAAATATTTATTTCAATTATAAAAGGAATTGGAAATGGCACGGTAGTTTGAAAATTCGATTTCAAATTTCAAATGAATGTACAAAATTCAAAATAAACCGGATTTCAATAAAAATAGAAATATTTGGATCTGCTTGAAAATATCTTTCCAACGAATGTGAAAAATCCAGATTTCATATCGGGAATAAAAAGTTATGTCCAGTTGAAAATTCAGAATAGTCGTTATGGACTTTATATAATATATAGCCCTTAAAAATAGCGATTTTGCAAATGACCTTCGTTTTCAACGGGACCACTTTTGTTGGATCCGGAATGTCAAATTATTGCTAGATTCCAATTTTCGTAATTTTTGGAATTAATATGTGAGCGTGGCAAAAGGAAACGTGGTTTGTCAATTTCAGTTGAATTGGATCGACCAGAAATTGACCATTTTTCAAACGGTCTCCAAATTCGATGAAATTAGTTTTGTTGGGACCGTATCGTCAAATCACAAGCAAGATTTATTTTTTTGGAATTTTCGGAGTCAGTATGTGGCCCCAGTAAATTAAAATGTACGTTTATATTCAGTATATATAGATTTATATTTTAATTTTGATAAAAACTGATTTAAACATTCAAATTGGCTTGCAAAACATATTCCATTATATCCGGAATGAGGGTATTTGGCTATAGGCGACAGTCGTTGGGTTTGATTTGGAGTTCAAACAGATACGCATGTATTTTTGAAAATAAAACAATTAAAAATGTTTATATATATTATTTGATTGGTCAAAACCCTTTTTCTCCTTCACCCGTGGTCAACGCTCCCCATAGCCGCTCCTAATAGCGATCGACGTTCAGAATCATCGAATCTTTCTCCCCAATTTTCTCCAAATCCTTTCACTGAAATTCAAAACTCTTTGAAGGGAAATTGAAGAGCTTCCCTTGCTCTTCACATCAGTACCAATTTGGAGAATTATCGTTGTGTATTCGTTTTGATTTTTACCCCCAATTGGTCGCCGTTCATGCTTAGATATCGGGGCGCAGGAAGCTTCGAGTGGGCCCGTGTTTTTGGTGGAGGAAGAGGCCGCTCTGGCGCTTCGACTGGTGGCGCCCGATCATGGTCCGGTCCCCTCCAACAACGGCAATGGTGAAACCCTAGACGGCAGCTCCCTTTGAAGACGTCCAGATAAATTATACGGTGAGTTTCTTTATTTGTTTATTTTAGTGTAACTAATTTAAATTAAATACATAGTTTAAAATTCAATTTTAATTTATATAATACCTTATTTAAATTCGATTTTAATTTATATAGTTTAAAATTCAGCTTTAAATTTATATAATAGCATAATTTTTCTTTTTAAAGGTGTTATTTTTAATAAAATAGAAGGTATTAAAATATGATTTTTTTTAAATAACATTGTTTTTAAGAATAAAAATATTCTTTTTAATATATATGATAGAAGAATAAAAATATGATTTTTATTATATATATAATAGCAAGATAAAAATTCGATTTTTATTATAACAGCATTGTTTTAAAATGTAATATATATATATATATGTATATAAATATATTAGTATTAAAAATTTGATTTTTATAATGAAAGAGAATTTATAAAAATTCGATTTATATATATAATAGAGATATAAAGATATGATTTTTAATGATATAAAGATATGATTTCTAGTTGTGTAAAAATGTGATTTTTTTAAAATATATATATATATATATAGCGTTATTAAAAATGTGATTTTTAATATAAACAGCGTGAAACAGATTGCGATGGAACCGACTGGAATCAAATTCAAATCCAGAACCATCCTTTTGAAGAATAAAGGAGTGGAAACGAAGGTCAAAACATCTTCTCACTCTAATTATTTTCCAGTAAAATATATACTAGGATGCAGACAGTGTTTAGTAGCACCCGACACCATTGATTGTACAAGCCATGATTGTTTATTTGGATTGAATGGACTGTATTGTGTTTATTGATTGTATGGAATAAAATATTTGAACAATGAAAATATCATTTTTATTGAATGAATAAAATATATGAAATATTCATGTAATGAATAAAATATTTGAATAATAAAAATAACATTTTTATTGTATAAATAAACGGTATAAAATATTCATGTAATGAATAAAATATTAGAATAATAAAAATATAATTTTATTGAATATATGAACCATATAAAATGGTCATGTGTTGAAAATAATTATTCATTTACAAATCGGACGATTTGTTTATGTACACCCATTTAACAAATATTGACTGGGACGATAAATTTTATACATCGCCCGACTGCACAAATAATGTTCAGTATGTGTTGTTTGAAAACCCCACACGGGTATTGGGTTGATATTTGACATACACTAATCCTGATATTTGGTTGTATGTCAATCGATGGGTTGACAGGCTGTGATGATCGTTAATTATTTATTTTTAATGCTTATACAGTTGTAAATTACACTCTAGATGATGGTTGACTGTGTATGATTATTGTTGTGTACACGTGTGTATGAAATCCATATAAATAACATTTTATGGTAATTGACTATGTCTGATTCGAATTCAGAAAGAACGAATATTTTAAATTAACAAATATTTTTAAATGAAGAGTAAAGAATATTTTAAAATAACTGATATTTTAAAATAATATTCAGTAATGGATCAAAATATGATTTTGATGTCCGATTTGGGATGGACATGAAAATATTTAAATATATAAAGCCGTGTTGATTAGATTGACACCATTTGGACGTGAACGATATTTATATCGATTTTATTCATTTTTATAATGAATATCGAAAAGGAAATGATTTCAAAATCTGATATTTTGAAAATATTATCATTTATATATTATAGTGATAAGGAAAATTCAATTTTGATTTAAAATTGAAAATGAAGTTAAAATCGTTTTTAAAACGATCTTATAAAATACGTTTTAAATGGAAATGATTTAATTTTGGGTTCCATATCTAGCCAACCCCAACTTGTTTGGGATATATGGCTTTGTTGTTGTTGTTGTTAAAACGATCTTATAAAATACGTTTTAAATGGAAATCGACGAAACATATAATATATATATATATTAAATGGCCTGAATAGAACGCGTTGCGCCGTGACTGTTCGCGAATTTCGACCATTGACTTCGAATTGATATTACGGGAGATCCGACCGTCGGATTCTCCTAAAACCAGAACCGTTGGGTTCATATCGAAAAGAGCTTTCCAACGGATGTAAGAGATTTGAAATCTAACAGTTGGATTTGAAGTATATCCAAATCGAATTTGGAAAAGGTCGCTGTAAGTGCAGCTCGGTGACCGTTATTGGAAACCGACTGTACGGGCCTTGATAAAATTATTAAAAATATTGATTATTTGTGTAAAATCATAATAAATGATTTGGAAAGAGTTGGGATGAAAAATTCCATATTTGAAAAGATAAAAATAATTTTTTATCGAAATGAACTAGTTATCAACTAGAATTATAATCCAATTATTTTTAAATAAATAAATTGGATTGAGAATGGGTTTTAATATAACCAGAATTTCCAATATATAAATTGGAGTGGATTTGAATGGAAATCATCTTCGGAATATTTCGATATTGGATTTAGTAATTATACGGATATTGTTATGGAAATTTGGAAGATATATTTATATCGTTATTCCCAAAACGATATTTGTTGGTTTTAGAATTTGATATTGAATATAAGCCGATATAATTTCTGTTCAGAGCCTTGTATTTGATATCAAATTGGATTTTGGGTTTGTAGTGAATGGTGTCTTAAAAAACACTGTTCTTAAACCCAGTTGAGAAAAGAATAAATCTTTTAATTAAGATTTAGAGAAGTTTACCAATTGATTAATATTTAACTGGAATTGAATGAAAGAATTGGATTTTTGGGTTTATCGTGAATGGTATTTTAAATAACACTTGTTCTTTAACCCGATTAACAATGAAATGTGATTTGGAATTTATAAATCTTTATTCTACGATTTAATGGGAATTTTCCAAAGTATAGCTTTCCAATTTAATATATTAAATTGGAATTGAATGAAATTCGATTGGTAATAATCTAAGTGAGCTTCTATGGAGGAAGACTGTTAATTTATATGGAATTTAAAAGGCTTTGTCGTTATTCCATTTATATTATTGGTCAGATAAGGAAATTGATATCGATTATATATTGATTGTTTTTCCATGAAGGTTCCTTTTTATGGAAGATGATTTGGGTTTATCGTGAACTGTGTTTTAAAGGATATTAGTTCTTTAACCCAGTTAAAGACAGGATTACATGTCTAACATTGTATTTCAAACTATATGGTTGATCTCTGCTAAATATATATTTGTTTGGTGGCGGAGAATTTATTCTCTTGCTTAACACCCTTCTCTAAGACGTACAAACGTAGAGGTTATATATAGGTAGAAATAAATAGTACGGTGTAGATTGTTGATGCGGCATTTTTGATTTTCCAAAGTTAAATAATCATTAATATTGATTTTTGGGAAGATTAGAACCAATTGGAGTTTTAATGAATCTTTAATTAGATTGAAATGCGAATGTGATAATTTAAATTATCAATTTAGGAAATGATCGATAGTGGACTATCACCAGTTTTGCTCCAAGCGATAGTTAAATCTTTAATTAGATTTGAATGGGAAATGGTAATTAATTTTACCAATAACACCGTGGTGTTAGATATGAAGTATTACCAGTTTTGCTTCATGGGATGAATAGGTTGGGATTGGGAAATAAAATAAATGATTACTTCGATAAGGATCGCTAATCCCGACCAGTTTGGATAAACCTTAATTTGGTTTGAATTAATATCCAAAGGGAGATTAAAGAATAAATTTAAAGAATTTATCTTTGATAAAATTAATGGGAACCTTTCCCAAAGGATATGAATATTTAAATAAAAGAATATTCAGAATTGGAATGAGGCATATGTTGAGTTTTATAACACTTGTTTATAATATACGCCAGTTATTCGGAAAGGCCGGGTTTATACCTATTCTGAATAACTGATTTGACGATAAGTCGACGATGAAGATGGTGGTTGAAGATGGTGATTGAGCTGTACACCCAAGACAAGGTAATAAGTGGTGATCGTCTAGACGTACTTGGAGATCGATTGGATATGCGAGGACCTCTCTCCTGTATTGGACATATGGGATGAGGAATAAGGTGCCTCCGGTTTCGTTCAGACTCAGAACGAACTATTAAATAGATGTTTGTCTGACATTGGATTTTATTCTGTGTTGATTGATCTCTATTAAATATATATCTGTTTGGTGGCGGAGAATTTATTCTCTTGCTTAACACCCTTCTCTGATAAGTACGAGTTCAGAGGTTATATATCGATAAACACCAGTTGCATAGCGTGAATTGCCTGTGTGGCATGCTGAGATGCAAATGATCAAGGCTTCTGTTGAAAAGCAGAGTCTTGTGGTTGATATTCAAAGCACGGCTTTAAATAGCATAGCTTTGTGTATAGCGTTAATTCGCGAGCCTCACACCCTGGTATGAACCAGAAACGGGAGAGGACTACGGGGAGGATATGTGTATCTTTCTAGTTAGAAGTGGTGTCATGGTATAGAGCCCAGACATTTTTACTTATGTGGATGACGGAAAGCGAGGCATCTTGGTTATATTGGTCACTACGAGGCTGATGGATGTTATGGTCGACGTACTAACCAGATTTACGCCCCATAGGGCGGGAAAACGTATTGTTTAGGAATTACTAATCCTCAAACGTAAGAGAGGATTGGCCCTGAAGATCCAAGAGCTTGACTGAGTACGAGTCCTGAGGCACGGGCTAGAGTGTCTTGAAGTCGGTCAGGACGATCCCTTGCCTTGGTTCATGTTGGAAATCCAACTTCCAATACGACAAGTGCGGTTTTGATTGTAAACCTATATATGGCGACATGATATATGGTACCTACGCCGTCTATGATTGATACATTATGATTGAAATTGTTTTTGAAACATATATGAACTAGTAATAATATCAAATGATTTTGATTTATACGTATCAAGCATATTTGGACCATTATGAGGTGAAACTCTATCCTCCGTTTTGCGTTGCATTGTGTGATGGGACTTGAGTCTTATAATGGCTTCATTTTCTATAAAATGCATTGCGCTGTTTATAACTGTTTATGCACTGATATTCTTGGGAGGAAATCCATTCCGTGTTATACGGTGTGGTCCCTTGATTTACATTATTTTAAAGTAAAGTTTTAAATAACTGTTTTAGTTTTCACACTAGTCACATGACTGACCTGGAGTTTATTGTTTTAACCTAAACTCTGGGTGCCCCTATTTTCCACGCGGGCTGCTAGCAGTTGGGCTTTTGCAGATATTATATTCACAGGATCCTGGTTTAAAGCTGGAGCTATATGCGGAATGTTCTGTATCCATGTATTTCTTTCAGTTGTGTTTTATATGATTTTCCGCTGCATAGTAATGTGTAAGTTTCTGATATTCATCAAATGTATATTATTTGTTCATACTCTGTATATTCTTGTACTCTGATGTAAATTGTTGTAATAGCAATGAAATTTTCTTTTGTTTGTGTTTTGATTTGTCGTGTTCTCAACTCAATTCGGGCTTTCCCGTAGAGTGAGTTTCGGTCGTTTCACACAACTTGAATCTAACTAACTCAGTAGTGTAAGAGAATTTAAGTATAACTTTTATGAGAAAATATAACTAAAGAATTAAACACTTGGTTATATAAATCGTACTAAGTAATTTGAGAGGCCACTATTACAAAAGTTACGAACGAATTGAAATCCTTAATAAAATAGATTTTCAAAGAAAATATAAATAGATTATAGGTTGTGAAGTTATAAATCTTATATTAAGAATTTATATAAGTAGACTAGGGAAAAAATGATAATTTGGAAATAATAATCGTAGTATATATTGGTTGTGGAAATAATAGTACTTTCTAGATTAATGTAAAATAAGTTATAACTCATATGTTAATACGTAATGTAAAATTTCTATGATAATCTGGTTATTTCAAATTATATACATTATTAGAAAGTGAATAATATGAAAGTGTTAATTTAATGCATCTGAAATAATTATTGATTATAAAGAAGATTATTTATGTTTTGGAGTTATAATGCATAAAAGAAATAATAACTGGTAAGTGTATAAACGAACTTGGAAATTTAATAAGCATAAGAAATCATATATGTATTGAAAATATTAATTATATGGTTTTCTATTGTAAATTTATAAATAAAAATGATGATTCCAATTAAAATATGGCAAAATAAATAAGTGAGGGAGCTATATAATTTCCTTATTTGAAATCCGATAATATGAAATGATCTGAAATATACTATTTTTCCATATATATGGGAAAGTCTACTTAAACACAAAAATTTGACATAAACAGGGGAATACAAATTCTCGACCATTGGATTGCCCCTGATTTCCACTCCTCACACAAAGACAATCAGACCCAACAGTTGATATTTTGTGTCCCTTTATGTCAAATTTATGTGTTCAAATAGTCGTTCCTTATATGTATGTATGTATGTATGAATGTATGTATGTATCTTTAGTTTAAAAAAATTTATGAGTTTTAATTATGTCTAGAAGTTAAGATTGGGATATAAAATACGTAAAGATGTTAGATATATGTCTAGCTAACGTACATACAAAATCCTATATGTACTAGATAGATATAGATTCACACTCTATTCGCTTGAAAATGATTCTGGTGCTTGCTGCAACATCACTATTGTTCATTTACAGGTTTCAAAAGTGGGAATGATATATAAATTCCAGTTAAGGCATCGAATAATACTTAAAACTATTCTTAGAAAATATCTGAAAATGTTTAATGAGAAAATATAAGAATAATTAACTTGTTAAATAAATGTGAACTTAAAGAAATAAATGAATTATAAACAATGTTATATCTTTGTGAACTATATGGAAAATATAAGTTAAATTTGAAAAGAATATTTAAATTTTAAATTGTAATTTTGAAATAGTTAAAAACTTCAATAAAGTTGTAATAAAAAGGAAATGATCTTTTAAAATTCATATTAATATAAGAACAACACATGAGACATTTCAATAATGAATTTGATATTAAATAGAGATTATGGATTATAATTGCCTTACCGAAAAAGAAATTATGGATTATAATTTGAAATCAATCTAAAGGAAATTAAATGAAATTGATCTAAGGTGAATAGAATGAACTTAATGAATATTGATTATTTAATGTAAGAAGATTTGAAATCGGTAATCATAAATCCATGAAGACACTAAAGAAATAAACTAAAACTGTAAAATGAATTTTGAAGTCAAAAATTTACTGGATAAAAGAAAGTGAAATGAAAGTTGATGGTAAAGGAAGTTGAAAGTTAAAAGAAAGAAAATATTCATAAACAAGCTAAATAAATTTATGAAATAGGCAAGCTAAAATAAACTCGACATGAATGAATGGAGTAAATAAAAATAGGTTCGTTGATTAGGAATCGACGAAGTAAAATAAACAACTTAAAACAAATAAATTTTATGTAAGTGAAACAAACGTGAATAAAATGGATATGTACATAAAATTGAATGGAGAGCATTTAATCACTATAAGAAAATGTTGAGTTTGCAGCGGAAAATAAGTTGGTAATGACGTTGCGATGGATTTCCGATGGATATGGGTTGTCAAAAAATTTCAAGTCAGTAACCGAGTGTCATTTTTATAACGAAAATTAGCAAGAGTCCTCCAACCTTTTTCCTTCGTTACACCAAATATAAATTTAAAATTAATTTACCAGCCATTTATGGATGGATAAATATTTTCCAAGAATTTATTTTTTACACAAAAACAACGATAAAACCCTGCAAATTGGCAAGAGATCAGCGATAGATATTTTTTTAGGTGTATATTCAATCGATATATATTCGTAGGCAGTCCGTTGGTAAACTCTTACAAATTAGCAAGGAATTAATAACAAATATTATTTTAATTATATAAAAAATATATTTATAAACACATTTTTGAAAATGTTCCAAGAAGCATATAAGCAACAAGAAGTTTTCACAACCCTTTTTAGATGTTGCAAAAGGCAAGTCAACTACAACTACTTCTAGATGTGGAATAAATTCCTATAGCATTTTAGAAAAATTGCATGGAAGTTCCAAATGTTTTCAACTTGTAACATTATCATCAATATATTATTATCATAGAACCATTATTTCATCAATATGAGTACATCTAATTTATTGATTTAAACACTCAAAATTTGTAAATTCAAATAATAACATTGCTCGCTGAGATTGTGTGTAACATCACAAAAGACTTAAAAGAATTTTTAGTTTACCATTATAAGAAAACAGAAAACAATGGAATATCTTCACCGCAGCAGGTACAAGCATTCAAAGTCAAAACCACTTATATACCGTCCATCAAGTCTAGAAAGAAAAAAATTTTGTGCCATCTTTAGTAGCCACAATCTTTAAGCTCTGTTTCTCTTGGAGTGTTGACTTTAATGATTACCACACGGCCTAGAAATTTGCAGTTCACTTGGTTAGTTTCTTCAAATCAAAATCTCAGTCGATCTCCGCATGTTCATTCTTTATCTAAGAAACCATGGCTTATATTTCATTTTTGGTTGCAGCATCAATGATTTATGTTTTTGAGCTCTTGGAGATAGTCACCTTTCATGTCATTCCCTTTTTTTATATTTTAAAGCATGGCTTGAAACTACTACAATGAAAAGAGAGCAAATGAATGATGCATTATCATTACAGATAGTACTTGTATTAGGGCACTCAATGGATGCTTTTGGATACGGATAATGCCATATCCATATCCGAAATTATTTTTGGATATCAGATATCTGTATCCGCTTAATTTTTGGATATCAGATATCCATATCCGCTTAATTTTCGAATACGGACGGATATCAAATATTTATCTGCTCTGATAGTAATTAATGAATTTTAAGAGGATAAATAGAACTATTTGGATCAGCATAAAATAATTTTAATATTAACGTTTATAAAAAAATTCTAAAATAAAGGAAAGTGATGATGAAACATTGTTTTATACTAATACCCAGAAGCATATCTAAAAATATTCCAAAATTAAACATTAAGACTACCATTTTTCACTAAAAATAGGCAAAAATTTATATTATAGTAACATCTAACACTTACAAAATAATTATTAACTCTATTTTTCTGTTTTGATTATTACATCAATTAGTTGGACAGATATTTTTCGGATACGGATACCGCTACAGACATATCCGTACCCGAAAAGCTTTTCGGATACCGAATATCTGTATCCGCTTTTTGGATAATGCTGGATAATGGATATTTCAGATACGGATCGGACGGATATCATATTTTTTGGGTATTCATTGACATCCATAACTTGTATACCATTAGTCAAAGTCTATTTACTACAATGGTACGCACATATTCAAATTTTGGACATGCATCGTCATAACTATTTTATATTGACTTGTAAACATCAAACTAATGCAACTTTCCACTTATAGAAAAAGAAAATAAATTATGCTAAACATATTTTAACCTAAAAAATCTTCGATGTCCTAAACTCAAATGATTGTTAGTGCAAAATCTCAATAATTCTAACTTGTGTTTTGTAAAAATTGGTCACAATTTGAAATTGATGTTTTTCTCAGATCATAATTCGAAGTGTTTTTAGTTGCCCCGCGCAAGCTTTCATCAAATTGTCCTATTATGAATAATTATTTAAAGATTGTTAAGATATATCTTCAACCATTTAAACTTTAAAAAAAATTGCCACATACATAAAATTTCACGGCTTTAGGATCTACCCAAGAAGGTGGTGCAGAATCATCCTTATTTCGTGCTGCTGCTTAATTATTAAAGATTACTTATTAATCATTGATTATTTAAATAAATTTAATTAAACAACAAAAAATAAAAAAGGCTTAATATTGAACTAAAAAGCAGGCAATTTTCTAAATAATTGGGATGAAGAAAAAAAATCTGTAACGACCCGAAAATCGCCGCACTTCGAATTGACCGTAAACCGCATAAGTCCGATCCGAAAGTCAGAAATTCCTACATCGTTAATTTGGGCATACAACGCATCGGAATAGAAACAAAAGAACTTTACATTGTTATTACAACAATTTACATTAGAGTACAAAATATCATAGTATAATAATTGATACACAGTGGAAAATATCATAGTAATAACAAATTACAATACAGCGGAAATAAATATATATACATATACACAGCGGAGGACTGCAAAATAATCCAGAGCATAGCTCCAGCCATAATCCAGGATCCTATTAAATAAATATCTGCAAAACTAAAACTACTAGCTACCCTTGTGGAAAATATAGGCACACAAAGTTTAGGTGGAAAACAATAAACAAAACTAAAACTACTAGCTACCCTTGTGGAAAATATGGGAATCCAAAGTTTAGGTGGAAAACAATAAACTCCAAGTCAGCCATGAGACTGGTTTGAGAACCAAAAAAAAGTTATTATATTTTATTTTAAACTGAGACATATCAAAGGACCACGCCATATAACATGGAACGAGTTTACTCCACATGAATGTCTGTGCACAAACAACTACCAAAAATAGACATATGAAGCCTACAATGCATCAAACAATATGTAATTCCTCAAAATTACTCAATTAGGCTTAATCCCCAAACTTAGATTTTCAGAATCTAATTAACTTTGTCGAAGTTATTTCTTTGGACTTTGTTCTCAATTTCTTATTTCAAATCATCTGAAATACATATCTAGCTTTCATATCAAAGTAGATTTCACTTCGGGATCTCAAACCAAAACCTTTGGAAATATGAATTCCAAAATATCACAATACATGCATAACAAAACGTATGCAACCAAACCTCGGGAGGTTACCCCCACTAACACGGCAAAGGGAACACATCATAATTCACTCGATAAATATGTGCACCTTCCACTAACGAGACAGGACTACACCGACGACGCTACCTCCCACTTAAGGAGAGCATTACACCGCCATAACCATTTAAGGTTCTGCTTCCCATACTTTTAGTAAGTTAGGTTACCTGGATCTTCAGCCAAACACTAAATCATTTTATACCCCGAAGTGTAGGAAAACCATTTCGCAATAATAATAATCACAAGTACTTTCAAACCATAGTACTTCACATCGACAATTCACACATACGATCAGTCACTATTAATCATGTAACCTTTGAGCCCATACGTCTCAAAGAAGGGTGTTAAGCTAAGAGTATAAATCCTACGCCACCACCAAATATATCGTCGGTAGCAACAAATCGGTATGTGATGAACTACGATGTCGAACACGCAATCCATTTCCAAATCATTTCAAAACAACGGGTTTAGTCCTCAAAATACTTTCTGATTTATAAAACATTTTTGTAAAACATTCCCTGTCCAAATCCGGGAAGACATTTTCTTTTACTTAAGAAAATCACATTTCAAACCATTCACTAAATTTAAATGAACTGAATAACATCGCTAAACAGCCTATAGTTAAATCGTGAAATAAATCACAAGGCGTTAGCATACAAATATTTCTACCTAAACCAATGCTAAATATAAAATCATATAATTGCTCATAAACTGTTCGAGCATAATCCAAACAATAAATCAACAACAACAAATATCAACAACCAAGTATATTTGGTTCTAACACCTCTCATGTTTTGGTAAACTTAATAACCTTCTTACTTTTCAAATCTAATTAAGATTTATTAAAACCTAAACTTAGTTTTAATCTTCGAACATCACTATTCAATGATTATTTAACTTTAGGAAATGAATCATGTCCTTAACTGGGTTAAAGAATAGATGTTATTCAAAAACAACCTTCGTGACAAATCCAAAATACAATTTGATATTAAATACAAGGCTTTGAATAAAAATCGCGTCAAGTTATATTCATATCAAATTCTGCAATCAACAGACACCGTGTCGGGAATAACAAAATTGATATCTTCCAAATTCCTCAAAACAATATCCGTATAATTACAGAATCCAATATTGAAATATTTGAAGATTATTTCCATTCAAATCCATTCTAATTCATATGTTGGAAATACTCTGGTTATATTGAACCATTTACAATCCAATATGTTAATTTAAAACTATTGGATCCTTTATCTTTAGAACAAATCATCTGATCTTTGTCGAATATTCGATGTTCCTTTCGTTCTTCCTGCCCCTCGGTTAATGGAATAATTTCCAGTTAGATCTCACGGGTAATACTAGACTGTACTCTCATGAATCATCGCACATTCCTTTTAGTTCGTTATTCTAGTTGTTAACTAGTTTATTCAGATAAGAATATCTTTTATCTTTTCAAATTTGGAATATTTCATCCAAAAATCTTTTTAAATCATTTATTATGATTTAACATAATTTTCCGTAATTTTAATAATTTTAATATGACCTCTACAGTCGGTTTCCAATTCCGGCCATCGAACTGCATTACATCGACCGTTTCAATTATTGATTTGGACTTAACTTGAAATCTAACCATTGGATTTCGAAAATTTTCTTTTTATTTGATAGTTATATTCATTTCAAACCCAATGCTTCCAATTTTGGGAAAATCCGACATTTGGATTTCCCGGTATGTCCATTTGAAGTTAGTGATCAAAATTCATGAACGGTTGCTCCGCGACTCATTCTTTTCAAACCATTTTATCATTACAATAAAATCTATCGATTCAGTTTAAACGTGTTTTATAATACATTTATAAACTCGTTTTAAAAACGATTTCAACTTCCAATTCAATTTTAAACAAAAATTGATTATTCAATATTATTATAGTACTAACATAATAATATTTTCAAATCTCATATTCGTGGTGTAAATTTAGTGTTAATAATATAAGCACATCCATACCAACTACAATCCATCAATCAATTGTTTATAATATAAGTGTTTCTACGAAAACGCTTATATTCACAGTTCAATAAAAAAAACTGCAAAATAAATCATCCATCAACCACGAAGCAAACATTGTAATTGCAGGCAATTAATATATATAATCAAATAAGATTATAATAACTGTAAAAAATATCAGTTTGACTGAGAGTTCTCAGGTTGATCGGTACGAAATCATTATAAAATGATCATTTCTGATAGTTCAATCAGACATTTTATTTTGCCATAAATGGCCACGAGCTCCAAATCAGTTTCATTGCGAAGCTCTCGTCTATACGGTTCCAATGAATCTAATTTCGCGTGATTATGAGTACGTATGAAGAATTTATGATTTTTACAAGATTGAACACATTTATAAGGTCATTAACAATATACGATCAGTAAAATAATTAACCTTAACTATCATTAAGCCTCCAAATCCTACTTCCACGTTTTAATACCACGTCCACCTGAAGCTTTTACACGCACTATGGTTGTTACTTCATCCTCACCTACCTCTCTCTACTTCATTTTAAATTCCAAAAAAAAATCACCAAAATTCATCATTTCCAATCCTCTCTCCAACCATATAAACAACATCAAACTCGCACTTGCCTCCCACTTTTTGTCAACAGCCTGCCCGTGCACTAGTCAGGGAGTTCCAAACGATTCTTTTCCTCACATAATTCACAAAATTTCTACCACAAAGTGATATTCCACCTCCCGAGTCCAAAAACAGTACTTACACAATATGTATTAATGCTTCCATCCTTAGAAATTTCCAAGCATAGCAGCTAAAACACCCGTTGCATTACGTCGGCTTCATCAAACATGAATCACACCCATAAATTCTTATACCAAAGATAAGAGAACACTATCAGGATTACAAATCTATATATATAATATGATTTAAGGAATTTTATTCGATTTTCTACGAATTTAGGAAGCTCACGAATTTTGTGTTAATGGTGGCGGTGACCAGAAGAAATTGAACTTTAGGTGTTGACGGGCCTTTTAGGCAGCCCTTCAAGGCACGACAATGTGGAAGACTCACACCTAGAATGCTCAAAGTGGGCCAGTCGATGAGGCCTGACATTTAAACTTATTTCATTCGGCGGGCGCGGTCCGGGAAGAAGCCCGATATGATCAAGCATGATCAGCCACCTTGCATTCAATTATGAGCCGAAGAGACCGCCTATAGAATAGCTCATTCCTGAGCTTACCCTTTCTAGATCATCCAGATCAAGTGCCACTTCATACTGATAATTCAAGGAATGCCAATTCCTTAGGAGATACCGATTCAGTCAGCATCGACTATTCTTTCGGATCCCACGACACGTGTCCAAACTGGTCTAAGTACCGTATCACCTATAAATACCCCGTCTGAATTCGGAGGAGGGGGCTTTTTTTTGGAGAAGAAGAAACTCTAATTTTTGAGTACTTTTATTAATCTCTTATTGTACTGCCATCGTAGCTATTTTGTCTGATAGTTGAAACAATATATAAGAGATTATAAATTAGACGTAGGCTCATTAACGCCGAACCACTATAAATTCGTGTTTGATTTCTTCTATTTTTAATTTTTTACAATTATTAATCTTCACTTATTCTCTACATAACCCTTCCTTTGGGCGTTGTGCCAATTTTTGGTGTCAACACTTTGGTGCTTCATTGAGACTGATATTCTCAGGCTAGTCCGGATTTTTTTCTCTACTTTCGGATCACCAAGTCCGAGACGAAAATCTTGCCTTCATCTCTGCATTAATTAAGCTATGGTTGGAAAATCAGCCCACAATACTGGAAAGCAACCACAGGTAGGAACCTCTACGGAAGCGGCCGGTGGATCTGCCGCACCTGAAACTGCTCTGTATCGACTACATTGCCCCCCCCCCCCACAATAGATCCATCTCCTTCCTCAGCCTTCGCCACTCAAGATGAATTTATGGCTGTGTTGAATTGGCTCCAGGAAACTGGGAAGGCCTTAAAAGCCCATTTTCAAGAGAATACTGCGATGCGGCAAGATATGACTCACATGACAAGGCAATGGGAGGAGTTTAGAAACCAGACCCAGGAGGTTCGGGGCCATCAAATGCCTCCTTTCTAGTTAGATCAAGTGTCGGAAGGCTCCTCATCGTCTGGGGGAAGCAGAGATCCACGTCGATATCGACGTCCACTAAAAAGTGTTGAAATTGTTCGGCAGTTGCATCTCGAGAGATGTCAAGACCAATCAGGACTAAGCGACCATGTCCAGGCCGACCACATCGAGGGGGAACTGTTGGTCCCATAGCTCCACAAAACCGAGAAGCCTCTGTTGCTGTTCATCAGAACGCTACCCGGGGAGATCGGGCCAGAAGAGGTTTGTCTATTGAGGAAATTGACCAAGACACGGTCATTCCGCCAAATCTGCCCACCATGGTATGGCATATCATGAATGACAGCCGCGAGCAAAGGAATGAAGATTGGGGAGTCGAGCGAAGCCACACGTCGTTCACCGATAACATCTTACTACCGGAATTCCCCAGGAGATTTAATATGCCCCAGATAAGCCAGTACGACGACACTTTTGATCCACAACAGCACTTGATGAGGTACTCTTGGCACATGGAGATAGCGGTGTCCCCCGACACTATCAAGTGCAAAGCCTTTCGAATTTTTTTGAGAGGAATAACACTCGTTTGGTTCGTGCGCCTTCCGCGAGGTCGGTTCCAAGCTTTAAATGTTTGAGTTAGAAATTTTTGACTCAATTCCACCTACACGCTACCAAATCCAAGCACGTTATGGCTCTTTCATCAGTTAAGTACGGAAGAGGCGAATCCCTGGGAAATTATCTTAATCGATTCAATCGGGAAGCTACTAAAGTGAGCAACCCCAACCATGAGACTGTTCTGATGGCCATGGTCGATGGCATCGACAAGCGAACAGAGTTCAGAAAGTTTTTGATTGGGAAGCCATAGACCGCGATAGAGGCTTTTTATGAGAAGGCCCACATCCAACTAAGGCAAGAGGATGCGCAGTTAGAAGAGGAGGATGGGTCGAAAAATACATTTACACCATCGACCCAGAATAATGTCACGGTCAGGCTCTCCGGGGATAACTCAGGAAAAGTGGAAGTGAATGTTGGAAACCGCGGCAAGAAAAATGGTGAAGGGTCGAAGGAGACCAATGGGAGATCGGGACAGAGTGGGAGCGCCTGAAAGCGACCCTGATTCCAGGTATTCAAGACCTATACAGCTTTGAATGACACATTGGAGAACATCTATCACGATACCTGCAGCACGGTTCAGTATAAGAAACTGCCCCCACGTGAACCCACCGAGAAAGAGCGGGAGACTGGGAAATATTGCCTATTCCATGATATCTACGGACATACGACCAACGAGTGTCGACATCTTAGGGACATCGTTGAGAAGCTAATTCGAGAAGGAAAACTTGATGAATACAAGGCAGCTTCAAGAGATAGGGGCAAGGAACTTCGGCGCCCAAACAGAACCAGGTCGCATATCGGGCCACCCCCCAGGAGAAAGGAAAGGGGATTGCCATCAACGCCATTGTCAGAGGGCCACGTCCAGTAAGTCACAGTGTCAGAGCCGTGGAACGTTATGTAAACTCCGTGAGGTATCTATATGCTGAAGAGACAAGTCCCCTTGAAGCTGCAAGTCCTGTCAAACAAAGAAATACGATTGCCGATGATATTGTCTTCCGTGATCAGGAATAGATCGACATAGAAGCTCCGACGGTCGATCCGCGGTGATAACGGCCATTATTGAACCAGCTACGGTCCGAAAGGTTCTGGTCGTCAATGGA
Organism: Allium sativum; assembly: GCA_030737875.1. NCBI lineage: Eukaryota > Viridiplantae > Streptophyta > Magnoliopsida > Asparagales > Amaryllidaceae > Allium > Allium sativum. Next base: position 814,801,432 of record CM060919.1, on the reverse strand, counting down.
AGCTCGGTGAACATTCTGTTCAAACAGGCCTACGACCAAATGAAGCTAGACCTAAAGGACTTGGATCCCTGTACCGGACAGGTACATGGTTTCAATGGAGCTACCAGTGAACCAATTAACCAAGTTAAGCTATATGTATAATTAGGAGATAGGGACCGTCGGAAAGACAGAATCATTCCATTTTGTTGTGATGAGCATTAACTCCCAGTACAATGCATTTCTGGAACGTCCGGCCCTAGCTGTATTCAAGGCTTGCATCGCTCCCTGGTGTTTACTTTTAAGTTTCAAACTGATAGTGGAATTGGGACGGTACGAGGAGACTAAGTAGCAGGTCGAGCCTGCTACTTGGCAGAATGGAAGGAGCTACGAGGCAGTGGCAGCAAAGAGTCCGATGAATCCTCTCCCCTGAACAGGGGAAAGAAGCATAGAAATTACAGAAAAAAACCCGGTCGGGACCGTCCATATGTGAAGTCGAGGACATTGACCTACGAGAGGACGAAGAGCCGGGATGTAGAAAGACAACCCCGAATGAGGCTACCGTGGAAATTCCGATCGATAAAGATGATCCTACCAAGGATCTGAAGATTGGCTCCCATCTTGATCCCCTCTGGACAAGGGAACTGACTGAATTTCTTCGTGCAAACTTGGACGTGTTTGTGTGGACCCACGCTGACATGTGTGGGATTTCACCTTCCATCATAACTCATTCCCTCGGCATCAGCCCGAAGTATACTCATATAAAGCAAAAAAGGCGAATGCTTGGCCCTGAAAGGTCAGCGGCCTTGAAAGAGGAAACTAGGAAGCTGCAAGCCAATGGATTTATCCGAGATTCGACCATAGGGCATGAACTACTTTAATTTATGGATGCACATTAAGGATACAACCAGATTGCCATGCATGTTTTTGACCAAGAGCATACCAGCTTCATCACTGATCTTGGGCTATATTGTTACATAGTAATGCTCTTCGGGCTAAAGAACACAAGGGCAACCTATCAACGGTTACTTAATCGAATGTTTCACGACCAGATAGGGAAAGCGATGGAAGTAGTGGACGATATGTTAGTAAAGTCAAGACAATCATCCGAACACGTGAATGATCTTTCAAGAATGTTTAGCATTCTACGAAAGTGTGGAATGAAACTGAATCCTTTAAAGTGTTCTTTCGGAGTAGCTTCAGGCAAATTCCTGGGTTTTATTTTTAGTCCTTGATGGATTGAAATTAATCCTGACCAGATTTCGTCCCTCAAAGGAATCCAGGAACCTTGACGGATCAAGGATGTTCAAAGCCTAGCAGGTAAGGTAGCAGCGATAAGTCGATTTATTTCGAGGGCAACTGATAAGTGCCTACCTTCTTTGAGTTGATTAAAAGAGGGAAACAGAACTTTGCTTGGACGCCCAACTGTGTCGAAGCTTTCTAGAACCTGCTCGGCCATTTAGAGAAACCCCTTGTTCTATCTAAACCTATCGATCATGAAGGCTTATTTGTTTATTTAGCAGTATCCGCACACGCGATTAGCTCAATCCTAATCCGTGAAGAAGAACGAATGCAACGGTTGGTTTATTACGTATGAAAAAAATGATGGGGGCCAAGCGCAATTATCCGAATATCGAGAAACTCGCTTATAACTTATTAATTGCATCAAGGAAGCTTCAGTACTACTTCCAAGCCCATCCAATTAAGATATTCACCGACCAACCCATTCGACAGGTCTTACAACGACCCGAGGCAAGTGGGAGACTACTCAAGTGGAACATTGAGTTGAGTCAATTTGACTTAACTTTTGTTCCCCGGAAGTCTATCCGGGGCCAAGCCTTAGCTGATTTCATAGCTGAATTTACTTCCCCGGAAGATGAAGACTAGGAAGATAATTCTGATCCCTTGAAGATTGAGTTGAAGTCAATCGTATGGAAGTTATATATGGATGGAGCGCGAAATGACCGACGTTCGGGGGCAGTCATAGTGTTGCTGTCTCCCGAGGGGCAGTCGATCTGTTATGCCTTGAGGTTAGAATTTCTAGCAATAAACAATGACTTCGAATATGAGGCCTTGATTGTCGGACTCAAACTCGCGAGGGACTTGAAAATAACGTCACTCGAGATTTTCTGTGATTCCCAACTTGTGGTATGCCAAGTTCGGGAAGAATACCTAACCAAAGGGGACCGACTGATTTCTTACCTTAAACAAGTTGAAAAATTGTTGCGAAGCTTCAGCCAGTATAGTGTTTCCCACATTCCCAGAAGGGAGAATCAGAAAGCAGATAGATTGGCGAAGCTAGCCAGTTTAGACCACCTGGGTGAAATAGAGTTGGTTCCCATAGAGACCCTGGGCGCACCGAGCATCGAACAGATGGAATTGACCAGGCCGATATCGAACCTGAAAGAGAATCTTAGATGACTCCTATCAAAAATTTCCTCCTCCATGGCATGTTACTGAAAGAAAGAATGAAAGACGAGCTATAGTACGACAAGCTTCCAGGTACGTTATTCAACAGAACCAGCTATATAGAAGAGGTTTCTCTGTTCCCATGTTTTGGTGTGGCCAATGATGATATCAAGAGGATACCGAAGGAAGCGCATGAAGGAGACTGGGGAGCACATACGGGGGACAAACCCTGGCTAAGAAAATATTGTGATATGGATACTTCTGGCCAACTATTAGCAAAGATGTCGCTATATATTTCAAAAGATGTGACAAATGCCAAAGGTGCACAGATCCCACGAGCCCCTCCGACAAAGATCACCCAAATGGCTATCCCTTGGCCATTCGCTATTTGGGGAATAGACATTATCAGAACCTTGCCCATTTCAAAGGGAGGTGCTAGATATGCAATCTTGGCATTAGACTATTTCACAAAATGGGCAGAGGTTGAACAGATGACCACAACACAACAAAGAGGGTCATTAACTTTATCGCTAGGAACATCATATGCCGATATAGGATACCCCGAACCATTATCACAGACAATGGAACTCAGTTCGATAGCCTGGAGTTCAGAGATTTTTGTGAGAAGTATCACATCGAGAAGTATACTACAGTTGCACATCCCCAGTCTAATGCTCAAGTTGAAGCGGTTAATAAGATCATCAAAACCATCTTGAAAAAACGGCTAGAGCGAGCTAAGGGAAAATGGGTCGATGAACTGCCTCTGCCCCTTTGTGCGTATCGTACCACTCATAAGTCTGCTACAGGTCATACTCCTTTTGTCCTATCCTATGGTTCAGAAGCAGTTCTCCCGATAGAACTTGAAGTCCCATCTCATCGGACGACTTACTGTGACCCCTTGTCTAAGAAAGCACTTCTCTTGACATCGTTATACACAATTGATGAAAAAAGAGAAGAATTATGCAGAAGCCCATAGACGAAGGATCGTACGATACTATCACAAAAAGGTCTAGCCGAAAACTATCAATATAGGCGACCTTGTCTTGAAGTTAATCTTCCTGATTCCCGTCCACATGGGCCCCAGGTGGAAAGGGCCCTATGTCATTCAACGGAAGCTTGATAATGGAATTTTCAGCCTGTCAACTGTTGATGGCGAGCCTTTACAAAGAGCATGGAATGCTGAGCACTTACGACTTTATCTTTCTTAGAACTCTTTAGTTACTTTACTAGTTCGTTAATTTTGATATTATAATAAGTAATTCTTCATCGATTGCTGTAGCGTATGGATAAAGGACTCCATTCCTGCTCTGTTTCCTTGTTATATAAGCTAGATGTTGTGATTTGACCGATTGTAGCTTGCATCTTGACACCCTAATGTGCTGGTCCGGGACAAAGCGAGTTGGTACCATTAAAAGAGTCAAGATTCAACCAAAGCGAAGAAACCGATCTTAGACTTAGATCGAGCGAACTACTTTCAACTCCTGCTTTATTTACTTAAAGAAAAGGTTAATGCCTAACCAAACATATCGATCGACTGTTTGGACTTAACTCGACCCCCCACGGCTTGGGGATGAGTATAAATGACAGAAGAGCGTGAAAGATGCACCCGACAAAAGACCTCTCGATCCTTAAAAACTCTACCCCTTATCGATTAAAGGATGAGTATAAAAGACTAAAAGCGCCCCTACTCGATGACGTCTGGATCCTGATTGGGGTTGGATATACTTGAGTGTTATTGGAGAGCTCACTATCCGAACAACTTACCCCGACACCGGAGGCAAGAGGGTTGATGAATAACCCTGACTAGGGTAGAATTAGAATAATCCTCAAAAGATAAGATAAAAAAAAGAAATACAAACGACATTTTTTTCACATAATTGACAAAAGTACTTGCAAAACAAATAGATTTTCATTTACGATACCATGACATGATTACAAAACGTTGTTGCATGACAGGTACGACTTAAACATCATTTCCAGAGGAATAAAGTTTTATAATTACAAAAACATGAGGGCCGCACTCACATGAAACTTCCAGAGGTCCTAAAAAGAAAATTACAACAAAAGGACTCCCAAAACGGAGCTGGCATGTCCCCACACTCGATCATCTCGGCCAACTCTTTATGCTTGACCATCTCCACCGCTTCCTCGGTACTCAGCCGGCGTCATGATCCTCCCAACGTGCTTCCAAAAGAACGGGAAACTGGTGCTGAGGCTTGTGGGTTAGCGGAACCCACGGGAGCCGGTGTTCTGATTGAAGAAAGAATGGTCAGGGGAATGGCTTGAAGGGGCTGAACTCTCAAAGGATCGCAATGATCTCGATATCCTCATCCTCCGATGATGCTATGTTAATCATTTCCTCCCTTTAGATTTTGGTTGTCTTCTCAGCGTTGCCTGTCTCCCTAGCGGTTGGTTCTACTTCTACACTCTCCCTCACCAACGAAGCACCTGCCACAGAGAAACACAAATCAAGGTGGGACAAGTAAACTTAGAATTAGTAAAAGAGCTTACGTCCAACGTTTTGCTTGATTAACTTCTCTCTCGCGACTTTGACAGGCTCGGTGGAGGACCAGATGATGAAACCTTTTCAATGATCATAGAAGTGGAAGAAATGGATGCCTTGGTCCGACCGCTACCAACTTATCTGTCGAGGACTGACTTCCCCTTCTTTCTACGGTGTTCCGCTTCTGCCGCACTCTTTTCTTGACATCTCCCATTAGCCACAATTGCTTGTTTCTTGTCATTTAAAATTTGGGTCATCAAATATTCCTTGTCCACCGGTTGCCCCTTTGCTGCCTCTCTTTCTTCCCTCAAAATTATTTTCCATAAGTCAGTTAATAACTTGGAATACCTTGGCATCCAAGACAAATCCCTATGACGAAGAAAAGTTGCAAAAAATGAAAGATTCTGGCGGGTATGACCCTTTTTTAGCTCCACTTTCTCTTGTGTGTGCTCATCCTTAATGGCCTGGATATCAGTGTCATGTTGAAGCTTCAAGTTGTTGGCAGACTCAATTGCTGTAGCGGCATTCTCGTCAGCCTAATTTTTGGCAAGCTCGGATGAGTGAAGGGAGGCTTTGAGATTCTGTATCTCTAGATCCAGTCGAGCCCTGTCGTCCTTTAAATATTCGATTTCCCCTCTCATTGAATCACACTCCCGACCTCTCTGTTGGACTTAGGTGCCCAGATCCTTGACTGCTTTTTCATACTTTTCCTTGTCGGCCGCCGCCTGCAGCTCCTTGTCTTTAATATTCTTTTCAAGAAACCCGAAGGTTTTCTTGTCATAAGCTATATCTCTTTTTAGACCGACGATCTCTGCCAGCTTCTCCTTCAACACTCCACTTACCTACCCGGCGTACTCACGCATTGCGTCATATTAAGAAAGATCATGGTCAAGGTTGTTGCGAATATGACAGTGAAAGCTACGCGATAATGGCTGTAGCTCGGGAGCAGGTTCAATCCATGAAAAGATGAGGTCGGGAACATCTCGTTCCAACTTTCTAACTCGATCGATGGAAGGAGGTTCAACCGAAGATTTGGGGCAACTCAACACAACCCACGAGTGTTTGGCTTTTTCTCCCTTCTCAGGAGTCTTTCTTTGAGGACGAGGGGAAAGTTGAAGCTTGGAGGATTTGTCCCCTTTATTATTTTTGGGAATGCTCCCCAACACTTCCATGTCTCCTGATGTTCGATCATGTTTCCCCTAGCTTTTCTTCTTTTACTTGTCATGATCTGGAGTCAATTCTTTCTCTCTCCCTTCCTATCCCTCGTTCTTCTTCTTTTTCTCGTTCTCCTTCTCTTCTCTCTTTCTCTCATCGTCTCTTTCTATCTTTGTGTTCTCTTCCTTCCTCTCTTTCTTCCTCTTGCTACTATCATCTTCTTCATCGTTCCTTCTCCCAATGTGCAACAAAATGCGCTCGCCTAGCCTGATGTTCGTTGGAAGGGAGGCAAAAAGATTGCCATAAAACCCCTCATCTATGTCCTCTGAGAAAACAAGAAGAAACACGAGTAAGACGGTCAACATTCAATTTATATGAAAGAAACATGGTATTGTGACATGCTACGAAAATGCTGTTAATCCCTAAAAAATCCATACACATTGATCCAAAGATGCGGAATGGTCCCTATCAGGGTCGGTCATGCATGATGTTATCCAAAACACTCAAATGACCCATAATGGATAGAGTGCAACGGCACAGAGCCAGACCCAAATATCAAACCCGAAAAAAGTCAAGACGAACGGAGCAACCAGAGATAGTAGGTCTAATATCAAAATCTGATCGTGCGTATTAGGATAAGAGTCAAGGTCACATATGTACTTAACAATTGCTCATGGACTGCAACACCTATCGCTCGACACTCAGATCAGAAACCCAGTGGTCGTCATACACCAGTCCTTGAAAAAGCACATCTAAGAGTCATAAGTCTCAGGCGGTCACCTCCAGACTAAGGAAGATCGTCGCTCGCCCACTCAAACCAGATATAACCGCATTAAGGAGCTATGATTGACAGGAGCTATGGTCGACCCGTTCATTCATTTCACTATTAAGTGAATCAGATATCCACCCGTCAAATGCCAGGAACAACCACAATCGAGTGACATCAGCCAAAAGTTATACACGAATCATCGTTCGAGCGCAAAAGCAAAGGTCAGTCGTTCATATTGGGGAAAAACCGCTCAAGCATTAAAGCAAAGCAAGCTAACCATTCAACATAGGCAGAAACGACCTCATAGCATTGCCGCAAGGGAAAGCAACGCCATACGAAGATAACAAAAGGACGAGCGCCCTAGAACCAAAATGGTCGATCGCACAATGAACAAAGGAGAGTTAATTCCAGTCCCGCGTTCTGCTTTTATAAAATGTCTCAAAGCAATCATTCTCACATGGACGCCCGCTTTTATGGACTCGCACAATTACTCAAGACGCTCACTCCATTGAGTCGCTCGCACATGGTAACAGAATATAACCACGGACAGCTAGCTACAGCTAGCCGATGGCATGGTTGGAATTAATCAAATGAGCGATCCGTAGCTGGCATAAATAGACTTCAGGTCATTTCCCAAGGGGAGCTCACCTATAAATACGCCATGGCTGTCAAAAAAGAGGGGATGGAATCTTTGAAACCACAAAGTGCTGCTAAACTCTACCCTCAACCACCGATTCAGCCATGGCGTCAAGAATAATCTGGTGATCATAGAAGACGGAGACATCCTCCTTCTCAACCATTCATCCTGCCTTCTTCTCTTCAAACTCTACCGTTCTCTTGTATAATTCCAAGATTGAGATATATAAATGAGGGTATATTGAGTGAATATAAAGATGTATGAGAAGAGAGAATTGATGTATTTTGTAATCCTCGCTATAAGATTGAAACTCACCTTCATAGTGGACATAGGCCTAAATAACGGCTAAACTACTATAAATCTCATGTCTACTTTACCTTTTCTCTCATTTTTCGCTTTCAATTACTGATTAAACACGGTTCCATTTATTTCCTACCAAATTGGTGAAGTAAAATTTAGTACCTTGGGTGTTTAGACCATTTTTGGTGTAAACATTTTGGCGCCTACCGTGGGGCCGTGTTTTGCTTCTTTTCCCATTTCAGGTCCGATGAGATTTTCTAAGAGGCACTGTGCTTGAAATCATGAGCACGCCAAGGAGAATCACCGTCGAAGTCAACACCCCCAACAACGGCGTCAACATCGTCACGCCGTCAGATAGCGGTTTCGGCGAAGAGGGGTTGTCATAAGTTAAAGAAGTTGTATCCAGGAAGGAATTGGAGGAGGCGATGATAGGATTTACGACTCAAATAGCTATTGCAAGCGATGCGATGATGAAGAAGCTCGAGTCGATACTCGCCATTCAATCTGCCACCGCAAAAGCCACTTTAAGTGCCACATGTTCCTCGCTAGCTCGAACGAATTGCGAGTTAGAAACAGAGCTCCCTGCTTCAAGCTTAAGACAGCAGGATTCCATCGAGAGAGTTGAACGTTGCACCAATCCAAACTACGAAGGGGGCAAAGAACCTGTGTGCGATCACTTTAACGATACAATCGCGGAGCGGGAAAACAGTCCCATTATCATCGGGATGTCCTTCCCAGATGGAAGCCCAAATTCCTTGCCCCCATTTCATGAGGACACATCCAGATCAGAGGTCGGTAATAAACAGGTGGTCGATCCATGGATCCAAGCAAGGAATGAAAGTACATCTTGAGAATGGCGCGAGCAATTGTGAAGGAAAGCCTAGAGAAGATGGATTATCGAAGTGAATGGGAGTCCTTCCCAACTAAAACTCCTCTCACTGAAAGGGTTAAGAAAATGTATACCTACAAAGATTCGAACCTCCATCATTACAGTCCTACGATGGGACAAGCGACCCTGGTATATTTCTATGTAAATATGGCCAGTACATGAATGGGGCTTGCGCTACTGATGAAATCAAATGCTTATATTTCCCAACTTATTCAGAAGGAGTGACTTATCTATGGTTCACAAAGCTGCCACCGCAGTCCATGGATAATTTTATGACGTTGGCTAGGCTATTCAATGAGCAGTTCAAATCCCAGGCACTTAAAACTTGGGATGCTACGGAGCTAAGTGGACTACAACAAAGACCAGGAGAGCCCATCAAAGCTTTTCTCACTTGCTTTGATATGGAAGCGGCTAAATCCAAGAACCTCGAACCCAGCCTAATCTTAATGGCTCTTAAGGGGGGCGTACGTAAAGAAACCAAGTTGGGGCGGTGGATCAAGAAAAAGAAACCAAGTACACTCGAACGATTGCTCAACAAAGATGAAAAATATGCAAGTATTGAAGGAAAAAACGCACAGGTAAAGAAGAGATGAAATGCGCAAAGCAACCTAGACAATCAAAAAAGGAGCAACGAAGAAGAAGACAGTCAAGCAAAAAAGAAGGTGCGTTTCTTCAAGAACTCGGAGTTCAATCCCCTTAACGATACCGTGGGAAATATATTCATGGCAACTAAAAGCATCGAGAGATATCCGGTTTTGAAACAAAGACAAGTCAAAAATACCGCTATGAAGTCGGGAAGATTCTGTCAGTTCCACAAATAGCCAGGACGTGATACCGATGAATGTAGGCACTTGAAGTCAGTAATCGAGGGGTTAATCTGAAAAAACCATTTGCAATAGTATGTACAAGATCATAAGAGTTGTCCTGACTCTCCGCAAACAAGGGGCAATACGCCTTAAAGAGGAAAAGGCTTAACCAATCCAAAGTTGATGCTCATCAGGGGGACTAGTCACTAATATCTCAACAATGGAGCATTAAACTAGAGCTCCCACTACTTTGCTTCATTCCCCTGATTTTATCTTGTTGTTAAGATTGTTTTAACTTGCTTTACTATTTACTATGTTCGTATTAAGCTGCAGTTTACTTGCAAGAACTATGTGCATCAAGGATTAATTATGTGTCTATCTGAATAACATACTTATTGGTCCATGCTAAAAGAAGAACAATATCTTGGAATGTAGGCATGGTAAAAGAAAATCCGCTATACGCAGCAAGACTTTGACGGAAAATCCCAGGGCGCACACTAAATGAAGCAGTTTGGGAATCACGAACATCAAGCAAAATCAAACGGAAGGAATAGACACATCACCTCAAAAAGAGCAAGTTGTTCTAAGACAGACAACAAGGCTGCACCTCTCATTATGGAGTATGCTGAATGCTTAGCAGACATCCATTCAAAGGACCGCCGCCAGACCTCATTGAAAGTACAGGAATATTACCAAATCTGTCCCTCGGATAAAATTGCTAATACTAAAGAGGCATTCTCTCAACTACGGGACATGAACTCCTTAAAACCGGAGTTAAATTCGGTAGCAAGGACTGATGTCCACCTCCTAGGAGTCAATGCCGAAGTGGAAGCAATTCAAAAAGTCCCATGGTTAAAGTCCCATGGATAAAATTGCTGAGCCCGCCAAAGAAACACCTTCTTAGGTGCTGGACACGGGTTCTCCAACTTGGAAAAAAATTTCAATGAGGCGAACCAGTGTTTGTTTCCTAGGGCAAAGGAACAAAGTCGGAAAAACCGACATGTCCCGAAATGGAAAAATTGCCGATTCACGAGGGGCACCTTGTTAGGTGGAGGACACAAATTTTATCCCTTCTGAGTCAAGGCTCGACGAGATGAATTAGTGTCCGCTCCTCGGGATAAAGCATAAAAATGGGGAAGGATTAAACATGCTGGAAGGACCAGCGCAAAACAGAAATCCTAGCCGAAAGGGGGTGTCAGAAATCCTAGCCGAAAGGGGGTATCCATTCTAGAACCCTTTTGAATAACTAAAACAATCAAATAGGGCCTAGAATGTATCGAAAACCTTTATCCCAAGACCTCCCCGGGGGCACGTATTCAAAACCAGCCTCCGAAGGGCTCGGATTACCAGTTAGTCAGGCGCGGGGTTGAATACTACTAAATAAAAGATACCAAATGCGCTTATAATAATACAAATTCATAATAACCCTCGATAAGCGATGAACTTCAAAAGCTAACTAAATCCCAACAACAACAACAACAATAATAATAATAGAAAAACGGGTGCAACCGAACGATTAATAAAGCGCCCGGCCGAATGTGTAAATCAGAAAATAAAGGTGCAACGTGCGACGCACCCGCGTGAAAGTAAACGAGTTGCATAATAAGAACTAAACCCCTCAAAGAAGGGGCAAAGGAAGAAATAGGCTGCCCTAAAATTAAAAGCAAGCTAGAGTTATTGACAATGAACGACGTAGAAATGTAACCATCGCATAAACCATAAAAGTTACATACCTAAGTGTACGCGAATAAGCGAGGCTGGCTCCCGCATACACAAGCCAGACTAAAAGTACCATTCAAAATCAAATCCAAAAGAACATAACAGGTAAAGCATTAGCAAGCCGTAATGTTCAGATGAGGTAAGAAATGATCCTCTCCCTAGATTCAAGGGCCTCGACAAGTTTGTATCTATCTTTTTCCAAGGCATGTAGCCGTTCAAGATTCTCTTTACTTGACTACTGAAGATCTTCGACAAAAGAATGCTAGGCACCCATTTGCTCCACAATTTAATACCTGACAGTGGTGATAAGGCCTTTGACCAAATGCGGGCATGCTTCCAATTGATTGAACTCAGCCAATATGCAATCCTTCATGGCGTCTATCTTACCTGCAATAATCCATCTGTCAAATGGATTTACATACACGCCGGAACACGAGCCAGCTGGACATTCAGCCACAAAGTCCTCGGCAAGTTCAAGATGGCAAGGGTGAGGAACAGAAAGGGGCTCTGGCACAGCTGCAAGATCCAAAGTAATGGACAAAGAAGCCATACGACCAAGAGTAGTCTGAGTATCTGAGCCAGGAAGTCCATTCAGCAAACAATGACTTTGAGTGTCAGTCGCACCCAAGATCCCCTTGCCTTGGGGCATCTTTTAGCTACCAGCCTTCCTTGTCGACCTTTCCCTGAGCCTCCTAGACATGAAAAATTCCATCCTCGGGCGACCTATTTCAAAGGAGATCAGTATGGACTCAATGAACAACCATGAAAAGGGAAACAGCCTAGCCAGCTCGGGCGTAAGCAAAAACATCTCAACTGGAGAAACCCGGGGCATTTCACCAAACAATTTGTGAACAAATACCGAGCATTAGGGTTTCAAAGAAAACCACCGGATGATTCAGATTCTCCAAAGACAATTACAGAAATGATATATACGCTACACAAAAATCTGGCCATTGCCCAAATTCCGAGTTCATACACAGCTCGGCCAGGTCGTATTGAAACATCCTAACTTGGAAACGCATGAGTACTCAAACAAAACAAAATAAAGGAAAAACTCACCCAGAATTATCATGGTATCTTGAAGCCGAAAGAAAATTGCTCAAGAAAAGACAGGTGTTGCTGCAAACACAAGGCAGGATGATAGAATAAGAAAGCCAAAACCTTTTGAAGAGAAATCAAGGCAGAAATGTCAAACACAGATTACCTGGTTAAACTCTCGAGGAAGCACAACTATGACTGGAAAATTTCTCGAAAAAGATAGAAGTCGAATGAAGTAGGCTAAAAGTAAATAAGGAAGATTAAAGGGCATACATCCAGAGAATTTTCGCCATGTCAGCATAGTGCCCGAAAAGTGTCTCATCAAATTCCAGCTGGCATCCCGAAATTCAACTATTCGCACAATGACCGAAAAGGATACATCAAGCCTCTCGCTTATGGAAAAAGACAATATCGACCAGCTACAATGAAGCAATATTAATCTTTTACACGAACGACCCCTCGACAAGTCAGGATAAATCTACAAAACAATGTGCGATCAAATATGTTGAAGCCAGTAATTCCTTACTAAAAGAAAGAAATCACGGACTTCGAGGGGCAAGTGTTAATCCCTAAAAAATCCATACGCACATTGATCCAAAGATGAGGAATGGTCGCCATCAGGGTTGGTCGTGCATAATGTTATCCAAAACACTCAAACGACTCATAATGGATAGGGTGCAACGGCACAGAGCCAGACCCAAATATCAAACCCGAAAGAAGTCAAGACGATCGGAGTAACAGAAGATAGTGGGTCTAATATCAAAATCTGATCGCGCGTATTAGGATAAGATTCAAGGTCACATATATACTTAACAACTTCTCATGGATTGCAACACCTATCGCTCGACACTCAGATCAAAAACCCACTGGTCGGTCATACACCAGTCATTGAAAAAGCACATCTCAGAGTCACAAGCCTCAGGCGGTCACCTCCAGACTAAGGAAGATCATCACTCACCCACTCAAACCAGATATAACCGCATTAAGGAGATATGATCGACAGGAGCTATGGTCGACCTGTTCCTTTATTTCACTATCAAGCGAATCAGATATCCACCTGTCAAATGCCAGGAACAGCCACAATCGAGCGACATCAGCCAAAAGTTATACACGAATCATCGTTCGGGTGCAAAAGCAAAGGTCAGTCGTTCATATTGGGGAAAAACTGCTCAAGCATTAAAGTAAAGCAAGCTATCCATTCAACATAGGCAGAAACGACCTCATAGCATTGCCGCAAGGGCAAACAGTGCCATACGATGATAACAAAAGGACGAGCACCCTAGAACCAAAAGGGTCGATCGCACAATGAACAAAGGAGAGTTAATTTCAGTCTCGCGTTCTGCTCTTATAAAATGTCTCAAAGCAATCATTCTCACATGGACCCCCGCTCTTATGGACTCGTACAACTACTCAAGATGCTCGCTCCATTGAGTCGCTCGCACATTGTAACAGAATACAACCACAGACAGCTGGCTACAACTAGCCGATGGCATGTTGTAATTAATAAAATGAGCGATCCGTAGCTGGCATAAATAGACTTCAGGTCATTTCCCAAGGGGAGCTCACCTATAAATACGACTTGGCTGTTAACAAAGAGGGGATGGAATCTTTGAAACCACGAAGTGCTGCTAAACTCTACCCTCAACTACCGATTCAGCCATGGCGTCAAGAATAATCTGGTGATCATAGAAGATGGAGACATCCTCCTTCTCAACCATTCATCCAACCTTCTTCTCTTTAAACTCTATCATTCTCTTGTATAATTTCAAGATTGAGATATATAAATAAGGGTATATTGAGTGAATATAAAGATGTATGGGAAGAGAGAATTGATGTATTTTGTAATCCTCGCTATAAGATTGAAACTCACCTTCACAGTGGACGTAGGCCTAAATAACGGCTGAACCACTATAAATCTCGTGTCTACTTTACCTTTTCTCGCATTTTTCGTTTTCAATTACTGATTAAACACGGTTCTATTTATTTCCAATCAAATTGATGAAGTACAGTTTAGTACCTTTGATGCTTAGACCATTTTTGGTGTAAACAAATGCTAACGTGACAAGTCATTTAGATAAACCTTATACTAAGGGTTAAATTGTACCTTAGACATCTTTTTGTTCGACCGGGAAAGACATTCGCTCAGATTGGTTGGAAAAAAATTGATTTGGGTCTAAGCTTTGTGGCGAAAGAATGATGTTAGGAATCTGTAGTTTTTCTAACCCAGGAAGAGGGGATACGACATGCTCTTCCTGCAAATCGTGGACCACAGGAGAATCTCTCTCGGTCCCAGAATCTCTCGAGCGATTATCAGTAGTATCCTCCTTGATTGGCTCCCCTTGCACTTTCTTCAGGGATTTCTTGGCAGGGACCTTCTCTTTTTTTCGTTGCTCGGTCTCTCGATGCTCGGCTTCTCAATTCTCAGCCTCTCGAACCCGCCTTTTGAAAGTAGGCTTCTTTGGACCAAGTTTCTTTTTCTTCCCGGGCGAGGGATGAGCAGAAGAACCCTCGACCGAGCAAGGCATTTGCGTATCCCTCAGCTTTATCTTGGTTGGGGGCATTACATCTACTGGCTCGGTTCCTTCCTTCAACGATCAGATTGTCCTACTTTCGTCAAGGAGTGCATATTGATGTAAATTCTCGTCGGTCAAACAATTACAAAACCACCACTGCTTTGGGTCCAGCTCGATCAGTCGCCCATGGCGCTCCTCAAGCACCGCCTCTTCACGCCTCGTCGGATCGTCCCCTATAAAAAAGAAAAGAGAAAGGGAGTACAGCGATCGGCATAAGGAACTTTAGTATGAAGAATATCTATTGGCAGAGAGACTTACTACATTGAAGCCAATATCGAGCACGACCCGGCTGCCCTTTAATCCAAAACAATTCCTGCTTTGGATCACCCACCTTGCTCGGAATTTCTTCAATAATCTTCCAACCCCGAGCAGCCTCGAAGTAAAGCAGGGAGGGGGACTGTTTCTCATTGTGTTTAAAATGAAAAAGGAAAGCCAAGTCATCAAAGGTCGGAGGGTAATCCAAGTATCTCATATATAGGTAGTAGGTCGACAACAAATTGCGATAAGTAATCGGATAAAACTGCATCAAGGCCAAATTCATCTGTCTTAAGAAGTTGACAATAAATGAAGGAAAAGGGGGGATGGCTCCCATATTGCACATTGGAAGAGATACTGCCATGTAACCGTCTGGGGGATTGTGAGACCGATCGGTTTTCTAAGGGAGAAGAACGTCATCGAAAGGAATGTTGTGTTTTCCAGTCAAGTTTTGTAACCATTTAAGAGTGATCGTGGTCCTTTCCGCAACTGGAGGATTCTCTAAGATTTCCGCACCCGGAAGCAAGTCGGGTACTATGGGAACATGTATCATTTCATTCAACTCGACCGTTACTTAGGGCAGGTGGTGGACTCGTCGATGGTTCAGCGCTGGTGAACCTAATCATGGATCAAATTAAACCCAAACTGTGGCAAGAAAGCAAAGAAAAGAGAGATTCCACGCAAGAATGACATTTTGGTATTTTAAAAAGGGTGATGAACTGATTTCTACCTGAAAAATATGACTTTAGGGGAAGACGGTGATCGTCCTTCTTCTTCTTCCTATAAAGCAATAAATCGGTTCTTGCAATAATAAAAGTAAAGAGAAAAAGGTGAAAGGAATTTTCCTTTTATAACATAATGGACTGGCTATTCACATTCAGTTGACATGACTGGACTCGACTGATGTGTAAAGCAGTTGATGAGCCGAGGACTAGCCGATGAGACGGAAGACAATGAGGCATCATTATTATTTGGAATCGTTTATTTTTTAAAGTGGTTGATAGGATTTATTGCAACTTACGGTGCTCATTAAACGAACGAATCAGACCGACCATTGAAATTCTTCGGGTGATATGAAAAGATTTGTTCAGGGCACGTGTTTACAAAGTATTCCCCGTTTCCAACGTACCATACTTTGGGGGGCAAAGTGTTGATGGGCCTTTCGGGTAGCCCATCAAGGCATGATAATGAGGCAGACTCACACTCAAAATGCTCGAAGTGGGCCAGTCGATGAGGGCTGACATTTAAACTTATTTCCCTCGACAGGCGCGGTCCAAGAAGAAGCACGATATAACCAAGCATGATCAACCGCCTTGCATTCAATTATGAGCCAAAGAGCCTGCCTATAGAATAGCTCATTCCTGATCTTACCCTTTCTAGATCATCCAGATCAAGTGCCACTTCATATCGATAATTCAAGGAATACCAATTCCTTAGGAGATACCGATTCATTCAACATCGACTATTCTTTCGGATCCCACGATACGTGTCCAAACTGGCCTAAGTACTATATCACCTATAAATACCCTTTCTGAATTTAGAGGAGGGGACTTTTTTGGGGAAGAAGAAACTCTAGTTTTTGAGTACTTTTATTAATCTCTTACTGTACTGCCATTGTAGCTATTTTGTCCGATAGTTGAAACAATATATAAGAGATTATAAAGTGGACGTAGACTCATTAACGCTGAACCACTATAAATGTGTGTGTGATTTCCTCCATTTTTAATTTTTTATAGTTATTAATCTTCACGTATTCTCTACATAACCCTTCCTTTGGGTGTTGCACCAATTTTTGGTGTCAATACTAGGGTTTGTATATTGTTTAGAGTATTATATAGGGAAGTTAAATATTTGTATATTTATTTTATTCCATCGCTCTTTCTATTCGCTATTTAAAAATTCGTGTGACCACATACGAATTCCGTTTTCAATGAAAATTGACAGAAATACATAGTTTGAAGTTAATGACCCAATAAAACTTGTTTTGTTGAATTCCGTGTCTGTTCGCTCCAACATCATATTTTTAAAGTCAAAATATTGACTGTATCACATTTAAATTGCATACGACCATATACTAGCTCCAAAAATCACGAAATATGAAATATGAAATCTAACAATAATTTAATGTTCCAGATCCAACGAAATTTGTTTCGTCCAAAATAGAGGTCGTTTGAAGAATGACCATTTTTAAGGGCTTATATAAAATTAAAATGGTAATAAATTCTATAGCGACTATTTTATGTTTTGAATTGGACATAACTTACAATTTACAATATGAAATCTAAATTTTTCATATTCTTTAGAAATATATTTTTAAATAGATCCTAAAGTTTCTTGTTTTCTTAAAATCCGACCTATTTTGAATTCTGTAGTCATTTAAAGTTCAAAACGTATTATTACGAACTACCGAGACGTTATGAGCTCGTTTTATAATTAATATAAACTTATATGTTTAAATTTCATTTTAAAATAAATTTTAAGTTGTTAATTATTAAAATCGACTATAAATCCTTGTAAAATTTATTAAATTTTAAATTGGTTCCAAAAATATAGTGCTATTACGCTCCCTCACTTAAAAACTTTTCGTCCCTGAAAAGTAAGACGGACCTGAAGGTCACTTACTTAACCAACCCAACCATCATTTTTGCTCAAGTTCTTCAATTTTTCAGTTTCTAAGAACTTTCCAAATTTTCAAAATTTGACTAACGCATTAAATTTTGGGAAAATTTCCCCATAACCTCCTTTGCACAGCCCTATTGGTAAAACCATAGCTCGCCTCTCTTGGCTCTCATCAATCAAAAAGAAAATCTAAAAGCCAAGTGGCTTTCCAATCGACTCATAAAATCATCAAACCCAATCAATACACTAAATATGTACCTTTTTCTTAGGCATGCAATTTTATTCCTCTTCTTAACCTTCATACAACACCCTGTCTGACATATACACATCCAATCCGAACTAATTTTCAACTTTGTTCGATATTAGAATTGATTTGGCTTAATTTTCCTTTCATTATCATATTGGTTTTATCGTTCCAACTTTTTATCAGTTAAATTGATTATCACACGTCACAACCAGCAATCAATTAGTTGATTAACCTCTCAAATTCATATGTTGTCAAAACATATATCTTTTATATACTCAAAGTATATTTTCAAAGGAAGATATTATATATTATAATAATAATAACAACAAAAACACCACCACCACCACCAACAACAACAACAACAACAACAACAATAATAATAACAAATACATCCCTCACACATAATACCCACAACTCATTCTACGGCACTACTAACCCCATCTCTAATGTGTCACTCATTCAAGGATGCCAATGATTCTATCTCTAATGAGTCTTCTTTTAGGATATTACTAAGTCTTGCTTTGATGAATTCTTTCATTCTATTCTAACGAGTTGTAACACCCCACCTCCGCCAGGGTGGCTCTTGCAAGCACTCTGACTTTGGAGGGGCGTTTGAATCAGGTAAACATGCATAATGATATATCAAGGCAGAACAAGAACATATGTATATATATGTAAACAGAGTAAATAAGATAAGTAAAACAGCGGAAGATTTCAAACCATTTCAAAACAAGTCTGGTACAACTTAATGTCAACTTTCCAAATACACAAGTCTAGATAAAACAACATTACTGAAAAACTGAAAATACATAAGTACTATCCCCAAAATAAGTGATAGCCATAGATAGCTTCATGTCAAGACCGTACATGAGCTAAAATCCCACAAGCAAGCGATCAGAAATCCAGCTAAGCTCCAATATTCCCTCCCTGAGAACCTGGGGGGGGGGGGACGGAAGAAAAGAGGCGAAAGAAAATAGGTCAGTCAAAAAGACTGAGTAAGCCCTACTACAATCAATGTAAACTGATAAAGTTAACTGGCATTAGAAGCAGGTATGATCATAAGGATAACAACATACTAGCATGATGATTAACCAACAAGGTAGATAAAGGTGTCATCGCATAATCAGGTTTAAGGGTTTTGCACCACAGGTGTACTAGCAAGCTAACATGACTTGAATAACAAGTATTGATCCCTTGGCCCAAGCTTTGGCCCAATAACATGAAGTGACCCTAACACGAGGTCCAATAACATGAAGTGACCCTAACACAAGGTCCAATAACATGAAGTGACCCTAACACAAGGTCCAATAACATGAAGTGACCTTAACACAAGGTCCAACCAAACGGTCTAGTCGATCGGCTCCCTATAAGCCTAACTCGTCACGTGTTGGTGTCCATACGGTCCAAACATAATTGTAGTCGAACTGTGCCAGGTCCACCCTTCGGGTGTATCAAGCCCTAGGGTGTCAACCCCTGGACACCATAAACATGAGTGTACAGTCTCGATCTACTGGTACCCGTGCATGTTTTCTCCGGCCACGGACTATGTGCACGAGCAGAGTCCGCCCGGAACTACACCGGCGTACCACCCTGCCGTCGTTTTTGGTCGCTTACCTCCAGCCCAGTAATCGTGCCCCCTCCCTAGCCTAGTCCCTAGGGTCTTAATGATACAAACTTGGGATTACTGCTGGAGTGGGCCCCCATTGCTAGGATTTTTCTAGTGGGTTAAGTACGGTTTAACCCTCTTGCTAATCATGGATTAACTTGGTTAAGTGTAACTATGAGTTCACGACTTAACCCTGATTAATCTACCAAGCCCAAATTGGTTAAGTATTAAGTGGACCATGACTTAACCCTAATCATGAGGCATTAATTAATTAATGCGCCTTAACCTCTCACATTAGACTTTGTTGCGGTTACTAGTTAAGCCGGTCGGTTCCGGGTAGCTTTACACCACAACTTGGTCTAACCTCGGGTTCAAGGTACCACATGACCAACTTCTCACATTGGGTCCTATTGTTTGTAGCAACTAGTTAAGCCGGTCGGTTCCGGGTAGGTTTACGCTACAAACTCAACCCAACCTCGAGTTGGTCACACTTATATTTTCTAAGTGTCATGTCCATCGTGTTTCCAAAACACATTACAAGTTTTCAAGCAATTGGGTAGACCTAACTTAATAGGTAAATTCCCAATGGGTAGACCTAACTTAATAGGTAAATTCCCAAGCTCATGTTTTTATGTCTTTTAAGTTTACCCAACCCCAAACGCAATCCCATCGCTTACATATCGCCATAGCGCATAAAGGATAGAAAGAGGGAACTTGGCATAATCACGACATAAAGGTGTTGAAGCCACAAGTTCAACATGGTGGCATATGAAATGTACATATGTTCATATACTTGCATATTACATTTTTAGGCCTCAAAAGCTTGCATAAAACCAAACTTGGCATATTGGTGATACATGGTGCTAAATGACATGTAGAAATGGCCATAAGTTCGCATCTAGCCTCACATGCAAGTTATCATAAGAGATATGATAACTTACATGTTGCCAAAATGCAACTTTTGGCATAAAGCTTGAAGCTTTATGTTCATGAACCCAAGATAAGCTTGCATAACATGATAGCATGAACAAAATGTTCAACCCAAACTTGCATAACATAACTTGCATATCATATGACAAACTTGCATATCAAACTTGCATAACATAACATGATAAACTTGCATATCATAACATGGCATACTTGCATAACATAACATGATAAACTTGCATATCATAACATGATAAACTTGCATATCATAACATGGCAAACTTGCATAACATAACATGATGAACTTGCATATCATAATATGGCATACTTGCATAACATAACATGATGAACTTGCATATCATAACATGGCATACTTGCATAATATAACATGATGAACTTGCATATCATAGCAACCTTGCATATCATACATTTAACTTTAGAGTTTAAGTATGAAAGTAGAATAGGGCTTACAATGCTTAGGAAATATGACAAAACCCTTATGAAATCAATTAAACCCAAAATGCAAGCTTCAATAGAAAAACCCTTAAGCCAAAGTGATCAAAACTCTTGCTTTATGATGCAAATATAGAAACTTGTCTTGAATGCAAGCTAATGATGCTCATAAAAGCTTGAAAACACTTGTATGCATGGAAAATCTCATAAAAATTTATTTAGGAATTTTATGAAGAGAGTGGAGGCCATGAGAGGATTGATTTTGCCATAGTTTAGTTGTATGAATGAATAATGATGATTTAGGGTTAGGTTAGGGCCTTATTTATAGAGATTAGGACTAGTTTCAACCCTAGGATTAAACCCTAGTTCCAATCTCAGCCCTCAAAACCGAATCTGGCCTCCAAGCTCAACACAATCTCAAAATGGTGCACCAGGCTAAACAGCCCGGCTGGACCAAGTCGACAGCCAAGTCGACTCTCAAGTCGACAGGGCTGTCGACTTGGGTGCTCTGGCGGGAATTTTCCCGCCTAGCCCAATCTGACCCAATTTTTCAAATTCAAACTTGAATTTGAAATCTGTTTTTACTTTGAAATTTTCTGAAAACTTCGTTGGGCCTTAATCGGGTCATACGGACTCCGATTTTCGAAAACTCGGACTCTATTTCGCGTATTTTTCCGAGACGAACGCAATGGCATAACCCGTTTCCCTTGATTCAGAATTTAGAATTAAATTCTGCCTCGATTTACATTATTACAGGTTATTGAAAATACGGGTTGTTACATTCTCCCCTCCTTAAAGGATTTCGTCCCCGAAATCTTCAAGTTAGGAAGAACGTATCCTACCATCCAATCGTCCATCTACTCAAAACATCATCCACGAGCAATCATTGTCCTTACAAGATTCTAAATGTTGTATGAACATATGCAAAGGTGTGTGTATATGTCCTTATCTAATGCAAATATCATCAATGCAAATTATGTTAGTGAAATGAATCCATATGTATGCAATTCCTATCATAATGTATAACATCTATATGTGTGCACATAACATACATCCATATGCAACATCCATGTGATAACACAAAAATTTTCATCCATGAATAAGCATAAACACTCATGCATACGCAATATGAGGAGTGTGTGAGCCGATCTAGTGCCTAACGTGTATAATGCATCCACGAGTAACCACTTGCAAACACTTGCAACCACATGCAACCATCAAGCATAACATGTTTCAAGCACATGTTTCATCCAAAGGGTTTCTACCTAAGGTTCTCATGACAAGATTAACATGATAAACTAGATAATCAAGACAAACATGGATAGCAAAAGATATGCTACAAAGAGATCGGGAAGATAAGCAGGATATACTCCTTTCGGATTACAAGAAACCCCTTCCTAACCCAACCCATATTCTATAAAAGCCCAAAAGGTTTAGTCAACCTAATGGACCCCTTCAAACCCTGACATGTATTACCTCCCGACAGAAATAGGACCGAGAATGGGACCGAGAGGATATACGGAAAAAAGATAACATGCGAGTAAGTTCCACAGGAAAACAAGGATCAAGGATATACTCTTAAAAAGAGATATGATGCGCGTATCTAGCCTTCAGTCTTCTAAGTCACGTTTTCTTGAGCTTTCCTCTACTGTTATTCTTGGCTTAAACATAACTATGATCTCATGGTTTCATGCAAGCTCTCCAAAATTCACTAGTGAATTCTGGATCTCGTTTACTTACTATAAAGTATTCCACGCAGCAGAACTTTTCTTGAAAATACCAGTCCACGTTGCCAATTGCTCTTACTAACATGATTTTCTGTAACTCATGCTTGAACAAAATGAACCATCCGCCTGCGAATGATAGGCCGTACTTAGATTCAGTGCTTGCCCATGACTTCCCGTAGACTATCCCAAAACTGGCTAGTGAAGATTGAGTCCTGGTTACCAACTATACTTTAGGGAACCTCGTGCAACCGCTTTATTTCTTGAAAGTAAACTGTCGCTAGCTATGATGCAGTCCTTTCGCTCTTTACCAGAGTGAAATGAGCACTCTTCGTGAGTCTACCTATTATGACCCACATGCTCATATTCCCTTTCCTTGATCTAGGCAGTCCATCCACGAAATCCTTCGTGACGTTTTTCCTACTTTCATTGCGGGGACCTCCAATGGATGTAATAGCCCACCGGGCTTCTATGACTCGGCCTTTAACCTGTTGGCACAACATGCTCCTTGGGACAAACTCGGCCACCTCCTCGAGTGAGGTGCACCTTCAAGAGCCTTCTTTCTCTCATTGCGTCTTAGCCATCCCTTGTCATCTATAGCGAGGTGACTTAACATCTCGCCTCGAATCAACTTGTCCATGATCTCGGCTAACTGACTAATTTAACTGAGAAAGCTTCTTACTTCAATTGTCCTCGTCGGAGCTTTTCGGTCTTGAACCGCGACCACTTTAGCGGGATCCACCACTAAGCCTTGCGTAGTAACTATATGCCCAAGAAATCTAACTTTTTTTTTTTCAAAATGACATTTGGAGGACTTGGCTTTCAACTGATGCGCTCTAAGCGTATCCATCATCTCCACGAGATGCCTTGCGTGCTCTTCCTCATCCTTTGAGAAGATCAGAATATCATCTACGAAGACTACCACAAACTCGTTCAGGAACTCCCTAGACACCCTACTTATCAAGTCCACGAAGTAGGCGGGTGCATTAGTCAAACCGAATGGCATGACCAGCCATTCTAAGAATCCATCTGGAGTTCTGAACGCAGTTTTGTCTATACTATCCTCAGCTACCCTGAGCTGATGGAATCCAGTAGCAAGATCAAGCTGAGAGAAAACAGAAGCACCGATAAGCCGGTCAAAGAGATCATCAATCCTCGGTAATGGTTGTCTATTCTCTTTGTTTAACTCACGATAATCAACACAAAGTCGAAGAGAACCATCTGCCTTGGTAGTAAATACTACAGGTGCTCCCCATTCAGATATACTTCATCTAATGAAGTTCTTCTCAAGCAACTACTTGACTTGCTTTCATAACTCTCATCTTACGGGGCCACGTGCCTAACCGGTCACGAAACTATTTTGGCATTATCAACCAGATAAATGAGGAAATCTATCTCTCGTTTAGGGGTAACCCCCTTCACTTCACCCAAGATATCAGGATATTCTCGGACCACCCTCACCGATTGCAAACTATCGATAGACGAGTTGAGGGATTCAAGATAACACAACATGACGGGACTCATAGGGTTACTAGAAATTTTTAGGGTATTACCGAGGCGAGTCATGAGCCTCACAACCCTATGCTCAAAAATCAAGGATAACTCCAAAACTGGACAACCCATCCATGCCCAAAATCAACCCATACCCCATGAAACCGAGAATACAAGCATCACACGAGAACTCTACACCAAAGATAGAGATTTTCAAATCCACGTAGATAATAGAAAAATGGGCGGAACCCCCAATTGGATTTGAAACACACACGGGATCATTAACTAGACTAGTCCTTAGGTGCAAACTTTCAACTAGATCAGATGAAATAAACTATGCGATGCACCAAAATCAAACAAGGTACGAACAGGAAAATCAGAAATATATACAAGGCTCTCAACAGAAATACTACCTTGATCGGGAACTGGAGCGGCATTGAGAGCATGAACTTGCCCTCCTGAAGGTCCAGCACGCTGGGTCTGACCCTGGCCTTGCCCTTGCTTCTTCGGGCAATCCCTAGTGAAGTGTCCCATTTCTCCACAGTTAAAGCAAGTGCCCTTCCTCTTTCTGCAATCCTTGTTTAGATGAGTCGAGCTTCCACAAGTAAAGCACTTCTTTTCCTTCTTATCTTTAGACTTCTCCTCCTTCTTGTCACTCCTATTCTCTTCATTGAGTAGGGCCATATTCACCAAACTCTCGAAAGTTGCCCCCAAGGGTATATTAGATATGGCCAAACCATGTAATGGCTCGTTTAATCCTAGATCAAAGTATAGGGCCTTTTTCTGAGCTGTGTTAACCAAGTCTAAACCGACCTGAGCCAGTTGATTAAACTTATCTATGTATTCCCTAATAGTCATGTCCCCTTGCTTCAGTGATAGGAACCTTAGTCCAAACTTTCCCCGAAAGTCATCCCAAGTCTCAATTGGCCTAGTAGCGGTGGTGACCACCCACCAACGTGCAGCTTCTTCCTTTAGCAACCACACTGCTAATAAAACCTTCCTACGGTCATCTATATCAAAGAAGGCAAAAAGATCTTCGGTTTCTTTCAACCAATTCCTTGCCTCTACATAAGTCTCGGTTCCAAAGAAATTCTTGCCACCCATCGTCTTAAAGTTCTTACAAGTTTCCGCAAAATCCGCTTGTGGATGCCGAGGGGGAGGAGGAAGAGGAACCTCAGCGACAGGAGGAGGAGGAGGAACATTAACTACTGGAGGAGGAACATCTGCGGGGCCGGCTTCAGTCGCCCTAGCCTCCAAAAGTCTCCTATACCAAACAGGTACGTGTACTCCCTCCGGAATGGCAAAGTTATTGACCATACTAAAAACGAAGAAAAGACAGATTCAGAATGGAGAAAAACGAAGGAATTTTGCTAATGGCTTTTTGGGGAATAGCCTTTAAAATAAACTAGACTTTTCTTTGGAAAATACTTTATACTTCGTTTTGAAAATAGTTTTCCAAAAGTTTAAAAAAAAAACTTTTTGTTCCTTCTCGTAAACCATATGCTCTAATACCAAATGTAACACCCCACCTCCACCAGGGTGGCTCTTGCAAGCACTCTGACTTTGGAGGGGCGTTTGAATCAGGTAAACATGCATAATGATATATCAAGGCAGAACAAGAACATATGTATATATATGTAAACAGAGTAAATAAGATAAGTAAAACAGCGGAAGATTTCAAACCATTTCAAAACAAGTCTGGTACAACTTAATGTCAACTTTCCAAATACACAAGTCTAGATAAAACAACATTACTGAAAAACTGAAAATACATAAGTACTATCACCAAAATAAGTGATAACCATAGCTAGCTTCATGTCAAGACCGTACATGAGCTAAAATCCCACAAGCAAGCGATCAGAAATCCAGCTAAGCTCCAATATTCCCTCCCTGAGAACCTGGGGGGGAAACGGAAGAAAAGAGGCGAAAGAAAATAGGTCAGTCAAAAAGACTGAGTAAGCCCTACTACAATCAATGTAAACTGATAAAGTTAACTGGCATGAGAAGCAGGTATGATCATAAGGATAACAACATACTAGCATGATGATTAACCAACAAGGTAGATAAAGGTGTCATCGCATAATCAGGTTTAAGGGTTTTGCACCACAGGTGTACTAGCAAGCTAACATGACTTGAATAACAAGTATTGATCCCTTGGCCCAAGCTTTGGCCCAATAACATGAAGTGACCCTAACACGAGGTCCAATAACATGAAGTGACCCTAACACAAGGTCCAATAACATGAAGTGACCCTAACACAAGGTCCAATAACATGAAGTGACCCTAACACAAGGTCCAATAACATGAAGTGACCCTAACACAAGGTCCAACCAAACGGTCTAGTCGATCGGCTCCCTATAAGCCTAACTCGTCACGTGTTGGTGTCCATACGGTCCAAACATAATTGTAGTCGAACTGTGCCGGGTCCACCCTTCGGGTGTATCAAGCCCTAGGGTGTCAACCCCTGGACACCATAAACATGAGTGCACAGTCTCGATCTACTGGTACCCGTGCATGTTTACTCCGGCCACGGACTATGTGCACGAGCAGAGTCCGCCCGGAACTACACCGGCGTACCACCCTGCCGTCGTTTTTGGTCGCTTACCTCCAGCCCAGTAATCATGCCCCCTCCCTAGCCTAGTCCCTAGGGTCTTAATGATACAAACTTGGGATTACTGCTGGAGTGGGCCCCCATTGCTAGGATTTTTCTAGTGGGTTAAGTACGGTTTAACCCTCTTACTAATCATGGATTAACTTGGTTAAGTGTAACTATGAGTTCACGACTTAACCCTGATTAATCTACCAAGCCCAAAATGGTTAAGTATTAAGTGGACCATGACTTAACCCTAATCATGAGGCATTAATTAATTAATGCGCCTTAACCTCTCACATTAGACTTTGTTGCGGTTACTAGTTAAGCCGGTCGGTTCCGGGTAGCTTTACACCACAACTTGGTCTAACCTCGGGTTCAAGGTACCACATGACCAACTTCTCACATTGGGTCCTATTGTTTGTAGCAACTAGTTAAGCCGGTCAGTTCCGGGTAGGTTTACGCTACAAACTCAACCCAACCTCGAGTTGGTCACACTTATATTTTCTAAGTGTCATGTCCATCGTGTTTCCAAAACACATTACAAGTTTTCAAGCAATTGGGTAGACCTAACTTAATAGGTAAATTCCCAATGGGTAGACCTAACTTAATAGGTAAATTCCCAAGCTCATGTTTTTATGTCTTTTAAGTTTACCCAACCCCAAACGCAATCCCATCGCTTACATATCGCCATAGCGCATAAAGGATAGAAAGAGGGAACTTGGCATAATCACGACATAAAGGTGTTGAAGCCACAAGTTCAACATGGTGGCATATGAAATGTACATATATTCATATACTTGCATATTACATTTTTAGGCCTCAAAAGCATGCATAAAACCAAACTTGGCATATTGGTGATACATGGTGCTAAATGACATGTAGAAATGGCCATAAGTTCGCATCTAGCCTCACATGCAAGTTATCATAAGAGATATGATAACTTACATGTTGCCAAAATCTAACTTTTGGCATAAAGCTTGAAGCTTTATGTTCATGAACCCAAGATAAGCTTGCATAACATGATAGCATGAACAAAATGTTCAACCCAAACTTGCATAACATAACTTGCATATCATATGACAAACTTGCATATCAAACTTGCATAACATAACATGATAAACTTGCATATCATAACATGGCATACTTGCATAACATAACATGATAAACTTGCATATCATAACATGATAAACTTGCATATTATAACATGGCAAACTTGCATAACATAACATGATGAACTTGCATATCATAACATGGCATACTTGCATAACATAACATGATGAACTTGCATATCATAACATGGCATACTTGCATAATATAACATGATGAACTTGCATATCATAGCAACCTTGCATATCATACATTTAACTTTAGAGTTTAAGTATGAAAGTAGAATAGGGCTTACAATGCTTAGGAAATATGACAAAGCCCTTATGAAATCAATTAAACCCAAAATGCAAGCTTCAATAGAAAAACCCTTAAGCCAAAGTGATCAAAACCCTTGCTTTATGATGCAAATATAGAAACTTGTCTTGAATGCAAGCTAATGATGCTCATACAAGCTTGAAAACACTTGTATGCATGGAAAATCTCATAAAAATTTATTTAGGAATTTTATGAAGAGAGTGGAGGCCATGAGAGGATTGATTTGGCCATAGTTTAGTTGTATGAATGAATAATGATGATTTAGGGTTAGGTTAGGGCCTTATTTATAGAGATTAGGACTAGTTTCAACCTTAGGATTAAACCATAGTTCCAATCTCAGCCCTCAAAACCGAATCTGGCCCCCAAGCTCAACACAATCTCAAAATGGTGCACCAGGCTAAACAGCCCGGCTGGACCAAGTCGACAGCCAAGTCGACAGGGCTGTCGACTTGGGTCCAACCAAGTCGACTCTCAAGTCGACAGGGCTGTCGACTTGGGTGCTCTGGCGGGAATTTTCCCGCCTAGCCCAATCTGACCCAATTTTTCAAATTCAAACTTGAATTTGAAATCTGTTTTTACTTTGAAATTTTCTGAAAACTTCGTTGGGCCTTAATCGGGTCATACGGACTACGATTTTCGAAAACTCGGACTCTATTTCGCGTATTTTTCCGAGACGAACGCAATGGCATAGCCCGTTTCCCTTGATTCAGATTTTAGAATTAAATTCTGCCTCGATTTACATTATTACAGGTGATTGAAAATACGGGTTGTTACACGAGTTGTGCCCCAAAGTTTTTGAATTAACCAAAGCTATGATACCAACTGTAACGACACGAAAATCCCCACCTTTCGAATAAATCATAAACTGCACAGTTCCGATCCAAAAGTCAAAAAATTACCGCATCGTAAACTTTGGGCATAAAACGCATCAGAACAAAATTAAAAGAACTGTACATTGTTATTACAACAATTTACATCAGAGTACAGAATATTAGAGTATATTACAAATAACTGTAACACAGTGGAAAATATCATAGTAATAATAAATTACAATACAATGGAAACAAAATATATACATATACACAGCGGAAGACTGCGAAATAATCCAAAGCATAGCTCTAGCCGTAATCCAGGATTCTATTGAACAAATATCCGCAAAACCAAAACTAATAGCTGCCCATGTGAAAAATACGGGCACCCAGAGTTCAGGTGGGAAACGATAAACTCCATGTCAATCATGGGACTGGTATGAGATCCAAAAACAGTTATTACATTTTATTTTAAAGTGAGGCATATCACGAGACCATGTCGCATAACACGGAACGAGTTTACTCCACATGAATGTCAGTGCACAAATAACTACCCAAAATAAACATATAAAGCCTACAATTCATCAAACAATATGCTATTCCTAAAACTACACATTTAGGCTTAATCGTCAAACTTAGATTTTCAAAATCTAGTTAACTTTACATAAGTTATTTCTTTGGACTTTATTCTCGAATTTCTTATTTCAAATCATTTGAAATACATATCTAACTTTTATATCAAAGTAGATTTTACTTCGGGATCTCAAACCAGTACCTTTGGAAATGTGAATTCCAAAATATCACAATACACGCATAACAAAATGTTTGCAACCAAATTTCGGGAGGTTCCTCCCACTAAAACGGCAAAGGGTACGCACCGTAATTCGCTCTATAAATATGTGCACCTTACACACCAATGATGCAACCTCCCACACAAGGAGAGCATTACACCGCCATAACCATTTAAGGTTCTGCTACCCATACTTTTAGTTAGTTAGGGTACCTTAATCTTCAGCCACACACTAAATCATTTTCTATCCTAAAGTGTAGGAAAATCATTTCACAATAATAATAATCACTAGTACTTTCAAACCATAGTACTTCACATCGACAATTCACACATTTGATTAGTCACTATTAATCATATAATCTTTGAGCTCGTACATCTCGAAGAAGGGTGTTAAGCTAAGAGAATAAACTCTCAACCACCAACAGATATATCATCAATAGCAACTAATCAGTATGTGATGAACTACGATGTCAAACAAATAATCCATTTCCAAATCATTTTGAAACATCGGGTTTAGTCCTTCGAAATCCTTTCTGTTTTATAAAACATTCCCAGTCCAAAATCGGGAACATATTTTCTTTTACTTAAGTAAATCTCATTTCAAACCATTCACTAAATTTAAATGAATCGAACAACATCGCTAAACACCTCATACTTAAATCATGAAATTAATCATAAGGTGTTAGCATACAAATATTTCTACCCAACCCAATGCTAAATATAAAAGCATATAATTCCTCATAAACTGGTCGAGCACAATCCAAAACAATCAATCAACAAAAACAAATATCAACAACCAAGTACATTTGGTTTTGACATTTCTTGTGTTTTGGTAAACTTAATTAACATCTTAATTTTCAATCCCAAAACGTAGTTTTAATCATCGAACATAATTATTCAATGATTATTTAACTTTAGGAAATTAATCCTGTCCTTAACTGGGTTAAAGAATAGATGTTATTCAAAAACATCCTTCACGACAAACCCAAAATATAATTTGATATTAAATACAATGGTTTGAATATAAATCGTGTCAACTTATGTTCAATATCAAATTCTACAATCAACGGATACCTTATTGGGAATAACGATATTGATATCTTCCAAATCCCTCAAATCAGTATCCGTATAATTACAGAATCCAATATCCAAATATTTGAAGATTATTTCTACTCAAATCTAATCAAATTCATATGTTCGAAATACTATAGTTATATTGAACCATTTACAATCAAATATGCTAATTTAAAACCATTGGATACTTTATCTTTAGAAAACATCGTCCGATCTTTGTCGAATATCCGATGTTCCATTCGATTCTTTCCACCCCACGCTTAATGGAATAATTTCTATTTAGATCTTACAGGTGATACTAGACTGTCCTCTCATGAATCATCGCGCATTCCTTTCAGTTCTTTATTCTAGTTGTTAACTAGTTTATTCGGATAAGAATCTCTTTTATCTTTTCAAACTTGGAATATTTCATCCAAAAATCTTTTCAAATCATTTATTATGATTTAACATAAGTTCCCGTATTTTTTATACTTTTAATATGGTCTCTATAGCCAGTTTCCAATTTCGGTCATCCAACTGCATTTACAACGACCATTTCAAATATTGATTTGGACTTACCTTGAAATCTTACTGTTGGATTTCGAAACTTTTCTTTTTATTTGATTGCTATATTCATTTTGAACCCAACGCTTCCATTTTTGGGTAAATGCGATGGTTGGATCTCCCGGTATGTCCATTTGAAGTTAATGATCGAAATTCGCAAAAGGTCGCAACGCGACTCGTTCTGTTCAAACCATTTTATTATTTATAATAAAATCCATCAATTCATTTTAAACGTATTTTATAAAACATTTATAAACTCGTTCTAAAAATGATTTCAGCTTCCAATTCAATTGTAAACCAAAATTGATTATTCAATATTATTATAATATTAGCATAATAATATTTTCAAATCTCATATTCATGGTGTAAATTTTTGTATTAATATTATAAACACATCCATATAACCTACCATCCATCAATCAATTATTTATAATATAAGTGTTTCTATCGGCAATGCTTATATTCACAGTTCAATAAAAAACTGTAATAAATGATCCACGAAACACGACAAACATTGTAATTACAGGCAATTAATATATATAATCAAATAAGATTATAATAAATGTAAAAAAATCAGTTTGAGTGAGAGTTCTCATGTTGATCAGTTTGAAATCATTATAAAACGATCGTTTATGATAGTTCAATCAGGTGTTTTATTTTGCCATAAATTGCCACGAGCTCCAAATCTCTCCAAATCAGTTTCATTACGAAGCTCTCGTCGATACAGTTCAACGGATCTAATTTTGTGCAATTATGAGTTCATATGAAGAAGTTATGATTTTTACAAGATTGTACACATTTATATGGTCATTAAAAATATATAATTAATATAATAATTAACCTTAAATAACACTAAGCCTCCAAATCCTTCTTCCACGTTTTAATACCACGTCCACCTAAAGCTTTTACACGCACCATGGTTGTTACTTCATCCCCACCTACCTCTCTCTGTACTTCATTTTAAATTCTACAAAAATCACCAAAATTCATCATTTCCAATCCTCTCTCCAACTATATAAATGACATCAAACTCGCACCCGCCTCCCACTCTGCGTCGACAGCCTCCTCGTGCGTTGGTCAGGGAGTTTCGAATGATTCTTTCGCTCACGTAATTCACAAAATTTCCACCACAAAGTTCTATTCCACCTTCCGAGTGCAAAAACTATACTTACAACATGTATTAATGCTTCCATCCTTAGAAATCTCCAACCCTAGCAGCTAAAACCCGATGCATTACGTCGGCTTCCCCAAACGTGAATCGCACCCATAAATTCTTATACAAAAGTCAAGAGAACACTCCCATGATTACAAATATATATATATATATAATGATTTTAGGAATTTTATTTGATTTTCTACAAATTTAGGAAGCTCACAAATTTACTATTAATGATGGCTGCGTGAAATGGGTGCACTAACCCGAAGAAATGGGAATTTCGGGTTAGGGTATTGTTAAGAGTATTATATAGGGAAGTTAAATATTTTTATATTAATTTCATTCCCTTGCTATTTCTATTCACCGTCTAAAATGTGTATAACCACATACGAACCCCGTTTTCGATGAAAACAGACTGACATCTAAAGTCTGACATTACGGACCCAACGAAACTTGTTTCATCGAATTCTGAGTCCGTTTGCTCAACATATTTTTAAGTCAAAATATTGACTGTTTCACATTCTAATTGCGCACGACCACATACTAGCTCCAAAAATCATGAAATTTGGAATCCAACAATAATTAATATTTCAGATCCAAAAAAATTAGTTTCGTCGAAAAGGGAGATCGTTTGCAAAATGGCCATTTTAAGGGCTTATATAATATTAAAATATTAATAAATTCTATATCGACTATTTTAAGTTTCAAATTGGGCATAACTTACAATTTATAATATGAAATCTAAAATTTTCATATTCATTAATAATATGTTTTTAAATAGATCCTAATGTTTCTTATTTTACTAAAATCCAGCTTATTTTGAATTCTTCATTTAAATTTCAAAACGTATTATTACGAACTATCGCAATGTTACGACCTCATTTTACAATTAACATAAACTTATATGTTTAAATTTTGTTTTTAAATAAATTTTAAGTCGTTAATTATTAAAATCGACTATAAATCCTTGTAAAATTTATTAATATTAAATTTTGAATTGGTTCCAAAAATTAAGGGTTATTACGCTCCCTCACTTAAAAACTTTTCGTCCCTAAAAAGGATGACGGAACTGAAGGTCCTTTACTTATCCAACCCAACCTTCGTTTTAGTTATAGTTCTTCAACTTTTCTGTTTTTAAGAACTTTCCAATTTCTGAAAATTTGGCTAATGCCTCAAATTTTTGAATTTTTTTGCCATAACCTCCATTATACAGCCCTATCAGTAGAACCACAGTTCACCTCTCTAGGCTCTCA
The DNA here is from genome assembly GCA_030737875.1 of Allium sativum. Lineage (NCBI taxonomy): Eukaryota > Viridiplantae > Streptophyta > Magnoliopsida > Asparagales > Amaryllidaceae > Allium > Allium sativum. Next base: position 814,767,696 of record CM060919.1, on the reverse strand, counting down.
TCAACCGAAAAGAAAATCCAAAAGCCAAGCGGGTTGCCAATCGGCTCATAAAATCATCAAACCCCAATCAATACACTAAATATGTACCTTTTTGTCGGGCATGCAATTTTATACCTCTTCTTAACCTTCATACAACAACCTGTCTGACGTATACACACGTCCAATCCAAACTAATTTTCAATTCGGTTAAATATAAGAATTGATTTGGCTTAATTTTCCTTTTATTCTCATATTGGTTTTATCATTCCAACTTTTTATCAGTTAAACTAATTATCACACACACAACCAACAATCAATTGGTTGATTAAGCTTTCAAATTCATATGTTGTCGAAACATATATCTTTTATATACTCAAAGTATATTTTCAAGTTCGGTTTATATATATATATATATAAAATCACAAATACATCTCTCACACATAATACTCTAAACTCATTCTAGGGCACTATTAACCCCATCTCTAATGAGTCACTAATTCTAGGATACTACTGATCCTACCTCTAATGAGTCTTCTTTTCGGATATTACTAATTCTTGCTCTGATGAGTTCTTTCATTCTATTCTAACGAGTTGTACCATAAATCTTTTGAATTAACCAAATCTCTGATACCAACTGTAGCGACCCGAAAACCCCCGCCCTTCGAATCGGCCGTAAACCGGACAGGTCCGATCCGAAATTCAAAAATTCCTGCGTCGTTAACTTTGGGCATATAATGCATCAGAACATAAACAAAAGAAATTTACGTTGTTAGTAAAACAGTTTACATCAAAGTACAAAATATCATAGTATATTACAAACAATTGATACACAGTAGAAAATATCATAGTAATAATAAATTACAATACAGCAGAAACAAAAATATATACATATGCACAACGGAAGATAGCGAAATAATCCAAATCATAGCTCCAGCCATAATTCAGGATCCTGTTAGATAAATATCTGCAAAACCAAAACTACTAGCAACCCATGCGAAAATATGGGCACCCAGAGTTCAAGTGGAAAACAATAAACTCCAGTCAGTCATGGGACTAGTATGAGAACCAAAAACAGTTGTTACATTTTATTTTAAGGTGAGGCATATCACGAGACCACACCATATAACACGGAACAAGTTTACTCTACATGAATGTCAGTGCACAAATAACTACCAAAAATGAACATATAAAGCCTATAATGCATCAAACAATATGTTATTCCTCAAACTACCCATTTAGGCTTAATCCTCAAACTTAAATTTTCAAAATCTAATTAACTTTATAGAAGTTATTTCTTTGGACTTCATTACCAATTTCTTATTGCAAATCATTTGAAATACATATCTAACTTTCATATCAAAGTAGATTTCACTTCGAGATCTCAAACCAAAACCTTTGGAATATGAATTCCAAAAATATCACATTACATGCATAACAAAACTTATGCAACCAAACCTTGGGAGATTGCTCCCACTAACACTGCAAAGGGTACACACCGTAATTCACTCAATAAATATGTGCACCTTCCACTAACGGGATATGACTACACCGATGATGCAACCTCCCATGCAAGGAGAGCATTACACTGCCATAACCATTTAAGGTTCTGCTACCCATACTTTTAGTTAGTTGGGTTACCCGAATCTTTAGCCACACATTAAATCATTTTATATCCTGAAGTGTGGGAAAACCATTTCACAATAACAATAATCACAAGTACTTTCAAACCATAGTACTTCACATCGACAATTCACATATATGACCAGTCACTATTAATCATATAACCTTTGAGCTCGTATGTCTCGAAGTAGGATGTTAAGCTAAGAGAATGAAACGACCTGAACTTCCCCGTGAAGGAAAGCACGGATTGAATTGAGGACAATACAAATCAGAACACAAACAGAAGAACATTTCATTGCTTATTACAACAATTTCATCAGAATACAAGAATATACAGAATATGAATGAATAAAATACATTCGATAAATATCAGAGATTACAATAAATTACATAGCAGCGGAAAAACAATATAAAACACAACTGAAAGTGATACACGGATACAGAGCTTTCCGAGCATCGTTCCAGCTGTAAATCAGGATCCTGTGAATATAAATCTGCAAAACCAAAACTACTAGCTGCCCGTGTCGAAAATAAGGGCACCCAGAGTTTAGGTTAAAACAATAAACTCCAGGTCAGTCATGTGACTGGTGTGAGAACTAAAACAGTTATTAATCTTTATTTTAAAAGAGTGTAATTCAAGGGACCACGCCGTATAACACGGAATGGGTTTCCTCCCAAGAATACCAGTGCATATAAATGAACAGCGCAATGCTTTTTCGAAAAATGAAGCTATTATAAGACCCAGGTCCCATCACACAATGCAACGCAAGCCGGAGGATAGGGTTTTCCCTTATAATAGCCAAACATGCTTGGTACGTTTAAAACAAATCATTTGATACTATTATAAGTGTATAGTGTCGAAATAATTCAAATCATAAATATCAATCATAGGCGGCATGGGTACCATCTATCATGTTGCCATACTAGGCTCTACAAATAAAACCGAAGTATCTCGTATTGGAAATTGGATTTCCATCATGAGTCGAGTCAAGGGGCAAGCTCCTCTCCGCTTCGAGACACTCTAGCAAATGCCTCAGGACTACACACTCTGGGTAACCCTTGGAATTGGCTGGGCCGGTCCTCCCTTACGTTTGAGGATTAGTTATTCGTGAACACACGTTTCCCGGTCCTATCAGACCTATATCCAAGGCGCCTCGCATTCCAACAACCACAAAGGTGAAAATAATATAAATGTCAGCCAGTTTAAGCACTGACACCACCATAGCTAGAAATAAACGTCGTGTCCTCCCAGCGGTCACTATCCCGTTTTTGACTCATACCGAGGTGTGAGGCTCACAAATTAACGCCATACACAAAGCTATGCCACGTAGGCCGTGCTTTGATCATCAACCACAAGACTTTTCTTTTCAACAAAAGCCTTGATCATTTGCCACTTAGGCATGCTACACTAAAAATTCATGCCATGCGACGGATGTCCATCGATATACAACCGCTGAGCTCGTACGTCTCAGAGAAGGGCGTTAAGCAAGAGAATAAATTCTCCGCCGCCAAACAGATGTCTATTTAACAGAGATCAATCAACATAGAATAAAATCCAATGTCAGACACGCAGTCCATTTACAAGTTCATTCTGGGTCTAAACGAAACCGGAGGCCCTTTCCTCGCATATCCATCAATCTCCAAGTACGTCTGGACGATCACCAACTGATTCCCTCCTCTTGGGTGTACAGCCCAATCAAGATCATCAGTAATCACCCAAACGATGTGAAGACTTCCGGTCTTCAACCACCGTCTTCATCTTCGACTTATCGTCTAATCGGTTATTTAGAATGGGTATAAACCCGGCCTTTCTGAATGACCCGCGTATATAGTAAACAAATGTTACACAAACACAACATACGCCTCATTCCAATTCATCAGTCACTAACCGTAAATTAGCAAGAGAACAATTCCCCAAATATTAACCCCGAAGGCCGAAACCAACATCAGATCCATACCCAGGAAACCATTCATCTTAGCTAACCTACAGTTAGTTCCTAAATTTCACATTCTTAGGGAAGGGTTCCCATTAATTTTATCAAAGATAAATTCTTTTAAATTTATTCTTTAATCTTCCTTTGGATGTCAATTCAAACCATATCATGGTTTTCAAAACTAGCCGGGATTAGCGAACCACGCTGAAGTAATTATTTATTTTATTTCCCAACCCCAACCTATTCATCCCATGGAGCAAAACTGGTAATACTCCATATCTAATACCACGGTGTTATCGGTAAAATTAATTACCATTTCACGTTCAAATCTAATTAAAGATTTAACTATCGCTCGGAGCAAAACTGGTGATACTCCATTCTCGCTCATTTTCCAAATTTGATAATTTAAATTATCAATTCACATTTCAATCTAATTGCAGATTCATTAAAACTCCCTTTACTTGGTTAAAGAACTAATGTCATTTAAAACACAGTTCACGATACCCACAAATCATTTCTAATTCAATTCCAATCAAATATATTAGAAATTATGATTATTTAAAACCCCTTTCAAATCCAATTTATTTAAAAATAATTGGGTTTTAAATTTAGTTCAAAACTAGTTCATTTCGATAAAAATCTATTTTTATCTTTACAAATATGGGATTTTTCATCCCAGTTCTTCACAAATCATTTCTTATGATTCTACACAAATTATTGATATTTTTGATAATTTTATCAAGGCCCGTACAGCCGATTTCCAACAACGGCCATCGAACTGCACTTACAGCGACCTTTTCAGAAATTGATTTGGATATATCTCCAAATCCAACCGTTAGATTTCAAATTTCTAATATTCGTTAGAAAGCTCTTTTCGATACGAACCCAACGGTTTTGGTTTTAGGAGAATCCGACGGTCGGATCTCCCATAATGTCCGTTCGAAATTAATGGTCGAAATTCACGAACTACCGTGGCGCGTTCTATTCAGGCCATTATATTATATATAATATATATAATATATATTTTGTCGATTTCTTTTTTAAAATGAATTTTATAAATCATTTTAAATCCGTTTCAAAACAATTTCAACTTCCATTTCAAATTCAAATCAAAATTGAATTTTCCATTGTAAATTCTTTTTACCTTCATTTCTATTTGATTTCAATTCAAATCGATTTCAGTTCTATTTCAGTTCGTTTTCAATTGAATTCATTTTATATTCAATTCAATTCGAATTCATTTTCTATTCAATTCAATTCGAATTCATTTTCTATTCAATTCAATTCGAATTCATTTTCTATTCAATTCAATTCGAATTCATTTTCTATTCAATTCAATTCGAATTTCTTTTATATTCAATTCGAATTCATTTTATATTCAATTCAATTCGAATTTCTTTTATATTCAATTCGAATTTATTTTATATTCAATTCAATTCGAATTCATTTTATATTCAATTCAATTCGAATTCATTTTCGATTCAATTCAATTCGAATTTCTTTTATATTCAATTCGAATTCTTTTTATATTCAATTCGAATTTCTTTTATATTCAATTCAATTCGAATTTATTTTATATTCAATTCGGATTCGTTTCTAAATATTTGATTTTAAACCTCTTTTCAATATTCATTATAAAAACGAATATAATCGATATAAATATCGTTCGCATCAAAATAGCGCATCTCTAATCAACACGGCTTTATATTTTTCAATAACCTCTTTATTCTATTCAACAAATGAATATTTATTCTATTCAACAAATGAATATATATTTTTCAACACATGACTAATCTCAACAAATGAGTACTGTCAACACGTGACTATTTTTGTTAATTAATATATTTTATAAATTTTTGATTTCTATCATTTAGTTTTCAATTAGACTCCAACCGTAAATTAGTAACAGAACGATTCCCTAAGCATTAACCCCGAAGGCCGAAACCAACATCAGACCAATACCCAGAAGACCACTCATCTTATCTATTTTCCAGTTAGTTCTAATTTTATATATGATAAAGATGTAGATTTTTATTGTTAAAATATTTCGTTCAACACATGACTAATCTCAACGAATGAGTACTGTCAACACGTGAATCTATATTTTATCATATTCTTTATTTTCTAAATTGGAATGAGCCCCAATCAATTACCATATAATGTTAATTATATGGATTCCATACAACTCATGTATATAATAGCAACGATAAATAATCAACCATCATCCAGAGTGCACTACACAACTGCATAAGCATTAAATATAAATAATTAACGCTTACACAGTCTGTCGACCAATCGATCGACATACAATTAAATAATTGGGATTAGTGTACGCCAAATATCATCCCAATACCCGTGTGGGGTTTTAAACAACCAAACATAGATTTTATTTGTGCAGTTGGACGATGCGTAAAATTTATCGTCCCAATCAATGTCCTTCGAATAGGTGTACATAAACAAACCGTCTGGTTTGTAACTAAATATTTATTTATTCACATTCACGTTAAAAATTATATTTTTAACGATAAAATATTTTTAACTATATAAATATTTTATTTCATTTCACATCACACAATAAATTCAACCAAATTTATCAACCAACAAATAAATCAATCACCAAACAATTAACTAAACAAACAAGCCATCCATGGTCTGTGGACGATGGGTGTCGGGTGCTACTAAACACCGTCTGCATCCTAGTATATATTTTCAACTAGAAAAGAAGATTTAAAGTGAGAAGTTCTCACCGAAAGCTAAGCCAAATGCCACGACTCTTCATATGTAGAAAATCTTCGTCGCGCTCGCCTTTTGTCTATTTCATTGTCCGTAGCCACTACATATATAAAAATCCCATTTTTACATCGTTGCTATGTATATAAAAATCACATTTTTACCGCTACTACATAGATAAAAAATATATTTTTACATCGATAATATATAGATAAAAATTATATTTTTACATCGCTATTATATAGATAAAAATTCTATTTTTATATCGCTTCTTCTTATATAAAAATTATATTTTTATATTTCTACTTCTTATATAAAAATCGAATTTTTATATCATCGCTATAAAAATCACATTTTTATTTCAACCTATATATAATAAAAATCAGATTTTTATTTCGCTACATATATAAAAATCGTATTTTTATATTCTCTACCTTATAAAAATTATATTTTTATAATCTCTACTATATAAAAATCATATTTTTATTGTCACTACTATATAAAAATCATATTTTTATAGCTTAACGCTTCATATAATATTCATATTTTTATAGCTTATAAAAATCTTATCTTGGCATCAATAAAACTGATTTTTCTTTATTTTTAAAACTGATTTAAACCATGGTATTATAAAAAAATAAAAACTGAACTTTAAAATCTATGTTTTACAAATTAAAAATCACCTTTCTTCGAGAGCTGGGGCAGGAGGAGGAGCGCTGGAGTCGGGGGCGTCGGTGCAGCTGTCGGAGGTCGGGGGGTCGGGGGCGAGATGCGGTGCGGCGGTTTTTCCAGAAGAAGAAGAAGAAGGAGGAGGAGGGCGTGCGGTACAAGGGGGTGGAGGAAGACGAAGAAGGAGGGGAGGGGGGGCTCCGCCGCCTGTGGAGGCGCCGCGATGGGGGGGCGATGCGGCGAGCGGTGGGCGGCTACGAGGTGGCTACTGCTACAGTGGAGGGCGGGTTTTTATTTTGGATTTTGGGGGAAAGAAAATGTACAGGTGGGGGGGGGGTAAGGTAGAGGGATGTATATAATAATTTATATTTTATTTTAATTTCAAAAAGTAACTTTTTCATTCGAACTCGAAACGAGACCCACCGCCTGTCATACATAGCTAATTACCCCCATTTCGAACACAATGGGATATGTATCGTAAGCTGACTTGATCGTTTCGATCAGTTTTCGTCAAAATCAACATATAACTCTATATATTGAATTTGAACACGCATTTCAATTTACTGGGGTCACATACGGACTCTAGAAATTCCAGAAAAATATTTTATAACTTCGTATTGATGATACGGTCCTAACAAAACTAATTTCGTCGAATTCTGAGGCCGTTTGAAAAATGGCCATTTTCCAGTCGATTAAAATCAACTAAAACTGGTCAAACGCGTTTTCCTTTGCCACGCTCACATATTGATTCAAAAAAATTCGAATTTTGAAACCTAATAATAATTTGACATCACGGATCCAACGAAAGTGGTTTCGTCGAAAACCGAGATCGTTTGCAAAATGGGTATTTTTTTAGGGCCAAAATTCCATTGCGACTATTCTGAAATTTCAACTGGGCATATCTTTTGATTCCCGCCGTGAAATTTCGATTTTTCGGATTCGTTGGAAAGATATTCTCAATTAGATTCTAATATTTTTGGTTTTGCTAAAATCCGGTTTATTTTGCACCCGGTACATTCATTTGAAGTTTGAAATCGAATTATCGAACTACCGCGCCATTTTCAATTCCTTTTAAAAATATAAATAAATATTTATATTCTAACGACGATCTATATAAATATATACGTTCAAATTATATTCAAAATAAATTTCTCGCCGATATTATTTAAAATAATCTATTTTAAATATCCAAAATTCATTAAAATTGCCAAAATAAAATTTTTAAACTGGCTCAGATTTTCCGGGTTATTACAGAGAATAAATTCTCCGCCACAACATATACATCATCAATAGCAACTTATCGGTATGTGATGAACTACGATGTCAAACACATAATCCGTACCCAATTAATTTTGAAACATCGAGTTTCGTCCTCGAAATCCTTTCTGTTTTATGAAACATTTTTATAAAACATTCCCTGTCCATAATCGGGAACACGTTTTCTTTCACTTAAGAAAATATCATTTCAAACTATTCATTAAATTTAAATGAACCAAACAACATCGCTAAACACCTCATAGTCAAATCGTGAAATATATCACAAGATGTTTGCATACAAATATTTCTACCTAAACCAATGCTAAATATAAAAGCATATAATTGCTCATAAACTGGTCGAACACAATCCAAATGATCAATCAACAACAACAAATATCAGCAACCAAGTATATTTGGTTTTAACACCTCTCATATTTTTGTAAACTTAATTACCTTCCTACTTCTCAAATATAATTAAAGATTTATTAAAACACAAACTTAGCTTTAATCTTTGAACAACATTTTTCAATGATTAATTAACTTTAAGAAATTGATCGTGTCCTTAACTGGGTTAAAGAACAGATGTTATTCAAAAAATCCTTTATGACAAAACCAAAATACAATTGGATATTAAATACAAGGCTTTGAATAGAAACTGTATCAACTTATATCCAATATCAAATTCTGCAATCAATAGATACCGTATCTATCATAACGATATCTATATCTTCCAAATTAATCAAAATAATATCCGTATAATTGCGGAATCCAGTATCGAAATATCCGAAGATTATTTCCATTCACATTCAATCCAATTCATATGTTGGAAATACTCTGCTTATATTCAAACCATTTACAATACGATATGTTAATTTAAAACTATTGGATCATTTATCTTTAGAAAACATTGTCTGATCTTGGTCGAATATCCGATGTTCCTTTTGGTTCTTCCCACCCCTCGCCTAATGGAATAATTTCCATTTAGATCTCACGGGTGATACTAGACTGTACTATCAAGAATCGTCGCACATTCCTTTAATGAAACGACCCGGAAATTCGTACCCTTTGAGCTGACTGAATACAACGCACGTCCAACCCAAATTGCACGAAAATACGAATCATTAATAGAAAGAAGTTAGAGGATGAGAAATAGAAAGATAGAAAATTAGAATAGAAGAAAATAGTTAGAAGATCGAACTGAACAACGAGCCAGTCTCACAATCGCAGCGGAATAAAATATAATATATAAATAATCACCTTTGAAATACAAACTGTATTTGAACTTACATACATCATCAGAGTACATCACATAAATAATACGGAGGAAATAAATTCTAAATATCTGACGTTGAAGTCTCCTGCTCCAAGCTCCTCCAGATAAATCTGTAAAATCCTGAACTATTGGACTGCCCGTACAAATTTGGGCACCCAAGAGTTTAGGGAAAACATAGAAAATAAACTCTGGGTCAGTCATGGGACTGGTATGAGTAAACGATTTTAAAAAACAAACTGATTCTGATAAAGGATATCTCATAAGACCACGCCGTAAAAATGGAACGGGTTTTTCTCTTATGAGAATCCGAAACACTTGTTTAACTTTCAAAAACGGTTGGAAAGAAAAGATAATCGTAAGACCGATCCACACATAAACATGGATGGTTTTTCCCTTACAATAACCCAAACATTTTGAAATCAAATATATCTTCTTATATTATAATAGCGTCTAAATACAAATAAATATCAATCTAGCGGAACGCTTGCATCTCACGCTCTACATATCTAGTATACAATCAAAACCACGGGCGCTTATTGGAGATTGGATTCCGACTATGACAAGGTATGGAACCACTTGTTGATAGTGTATCTCTAGAGGGGAATACACTGGGTTCAACAAGAACGTCTTGCAACCCGGCCCACACATGACCGACCACTCATTTCGCTTGAGTGTATCGAATGTATATCACCAACGGTTGGGATCAGCAACCGTTTCTCGAATGGGACAGCATCGATAGATTAAAGGAGCAAATTGAATTTTTTTCTAGATAGGTGATTATACACCCTAATGGGAGCGACCCACATAGCCATGCTACCTGCCCGATTTTTGTCATTTTCCGGTTGTAAGGCTTGAGGCTGAACTTACCCTTGGATATAACACGTCTTCATTCACTTTGAATGCCACATTGTCAAACCCGCCAAATCACAAATTGATTTCTCCAAAAATACCATGGGTATAAAGCTAAGAGAAACGAATTCCATCGCCACCAAACTTAAGTACGTTTGAAGAGATCAACTTACACAATTTATTAGGCATACTTTGTCAGACACTCGTCCATACAAGTTGTCTTGGGACTGGACAAACCGAAGGCACTATCCTGTAAATAGAACTGCCCTTGTATAAACTTTGTCTTCAGTGGTCTTCAATAAAATCTTTAACTCGTAACGTATATATTGAATCGAAGTGGAATTTAGATTCCGGTCTCTTCGAAAACGACATCGAAAAGGTCCAGATTTGATAGTCAGTGATTTAACTATCAAATATAAAATAAATAAATAGATTTAACTCCATTGGATTTGCTAATCTTAAATAAACTTTGATTATTTAAATACAAATATTAACTATGTATAAATATTTATTTGAAAAATTAAGTATTAATTATCTTAAAAGTATTTATTATCAAATCTTACGTGATAATCTCGCTCTCCAATATTTCATTCATAGCTGAAGACGATATTCAACTCTAACACTCATTCTGAAAAACAAACTAATACGATCTATCGGATAATAGTGAAATCGTTCAAGTTGGGGTATTTTAATTACCTCTCAGACCTTGAGTCGAAATCGTTCTCATCGTCAAGATTTATAGAAGTTTGATATTCAAATTATTCGACAAATCAAAATTTGTAAATCCTTTTAATTTCCAAACCTTAAACCCTTTTTAAACAACGCTGTTGTTTTTAACCATCAATCAAGTCTACTTAAATAATAAATCGGGAAGTTTAAAATCCAAACATTTGAGTTGATTTTCCTATCCTCTGATAATTGAATTATCATTTAAAACTTAATTAAGATATTAATTAAGTTTAAAAACATCCTTCTAATATAATTTATCTGAATTTAAAACTGCTATTTAACTTCATCATTATCTTACCAAAATTCGTTACTTTAAACATTAGCAAGTCTTTAATTACAACCATTTATTTAAAACCTCTCCTATTCAATTAATTCAAACCCACTAATTTAACAACCAATTCCCATTTAAACAGTTGATTTACATCAACAAACTGATTAACTGATTACAAATAAACCTTTCTTCTTTAAATTTATTAATAATATAATTAATTAAAATAAGCCATGTAACGACCCGGAAAATCTGAACCAATTCAAAAAAATTAAATTGGCTAAAATGGTGAATTTAAAATATTTAAAATAAATATTTTAAATAATAATGATGAAAAGTAAGTTTGAATCGACATTTGAAAATGAATATAATTAATTCTAATTATAAACAAGGCCTGAAATGGCGCGGAAGTTTCAAATTTTCATTTCAAACTTTGACTGGCTGTACCGGGTGCAAAACAAAACGGATTTGAGTGAAACCAAAAATATTTAAATCTTTTAGTGAATAACTTTCTAATGAATCTGAAAAATCAAAGTTTCATAGTGGGAAGCAAAAGTTATGGCCAAATGAATTTTCTGAAAGGTCGCTATGGAGTTTATATAGCCCGAGAAATTGGCCATTTTGCAAATGACCTCAGAATTCGACGAAACCAGTTTTGTTGGATCCGGGATGTCAAATTATTGCTAGGTTTAAAATTTCATAATTTTTTAAGCTAGTATGTGAGCGTGGCAGAGGAAAATGTGTTTGGTCGATTTCTATTAAATTGGATCGGCCAGAAATTGGCCATTTTGCAAACGACCTCAGAATTCGATGAAACCACTTTTGTTGGATCCGGGATGTCAAATTATTGCTAGGTTTCAAATTTCATAATTTTTGAAGTCAATATGTGAGCATGGCGAAGGAAAATGTGTTTTGGTCAATTACAGTTAAATTGGATCGACCAGAAAATGGCCATTTTTCAAACGGTCTCAGAATTCGACGAAACTAGTTTTGTTGGGACCGTATCGTCAAAACATAGCTAGATTTATTTTTCTGGGATTTTTGGGATCAGTATGCGGCCCCGGCAAATTGAAATGTACGTTCGAATCGAATATTGAATGTATTATATTTTAATTTGAAGAAAAAGTGACTGAAACAGTCGAATGGGTCTACGAAACATATCCCATTGTGTTCGAAATGGGGGTATTTAGCTAAGGACGATAGTCGTTGGGTTTGGATTGGTGTTCGTGTGTGACAAGGGGTATTTTTGAGAATTTAAAAATTATAAAATAAAATAAAAAATTTCTATTTGCCATCATTTTCTCTCTCCCCGTATTTCCTTCAGGCGCGCACGACGGAAAGGGTTCTCCACCTTCTCTCCTCTTTTCCTCCAAATCTACTAAATAAAATTCGGGGCTCATGTTATGGATTTTGTAGAGCTTGGAATTCTCTTCAAATCCATATAAAGTTTGCTAATTATCATTGAGAAAATCGAGAGAATTATCCTCGTGAAGTTCCGACCTTTGGACCTCCGCCGTGGCTGCCTCCGACCACCGAAGTGGGCCCCACTTCCGGCGAGCAGGCGCCGCTCCTCCCCCTTCGACCTCGCGCAACCCAATCGTGGAACTGTTACACGGATAGATCGAAAAATCCAAACCTAGTTTGGAACCATTTCAGAAAAGGTACGGCCTTGTTAATTAAAACTGATTTTTACACTTTTAAGTGTTGCAAGCTTGTAAAAATCATATCTTTTTCGTTTCTGTCAAAATCCAGTGAAACAAGAGACACCGGGACCGTGAGGACGTCTTCTACATTTTAGAAGAGACCGCATATTTTTCTGATCCTTCTACTATTTTTGGTGGAGTGGAACCCAATGTGAGATTTCTAAATTATAAACGATATAGAAAACGACGATGTATAAATTATATAGTCGATGTATGACTTATATAAGCATTGTACACCTCATGTATAAGCGTTGTATAGGTCGTACGTTCGATGTATAAGTTATATATGCGTTCTAAAAATTATATATGTGTTGAAATAGAAGTGAAATGCTTATATAAAATATATATATATGCCCCTCGTCCACAAACCATGGACGATATTTATTGGTTGTGATTGGTGTGAAAATTGGTTGATAGCGAATGGTTGATTAGAATTGTTTGTGGTTGAAATTGATTGCTAGTGGTTGAAAAATACCCGTTTGTTGTTGAGAATTATTTGGTTGAAACCCACATAGGATTAGTTTGTGGAAATGTAAAAAAAATATACATGCCGCCTGTGTGCGAACTAGATGCATGAAATCCCCATTGTCAAAAGCTGCGAGGCTTTAAGGTAGACCGAGGAGCCGTACTAGGGACGGCCCCGGTTTTAACTACCCTGCCGTTATGCTGTCGGAATTTTGAATAATATTCATGTGTTAGAATTATTTTCATGTGTTGAATAGAAATTCATTCGTTGAATAGAAATTCATGTGTTGAATGGTATTCGTGTTTTGAAATAAATTGTTTTATAATAAAAATCATATTTTTATCATCTATATCAACTATACAAAATAGTCGTGTTTTGAAAGAAATTGTTTTATAATAAAAATCATATTTTTATCATCTATATCAACTATATAAAATAGTCGTGTTTTGAAAGAAATTGTTTTATAATAAAAATCATATTTTTATCGTCTATATCAACTATATAAAATAGTCGTGTTTTGAAAGAAACTGTTTTATAATAAAAATCATATTTTTATCATCTATATCAACTATATAAAACAATCGTGTTTTGAAAGAAATTGTTTTATAATAAAAATCATATTTTTACCATCTATATGAACTATATAAAATAGTAGTGTTTTGAAATAAATAGTTTTACAATGAAGGTCACATTTTTATTACATACATGAATTGTTAAAAATAGTGAAGTGTCGAAATAAATGTCGGTTGGATAAAAATATCATTTTTATCAAATGTATGAAAAGGAATTGGTTTTGAAATCGAAGAATAGATTATATATATATATATAATTAAAATAAATTGAATAACGAAGCTGCAGTTCGTGTTTTGAAACCGTGATTTCAAACGATTAGTGCGGGAGAACCGACCATCGGATTTTTCCGAAACCGAAACCGTTGGGTTCGCTTTGGAAATATCTTTCCAACGACACCAATTTTGTAAAGATCCAATGGTTGGATTGTCTGGAATGTTTAATTCAAATCTGAAGAAAAACAGCGCCAGAATAGATTATATTTATATATATATATATATAATTAAATTAAATCGAATAACGACGCTGCAGTTCGTATTTTGAAATTGAAACTTCAAACAATTATACCGGGGGATCCGACCGTCGGATTTTCCCGAAACTGGAACCGTTGGATTCGTTTTGAAAAGATCTTTCTAATAATATAAATTTTGTGAAGATCCAACAGTTAGATTGTCAGATATGCGTAAATCAAATCTGAAGAAAAACAGCGCCACAGCCGCGTTATGGCCCGAAGCGTCATTTGAATAAATTGGCTATTTTAAAATAAATAAAAATAGCGATAAATCGTTATAAAATATTATAAACGATATGGATGTGAAATTTAGAAACTAACTGAAGGTTGGCTAAGTCGAATGGTTTCCTGGGTTTTGATCTGATGTTGGTTTCGGCCTTCGGGGTTAATATTTGGGAAATCGTTCTCTTACTGATTTACGGTTAGTGACTAATGAATTGGAATATGGCGTATGTGTGTTTGTGTTGCACTTGTTCATTATATACGCGAGTTGCTCAGAAAGACCAGGTTTATCCCATTCTGAATAACTGAATCGACGATAAGAAATCGAAGATGAAGACGGTGGTCGAAGACCGGAGATCTTCACCTGGTTTGGATGGTAACTGATGTCCTGATTGGGAGGCATCCCGAAATATGGATAATGAGTGGTGATCGTCCAGACGTACGTGGAGATCGATGGGTTTGCGAGGTATATAGTGCCTCCGGTTTTGTTCAAACCCAGAACGGACTCGTAAATGGACTGTGTGTCTGACATTGGAATTCATTCTGTGTAATTGATAGCCATCAGTTGCACGGTGTGAATTGTCTGTGTGGCATGCTAAGATGCAGTGATCAAGGCTTCTGTTGAAAAGCAAGGTCTTGTGGTTGATGATCAAAGCACTGCTTGTGTGGCGTAGCTTTGTGTATAACGTAAATTCGCGAGCCTCACACCCCGGTATGGACCAGAAACGGGAGAAGGACCTCAGGGAGGGCATGCGTTTCCTTCTAGCTAGAGGTGGTGTCGGTGCTTAAACTGGCTGACATTTATACTATTTTTCACCTATGTAGTTGTTGCTGTTGCTAGGCGCCTCGGTTATATCGGTCGATCCGGGACCGATGGAGTCATTCGTTGGCTCATTGACGCCCCCAAAGGGCGGGGAAACGCAGTGTTTAGGCATTTTAATCCACGTCGGTGGACCGGCCCTGACGATCAAAGGGCCCACTCGAGTCTGGGTCCTAAGACACGGGCTAGAGCGTCTCGAATTCGGTAAGGACTATCTTTTGCCTTGGTTCATGACGGAAATCCAATTTCCAAATACGACATCGTGTGGTTTTGATTGTATATATATATATATGGCGACATGATATATGGTACCCATGCTGTCTATGATTGATATTTATGATTGTGTATAAAATTAGAAACTAACTGCAAACGAGCTAAGATGGGTGGTTTCCTAGGTATTGGTCTGATGTTGGTTTCGGCCTTCGGGGTTAATACCTATGGGATCGTTCTCTTACTATTTTACAGTTGGAGTCTGATTATCAAATGCTTTTGTTTTATTCGTATCAAGCATATTTTGGTCGATATAAGGTAAAACTCTATCCTCCGGTTTGCGCTGCATTGTGTGATGGGACTTGAGTCTTATATCGGCTTCATTTTTATAAAAAGCATTGCGATGTTTAAAAGATTTATTTGTTTTAAAACACTGGCAATCCAATGGAGTAAACCCGTTCCGCGAAAGTGGCGTGGTCCTGTGATTAGCCAAATTATATAATGTGCTAAGTAGATTTCTCATACCAGTCCCATGACTGACTCGTAGTTTGTTTCACTTGCAAACTCGGGTGCCCCTTTTTCTACACGGGCAGCCTTGTGTTCAGGTTTTTAGCAGGCTCTTTCGGGATAGTTGGAGCTGAAGATGGATTCTATCATTTATCTCTTTTTATGCTGTTCAGATCCTATTGTACATTATGTTTTGTTTTCCGCTGTAGACATTTATGTATAGCTGAACTGTATTTGTACTAAGTATGATCCTGTATACTGTGTAAGTCTGATGATTACGTTTATCCAGTGTATTATTTGTTCATTATCTGGTGTATTTATTTATTTCTATTCTGCTATTATCTGTTTCTGTGTTATATTCCAAAGATTACCCTTAACACTGTCAGTACGGGTTTTGGGGTTGTCACAAGCCATTTAATTGTTTCTCAAAACAATTTACATCCAATCAAAATTTATGTTCATTTATTTTATGAGTTATTTTACAGAAAACGGCTTAGCAGTTCCAACGGTATTTAATAGTTGTTATAACAGACAACATCCAATTCATTAACCCAAATTGCACAAACAATTATATCAACACGATCCAATATTATCAACTGATAATATAATATCTGAACATATACATTAACTGATAGAATATGTCAGCCTGACGTAATAGTAGAACGGTGTTTATCTCTGCTAACAAGGTATTCATACAATTTAGTCAATCTTATTATACAGTGGAACGATGTTCAATTACACTAATATATGTCAATATAAATGATTGATGTAATTATAACAACTTTAATTAACAAATCAATCAATTAAACATTTATCATTATCGATAAGTAGCTAATTCAGTTTACGAGTAAATTTACGTTCGACTACATTGAACTGATATTTAAAAATCACTTTCAAATTATTTATTAAATCAATTTTATTGAATCGTTTAAACTTGACAATGATCTCGCACAATCAATTCACTGGACTACACACAAGTTAAATTTATTCGATCATATTCTCTCGGTCTAAACTTATATTAATAAATATTATATAAATATATCTTATATTTTATTCTCATTAGAACTTTAATGTGAAATGATCTTTGTATTTGAAATGGGTCGAGCCCAAAATAATCCGTCCCCATTTACAAAGATTACACTCGGGCCAACCCAGGCCCAAATAAACCGCGTTCAAATCCGCGTACATTCCATGTCCAGGCAAAATCCCTTTCTCCTCCTATTTGGCTTGAGCAAACACTCCTGTAACAAAGAAAAAGGAGCCGCCATACTCCGTGTACCATCTTCTCTGTACACGTGCACATCACCACCAACCCCTAGACCTGCTCCGCGTCGACACCCACAAGTGCCATCGCCACCAGAGACCCTCTACAACTGGTCACCCCGTCCCTCAAACACCTCCTTCAAAAAAAACGTTCCTCAATCCCCATTAAAAAAAATTATACTGTTTCAAGACAACCCAAAAATCTGATCATCATGCTTACCACCGACAGCCGGAATGTCTTCCGCCGCCACCACCTCGAAGTCTACCCTCGTATGCTCCTCTCCACCAAAACTGCTGAACTCGATCCTCCCAAAATCACATACGCACTGATCAAAAACCCCCTTACCAAAACAGCAATAAAAATTAATTTCATCCGTCCCCTTCATCCACGACCACCGTGAGGCGCCCAACTTCGTCCGTGCTCTCATGTATCTTTCGCGCATATCCCACTAACACAGTTTTTGATTTCATATAACCAATTATGAGAATTAAATTGGTTTACCTAATTTGATAAATAAATCATAACTCATTACTTACACTATTAAAAATCTCGATATTGGTTTTTAAAAAAAACATAGTTTCTACAATTGAACATCTTCATTAATTTAGTTTTCGATTCTGTGATGATTGAATTGGCAAATTTCAACTCTTCTTGCTGTATTATCCAGATAAATGAAACTGCATGTATTTTATAGAAGTGAAATTGCTTTTAAGAACAATTTCCGACTTATGTCGACAATTCGTATGCCAACATTATTTTTAGAACTCACCTGAATTTTAGTTCTGGATTTTTGATATTGGTTGGTGTTTAAAACAATTAACAGAAAGCCCTTTTATATTCTATTTCCCGACCTGTGTCCTTTCCAGTTTTATCATGGATTGACTCAACTTAACAACACTCAGGAGTAGTTAAACCCCTATACATATGTTTGCACTATCCTATATATATGTGTAAATGATCAGTAATAGATTAAAACTGGAAATAGTTTACTCATGAGAATTTCTGTCTACTATCCTTATGTTAATCTCCCGTTCTCAATTTTGCCATTTCCTAACTACAGGTTTGTGTTATTCCAGGATTGCCAAGTTGTTTACTTATTCCAACTGAACACTTGCTTATTATATATATATATACACACACACACACACCTATTTATAGATATATATATATAAACCAGTGATAGATAAAATCGGGAAAATGTTTATCCTCCACCATTGGTTCACTGTTTTTATGTTATTATGTAGGGTTTTAAGTTTCAATAACCAAGGATGAATACATGAATGTATATAAACAAGTTCACTTAACACATGCCCAGGTAAAAGTTTGACTCGCATTCTTGTTCGTAGTTTTGGTCAATTTCTGGGTTTATTCCATTCCTGTTTTTAGCTAGTATAAAATAATCATATCACACATTCATATACACCTATATATATACGCGAAAAATCGGCAAGTAAAGGGAAATTTACTCACAGAGTTTGCTCTATTCGTTCACAGGTTCAACTTGAATATGCAATTAGCGAAATGCACTCTATTCAAACATACATGTATAGAAATACCATATTAGAATCAGTCATTGTTTCAAATGGGTTAAGAGAAAGGTTCACTCACAACAGTTTGTGCACTATTCTTATTCCTTGCTTTCATTTTTCAAGTTTGGTCCTTTCAGATTTCAATAAGAAAGTATGAATGCATATATATGGGTTTATTTACATAGAACAATCAGGAAATAAAAAGGGGAATGGTTTACTCACAATAGTCATGCACTGCATTTAGCATTTCGTTTCCCAGATTAAAGCTCTTTTCCTTACTCTGTTCTTAACTACTCTGGTTTTGCCATGTTTACCCCATTTCTCTTCCCATATGACTGCCATTTTATTTCAAGAAGATTTTTAGTTTGTTTCAGAGTTTTTGAGTGAATGTGTAAGGGTCTACAAGGGTATTTATAGGTGCAAGAATTGATATTATAACGGGGCAGCACATGCCTTTTGCACGGGAAATGAAAAATGTGGCTTTTAGGTGTCCTAACTGCTGCTATATGATTGAATTGAAGTGTCGTAGAGTTTTCTTCTCATATCAATTCATCCAGCTAAATGAACTTACGGCTGTGCAGGTGTATGAGTATGAAAAAGTGTACCTGCCATGTGCACATATATGTGTTTAATACCAAATCCTTGGTACCTAAGAAAATTCAAACTATACCTTGATATCTAGTTCTAGTTCTAGGGTACAGACTGTTGGTTGATTGAAAAAGGCATGGTTTGATACTTCTATATTTACACTTCCAGTCTGGTTCAAGTCCATATGTATATTGTTGTCAAAGTTCATGCTTTAAATGGCCATGTATTTTTAAGGTGTAGGCTACCTATACTATGATTTAATTGATGGCCAAAGTCTTATAGTACACAACTGTGTACAAGTCCATGTGCAACAATGTTTAAAAGCTAGGCTGCCTAAGGTTTGCCTATGACTTGATTTGAGCGCCATGTGCTTACGCTGTTACTTATTTTCCATCCCAGACATTTATTTGTCACTTCTTGTGTGTTGATGGACATGTCCATGTGCATGAAAGGATTTAAAAATTTAGACTTAGCTCCTAAGACTTCCAGGCTATTCAATGTTTTGATTTGATAAGATATTGAGTGCCTGTGTTCTCTTCATCAATTTCTTAGTGTCAAGGCTAAACTATACCTGTAGCCTTGGATAGGTGTGCATACGTGTGTATCAAATGTTTTGAAAATTTTATACTCATCATTCAAACACTTATCCCATTTTATAGTGGTGGTTTATTCCATTCAAATTAAGTTATGTTATATTTTCTTGTACTTAATCGCCCTGTCATAAATACATAAATGTGAACTAACCAAGTATTTATTTATTATATTCCTATTTATTTTTTTATGTAAACTCATTATTATTCTAATTTATTTAATTGAATAAATCACTGAAATAATCCATAATAAATTGTATTATACACCCAATCAAAAACCAGGACGTTACATTTAAGTCCTTTGTTCTAGCTGTTAACTTGTTTATTCTGATAAAAATATCTTTTAGCTTTTCAAACTTTGAATATTTCATCCAAAAATCATTTATTATGATTTAACATAATTTTCCATATTTTTAATAAATTTAATATGGCTTCTATATTCGGTTTCCAATTTCGGTTACCGAACTGCATTTACAGTGATCGTTTCAAATATTGATTTGGATTTTTCTTGGAATCTAACTGTTGGATTTGAAACTTTTCTTTTTATTTGATAGCTATATTCATTTCGAACCCAACGCTTCCAGGTTTGGGAAAATCCGACGATTGGATTTCTCGGTATGTTCATTTGAAGTTAATGGTCGAAATTCGCGAATGGTCGTTGTGCGACTTGTTATGTTCAAACCATTTTATTATTTATAATAGAATCCATCAATTTAGTTTAAACGTATTTTATAAAACATTTATAAACTCGTTTTAAAAATGATTTCAACTTCCAATTCAATTTTAAACTAAAATTGATTATTCAACAATATTAACATAATAATATTTTCACATCTCATATTCGTGGTGTAAATTTTTGTGTTAATAATATAAACACATTTATATCAACTACAACGCATCAATCAATTATTTATAATATAACTGTTTCTATCGACAACGCTTATATTCAAAGTTCAATAAAAAACTGTAATAAATGATCCATCAACCATGAAGCAAACATTGTAATTACAGGCAATCAATATATATAATCAAATAAGATTATAATAACTGTAAAAAAAATTTAGTTTGAGTAAGAGATCTCACGTTCATCGGTTCGAAATCGTTATAAAACGATTATTTCCGATAGTTCAATCAGGCGTTTTATTTTTGCCATAAATTGCCACAAGCTCCGAATCTCTACAAATCAGTTTTTCATTGTGAAGCTCTAGTCAATACGGTTCAACGGATCTAATTTCGTGCAATTATGAGTTCATACGAAGAAGTTATGATTTTACAAGACTGAACACATTTATAAGGTCATTAACAACATATAATTAATAAAATAATTAACCTTAACAATCATTAAGCCTCCAAATCCTTCTTCCACGTTTTAATACTGCGTCCACCTGAAGCTTTTACACGCACCATGGTGGTTACTTCATCCTCAACTATATCTCTCTACTTCATTTTAAATTCCACAAAAATCACCAAAATTCATCATTTCCAATCCTCTCTCTTACCATATAAACAACATCAAACTCGCACCCGCCTCCCACTTTGTGTCGACAGCCTGCTCGTGCGCTGGTCAGGGAGTTTCGAATGATTCTTTTGCATATGCAATTCACAAAATTTCTACCACAAAGTGCTATTCCACCTCCTGAGTCCAAAAACGATACTTACAACATGTATTAATTCTTCCATCCTTAAAGATCTCTAACCCTAGCTGCTAAAACACCTGCTGCATTACAACGGCTTCCCCAAACATGGATCGCACCCATAAATTCTTATACCAAATTAAAGAGAACACTCTCAGGAATACAGATATATATATAATGATTTTAGGAATTTTATTCGATTTTCTAAAAATTTATGGAGCTCACAAATTTACTATTAATGGTCGAGGGGTGAAATGGGTGCACTGACTAGAAGAAATGGGAATTTAGGGTTAGGGTATTATTAAGAGTATTATATAGGGAAGTTAAATATTTTTATATTCAATTTTTATATTTATTTCATTCCATCGCTATTTCTATTCACTGTTTAAAAATTTGTATGACTATATACGAATCCCGTTTTCGATGAAAACTGACTGACATCTAAAGTTTGACATTACAGACCCAAGGAAACTTGTTTCATTGAATTCCAAGTCCTTTTGCTTGGTGTATTTTTAAAGTCAAAATATTGACTGTTTCACGTTTAAATTGCACACGACCACATACTATAAATTACGAAATTTGAAATCTAACATTAATTTAATATTTCAGATCCAACAAAATTAGTTTCGACGAACATGGAGGTCGTTTGCAAAATGACCATTTTTAAGGGCTATTAATTAATTCTATAACGACTATTTTAAGTTTTGAGTTGGACATAACTTAAATTTATAATGAAATCTAAAATTTTCATATTCGTTACTAATATATTTTTAAATAGATCCTAACTTTCTTATTTTACTAAAATCCGGCTTATTTTGAATTTTGCACAGTCATTTAAAGATCAAAACGTATTATTACAAACTACCGCAATGTTACAAGCTAGTTTTATAATTAATATAAATTTACACATTTAAATATCATTTTTAAATAAATTATAAGTCGTTATAAAATCGACTGTAGAACCTTGTAAAATTTATTAAAAATTAAAATTAAAATGGTTCTAAAAATTCAGGGTTGTTACACTCCCGCACATAAAAACTTTTCATCCCCGAAAAGGAAGACGGAATTGGAGGTCATTTACTTAATCAACCCAACCTTCGTTTTAGCTCAAGTTCTCCAACTTTTCAGTTTTTAATAACTTTCCAATTTCTTGAAATTTGGCTAATGCCTTAAATTTTCGGAAAATTTTGCCATAACCTCCTTTGTGCAGCCCTATCAGTAAAACCACAGCTCGCTTCTCTAGGCTCCCATCAATCAAAAAGAAAATCCAAAAGCCAAGCGGCTCATAAAATCATCAAACCAAATCAATATACTAAATATGTACCTTTTTGTTGGGCATGCAATTTTATTCCTCTTCTTAACCTTCATATAACAACTTATCTGACATATACACATGTCAAATCCAAACTAATTTTCAATTTAGTTCAATATTAGAATTAATTTTCTTAATTTTTATTTCATTCTCATATTGGTTTTATCATTCCAACTTTTTATCAGTTAAAATAATTATTACACATCACAGCCAGCAATCAATTGGTTGATTAACCTTTCAAATTCATATGTTTTCAAAATATATATCTTTTATGTACTCAAAGTATACTTACAAACTCAGATTATATATATATAATAATCACAAATACATCTCTCACACAAAACACTCTAAACTCATTCTAGGGCACTCATAACCCCATCTCTAATGAGTCACTCATTCTAGAATACTACTAATCCTATATCTAATGAGTCTTCTTTTAGGATATTACTAATCCTTGCTCTGATGAGTTCTTTCATTCTGTTCCAACGAGTTGTACCCCAAAGCTTTTGAAATAACCAAAGCTCTGATACCAACTGTAATGAACCAAAAATCACCGCCCTTCGAATCGACTGTAAATCACATAGGTCCGATCCGAAAGTCAAAAATTCCTACATCGTTAACTTTGGGCATACAATGCATCAGAACAGAAACAAAAGAACTTTACATTATTATTGCAACAATTTACATCAGAATATGGAATATCAGAGTATATTACAAAAAATTGATACACAGTGGAAAATATATTAGTAGTAATAAATTACAATACAGCGGAAACAAAAATATATACATATACACAGCGGAAGACTTTGAAATAATCCAGAGCATAGCTCTAGTCATAATCCAGGATCCTATTGAATAAATATACTCAAAACCAAAACTACTAGTTGCCCGTGTGGAAAATATGGGCACCCAGAGTTCAGGTGGAAAACAATAAACTTCAGGTCAGTCGTGGGACTAGTATGAGAACAAAAAATAGTTGTTACAATTTATTTTAAAGTGAGGCATATCACGAGACCATGCCGTATAACACGGAACGAGTTTACTCCACATGAATGTTAGTGCACAAACAACTACCAAAAATAGACATATAAAGCCAACAATGCATCAAACAATATGTTTTCCTCAAACTACCCATTTAGGCCTAATCCTCAAACTTAGATTTTCAAAATATATTTATATTTACATAAGTTATTTCTTTGGACTTCATTTCCGATTTCTTATTTTAAATCATTTGAAATACATATCCAGCTTTCATATCAAAGTAGATTTCACTTCAGGGTCTCAAACCAAAACCTTTGGAAATATGAATTCCAAAATATCACAATACATGCATAATAAAACTTAAACAACCAAACCTCGCGAGGTTACTCCCACTAACACGGCAAAGGGTACGCATCATAATTCGCTTGATAAATATGTGCACCTTCCACTAACGAGACAGGACTATACCGATGATGCAACCTCCCACGCAGGGAGATCATTGCACTTCCATAACCATTTAAGGTTCTACTACCCATATTTTTAATTAGTTCGGTTACCCGATTCTTTGGCCACACACTAAATCATTTTATATCCCGAAGTGTGGGCAAACCATTTCACAATAACAATAATCACAAGTGCTTTCAAACCATAGTACTTCACATCGACAATTCACATATATGATCAGTCCCTATTAATCATATAACCTTTGAGCTTGTATGTCTCGAAGTAGAGTGTTAAGCTAAGAGAACAAATTCTCCGCCATAACAAGTATATCATCAATAGCAACTAAACGGTATGTGATAAACTACGATGTCAAACACATAATCCATTCCCAAATCATTTCGAAACATCGGGTTTAGTTCTCGAAATATTTTCTATTTTATAAAACATTCCATGTCCAAAATTGGGAACACATTTTCTTTCGCTTAAAAAAATATCATTTTAAACCATTCATTAAATTTAAATGAACCAAACAACATCGCTAAACACCTCATAGTCAAATCATGAAATATATTAGAAGATGTTAGCATACAAATATTTCTACCTAACCCAATGTTAAATATAAAAGCATATAATTTCTCATAAGCTGGTCGAACACAATCCAAACAATCAATCAACAACAATAAATATCAACAACCAAGTATATTTGGTTTTAACACCTCTCGTGTTTTAGTAAACTTAGTTACCTTCTTGCTTTTCAAATATAATCAAAGATTTATTAAAACCCAAACTTAGCTTTAATCTTCGAACATTATTATTCAATGATTGTTTAACTTTAAGAAATTAATCGTGTCCTTAACTGGGTTAAAGAATAGATGTTATTCAACAACATCCTTTACGGAAAAACCAAAATAAAATTTGATATTAAATAAAAGGCTTTGAACAAAAGTCGCAACCTATATCCAATATCAAATTCTGCAATCAACAGATATTGTATCTGGAATAACGATATCGATATCTTCCAAATTAATCAAAATAGTATCTGTATAATTACGGAATCCAGTATCGAAATATCCGAAGATTACTTCCATTCAAATCCAATCCAATTCATATCTTGGAATACTCTGGTTATCTTAAAACCATTTGCAATCCAATATGTTAATTTAAAACTATTGGATCATTTATCTTTAGAAAACATCATACGATCTTAGTCAAATTCCAATGTTCCTTTCGGTTCTTCACACCCCTCGTCTAATGGAATGATTTCTAGTTAGATCCCATGAGGTATACTAGACTGTACTATCAAGAATCATCCCACGTTCCTTTCAGCTCTTTATTCTAGTTGTTAACTAGTTTATTCAGATAAAAATATCTTTTATCTTTTCAAACTTGGAATATTTCATCCAAGAGTCTTTCCAAATCATTTATTATGATTTAACATAATTTTCCATATTTTTAATAAATTTAATATGGCCTCTATATTCGGTTTCCAATTCTGGTCACCGAACTACATTTACAGTGATCGTTTCAATTATTGATTTGGATTTATCTTGAAATCAAACTGTTGGATTTGAAACTTTTCTTTTTATTTGATAGCTATATTCATTTCGAACCCAATGCTTCCTGTTTTGAGAAAATCTGACGGTTGGATCTCCCGGTATGTCCATTTGAAATTAATGGTTGAAATTCGCGAATGGTCGCTACGTGGCTTTCTCTATTTAAACCATTTTATTATTTATAATAAAACCATCGATTTAGTATAAATGTATTTTATAAAACGTTAATAAACTCGTTTTAAAAATGATTTTAATTTCCAATTCAATTTTAGACCAAAATAGAATATTCAATATTATTATAAAATTAAAATAATAATGTTTTCAAATCTCATATTCGTGGTGTAAATTTTTGTGTTAATAATATAAACACGTCCATATCAACTACCATCCATCAATCAATTATTTATAATATAAGTGTTTCTATCGACAAGGCTTATATTCACAATTCAATAATAAAATAAAACTGTTAAATAAATCATCCATCAACCACGAAGCAAATATTGCAATCACTGGCAATCAATATATATAATCAAATAAGATTATAATAACTATAAAAAAATCAATTTGAGCGAGAGTTCTCACATTGATCGGTTCAAAATCGTTATAAAACGATCGTTTTCGACAGTTAAATCAGGCATTTTATTTTGCCATAAATTGCCACGAGCTCCAAATCTCTCCAAATCAGTTTCATTTTGAGGCTCTCGTCGATACGGCTCCATCAGATCCAATTCGCACAATTCTAAATTCGTACGAAGAAGTTATGATTTTTACATGATTGAACACATTTATAAGGTCATTAACAACATATAATTAATAAAATAATTAAACTTAACTATCATTAAGCTTCCTAATCCTTTTTCCACATTTTAATACTGCATCTTCCTGAAGCTTTTGTACACACCATGGCTGTTACTTCATCCTCACCTACCTCTCTCTCTACTTCATTTTAAATTCCACAAAAATCACCAAAATTCATCATTTCCAATCCTCTCTCCAACCATATGAACAACATCAAAATCGCACGTGCCTCCCACTTTGCGTTGACAGCCTGCTAGTGTGTTGCTCAGGGTGTTTCAAACGATTCTTTTGCTAACGCAATTCACAAACTTTCTACCACAAAGTTTTACTCCACCTCCCGAGTCAAAAATCGATACTTGCAACATGTATTAATGCTTCCATCCTTGAAAATCTCTAACCCTACCAACTAAAACACCTGCTACCTTACGTTGGCTTCCCTAAATGTGAATCGCACCCATAAATTCTTATATCAAAGTGAAGAGAACACTCTCACGATTACAAATTTGTATATATAAAGATTTTAGGAATTTTATTCGATTTTCTACGAATTTAGGAAGCTCACGAATTTATTGTTAAAGGTGGCAGTGTAAAATGGGTGCGCTGAGCAAAAGAAATGGGAATTTAGGGTTAGGGTTGTTAAGGGTATTATATAGGGGAGTTAAATATTTTTATATTCAATCTTATATTTATTTTATTCCATCGCTATTTCTATTCACTGTTTAAAAATTCGTATGACCAAATACGAATCACATTTTTGATGAAAATTGACAGATAGCTATAATTTGACAATTCGGACCCAACGAAACCTGTTTCAACAAATTTCGAGTCTGTTTGCTCTGACAACATATTTTTAAAGTCAAAATATTGACTGTTTCACATTTAAATTGCGCACGACCACATATTAGCTCCAAAAATCACAAAATTTGAAATCTAGCAATAATTTAATATTCCTGATCCAACAAAATTGGTTTCATTGAAAACAGAGGTCGTTTGCAAAATAACCATTTTTAAGGGCTTTATAATACTAAAATATTAATAAATTCTATAGCGACTATTTCAAATTTTGAATTGGACATAACTTACAATTTATTACATGAAATCTAAATTTTCATATTTGTTAGAAAGATATTTTTAAATAGATCCTAACATTTCTTATTTTACTGAAGTCCGGCTTATTTTGTATTTTGTATAGTCATTTAAAGTTCAAAACATATTATTACGAACTACCGCGACATTACGAATTCGTTTTATAATTAATATAAACTTACACGTTTAAATTTCATTTTTAAATAAATTTTAAGTCATTAATTATTAAAATCGACAGTAAATCCTTGTAAAATTTATTAAAAATAAATTTTAAATTGGTTCCAAAAATTCAAGTTGTTACAAAATCAATACCAACATGACAATGGATGTGCGCATGCTATTATTCACTGTTGCATTAGGGCCAACAAGATGTGTTCAATTGGGCCGTAGTGGAGTGTAGTTTCTTGCAGCCACTAATCAAACAAATTGTGAATAAGGGATGCACAAAGTAATATGCTACTATTCACAAAGAGAGAATTTACACATAAGTCTAAATAAATGTGTTAAATTGAATCATGGCCTTGCACATGACCATTCATCAAGACAAGGCATAGATGTATTATGTCAAAGAAACAGAGCAATGGGTTGCATGACTTTTAGTACATTAAAGAATTGCATGAGACACAGGGCTGGGAAAGAACGACAATATGCAATTGGCTAACGTACAAAATTAGAGCAAAGTCGTGAGTTCATGATAAAATACAAAGCAACAAGGATGTACAAAAGCCAGGTATAGGCTAAAATATTCTTTGAACATAATAATGTCAAAGTTTTGAACACCTACCATAATATCAAAATATGTAGTTTTTTATCATATTATTTGAATGCAGACGCAAGATTAATTTTGAGCTGCAAACAAAATTTTATTTCCACACTTGTTACTAATCTTGCATTTGTTAATGCACTACCGGTGTGTATACAAGCAACAAGGCATATCTTAATTTGATTTGATATCTCTTCTCCTTCACTGAACTATACAATCAACTTCAACCATTAAAACAATTAATATGTAAAAACTACTAAAAAAACATATCCAAAATTACTATATAAGATGTAAGCAATTAATCGACTACCTCAATGTATTACTCAAACTCAGATAATAAATGTACATTTAAAGTCATGGAAATTAAACTCACGGTAATATTAAGCTTCCCATGGACAGTTGGTCATCAACTCCTCTCTTTGCTCTCAGATTGGCAAATCACAAATGGATATGATTACCTTCAAACCCATATCTCCCTGTTTCTTCTGGAAATCATTTTGCTCGTCTTCTTTGTGAGTTTATACATGAGCACCAACTCTATCCAATTCTTCGACCACAACATGCTTAGTTAATCAATTAATTCAGAACAAACGTTACTTAGACTTCGTTTGTTAAAATTGATGAATGTTAAAATGTTATTTGATTCAGTGTTGATTGTTAAAATTACTCACACGAAATGATGAACGAAATCACCTGCACGGTCGTATGGGAGAAATAACAAATTCACATATTACTGATGATTTGGGATAGGTTCTTTAATATTACAGCATGCAACATCAACTCACAAATTTTTAGATTTAGAGCCTAACTACTACGAATTACCGAGAGTTTACAAATTACTGTCAATTACAACATGTAGCATCAATTCACAGAATGTAGGATAGGTTCTCTAATATATAGGAACAACTATACGTGATAGCATCAATTCACATAATAAAGTATTTGTTTTAAAAGAACATCCATTTCCAACAGTAAAGTATAGGAGCAGTTTTACAAATAATAGCTCTTTCACGTGACTACAAACTACTAGCAAACAAAGAATATACCCAATTCCAGCTAAAAGAAGGACAATTTTGTTACTTGGTAATACTAAAAACTGTTGTTTTTGCACCAGAGAGATAAATCTGTGAAGAGATAATGTAGCTCCCCTCCTCTACACTCACGTTAGCCATGGTCACTGCTAGCAATAATGTCAACTAACCCGAAGAACTAGGTTGTTGAAGAGCGACCACCTGTATAATAGCTTTAAACGAGTGTTAAACATATAGGATAATACGGTCTTACTCGATCCACAAATATTCATATCACAGAACTAGGTTGTTGAAGAGCGGCTATATATATAACTCGGAAAGCAATAAAAAATACATAACAATAAAATCAAAGTCAGACACAGATATTCATATCACAAAGGCGGAAATAGATATGAATATAACACATAAGTGTGTACACAAAGTCAGTGGTCATACTCAATCCACTATGCGACAAAAGAATAGGTACAAAAGACTACATAAAATAGTATGTATACAAAAGAATCATGGTATCATATACATATAACCCAAAACGTACAACGTTAAATTAGTTTACCCAAATTGGAGGACAGTCCATGCTGGAGTCAAGAAGAATCACATGAAATACTTCGGTCTGACCCAAGTGTTATTTACACAAAGATAAACAATAATCGGATTAGTCTAGCTATACTTATCTCATAAAATAGGATATAGTAGGAGATATAAATAATTGTAGACATGAGTATGATAATAACAATGTAATGTATAAGTGTGAAGCCCAAGAATGTCTTCAGTATATCTCAAAAATTTATATCAGAGCTATAAAGAATATCTCATTCAAAATTATATAGCTACTCAGAGGAAATGATAACTCATATCAAATCAATACGAAAATTGAAAACTCAAACGTCAATGAAACTCAGATTGATAAATTAATATCAATAAACCCGAGAAGCTGAAAGGAAAATTCTGGGATGACTGTAATTTAGATTATGGCAGTGACTTCTTGCCAGAGGATGTGTTGCCGCTCACCAACAAGATGAAATGACATACCAGGAAGAATCCTGGTCCCATGTTTGATCCTGTCCTAAATTGAGTCTCGAGTCACTGGACTCTTTGTTAGTGATAGCTTCACACAGTTATTGGTAAACTATGACGAGAACCTTACTGTGCATGCGGTTTGGAATTGGTTTATGGGGATGATTCAGTGAATTATGTTGCCTATTTCTTTTTTTGCAATTTGGATATAGGAATATTCTGCTTGGTGTTGCTGCTGTGATTCTCGTGTGATGTACTATCTTCACCTTGATATGAATAATGAACAATGTTGCAATAAGTATGCTTCATCTTTATTTTTGTAATCAGTTTTTGTACGTTCAAGGCTGGACATTCAAGAGTCTGTATTGCTTTTGCATTTTAAGTCGATGTAACTCTTGTTTTTGTAAATAATTTTTTTTTCACTTACCTTTCAAAAAATAAACCCAGATTTGATAAATTAATACCAATAAACTCAGACTGATAAGTTAATATCAATAAACTCAAATTCTATAAATCAATAAAAATAAATCCAAAAATCTCAAAAAAGGGGGTAAGGCCTATCTTAAAACGGGAGCCCGAAGACTCACCAACATGTGTATCCCAAATGAAACGCGATCTCTTGGTAGCTAGCCTATAATATTGAGCTGAAGCTCCTCAAATTGTCCAAAGACCACGGGTCACGACCCCGTATGGGTCCAAAGGCCGTCAAAAGCATAAATCCACAAAAATGAACCAAAGTTCCTGAAAATGATCTGAAAACCATTAAAATATTCAAAATGAACCGAAATTTCTCCAAATGATCCAAAGATCATTAAAATACTCAAAATGAACAAAAGTTCCTCAAGATGATCTGAAGATCATCAATGATCAAAATTGATTAAGTATAGTGTAAACTACGCCAAGTTAGTAAACATAAGAGTTGAGCTACATGTCCCATAACCACTTGCTCTACTCGAATATTTACGAACAAGTTGTATATTTCACTAGAAATAAGAAACGATCATTGCCACGGTTTTCAATCGAACGAGTCCAAGAATTAACCATCAAAGCAAATGCAAGGGTTCATAGTCTTTGATTTTACCAAGGCGTTTAATTAGATTTCTCATACGAATGAGAAAAAGTTTTATATAAATATATATACTAGTAGATTGAAAAATGGTTTATAAAACGACTGTGTAAAATAACTTCATATAACGAAGTACGATTAGAACATTTAAAGAAAAGAATTCGGTACCTACTAATAATATAAAAAACCTTTTATAGTATGAGGTGGCAAATCTCATAAATGTCGATCATAATAACAATCGATCTCAAAATTTACGTTTTAATAACGTAAATCAAGTATCATGAATATCAATCATAAATTCATTCACAATGGATAAATCATAACTCCATAAACTCAAGCTGTAGAAATCTGTGAATCAAAGGAAGTGAAAAGTCACAGAAAAAGGCCAAATGGTCCGAAACTCGACCGGAAAAGAGCTCAAATGGACCTAAAATGTTGACCGTTGTTTCCACCGGTTAACATCTAGAAACAGGTTTCAAACGTCTGAAACCAAGGTCAGACATCTGACCTGCTATTGAACTCAAATCAACAAACAATTCCAGACATCTAGGGTAAATTTAAGACATATGAAGCATATCCCTAGACATTTAAAATCTGGCATGGGCAAATGTTTTCCTTGGCCATGAATTCCCAATCGATTTCGGATGAGCACAGATGAATGGTTAAGGCTTATATTGTTATGTAAGTGATAACGAAGCTTCCAATGCTCGTAGAAACAACTCAATAACTTTACACTCAAATCATAACAAAGATTTTCGCTAAAATTCATGTAAACGAATTTAAACTCATAAATGGGAGAGTTCACATAAAAACAATACAAATCACACAATGCATACACAACATATATGTGCCAAAGGCATACTAGATAAGCATAAATGCTTGAGGCATAGATGTGAGTTCATAGGAACTCACCTTTGGTTGTTGCACGTGAAGGGATGCATGAAGACTTCGCCAAATCAACCTCTCTTCGAATATAGCACACAATTCTTCAATCTACACATGAATATACAATATTTCGTAAGAATTATGTTTAGGAAATCATAAGAATTGAAGAGGGATTGAGCTGGAGAATATAGAGATTGAGCTTATCTCTCTCCTCTATGGATTTCCACTTGATTTCAACATAAACTGGATTCCTAAGACCAAGCCAGGGCTTAGGGAATTTTAATTTTGCCTTCCCTATTTCTAATTTTGTGGAGTAAGAGGAATTGAATGAAGGAGAAATGAGCTAGGTGGGTTATAAGGAGGTGAGTTAATGGGCTAGGTTTACAAACCCAAGTCCCTAGCAAAGTCCCATTTTTACAAACTTGAAATATTTCGATGTTTATAGTTTTTGATCATGTAAACAATATTTTGAACTCAATGGAAGTGGATTCGAGTCCAAATTTATCCATATGCAAAATGTGACTTTTTGACACATAGACTCCCCTCTTAAAGAAATTGTGTCCTTGCAATTACTTAAGGAAAAATTCAATACCAATAACAACCACGCATCAACAAGATTTATATAAAAATAGATTTACTCGAAAAATAATATCTTTTGAATAATCTTATAAAATTTTACTTTGAGTTATAAATCATATATAACTTAATTTTATACATGTATAATGTTAAAATAAAAGTCAGGAACATATATGAGTAAATAACTTATTCTTTCCATAAGTGATTTCAAGAAATTAGTATTTCCTTACTCAAATTCTACATATTCTAAACCCTCAATTTCAATAATTATTTAGATTATTAATCGCGAACTACATTACAACGATTTTTCAGAAAATTTGGTTTAGACATACCTCAAAATTCATTTGATGAAATTTAAATATTTTCTTTCAATAGAAAACTATAATCCTATAGATCCGAATAATTCTTGTTTCAAAGAATTCTGACTCGTATTGGATCCTACACACTCAATTGAAATTCAAATCGAAAATTACAAAATACCGTTATGCGATGGTCTTGTTTTATTTAAATTTAATTAATTCGTTTAACATCGGATCATGCTCCAATGATTCTTCGATGCTCTTCTCTATCCCTTTCTGGGCCATCTTCTTTTCGGTTCCAAAGTACGTGGAGAACATGCCACACTTCCATACCATTGTGGAAGACTCCTGGACTCCCCTGCTTTTTGTTCCTCGTGTGTTGTGTTTTCTCGTAAACTGAAGCATCTAAAGGCTTGCCTAATGGACTGGAACTTCTTGTTTTCAAGAATATCTTCGACCGCGTTTGAGTGGCCGAAGAATTTATAGTCCTAGTAAAGTCATCTTTTGATGAGGATCCATCCTCTACTAACAAGGAGTCTTAGGAGCTTGCACAAATGGCCTTCTCGTCAGTGCTTCGTATTGAGGACGACTATCTTTGCCAAAAGGCGAGTATAAAGTGGATTGTTGACGGTGATACGAACTCCAATTTTTTTTCATTTCTCTATCCATAAGAAGAATAATCTTCTTATGATTCATACAATCCAGCGTCCTGAATTATCTTTGGCTACCACTCCGAGTGAAGTTAAAGATACTATTCTTTCCCATTTTCAAGCCTTTCTTGGGACTCCTTCGGTGTCGGTGTCCAACCCGTCTCTTCTCGATTTCATTCCTAGATTGGTCCTTCCCTAGGATTACTATGATCTTGCTGCTCCTCCTTCCTTAGAGGAAATTCGAGCTTGTGTGTTTGCATGAAGTAAGAACGGTGTGAGTGGGCCAGAAAGTTTCAATGGGATCTTTTTCTGGAGTGTTTGGCGGATTATCCAAGCAGACTTCTATCTTGCTATTCGTTTTTTTTTTCTGGTGGGGAACTACCTTCGGTGTGGACTTCCACCAACTTGTTCCTTATTCCTAAGTGCGAAAATTATAGCACTTGAGCGATTTTCACACTTTTAGCATATGTAACTTTTCACCCTTTTAGCTTATGTAACTTTTCTAATATGGTTATCTCCGAGGTCCTAGCCTCTCGACTAGCACCATTTCTCGAGCGTATTATTTCTTCTACCTCGACTAGGTTTGTAAAAGGACATTTGATTACATATAAGTCCTTTTAGCCTAAAAGCTGGTGTCTCAGATCGACTGGAAGGTCCGCGGTTCTAACGTGTTCATAAAACTTGTTAGGCTAAGGCCTACGATCGCATGTCATGGTTCTTTGTCATCAAGGTTTTGTGGGCTTTCGGTTTTTCGGAACCCCTAATCAATCTTATTTGGAGGCCGATCTCCAACTGTTGGTTCTCCGTTCTCATCAACGGATCAACCAATGGGTTTTTCAAGGCGTGAAGGGGCCTGCGATAGGGAGACCCCCTCTCCCCTTCTCTTTTTGTGTTAGCTACCGAAGCTTTCGTTCGTGGCCTGCATTCACTTATGATAGTTGGGCAGATTCAAAGGTTTGGCATCCCTACGAGATGCCCTCTTATTTCCTCCATATCTTTTACTGACGACATCATCATTTTCACAAATGGTAGTCGTCGCTCTATCTGCAGGCTTATAAGCCTTATTCAGCAATATGAGAGATGCCCGGGGAAACTCGTAAACATTGATAAGAGTTGTTTCTTCCCAACGAAGGATCTTCTAGTCATTAGACCTTCCTGGATCGAGACCTTCACCGGCTTCAAGGTAGCCACCCTTCCTTTAATTTATCTCGGTATTTTTCTATACTGAGGTAGGAAGCTTAAGCCATTTTCTACCCCTTGACTGACAAAGCTAAGGGGAAGATCATTCGGTGGAATGTGACTCTTCTTTCTCAAGCAAGTAGACTTGTTCTCATAAAGTCTGTGTTAGACTCTATTGGATCACATGTCTTTGCTATTTTGACCCCCGCTTCTTCCTTCTTTCGTTCTTTGGCGTCGTCCTTTTTTGGGGAAACAAGGAGAATGAGCATCGACACCGCTGGATCTCATGGAACACCGTTTACCTCCCAGGGGTGAGGGTGGACTGGGTCTCCGTAAACCTAAGGGCATTTGTTTTTCCTTTGCTTGTAAACTATGGGCGAGGTTTAGAGCGAATGACTTCCTTTGGGCGACATTAATCCACGCAAAGTACCCAAAACTATCAGACGCAAATTACACTGGTGTCCCGTCCTATGCTAGTGAGACGTGAAAAAAGATGCAATCCATTAAGGCCTTATCGGATTCACATGGTGGTGGTCCCGACTTGGACGGAAGTCCCTTCTCGATCTCGAAGGCATGGAATTCAGTGAAGACATTGACTCCATGCCTTTTTCTGTTCTCTTTTATTTGGGATGTTAGGCTTCCCCTAAAGGTTTCTTTGTTTATGTGGAAAACCCTGCATGATGGGTTACCACTTGACGAGAACCTGTAGATGATCGGCATCCCAACCGTAACCCATTGCAGATGTCACAGTTCTGGTATTTTTGGAATCCATTGCTTATTTGTTTCTCCTTGGCTCTTATGCCAATTCTATTTGGAATTACTTCGGAAACTTGGTTGGTTTCTGAGGTAATGCAACTTCGCTCTTGGATTTACTGAGATTCCGGTGGTCCGATATATCAGGTAAATCTGTCTGATCTGTACTGTTTCATCTTATCCCTTGTTTTATCTGCTGGCATATCTGGTGCTTGCGGAATAAAGCAATTTTTGATGAAGTGCCGATGGATCCTCCCACCATCATTCGGAGGGTAAGGAATGATGTTTTCCTCGCAATCTGGGGTAGGCCTTTCAACGGAGTTATTGGCTCTCAATTGAGGAGATTAGCAGGTACCTTTGGTGTTTCTTCGGTACCAACTACTCCTAGGGTGGGAATCGATTGATCCCGTGTTGGTTGGATTACCCTTGTTGTCTTCTCATTCTATACTCTTCTCCCCAATATCTTATGCCATTTGCTACTTCTGCAGGGCCTGGAGCATTAGGTTTTTTGAACACCGTTTGGTCCTGGGATTCACTTCGGTAAGAGGTGCTGCCTTTTTGACGGATTAGATGGAGCGTGTGGAGCTAGACCTCTAGGATCTACACGAGCGTTAGGATGGAGTTTCCAGACTGTGGCTGTGGTCATCCTCTGAGGGCACTTTGCTTTTTCTATTGGATCGGCTACTGGGGCACTCTGGAGGTTTTAGCATTACTGATGTCTTTGGGGCCTGGCTTTTTGTGTTGGTCACTCTTTTTAGCTATTTCTCTTTGTTCGGATTACTGGGCACCTTGAAGGTTTCAACCTAGCCGTCGTCTAATGGGCCTAGCTTCTGAGGATTCAACAGCTTCGCCTGTTTTCTTGTTTTTCATGTTCGTATTGTTGTTGCCGTCTTTTCATTTTGTATTTTGATATGTTCCTACTACTTGTATGTGTGTGCATAGTTTTTGTTGTCTACGGAAACTGTTTTTGTGAGCCATTGAAGAATGGCTAGATTCTCCCTTTTGTTATATTATATTTCGTAAAATAAAATAAGTTTATAAATTATAAATTTATACTCTTTACGTTTTCAATATGAACTAATTAAGTATTCAAATTAAAATTTGGAAATATCGATTATCCAAAATTGTCGAACATTCCCTATTACAGTTTAGCTAGAGAATTTTATCCATTATAATTTCCTTAAAAATATTCGAGCTTACAATATTTCCTTATATTTAAAAGGATATATATGATGGTCATATGTATATCCCATTCACAGGGAAAAGTGATCTTGTTGGGGAAACAAGATCATGAAATAAAAATCCGAGTTATATAACCCAAACTGAAAAAATTAGCACATGCATTCCGAAAAACAAACGAATTGGAAATTTTAAGTTTCCAATAAACCCCAAAAATCTCAAATTTGAAATATTAGCACGTTCTCTAATATTTCACAATCAACTTCTAAGTCATGTGAACATGATAAATAGTAGAATTTGAATGAATAATGCAAAACTTGGAAACCTTAGTTTTGAACTACGCAAAAATATCACCAACAAGGATGAGGTCAAACTAGTCGAGTTATGACCTCCAAAATTTGTATCATTGATGGGTAATAAATAAAATTGGAATATTTGTTATCCTCAATGACAAAACGAGCATGAAAATAAAGAGTTGATGAAAACCGATTGCTACGTCAAATAGTGGAATAAATTAAGCACCACCAACTTATCGAATAGATCATCAATCCGGGGTAAGGAATTTATTAAGCTTGTCATGATCTCAAAGCTAAAGCATTCCATCGGATCTTCCACAAAATAGCTCCCCTTTATCCTTAGTGGTCGGTCACCAAGGAAACAATCAAATAAATAGTTTTAGCCACGAAAGTTAAAATAAATTTCAAACTCAATTACCCATCAAGGTTGTTATCACAAAATGGGAGTAAAGATCCCAAAAATTAACGGGAAATGTGAAATACAGAAACATGTCTTCCTTAAGGTCATTCTCATTGTTATGATAATTTATA
Source organism: Allium sativum (assembly GCA_030737875.1). Lineage (NCBI taxonomy): Eukaryota > Viridiplantae > Streptophyta > Magnoliopsida > Asparagales > Amaryllidaceae > Allium > Allium sativum. The sequence continues at coordinate 814,729,378 of CM060919.1, read as the reverse complement.
AAACATAAGGAAGCTTACGAATCTAAATTAGAATCGTTAAGAACAACAAAAATTTGTCTCACAGAAATGGGATGTCGAAGATGGATGATATTCTCAGGAAATCATATGCAGACCTTAGAATGGTTAGGTCAATCCATCCCGAAAATCAACAGGAAACTAGAACAGATAAGACATGCAAATAAGCATGGAAAGAATAGCCATATATAAGAAAGCTCATCATCCAATAAAAAAACATGATTTTCTCAAATCAACCGAAGTTAGCCTCAAAGGTAATTCACAAAGGATTATCAACTTTTGGCAAATTTGATCTATCGAAATACTAAACCCCATATCGAGTATACAAGAGATGGATTTTGGGAATCACACAACATCCCTACATAAAAAAAAGGCCCGGAGATCAAAGATCGATATCAGAAAATAAAAGGCTAAGATCGGTAAGAAAAATATACTTATTACTTTTCAAAAGAAAATTCAAGATAATTTTCAATGAAAACTCGAATCACCCAAGTTCTAGAAATCACTCAAAGATATCTAGAAAAATATATAATAGGGAGACACTCAAACCGTAATAAGTGTGAGTGTATAAATCCATAAATTTAAATGTTATTCAAAAATGGTTCTTATAATACGAAAATGGACACAACTCCATAAATGAACGCGTAAGTAATTCGTGTCATAAATAAATAAAGAGAACCAATGAATTATTGAAATTACCATATGAACACAATACTTCGATATCTTCGAGGTAATGTAATTATATATAATAGTAGTCCTCACGAAAATGGTGAAATCACGAATAACACAAAAACAACATGAAGTGGATTCACATAGACTACATTGGCCTCGACAAGGTCGCTAACACACCCCAAAAACAGTTTTACCATTACGATAAGATTGCTAACACCTCTAAAAGCAGTTTCATCGGCCATGGCAAGGTCGCTGACACCTCTCAAGCTCAAGCAGCTTCGACATTATCCACAGAATGTGTCACAAGATTGGAAAACTTGAATTCTCCATGAATGACCAAAAGATCAAAACCACAAACTGATCATCAACGATCAACAAAGAAAGGGTAATTTACATTAAGCTAGTAAATAGGCGAGTTTAGCCAAATGTCTCATAATCACTAACTTAAATCAAATATTTATGAACAAAGTGCAAACCCCACTATAAAACTTAAAATGATCATAGCAAAATTTGCAAAAGGCGTATCCCAACGGTTACTCAAGAAAATTCAAAATGGCCATTATAACCGAGTATAAGCAGAATGGAAACCAATTCAAACAATTCTTACTCAGAAACTCGAAAATCAATCTCGATGATGCAGTAGTCATCACCGACATTATTTTCTTTAAATATATTAAGAATAACATCCAATAGTGATATTGAATTTCAACTGACTAAGTCCAAAAATTAACCGGCGACGTAAACGTAAGTGTGTCAACCCACTCGTTTTTATCAAGACGTTTAATTGAATTCCTTATTCAGTCAAAAATGCAAAATTACTTGTCTGAAACAAGTAAAACTCAAAAGAAAAAGGGAATACTAAATCATTACCAAAAGAAAACTAAACTCATCTCGATAGCAATATAAATGGGTAATGAAAACTCAAGGTAACATGAAAGAATATTTACAAAGCATAGGTTAAGAAAATTTACGTACTTAAATATAAAACAAGCGCCCCCTAATTCCTAAGTACATGGTGTCCTTAAGTTCCTTTGACGCAATGAAGGTAGATGATCACGGTAACCATCATCATAAAGGATAAAAGGATGGTACATTATTTTCCTTAATTAAATAAGATATCACAAACCTCATAGTTAAAAATTTAAACTATGAAAGGTGTAAAGGATATACATGATGGTCATACATATCCCATTCTCAAATTGTTTTCTTATTAAAATCCCTACGGTTGCAAATTAACAATCAGTACTAATGATTTGCCTTGCCATGTATTTATATAAAGTTTCTAATGCTAAGGTTCAATGGCGTGCACACCACTAATATTTAGTAATAGTGTCGTGTTAGAATTATCTCAGCGGAGTGTTTAGAAACTCCTATCGATATCGTGACGTACCACTTCTCGATTAAAATTCCTAACATACTCAATGGGTAACTCAACACAATAAAACAAATTTCGTCCAAATAGGGGCACAAATTTGTATATAAATAATCAAAGATGCAACCATTTATTTATGAACTAAATTTGTAATCACAAATAAATAAATGATAACATTTCATAGTGCTTAGCAGAAATAATTTATTCGTTTTCGCCTCACAAAGCTAATCTCAAGCGGATTAGTATTTTAATTGGCCAAAATTATTTTATTAAATCGTTTTATAAAATTATTTATAAATCCTCAAAACTAAGTCCCAAAAGTTATTTCAACTCAAAAATTGGAAATAATTTAAATTCCTACCAAAGAAAAGGGACGAGACTCTAGGTTTGTCTAGGCCAAGATTTCGCAAAGATGAGCTCCATAAATTTTATTGGTCAAACAAAGTATCATGATATAAGATAGGATATGATGGGTCCTAAGACTCGAAATAAATCCTAAAACACGGTTTGCTAAGAGGGACTTAGGACAATGATCCTCGCCATAATATCTTATATTGTTCCAAACTTGGCTCCAATACCAAGTGTAACGCCTTGCCTCTATACTCACATTAGCCAAGGTCATTGCAAACAATGATGTCAAATAACCCGAAGATTAAGGCCGTTGAAGAGCGACCATCTGTATAATAGCTTTGAACGAGTGTTAAACGTAATCAGATAATGTGGCCTTATTTTTCAAATCTCATAAGGAAATCCGACACATCTAATTCAAGTTTAAAACTGCTACACAACGGCTATATGTATAATTCGGAAAGCAATATAAAATACATAATAATAAAATTAGAGTCGGATATTCATATCACAAAGTTAGTGGTTATACTTGATCCATTATATGACAAAAGAACAGGTACAAAGGCTACACAAAATAGTATGTATACAAAAGAATCTTGGTCTCATATACATATAACCCAAAAAGTGCAATACTAAAGTAGTTTCCCCAAAAGTGAAGAATAGTCCATGCTGGAGTCAAGAAGAATCACCTGAAATACTCAAGTCTGACCCAAGTATTATTTACACAAAGATAAATAATAAAAAGATCAGTCTAGCTATACTTATCTCATAAACTAGGATATAATAAGAGATATAAATAAATATAGACATGAGTATGATAATAACAATGTCACGTATAAGTGTGAAGCCCAAAAATGTCAAAGGTATATCCCAAAAATCTATATCAGAGGTATAAAAGAATATCTCATTCAAAATTATGTAGCTACTAATAGGAAATGATAACTCATATTAAATCAATATGATAATTGACAACTCAAATGTCAATGAAACTCATATTGATAAATTAATATCAATAAACTCAGATTTGATAAATTAATACCAATAAACTCAGATTGATAAGTTAATATAAATAAACTCAAATTCTATAAATCAGTAATAAGAAATCCAGAAATATCAAAAAAGGGGAAAGGCCTATCTCAAAATGGGAACTTAAAGACTCACCAACACATGTGTCCCAAATGAGACGTGATCTCTAGGTAGCTAGCCTATTATATTGAGCCGAAGCTCCTCAAATGGTCCGAAGAGAATGGGTCGCGATTACGTACAAACGATCTGAAGGCCGTCAAAAGCATAAATCCACAAAAACGAACTGAAGTTCCTCAAAATGATTCGAAGACCATTAAAATATTCAGAATGAACCGAAGTTCCTCAAAATGATCCGATGATCATTAAAATATTCAAAATGAACCAAAGTTCCTCAAGATGATTCGAAGATCGTCAATGACCAAAATTGATCAAGTATAGTGTAAAAATGCCAAGCTAGTAAATATAAGAGTTGAGCTACATGTCCCATAACCACTTATTCTACTCGAATATTTACGAACGAGTTGTATATTCCACTAGAAATACGAAATGATCGAAAGAGTCCAAGAATTAACCGTCAAATCAAATAAAAGGGTTCATAGTCCTTGTTTTTACTAAGGCGATTAATTATATTTCTCATATAAACGAGAAAAAGGTTTATATTAATATATGTACTAATAAATTGGAAAACGATTGTGTAAAATAACTTCGTATAATGAAGTAGGATTATAAACCATTTAAATAAAAGAATTTGGTATCAACTAATAATATAAAAACCCCTTTATAGTTTGAAGTGGCAAATCTCATTAATATCGATCATATTAACAATCAATCTCAAAGTTTAAGTTTTAATAACGCAAATCAAGTCTCATGAATATCAATCATAAATTCATTCATAATGAATAAATCAAAACTCCATAAAATCAAGCTATAGAAATCTATGAATCAGAGAAACTGAAAAGTCACAGAAAAAGGCCAAACGGCTCAAAACTCTGTCAGAATAGAGCTCAAATGGACCTAAATCATTGACCGTGGTCACCACAAGTCAACAGTCCAAAAACATGTTTCAAATGTATGAAACCAAGATCAGACGTCTGACCTGCTGCTGAACTCAAATCAGCAAGCAATTTCAGACGTATAGGGTAAATTTCAGACATCTAAAACTATTTCAGACGTCTAAAATATATTCCCAAACATCTGAAATCAGGCCTGGGAAAATGTTCGCCTTGGCCTTGAATTCCCAATCGATTTCGGATGAGCACAGATGGATGGTTAAGGCTTGTAATGTTATGTAAGTGATAATGAAGCTTCCAATGCTCGCTGAAACAACTCAAAAATTTTAAACTGAAATCACAACAAAGATTTTCACTAGAATTCATGTAAATGAATTCGAACTCATAAATTGGAGAGTTCACATAAAAACAATCCAAATCGCACAATGCATACACAGCATATACGTTCCAAAGGCACACTAGACAAGCGTAAATACTTGAGGCATAGATGTGAGTTCATAGGAACTCACATTTGGTTGTTGCAAGTGAAGAGATGTATGAAGACTTAGCCAAATCAATATCTCTCTCCGAATGTAGCACACAATTCTTCAATCTACACATGAATATACAATATTTCTTAAGAATTAGGCTTAGGAAATCATAAGAACTGAAGAGGATTTGAGTTGGAGAAGATAGAGATTGAGCTTGTAATAACCCGGAAATCCGAGCCAATTTAAAAAATTTATTTTGGTAGTTTTAGTGAATTTTGAATATTTAATATGGATTATTTTAAATGAAAACGACGATAAATTTATTTTGAATAAAATTTTAACGTATATATTTATTTAGATCGTCGTTAGAATATAAATATTTTATTTTAATTATAAAAGGAATTGAAAATGGCGCGGTAGTTCGAAAATTCGATTTCAAAATTCAAATGAATGTACCGGGTTCAAAATAAACTGGATTTTAGTGAAACCAAAAATAATAGAATCTAATTGAGGATATCTTTCCAACGAATCTGAAAAATCGAAATTTCATAGCGGGAATCAAAAGATATGCCCAGTTGAAAATTCAGAATAGTCGCTATGGAATTTTAGCACTTAAAAATGGGAATTTTGCAAACACGTCGGTTTTCGACGAAACCTCTTTTGTTGGATCCGTGATGTCAAGTTATTGCTAGGTTTCAAATTTCATAATTTTTCGAATCAATATGTGAGCGTGGCAAAGGAAAACGCGTTTGACCAGTTTCAGTTGATTTTAATCGACTGGAAAATGGCCATTTTTCAAACGGTCTCAGAATTCGACGAAATTTGTTTTGTTAGGACCGTATTGTCAATACGAAGTTAGAAAATATTTTTCGGGAAATTTTATAGTCCATACGTGGCCCCAGTAAATTGAAATGCGCGTTCAAATTCAATTATATAGTATATTTTGATTTTGACGGAAACTGATCGAATCGATCGAATCAGCCTGCAATACATATCCCGTTGTGTTCGGAATGGGGGTAATTAGCTATGGACGACAGGCGGTGGGTTCGATTTCGAGGTCGAAATTTAAAGTTGCTTTTTTGAAATAATCAAATAAAAAAAATAACCCTTTTCTTTCCTCTTACCCCCCTCCCCTGTCATCGACTTCAAACAGGAAAAAAAGAAAAAAAAGGGAAGACGAACGGGGAGGAGCCCCCCCCCCCCAGGTGGCACCGACCACCATCGAACCCCCCTCTTCTCCTCCCGATCCTCTCCCTCCTTCCTCCATCTCAAAATCGCCCCTTTCCCTTCCTCCATCTCCTCCCTCAGCCCCTCCCCGATCGAACTCCACCGCCGACCACCTGAGGCCGCGTCTCCACCAGCAGCCAGCCGATGCCCAGCCACCCCCCTTACCTCCAGCGAGCGCGAGCTCCACCCCCTCCGCCTAATTTTCAATGTAAGTGAATTTAAATTAATTTCTATTTTCAGTATTTTTATTTATATGTAGCATTATATAAACTGACGATTTTTAAGAGGGTAAATATATAATTTTACTCGTATAACTTCACTATAAAAAGAAATGATTTTTCACTATAGAAAGAAATGGTGGTTAACACTGAAAAGCTATGATTTTCAGCTATGTAAAAAATATAATTTTTATCATAGTAAGACGTTAAAAATATAATTTTTATCATAGTAAGAAGTTAAAAATATGATTTTTATACCATAGAAAGAGTAAAAATATGATATTTATATATGTAGAGTAATAGAAATATAATTTTTATTATATTACTAGCGGGATAAAAATGGAAATTTTATCTAAATAGTAGTGGTATAAAAATAGAATTTTTGTCTATATAGTAGTGGTATAAAAATAGAATTTTTATCTATATAGTAGCGGTATAAAAATGTGATTTTTATCCATGTAGAGCGAATTAAAAATGATATTTTTATATATGTAGTGGCTACGGACAACGTAAGTGACAAAAGGCGAGAACAGCGATGACTTCTACATATGAAGAGTCGTGGCGTTTGGTTTAGCTCCCGGTGAGAACTCCTCACCTTTTAATTTATTTTCTAGTTTGAAATATATACTAGGATGCAGACGGTGTTTAGTAGCACCTGACACCCGTCGTCCACAGACCATGGATGACTTGTTTGTTTGATTGCTGTGTTGTGAAATTTGATTGTGTGATGGTGAATGAAATAAAATATTTTATAGTGGAAAATATATTTTTTAACGTGTATATAAAATAAATATGTATAAACAAATCGGACGATTTGTTTATATACACTGATTTGACTGATATTGATTGGGACGATAAATTTTACACATCGCCCAACTGCACAAAAAAAATCTGTGTTTGTTGATTTGAAACCCCACACGGGTATATTGGGATGAGATTTGACGTATACTAATCCCAATTGTTTAGTGGTATGTCGATCGTTTGATTGACAGACTGTGTAAGCGTTAATTATTTATATTTAATGCTTATGCAGTTGTGTGGTGCACTCTAGACGATGGTTGATTATTTATCATTGCTATTATATAAATGTGTTGTAAAAAATCCATATAATTAACATTATATGGTAATTGATTGGGCCTCATTCCAGTTTTGAATAGAAATATTTGAAAAGAAATATTTGAATAGAAATATTTGAAAAAGAAATATTTGAATAGAAATATTTGAAAAAGAAATATTTGAAATAGAATATTTGAAAATAGAAATATATGAAGTCGTGTTGATTAGATTGACGCCATTTTGACGTGAACGATATTTATATCGATTTTATTCTTTTTTCAATGAATATTGAAAGTGATTTCAAAATTCGAATTAAATTGAATAGAATTGAAATTCGAATTAAATGGAAATGAATTGAAATTCGAATTAAATTGAAATGAATTGAAATTCGAATTAAATTGAAATTGAATAGAAATCAATTTTAAATGAAATTATAACGAATTTATATTGAAAATTTCAATCTTGATTAGAATTTGAAAAGGAAGTTGAAACCGTTTTGAAAACGAATTTAAAACGATTTATAAAATACGTTTTGAAAGGAAATCGACGAAATATATATATATTATATATATAATGGCCTGAATAGAACGCGACGCGCTGCGGCAGTTCGCGAATTTCGACCATTGACTTCGAATGGACATTGCGGGAGATCCGACCGTCGGAGTCTCCTAAAACCGGAACCGTTGGGTTCGTATCGAAAAGAGCTTTCTAATGAATATTTGAGATTTGAAATCTAACGGTTGGATTTGGAATTATGTCCAAATCAAATTTGGAAAAGATCGCTGTAAGTGCAGTTCGATGGTCGTTGATGGAAATCGACTGTACGGGCCTTGATAAAATTATTAAAAATATCAATAATTTATGTAAAATCATAAGAAATGATTTGTGAAGAATTGGGATGAAAAACTCCCTATTTGAAAAGGTAAAAATAGATTTTTATCGAGATGAACTAGTTTTGAACTAGAATAATAATTTATTTATTTTAAAAAAAAATTGAATTTGAAATGGTTTTGAAAATAACCAGAATTTCCAATAATTGAATTAGAATGGATTTGAATCGAAGTTATCTTTGGAATATTTCGATGTTGGATTTCGTGATTATATAGATATGGTTATGGAAATTTGAAAGATATATTTATATCGCTATTTCCAATACGATATTTGTTGGTCGTAGAATTTGATGTTGGATATAAGCCGGTATATTTTCTATTCAGAGCCTTGTATTTAATATCAAATGTGATTTGGGTTTGTCGTGAATGGTTTCTTCATTAACACTGTTCTTAAACCTAGTTGAGAAAAAGATTAAATCTTTTTATTTAAATTTAATGAAGTGTACCAATTAAATGGTATTTAATTGGGATTGAATTTGAATTGATTTTTGGGTTTATCGTGAACGGTGTTTTAAAATAACACTTGTTCTTTAATCCGACAATTAATGGAATGTGATTTTGGGTTGTCATGAACGGTATCTTCAATAATACTGTTCTTAGACCCAACTGAGTTAAGAAAATCAGAAACTAACTGGAGATTAGTTAAGTTGAATGGTTTCTTGGGTATTGATCTGATGTTGGTTTTGGCCTTCAGGGTTAATATTTAGGGAACTGTTCTCTTGCTAATTTACGGTTAGAGACTAATAGAATGGAATGTGATGTGGGTTTATCGTGAACCGTGTTTTAAATGACATTGGTTCTTTAACCCAGTTAAAGATTAGAACTAAGTGGAGTTTTAATAAATCTTTAATTAGATTGAAATGGTCGAGAATGGAGTATCACCTGTTTTGCTCCAGGCGATAGTTAAATCTTTAATTAGATTTAAACGTGAAATGGTAATTGAATTTACCGATAACACCGTGGTGTTAGATATGAAGTATAACCAGTTTTATTTCATGGGATGAATAGGTTGGGATTGGGAAATTAAAACAAATGATTACTTCGGTAAGGTTCGTTAATCCCGACTAGTTGAATCGATATTCGAAATAAGATTAAAGAATAAATTTGAGGAATTTATCTTTGATAAAATTAATGGGATGAATAGGTTGGGATTGCGAAATAAAATAAATAATTACTTCGGTGTGGTTCGTTAATCCCGACTAGTTTGAAGTGATATTCAAAGGAAGATTTAAGAATAAATTTAAAAGAATTTATCTTTGATAAAATTAATGGGAACCTTTCCCTAAGAATGTGAAATTTAGCAACTAACTGAAGATTAGTTAAGATGAATGGTTTCCTAGGTATTGATATGATGTTGGTTTCGGCCTTTGGGGTTAATATTTGGGGAATTGTTCCCTTACTAATTTACGGTTAGTGACTAATGAAATGGAATGAGGCATATGTTGTGTTTGTGTAACACTTGTTTATTATATACGCAAGTTATTCGGAAAGACCAGGTTTATCCCATTCTAAATAACTGATACGACGATATGTCGAAGATGAAGACGGTGGTTGAAGACCGGAGGTCTTCACGTCGTTTGGGTGATTACTGATGATCTTGATTGGGAGGTACACCCAAGAGGAGGGAATCATTTAGTGATCGTCCAGACGTACTTGGAGATCGATGGATATGCGGGGTACTAGGTGCCTCCGGTTTCGTTCAGACCCAGAACGAACTTGTAAATGGACTGTGTGTCTGACATTGGATTTTATTCTGTGTGATTGATTTCTATTAAATATATATCTGTTTGGTGGCAGAGAATTTATTCTCTTGCTTAACGCCCTTCTCTGAGATGTACAAGCTCAGAGATTATATATCGACGGATATTAAACGCATGGAGTGAATTTTCTGTGTGGCATGCCTAAGTGGCAAATGATCAAGGCTTTTGTTGAAAAGCAAAGTCTTGTGGTTGATGATCAAAGCACGGCCTGTGTGGCATAGCTTTGTGTAGCGTTGATTCGCGAGCCTCACACCCCGGTTGTGAACCAGAAACGGGAGAGGACCTCAGGGAGGGCATGCGTTTCCTTTTAGCTAAAAGTGGCGTCAGTGGTTTTACATGCCCTGACGAGTTTGACTTATGTGTTTGTTGCTGTTGCGAGGCGCCTCGGATATATCGGTGACTATGTGAAGCCGATGGAGTCATTTGTTGGCTCATTTACGCCCCAGAGGGTGGGGAAACGCAGTGTTCAAGAATTTTAATCCACATCGGTGGACCGGCTCTGTCGCTCCAAGGGTCACTCGAGCTCTGATCCTGAGGCTCGAGCTAGACAGTCTCGAATCGGTAGAGGACGATCCCTAGCCTCGGTTCATAGACGAAAATCCAATTTCCAAATAAGTGACCACGCGGTTTTGATTGTAAAGCCTAGTATGGCGACATAGTAGCATGGGATACTATGCCGTCTATGATTGATATTTATGATTGAAATTGTTTTGACACTATACACTTATTATAGTATCAAATGATTTGTTTTTAAACGTACTAAGCATGTTTGGCTATTATAAGGTAAAACCCTATCCTCCGGCTTGCGTTGGATTGTGTGATGGGACATGGGTCTTATAATAGCTTCATTTTTCGAAAAAGCATTGTGTTGTTTATTCTAAGCACTGGTATTCTCGGGAGGAAACCCGTTCCGTGCTATACGGCGTGGTCCCTTGATTTACCTTATTTTTAAAGTAAAGTTTTAAATAACGGTTTTAGTTCTCACACCAGTCACATGACTGACCTGGAGTTTATTGTTTTAACCTAAACTCTGTGTGCCCTCATTTTGATATGGGCAGCTAGTAGTTTTTGTTTTGCAGATTTATATTCACAGGATCCTGATTTACAGCTGGAATGATATCCGGAAAGCTCTGTATCCGTATATCTCCTTCTAGTTGTGCTTTGTATTACTTTCCGCTGCAGTGATGTATTTAAATGTAATTTAAATCTCTGATATTTATTGAATGTGTAATATTTATTTGTTTATACTCTGTATATTCTTGTATTCTGATGGAATTATTGTAATATACAATGAAATGTTCTTCTTTCTGCGTTCTTTTGTGTGTTGTTCTCAAAGTATCCGGGCTTTCCTTACCGGGGAAGTTACGGGTTTTCATAGAGCTTATCTCTCTTCTCTATGGATTTTAACTTGATGTCAACCTGAATTGATTCCTAAGACCAAGTTAGAGATTTGGGAATTTTAATTTCCCCTTCCCCATTTCTAATTTTGTGGAGCAAAAGGGAACGAATGAAGGAGGAATGACATAGGTGGGTTAATGGGTTAGGTTTACAAACCTAAGTCCCTACACAAAGTCCCAATTTCTGCAAACTTGAAATATATCGACGTTTATTGTTTTTGATCACATAAATAGCATTTTGAAATCAACGAAGTAGTTTCAAGTCCAAATTCATCCATATGCAAAATGTGGCTTTTTGGACACACTCGATTAACGAAGTTATATTTAAATATATTACCGTCAAATATGCGGGTTGTTACAAATAAAGCCACTTTTTGCGTGATAAAACCGTTCTTCCTCTGGCATATAAAAGAAACCAGGGTATCCATTGTAAAAATACCACAATCGAATTAGCAGCTCAAATAAGCTCGGTATTTCTACTTAATGGTATTTTATTAGTTTGATTCAGATTTGTTGACTGAGTATTCCAACCAAAAATCCTTAATGCTGCTAAATGTATTAAGCAATTTCATTCAGCACTTCAAAAAGCACTTTTTGAAACAAAAGTGCTTTTTAAAGGGATGAATGAAATTGCTTAATATATTTTGTAGTATTTAGGATGTTTGGTTGGAATATTCAGTCAGCAAAACTGAATCAAACCAGCAAAATATTATTGATTAGAAATAATGAGCTTATTCGAGCTGCTAATTCGATTGGGGTGTTTTTACAATGGATACCCTGTTTTCTTTTATATGCTGAAGGAAGAATGAGTTTATCACACAAAAATAGCTTTATCTCTTCATGTCTTTATCTCTCTGGTGCAAAAGCAGCAGTTTTCAATATTACCAAGTAAAATAATTGTCCTTCTTTCAGCTTGAATTGGGTATATTCTTTGTTTACTAGTAGTTTGTAGTCATGTGAAAGAGCTCTTATTTGTACAACTGTTTATATACTTTACTATTGGAAATGAATGCTCTTTTAAAACAAATCCTTTATTGTGTGAATTGATGCTATCATGTACAGTTGTTCCTATATATTAGAGAATGTATTCAACATTTTATGAATTAATGCTACATACTGTAATTCACAGTAATTTGTGAATTTATTATTTGTTAACTCTCAGTGATTCGTAGAAGTTAGGATATAAATCTAAAAATTTGTGAGTTGATACTACATGCTATAATACAAAAGAACCTATCCCAAATCGTCGGTGATTTGTGAATTTATTGTTTCTCCCATAGGTCCGTGCAGGTGAATTCGTTCATCATTTCGTGTGAGCACGAATTTTCTATTTTTAGTTTGTAAGAACTCAACATATAATTTCATCGATCTTTTCAAATAATATATGAATCAACCATGGAAGGTAAATTTGTCAACTAACAACTCATTATAATAAAACATATTCACAATCAACACTTAATCAAACCACATTTTAACATTCAGCAGTTTTGACAAACGAAGCCTTAGTATAGTCTAATCAAGAACTAATTCAAATAACAACTAAAAAAGGGAGTAGGAAAACATAAGTATTGATAATTATATATTGTCCAATTACCATGTACTGCCAGTAAAAAAATCAGTCATTCATTCGAAGGCCATCTTCCAGATTTAGAAAGTTGATTGTCTTTTAATATCACTCATTTTCTCAATGTTTAGTGGAAAGAAAGTAGAAAAGATAGGATATATTGAGAAAAAAGAAAAGAAAAGGCAACATCAAATGAATTTCTCGTTTTCTTTATATATTCATAGGGGAAACGTTGAGAGAAAGGCGACATGGCCTACCTCGTTCCACCACTCTACTTCCAATTTCGTTCTTCTTCTTTTGAACTTAGAGCGAGGAATCGGTGCCATTGTCAACAGCTGTAGCGTCTTGTACCATCTTCTTAGGAAGCTTTTAGCATGGAAAAAAATGATGATTTTAGGCTTTGAAATTTTATTTTAGGAGAATGGACGAGCACGGTAGTCATGAATCAATGCTTAGAGCCACCGATGATCAGTTAAAATTTTAATTAATAAGCTAAGCTCATAAAAATCTGATTCTAGATGATTTCGTACCGAAGTTTAAGCTTGTGTTATAATGGAGCAGCCATGATTTTCTTTCTGCTAGGGTTTAAGAAGCTAATCATGCTACTGCAAATGCTAAGGCGATATATGGGTTAATGCGTAAAGCGGGTCGGATCTAACATATGACTTGTTTGCCCACATTATGCAATTATGGGCCTAAAGCTTTTCCTTCTCAATCATAAAATTAATTATTATTTAATTATAAAAATTACAACTATCTAAATTAATTAGTTATTAATGATTTATATTACAACTGGATGAAATTTTATTATTAAATATTAGTCTATAAATTAGTATACAATCATTAATAACTAATTATTCATTAGTGATTATTAATTTAAATTATTAAATATTAGTTCTTATTTATTAAATATTCATTACTTATACATTATTGTTAAATATTAATTATTAAATACTTATTATTTGATACTAAATAATAAATACTACCTATAATATACGAATTAATTTTAATACACTATTAAATATTAACCATAAATTATAATTTTAATTTAATTTAGAAAATTTTAAATTTCTAATTAAAAATATTAAATATAATTACAAATTACGAGCATTACAGCACGTGCTTCGTGCGTGATTCTTTTTACAAATCTTACATTTTAGCCCACTAAAATAAAATTATTTACATGTATATTTAACATTAAAATCACGTGATTAAACAAATTAATTTTTTATGTTAGTATTTATAGATGAATGTTTTGAATTTATAAATAAATTTTATGTGTAAGATCATATTTTTAGGTGATACCATGATCTAATATTATTTATATATTGACATGTTGAATTAGTAAGTGAAATATATCTTTAAGATCCTATATTTTAGCAATAATAAGTTTATTATATATAAGGGCATCCTAGGTAGTTCACGTTTACACCCAAAAAAAGCGTGACACAAAAGGTATTTCAAATATTATTAAAGATAATTATAAAATATAAAATACTAAATATTACTTATTAATTCCTTTAGCACAGCTAAGCGGGGTTAACTGTGCCCCTTCCACTTTGTTGGAAAACAATAATGTGAAAATGGAACATAACATGTTACATTACACTAAAGGTGAGGGATAGGAGACAAAAAAGGAAAGTAAAAAATAAAAGAAGAAATGAATCACCAGCCTACTCTAAAACAAGTAGGAGTATACCCTGGCGGTTTCAAAAGGAAAGTCACAACTTTCAATCCCAATTTAAATTCTTGTAACACTTCACTCTATATCTCCATGTCTGTTTACGTATTCCCCTAGATATCTTTACGTTTCAATATCTCCATATAACACTAATGAATTTCTTGAGAATTATGAGCATCATAATATTATAGTCATTCTTCCATCTTGTTGCTTTGTAAATGTTACAACATTCGATACTACTTATTCTAGTTGAATCAGTTCTTCCAATTTTTATCACTAGCCTATGTCAAAAGGCATAAGTATAGGTGTGGTAAAAGAATAAATGAACACTAGATTCAAACCCACTAGAAATTAAGACACAAGAAGACTCAAATTGCATCACCATATTGTAAAGCTTATCCCTAGTATTCGTAGCATTTCTAACCACTTTCCAAAGCATCAAGTTCTCAATCTCTTTACTGTAAATATTCCAGACCCTTCTATTCCAAGCAAATTGATGATCTCTGTCGGAGTTATTGCAGTTGTAAACTATGGGGACGAGGAATGGCAATGGGGCGGGTTTCTTATGCCTCAGACCCGACCCGGACTTTTAAACCCCACCCTAGACCAGCCCCGTAGACCCGAAGCGGGTCTGGAATTTTTCCCCGTACCCGAAACTCGTACGGGTCAGGGTAGACCCGACCTGCCCCGCGACCCGGTGATATTGTATTCTAATGTACACAAATTTATTTACTTATATTTTTTTATCACAAAATGATAAATTATATACATATTATAATGCGTTCACAATGATAAGAGAATATAATAAAATGAGTTATAAGATAATAGTTTAAAATATATGTGTTTGTTTTTGTATGATTATCATTGATGCAACTTAATATTATGAAAAATTTATAGTTTGTTGATTGAAATAATATAATATTCAAGTTATAACCATGTATACCTAAGAAGATTAACAAGTAATAATTATTAATTATAAAGTGTTTTAATGATGTTTCAATCGTGAGGGTCGGGTTAAGGCGGATTAGCCGTGCCCCAGACCCGCCCCTAGGCTCGGACCTCTAAAAGCGGGTCACGGGTCTACCCGCCCCGAAGACCCTATGGGGCGGGTCTAAATGGGTCAAAACAGGGGCGGTTCAAGCGGGTTCGGACCCTAGACCCGCCCCATTGCCATCCCTAATGGAGACTGAGTTTACAGAAAGCATGTGACTACACCACCTTATCATATTCAAGTGAAGGATATAATTGTGATATGATTCCATTCCATAATTGCCTAATAACTTGGTTGGAGGTGAATTGTAGAATGACTATTCCACTGTTGATAAACTGATTGGCTTTAGCTTCCTTCTGGATTCCCGTTTGTGTCTGCTGGTTAAAATTCAATAAATTATGTAACGACCTGAAATTTTAGTCAATTTAAAAATAAGAATTTAAATAGGATTGTATGAATTTTTAAATATATATATATGGTTTTAATTAGAAAATATAACATTTGAATTTCAATTTAATTAAACATCGGATTAACAAAATATTTATCTTTGAAAATATTTATCAATATCGAAATATGATGTAGTAAGTAGCTAAGTATTTTAATTTGTGACATTTGTATTTAAATTAAGCACTTAAGTTACGATTACGTTAAACTAAAATAATTCCTAAGCCAATTCTCAGTGGGTACTCATAGAAGCCTAAGTGTTGGTAGCTTGTCTTGGAAGCCAATTTTTGGTGGCTTCTCTTGGTAGCCAATTCTTAGTGGCTTCTCTTGGAAGCCAATTCTTTGTTGCTTCTCTTAGAATCCTAGTCATATTTTAGTGGCTTCTCTTGGGAGCTAATTCTTGGTGGATTATCTTGGAAGCCAAATCTTAGTGGCTTCTCAAAGAAACTTCATTTCACCTATATATATATAGGAGTTCATTTGCAAAGAAGCTATTTGTAATGACCCGACTTTTCAGCTCTCAAAAATCAACACTAATACATCCCTTTTATTCATGTACCTCAAGTCAAATGCCAGAAAGTCTGATAGTTAGGGGAAAAGAAAGAAGATAGAAGAATAGAAGAGACAGAACAGAACCTCACATCGGAACGAATAATCTATAATAATAATAACAGCGCTCTTTACAAAAAGAGGAAAAACTTTAAAAATATACATACGTCAATCAGAGTACCCAATGAATCAGCCTGAACAGTTATAACAGCATGTCCTTACAATTGCTGATACATACAATAACATACACAGCGGAATAAATAAAATAATACGAGTATATGTCTCGTCACCAACTCCTCTACTGAAGCTACAAAGCAATACAAATTTGATCTGCAAATATACTCGGTCTGACCCAAGCATTACCGCAAAATAACACCCGGATCAAGCTAGCAACCGCGTGAGATAACTCAACATTTAAGTAACACATATCTGAATACAATGAGAGGCCGTATGCATATCCGTAACGGTTATCCTCTCAATAACATCCAACCATTTATTAGGAGAAGTATAGTTGTAAATAGATAATGTCTAGGGGGTAGAATATAAATAAATCACATAGCTGGAATGGTTACATTGGTTACATTCAACAACTATTAAGTGTGCAAACAAAACCGATAAGGCACGTTCACATATTGGATTTTCCATCAAAGATCTCTCAATATAGATCTGAACTCCATGCACAAGGGTAAGAAAGTACCTCCGAGCATCGTATATCACTAGATAAAATATATACCATAAGGTAAACACAACTAGCCCACACACGAAAAAACCAGTGTGCACCACGTGGAACCAAATATACCCAACTCCCGCACGCAACTTCGAAGAGCTCCCACACGATTCGGTAATAAGCATACACTAGATATGGAGTCAATATATCCTTCCATAGGTTAGCAAAACCCCAGATTGTGCTCCTACTCTGTTTTCTGTCATTTTCGATGTCGAGGTTTCGTCCGGCATCTTCACACAAGTCTTCATCACTTGAACAAAACGCGAATTCCCAGATGGAATCCAACAGTACAATAGATCTTGGAATCACACATAGATTCCTTCACAGATCCCGGAATCACACATGGATTCCAATACATCACTAGATCTTGGAATCACACATAGATTCCTTCACAGATCTTAGAATCACTATATGTGCTCGAGCATCTCAACAGATCTCGAATCGCCACATAGCCTTCTCTTCACAACCGCTTTCAAAATATAGAACCCATATACTAGTTTTGAAGTTGTTTTCGAAAAGTAGAACATTACCAATCCCAGTCTCCTCAAAACCAATCGCTATATTTAAGGTCAGGTTCTATAGTCCATTAACCAACTACAATTCACACAATAGACGATTGTGTATGGAAAACAACCCTGCTTAATTTCTATAACAAACGATTAAACATTCAAGGCACTATCAAGCTCATGAAGCATGATAAACAGTTGAAGCACGGTTAACTCATATAAATTGCTACTAATCACATTCCCATTTAATTAATCTTTCATTAATTAAAACCTCTGTTATAAGTAAAACTCCTTTTAA
Organism: Allium sativum; assembly: GCA_030737875.1. Taxonomy (NCBI): domain Eukaryota; kingdom Viridiplantae; phylum Streptophyta; class Magnoliopsida; order Asparagales; family Amaryllidaceae; genus Allium; species Allium sativum. The sequence continues at coordinate 814,711,157 of CM060919.1, read as the reverse complement.
CTAATAAAACTCATTTGTCAAAAAGACTTCATTTATTAATCAATAACTAATATTCGATTAATATTCCTTTATTAGTAAAACTTTTTTTAACTAATAAAACTTCATTTGTCAATCAAGACTTCTCTTATTAATCAATAACTCATATTTGGTTAATATTCCTCTATATACTAGCATATATATTCAACTTATACATATAAAAGACATATGTATATATTCTATGAATTCCTTATTCCTTTATAGTCTTAATACCTAAAAAGTATTAATATACTTATCCCTCTAATATAAGTATAAACACAATTCATTTTCAAGATTTCCTTTCTAACTTCAATACATCAAAACGTATTCATATACTTATCCCTCCAGTATAAGTATAATTATAATTCATTTCAAAGATTTCTTAAAATATAGTAAAAGAGGTTAAACCATTATTTAATAAACAACCTCTTCTCTTTTATAAGTTAAACATCTTATTCCATATCTTTATACTGAAAGATTTCTATACTAGTTTCTATCTTTAAAATTAGTTATTAAAGATCTAAGTATATTTAAACTCGTTAAATAGTATGTTTCAGTTTAACTATATTCAAAGGGTTTAAAAACAAGTGTTGCTAAAACACTGGTTACAACAAACCCAAAACAATTCCTTTTATATAATTATCTTTAACTGTTCGTTTAAAGATTCGATTATATAAACTTCATTGACAAAATCCGAGTGGGTTAAAGACGAATGTAAATAACACATTGTCACGACAAACCCAAATCCATTTTTATATTTATCCACATCTTTAAAACAGTCCTTTAAAGATGTAAATATCGATAAATATTCAGTACGGTGAAATACCGTGATTTCTAAATCATTAATTATAACAACTATGTTATAATCCAATATCATTCCCAAATCTTATAAAACCATTTACTTCCTGTTTTCCAATTCCCGTTCCTATTCGTATAATTTCCCAATTCAGTCCCGTTATGCCAAATACACCAATTTGTGTGAAATAGACAAACTCAATATATTATATAAAATAATATATTTACTTCACGATAATTTCACATATAACAACGTTATATAGTCAATGGGGTCCGCAGTCAGGTTTAACACACGATCAATTCATAATACAACATATGAATATAAATACGATAACAATAATATTGAGGAATCCTGTTGGATTCCTCCAACCTGCTGTCCCCCTGCATCACAGTTCATATATCAACACATACATATGTAATACAGTTCAATATTATTAAATGGTACACCAGTATTGCGATAGGCGTGAGTTAAACTCACCATCCATTTCAATCGATGATTATAAGCTATTTTATCTAATTTCAAACAGACGTTTGAAATTAGATAAAATTCATAACTACTCAGAATGATTCCAATCCAATGTCAACGTGTAGTGTTCTCCAATACGGATTCAACGCAACTGACCATGAGCGAATCTGATTCTGTATGAGCTAGAAATGTGCGTTACAAGTTAAGATGGGATTAAAACGATAATTAACTTAATAAATTAATTATATAATTTCCCTCACCCACTCCTACTCACGTGCACTGCGCACTCTTTCTTCCCCGGATAAGAAACGCGACCTATCTCCCTGATAATACACTGTGCACTCGCGTGCACTATCCACGCTGACACCACCCTCAGCTTGCCTAACCACCAAACCGATCGCACCATCGTGTCTTCCTCCTCAATCCACACCTGCCCACCCTATTTTCCCCAAGCTCGATGCCCCCACATCAATTTCCGTCCACCCTCCTCCCTTGTACAAATCCGCCCTTTGACCGTGCCTTTGACCCACTACCGCCCTCACCTCGTTCACCCATTAGCGCCGCCTTCATCACAATTCCTCTTAGCGTCCCGTCCTCCTCACAATCGTCCCCATGAACCCAAGTTTGATCCCCCCTTTTTGACCGACCTGCTACCAAACCAACGAACCTATGGCGTCGCTTTTCACCTGCCACAACCGGAATACCCCTCATCGACACCTCCGGCTATGGCTCATCATCAGAAACTCGACTGCATCGTCGAAACTAGCCCCGGCCTCCTCCTATGACAGTGAACGCCTGCTCTAGTTTTGACTGGAGAAAATCAAGCCCCAGGCATCTACGTCGCACCCCTCAAGAAGCATACCACCGTAAAGCGCTAGAACGCAGGAGTTCAACGGATCCAAGCTCATCCGATTTCATGGAGTATTTGTTGAGACTTTATTCTTTAATAAATAATGAAAGTGGCGGCTTGTATTTTGATTCATAGGAGATTATAAATGTTTAGGTCTTAAGGGTGAAAACTTAGGATATTTATAGGGAAAATATCTAGATATTTTTATATATAATATTCCATTATAATCACGTCTAGCATTTTAAGCTCGCACGGCTTCATAGCAAATCCGATTATCACGAAATTTGACCTTCCGTTACATTTCAATATTACGGACCTGATAAAATTGGTTTTGACGAATTCTGACACTGTTTGCGAAAATATTATTTTCACATGTAAATAAAATCGAATTAATATTTAACTGATTTTCAAACACTTTTATTCTTCGATAATAAATTTATATTATCATTCACATTCAAATATGATTTTCCATGAGCTTCAAAATCAATTTAATTTCAGATTTGAATTCAGTTATATTAAATAACTCATATATTCTGAATTCTAGTTATTTGATTTCTAATTTAATCATATTCATATTTAAATAAATTAAATATTCTAGTACTAAAATTCTGGGTCATTACATTCTCCCCCCCTTAAAAGTATTTCGTCCCGAAATCACAAGTTAAATGTATGATATGCAAGTTTGCCATGATATGCAAGTTTACTATGATGTGTTATGCAAGTTTACTATGATGTGTTATGCAAGTTTACTATGATGTGATATGCAAGTTCATCAAGTTATGTTATGCAAGTTTGATATGCAAGTTGTCATATGATATGCAAGTTATGTTATGCAAGTTTGATATGCAAGTTGTCATATGATATGCAAGTTATGTTATGTAAGTTTGATATGCAAGTTTGTCATATGATATGCAAGATATGTTATGCAAGTTTGGGTTGAACATTTTGTTCATGCTATCATGTTATGCAAGCTTATCTTGGGTTTATGAACATAAAGCTTCAAGCTTTATGCTAAAGGTTGAATTTTGGCAACATGTAAGTTATCATATCCCTTATGATAACTTGCATGTGAGGCTAGATGCGAACTTATGGCCATTTTTACATGTCATTTATCACCATGTACCACCAATATGCTAAGTTTGGTTTTATGCATGCTTTTGAGGCCTAAAAATGTAATATGCAAGTATATGAACATATGTACGTTTCATATGCCACCATGTTGAACTTGTGGCTTCAACACCTTTATGTCGTGACTATGCCAAGTTCCCTCTTTCTATCCTTTATGCGCTATGGCGATATGTAAGCGATGGGATTGCGTTTGGGGTTGGGTAAACTTAAAAGACATAAAAACATAAGCTTGGGAATTTACCTATTAAGTTAGGTCTACCCATTGGGAATTTACCTATTAAGTTAGGTCTACCCAATTGCTTGAAAACTTGTAATGTGTTTTGGAAACATGATGGACATGACACTTAGAAAAGATAAGTGTGACCAACTCGAGGTTGAGTTGAGTTTGTAGCGTAAACCTACCCGGAACCGACCGGCTTAACTAGTTGCTACAAACAATAGGACCCAATGTGAGAAGTTGGTCATGTTGTACCTTGAACCCGAGGTTAGACCAAATTGTGGTGTAAAGCTACCCGGAACCGACCGGCTTAACTAGTGACCGCAACAAAGTCTAATGTGATTGGTTAAGGCACATTAATTAATTAATGCCTCATGATTAGGGTTAAGTCATGGTCCACTTAATACTTAACCAATTTGGACATGGGGGATTAACGGGGTTAAGTTAACCTACACTTAACCAATCTGAACTCGGTAATTTAACGGGGTTAAGTTGAACTATACTTAACCAATCCAACTCAGTAATTTGATAAGGCTGAGAACCAATTTGATACCTGGTCTAGATAAACTAACTTGATTGATAAATTAAACGAACCTTTTTTGCGGATCTGTGGGACCCACATCAAGTTAGGCAAGTTTGTAAATCTGTTATCTGATCCGTTAGTCTGAAAACTGATCGTCTGAACTTTGTATGTCTGAACTCTGTTAATAAGTTAATCTGAATCTGATAGTCTGGGGACACAAGGGGGAATACTTGTGTCATTTGTTGTTTGGGACCCATATTAGTCAGTAACCCTTTCTGGTATCAAAACTTTGACCCAACTGTAAGTAGGGTCCGGGCACGCTTACTGAACTAATTATAAGTGGTTCATTCTGATAATGGCGATGGGTGTTGATGGTGCGTTCCAACCGGGTCATGTGCGTGCATGGATCCCAGTCTGCCTATGAGGATGTAAGACGCTGTGACATCTGTAAATATGCCTGTGCCAATTGGTTGCCACTTTAGGGAGTGATACACCCTATCGTGGGGCCGACACGGGGTATTTATGTATTAGGGAGCCGATCGCTTGGGTAGGATTTAGGGTACACTTAGCTCTGTCTGATTATGTTGGTACCGTCTGTTTTGTTGGGTGGCAACACCCGTCTGCTTCTGCGTGGTACCGTTCTGTTAGGGTGGTAAAGGCCCATTATCGTTAGCATTCCGTTTCTGTACTTTATCCGTTAGGGTGGTAAAGGCCCATTATTGTTAGCATTCCGTTTCTGTACTTTATCCGTTAGGGTGGTAAAGGCCCATTATTGTTAGCATTCCATTTCTGTACTTTATCTGTTAGGATGGTAAAAGCCCATTTTTCCCAAACTCTATTTCTGTATGGACCATCCCGTTCCGTTCTGTTTCGATGTGAATATTGGGGTAACACCTAATCCTGTTATACTAGAATTGGTACCAAGAAGTTGGACCTTGATTTGAGTCAAACACCTGATACTGGGCCAAGTTTAGGCCAAGGGATAAATTCTTGATTATACATGACATGTTAGAATGCTGGTACACCTGTGGTGAAAAACCTTAAACCTGATTATGCGATGACACCTGTATCTACCTTGTTAGTTAATCATCATGCTAGTATGTAGTTATCCTTATGTTCATCCCTGCTGCTCATGACAGTTAACTTTATCAGTTTACATTGATTGTAGTAGGGCTTACTCAGTCTTTTTGACTGACCTGTTTTCTTTCGCCTCTTTTCTTCCGTTCCCCCCCCCCCCTCCAGGTTCTCAAGGAGGGAATATTGGAGCTTAGCTGGATTTCTGATCGCTTGCTTGTGGGATTAGCTCATGTACAGTCTTGACATGAAGCTAGCTATGGTTATCATTTATTTTGGGGATAGCACTTATGTATTTTAGTTTTTCAGTGATGTTGTTTTTATCTAGACTTGTGTATTTGGAAAGTTGACATTATGTTGTACCAGACTTGTTTTGAAATAGTTTGAAATCTTCCGCTGTTTTACTTATTCTATTTACTCTGTTTACATATATACATATGTTCTTGTTCTGCCTTGATATATCATTATGCATGTTTACCTGATTCAAACGCCCCTCCAAAGTCAGAGTGCTTGCAAGAGTCACCCTGGCGGAGGTGGGGTGTTACATTTGGTATCAGAGCATATGGTTTACGAGAAGGGACAAAATGGTTTTTAAAACTTTTGGAAAACTATTTTCAAAACCAAGTATAAAGTATTTTCCAAAGAAAAGTCTAGTTTATTTTAAACGGCTATTCCCCAAAAGCCATTAGCACAGTCCTTAGTTATCTATTCTTAGTTTCCTCGTCCTGAATCTATCTTTTCCTTCGTTTCAGTATGGCAGATAACTTTGTTATCCCAGAGGGAGTGCAAGTTCCTGTTTGGTATAGGAGACTTATGGAGGCTAGGGCGACCGAAGCCGGCCCCGCAAATGTTACTCCTCCTCCGGTGGTTAATGTTCCTCCTCCTCCTGTCGCTGAGGTTCCTCCTCCTCCTCCCCCTCAGCATCCTCCAGTAGAATTCACGAAGATTTGCAAGGACTTCAAAGCAATGGGTGGCAAGAACTTTCTAGGCACCGAGACTTTTGTAGAGGCCCGGAATTGGTTGAAAGAGACCGAGGATTTATTCGCTATCTTTGGATTAGATGATCAGAGAAAGATCCTGTTGGCGGTTTGGCTTATGAAGGATGAAGCTGCTTATTGGTGGGAGATCACCACCGCGACTAGGCCCGTTGAGACTTGGGCCGATTTCAGGACAAGATTCGGGCTTAAGTTTCTGTCTTCTACTGAAGAGAATTTGCAAATGGAAAGGTTTATTGCTTTGAAGCAAGGAGACTTGTCTGTCAAAGAATATGTGAACAAGTTCAATCAGTTAGTTCGTTTTGGCTTGGATATGGTGAGTACTACCCAGAAGAAGGCTCTTCGTTTTGCTAGAGGATTGAATGAGCCGTTACAGGAGTTAGCTATGTCTCATGTGCCCATGGGGGCCACGTTTGAAAGTTTGGTAGATATGGCCCTACTCAATGAAGAGAACAAGAGTGCAAAGAAGGAGGTCAAGGTGAATGAGTCTCAAAACAAGAAAACGGGGCCCAAAAAGGAAATGCAAAAGAAGGAGGAGAAGTCTGAAGATAAGAAGGAAAAGAAGTGCTTTACTTGTGGAAGCTCAACTCATCTAAACAAGGATTGCAGAAAGAGGAAGGGCACTTGCTTTAACTGTGGAGAGATGGGACACTTCACTAGGGACTGCCCGAAGAAGAAAGGGACTACGTCGGAAGGAACGGTGAATACTCGCATAGCGGGTGAATAGATTAGGGCTAGAATAATTTGTCTGTAGGATGTTTAATTTTCTTTGTCTGATTTTCAGTTTGAAACTCTTTTTCTGGTATTTTGATTCTGTAATGGAAACTCAGTACTATAATGCTAGTCTTGCTTTTGATCTGGTAATGGTCTCAAACTCCCTGAAAGTTATAACTCATCTGTTTGTGATAAATTGGGATTTGAGAGTATCTGTGACTATGACAAATACATTTTGGGTTTCTACCATGCTTAGTTTCCTAAGAATCATTTGGGGAAAATCTGATCTGTACTAGTAGTCTGTAAGTATATGTACCAAGTTTTTGTTTTATCTGTGCTCGCTTCCACCACTCGACTGTATCTTGTTGAGATGGGAATCCTATGGATGTAAACATGTGTTTGAGACATGTTATGTTTGATGGTTGCAAGTGGATGCAAGTGGTTGCTAGTGGTTGCTCGTGGATGCATAAACACACACTAGGCACTAGATCGGCTTGAAATACACTCTCATATTGCATATGGACGTGTGTACATTTTCAATTCTTATGGTTGCAAGATGGTTAATTCAGTACATGGATGTTGCATATGGACGAATGTTTTGTGCACACATATAGTATTATATGATTAGGACTATTTGCATAAATAATGGATTCATTTCACTAACATACTTTGCATTGAGGATCTTTGGATTAGATAAGAACATATACACACACCTTTTGCATATGTTCATACCGCATTAGAATCTTGTAAGGACAATGATTTCTCGTGGATGATGTTTTGAGTAGATGGATGATTGGATGGTAGGATACGTTCTTCCAAACTTGAAGATTTCGGGGACGAAATCCTTTAAGGAGGGGAGAATGTAACAACCCGTATTTCTGATAACCTGTTAGAACATAAATCGAGGCAGAATTTAATTTATAAATCTGAATCAAGGGAAACGGGCTATGCCATTTAGTCCGTCTCGGAAAAATACGCGAAATAGAGTCCGAGTTTTCGAAAATTGGAGTCCGTATGACCCGATTAAGGCCCAACGAAGTTTTCAGAAAATTTTAAAGTAAAAATAGATTTCAAATTCAAGTTTGAATTTGAGAATTTGGGCCAGTTTGGGCCAGGCGGGAAAATTCCCGCCAGGGCACCCAAGTCGACAGCCCTGTCGACTTGGGGGTCGACTTGGTTGGACCCAAGTCGACAGCCCTGTCGACTTGGCTGTCGACAGGGGGTGCTCGGCCAGTTTGGTCTGATGCACCATTTTTGAGCTTGGCTGTGTTTTGGGGCTGTTTTCTGGAAGCTTCCGAGATCTGATGGTCCTAATCTAACCTAGGGTTAATCCAAGGGTCTAAAACACATCCTAATCCTATAAATAAGCCCCTAACCTAACCCTAAATCATCATTATTCATTCAAGTAACTAAACTATGGCAAAATTATCCCTCTCATGGCCTCCACTCTCTTCATAAAATTCCTAAGTCATTTCTATGAGGGTTTTCATGTTCATACAAGCATTTTTAAGTTGTATGAGTGATCATTAGCTTGCATTCATCATCAAGTTGCAAGCTTTATTTTCAAGGCTAGAGTTTTTGGGTGATTTTTGGCAAGGGTTTTTCTATTAGAGCTTGCATTTTTGGGTTTAATTGGTAGCATAAGGGCTTTGTCATATTTCATAAGCATTGTAAGCCCTATTCCTTTCATACTTAAACTTTAAAGTTAAATGTATGATATGCAAGTTTGCCATGATATGCAAGTTTACTATGATGTGTTATGCAAGTTTACTATGATGTGTTATGCAAGTTTACTATGATGTGATATGCAAGTTCATCAAGTTATGTTATGCAAGTTGTCATATGATATGCAAGTTATGTTATGCAAGTTTGATATGCAAGTTGTCATATGATATGCAAGTTATGTTATGTAAGTTTGATATGCAAGTTTGTCATATGATATGCAAGATATGTTATGCAAGTTTGGGTTGAACATTTTGTTCATGCTATCATGTTATGCAAGCTTATCTTGGGTTTATGAACATAAAGCTTCAAGCTTTATGCTAAAGGTTGCATTTTGGCAACATGTAAGTTATCATATCCCTTATGATAACTTGCATGTGAGGCTAGATGCGAACTTATGGCCATTTTTACATGTCATTTATCACCATGTACCACCAATATGCTAAGTTTGGTTTTATGCATGCTTTTGAGGCCTAAAAATGTAATATGCAAGTATATGAACATATGTACGTTTCATATGCCACCATGTTGAACTTGTGGCTTCAACACTTTTATGTCGTGACTATGCCAAGTTCCCTCTTTCTATCCTTTATGCGCTATGGCGATATGTAAGCGATGGGATTGCGTTTGGGGTTGGGTAAACTTAAAAGACATAAAAACATAAGCTTGGGAATTTACCTATTAAGTTAGGTCTACCCATTGGGAATTTACCTATTAAGTTAGGTCTACCCAATTGCTTGAAAACTTGTAATGTGTTTTGGAAACATGATGGACATGACACTTAGAAAAGATAAGTGTGACCAACTCGAGGTTGGGTTGAGTTTGTAGCGTAAACCTACCCGGAACCGACCGGCTTAACTAGTTGCTACAAACAATAGGACCCAATGTGAGAAGTTGGTCATGTTGTACCTTGAACCCGAGGTTAGACCAAATTGTGGTGTAAAGCTACCCGGAACCGACCGGCTTAACTAGTGACCGCAACAAAGTCTAATTTGAGAGGTTAAGGCACATTAATTAATTAATGCCTCATGATTAGGGTTAAGTCATGGTCCACTTAATACTTAACCAATTTGGACATGGGGGATTAACGGGGTTAAGTTAACCTACACTTAACCAATCTGAACTCGGTAATTTAACGGGGTTAAGTTGAACTATACTTAACCAATCCAACTCAGTAATTTGATAAGGCTGAGAACCAATTTGATACCTGGTCTGGATAAACTAACTTGATTGATAAATTAAACGAACCTGTTTTGCGGATCTGTAGGACCCACATCAAGTTAGGCAAGTTTGTAAATCTGTTATCTGATCCGTTAGTCTGAAAACTGATCGTCTGAACTTTGTATGTCTGAACTCTGTTAATAAGTTAATCTGAATCTGATAGTCTGGAGACACAAGGGGGAATACTTGTGTCATTTGTTGTTTGGGACCCATATTAGTCAGTAACCCTTTCTGGTATCAAAACTTTGACCCAACTGTAAGTAGGGTCCGGGCACGCTTACTGAACTAATTATAAGTGGTTCATTCTGATAATGGCGATGGGTGTTGATGGTGCGTTCCAACCGGGTCATGTGCGTGCATGGATCCCGGTCTGCCTCTGAGGATGTAAGACGCCGTGACATCTGTAAATATGCCTGTGCCAATTGGTTGCCACTTTAGGGAGTGAAACACCCTATCGTGGGGCCGACACGGGGTATTTATGTATTAGGGAGCCGATCGCTTGGGTAGGATTTAGGGTACACTTAGCTCTGTCTAATTCTGTTGGTACCGTCTATTTTGTTGGGTGGCAACACCCGTCTGCTTCTGCGTGGTACCGTTCTGTTAGGGTGGTAAAGGCCCATTATCGTTAGCATTCCGTTTCTATACTTTATCCGTTAGGGTGGTAAAGGCCCATTATTGTTAGCATTCCGTTTCTGTACTTTATCCGTTAGGGTGGTAAAGGCCCATTATTGTTAGCATTCCGTTTCTGTACTTTATCTGTTAGGATGGTAAAAGCCCATTTTTCCCAAACTCTATTTCTGTATGGACCATCCCGTTCCGTTCTGTTTCGACGTGAATATTGGGGTAACACCTAATCCTGTTATACTAGAATTGGTACCAAGAAGTTGGACCTTGATTTGAGTCAAACACCTGATACTGGGCCAAGTTTAGGCCAAGGGATAAATTCTTGATTATACATGACATGTTAGAATGCTGGTACACCTGTGGTGAAAAACCTTAAACCTGATTATGCGATGACACCTGTATCTATTAGTTAATCATCATGCTAGTATGTAGTTATCCTTATGTTCATCCCTGCTACTCATGACAGTTAACTTTATCAGCTTACATTGATTGTAGTAGGGCTTACTCAGTCTTTTTGACTGACCTGTTTTCTTTCGCCTCTTTTCTTCCGTTCCCCCCCCCCCCAGGTTCTCAGGGAGGGAATATTGGAGCTTAGCTGGATTTCTGATCGCTTGCTTGTGGGATTAGCTCATGTACAGTCTTGACATGAAGCTAGCTATGGTTATCATTTATTTTGGGGATAGCACTTATGTATTTCAATTTTTCAGTGATGTTGTTTTTATCTAGACTTGTGTATTTGGAAAGTTGACATTATGTTGTACCAGACTTGTTTTGAAATAGTTTGAAATCTTCCGCTGTTTTACTTATTCTATTTACTCTGTTTACATATATACATATGTTCTTGTTCTTCCTTGATATATCATTATGCATGTTTACCTGATTCAAACGCCCCTCCAAAGTCAGAGTGCTTGCAAGAGTCACCCTGGCGGAGGTGGGGTGTTACACTCATCGCCAGAAACTCTAATGCATCGTCGAAACTAGCCCCGGCCTCCTCCCGTGATAGCGAATACCTGCCCTAGCCGTGACTGGAGAAAATCGAGCCCCAGGCTTCAACGTCGCAGCCCTCAAGAAGAATACCATCGTAAAGCACTCGAACCTAGGAGTTCAATGGATCCAAGCTCGTCCAATTTCGTGGAGTATTTGTTGAAATTTTATTCCTTAATAAATAATGAAACTGGCGGCTTGTATTTTGATTCATAGGAGATTATAAATGTTTAGGTCTTAAGGGTGAAAACTTAGGATATTTATAGGGAAAATATCTAGATATTTTTATATATATGATATTCCATTATAATCACGTCAAGCATTTTAAGCTCGCACGGCTTCATAGCAAATCCGATTATCACGAAATTTGATCTTCTGTTACATTTCAATATTACGGACCTGATAAAATTGGTTTCGACGAATTCCGACACTGTTTGCGAAAATATTATTTTCATATGTAAATAAAATAGAATTAATATTTAATTGATTTTCAAACACTTCTATTCTTCGATAATAAACTTATATTATCGTTCACATTCAAATATGATTTTCCATGAGCTTCAAAATCAATTTAATTTCAGATTTGAATTTAATTATGTTAAATAACTCATATATTATGAATTCTTGTTATTTGATTTCTAATTTAATCATATTCATATTTAAATAAATTAAATATTCTAGTACTAAAATTCAGAGTCATTCCACTATTCTTCTCTCCTCTCTCATTTCACTTCTTTTCCATTTTCTCTTTTCTTCAAAAGCGCCCATTAATGGCCTCCTCTTCCTTTAGTTTGGCCGAACTCCTCTCTCCCCCTCCCCCCACTTAAAACACCACCAAATCACTTTAAAACTCCTTCATTTCCTCCTAATACGTGTCTAAAGCCTATCCCCCTCTACCTCCATGGTCGTGCCCTCTTTACCCGAGGCCAAGCTTTATTTTGGCCAAAACTCTGCCTTTCCACCTACAAACCTCTCACACACTTCATTTCTTCAAAGATCCAGGCCTTAAGCTATTAAAGATTCAACCTTTAACACTCAAAGGTAATACTTTCACCTTACGAACATAAGAGTTTCTTAGTCTTACTTTATGCACTGGTATTCATATAGGAAAAACCTGTTCCGTGTTACATGGCATGGTCCCCATGATTTACCTTAATTCAAAATGAAAGTAACTTTTTTTAGTTCTCACACCAGTCCCATGACTGACTCGGAGTTTATTGTTTTCCCACCTAAGCTCTAGGTGCACGTATTTTTTCCACATGGGCAGCCTGGTAGTTTTGTTTTGTAGATTTAGCTTTGGATTCATTTTAGAGTAGGATTCTGAATTATAGATGGAGTTATACTCCGGATCATTTATTAGTCTTTGCTGAGAGTTTTATATTTTTCGTTGTGTATGTATTTTCAATATACTCTTGTATCTGTTGTACTATGACATATTCTTATAATCTGATATAATATTGTTACGTTTTTAATGCAAAAGTTCTTTTGTTCTGTACTAATGTGTAAGTACACCCACAATCCACCTTTGAGAACAATTTAAGTCGGTGTAATTACATCGTGGAACTGGATCTGAAAGTGGGATGTTAAATTTTGGTATCAGAAGTTTGGTTTATTCAAAGCTTTGGGGTACGACTCATTAGAATATAATGAAAAGACTCATCAGATGTAAGATTAGTAATATCCTAGAAGAGAAACTCATTATATGGGGTTAGTCGTACCTTATAATGTGTTAAAACTTTTACATATACGAGAGAGTGGTATTCGTAATAAGAAATTTGTTTTTAAAATTGATTTTGGAAGATTTTATTTTGAAAGGTTATATTTGAAATATAAAAAGGACTGCTTATTTAAGCATAAAGGGCTAGGATAGAAGTTTGGACTATCGATAAATTCTGAAATATACTTAAGTTGAAGAAGAAAATATATTACATTGTATAAAGGAAGGAAAACAACAAAGGCCTTGTAAGTTAGTTTGAATAATGGCTTTGTTAGAGTAGTGACCTTGTTGGTTAGGTAAATACTTTTTGTTCCATCTTCGATTTCAAGGATGAAATCTTTTTAAGTAAGGGAGATTGTAACAACCTGAAATTTTAACAATTTTAAAATAAGAATTTAAATAGGTTTAAATGGATTTTTAGAAATATATATGGTTTTAATTTGATTAATATCCCATTTAAATTTCAGTTTGATTTATATATTGGATAAACAAAATATTTAGTTTTGAAAATCTTTATCAATATTTGAATTTGTTGTAATATTTAGCTAAGATTTTTAGTTAGTGATATTAGCAAATAAAGTCGGTACTTAAGTTAAAGATTAAGTTAAACTAATTAAACAAATTCCTAACCAAATAAAAACAAAACATAACCATGTGATATGCCTTTTAAGGTGTCACTTCTTCCTTTCTTTCCATTCTTTTTTGACACCTCATTTCCTTATTTTCAAGGAAAAGAACCAAAGTATGTACTTTGTTTTTGAGTTGTCAAATTTAAGTACATCTCTCTTCTTTCTAAAAATAATTTATTCTTCTGTTCCATATCACTTTCATACTTCTCTTCTTTTTCTTCTAAGCTCTTTAATGGCTTCCTACTTTTTAAAAATTTGTCCTAAACATGTTCTCCACTCTTTTCTACTTAAAACACTTCGAAATCACTTCATTTATCCTCTCTAACCTCCATATACCCTATATCTAAACTCTCTCTCTCTCTCCATTTCTTCCCATGGCCGAACCATATTTTGCTTAAAAATCCCACCTCTTCCACTTTAAAACAACTTATCCACTTCATTCTTTTAATTAGCAAGCTTATCACCATATAAAAACCAAACTTTAACATCGAAAACTCAAAAAGATGCTACCATTTCATATTTTTGAAAAGTTAGTAAGCATCGAAAAGTATCATTGAAATCTTGAGTGAACGGTAGTTCGTGATGCCAGAAGGCTACCAAATATGACCATTAGCTTAAAAAAACGGTGGAGTGGATCCCTATGTGAGAACACTAACTTTTGTAAATAAGTACAGTGAGAAAAAAATCACACCTTTGTGTGTTAAAGTAGTGTATGTTTACTTATATAATTGTGTATGGTCTTGGAAATGATTGATGATGAATGCATATGATAATGGGCTGTTATTAGATGTTATATGGATTATGGGATGTGGTTGTTTTGGTGTGATGTTATAATAAGTGTTAAAAATGTACACACTTAGGTTAAAGAAGTAAAAATGCCACCTTTAAGTGTTAAAGAGGTGAACTCTTATGTTAGTAAGGTAAAAGTATCACCTTTAAGTGTTAAAGAGGTAAACACTTATGTTAATAAGGTTAAAAATGTCACTTGTAAGTGTTAGTGATGTAAACATTTGAGTTAATAACACTCTAGGTTGATTTTGTGGTTATTGGATGTGGATTATGTTAATGATGAAGTTAGTAAGTTAATTACTTAAGTGGTTTAGAAAATATACCATTTGAATTTCAATTTTATTAAATATCGAATTAACAAAATATCCAACTTTGAAAATATTTGTCGATATCAAGATATGATGCAGTAAGTATCCAAGTATTTTAATTTGTGACATTGGTATTTAAATTAAGCACTTAAGTTAAGATTATGTTAAACTAAAAAAATTCCTGTGCCAATTCTCAGTGTTTTCTCATAGAAGCCTAAGTGTTGGCGACTTCTCTTGGAAGCCAATTTTTGGTGGCTTCTCTTGGTAGCTATTTCTTAGTGGCTTCTCTTGGAAGCCAATTCTTAGTTGCTTCTCATAGAATCCTAGTCGTATTTTAGTGTCTTCTCTCGGAAGCTAATTCTTGGTGGCTTATCTTGGAAGCCAAATCTTAGTGGCTTCTCAAAGAAGCTTCATTTCACCTATATATATATATATATATATATATATATAGGAGTTCATCTGCAAAGATGCTAATCATCTCTTTCCTCACATTTCGCTTCTTTTCCATTTTCTCTTTTCTTCCAAAGCTTCCATTAATGGCCTCATCTTCCTTTAGTTTGGCCGAACTCCTCTCTCCCCTTCCCCCACATAAAACACCACCAAACTGTAACACCCCAAAATATAACACACTATAACCATGATAAATATTCAGAATTACTCTCGGAGTTTTAGTTCAGATAGACCCCAAGTTTGCGTAAAACGGACAACATATGAAGAAGATATGGGCTCTAAAAGTTAGTATACATATATGAAGCTTATGTATAAACAAATTGAACTAGAATAATTCAAAACATTTCAAACGAACGAGCGGGAAAAAGAAGCGGCAGAGAGGCCCGTTATGGGTCGACCACAACTGGCCTGGGTCGACCCATGGGTCGACCCAATAGGGATCGGGTCAACCCATAATAGATTCGGCCGAATTCTGAGCTCTACACCTGGAAGATTTTGTGTCTCTGTTCATGCTGACTCAGCATGACATGTACAGTTCAGATTTAAAACCTAGATCTAAAGGTTGGCATTGATTTTGTAACTCTATAATTAGATAGCCTCCTCCATAGCCAATACACACAAATTCTTCACCTCTTATTCTGCCGCTAAATTATTCCGAAAAATATATGCATAATGGCAGAATGCTGCTAGATACTGGATTAAACAGAAGCAACATCAATCAAGACTTGCATACAACTTAGAACTGATTTGGACTAGAATTGTTGTGACCTTGTGTTATATACATATTTATCTTCACCAAGACTCACTATGAGTTATAGTTATTTATAGATCTGATTTTGTTAGGCCTTGAACATGACAGTTAAATGAAACTGGTTAGGATTTACAGTAAAATAAATAAACCTGATTCACTGTCATCACCTATGCCATTGTAATCTATTATACGTCTATATTATTGTTAGTTAAACAAACTATGCATATGCCTGGGATGTTAATAACACAAGTCATGCATGCCTGTGATATTACAAGTTATATACATGCTTATGATGTTTAAACAAGTTATATACTTGCCTGTAATCTTGATTGGACAAGTTATATACATGCCTATGGCATTTGATAAATAACAAGTAAAATGTATCTATCTTCCTTTTCCCATTTTCTATGTTTATTTCCATTCTTATATGCCTATGTGGTTCTACTCCTTCTCTCTCTGTTTCCTTTTTATTTTACGCCAAGCCTAGGCCTTTAGAAGCCTAGGCTATACCCAAATACGGTATATGTATAATTGGGGAAATAATGAGATGACATAAAAAGAAAGTTAGACATATTAATTAATTGGGACTGATTGAATATACACATGTTAGACTTACAGTAATGTGTATACGCTATAAATATGTAAAACTGTGTATGTTATAAATTGGGGAAAAAGGATAAGTATACATGTGAAGACTTGTTATAGACACTTGTTGTAAATGGACCTTATGCATGAACCTATAACTTGAGAATGTGGTTAATAAATAGAATGCATAAGAAATAGACATGTTAACTTCGACTTAAATAGACATTAAGTAAATGACATGTTAAGAATAGGGTTGTATATACATGACATTACAATCATGCTTATTAACAAAACCTAAACCTGTTTAGTTGAATATAAGTATTAATAAGCAAAGAGGTCCCCCGTCTGTTGTTGTATCGGGTTTTGGGGACTCTTAAATCCTAGATTTTTAGGGACACAAGCTTAGAGGGAATTGGCTTGTGTCAATCTGCTGTTTGGAACCTATATCAGTCAATATACCTATTTGGTATCTTATTAGAAGGGGCCTCGCACTAAGTAGGGGATAGGGCATGCTTTACTGAACTTGATAGTAAGATGTTCACATAAGGGTGGTTACGGGCGCGTTTTCGGCGGAGTCATGAGCATGCATGAGTCCGACTAGGGAAAATAAGATGCTATAACACCTATGGATATTGTTGTGTTCTATCAGTCGCTGGGTTAGGGAGTGATACGCCCTACTATCGGGGCTGACATGGGATATTCGAGTAATAGGGAGCCAATCGCTTGGGTAGTAATTAGGGTACACCTAATCCTGCTGTTATGTAATTAGGTTAACACCTAATCCTGTCATGTAATTAGGGTACACCTAATACTATTGTTATTCCTGCTGTTATTCCTACTATTGTTATTCTTGTTGTTAATCTAGTAATACATGATCCTATTGAACTTGTATACTAGTATTGGCGCAGACTAGGATTTGAAATATGAAACATGTATGTTTAGACATATATGTTCAGAAATTTACCCATTTTAAATATAAAAGTGAAACCTTAACCGATCATAAGTTTATCCTATTCATCCTGCTATTCTGTTTAGATTATCTGTTGTAAAACTATACCTTTCTTACTCAGTTTTATTTACATGTTTTGTATTTCTAATTCATGCATATTTGTAAATCATTAGAACTCTACAGACTTTATGTCTGACCTTTTTCTTTCGCCTCTTTCTTCCTTCCCCCTAGTTCTCAGGGTGGTGGTACTCAGCAGTAACTAGGATATTTCATCAGATTGGACTTGATTTGAATGTATCGCTTTAATCTGTTTTCCACTTTAGTTTGGCTTATGCTATGGGATATGACTTTATGTACTTTAGTATTTTATTTTCTGTATTGGATTGAAAGACTGATTTGAAAGAGTTTGTTGGTTGTAACTGGTTTTAACATATTTCTGAGACTATGCTTTACTTCTATTATAATAAAGTTTAAAATTTTACCGCTACTTATTTTATCCGTTTTGTATATTTTCTGTAATGATTGCCTATTGCGCTTCACAGAACTTAACGCATTCTCATATGAGTGAAGTTAACGGATGTGGGGTGTCACACTTACCACTTTAAAACTCCTTCATTCCTTCTCCTAATACATGTCTAAAGCCTCTCCCCTTCTACATCCATGGTCGTGCCCGCTTCACCCGAGGCCAAGCCTTATTTTGGCCAAAAACTCTGCCTTTCCACCTACAAACCACTCACACACTTCATTTCTTCAAAGATCCAAGCCTTAAGCTATCAAAGATTCAACCTTTAACACTAAAAGGTAATACTTTTACCTTACGAACATAAGAGTTTCTTAGTCTTACTTTATGCACTGGTATTCATATGGGAAAAACCCGTTCTGTGTTACACGCGTGGTCTAATGATTTGCCTTAATTCAAATGAAAGTAACTTTTTTAAGTTCTCACACCAGTCCCATGACTGACTCGAAGCTTATTGTTTTCCCACCTAAGCTCTTGGTGCACATATTTTTTCCACATGAGCAGCCTGGTAGTTTTTGTTTTGTATATTTAGCTTTGGATTCATTTTAGAGCGGGATTCTAAATTATGGTTGGAGCTATACTCTAGATCATTTCTTAGTCTTCCGCTGATAGTTTTATATTTTTCGATGTTTGTGTATTTTCCAATATACTCTTATATATGTTATACTCTGATATATTCTTATACTTCAATGTAATATTGTGATGTTTCTAATGAAAAAGTTATTTTGTTCTATACTAATGTGTAAGTACATCGACAATCCACCTTTGAGAACGATTAAAATTGGTTTAGTTACAAGGTAGAACCAGATCCGGAAGTGGGATGTTAAAATTTTGGTATCAGAAGTTTGGTTTATTCAAAGCTTTGGGGTACGACTCATTCGATCAAAATGAAAAGACTCATCAGAGCTAGGATTACTAATATCCTAGAAGAGAAACTCGCTAGAGATAGGGTATTAGCGCCCTAGAATGAGTTAGGAGTATTACGTATATGAGAGAGCATATTCATAATCAGAAATTGATTTTTAAAGTTGATTTTGGAAGATTTTATTTTGAATATAAAGGATTTTGATAGGTTATATTTTAAATATAAAAAGGACTGCTTATGTAAGCATAAAGGGCTGGGATAGAAATTTGGATTATCGACGATTTTGTACAGTCGATAAATTCTGAAATATACTTAAGTTGCAGAAGAAAATATATTACGTAATATAAAGGAAGGAAAACAACAAAGGTTTTGTTAGTTAGTTTGAATAATGGCTTTGTTAGAGTAGTGACCTTACTGGTTAGGTAAACGGCCTTTTGTTCCGTCTTCGATTTTGAGGATGAAATCTTTTTAAGTAGGGGAGATTGTAACAATCTAAAATTTTGCCAATTTAAAAATAATAATTTAAATATGTTTAATTGTATTTTAGATATATATATATATATGGTTTTTAAAATACCACTTAAATTTCAATTTGATTTAAATATCGGATTAACAAAATATTTAGCTTTGAAAATATTTGTTGATATTTAAATTTGTTGTAATATTTTGCTAAGTGTTTTTGTTAGTGATATTAGCAAATAAAGTTAGTACTTAAGTTAAAGTTAAGTTAAACTAATTAAACAAATTCCTAAGCAAATAAAAACAAAACATAACCATGTGATATGCCTTTTGCTGTGTCACTTTCTTCCTTTCTTTCCCTTCTTTTTTGACACGTTATTACCTTATTTTCAAAGCAAAGGACCAAAGCATGTGCTTTGCTTTTGGGTTGTCAAATTTAAGTGCATTTCTCTCCTTTCTAAAAACAACTTCTTCTTCCTTTCCATTTCACTTTTCGTACTTCTCTTCTTTTTCTTCTAAGCTCTTTAATGGCTTCGTCCTCTTTTAAAAATTCGTCCTAAACATGTTATCCCCTCCTCTACACTTAAAACACTTTGAAATCACTTCATTTCTCCTCTCTTACCTCCATATACCCCACATCTAAACTCTCTCTCCATTTTCCCCATGGCTGCACCATATTTTGCTTAAAAATCCCACCTTTTCGACTTTAAAACCACTTATGCATTTAATTCTTTTAATTAGCAAGCTTTTCAAATATTTAACATCAAGAACTCAAAAATATGCTTCCTTTTCAAAATTTTGAATAGTTAGTAAGCATCAAAAAGTTTCATTGAAATCTTGAGTGAATGGTAGTTCGTGACGCCCAAAGGCTGCCAAATAGGACCATTAGCTTGAAAAAACGGTGGAGTGGATCCCTCGGTGAGAACACTAACTTTTGTATATAAGTATAGTGAGGAAAAATAACACCTTTATGTGTTAAAGTAGTATATATTTACTTATAAATGTTCTAGGGCTTGTTTGATGATGAATGCATATGGTAATGTGTTGTTATTGGATGTTATATGGACTATGGGATGATATTGTTTTGGTGTGATGTGATAATAAGTGTTTAAAATGTAAACACTTAGATTAAAGAAGTAAAACTGTCACCTTTAAGTGTTAAAAATATGAACTCTTATGTTAGTAAGGTAAAAGCGTCACCTTTAAGTGTTAAAGAGGTAAACCCTTATGTTAATAAGGTTAAAAATGTCAACTGTAAGAGTTAGCAAGGTAAACATTTGAGTTAATGACACTATAGGTTGATTTTGTGGTTATTGGATGTGGAGTTAATGGTGAATTAGTAAGGTAATTATTGTTGTATATAACAATATGATTTTTATTTGATGATAACAAACATATATATTTTATTATAAATTTGTTTGTAATTGTACTATTCTACTACATCACGTACATAAATAAATATTAATATTTGAATAAAATACTACTGCACAAGAATTTAAATGTTCAAACAGTATTTCATTTAAATATAATGTTTTATTTCAATAGTGCAAATTTCTAACTCCACTGTTTGTACATCTCACTGTAATGCAATACATTCAGGTTCATTTGTTACATCAGGTCCTTACTATAACACTCAGTGTTCACTTGGTTACATTCAATTTCATATTCAGTTTTATATACATAGCTCCTTACTATTTTTCACTCAGTTTCACTATTATACATTCATTCATTCATACTCTGTCACAATGGTTCTTTTGTCTACTTCACTGTCAGTCCAATCACCTGTACACTTGTCATAGAAACACATAAAGTAAACTGGAACAAAATAAAATTCTAGCAGATATAAATTTATTTTAATTTTTATTTGCCTCGGATTTTTGGTGTGTTTCTCATCATATTTCTTGACTTGTTCTGGTATGTATATACATCCATATATGTCTAGACCGTTTGTGATATTCATAGTGGTTCACTGTAAATACCATACGGTAGACAATATATCTAATGCTCACATATTTAAACTGCACATACGCAATACATGTATACACATACTTGTGTATGTATATACACATATATTTTGTGCGGAGGCAATATGATCAAACATCAGTAAGTGGACATGAACCAAGAAATCCAATGCAAATGACCAAGCACATATGGAGCTATATATGTGTGTGTGTGTGTGTGTGTGTATACATGTATGTATATATGGAGTACAAGGAAACTTCCTTGATACATGGACACCAGAACAGACAAGGACAACGCAGTGGACAACAAGATCAAATACATGGCCAAGCATGGGTGGTGCACAAGCATAGATCAACCCAAAGGCAGTGAAGTACAAGTCAAGGCACAATACAAAGGCCAAGCAAAGCTGCATGCAGCATGCATCAAGGCAGCATAAATTCGAATGGCACAAGCATAGCAAAATTGGAAAAGCGTCTTTGATTGGCCAAGCCAGTCAAAGAGACAAGTGTGCACAACAAAGGTCAAGCCGGAATACTCAATGCACATCAAGATGGCATGCAATGGTGTGTGCATAAATTATGGATGCACAAGGAAGGACCGCACATGGAAAGCAAATAACAAAGGGTCCAACCAAAGCTATACATGCTGAAGCAGTAATACATGCAAACTGGTTTGATACACAAGAACGATAAATGGACAGCTAAACAACATAGTGTCAAGACAGAATACACAAGATGCAACCAAGTGATCATAATGACAATAATAAATCACAAGCCAGCAAGTACACAATGTGTACAAGTCATTTCAGTTTCAAAGATATAAACGAAATCATGGACACAATGGTGTACACAACATGGCAGCAGCCAAAGATCGAGAAACCCAATATCAAACAAGGATAAATCGGGTTAAGCCAAGAGAATTGCATGCGCAAGGATTTGGCATGAATTCAGCAATGTCCACAAATGCGACATGACAACAAGTATATATCAGCAAATGAAATTTTCTGGAGCAACAAATTCAAGTGCAAAAGCTACAAGAGTGTAATAAGCCAAGCCACACACAGTGATAGTCAAAATGCATGGCATATGGCCATGCAAATCAATAAAGTGCAAACAGCCAGAAGCAAAATTTCAGTGATATATACACAAGTATGTCATACACATACACAAAAATTTGTGTATATATATGCATATATACATTTGTGTATGTAGTCATGAAGATTGGCAAGCCAAAGTATGGCGTAACTACAAGAACAATTTCCAGAAATTATTCAAGTGAAAATTCCAGAATTAATCTACAACAACTTATACACACACACAATTATGTATATGTACATATGTTTCATACATATATAGTTTTAAGGAAACACTATGAAACTGATTTCACAAACCAGATTAATAAAGGCATATATATGGGTCGCAGTATAGTACAACAAGGTTTGCAAACTCAAGAAGGGTAGCATGTATACATTGTATACATCATTGCACTTAAATTATGTGCACAGTTCAAAATGGTACATAAGCACATGCATAAAGGTTTAGCAAAATGACAATGTGTAGCTTGGAATACAGCGGTATGTAGCATACAAGTCGCGCCAAAGTACAACAGGCAAGTGTTCAAGCACATCAGTACATAACCAGGGGACAAATCAATGAACAACACAAGGTCAAGAACACAAGATCACATCAGCATCAATATATACAAAAACATACTTGTGTGTGTGTATATATATATATATATGCATTCACGCATATACATGTCATGAAAATTGTCAAGCCATCAAGTTTAAGTGCCAATAAAATTATCAAATGGTTTCTATGGATAAAAAGAATTTTTTTATCGCTGGGTTCAAAGAATGGAAAGCAATAAATCGGGTTTCGTGGCATAAGCTAAAGTGGCAACTTGATATTGCAAAATAATTTCTCCCGATATCCATAGTGCATGTTGCATGAAGAATATGCCAAGACAAATCAGATTTACAATGGGGCAAAAACATGGCAAGTATCATTTAAATAATTCATGCAATTCACAATGTTTCCAGAAAATCAAGCATGGAATTATCAACATGATTAAAGAGTTAATTGTTGGCAAGATTGTAATTCACGTGTTCAAAATGTTACAAGAATTCACGGGAGCAAATATTGGGCATAAAAACAAATCGAGTTGTTTCTAGAAACTCAATTAGACATTTACGGCATTTTTAATCAAGGGAAAAATCACGCAAAAATTAAACCAAACCAATTCATGAAATCAGAGTTGATTAGGGTTTTTATAACCCAATAAATACCACATCGTCACATGCTTTTTAATCATCGAAATCAAGCAACAAATTCGAGAGCAATAGAAACTAAAATCAGAAATACTCACAAAGCTTTCCATCGAAATTCGCTAAATCAATTGACAAGTGAGCAACGATAGTCGAGCCAACAAAAGGTTCTTCCAAATTTGAAGTCGCAATTCGATTTAGGTAGCAAAAACTATAATTTCATTTTTCAGCCACCATTGAAGATAAACTTTGAAGCCGATATTTTTTCAAGGGAAAAGAAATAATAAGGGGCCGGCCATTTTTTTACATAAGGTTTTTTTTCCTTTTGTAACCGATCCATCAGGTTTCTAGTTTTTTTGTAAAGCTAAGGTAAACTAGTTATAGGATTCATAGTTAGGGTTTACGAGTTACTGGTTCGTAATTAGGAGAAAATATGATCTTGAGTATAAAGATCAGTCTAGAACAATTGGTAGCGGGTATCGTGAGTTTACATGGATCTTGCAAGCGTACAGATTGTTTTAATTCTAGTAAAAAATTCTTGGCAATGCAACAGTAGGCAGGGTTTGCCGAAGCTGAGTAAAATCTATGTCATTTATTTTCTCTGTCGCAATCTGTACTATGATAATTTTAATATCTTATAAAAATCCAATAAACCCTATTCACCCCCTCTATGGTTAATCTAGATTCAATAAGTGGTATCAGAACCACTGTTTCAAATTTAAAAAATATCATTTGAGATCTCCTCTGAGATCTCATTTTAGGCTCCTTCCGAAACAAAACAGCAAATCTCACTGTAAATCTCATTTTGAATATGTCGTCTGAGGTATTGCAATATCGAACGATATATAGACCGAGATGAGATACCGAGGTATCACCCGAGTTCTTGGGTTTTCTAGTTAAAATTGAGACTTATGGCTAAACCAAAATAATAAAAAAACTCATATTCAGCCAAGTTAATCTCCAGCTATTTTATATTTCACATGTCAAAAGAGCATATATTAATTCATATATGTTCGACAATGCTTATGATTTTCATATTCATTATTTTTTTACTAGCATGCTACTTATGAATTTATGTATTTTATGTTCCACTTATGTTGAACTGTTTTATGTTTTGGATACTTTTTATGTTCTTTGTCTAACAACAAGTCATGTTTGTTGATCATAAATTGTAAGCACTAATCTATTTTTATTGTGTTATTTTTTTAAGCATATTATGATTTATGAATATGGATGTTCTTTAGTAAATTAATAATGATGAGGTGATTTTGCAATTCAAGTTTAAGTTACTATTTCTATAATGGCATTCATGAAAATTATTGTATAATATCAATTTTTAACATATCGTATACCCCGAGATTGTTCTGATACGAGCTTTCAAATTTATTGTATAAGAATATCAGTTTTGACATATTATATACCCCGAGGTTGTTCCGATATGAGCTTTCAGACCCAAGATGAAAATCCGAGACAAACCCCTGAGTTATACTCTTCTCA
The DNA here is from genome assembly GCA_030737875.1 of Allium sativum. NCBI lineage: Eukaryota > Viridiplantae > Streptophyta > Magnoliopsida > Asparagales > Amaryllidaceae > Allium > Allium sativum. The sequence continues at coordinate 814,686,082 of CM060919.1, read as the reverse complement.
TCCGAGATCTCCACCGATACGAGATCAAGTCTCTAAAATCGCCGAGACGAAACGCGACCGATATTCGAGATTTAAAACCTAGATTAGAACAAGTATTTTGTTAACTTTAGATTCTTGGTGTTCCCTAGTTGTCAATCCATCGAGAGTCAGTCCAGTCCTATTCCAACTATTTTTTATGGTACATATTTTTTAAATAGGAAATCAGAAATGGAATCCTATTTAAAGTATGTTAATATTAAATTTTGGTATATTCTTATAAATGGATATGATATGGTGGAGAGGAATGATTTTGGGTTTATTTCTCGTGCTACACATATTTTACATTCTTATATTGATAATGACCAATATAACCATATCTATGATTGTTTAGCTTCACAGGAAATCTGGGATACTCTTAATACATTGTATAGAAGAAAGGAAAATGATTGCTCAAAACCCTCAGTTATCAAATCAAGCTCACATGTATGCTTAAAAGGAGTTACAGATGAAGAAACAGATGAATCAGTTGATGGAGACTCAACAGGCGATGAGACAGAGGATTACTCATATGAAGATTTAGTTCATTTTTGTATTTTTTTAACTAATGTTGTTGATAGTCTCAAATCAAAAAATAAATCTATGAAATCTAAAAATCTTGAGTTGACCAGGAAAAAAAAATACTTTGGAATTAAAACTTGAAAACATCATGAAATTTTCAAACTTTGATTGCAAGAATTGTTTCAATTTGAAAAATTATTTATCTCGTCTCCATGAAAATCTTCAAAAGCTTGAAAATCAAATTATGAGTTCAAAATAAAAAGAGGATGAGTTATTCTGTACAAATAATTTTTTGCAAATGGAATTAGAAAATTTTAAGACGGCTGAAAATTCTAAACATGAATTTGCTAAAAAACAAAATTTGCAGAAAACTGAATCAATCCTGAATGAGCTTGAAAAAGAAATTGCGAAATTCAAAGATCTTGAAAACTCGAGTTTGAAAAACAAAGAAAATTTGAATTTGAAATTTCTAAGTCAAAGGCTAAAATAAAATTACTTGAAAATGAGAATTCAGTTTTGAAACAAACTAATGCTGAAAAGAAAAAGGTCACTATAATTGTTGTTCCACTCTGATGAAAGAAAATAATGATCTTAAATCCAAAATTCAATGACTAGAATCAACATTGGATAATTTTTCTAATGGGGAAAATCGTAAAATATGTTGTTGCAAAACCAAGTTTCTATTGGAAATAAATGTAATCTTGGATTTGTGAAAATCGATGTGTTTGGAAAGCTGAATTCTAATGGTTTAAAAAATCCTTCAAATTGTTATGGAATATTCGAATTGAAAACTTGGAATCTAAAATTTTCAAAGGATTTGTAAATCACAAACGAGATGAGAATTTGTTGTGTAACAATTTTTTAAACAAGCTTGGATCCCAAAAGGAAATAAAACGATTTTGACTAAATTCAAACAGATTAAGGTTCCTAAGGGTACAAAGGTAAATTCGAATGGATTGTTGTACAAACAAATTTAGGTACCAAAACATGTGAATGAAACTGTGGGTGGTTTTACAAATTTTGTTAGACCACTTGATCCTCTAAATTCTTAGGTACCAGAGGAGGATGAGGAACCACTTTGCGTAAGAGATACATCATTCAAATTGTTCTATATCTTTGAATTATTCAACGTTCCTTAACCATGATTGCTGAGTTAGATATTCTTAATGTCTACTGTAAATCAGGTATGATATCTAGACTCACATTTTTTGTTTATATTCTCTGATTTTAATTTTTTTATTACTCCTTCTATTCTTCTTTCTATTTATTCCGATTCTCTTTGACGCTGCCATAATTTTTTCCTTATTCTGAGCTTCTTTAACTTCCAATTGCAACATTCTTGGTCTTCTAGGAATATGCTTCATTTGTATAAAACTCTCATGTTTTGATGGTTTTCAGATCTTGAATCAAAAATTGTAAATATTTTGCAGTTCTTTTGAAGTTTAATTTCTTATCAGTTTCCCGAATTTCTAAAAGTGATGTAGTATATTGTATTTACCTTGAACACTGCTTCTTGAAATTCTAAAATTCTTGAACTTCTGAGAAACTAATGTAATTCCACACACCTTTTTTTTTGAGTTTATTCTAATTCATTTTGGAAAGACTTGAAAAACTACACTCATTACAGCACACTACTATTTTTTAGTTGTGATAATTTCATTGGTTTTTGGATTGGCTTAGCTATTCTGAATTGCAAATCATTTGGCATGAATTATTATGTTGCGTCTTGAAACTCGATTTTATATCACGATCATTTAGCTTAGATATTCGATTTTCGGAAATCATTTGAATTTGTTGATATCTTGAATCTCACACACTTCTTGGATTTGAAATTGATAGTCTTGTGAGATCGGTTCATTGAATCTTGAAATTTATACATCTCTTCAAGTGATTTCAAATGAGCTATTTTAATCTTGGATGATGAATCATCTCTTAGGCTTGGTGCAAATATTCTAGAAAAAAATTCTTGTAAATCTTGTTCTGAAAATGAATGACTGCTTCTTTGATAAATGAAATTGAATTGTTTGCTTAGGCTTGATAATTGAGTGATTTGTTTGAGATACATTGGAATGCCACGATGGATAATTTGGAGCTCCAAGTGGTATTAGTCTTAGAAGTCTTAAAAAATTTCTCATCTAATTGATTGATTTGATTTAAAATGATTCTCATCTTGTATACATCTTTCTGAATCCTTCTTTTAATTGATATTTTCAATTTTAAAATCATTTTTGATTATTTATTCAAAAATTGAAATTATTTACCAAATTGAACTATATTTGTGTAACAACCCGTATTTTCAATAACCTGTTATAACATAAATGGAGGCAGAATTAAACTGTAAAATCTGAATTAAGGGAAACGGGCTATGCCATTGCGTTCGTCTCGGAAAAATACGCGAAATAGAGTCCGAGTTTTCGAAAATCGGAGTCCGTATGACCAAGATATGGCCTCGCGAAGTTTCACGAAAAATTCCCAAATTAAAGTATACTTAATTAAGTGAAATGGGTTGCGCAAAGAAATATATATATTGATATATATATATATATATATATATATAATTGAAAATTTAATAAATAAATATGCAAAAATGTTCAAAACAGCGAATTGGGAGAGGGGAATAACCGAACCGGCCAATTTTTGAGGTCGACCCCAGCCCGCTGGGTCGACTAGGGGTTAATCCAGGGTGTTTGGCTGTCAACCCGTGGGCCGATTCGCTCAAATGCAGATTTTGCATTTGGATGGTTCTCATGGTTCATCTTTAATCTAAAGGCCCTAGATGGTTCCTACACTTGACTTCTTCCCCAAGACATGCTTTGATGGCTTGGATTGAATCTAGGTTTAATCCTATGGCCTAAAACACTTGCCTAATCTATAAATAAGACCCTAAACCCCCCTAAACCCTCATTATTCACTCATGTAACTAAACTATGGCCAAATTTCTACTCTCATGGCCTCCACTCAACTATCCTAGCCTCCACTTCATTTCTATGAGAGGTTTCATGATCATGAGAGTGTTAGAGAGTCCCTATGTTAGTATGAGAGCTTCTCAAGTTGATTTCAAGGCAAAAGCTATGATCTTTGTTCATAAAGATGGTGTTTTTAGTGATTTGGTGCATCCATCTTTGGGTTTTTAGGTGATGGCATGCATAGGCTTCATCATAAGCTTTGGTTTAATCGATTTAGGCCTTCATAGCAAGGTAAGCCCTTCCCTACTCTTAGGTATTAACTATGAAGTTAAAAGTTCATGTTGAAAGTTTGGGTTTGATCATTGAGAATGATGCATGCTATCATGTTATGCAAGTTTATGAAGTCATTATCTTGATCTTATGAGCTAAAAGCCACAACCTTTATGTTGAAATGTTGCACTATGCAACATGAAAACCTTCATAATCATTATGTCAACTTGCATATGAAGTCATAACCCTTATATGATGATATATGCGAGTTACTAGTCATCATTCCTTGTCTTTTGTCACCATGATTCGTTTATGTGCCAAGTTTGGGTTTATGCATGTTTTTGAGGTGTAGGAATGTAACATGCAAGTTAATGAACACATGTGTGCCTCATTTGCCACCATGATTAACTTGTGGCTTAATATCCATTTTTGTCATGCCTTTGCCAAGTCTCTTCTTTTAATCCATCACGTTGTTGCAAACGTATATGCGAGTTTAAAAAGCGTTGGGGTCACAATATGGGGAAACATAATGACATGAATATGATTTGGGTAAATGGGTATAAACATGACAACATGTAACGTTAAATATGACATGTGTTTATACTTGAAAACATAACTTGAAATGTAACATGGAAGTTGACATGTAAGTATGCATAAAAACATAAGCTTGGGAATTTACCTATTAAGTTAGGTCTACCCATTGGGAATTTACCTATTAAGTTAGGTCTACCCAATTGCTTGAAAACTTGACTATGAACATGACACTAGACTAAACATGAAAGTGGCCAACTCGAGGTTGGGTTGAGTTTGCAACGTAAAACTACCCGGAACCGACCGGCCTAACTAGTAGTTGCAAACAATAGGACTCAATGTGAGAAGTTGGTCATGTTGTGCTTGAACCCGAGGTTAGACCAAGTTGTGGTGTAAATCTACCCGGACCCGCCCGGCTTAACTAGTAACCACAACAAAGTCTAATGTGAGAGGTTGGGGTGCATTAAATAATTAATGCCACATAATAGGGTTAAGTTAATTTGATTAATGAGGCTTAACCAAATATGACATGGAAAAATGGGTTAAGTAATTTGATTAGGCTAATGATACTTAACAAAACATGACAGGGTTGGGTAGGTTAAGTAACTTGATTTTCCTAACGACACTTGACCATTTTTATACGACGAGGGGACGGGATTAAGTTAACCAACACTTAATCAATCCAACACGATAACTTGATAAGGTTAAGTAAATTTTCTTAGTAACACTTAACCGTTTAATACAGTTAATGGATGGGGTTAAGTCAACTCAGACCTAACTAATCTAAACATGGTAATTGGACGGGGTTAAGTTAATTTACACTTAACTAATCCAACTCGTTAGTTTGATGTGGTTAAGTGACCTATACTTAACCAATCTAACGTGAAAACATGATAAGGCTAAGTCACGAATCACTTGAATACGCTTGACCGATTTAACTCGGTAATTTGACAAGGTCAAGTTAATTTATATAATTAACCAATCTAAAATGATAATTAGACGAGGTTAAGTTATGGATTGCTTAATATACTTAGCCAACTTGACACATGGTTTGTAGGGTTAAGTCTTGGACTTGGATACTTAGCCAATTTTGACATGGTTTGTAGACGGGCTAAGTTATGAACTTAAGTGACACTTAACCCATTAGATAAACCCTAATTCGGAGGATTAGGTAAATAACCATAGTTAACAAGGATTATGGAAATAAGGCTAAGTGGTAAACCTTAGTTAAGGGAAACTAAGTAATAATTCTTAGTCAAGGAAATTTGGACCATTTCTTAGATAGATTAGTAACCCGATACGTTAGGTCAACGTTTAAGTATGCGTGTAGGAGCAGGCTATCTGATTTAGATAAAGGCTCCAACGAACTGGGTAACGAAGCAGCGGCTTCGGGGAACGTGAGGATATTCTTGGGATCCCTCTGTGAGCTGCCAGGTCAATATACTAGGCTCACGAGAGGTTGAGGTCTGCGGTAGAAGAACCAAGAATATGCCTTGGTTGCTATGCGAGCGACCTAAAGACTGGGTTGGATAGCAGTGAGTCGACGAATACATAAGGTGCCCGAGATAGCAAGTTCGTCGATCATCTACCATCTTGAGTCAAACGTGTACGTACGGAAAGGCAGGGAACACCCAACAGACCATAATTGCTATCTAATTATGGGTGAGGTAGGCCGTAGGATGTGGGCTGGCCGGAGTGTAGTTCTCATGCAAGATTTTCTCTTGTGTTGCCTTTCACTAGTTGAGGGAGGGGTCTCGTGGGACCATAGCCACGTGTAGAAAAGCAGACCTTAGTATCTGCATCGGCAGATAAATCTAAAGCTCCCGACCGAGTCCTGTATTTCTTGTTTTGCCCTGTGACAGGACTCGGATGGCACGATGTGATACATGTGCATACAGTTATAGAAAAACGATTCACGATGAATGCGTGGGAAAAAGGGCGCGGTTGAGGGTTAGCGTAATCCCTAGTGGCCTAGGTGGTTTAACCCAAACCGAAATACGAATGCGTGCAATAAGTAAGCGTAATCCCTAGTGGTGCTAGGTGGCGTAAGTCCTAGTAGTTCAAACGATGATTCATATGGAAGAGCCTAGCTAGAACAAGGGTGACAGTCCAAACGATTTCAAGGATAATACGACATGAGGAAGCCCGTACGAGGTACGGCAAAGGACTGAACTTATATACGTGGAAAGAAACATATGATTTGAGTAACCTATATATGCGATATATTAGGTTGACATGGACCATTACATGACATTGGGCAAGGGACATTCATGGTTAACACATGACGCGGGTTGGGATACTAGTACGAGAGGTGCAGAGCAAATATACATGTTAGAACCAGGAAGAATATACGAAACAGATGCCGTGGGATGTTAGACGGGGTAAATACCTTGGGATAGTATACTTGATAGAAATCTGACGATGGGATACTTTGATTTATCATGATACCGTAGTTTATCGCGATACCTTAGTTTATCTAAGTTCAATAGTTCATCCTGTTATTTTGATTTAGCTTATCTATCTTGTTGTCATGCTTATGTTCATCTCAGTTTCTCATGACAGTTAGCTTTACTAGTTTTTATACTAATAGTAGATAGGGCTTACTCAGTCTTTTTGACTGACCCGTTTTGTTTCGCCTCTTTTCTTCCGTTCCCCCCCCCCCCAGGTTACAGGGAGGAAACACTGCTGTTTAGTTCGGACTTCTTCTGCTTGAAGGTCATCATGGATGGCTTGGACTTTTCCTGGCTATGGCTACTTTACTGTTTTTACTTGGGGAATAATTTATGAAAAAAAAAGTCTTTATGCTTCTTTACTATTGCAAGACAGGTTTTGATGTACTCTGATGTAAAAGGCTTTAGACCTTATGTATTCATGTTATGAAAGATTGATTTTACTTCCGCTATTTTATATGTTCTGTCTTGTGATATTTCTGTGCATGTTTACCAATAATGCCCCTCTAAAGCTAGTGCATTCCTTTGCGAGTGACCCTAGCGGAGGCGGGGTGTTACAATTTGGAACTCATCAAAATTATTATTAGGTTTATGAAATTGTGATGAGTTGTGATTACAGTATATTTCATAACAAGAGGAAATATTATTTAAATTTTTATGATGATTGAACAGTTTCTACAATGTCTTTGAATTGGTACTTATTTCACAAACATCTTCTTTTTCTATCATCATTCTGTCATCCATCATGGTTTTATTTAATGTGGAGAGTTTAATATTTTTCTAAATCATTAACGAATATTCAGCTTCCAAATTTATGATGGAAATGTGACTATATTATTTTCATAAAAAGAGATAATTGGAAATTTTCAAAAATCCCGGTACAGTTTAGCATATTTCATAATATGATTAATTTAGAAATTTATTTCACAACCCATCTCTGTATCAACCACATTTTTATCATTCATTTTGATTTTATATATTGAGGAGATTTTGTATATAATAAGTGTTTTTTGGACCTCATTTAAAAAGCATAGATATGGTCATGCATGGTTAGAGATTACTTATAATTCAAGTTGCGACTGATCCCATTTAAAAGTCCTACTAGGCTATGCATGGCTAGTGTTCTCTTAAAATAAAAAGAAAAGGAAAAGGAAAAGAAAATAATTATATATATATATATATAATCCTCCTTGTTATGTAAAAACCAGCCTATCAATCCATTTTCTCATTTGTGAAAGGTGTTAATATTTTATGATATATTATAACTTGTTGATTGATAGCCATTGGGATTTGAGATTATTTGATTTTGTCACTTGATTTGAATTTATAACCATGGTCCAAATCCATCGCTATTTTGTGCTCATTTAAAAAAAATGTATTTAAAAATAATTGGAATTCATGTGTTTCTAAAACTCTCTCCATTTTATAAAATTCATCATAAATCCATCGTTCTACAATGTGAAATATGTCGTTAGTTTGAAGAATATTATGATTTTTGTTTGATTGAATGAGAATCTATGATATACACTCTCTTTCTCTTGATCTGATTTTATATATCTAGTCTATATTTCATCACTATTTTGGATTTCTATATCCTTTTGATGATAACAAAAGAGGAGAATGGTTAAGATTTTGATTGATGAGTGAATATTTCATGAATATTTTAATATTGAAAATTCAATTATTATTTCTTATTCACTCATATGCACATGTATAGGGGGAGCATACATATAGGAGTTATACAACTCATTGTGAAACACATTTATTGTATTCAAAATCTTATTGTATGTTTGTCATCATCAAAAAAGGGAGATTGTTGTATATAACAATATGATTTTTGTTTGATGATAACAAACATACATACATATATATACTACAGATGTGTTTGTAATTGTATAATTCTACTACATCACATACAGAAATAAATATTTATATCTGAATAGAATACTAATGTACAAGAATCTAAATATATATTCAAACAATATTTCATTTAAATATAATATTTTATTTCAACATTTCAATAGTACAAATTTCTAACTCCATTGTTTGTACATCTCACTGTAATACAATACATTCAAGTTCATTTGTTACATCAGGTCCTCACTACAACACTCAGTGTTCACTCGATTACATTCAATTTCATATACATAGCTCCTCACTATGTTTCACTCAGTTTCACTCTTATACATTCATTCACTCATACTCTATAACATTGGTTCTTACGTCTGCTTCACTATCAGTTCAATCACTAGTATACCTGTCGTAGAAACACACACAGTAAACTGGAACAAAATAGATTTAAAATTCTAGCAGATATAAATTTATTTTAATTTTTATTTGCCTTAGAATTTTAGTGTGTTTCTCACCATATTTATTGACTTGGTCTGATATGTATATACATCTATCTGTGTCTAGACTGCTTGTGATATTCATAGTGATTCACGGTAAATACCACAAGGTAAACAATAAATCTATTTCTCACATGTATAAACTGCACATACACAATACACGTATACACACACATGTGTATGTATATGCACATATATTTTGTGCAGGGGCAATATGATCAAACATCAATAAGTGGACATGAACCAAGAAAGTCAATGCAAGTTACGAAGCACATATGAAGCAACATTTATATACAAATACACACACACACACACACACACATATATATATATACATACAGACACACATGTGTATATATACATGTATGTAGACAAGGAGTACAAGGAAACTTGCTTGATACTTGGACACCCACGCAAATAAAAACAACACATTGGACAACAAGATCAAATACATGGCCAAGCATGGATTGTGCACAAGCACAGATCATCTCAAAGGTAGTGAAGTACAAGCCAAGGCATAAGACAGAGACCAAGCAAAACTGCATGCACCCATGCATCAAGGCAACATAAATTCGAAATGGCACAAGCATATCAAAAATGGAAAAGCATCTTAGATTGGTCAAGCAAAGACAGGTGTGCACAACAAAAGTCAAGTCAGAATACTCAATGCACATCAAGATGGCACACAATGGTGTGTGCAACAAATATGCATGCATAAGGAAGGACCGCACATGGAAAGCAAATAACAAAGGGTCCAACAAAAGCTATACATGTTGATGCAGTAATACATGCAAACTGATTTGACACACAAGAATGATAATAGACATCTAAACAACACAGTGTCAAGATAGAATACACAAGAGGCAACCAAGTGATCACAATGACAGTAATAAATTGCAAGGAAGCAAGTACACAATGTGTCCAGGTCATTTCAGTTTCAAGGATATAAATGAAATCATGGACACAATGGTGTACACAATAAGGCATCAGCCAAAGATAGAGAAACCCAATATCAAAACAAGGATAATTTGGGTCAAGCCAAGAGAATTGCACGCACAAGGATTTGGCATGAATTCAACAATGTCCACAAATACGACATGACAACAAGCATATATCAGCAAATGAAACTTTTTGGTGCAACAAATTCAAGTGCAAAAACTACAAGAGTGTAACAAGTCAAGCCACACACGGTGATGCTTAAATGCATAACATATGGCCATGCAAATCCACAACGTGCAAACAGGAAGAAGCAAAATTTCAGTGATATATACACAAGTATGTCATATGTATATATAGACATATATATATACACATACTTTTGTATGTAGTCATGAAGATTGACAAGCTAGAGTACGACATAAATGCAAGAACAATTACCAGAAATTATTTAAGAGAAATTCCAGAATTAATCTACAACGACTTGTACACGTACACACACACAATTTTGTATATGTACACATGTTTCATGCATATACAGTTTTAGTGAAACACTATGAAACTAATTTACAAACCAGATTAACGAAGGCATATATATATATATATATATGCCTTAATTAATATATATATATATATATATGTATATATATATATATGGGCTGCAGCATAGTACAACATGGTTTCCAAACTCAAGAAGGGCCGGCATGTATACATGAGTGCACTTAAATTATGTGCACGGTTCAAAATGGTACATGACCACATGCATAAAGGTTCACTAAAATGATAATGTGCACAGTAGCAAAGAATACAGTGGTATGCAGCATACACGTGGCCAAAGTACAACATGCAAGTATTCAAGCATATCAGTACATAACCAGGGGACATATCAATGATCAACACAAGTTCAAGGATACAAGAGCACAGCAGCATCAATGTATACACACACACATGTGTGTATGTGTGTATATATGTATATGCATTCATGCGTATACATGTCATGAAATTGTCAATCCACCAAGTTTAGGAGCCAATAAAATTATCAAATGGTTTCTAGGGATATTTTTTTTATCAATGAGTTCAAAGAATGGAAAGCAATAAATCTGATTTCATGGCATAAGCAAAAGTGGCAACTTGATATTGCAAAATAATTTCTCCTGAAATTCACAGTGCATGTTACATAAAGGATATGCCAAGAAAAAGTCAGATTTACAGTGGGATAAAAACATGGCAAGTATCATTCAAATAATTCACGCAATTCACAATGTTTCTAGAGAGTCAAGCATGGAATTATCAACATGATTGAATAGTTAATTTTGAGCAAGATTGTAATTCATATGTTCAAAACATTCCAAGAATTCACGAGAGAAAATATTGGGCATAAAAACAAATCGAGTTGTTTCCAAAAATTCAATCAAACATTCACAGCATTTTTAATCAAGGAAAAAATCACGCAACAATCAAACCAAGCCAATTCGTGAAATCAGAGTGGATTAGAGTTTTTATAACCCTATAAATACGACATGATCACATGCATTTTATTTATCGAAACCAAGCAATAAGATCGAGAGCAATAGAAAGTAAAATCATAATTACTCACAAAGGTTTCGATCGAAATTCCCCAAGTCAATTAACAAGCAAAGAGAAAAAGTCGAGCAATCAAAAGATTCTTCCAGATTTGATGTCGCAATTCAATTGGATAGCAAAAATCCTAATTTCACTTTTCTGCCACCATTGAAGAAAAGTTTTGAAGCCAATATATTTTCAAGGGAAAAAGAAATAATAAGAGGCCGACCCTTTTTTTACATAAGGGGGTTTTTGATTTTTTTTCTTTTGTAACCGATCCATTAGTTTTCTAGTTTTTCTGTAAAATTAGGGTAAACTAGTTATAGGATTTATAGTTAGGGTTTACGAGTTACGGGTTTGTAATTTTGGGAAAATCGGAACTTAGGTACAAAGATCAATCCAGGGTTTTGAGCGTAGGATTAGAACAGTTGGTAGCAGGTATCTAAAGTTTACACATATTTTGTAAGTGCGGAGATTGTTTTAATTATAGTAAAAGAATTCGAGAATGCAGCAGTAGGCAAGGGTTTTCTGAAGTTGGGTAAAATCTGTGTCAATTATCTTTTGCATTTATTTTCTCTGTTGCAATCTGTGTTGTGAAAATTTAATATCTTATAAAAATCCATTAAACCTTATTCACATCCCTCTAGGGTTAATCTAGATCCTACAATTACTTAAGTGGTTTAGAAATTAAAAAGGATACCTTAAGGGTTATGAAGTTAAAAACCATAAATAAGTGATTAGTATTTGGTTGGATAATTAGAAAGGTCCAAAATGCAAAATTTCTTAGCGATAAAGTAAATTGAGATATTTTACTTAATTGTTAAGTAAATGGAAAATCGATGAATAGTGACCTTGATTGATATGACATTGGTTTGACCTGATTTGATTTGATAATAATGGCATTAAAGCATTAACAATGATTAATACTTAAGTTAAAGTGATTTGAGATAGTGATTAAGTGTTAATGACCTAAACACTTGTGTTTTTTATGCAATGATGTGATAATTGATGATTAGTGGTTTCCAATGACTGTTATCGGATATAAATGTTAATTATAGTAACATCTAAGTGAATGACATGTATGTATAAACATATATATGTATATAAATTTGAAGTCTCTTTCAAAGAAATACTAGAATGTTCTAGGATGATAGTGAAGATAATGTCTAGGTTTGAGTTTGGAAAAGTTAGTTTCCTGCTCTTTCTGGCTATCCCTAACTGATCCAGTGAACGGAATGGTTAATTCAAAATTTAATTTGAATTTAAAAATGATTCCGAATTTTATTTAATATTTTATTAATAAGATATTAAGTGAAAATTAAGAATTTGAATTTTTAATCCAAATATATTTGGAAACATAGTTTGAGTAATTACGAAAAGTTTTCATAAAGAGGGAAATTTTATTTGAACGGGTTTTGAAGTAATAAAGGCAAGTTTTCAAATTTAAATAGAAAATAAATAGTAACTTTGAAAAGTGAAGTTTGGTTTGGGTATCCAGGAAATGTTTTAATAAGATTTTATTATCCAAATTATCTTAATTATTTTACATAGGACTTCAAAAAAATTTGGACTTCAAATAATAAGTTTTGAAAAAAAAAATATGATTTTAACGATTAAATAATATTAAAATGATTAAATAATGATTATTTACTTTTAAAGTGAAATCATTGAAATATAGTTTTTTAAAGTAGTTATATATGTTTTATATAATTAATAAGTTATTTTGGAAGTAATTCGATTTAATTTTAATTATAAATCAAAGTTTGGTCTGAGTAGGACTAGTCATGAAGCGGTAGTTTGCGAATTTCGACCATTAACTTCAAATTAATGTACCGGGAGATCCTACCATCGGATTTTCCCAAAATGAAAAATGTTTGGTTAGAAAAGAAAAGAATAGTTTTAAGAACCAACGGTTAGATTTTGAAATAAGTCAAAATCAATTTTCCAGAAAAATCCAGAATTTGCAGTAAGTGACTTGGAATTGGATTCTTATGAAATGAACTATTTTTAATTATCAAGAATAGGGATAAATTATGATAAATTATAATAAATGGTTTGACAGTGATTTGAATTGATAGAATGAAGTTTTGGATAATATAAAAGCCATTTTAACTAAACTAGTTAGTATAAGCCTATTCACAACTCTTTTTGTGAAGCTATTGCAACATTTTCTTAAAAAGGGTTATTTAAAGATTTAAACTCAATTGCTCTCATCTATGACTTGAGTGATCGTTTTTGAATGATTAATAAATTAAATTTGGAATTTAATGGAAATCAGGTTGGTGATAATCGAGATAATTATCTGTAGATGAAGACAAATACTATTCGAGGAATTTAAAAGAGTGTGCCCTTATTCCGCTTATAATGTTAGTTTGATACGGAAATTTGTATCGACAATGAGCTGATATTATTCCCTTGAAGAGTTCATTTAGAATGAAATTATGATTTTTGGTTTATCGTGAATGGTGTCATGAATAACATCTATTCTTTAACCTGGTTAAAGACATGATTGGTTTCCAAAGTTAAGTAATAGTTGAATAATGATTTTGGAGATTTAAAACTATGTTAGAGTTTTAAATAAATCTTTGAAGAAAGATTTGAATGAATGGAATGAAAAAGGGATAAATGATGATAATTAGAAATTACCAAAATGAATGTAGATATGGATTAGGGGTAATGAGCTAATCACATTCTATCATAGGTAGAAATTGCCAAAGATCGATAGAGTGGAGATGGTGTCTTACTCTGTGTTCCATTAAGTGAATTGGAATGGGATCTTGATTTAAGTAATAACCTTTGTGTTAAGGTTTAATTCAAATCAAAGAAAAATCCAAAACAGAATTAGAACGGCGTATTGGAGCAGATCAAAGATCAGGAACAGTGTTTGGTTCACATAGCGACTATTTTGAATTTTCAACTGGACGTAACTTTTTATTCCTGCTATGAAATTTCAAATTTTCGGATTCGTCGGAAAGATATTTTCAAATAGATTCTAATATTTTTGGTTTCACTAAAATCCGGTTTATATCCTGTGCATTCATTTGAAATTTGAAATCGAATTTTCAAACTACCGCGCCATTTTCAATTCCTTTTATAATTATAAATAAATATTTATATTCTAACGGCGATTCAAATAAATATATACGTTCTAATTCTATTCAAAGTATTTTTCTCGACGTTATTGTTTAAAATAATTCATTTTAAATATTCAAAATTCATCAAAATTGCCAAAATAAAAATTTTAAATTGGTTCGGATTTCCGGGTTATTACAAAATCCATCTTCAAATGATTGCTAAACCATTTGAGACATTCAGCAAGCAGTCCTTTTGATGTGAACGATCCCTGTCTTCACCATCGTCTTTAATAGCATTTGATCCGCTCCAATACGCCGTTCTATTATTCGAAATGGTTTACGGAACCAAACATTGTTCCTGATCTTTTTGAATAATAAGAGCAAATTTAAAATGTGTGGAGAATACAAATCAAAGAACAGTGGAGATGGTGTCTTACTCTGTCTTATTATTCAAAAAGATCAGGAACAATGTTTGGTTCCGTAAACCATTCCGAATAATTGAACGACGTATTGGAGCAGATCAAATGCTATTAAAGACGATGGTGAAGACAGCGATCCTTCACATCAAAAGGACTGCTTGCTGAATGTCTCAATTGGTTTAGCAATCATTTGAAGATGGATTTTGTAACAACCCGGAAATCCGAACCAATTTAAAATTTTTATTTTGGCAATTTTGATGAATTTTGAATATTTAAAATGAATTATTTTAAACAATAACGTCGAGAAAAATATTTTGAATAGAATTAGAACGTATATATTTATTTGAATCGACATTAGAATATAAATATTTATTTATAATTATAAAAGGAATTGAAAATTGCGCGGTAGTTTGAAAATTCGATTTCAAATTTCAAATGAATGTACAGGATTCAAAATAAACCAGATTTTAGTGAAACCAAAAATATTAGAATCTATTTGAAAATATCTTTTCGACGAATCCGAAAAATTGAAATTTCATAGCGGGAATAAAAAATTATGTCCAGTTGAAAATTCAGAATAGTCGCTATGGAATTTTGGCCCTTAAAAATGGAAATTTTGCAAACGACCTCTGTTTTCGACGAAACCACTTTTGTTGGATCCGGGATGTCAAGTTTTTGCTAGATTCCAAAATTCGTAATTTTCTGAATCAATATGTGAGCGTGGTAAGGTAAAACGTATTTTGACAGTTTCAGTCAATTTGGATCGACCAGAAAATGGCCATTTTTCAAATGGTCTCAGAATTTGACGAAATTAGTTTTGTTAGGACCGTATCGTCAATACAAAGCTAGAAAATATTTTTCGGGAATTTTTAAAGTCCGTATGTGGCCCCAGTAAATTGAAATGTGCGTTCAAATTCAATATATAGATTTATATTGTGATTTTGACAAAAACTGATCGAAAAGGATGAACTGGCGTACGAAACATGTCCTATTGTGTTCGGAATGAGGGCAATTAGCTAGGGGCGATAGTCGTTGTGTAACGACCCAGATCTTTGTCAGTTTATTTTAAATATTTAATATCATTTTAAATATTGAATCGATGATGTAAATGAATTTTTATATTAAGTTATCGATTTAAAAAAAATCATTTTCGATTTAATATCGAATATATCGAATTATCGTAATACGAAAACGGTAATAATTGAATTCAGATACAAAACTGAATTGAAACAATTCAGTTGATTAGCATAAACTCTAGTTGAATTGGGGCGATAATGATAATAATATATTATCAATGGATTAAATTGTTTTGAAATAAATTTATATTAATTGAATTTATTTTTAATCATCAATAAATTAGTCATCTTCTTTATATAGTCAAAATTAATTTCAGAACCCATTCCGTTGAATTCAAAATAGGACATAATATTGGGGACGTCCGTCGTCACATTAATATAGCGGCTTATAGATTTCAAGTAAGAGACCATGATATATTTAGATATTTAATTAAAAACAACGTCAAATCAAAAATATATTTATATCATCTCAGAGCCGACAAATTTCTTCTATGTGCAAACATATTTTCTTCTCGAGCAGAAGGATGTCTCCCCATTTCAATATTGCAGAGAGCAGGAAATTAATGGTGTGGTACGGTTTGTCTAATATCGCGTCTATATAAACGAACACGACCTTCGTATCTTCCCATATTCTAAAACCCGAAAACAAATTCCAGTATTCCCCTTTTACATTTCTTTCCTCCGATCAGAAGCCAAATCCTCAGCTTCAAAAAAAAAAAAAAAAAGAAAAAGAAAAAAAAAAAGAGGGAAATTCGAATCGCATTCTGGAGTCACGAACGAATCGAGAGTTTCGTGAAGCTCGAGATGCGTTGAATCACTTATGAGAGGGGGCGATTTCGAATGTCGTGGGTTTCCTGAAGCTCGCTCAACACCACCACGCTCGCGATTTGGGTATGAAAGGAGGCGTTGGTTCTGGTGTGCGGATTTGTGTACTCCCGATGTCAGAAGGGGGTAGGATTGTTGCGATGGGAGCTGGGAACCGAGGGGTTAAAGGGTGATGTGGTTTCAGGTGCAGGCCGACGCCGAGAAATCAATACAAGGAGGTACGATGCCCGACTTCGGATGAGGCGACATTGGTATTGGGTTGAAATGGCAGAGCGATTTCAGTGGTCATTATAGCATTCAGCGCCGGTTACGGAAGTCACGGTGATGAAGGCATATCTGGACAGTGGAGTTGAGGATGTCTGTCTGACGATGGCAACACGAGTGTGGAAGAGGCCAACTGACTGGAGATGGCCTACAAAGCGTTCGATGAATTGTCATAATGGATAATAGCAGTTTTAGGGGGTTGTTTCAGCAGAGTCTATGGGCGAGTAGCTTCATCAAATCTATCTAGTTATACAACAGCGAGGTATACGTTATTTAATAATATATAATACATAGACTAATTCTTAGTAATTCAAATTGGAAGGGAAAAACAGCTAAATCGATTAATTTAAAATAATCAAAGGTACCCGATTAATTTCATCCAAGTAGATTCGTGGCAAACGATATGGAAATGAACAGGAGATTTGGCAGGCGAAAACCACGGTGAGTAAATCTCACTCACCTTTAGAATTATTTTTATTTTATTTAAAATAATTGTCTGTTGCTTGTGTGAATGATTTCTGGCTGCTTTATTTATATATATTAGTTATTTAGGCTATATATATATATATATATTGGGTTGATTGATTGGTTGGATTCCCGCAGTCTCATTAGCGGATGCCCGCAGTTTCATAGCGGATGATTACCCTATACGCCCCACGCTATGATTAGTGGATGACCTTCTATACCGCGATATTCTGCCACGAAGCAGAATGGGTATTATTTATGTGCTAACATCTGTGGATGCAGGAAAACAGGTTGGAGGAATCCAACTGGATTCCTCAAAAATATATTATCTGTTTGTTTATTTGGTTGCATATATATTTTTATATATGATGTGTTAGAAAAATAAACAATTGGTTGCTTTGTGTGTTTTATCACTGGGCTTAAGTAATGATATTTAAAATATCGTGAAAGGATATTTGAGATTTTTAAAGGGGAAATTCTATTTTTAAATAGAATTTGAATTTTTAATGGAAATAAAATATAAACTTGTTTTTTTTTAAACAAGTAGTTTTCTTTATAAATGAAGTTTATAAATAGTTCTTTTATAACAGAGTTATAAATGAAGTGAAAAGAATTATCATTTGATAATTCAGAAATAGAAATACAAGTGTGAAATTTGAATTCGAAATGCAATTTCAAAATAGGATGTGAAATGAAATTTTTAACTCAAATGGAATTTGAGTATAACATTTGAATTTTAAAGGGAGTTTAAATATTTGAATTTTAGAAGGGGATTGAATATTAGAAATTTAAATAGAAGTTCAAATAGAATTTGAATAAACGAGATTAGAATGAAAAATAGAATTTGCATTCAAGGAATTAAATTATAATTTGAATTCGAAGGAATTCAAATAAAGGAATTCAAATAGAGATTTGAATGTAGAATTTCAAAATAGAATTTGAAATATAGAATTTCAAAGAAGAATTAAATAGAATTTGAAATATAGTATTTCAAAGAAGAATTCAAATGTGAAATTTGAATAGAGATTTGAAATGGAATTTAAATATGAAATTTGAATCGAGATTTGAAACAGAAATTCAAGTGTTGAATTTGAACATGGAATTGAACATAGAAATTCAAGTAGAAATTTGAATATGAGATTTCAAAATAGAATTTGAAATAAACTTTGAAATAGAATTTCAAAGTAGAATGGGAAATGGAATTTCAAATAGGATTTCAAATAGGAAATCCAAAGGGTTTTGAAATGGAATTTGAATTCAAGGGAATGAAAATGAATTTGAATATTAGAAATTCAAATGGCGTTGAAAATGGGTTTGAATACTAGAATTCAAATGGTGTTGAAAATGAATTTGAATATTAGAAATTCAAATGGGGTCGGGAATGGAAAATGGAATTTGAATGTAAGAGATTCAAATTGAATTCAAATAGGATTTAATCTATGGGATTTGAATATAAAATTCAAATGAGTTTTAAACTATGGAATTTTGAATATAGAATTTAAAAAGGAGTTTGAATATTTGAACTTCAATAGAATTCAAATATAGAAATGGGAATATAGAAGTTCAAATGGAATTTAAGTATAAAGTTTGAATAAGAGAATTCAAATGAATTCAAGTCTAGAATTTGAATATAGGGAATTCAAATAGAAATTCAAATATTGAATTTGAATATCAAATAGAAAAGGAATTGGGATTTGAAATATAGAATTCAAAAGTGAGATTGGAATTTGAATCAAGGAATTCAAATAAGGTTAAAACGAAGTTGAATTCATTTTTAAGAGGTTTAAAAAGTTTATATATAAATATAATTAAAACGAACTCGCCGCAGCGCTGCAGTTCGTAAAATAGCGATTCGAACTTCAATTGAGGATACAGAACTCAATTTAAGTCGGAATTCTTCGAAACAAGAAACGTCAGGACCAGTTTGATAATAGTTTTCTAATGAAGGAGAAAAATCTGGATTTCGTCGTATAGATTTTGAGTTATGTCAAAATCAAATTTTCAGAAAAGCAGCGCCAGAATCGTTTAAAACCATAACGGTTTATTTAATTTTTTTAAAAGGATTTTAAGCAAATAAAATCCGAATCTCTATTTAGAAAAATCCAGATTTGAGTTATAAAACATATGTGAACTCCAGTGGAGTAATGAGTTGAATTCTGAAACAGAAATCAGATTTTTGATTTATTGAATAGAATTAACTAAATTGAACAGAAATTAGTTAATGAGATTTCGAATGAATATTGAGCTTTAAATAAGTGAATTCGATTTGAGAATTTATATTCGAAATAGAAAAGGAAACTAGAATTGAAATCGAAATTCGATTTGGTTATGAACGAGTTAAATATTTGGTTCGAACATGTTATGTTCACAAGAAGTGAAATAGGCAAAATGGCGAATTAAGAATAAATGGGCGAAACTGAATTCAAACGATTAGATAGTGTTGAATTGAATTAAAAACAGGTGAACAGGTGTTAGACAGGTATGGAATGAAGTATATGAAGTTATTAATGTAGTGCTCGACAAAAAGGTACATGTTTAATTCGTATATGAGATTTTATGCGCCGTATCGGCAAGCCGCTTGGCTTTTTCTTTTTCTTTTTGTGATTGGAAGATACCGGGATGCTATTTGAAATTTCCCGATGCTCCCGATACAGGGGAGGTTATGGCGAATTTTTCCGGGAATTTAAGGAGATAGAATATTTTTCAGATAATTTGATAGTAAAATCAATGTATCGATAAATGTAGAATTCGATAAGGAAATAGAAAAGTGATTTAATTAATGAAATATTAATTAAAGGGCCCAGTGATTGTTTGATATGTTGATTGAACACTTGTTTTTATTCGATAGTTAAAACACAGACTACCGAAGTTTTTGACCATCGTTGTCAATATGGAGAGACCGGTTGGATTATTATCCGAAGAACCACTCCGTATCGGCATAAGCGTTGCGAACCAAGTATGCTGAATATATTGAAGACGGAGTAAAGTGCAAGGGCTTTTCTAGTAATAGAAATAGTGCCTTCGGTTTCGTTCAATCCCAGAACGAACATAAAGGGACGAATGTCTGACAAAGTATTTCCAATGATCAAATGGGTTGGTCTGTATGAATGTATATGGTTGCAACGGATTTATCCCTTAGCATAATATCCAGAATATTTGTGCAAACTCAACTAGTGATTAACGGATCTGACAATGTGGCATTCAAAGTGATTGTGCTGTCAATGAATGGTAAGTATGCGTAGCCTCAGGCCTCAACAACTAGGAAATGACAAAAATCGGGCAGGCAGCATGGCTATGTGGGTCGCACCCATTAGGGTGTATAATCACCTATCTGGAGAAATTCCTTTTGTTTCTAAATCTATCGATTCTGCCCATTCGGGAAACGGTGGTTTGAGTCCAACCGTTGGTGATATACATTCGATACACTCAAGCGAAATGAGTGGTCGGTCATGTGTGGGCCGGGTTGCAAGATGTTCTTGTTGAACCCAGTGTATTCCTCTCTAGAGATACATCATCGGAAGGTGGTCCCATACCTTGTCATGTTGGAAATCCAATCTCCAATAAGCGCCATGCGGGTTTTGATTTTATACTATATATGTGGAGCGTGAGATGCAAGCGTTCTGCTATTTGGTTATTTACTTGATGTAGACATTATTATAATATCACTGGATTTTCGGATCAAAGTGTTTTGGGTTATCGTAAGGTAAAAACCGTCCATGTTTATGTGTGGGCTGGTCTTACTATTATCTTTTCTTTTGAAAGGGTTTTGAAAGTTAAACAAATGGTTGGAGTTTACTCACACCAGTCCCATGACTGACCCAGAGTTTATTTTGTTTTGTTTTCCCTAAACTCTTGGGTGCCCAAATTTGTACGGGCAGTCAAGTGTTTCAGGCTTTTACAGATACACTTGGAGGAGCTTGAAGCAGGAGGCTTCAACGTTAGTTATTTAGAGTTACTTCCGCTGAATCAAATGTTATGTGTACTCTGATGATGGTATGTATTTATGTACAAAACAGATTTGTATTTCAAAAGTTAGGTTATAGAATATATTTTATTCGTTCCGCTGTGAGTTTGTGATCTTCATTTTTCTTCTATTCTAATATTTCTTTCTTTCTATCTCTCACCCTCTAACTTCTTTCTAATAATGAGTCGTATTTCTGTGTTATTTGGGTTGGACGTGTGGTGTATCTAGTCAACTCAGATAGCACGGATTTGCGGGTCGTTTCAGGTGGTATCAGAGCTTAGGTTGAGCGAACACCTAGGCTTGTGTGGCATGTGCTCATTAGAGATAGGGTCAGCAGTACCCTAGAATGAGTTGAGTGTATAGATACGAGAGAGCGTATTTGTTAGTTGATATAAAAGTTGTTTTATATTGTGTTGGCTAGTCTGTTGAGTGGTTTATGAATTCTGGTCGAATCGTGGGACGCCACGAAGTCGATAGGAATTTCTAAACGCTTGAACAGAAGACTGAACATGATATTGTTTTCAAGTGGGTAGATGAAATAATTTTACCCAAAATTTCTATTTTTATATAGAAGGAATAATTTTCCCAAAATTATTATATGGATGTGTTGGATGTTGATTTCATAATCAGATGAGATTATAAAATTGAAATGGTTATATATAACCAAAATAGAATTTGTATGGAGATTAAATATACAAATGAGATGAATTAGAATTGAATTCAAACTAGAATTCAGAATTTAAATCCTGGGGAGTTGGAAAATATTTTCTGAAGTATATTAGATTAATATAGCTTTGTTTTGAAAGGGATTTTTGAATAAAAATCATTTTGAATGGATTCTGAAAGGGTTAAAGCACTGAACTCACTTCAGTGGCTGGGAAATGATTCTGATGATGATTGCAACATCATCAGTGTTCATTTCCGAGTTTCTAAGTGACGAATGGCTACCTTAGGAAAGTTTTAATAGAATTTGTTTGGAAGGAAAACAAGTGGTTTGAAAATTCAAATGTTTTGAGTTTTAGATGGAAATAAATATAAGTATATATTTATGTATTTCAAAGGATTGGAAATGAAAACCCTGGGATTTGAATTCTGGAATTGGAATTTAACTTAAGCAAGTTAAATGGGTCGGGGTGAATAAATTGAATAGAATTAATTTGGATAAATTGGTGTTGAACCAATATGAATAGAATATGAATTAGATGTGAAGGCATATGAAAGGAAGAAGACCAAAAGTTTTGGTTGAAAGTAAAGTCATAGAAATATGAGGAGTTGAGTTTCAACATAAGTGAGATGTTGAAAAGTAATTGTTTTGTACCTTTTTCCTACCTTAGCAATTTCGAGGACGAAATTATTTTAAGGGGGGAAGAATGTAACGACCCAGATCTTTGTCAGTTTATTTTAAATATTTAATATCATTTTAAATATTGAATCGATGATGTAAATGAATTTTTATATTAAGTTATCGATTTAAAAAAAATCATTTTCGATTTAATATCGAATATATCGAATTATCGTAATACGAAAACGGTAATAATTGAATTCAGATACAAAACTGAATTGAAACAATTCAGTTGATTAGCATAAACTCTAGTTGAATTGGGGCGATAATGATAATAATATATTATCAATGGATTAAATTGTTTTGAAATAAATTTATATTAATTGAATTTATTTTTAATCATCAATAAATTAGTCATCTTCTTTATATAGTCAAAATTAATTTCAGAACCCATTCCGTTGAATTCAAAATAGGACATAATATTGGGGACGTCCGTCGTCACATTAATATAGCGGCTTATAGATTTCAAGTAAGAGACCATGATATATTTAGATATTTAATTAAAAACAACGTCAAATCAAAAATATATTTATATCATCTCAGAGCCGACAAATTTCTTCTATGTGCAAACATATTTTCTTCTCGAGCAGAAGGATGTCTCCCCATTTCAATATTGCAGAGAGCAGGAAATTAATGGTGTGGTACGGTTTGTCTAATATCGCGTCTATATAAACGAACACGACCTTCGTATCTTCCCATATTCTAAAACCCGAAAACAAATTCCAGTATTCCCCTTTTACATTTCTTTCCTCCGATCAGAAGCCAAATCCTCAGCTTCAAAAAAAAAAAAAAAAAAAAAAAAAAAAAAAAAAAAGAGGGAAATTCGAATCGCATTCTGGAGTCACGAACGAATCGAGAGTTTCGTGAAGCTCGAGATGCGTTGAATCACTTATGAGAGGGGGCGATTTCGAATGTCGTGGGTTTCCTGAAGCTCGCTCAACACCACCACGCTCGCGATTTGGGTATGAAAGGAGGCGTTGGTTCTGGTGTGCGGATTTGTGTACTCCCGATGTCAGAAGGGGGTAGGATTGTTGCGATGGGAGCTGGGAACCGAGGGGTTAAAGGGTGATGTGGTTTCAGGTGCAGGCCGACGCCGAGAAATCAATACAAGGAGGTACGATGCCCGACTTCGGATGAGGCGACATTGGTATTGGGTTGAAATGGCAGAGCGATTTCAGTGGTCATTATAGCATTCAGCGCCGGTTACGGAAGTCACGGTGATGAAGGCATATCTGGACAGTGGAGTTGAGGATGTCTGTCTGACGATGGCAACACGAGTGTGGAAGAGGCCAACTGACTGGAGATGGCCTACAAAGCGTTCGATGAATTGTCATAATGGATAATAGCAGTTTTAGGGGGTTGTTTCAGCAGAGTCTATGGGCGAGTAGCTTCATCAAATCTATCTAGTTATACAACAGCGAGGTATACGTTATTTAATAATATATAATACATAGACTAATTCTTAGTAATTCAAATTGGAAGGGAAAAACAGCTAAATCGATTAATTTAAAATAATCAAAGGTACCCGATTAATTTCATCCAAGTAGATTCGTGGCAAACGATATGGAAATGAACAGGAGATTTGGCAGGCGAAAACCACGGTGAGTAAATCTCACTCACCTTTAGAATTATTTTTATTTTATTTAAAATAATTGTCTGTTGCTTGTGTGAATGATTTCTGGCTGCTTTATTTATATATATTAGTTATTTAGGCTATATATATATATATATATTGGGTTGATTGATTGGTTGGATTCCCGCAGTCTCATTAGCGGATGCCCGCAGTTTCATAGCGGATGATTACCCTATACGCCCCACGCTATGATTAGTGGATGACCTTCTATACCGCGATATTCTGCCACGAAGCAGAATGGGTATTATTTATGTGCTAACATCTGTGGATGCAGGAAAACAGGTTGGAGGAATCCAACTGGATTCCTCAAAAATATATTATCTGTTTGTTTATTTGGTTGCATATATATTTTTATATATGATGTGTTAGAAAAATAAACAATTGGTTGCTTTGTGTGTTTTATCACTGGGCTTAAGTAATGATATTTAAAATATCGTGAAAGGATATTTGAGATTTTTAAAGGGGAAATTCTATTTTTAAATAGAATTTGAATTTTTAATGGAAATAAAATATAAACTTGTTTTTTTTTAAACAAGTAGTTTTCTTTATAAATGAAGTTTATAAATAGTTCTTTTATAACAGAGTTATAAATGAAGTGAAAAGAATTATCATTTGATAATTCAGAAATAGAAATACAAGTGTGAAATTTGAATTCGAAATGCAATTTCAAAATAGGATGTGAAATGAAATTTTTAACTCAAATGGAATTTGAGTATAACATTTGAATTTTAAAGGGAGTTTAAATATTTGAATTTTAGAAGGGGATTGAATATTAGAAATTTAAATAGAAGTTCAAATAGAATTTGAATAAACGAGATTAGAATGAAAAATAGAATTTGCATTCAAGGAATTAAATTATAATTTGAATTCGAAGGAATTCAAATAAAGGAATTCAAATAGAGATTTGAATGTAGAATTTCAAAATAGAATTTGAAATATAGAATTTCAAAGAAGAATTAAATAGAATTTGAAATATAGTATTTCAAAGAAGAATTCAAATGTGAAATTTGAATAGAGATTTGAAATGGAATTTAAATATGAAATTTGAATCGAGATTTGAAACAGAAATTCAAGTGTTGAATTTGAACATGGAATTGAACATAGAAATTCAAGTAGAAATTTGAATATGAGATTTCAAAATAGAATTTGAAATAAACTTTGAAATAGAATTTCAAAGTAGAATGGGAAATGGAATTTCAAATAGGATTTCAAATAGGAAATCCAAAGGGTTTTGAAATGGAATTTGAATTCAAGGGAATGAAAATGAATTTGAATATTAGAAATTCAAATGGCGTTGAAAATGGGTTTGAATACTAGAATTCAAATGGTGTTGAAAATGAATTTGAATATTAGAAATTCAAATGGGGTCGGGAATGGAAAATGGAATTTGAATGTAAGAGATTCAAATTGAATTCAAATAGGATTTAATCTATGGGATTTGAATATAAAATTCAAATGAGTTTTAAACTATGGAATTTTGAATATAGAATTTAAAAAGGAGTTTGAATATTTGAACTTCAATAGAATTCAAATATAGAAATGGGAATATAGAAGTTCAAATGGAATTTAAGTATAAAGTTTGAATAAGAGAATTCAAATGAATTCAAGTCTAGAATTTGAATATAGGGAATTCAAATAGAAATTCAAATATTGAATTTGAATATCAAATAGAAAAGGAATTGGGATTTGAAATATAGAATTCAAAAGTGAGATTGGAATTTGAATCAAGGAATTCAAATAAGGTTAAAACGAAGTTGAATTCATTTTTAAGAGGTTTAAAAAGTTTATATATAAATATAATTAAAACGAACTCGCCGCAGCGCTGCAGTTCGTAAAATAGCGATTCGAACTTCAATTGAGGATACAGAACTCAATTTAAGTCGGAATTCTTCGAAACAAGAAACGTCAGGACCAGTTTGATAATAGTTTTCTAATGAAGGAGAAAAATCTGGATTTCGTCGTATAGATTTTGAGTTATGTCAAAATCAAATTTTCAGAAAAGCAGCGCCAGAATCGTTTAAAACCATAACGGTTTATTTAATTTTTTTAAAAGGATTTTAAGCAAATAAAATCCGAATCTCTATTTAGAAAAATCCAGATTTGAGTTATAAAACATATGTGAACTCCAGTGGAGTAATGAGTTGAATTCTGAAACAGAAATCAGATTTTTGATTTATTGAATAGAATTAACTAAATTGAACAGAAATTAGTTAATGAGATTTCGAATGAATATTGAGCTTTAAATAAGTGAATTCGATTTGAGAATTTATATTCGAAATAGAAAAGGAAACTAGAATTGAAATCGAAATTCGATTTGGTTATGAACGAGTTAAATATTTGGTTCGAACATGTTATGTTCACAAGAAGTGAAATAGGCAAAATGGCGAATTAAGAATAAATGGGCGAAACTGAATTCAAACGATTAGATAGTGTTGAATTGAATTAAAAACAGGTGAACAGGTGTTAGACAGGTATGGAATGAAGTATATGAAGTTATTAATGTAGTGCTCGACAAAAAGGTACATGTTTAATTCGTATATGAGATTTTATGCGCCGTATCGGCAAGCCGCTTGGCTTTTTCTTTTTCTTTTTGTGATTGGAAGATACCGGGATGCTATTTGAAATTTCCCGATGCTCCCGATACAGGGGAGGTTATGGCGAATTTTTCCGGGAATTTAAGGAGATAGAATATTTTTCAGATAATTTGATAGTAAAATCAATGTATCGATAAATGTAGAATTCGATAAGGAAATAGAAAAGTGATTTAATTAATGAAATATTAATTAAAGGGCCCAGTGATTGTTTGATATGTTGATTGAACACTTGTTTTTATTCGATAGTTAAAACACAGACTACCGAAGTTTTTGACCATCGTTGTCAATATGGAGAGACCGGTTGGATTATTATCCGAAGAACCACTCCGTATCGGCATAAGCGTTGCGAACCAAGTATGCTGAATATATTGAAGACGGAGTAAAGTGCAAGGGCTTTTCTAGTAATAGAAATAGTGCCTTCGGTTTCGTTCAATCCCAGAACGAACATAAAGGGACGAATGTCTGACAAAGTATTTCCAATGATCAAATGGGTTGGTCTGTATGAATGTATATGGTTGCAACGGATTTATCCCTTAGCATAATATCCAGAATATTTGTGCAAACTCAACTAGTGATTAACGGATCTGACAATGTGGCATTCAAAGTGATTGTGCTGTCAATGAATGGTAAGTATGCGTAGCCTCAGGCCTCAACAACTAGGAAATGACAAAAATCGGGCAGGCAGCATGGCTATGTGGGTCGCACCCATTAGGGTGTATAATCACCTATCTGGAGAAATTCCTTTTGTTTCTAAATCTATCGATTCTGCCCATTCGGGAAACGGTGGTTTGAGTCCAACCGTTGGTGATATACATTCGATACACTCAAGCGAAATGAGTGGTCGGTCATGTGTGGGCCGGGTTGCAAGATGTTCTTGTTGAACCCAGTGTATTCCTCTCTAGAGATACATCATCGGAAGGTGGTCCCATACCTTGTCATGTTGGAAATCCAATCTCCAATAAGCGCCATGCGGGTTTTGATTTTATACTATATATGTGGAGCGTGAGATGCAAGCGTTCTGCTATTTGGTTATTTACTTGATGTAGACATTATTATAATATCACTGGATTTTCGGATCAAAGTGTTTTGGGTTATCGTAAGGTAAAAACCGTCCATGTTTATGTGTGGGCTGGTCTTACTATTATCTTTTCTTTTGAAAGGGTTTTGAAAGTTAAACAAATGGTTGGAGTTTACTCACACCAGTCCCATGACTGACCCAGAGTTTATTTTGTTTTGTTTTCCCTAAACTCTTGGGTGCCCAAATTTGTACGGGCAGTCAAGTGTTTCAGGCTTTTACAGATACACTTGGAGGAGCTTGAAGCAGGAGGCTTCAACGTTAGTTATTTAGAGTTACTTCCGCTGAATCAAATGTTATGTGTACTCTGATGATGGTATGTATTTATGTACAAAACAGATTTGTATTTCAAAAGTTAGGTTATAGAATATATTTTATTCGTTCCGCTGTGAGTTTGTGATCTTCATTTTTCTTCTATTCTAATATTTCTTTCTTTCTATCTCTCACCCTCTAACTTCTTTCTAATAATGAGTCGTATTTCTGTGTTATTTGGGTTGGACGTGTGGTGTATCTAGTCAACTCAGATAGCACGGATTTGCGGGTCGTTTCACGTTGAGTTCGATTTGGAGTTCGTGACGAAAAATAACTTGTTGGATTTTAAAATTAAAATTAAATATTATATATATATATATATTAAAACTTGGTCAACCCTTCTCCTATACATCCTCCACCGTCAGTTATCAAATTGAAAAAAAAGGGGTCGCGCTCTACTGCTCCACCGCCGGCGGAGCTCCGCCGCCCCCCTTGGCCCCGCCGCGCTCAGCCCTCTGCCTCCTCTGGTCCCCCTCCTCTCCGATCCTCCTCAAACCTCGCAGCCCCTCTCTCGAAACCCCTAAAATGCACCCCCTGGAAACCGTACACCGTCGAAACCCCCCCTCACTTCACCTATGCCTCCTCCTCCCATCGCTTCTCCCATCTTCTTCCTCTTCTAGTTTGGTCCGTAGCCCCATCCCCTAACCCTAGAAATCGCCACCCATAATCTATACATTCGCCGCACTGGAAGCCCCAACACCGGCGCACGGGAAGCCGCGCCACCCCTGCCCTCCAAGCAGTCCGACAGCGAACGCCACCACGCCCCCTCTCGATTAAAAAAAAAGTGAGTGTTTTAATTTAGTTTTCTTTATATATGTATATAGGGATTTTAATTATAATATATATATATATATATATATATATATATGATTTTTATATTAGTAGCATATCAAAAATATGATTTTTATATTAGTAGCATATCAAAAATATGATTTTTATATTAGTAGGATATTAAAAATATGATTTTTATATCATAGAGACAATAAAAATAGGATTTTTATTATCTAGGTAGCGAAGTAAAAATACGTTTTTTATCGTTTGAATGGCAATGTAAAGATGTGATTTTTATATATTCATTAACGATGGAAAAATGTGATTTTTAACTATGTAGCGTGATTATAAAAATATGAAATTATTTTTAGAAAGATAAAAATATAATTTTAGCCTATGTATGTTATTTATAGAATAATCATACAAAGAAATAATTACTGATCGGTTAAAAATATAATTTTTAACGTAGGTATACTACATAGATCGGCAATCAAAGCACGGCGGAGTGGAAACCCAAGGTGAGAACTCCTCACTGTAATTTTCTTTATACAGTTATTTATTGTGTAACTGCATATATGAACTGTTTCCCCGTCGTCCACAGACCATGGACGACTTGTGTGTTTGTTTGGTTATATTGTGTTGTGGTTTTTGGTTGATTAGTTTGTTTATTTGGATTGGTTTGGGGAAATGAAATGGAATTGATTAGAATTGGTATGTGTATGGCATGGGCCATTATTAGACCGGGGATAAAGCTGGGCCTTATCCCGTTCCTAGTATCGCGCCATTATGCCGCCAAAATTTTCTAAAATATATTAGAACGTTAAAAATACCATTTTTATTTTGTAAAGGAACCGAAAAAATATTATCGTTAAAAATATAATTTTTAATGTGTATATGAATAAAATAAGTATTCATTTACAAATCAGACGATTTGTTTATGTACAAACATTTGACTGATATCGATTGGGACGATAAACTTTACACATCGCCCAACTGCACAAATAAAACCTGTGTTTGATTGTTTGAAACCCCACACGGGTGTTGGGATGAAATTGGACATACACTAATCCCAATAATTAGCTGTATGTCGATCGATTGATTGACAGGCTGTTATAAGCGTTAAATATTTATATTTGATGCTTATGCAGTGTAGAATGCATTCTGGATGATGAATTGCTGTTTTCATTATTGTTATACACATTTGTTGTGTGAAATCCATATAATCAAATTATATGATAATTGACTGTGTTTGATTCCAGTTCAGAAAGAATGAATATTTAAAAAAAACGATTATTTTAAAATAACGAATATTATCAAATAATATTCAGAAAAGAATTAAAATCTAATTTTGATGTCCGATTTGGGATGGACACGAATATATTTAGATATATAAAGCCGTGTTGATTAGATTGACGCCATTTTGATGTGAACGATATTTATACCAATTTTATTTATTTTTATAATGAATATTGAAAAGAAATTGATTTCGAAATCTAATGGTTTGAAAAGAATATCATTTATATATATCGATGATATGGAATATTCAATTTTGATTAGAAATTGAATAGGAAGTTGAAATCGTTTTGAAAACGAATTTTAAACGATTTATACAATACGTTTTAAATGGAAATCGATGAAATATATATTATATATTATATATATATATATAATATAATGGCCTGAATAGAACGCGCCGCGCTGCGACAGTTCACGAATTTCGACCATTGACTTCGAACGGATATTATGGGAGATCCGACCGTCGGATTCTCCTAAAACCGGAACCATTGGGTTGGTATCGAAAAGAGCTTTCTAACGAATATAATAGATTTGAAATCTAATGGTTGAATTTGGAATTATGTCCAAATCAAATTTGGAAAAGGTCGTTGTAAGTGCAGTTCGATGGCCGTTTATGGAAATCGACTGTACGGGCCTTGATAAAATTATTAAAAATATCGGTAATTAGTGTAAAATCATAAGAAATGATTTGGAAAGAATTGGGATGAAAAATTCCATATTTGAAAAGATAAAAATAGATTTTTATCAAAATGAACTAATTTTGAACTAGAATAATAAATCCAATATTTTTAAAATAAATAAATTGGATTGGAAATGGTTTTGAAGATAACCGGACTTTCCAATATATAAATTGGAAATGGATTTGAATCGAAATTGTCTTCGGAATATTTCGATGTTGGATTTCGTGATTATACTTATATTGTTATGGAAATTTGAAAGATATATTTATATCGTTATTTCTAATACGATATTTGTTGGTCGTAGAATTTGATATTGAATATAAGCCGATATATTTTCTATTCGGAGCCTTGTATTTAATATCAAATGGGATTTGGGTTTGTCGTGAATGATGTCTTCATTAACACTGTTCTTAAACCCAGTTGAGAAAAAGGATTAAATCTTTTTATTTAGATTTAATGAAATGTACCAATTAAATGATATTTAATTGGAATTGAATTGGAATTGATTTTTGGGTTTATCTTGAATGGTGTTTTAAACAACACTTGTTCTTTAACCCGATAATTTATGGAATGTGAATTGGGTTTGTTGTGAACTGTGTTTTAGTGACATTCGTTCTTTAACCCGATTCACAGTGAAATGTGATTTGGAATTTATAAATCTTTTGTTAATATTTAAAGGAGATTTTCCATAGTAAAGTTTTCCAATTTAAATAAAATAAATTGGAATGGAATGGAATTCGAATTGGTAATAATCGAAATGAATTTCTGTGGATGAGGACTGCTAATATATATGGAATTTAAAAGGCTTTGCCGTTATTCCATTTATATTGTTAGTCGGATATGGAAGTTTATATCGATTATATATATATCGATTTGTTTTCCATGAAGATTCCATGGTTAATGGAATGTGATTTTGGGTTGTCGTGAATGGTATCCTTAATGATACTGTTCTTAGATACAACGGAGTTAAAAAAATCAGAAACTAACTAGAGATTAGTTAAGTTGGATAGTTTCTTGGGTATTGATCTGATGTTGGTTTAGGCCTTCGGGGTTAACACTTAGGGAATTATTCACTTGTTAATTTACGGTTAAAGGCTGATGGAATAGAATGTGATTTTGGGTTTATCGTGAACCGTGTTTTAAATGACATTGGTTCTTTAACCCAGTTAAATACAGGATATGATTTCCCAAATTAAACAATCATTAATATTATTTTTGGGAAGACTAAAACCAAGTGGAGTTTTAATGAATCTTTAATTAGATTGAAATGATCGAGAATGGAGTATCACCAGTTATGCTCCAGGCGATAGTTAAATCTTTAATTAGATTTGAACGTGAAATGGTAATTGAATTTACCGATAACACCGTGGTGTTAATTATGAAGTATTACCAGTTTTATTTCATGGGATGAATAGGTTGGGGTTGGGAAATTAAAATAAATGATTACTTCGGTAAGGTTCGTTAATCACGACTAGTTTGGATAAACCATAATATGGTTTGAATTGATATTCAAAGGAAGATTAAAGAATAAATTTAAAGAATTTATCTTTGATAAAATTAATGGGAACCTTTCCCAAAGTAAAAGAATATTTGAATAAAGGAATATTCTGGATTGGAATAAGGCGTATGTTGTGTTTTTATAACACTTGTTTATTATGTACGCGAGCTATTCGGAAAGACCGGGTTTATCCCATTCTAAATAACTGAATCGATGAGAAGTCGACGATGAAGACGGTGGTTGAAGACCGGAGGTCTTCACATCGTTTGGATAATTACCGATGATCTTGATTGGGCGGTACACCCAAGAAGAGGGAATCAGTTGGTGATCGTCCAGACGTACTTCGAGATCGATGGATATGCGAGGAATAAGGTTCCTCCGGTTTTGTTCAGACCCAGAACGGACTTGTAAATGGATGTGTGTCTGACATTGGATTTTATTCTGTGTTGATTGATTTCTATTAAATATATATATGTTTGGCGGCGGAGAATTTATTCTCTTGCTTAACGCCCTTCTCTGAGACATACGAGCTCAGAGGTTGTATATCGATAGATATCAGTCGCATGGCATGAATTGCCTGTGTGGCATGCTGAGATGCAAATGATCAAGGCTTCTGTTGAAAAGCAGAGACTTGTGGTTGATGATCAAAGCATGACTTTAATACAGCGTAGCTTTTTGTAGCGTTAATTCGCGAGCCTCACACCCCGGTGTGAACCAGAAATGGGAGAAGGACCTCAGGGAGGGCATGTGTTTCCTTCTAGCTAGGAGTGGTGTTTTGGGTTTTACACGCCCGGACATTTTACTTATGTGGATGATGGATTGCGAGGCGCCTCGGTTATATCGGTCGATCAGGGACCGATGGAGTCATTTGGCTCATTTACGCCCCATAGGGCGGGGAAACACAGCGTTCAGGCATTATAATCCACATCGAGTGGACCGGCCCTGACGATCCAAGGCTTGCCTGCGCGCTTGCCTGAGGGACAGGCTAGAGCGTCTTGAAGCGGTAAGGACGATCCCTTGCCTTGGTTCACAGATGTAAATCCAACTTCCAATACGTGACAATTGCGGTTTTCGTTGTATAGCCTAGTATTGGCGACATGATATATGGTACCCATGCCGTTTAGGATTGATACATTTATATTTGAAGTTGTTTTATACACTATACACTTATAATAGTATCAAATGATTTGTTTTAAATGTACCAAGCATGTTTGGGTATTATAACGGAAAACCCTATCATCTGGCTTGCGTTGCATTGTGTGATGGGACCTGGGTCTTATAATAGCTTCATTTTTCCAAAAAGCATTGCGTTGTTTTGTTATATGCACTGGTATTCTTGGGAGGAAACCCGTTCCATGTTATATGGCGTGGTCCCTTGATATATCTGATTTAAAGTAAAGTTTTAAATAATTGTTTTAGTTCTCACACCAGTCACATGACTGACCTGGAGTTTATTATAATAACCTAAACTCTGGGTGTCCTTATTTTCGACACGGGCAGCTAGTAGTTTTGGTTTTGTAGATTTATCCTCACAGGAACGTGGTTTACAGCTGGAATGATATTCGAAAAGCTCTGTATCTGTATATTCTTTTCAGTTGTGCTTTGTATTATTTTCCGCTGCTAAGTAATGTAGTTAAATCTCTGATATTTTTCTCATGTGTTATATTTATTCATACTCTGTATATTCTTGTATTCTGATGGAATTGTTGTAATAAGCAATGAAATGTTCTTCTGTTTGTGGTCCGATGTGTGTTGTTCTCAAAGCAATCCGTGCTTTCCTCCATGGGGAAGTTACGGGTCCTTACAGATTCTATATTAGGTAAGTGGTTGTAGTTCGTACGTGCTCGTAGGAATTCCTCATATGCAAGGGACTCTCTCCATTTTTTGGACGAGGAATAAGGTGCCTTTGGTTTCGTTCATACATAGAACGAAATTGTAAATGGATTGTGTACCTGACGTTGTAATTTACTGCATATAAATTGATCTCTGTTAAATATATATATATGCTGGTGCCAGAGAATCTATATCTTTTAGCTTAACACCTTTTGTTACTACCAAAATTAGCGCCGAGACAGGTTGACGGTGTAGGGTCATCGGACCATCACAGGCATAGAAGAATAATCCGTAAGCAATGACCAGGCTCGGGACAAAACTGAAAGCCTAAAGGAAGTGTCCTGAAAGTCAAGCAACTGGCACCATCATCAAAGCAGGAATCTCAAATCCGATATGAAGAAAGACAACCAGTAGGGTATTTCCGGCATGAAAGGTAATCAACAAGTGGTCATCCAAAACCGGAAGATGATGGAGAGAAAGATCAAGGATTCTACAAACCAAGACCCGGAATGTGATAACCCCAAACTTCCACGGGTGAAGGCAAGGAGAAATCATTTTTGGAATACAACATAAATATAATAACACGGAACACAGATACAATATAGCATAGGAAATTCATAGAGTAACAACATCATAGCAGCGGAAAATATAATGTCATTAACCACAGAAAAACCACAGTCACAGGAAACTAAGATTATTACAACAAGTTTATAAAAAGGAATAAGTTTCAACTCCAAAATAACATGAAATGGAAATAAGTCTGATGTCTGAAATCAAAAAGGAAAATGCGATAAAGCAAAAGAAAAAGGTCCTCGAAGCTCCAAGTCATCACCTCTTCTCCAAAGCAAAGAATGAACCTGTCTACTTGGCTGCCCGTGTTGAAGAGAGGGCACCCAAGTTTGCAAAAAGGGGAAACAAACTATGGGTCAGTCGTGGGACTGGTGTGAGAAATCATAACTAGTTTAGTAATAATAATATGACACATCCAAAGACCACGCCGCTAATGCGGAACGAGTTTACTCAATGGATTGTCGTGCATAATTTAAAGTGTCAGAACGTACAACATCGCAATGCTTTTTAGAAAAATGGAATCACCATAAGACTCAAGTCCCATCACACAATGCAACGCACACCAGAGGACAGAGTTTTCCCTTATGGTGATTAAACATGCTAAATACGGCAAATACGAGTTTAATATTATTATTAGTGTATAATAAAAACATTTCAAAATAAATGTATCAATCCTAGGAAACATGGTACCCCATCCTACTATATCTCCATACTAGTAATACAATCAAAACCGCAGGGTCGTATTTGGAATTTGGATTTCCATCCGAGTCAAGGCTAGGGAGGAGCTCCTTACCGATTCGAGACACTCTAGCAATGCCCCAGGATTGGTACTCTGTCCAACCCTTGGATCCTGCAGGGCCGGTCCATACGTTAACGCTTAATGGATTGGCAATTCCTGAACACACGCTTCCCGGTCCTTTTGGACCTATAATACGGCCAGAGGCGACCGCATATATCCGAGGCCTCGAAAAATCCAACAACCACAATGAATAAATGCCAGCGCTGGTAGGTCCCTGGCACCACTCTAGCTAGAAAGAAACGTGTGCACTCCCTGCGTTCCCTTCTCCCGTTTTAGACTCCGCCGGTGTGTGAGGCTCGTGAAGTCACGTCATACACAAAGCTATGCCTAGACAGGCTATGCTTTGATCATTCCACAAGGCCTGCTTTTCAACAAGAAACCTTGATCATTGCATCTTAGTATGCCACACTGTCACTCCATACCATACCATTGCTTCTCCATCAATACATAAATGGGTGTTAAGTAGAGAATAAATCCTCCACCACCAATATTTATATATTAACAGAAAATCAACAATATGATATATAACGAAGTACGATGTCAGACACACCATCCATTTAAACTTATGCTTTGGGTCTGAACGAAAGTCAAATCCGTGAAACCAACACGTACGTCTGGGCAATGACCTTGACCCATGAATTGGTAGCAAGTCAATTCAGAGTCTCGATCGCTGTCCATTCGAGGGAAGATTTACGGTCTTCATGTGCCGCCTTCATACTTGGATTCTTGAAATCGTACAATCATTTGGAATGGGATTAACCCGGACTTTCCAAATTATCTCGCATACTTATAGTTTTGAAAAAAAACTATTTTGTGTCGTTATATTATTTTATAACGGCTAATTCTTGTCTTAAAATTTTTTTTTTTTTTTTTTTAAATAGTTAAACTTCTTACTTAACGACGAATTCTCAGAATCTTACTTTTATTTACATTAAATAAAATGTAACTTTTCATTACATGTCGCATTATTATCTTATTTACATTTAATAAAATGTAAACTCGCCTTTACATGTCGCATTCTTATATATTATCATCAAAAATAATGTTAACTCATTCTCCAGTGTAATTCTTCTTTTAATATTAACATTTAAAATAAATGTTAACTTCCTACGATGTAAATTACATTTAATTTACATTAAGATAATGTAACTCATCCTATGTTAAGTTACTTTTTAATTAAAATAATATAATTTAATCCTACGGTCAATTCTCTTAAATTTACATTATAAATAATGTAACTTATCCTTTGATTAAACTTTCTTTTATTATCTACATTAAAAATAATGTATATTAATCCTATCGTTAAACTCTTTTTAATATTAACATTAAAAATAAGGTTATTCTCATCCTACGGTGCAATTCTTCTTTTAATTTACATTATAAAATAATGTAACTCATCCTACAGTTAATTCTCTTTTTTATTTACATTATAAAATAATGTAAAATCATCCTACGGTGAAATTACTTTTATATTAACATAAAAAAAATGTTAAATAATCCTACAGTGAAATTACCTTTTTATATACATTGAAAACAATGTATACTCATCCTACGATGTTAATTTCATTTTTTTTATAACATTAAAAATGATGTTACTCATCCTACGATGTAAATTTCCTTTTTAAATAACATTAAAAATGATGTTACTCATCCTACGATGTAAATTTCTTTTTTTAAAATAACATTAAAAATGATGTTACTCATCCTACGATGTAAATTTCTTTTTTTAAATAACATTAAAAATGATGTTACTCATCCTACGATGTAAATTTCTTTTTTAAATAACATTAAAAATGATGTTACTCATCCTACGATGTAAATTTCTTTTTTAAATAACATTAAAAATAATGTTACTCATCCTACGATGTAAATTTCTTTTTTTAAATAACATTAAAAATAATGTTACTCATCCTACGATGTAAATTTCTTTTTTAAATAACATTAAAAATAATGTTACTCATCCTACGATGTAAATTTCTTTTTTACGGTCAAAATTAGTATAATATTTACATTAAATAAAATGTAAGTTTTTCTGTGGTGAATATTCCTATACTATTCACATTAAATAAAGTAATTTTTTATACATGTCACATTCCTACCTTTATTTACATTATATAAGAATGTAAATTTTAATTATATCGCCAAATTCCCTTCTTTGATTACATACAAAGATGTAATTTTTATTATACAATACAAACTTCTATTTTAATTACGTAGACAATGTAATTTTTTATCATACAGTATAAATTAACATTTTAATTACATAAAAAAAAAAAGTAAATTTTTTTTATCATGCGATGTATTTTCTCTTTTTATTTACATTAAATAATGTAGAATAGCATACGGTGGATTTTCTTTTATATTACATTATTATAAAATAATGTCATACGGTGGAAATGCATTTTTTTTTTTACATTGAAAATAATGTTAATTTTACATATAATGCATTTTCTTTTATTAACATTAAAAATAAATGTCAATTTTACATACAATGCATTTTCTTTTATTAACATTGAAAATAAATGTCAATTTCCATACAATGCATTTTCTTTTATTAACATTAAAAATAAATGTCAATTTCCATACAATGCATTTTCTTTTATTAACATTAAAAATAAATGTCAATTTTACATACAATGCATTTTCTTTTATTAACATTAAAAATAAATGTCAATTTTACATACAATGCATTTTCTTTTATTAACATTAAAAATAAATGTCAATTTTACATACAATGCATTTTCTTTTATTAACATTAAAAATAAATGTCAATTTCCATACAATGCATTTTCTTTTATTAACATTAAAAATAAATGTCAATTTTACATACAATGCATTTTCTTTTATTAACATTAAAAATAAATGTCAATTTCCATACAATGCATTTTCTTTTATTAACATTAAAAATAAATGTCAATTTTACATACAATGCATTTTCTTCTATTAACATTAAAAATAAATGTCAATTTTACATACAATGCATTTTCTTTTATTAACATTAAAAATAAATGTCAACTTAACATAAGATGAATTTTTATTTATTTTACATATAAAAGTGAAATTCTATTTTTGCAATGCAAAGGTTCCTTCTTTTTTATATACAAAAGTGAAATCGACATTACGGTATAAAATTCTATCTTTATAAATTATATTAAAAATGTAAATATAATTACCATGCTAAGTTTCATTCTTTTATTTATAAAAAAAATGTAAATAAGCATATTACGTTAAATTATAGTCTTTTAATGTCAACCAAATTTACCTTAACATACTAGTCTTTTCAATGACAACAAATTTACATTAAAACTCCAATCTTTTTAATGTCAACAAATTTACATCAAAACTCTAATCTCTCATTTACATTAAACATGTAAATAAAAATGCAACACTAAATTTCATTCTTTTTAATTCATTAAAATGAAACATAAAGTTCTAATCCGTTTAATTCATTAAAAGTGAAACATTAAATTTCAATCTTTTGTTTTACATGAAATTGCATATAAACGCATTAACAAAATCTAAGTTTTTTTATTTGATATAAGAAGCGTTGACAAAATATAATCTTTTTACTTACATATAAGATGCATTGACAAAATATAATCTTTTTCTTTACATATAAGATGCATTGACAAAATATAATCTTTTTCTTTACATATAAGATGCATTGACAAAATATAATATTTTTACTTACATAAAAAAAATATGAAAATAAAATCCTAATCTTTTTATTTTCAGTGGACATGCATGTAAAATATAACGTCAATTCTTATCTTTTAATTTCATTCAAACAGGCATGTAAATTTCATTGTCAAAATTTCTCTTTTTCATTTTCAATAAAAAGTTCATCTTTTTACATCGTCAATATTATTATTTTATTCTAAATAAAAATATTGAATCTTTACACATCGACATATTCCACCTTTTATTTTCAATAAAAAGATTGGATCTTTTCATACCTTTAACATTCTCATTTTTATTTTCAGATCCATTCAAATATACAGCAAATGTAATCACACCACAACAGCAAGTCAACAAATAATCACAACATCGCAAATCAGAACTATTCAAATATACAGCATGATTTATGAGCAAGCGAAATAATTAAATTAGATATTAATTATTAAATTTGAATACTCACATTGGTTTGATTCTGATTTACAAGTTTTCTTTTTTATACATAAAATAAAAATATAATTTTTATTTTATACGCAAGTCCTTGGCACACATGAATATAACATATTCTATATACACGATAATATATGATTTTATCGTATACACCAAAATCTAACAAACATGCATACACAATCACAACACAATCATCGTTTAAATAAATATGTACATACAACATAAATTTCATACTGAATGAATATAATAATATAAATAATTAATTTTAATTTTAAAAGAAAATGGAAATCTCACCGATGGTTTCCACTCTGAATTTCGGTTCTGCTTTGAATTTAAATTCTCCTTTAAATTCTGATTTGCTCTATTTTGGTTCTGATTGGTTCCATTGTGTAGTGTTCTTCGCTGCGAATCCAACGCAACGTGAATCGTTCAATTCTGTCGTGATGATTCCAATGGATCTGAAATCCTTGAATTCTGATTCCATACGAATAAGTTATGGTCGTGTAAACATTAATTATGTAGAATAAACTAAATTTGATTAAGGTTTTTAATTAACCTTAACAATCCCTCTTTCTTCTATATTTGTTTGGAACCGTTCAAACCCATCAGCCCCATCTAGAATCGTCGTCCATCTCGCATGCCTCCTCCTTCTCAAAATCCGCACCCAACCGACCGTGTTTGAGCAGCAATTTCGACCATCTCAGGCGATGGTTTCCAATCATGGCCTTTGGTGTTGTCGAGCTCGAAGAGTACTATCAATTTCGCTTTGTAATTCAATTTGTTTGAGGAGATTTTAGTGGATTTAGTTCGGAGCTTTGGGAAGAAAAGATTTTTGAGGAAGAAGAGAGAAAAAAAAAAGTTGCGTGGAATGACAATATAAAGAGACGAATCACTGTAAAAAGAAAAAAATCAAGTCACGGCTATATATTTTTAACGTTAATAAATTATCTCAATTCCCAAATTAATGAGCTGATGTGTCATAAGCTCTTTCATGAAGTTAAGTTAAATTAGGAATGATATAATCAAATTTTAACCGTTATTAATGCTCCCCATTTACTACCAATCAAATTTTAATTCAAACGTTAACGGATTTAAATGAAATAAATGTTCATAAAATTATAATTTCAAAGGAGAGTTATGGTAGAATTAATGGTAATTTATAGACAAGAAATTTCAATGGTTTAATTAATGAAGAAAACATTCCATCTTTTTTTTTTTTTATTCATCACTAATTAACGTAAATAGATTAATTCTAATTCAAATTACGACTTATATAAATTATAGAAATAAAGTGCATATCAACTTTCCACAATTTAGATTGAGCAATTATTTATTTATTTATTTATTTATGCACAGGAAACATTAATATCATTGCCATCTTTAATACGCAGGTTTTGAACATTGCCATCTTTCATTTTACATATATATATATATATATCATGAAACGCTCAGCAACACTAAGGGAAGAAAAATAATAATAATATATTATAACAAAATTTTCTTTTAACACGAACATACATGCATGCATAAATTTCTATTTACCTGTTGCCTTTTTATCCATTTGTTTGGTCTCACACCTATATACAAAATATGTTACATACGTGTATGGCAATATGACAATAAATTTTGTGTATTAATTGCAACTTACTTCCAATTTATCACCAATGAATTAAATAGCAACTGATTTCCTACACTAGTCAATTAATCTATTGCAATTCTTATTTTAAAATTAGTTAACATTCAATGTATTCCTAATTAATGTTATCATTTGTCTTACAATTTATACAAACAAAATTTCCAAATATATATATTACAACATAATGTAAAATACACATTAATTCATATATATATATATATCCTATGCATTGATTACTATGCTTCTCATTTAATTATAATATATTTGTAAAAATTTACAAAATTTGTTAATAAAAAAATGTCAGTTACTGTCCAATAGCTTAACGGATGCTTTACGTAATAAAATTTGTTAACTCTTTGAAATTAAACGTGAATTTCAAATTCATTAGTATATACATATATATTTCTCAATTCCATTGTTGGTTTTCTAATTGAAGGAAAGGGAAATTAATGGGAAAGAAATAAATAAAAGTTACGTGTTAATGAGGTATTT
Organism: Allium sativum; assembly: GCA_030737875.1. NCBI lineage: Eukaryota > Viridiplantae > Streptophyta > Magnoliopsida > Asparagales > Amaryllidaceae > Allium > Allium sativum. The sequence goes on along the minus strand of CM060919.1, from coordinate 814,643,798 downwards.
AATTTCAAAATAATTTGAACCGAGAATGAATTGGTTGAGATCCACAAATTGGTGTGATTAAGTTTAATGTCAAAACCATTTCAGCGCTACTATACCTATTATTTCCAACATGACATTATTAAATAAATGACGTTTCTTATATAATGACATTATCATGGCATTCCTAATAAAATGATATCTTTTCACAAAGATGACATTTTCTAATAAATAACACTTCTATTAACATGGTATTTCAAATGAAATGATATTTTTAATCTAATATAACATGTCTTAACAAAATGAACATTTTTAACATTTCTAGTCTTTATGATTTAAAATAAATTACTTTAAATATCAAAACCCATAAAAATAACCTAAAATAAATTTTTAAATTTACCCTAAAATTCAGGGTTATTACAGTCTTCCCCACTTAAAAACTTTTCGTCCTCGAAAAGGAAAAAGAAAAATAGAAGAGGAAGAATAAACACAGGGAATGTTTTTAACAGAGATGGTAACGTCTATAACATCAGGCTTTCCTCCTCCTTCAGTAAAAGCTGGCACTGAAGAAGTTGGTCCTTTCGCTCCTTCATACACATGGGCCACTTGAGCACCGCTACTTCTCTTAGTCTTCTTCGAATGCACGATCAAGGGAAGAGTCAAAACAACGGAAAAGGTGATTCTAAGGAATAGAAAAGATCGAAGGATGAATGAAAAGATGACGATAAAGTGACTGGCTATTATGTATCTCATGAACTGTTCGCCATAGAATATAGTGATTCTATGTAAATGAATTATTATAGATATGTTATATTCCGCTTTGTAAACCAAAGCTCTGATACCAACTGTGATAACCCCAAACTTCCACGGGTGAAGGCAAGGAGAAATCATTTTTGGAATACAACATAAATATAATAACACGGAACACAGATACAATATAGCATAGGAAATTCATAGAGTAACAACATCATAGCAGCGGAAAATATAATGTCATTAACCACAGAAAAACCACAGTCACAGGAAACTAAGATTATTACAACAAGTTTATAAAAAGGAATAAGTTTCAACTCCAAAATAACATGAAATGGAAATAAGTCTGATGTCTGAAATCAAAAAGGAAAATGCGATAAAGCAAAAGAAAAAGGTCCTCGAAGCTCCAAGTCATCACCTCTTCTCCAAAGCAAAGAATGAACCTGTCTACTTGGCTGCCCGTGTTGAAGAGAGGGCACCCAAGTTTGCAAAAAGGGGAAACAAACTATGGGTCAGTCGTGGGACTGGTGTGAGAAATCATAACTAGTTTAGTAATAATAATATGACACATCCAAAGACCACGCCGCTAATGCGGAACGAGTTTACTCAATGGATTGTCGTGCATAATTTAAAGTGTCAGAACGTACAACATCGCAATGCTTTTTAGAAAAATGGAATCACCATAAGACTCAAGTCCCATCACACAATGCAACGCACACCAGAGGACAGAGTTTTCCCTTATGGTGATTAAACATGCTAAATACGGCAAATACGAGTTTAATATTATTATTAGTGTATAATAAAAACATTTCAAAATAAATGTATCAATCCTAGGAAACATGGTACCCCATCCTACTATATCTCCATACTAGTAATACAATCAAAACCGCAGGGTCGTATTTGGAATTTGGATTTCCATCCGAGTCAAGGCTAGGGAGGAGCTCCTTACCGATTCGAGACACTCTAGCAATGCCCCAGGATTGGTACTCTGTCCAACCCTTGGATCCTGCAGGGCCGGTCCATACGTTAACGCTTAATGGATTGGCAATTCCTGAACACACGCTTCCCGGTCCTTTTGGACCTATAATACGGCCAGAGGCGACCGCATATATCCGAGGCCTCGAAAAATCCAACAACCACAATGAATAAATGCCAGCGCTGGTAGGTCCCTGGCACCACTCTAGCTAGAAAGAAACGTGTGCACTCCCTGCGTTCCCTTCTCCCGTTTTAGACTCCGCCGGTGTGTGAGGCTCGTGAAGTCACGTCATACACAAAGCTATGCCTAGACAGGCTATGCTTTGATCATTCCACAAGGCCTGCTTTTCAACAAGAAACCTTGATCATTGCATCTTAGTATGCCACACTGTCACTCCATACCATACCATTGCTTCTCCATCAATACATAAATGGGTGTTAAGTAGAGAATAAATCCTCCACCACCAATATTTATATATTAACAGAAAATCAACAATATGATATATAACGAAGTACGATGTCAGACACACCATCCATTTAAACTTATGCTTTGGGTCTGAACGAAAGTCAAATCCGTGAAACCAACACGTACGTCTGGGCAATGACCTTGACCCATGAATTGGTAGCAAGTCAATTCAGAGTCTCGATCGCTGTCCATTCGAGGGAAGATTTACGGTCTTCATGTGCCGCCTTCATACTTGGATTCTTGAAATCGTACAATCATTTGGAATGGGATTAACCCGGACTTTCCAAATTATCTCGCATACTTATAGTTTTGAAAAAAAACTATTTTGTGTCGTTATATTATTTTATAACGGCTAATTCTTGTCTTAAATTTTTTTTTTTTTTTTTAAATAGTTAAACTTCTTACTTAACGACGAATTCTCAGAATCTTACTTTTATTTACATTAAATAAAATGTAACTTTTCATTACATGTCGCATTATTATCTTATTTACATTTAATAAAATGTAAACTCGCCTTTACATGTCGCATTCTTATATATTATCATCAAAAATAATGTTAACTCATTCTCCAGTGTAATTCTTCTTTTAATATTAACATTTAAAATAAATGTTAACTTCCTACGATGTAAATTACATTTAATTTACATTAAGATAATGTAACTCATCCTATGTTAAGTTACTTTTTAATTAAAATAATATAATTTAATCCTACGGTCAATTCTCTTAAATTTACATTATAAATAATGTAACTTATCCTTTGATTAAACTTTCTTTTATTATCTACATTAAAAATAATGTATATTAATCCTATCGTTAAACTCTTTTTAATATTAACATTAAAAATAAGGTTATTCTCATCCTACGGTGCAATTCTTCTTTTAATTTACATTATAAAATAATGTAACTCATCCTACAGTTAATTCTCTTTTTTATTTACATTATAAAATAATGTAAAATCATCCTACGGTGAAATTACTTTTATATTAACATAAAAAAAATGTTAAATAATCCTACAGTGAAATTACCTTTTTATATACATTGAAAACAATGTATACTCATCCTACGATGTTAATTTCATTTTTTTTATAACATTAAAAATGATGTTACTCATCCTACGATGTAAATTTCCTTTTTAAATAACATTAAAAATGATGTTACTCATCCTACGATGTAAATTTCTTTTTTTAAAATAACATTAAAAATGATGTTACTCATCCTACGATGTAAATTTCTTTTTTTAAATAACATTAAAAATGATGTTACTCATCCTACGATGTAAATTTCTTTTTTTAAATAACATTAAAAATGATGTTACTCATCCTACGATGTAAATTTCTTTTTTAAATAACATTAAAAATAATGTTACTCATCCTACGATGTAAATTTCTTTTTTTAAATAACATTAAAAATAATGTTACTCATCCTACGATGTAAATTTCTTTTTTTAAATAACATTAAAAATAATGTTACTCATCCTACGATGTAAATTTCTTTTTTACGGTCAAAATTAGTATAATATTTACATTAAATAAAATGTAAGTTTTTCTATGGTGAATATTCCTATACTATTCACATTAAATAAAGTAATTTTTTATACATGTCACATTCCTACCTTTATTTACATTATATAAGAATGTAAATTTTAATTATATCGCCAAATTCCCTTCTTTGATTACATACAAAGATGTAATTTTTATTATACAATACAAACTTCTATTTTAATTACGTAGACAATGTAATTTTTTATCATACAGTATAAATTAACATTTTAATTACATAAAAAAAAGTAAATTTTTTTTATCATGCGATGTATTTTCTCTTTTTATTTACATTAAATAATGTAGAATAGCATACGGTGGATTTTCTTTTATATTACATTATTATAAAATAATGTCATACGGTGGAAATGCATTTTTTTTTTTACATTGAAAATAATGTTAATTTTACATACAATGCATTTTCTTTTATTAACATTAAAAATAAATGTCAATTTTACATACAATGCATTTTCTTTTATTAACATTGAAAATAAATGTCAATTTCCATACAATGCATTTTCTTTTATTAACATTAAAAATAAATGTCAATTTCCATACAATGCATTTTCTTTTATTAACATTAAAAATAAATGTCAATTTTACATACAATGCATTTTCTTTTATTAACATTAAAAATAAATGTCAATTTTACATACAATGCATTTTCTTTTATTAACATTAAAAATAAATGTCAATTTTACATACAATGCATTTTCTTTTATTAACATTAAAAATAAATGTCAATTTCCATACAATGCATTTTCTTTTATTAACATTAAAAATAAATGTCAATTTTACATACAATGCATTTTCTTTTATTAACATTAAAAATAAATGTCAATTTCCATACAATGCATTTTCTTTTATTAACATTAAAAATAAATGTCAATTTTACATACAATGCATTTTCTTCTATTAACATTAAAAATAAATGTCAATTTTACATACAATGCATTTTCTTTTATTAACATTAAAAATAAATGTCAACTTAACATAAGATGAATTTTTATTTATTTTACATATAAAAGTGAAATTCTATTTTTGCAATGCAAAGGTTCCTTCTTTTTTATATACAAAAGTGAAATCGACATTACGGTATAAAATTCTATCTTTATAAATTATATTAAAAATGTAAATATAATTACCACGCTAAGTTTCATTCTTTTATTTATAAAAAAAATGTAAATAAGCATATTACGTTAAATTATAGTCTTTTAATGTCAACCAAATTTACCTTAACATACTAGTCTTTTCAATGACAACAAATTTACATTAAAACTCCAATCTTTTTAATGTCAACAAATTTACATCAAAACTCTAATCTCTCATTTACATTAAACATGTAAATAAAAATGCAACACTAAATTTCATTCTTTTTAATTCATTAAAATGAAACATAAAGTTCTAATCCGTTTAATTCATTAAAAGTGAAACATTAAATTTCAATCTTTTGTTTTACATGAAATTGCATATAAACGCATTAACAAAATCTAAGTTTTTTTATTTGATATAAGAAGCGTTGACAAAATATAATCTTTTTACTTACATATAAGATGCATTGACAAAATATAATCTTTTTCTTTACATATAAGATGCATTGACAAAATATAATCTTTTTCTTTACATATAAGATGCATTGACAAAATATAATATTTTTACTTACATAAAAAAAATATGAAAATAAAATCCTAATCTTTTTATTTTCAGTGGACATGCATGTAAAATATAACGTCAATTCTTATCTTTTAATTTCATTCAAACAGGCATGTAAATTTCATTGTCAAAATTTCTCTTTTTCATTTTCAATAAAAAGTTCATTTTTTTACATCGTCAATATTATTATTTTATTCTAAATAAAAATATTGAATCTTTACACATCGACATATTCCACCTTTTATTTTCAATAAAAAGATTGGATCTTTTCATACCTTTAACATTCTCATTTTTATTTTCAGATCCATTCAAATATACAGCAAATGTAATCACACCACAACAGCAAGTCAACAAATAATCACAACATCGCAAATCAGAACTATTCAAATATACAGCATGATTTATGAGCAAGCGAAATAATTAAATTAGATATTAATTATTAAATTTGAATACTCACATTGGTTTGATTCTGATTTACAAGTTTTCTTTTTTATACATAAAATAAAAATATAATTTTTATTTTATACGCAAGTCCTTGGCACACATGAATATAACATATTCTATATACACGATAATATATGATTTTATCGTATACACCAAAATCTAACAAACATGCATACACAATCACAACACAATCATCGTTTAAATAAATATGTACATACAACATAAATTTCATACTGAATGAATATAATAATATAAATAATTAATTTTAATTTTAAAAGAAAATGGAAATCTCACCGATGGTTTCCACTCTGAATTTCGGTTCTGCTTTGAATTTAAATTCTCCTTTAAATTCTGATTTGCTCTATTTTGGTTCTGATTGGTTCCATTGTGTAGTGTTCTTCGCTGCGAATCCAACGCAACGTGAATCGTTCAATTCTGTCGTGATGATTCCAATGGATCTGAAATCCTTGAATTCTGATTCCATACAAATAAGTTATGGTCGTGTAAACATTAATTATGTAGAATAAACTAAATTTGATTAAGGTTTTTAATTAACCTTAACAATCCCTCTTTCTTCTATATTTGTTTGGAACCGTTCAAACCCATCAGCCCCATCTAGAATCGTCGTCCATCTCGCATGCCTCCTCCTTCTCAAAATCCGCACCCAACCGACCGTGTTTGAGCAGCAATTTCGACCATCTCAGGCGATGGTTTCCAATCATGGCCTTTGGTGTTGTCGAGCTCGAAGAGTACTATCAATTTCGCTTTGTAATTCAATTTGTTTGAGGAGATTTTAGTGGATTTAGTTCGGAGCTTTGGGAAGAAAAGATTTTTGAGGAAGAAGAGAGAAAAAAAAAGTTGCGTGGAATGACAATATAAAGAGACGAATCACCGTAAAAAGAAAAAAATCAAGTCACGGCTATATATTTTTAACGTTAATAAATTATCTCAATTCCCAAATTAATGAGCTGATGTGTCATAAGCTCTTTCATGAAGTTAAGTTAAATTAGGAATGATATAATCAAATTTTAACCGTTATTAATGCTCCCCATTTACTACCAATCAAATTTTAATTCAAACGTTAACGGATTTAAATGAAATAAATGTTCATAAAATTATAATTTCAAAGGAGAGTTATGGTAGAATTAATGGTAATTTATAGACAAGAAATTTCAATGGTTTAATTAATGAAGAAAACATTCCATCTTTTTTTTTTTTTTATTCATCACTAATTAACGTAAATAGATTAATTCTAATTCAAATTACGACTTATATAAATTATAGAAATAAAGTGCATATCAACTTTCCACAATTTAGATTGAGCAATTATTTATTTATTTATTTATTTATGCACAGGAAACATTAATATCATTGCCATCTTTAATACGCAGGTTTTGAACATTGCCATCTTTCATTTTACATATATATATATATATATATCATGAAACGCTCAGCAACACTAAGGGAAGAAAAATAATAATAATATATTATAACAAAATTTTCTTTTAACACGAACATACATGCATGCATAAATTTCTATTTACCTGTTGCCTTTTTATCCATTTGTTTGGTCTCACACCTATATACAAAATATGTTACATACGTGTATGGCAATAGGACAATAAATTTTGTGTATTAATTGCAACTTACTTCCAATTTATCACCAATGAATTAAATAACAACTGATTTCCTACACTAGTCAATTAATCTATTGCAATTCTTATTTTAAAATTAGTTAACATTCAATGTATTCCTAATTAATGTTATCATTTGTCTTACAATTTATACAAACAAAATTTCCAAATATATATATTACAACATAATGTAAAATACACATTAATTCATATATATATATATATCCTATGCATTGATTACTATGCTTCTCATTTAATTATAATATATTTGTAAAAATTTACAAAATTTGTTAATAAAAAAATGTCAGTTACTGTCCAATAGCTTAACGGATGCTTTACGTAATAAAATTTGTTAACTCTTTGAAATTAAACGTGAATTTCAAATTCATTAGTATATACATATATATTTCTCAATTCCATTGTTGGTTTTCTAATTGAAGGAAAGGGAAATTAATGGGAAAGAAATAAATAAAAGTTACGTGTTAATGAGGTATTTAATTTCAAAATAATTTGAACCGAGAATGAATTGGTTGAGATCCACAAATTGGTGTGATTAAGTTTAATGTCAAAACCATTTCAGCGCTACTATACCTATTATTTCCAACATGACATTATTAAATAAATGACGTTTCTTATATAATGACATTATCATGGCATTCCTAATAAAATGATATCTTTTCACAAAGATGACATTTTCTAATAAATAACACTTCTATTAACATGGTATTTCAAATGAAATGATATTTTTAATCTAATATAACATGTCTTAACAAAATGAACATTTTTAACATTTCTAGTCTTTATGATTTAAAATAAATTACTTTAAATATCAAAACCCATAAAAATAACCTAAAATAAATTTTTAAATTTACCCTAAAATTCAGGGTTATTACACGGAAGGACAAAAGGGAAATCGGCATTAACTTTCTCAATGCCAATACAATAAGAGACAAAAGCATAGAGCTTGAAACATAAGAAAATTGTCCAAAAGCCAGCTACCGGGACCCCGGTTAGATGATCACCGAGAAGCCACTACTAGCAAACAACCAATAAAACATTGGAAGATCCCTTACAGAAAGCCGAAGCACACTTCAGGGATCTACTGAAAGGAAAGTCAGAGCCTCTAAGAGAGACGAGCTATCCACACTAATCTAGTGTTGATACTGGAAGGACTGAAAGATCAGTAACCAAGCACTTGAAGCACAAAGGCAAGTTTTATAAATAATTAATAACAAGACCAGAAGCCCGCAACCGGAAGACTCTTAATCGGAAGCCAAAAGTCTTTCCTAAAGCTATCCATACCAACAGGCTTGGTATTGATACAAAGGAAATGAAGTACCGTTAGAGAAATGCTCCAAAGATCGTGACCATCCTTCTGAGAACTAAAGACCATCCTTTCGAGAACCAAAGACCACCCTCCCGAGAGCTGAAACCGACACCCTAAAAGCAATAAGCAAAGCCAAGAGAGTGGCCAAGAGCCTAAGGAACCGGACCAAGGGAAAAAGCGACCGACAGGGGCTTCTGCTGGCCCAACAGCAAAGGGGGCCCCGATTTGTCTGTAAATAAGACCCCAAGGGTCTCATTTTCAGGACCGATTTCTCATTTCTCATTCTTTTACTCTATTCTTCTAGAGTAAACCCTAATTTCCAAATCAATTTGGGGATTTCTATTGTAATCACTTATATATTCAGAATCAAAGATCAATAAAGAGTGGATCAACACTTAGAATATTTCTTATGGTATTTTCTTAGTTATTTCCTCCACAACACACCATATGCTTTCTACATGGTCATGGTCTCGTTTTCCTACTCAAGATTAAACCCTTCTACAGAGTTGTTACAAAACCCCTTATTACAAGCCATTTAGCCTTCTACCGAGGGTTGTGCTTACGAAACCCTTATCCCAAGATAATTGTTGGTTCTTAAGCCGCTTAAGCGTGATGCTCACCCCTTTGAGGGAAGAGTAACTAAAATTTTGGGCTTTAGACCTTGTTATCTAGGAGACGGTGAACTAACTCAAGCTCCTGGAAACTAAATAACCCTATTTTCCCTTAGGCCCATTTTCATAGACCATTTTCCGATGTTGACGAAAAATATCGTTAACATTTTGGTGCTAGAGGGAGGGGCCTGAACATCTGCCCTTGTGGTTAACATTACCTCACATCCAACTGTGATGTTTTGTCCTGGATTAGACTAAAAGCTTTAAAGAAGTAGGAACATGGGTAAAATGTCCCGATAAGAGTCTTTCGAATCTTAAATGGATATGTCAGATACTACTAACCCAAGAGTGATTGAAGAGAAAAGTTTAAGGATGGAAGCCTTGCAAATAATCAAGTGGAAAAATGAAGTAGGACAATACAATCCTGGTTTTTGGAATGACAATCCTTCCAACATTGGACAAGCACCAACATTTCATCTAAGTGGTTCTACATCAAGGGAGAATAACCCCTTCTCTCATATAAAGAAGATTGTCTATGAACAAACCTAAGGAATGGTAATCAAACGAGGAATAATGAAGGGTTTTAACCACTTTGCTTCCAAAAGGACTAAAAGTATAACACTCCAATCTCAAGCAAACCTTGAAAAGAAGAAACAAGGATACGAGTGAAACAATAAGGCTCAGTAACAAAAGGGCTAAGTTCCAACAACAAGAAAGGATGTTTACACCAAGTTTACCCAAAGGATACTACCTTACCACTTGGAAAATATCTATTTCCTAACCAAACAACTCCATTATTGGTCATCTGCAAATAAGAAACCCAAGTACGAAAGGAAATAGGGAGGGCTTTACTGTCACTATCACATGTCGAATGGACATGAAACTAACTACCGTAGAAATCGTTGAAGGGATGATCATCAAATTCCTCAATCAAGGCCAATTACAAGACTAGTAAAGGGATCAAATTAAGTCTGATAAAAGTCCTTTGGAAAAGGATTATCCATAAAATTAAGGGTACGGAAACCCTCTCAAAACTAGAAATAACCCAAGGTGGGTCAAATAGAAAATGGACGAAAACCCTTGTCACCGCCGAGTTGGCTAGGGAAAGGCACCCCCACAGAGATGGGTGATGTGTAAGCCTTTCTCCACTCCCAATACAGAAAGAGATAGGTTAAAGAATCGAAAGCGTAAGCCCCCGACCTACACCAGAAATGGTCATGACAGTGCATCTAATTAGCATGCCCTACCTTTGCTCGCAGAAGAGTACGCCCTGCCTCTACTATGAACTAAGGATGTCCTACCTCTGCTTATATTCCGCGTTACGCATAGAAGGGAACACAAACCTTTATCATCGCCTACGATGGCCAAGATAAGGCAATCCTTGGAGGGGGTGCAGTGTAAGCCTATATCACTGCCTACGATGGCGAGGGTACAACATCGAAAGAGTAAGCCGTAATACCACGCCTACGCTAACCCGGTTTAAGCATCTAAGACCTTATCATAGCCTACAATGGTCAAGATAAGACGCCTCCTGAAGGGAGGTCGGGTAAGTCCTTGGGCCCTGCTTGTGGATAAGCTAGCCTTCACAGGCCAAGAGAGTGGCCAACGAAGCACGTACATCCTCTGCTTTGACAATAACAAGCCCAGAGAGTGGCTCAAGAAGCATGTACATCCTCTGCTTCACCAATCACACCTGAAAAGGGTAACAAAAACTAATTGCCAAAGGTGGTTTCTGGTCTTCTATTCTAAATACCTGAATCTGGGTTGGTTCGGGACTTCTAAATTGGCAAGAAATGGGTTTCTGGTCTTCTATTAAATAACCCAAATCGGGGTTAGGTCTGAAATTCAACCACCAAGGGAAGGATCCCACACTTTTGTCAAATATTTTAATCCAAGATATGTATCAAAGCTCCATTACTACCAGGATGGGATTACTGGAGTTCTATCTTTAATACCCAATTCTAGGGCGTAAGATTCTAATCCTTAAAGATGGAATATATATCGTCAACACTTAAGGCACTGATTTGAGCGTAATATTTGAAAGCCTTAAAACGAAGATAATGATCTTCTATGTTGCTCAAAGAGATTTTCTTAACTCACATATACATCAAGTCATTACTCATTATACAAATAGCCTATACGATGCAAATGGTCACACTACACTAGAACATAAGCTTAAAGGAGAGCTCAAGTAAATATCTTTAGTTTTCCTAATAAAGTAAAACCTTGGGAAAAAGGTTACACTCTTATTAAAAACATCCCGTAAAGGAGGGATTCTTGAGAATACCTATTCGACGGAGATAGAATTATAAACCTATCATCCTATCATGCACTTATTGTCATAATGTTATTAGCTCCAACAAAAAGCGGGCAATATATCATGTGTATCTTTCAAACTAACGCCTAACAAGGTGTGATAAGTCTTATACAGAATAATGCAGTCATTGGAGAAAGGACGTTCTTAGTAAAAGAAAGACATCATGCGTCAGGTGATATCCACACAATTTGTAAACATGTTTACAAATCTGTTTTACAAGTTACTACATACATGATACTATTACAACAAGTATTTCACATTTAAAATATGAAAGTACCACCTCGTTTCGACCACACAAAAGAGGTTTTGTATTGAATTTTTTAACAGCTAGACCCTTTAATCCGAGTTGGGGTGCTCTAGGACATATTCCAAAGATGCATAGCCTGCTTATGTCTTCGTCAGTTCAGTTTCTAATTCATTGATTCGATGGAGCAGTTTGCATATCTCCTCATCTGAGCTGATTGAGGGGTTTAATTTTGCTTACCCTTGCAACCCGAGAATGATTTCATCCTTCTCTTTAAGATGACCCGTTAGAAAGGATATTTGTTTATCCTGGTTTTTAATTGTCACCTTCTGAAGATAGTGCAGCTCATCACATTATGAAATAAGGGCATCTTTAGAAAGGCTTTGTGATTTTGCAAGTGCTAATGAGGTTTCTCCAAGTAGAGGAGACAAAGCTCTAGCTTGGCTTCCCTATTGATACAAAGAAAAAAAACACGGTTGTTTATAAATCCTATTCTAGATGAATAACATTAGCTGATTTTAGCGCCCATCAAAAAATCTACTATGAATATATATACGCATATCAGAGGTTGCCACAACAATATCGTAAATTAAGGTAGCCGAAGGGGTACAAGTATCTCACGTAAATGTTGTATTGTTGTATATTTAAAAGTCTCCTTTAAATCCAGGTATGACTTGTTAAATAACACATGACATACGGTCCCCATTAGATAGAATATGAGTCTCAAACAAGATATGGAAGTTTAGACACAAGAAATAGCTTTATGCATCATATTAGCAAAATATTATTTTCCACTGTCTATAAATTGCTGTAGGAGACCCACAATCTAGAAGCAGTAGTACACCGAAATATACTAGAAAATAAGAATATACCTGAGGTGATGAAGCCTCGAGGAGTACAATATGCTCTTTTCCTTTCTTCAAGTCTGAAGGGTCATTATCCTTTGAGATATTTTCAGTCAAACCCAAGTCAGAGGAAACATTTGAAGGGCCTAATGCTACTTCCGTAAAAGCAGAGATGACCCCTGTAGAAGGATAAATGGCTCCCTTTCTGTTTAAATCCTCAGGAAGTTCCTTGCCTTTGGGGCTAAGGTCGGTATCATCATCCCGGTCATAATCTAATTTTGTAGATTCAATTTCCTCTATACCCAAGTCAAAGTCATTCGAAAGTTCCTCAATATATTAAATGTTTTTGGGTTTGGATTTGCCTTTTGTTGGGACTTCAACCTTTTGTCTGGCCAATTCAATCCTCCCCGTGACTCTATCTCGGACAAAAAGATGTATAGAAGGAAAGTTTATCTCAGGAAACCTTTTGTAGTTATCGGAAAATGCTAAAAAAAAAAGGGCATCCTCACGGTATTCTAATATCATTCTTGGAAACTGGTCTTTTAGGAATTCAGAGATTCTATTCTTGGTCTTGTAAATGATATGGCAGGTAATAGAAAGCTTGTGGTAAATTCAGGAAAGCTGAGCATCTTTCTCCGTCGACCTTTTATTATGGGTAGCTACCATTATAATCTTCTCATCTTCCACCTCATGCTTAAACAGTTGATGCGCCAGCACTTGATCATCTATAAGGAACTTAGATTTCCTTTCTTTCTCCAACTCCGACCTAACCCTTTCATGGGACAACTTCATCTCTGCACACTCTTTCTTGTGGTCCGTTGTCAAAGACTCGATTTTGTGAGATAGGGCTTCCTTCCCTTCCTTAAGAGATGCAGCTTCCAACGAAAGAGGAATAAGCTTTTCCAGAAGAGAAAACCACCTCTTGGAAATCTAAAAACAAAATAAAAGGTTTGAACTCACATAAAGGGAAAAGTAGAGAACAATAAGGTCATACCAGTAGTTGCTTCACAATAAATGATTGTGGAATGCTCCGCAAATATAGAAGAGTAGATGGAATTGAAAAGTTGGTCACTTCGTCAGAAAGAAGGGTGGTCATCGAAGCTTGCATTTTCTAAAATAGGTTTAGATGGACCAGTATGTCTAGAAGGAGAACCCGTCATTAACTCTTGCTCCATTACATTTAAAGATCCAGGAGTGTTCAGAACATGGATACAATGAAGAAAATCACTACTTGAAGTTGCAGCTAAAAGAAAGTAGTGTTAGGGGTCTCCCCAATAGAGGGAATATCAGAAGCAGGGGTATGAAACTCGTCTAGTTCAATAAAACTAGTTTCATGGAAAGAAGAAGGGGCTGAGAAACCGTCTTTGTGCCTCTTAGAAACTGGCTCCCTGTCAATGGAAACAAACCTTCACTTAGCCGAAATATCAGATTGAGACAGGGCCTCTAAAGCAGATTTCCCATCAAGAGCCTAGGAAGGTGGATAAAATAACTATAAGTCAGTATGCAGTAAACATAAGAAAGATTTTGGAAATTACCTTTGAAAATAGTAATTACCTGAAGATCCAAGGGACAAAGGGGACATGTAATAGCCCGCCATTTTGACCGCGCCAAATCGGTGGCTAAACCAACTCGAAGCGTTTAAAACAATAGATTGTTATTGTCTTACAGGGTTTAAAAATGGAATTAAACACAGTCACAAAGTATAAAAATTGCAGCGGGATAAAATTTCATAAGAATATTAGAGTTTACAATATTTGTGCACAACAGAGAAAAATGTAAATTTATGCATAATTCCTTTAAACAAATTTACAGTTTTTGCCGAGCTTTAAGCACGCGTGTGTCTCCTCATGTCACTCTTCTTGAGAGCTGAAATCCTTGCTCAATATCACAACAAGTTTGATTTAAGCTGCCACTACTCATTATTGTTCTCAAAGATCTCACACTATCTAAAATAAGTGACTAAAAAAAACGACTCAACCAGCATTTTCAACCAATATTTGGGAGCAACGAATGAAAGTAAAAGCGGCTGATGTGTATGGTATTAAAGCATAAGATGATTTACAAAAGCATTATTGTGTTACCTGTGCATTGGAAACTCTGTGTTGTCCTTGAATTTCTAGCTCTAAACTGCAGTATACATCACAAATTTTTTTCCCATGTCAAATGATTTGGTATCTTAGACGTGTTGATTTAACCATTGTTTAAATGAAGATGGTGGCACAATAGTACATAGAAATAACATAAATTTTCCACTAATGAAGCAATGTTGGAAAGCATATATACATCATCAATATAAGCTGATAACATCAGTAAAATAACATGCCTAAGTTGATTATATATATTTATATAGATTTTAGAAAGAAATGTCAACACATATAAGAATTCTACAAATGTGTCAAAGTTTATACTTACTTGAAAAAAAAGTCTATAGAATAACTAGCCTAAACCTCAAGGAAAATTAATTTTCTCTAAATACTTGTTACCAACTAGTCAGCAATAGCACTTCATGCCATTTAAATAAAACAAAATGGTAAAGTTTACCAACCTAATCGACAAGGAAAATTTGTTATTTGAATATTAGTTGACATGCAAATGTTGCATGAAAGGTACTCGCGGCTAACACCTAATGGAATGAATGTACTAAACCATTACTGGGAATTTAATATTCCATGTGTTCATCTTTTATATATGTCCGACTAGTGAGTGATGAAGGTTATATTAGTTTGAATAGTTGGTAATAACTACATAACAAGCAAAAATGGCTCACAAAAGATTGAATTTCACACACATCTTATCTTGCTTAATTTATCCATCTATGATTTATCAAAAACAGTATATCCTACAAATATTTTACGGAGACATGTCATATTTACGCAAGAAAGCATATATTAGATAAAAAGTTGCTACATGTAAGTCGAGCATCCACATGATCTTGCAATGGATTGTGATTTCCTCTTAATTTGTACATCAGTAAATATAAAGTCTTTAAAGTAAGATTGGATCAAATATGACAAAAATATTGGCAAATGCAAAAAATGAAAATTCTTCTGTATGTATGTAGTATAAGTAGACATGTAACGAATGAGCATTTATAAGCATGCAAGTAGTAAAACACATTTACTTCAACCATTAGGTACTCAACGATAATTGTATTTGTATAAAAAATGCTCCAGTATATGGAGAAATGGAACACAAAGCTCGATTATCAAAAACACCCCGTTATGTAGAAAAATTAAAGTTTATGCAAAATTGATGTCTACTGATACCTTTATTTTGTCATCCACGCATAGATTAATTGTTAACAGAAACACATGAATTCCTATTGTAATTTGATTAACTCAAATTATTCATTCAGCTCAGTAACATACTGTCGGTTTGAGTTTGATTGCATGTTAGTGGATGTAATTTCGAGTAACATCATTTCTTATAGGAAAACACTTCAATGAGCAATAAGCAGCAAGTATTTAAAAAACAAAATATGACCAAAGTAGTTTGTTGAATGGAGGCGATTAGTCAAATTCACATTTCAAAAACAAACAATCTATAAGCAGTTGATCACTTATTCTAGTCATCTTTGGACCCCTTCTTTTTTTCCACCCAAACAAATCGTGCCTTAAAGCATATGGAAAGTGAACATTGCATTCAAGTTTTCAGAATCTATCACAAAATAAAAGTGATATTTTTCTTGGAAAGATTAAAATAAGGAAACTGCTTTCTGCTCCAATCGTATTGCCTCACTGCTACTGCCGGTGCAAACTGAGGAAGTAAAAAAAAACTTCTTCTGCATCCTTAAAGGCTCCTGATTCTAAAGGAGCAAAATCAGGTGCTCTAGGCTCCACAGTAAGCGCTGCCTCTCCCTTGTAAATGGAGTAACCAACAAAAACTTTAGACATCTGCAGGTGGAGGCCGAGATGGAACAGGGGCTCGAGCACTTGGGTTTTGCATCTAAGGCGGCGCGCTGGTTGGTGAACGGGGCTCCGAGGCGATGGTGACTGTCGAGGGAGGGAGCAAAGGTCAGGCGATGGAGCTAAATTCAATCAGTGGCTAAGAATTTCAAATTTTAGGGAGGACGAATTTTGGGGATCAGGAGGAATCGGCTATTAACAATTTTAAGGAGAGAGGATTCTTCTTTAGAAAAATGAATCCCCCCCCCCCCAAGGAACCGTTGAGAGTAATCAAAGGGAAGTAGAAAAAAATCCAGGACATGTTAGAAACATCCAGAATCAAATAACACGTGTAAACCAATTTTGCCTACTTCCAACATGTGTCAAACCCAATTTAGATAAATATTTTTCAAATGCATATACCGCAATTAATACCATGTATATGCCACACAGTATATTCCAAGTACCATGCCAAATAAATATTTTTAAAACCAAATTCTAAACCAAATTAAATTACAAGATCCGTATTTTTAAGTTCAATTCTACGAATAATTGAAATTACTTAATGACATAAGTATCACTTATCTGCCAAACTTTGATAAACGTTCACACTGCTTTCAACGTTCACCCCTTTGCGGAGCATGGGTTCCAGACTAGTATTTGTTGATAACATAAACTTTGGCAAAATGTTTATACTGAGGTTGCAAAAGCATTTCCATTTTAAAGTAAACTCTACGTTCAAAAATGGATCGACGTCCGAGTCCCAAATGCAAACGTTTAATTCAACGATTAAATCTTAATTTAATTATTTTTAAACATCAAAATTTTTAGAGCTATTACGACCCCCTTCCAAATATCCGGGTTGTTACAGACTTCCCCCTTAAAGAAATTGCGTCCTCGCAATTTACACAGATCCAAATACAACATTATGGAATACCAATGTCTCATCTTAACTCGTCCCAACTTATTTAGATTGTAACATAAGAATATCTCAAGCTTGATTACTCAATAAAATCCTCGTTGCATTTATCATATAAAACAATATGGCAAATAAATTAAATCAGATTGTCATATATAAATCAATAAGATACTCATAACACTTTCCATATATAAAATAGTACGATCCATAAAGGGAGTACCTCACTCCAAAACATCAAAATATCACAATATGATGGATAAGAAATCCAAATGCACTCTGCAAATGTACGATCATCCTGATCGAGTTAAAATCATCAAACCCAACTTGTAAAAGAAAACATAAGAAACGTGCGCATGCAATAATAACAGAGCTCATTCCGAGCCATAATGTTGCTCATCTTGAGCAATAGCCAAGTATTAGCAAATGAAAAATCACCAACATCAAATCGTAACATAAAAATCATCATAAATAATGTGCACATGCTATTAAATAAATTATAGCCCACCCCGAGCTATAGTATTGCTCATCTCGAGCAGTAACCATGTATTATCAAATAAAATCATCAGAATCATCATATAACTCGAATGAGTCAAATATCACGAAAGGTGCATCACTTTCAGACATAGGAAATCACAAAATGTTTATGTAAATTTAAAACTTAATAATCTTCAATGTATGATCGTATAGATCAAATCACAAAATATCATCGTAATATGGATCCTTAGAAATAATTATGCATGTGCAACCACATGATAATATAGCTCCTTCCGATCTTAGCTTAGTACTTATATGTATTCAAGTTAGGCGCCTGTCACTGCGACCCCCCCTCCCCCGACCGAGTGTATCTTGACCCCCCCCCCGGTCAAGTGAATACGTATACGCGACCCCTCCGAGTCTTTGCTTCCCTCCGAAGCAAAGTACTGGCTCAACAAACACAATACGCGTCACTGACTCACAGTTAATCACCCTAGTGGTAACAGTGCACGCCATACCATACGTTCTCTGTAACACCCCACGCCCGCTATGGTCACTCACTATGGGAATGCCATAGCATCGGTGGAGTATTTTAGTGAATATAGAACAGAAAAATTACAACAAGACAGATATAAATAGTACTTGAAATTTAAAATATCATCTCATAACAGCGGAAATAAACATGTCTGGTTACATCATAAAACCACGATAAAAGTCAAGTACAATATCCATCAAAATAAAGAAGTACATAATCCCACTCTCTCATACAATAGCCAGAACAAAAGAAAAGATAACTGGATAACTGGAGCTTTACATCTACCCAAGCTCCTAAAGACTGGAACAGCAATCCGATCAAGCTCTACTACCGCTAGGATCCACCGTAGGACCTGAGGGTTGGGAAAAAGATAAAAACAACGGGGTCAGACATAAGTCTGAGTGAGTCCTATAACTTTAACAATACAATCATTAAAGTAACCAGAGAAGACATAAACTTGACCTACGGTAATATCTGGGGATGAATGGCTACACTAAGCAGCTTGGTAGACTTAGGATAAACTAAGATAACCGTCAGGACGCATCTACCCACCCAAGGATAATTACTAACTGCACCACACCAGTCATTCCTACTTAAAGGTTGATCCCTCCAAGGACTTAGAAAATTTCCCTAGTAGTTTCGTGTACTCCTAGCCCACTACATAGGTGCCGTCTGCCCCTATCTCCACTAGGTGTACTCAGTAATTCTTACCCAGTAGTTTCGTGTACTCCTACATAGGTGCCGTCTGCCCCTATCTTTATTAGGTGTACCCACTACTCCCCATCGATCGGCTCCCTACCGTAGATACCCGTGCTGGTCCCACAGTGGGGTGTATCACTCCCCTAAGTGGCAACCCAATACTATCAACGGTGCACGGCTTTATATCTACACGATGCAACAACGGCTTATCTACCAGCCCGGGCCCACACACGCATATGAAACCCGTTGGACTTGCGTTGCCACCGCTAACCCGTTTGGCCTCTTATAATCAAGCCCAATATGCGTGTCCCATCACTCGACATGGGTCGAGCCCACAAAGATACGTTTGGGATATTGGTTGAAATGGGCCCCCATAAGCTACCCACTTAAGCTTGTCATATATCTAGTGTATCCCACTTAACCCTTTAATCATGTTTAATTACATGTTTCCACTTGGTTAAGTATTCTAATCGTATTTTCTATTGCCACCCAAGGCAACCCACTAGATTCCACATGCCACCCAAGGCAACCACAATATTTCGACATGCCACCCAAGGCACCCACTTAACCCCTCATGTCCCACTACATGCTAATATGGTTAAGTGTTTCTTAATTAATTAAGACCGTGATCTCCCATAAAGACCTCCCACATTAGACTAGCTGTTATGACCGCCTGGTTAAGCCGGTAGAGTCCGGGCAGTCTTACGTCATAACAGGGCCTAACCTCGTGTCTTTACTTTAATCACGTATTTAATTTATGGCTAAGACCTCTCACATTGGGCTGACATTTGTAGCAACTGGTTAAGCCGGTCGGGTCCGGGCAGTTTTACACTACAAATGAGTCCAACCTCGTGTCTTAGTCGATTAATTACACCTAATTAATCACCCCCATATTAATTATCCCTAATTAATATCAAGTTTTCCATAACATGGGTAGACCTAACTCAATAGGTAAATTCCCATGGGGTAGACCTAACTCAATAGGTAAATTCCCACTTATGGTAATTTATTTTTATGGTATGCTTAATCATACCCAAACATACATTTATTAACATATTTACCAACCCCATCGTTCCCCACGTAAATCGTTCTCATTTCATGACATAATAAAGGGGAAGATCCATCACAAATATCATGGGTTTAGCATATAACTTTGTCATGGGTTAAGAGGATGTCAACTTGCATATATGAGCATATATTAACCCAAACTTGCATATTATCATACACATATCTTGCATAACATGTTGAACTTGCATATAAGCATTCTCATAACTTGCATAACATGTTAAACATGCATTTAAGCATACACATAACTTGCATAAGCATCCACATACTTGCATAAGCATGCATAACTTGCATATCACATTAAACTTGCATTTAAACATATACATAACTTGCATAAGCATCCATATACTTGCATAAGCATGCATAACTTGCATATCACATTAAACTTGCATTTAAACATATACTTAACTTGCATAACTCACTTTGTTAAACATGCATAATTCCACTCATTAAATATGCATAAAGCCACTTGTTAAACATGCATAAACCAACTTATTAAGCATGCATAAACCAACTTATCAAACATGCATAAAGCCACTTATTAATTATGCATAATCATAGTAAAACATAGAGTAGCATATCATTACAAATGATTCAAACTCACTAATCCGCATTTAAGACCATAAGTCTCATTATACCCAATCTACTTACTTTAACAATTGATGTTAAAGTGATAGAAACTCACCACTAGCAAATTTGCACTCCAAATGAAGAAGATTAAGATGCTTAGAATGGATTAGAGGTTGATTAGAGAGTGATTTGCTTGCAACTTCCTTCATGAACTAGTGGAGGCCATGCTCAAATTTCATTTTGCCATAGTTTAGTTACAAGACTTAATTATGAATGAATTAGGGTAGGGTTGGGGTCTTATTTATAGGATTAGGTGAGTGTTTTAGGCCCTTAGATTAACCCTAGATTAGGTTAGGACCCTTAGATTTAGGAAATCTCTAGAACCAGCCCTCCAAGCCAGCCTAGAACCCAACCTGGTGCAACCTGGTGCACCCAGGTTCTCTGGACGCCGCACCCCTGTCGACAGGCAAGTCGACCCCCCTGTCGACAGGCCTGTCGATAGCCCTGTCGACATGGGTAGGGCGGGAATCTTCCCGCCTGGCCCCGCCTGTTCCATTTCAAATCTGAATTTTAAATTTTTAAATCTGTTTTTAGTTTTGAATTTTCTGCAAACTTCATCGGGCCATAACTGGGCCATACGGACTCCGATTTTCGAAAACTCGGACTCTATTTTGCGTATTTTTCCGAGACGAACGCAATGACGCAGCCCGTTTCCCCTGATTCCCACATCTGAGATTATTTATTCTGTAATTAGTGAATTTTAGCATTAACCCAAAGTACGGGGTGTTACATTCTCCCCTCCTTAAAGGATTTCGTCCCCGAAATCTCTAAGCTAAGGAGAATGCATATCCTACCATCCAAACAACCATATACTCAATCCGTCAAACACGGGCATCCATTGTCCTTAGAACAATTTCTAATGATGTATGAGCATATGCAAAGAGTGTGTGTATATGTTCCCTATCTAATGTATGAACATATGCAAACCATGATAGTGCCATGCATCCATTATGTATGCGAAAGAACCCTATCGACACATACAATATCTACATGAGTGCACAATCATTCACCAAAATGCATCATCCATATGATAACACAATCATTAGACATCCATAAATATAGCTTTCTACACACAATTTTATGCAATATGCAATATGAAGTGATTGAGCCGATCTAGTGCCTAGAGTGTGTGTATATGCATCCACGAGCAACCACTAGCAAACACTTGCATCCACTTGCATCCATCAACCATAACATGTCTCAAACATAGGTTTACCCTATCTAAAGGTCAAACAGTACTAACGAGAGGACATACTAAAGATAAGATAAGTACTAGACAAGCGATAAAGGAGAAAGTAAAAACATACCCTAAAAAAGAAATGGGTACAATGAACGCATCTTCGCTTCCGTCTCCCAAGTTGCGTTGCTCTCTTCTTCTCCCCATTGCACTTTGACTAGTTGAACCTCTCGATTCCTCAATTTCCTAGTCTCTGACCCAAGGATGCGAGTAGGAGCTCGTCGGATAGTCGCATCACGCTCTATCTCTATATCTCTAAGCAAGCTCGGCTCTACCACCTCTGCGGTCTCATGTAAGCATTTCCTCAGATGTGATACATGGAATACATCATGAACACCACTAAGTCTGTCGGGCAACTCCACCCTATATGCCATTCGTCCAATCCTTTCCTTGATAGGAAACGGCCCAACAAACCTCGGTGCTAACTTCCCAACGGATCCGAAGCGAACAACATTTCTCAACGGAGATACCTTAACAAAAACCATATCCCCAACCTCAAACTCAAGATCCGTCCTTCTCTTGTCCGCATAAGATTTTTGCCTATCTTGCGCTGCTTTCATCCTTCTTCGAATCAAATCGATCTTCTCTGAAGTCTCCCTAACCATGTCAGGCCCAAGCAAGATCTTATCCGTAGATTCCCACCAACATGTAGGTGATCGACAAGGCCTTCCATAGAGAGCTTCGAAAGGAGCCATCCCAATACTGGACTGAAAGCTGTTATTATATGCGAACTCCACCAATGGAAGATGCTCTTCCCATGTACCTCCAAAATCTAAGATACAAAGCCTCAAAAGGTCTTCTAGGACACGATTCACCCTCTCAGTCTGGCCGTCCGTCTGAGGATGATATGCGGTGCTCAAACACAATTGAGTTCCCACTGCTTCCTGTAAACTTCTCCAGAACTCACTAGTGAAGATAGGATCTCGATCACTCACTATGCTAGAGGGTACCCCATGCAATCGAACTATCTCTCGAAGATATACTGAAGCTAGCCATGGAGCAGTCCTCTTGCTCTTCACAGGTATGAAATGGGCGCTCTTAGTAAGTCTGTCTACCACCACCCAAATTCCTGTATTACCCTTTCTCGATCTGGGTAACCCGTCAATAAAATCCATCGAGACGCTATCCCACTTCCATTGCGGAACTTCCAATGGGTGAAGCAACCCACCAGGTTTCTTTTGCTCCGCTTTCACCTGTTGACATACCAAGCATCGAGCTACATATTCGGCCACATCTTTCTTCATACCGGCCCAGAAGAAAACCCTCTTCATATCTTGGTACATCTTGTCCCCACCGGGATGAATGGTCATCCTAGAACGGTGTGCATCATCAAGAATAACCTTCCTCAACCCTTCATCTTGCGGTACACAAAGTCTACCGTCTCTACGCAAGCACCCCTTATCGTCTAGGGTGTACCTACTCAAATGGCTGGACGACTCCCCCCTTATGAGTTTCTCTATCAACTCAACCAACTGTGGGTCGTCCCTTTGTGCTTCTCCAATCCGCCCCAAAAGAGTAGGTCTAACTTCCAAAGAAGCTAGCAAACCGGGTACATAGTCAATGGAAGGTCTGAAATCAAACATCGAGATAAATTCCAAGCTTTGTCGTTCCACAAACAATGGACTCAAAGACAACCTTTTTCTGCTCAAGGCGTCCGCCACCACGTTACCCTTGCCAGGGGTATACGCTATCTCGAAATCATAGGATGCTAAGAACTCCATCCACCTTTGTTGTCTCAGATTCAAATCCTTCTGAGAAAACAAGTATTTCAATGATTTATGGTCAGTGAACAACTCGAATCTCTCACCAAGAAGATAATGGCGCCAGATCTTAAGCGCAAAAACAATAGCGGCCAGCTCTAGATCATGGGTAGGGTAATTTTTCTCATGTGGCCTTAACTGCCTTCCACCATAGGCTATTACCCTTCCCTCTTGCATTAAGACTGCGCCAAGTCCTGTTCCACAAGCATCGGTATAAACAACAAATGGCTTGCTCCCATCTGGCAACACTAAAACTGGAGCAGTGGTTAAAGCTCTCTTTAACCGTCGGAACGCATCATCACAATCTACGTCCCATGCAAAAACAAGATTCTTCTTCGTTAAGCGGGTTAATGGGGCTGATATCTTCGCGAAGTCTTTAATAAACTTCCTATAATAACCCGCCAAACCCAAGAAACTTCTTACTTCGGTAGCATTCTTTGGAACCTTCCAATCCTGAATTGATACTACCTTCGCGGGATCCACAGTTATCCCCTCCTTGGAGACCACGTGCCCCAAGAACCGTACTTCCTTCCTCCAGAAGTGACATTTAGAGAATTTAGCCTTAAGGCTATGCGCTCGAAGAGTCTTCAACACCTCCCCAAGATGTAGGGAATGCTCTTCCTCACTCTTAGAAAATACTAAGATATCATCCACAAAGACCACCACAAATTTATTAAGGAACTCCCTGAACACCCTACTCATCAAATCAACGAAGTATGCAGGGGCGTTCGTCAACCCAAATGGCATCACCAGCCACTCATAGAAACCATCCGGAGTCCTGAAGGCAGTCTTGTCAATGCTATCCTCAGCCACCCTCAACTGATGAAACCCCGTGGCTAAGTCCAACTGAGAAAATACTGAAGCGCCAACCAACTGATCGAAAAGATCATCAATCCTCGGCAATGGGTGTCTATTCTTCTTTGTGAGCTTGTTGAGTTCTCTATAGTCTACACAAAGTCTGAGGGACCCATCCGCCTTCGTAGCAAATACTACTGGAGCACCCCACTCCGATATACTTCGTCTTATGAACCCCTTCTCAAGCAACTCCCCTACTTGCTTATGGAGTTCCCTCCTCTCACGAGGAGCCATGTGGCGCACTGGTAAAGATACCGGTTTAGCATTATCCACCAAATATATTCGGAAGTCAATCTCCCGTTTCGGAGGTAAGCCCTTCACCTCCTCAAACACATCCGGATATTCCCGGACCACTCTAACAGATTGCATACTCTCGACCGAAGCGTCAAGCGATTCAAGATAACTTAGCATAACAGAGTCCATGGGATTACAAGAAATCTCGAGAGTGTTACCTAAACGGGTCATGAGCCTAACAACTCTCCTTTCGCAATCAAGAACGGCACCATTACTGGATAACCAGTCCATGCCCAAAATCAACCCATAGCCCGTGAAGCCCAAAACAAAAGCATCACATCTAAACTCAATGCTAAGTATAGAAATCTTCAAACCCAAACATATCATGGACAAATAAGTGGAGCCCCCAATTGGGTTTGAAACAACCAAGGGATCATCTACCAGACTGGTGTCTAAGTGCAGTGACTCAACTAATGATGATGAGATAAACGAATGCGATGCGCCTGAATCAAACAATGTACGGACAGGATGATCAAATAGAAAAACCAGACTTTCAACGGAGATAGTTCTACCTCTTCCCTGAATCGGTGGAACCGCGAGAGCCTGTACTTGCCCCCTAGCCTGACCTGGTGCCATAAGAGCTTGCACCTGTCCTCCTGAGGTAGACCCCGTCCTTTGCCCTTTCTTAGGGCAATCCTTCACTAAATGCCCTGCTTCGCCACAGTGGAAGCAGCCAGTCTTCTTCTTCTTGCGACAATCTTTGCTTAGGTGGCCAGGTGTCCCACAATTGAAACACTTCTTCTTCTTGTCCTTGCCACCGTTGCCTTTCCCACCTTTGTTTTGTTGTTGTTGCTGAGGTCTCTTTTGATCTCCCTTCTTCTCGGGTGCCCTAATAGCATTGGGACCCTTCTCTTCTTCATACATGAGTGCCATGTCAACTAGCTTCTCAAAGGTGGCCCCCATAGGGATATGAGTCATAGCCAACCCATGCATCGGTTCATTCAAGCCTTTCACGAACCTCAAAGCCTTCTTCTCCGGTGTATTCACCATATCTAGGCCAAACCTTGCCAATTGATTAAACTTGTTAACATACTCCTTCACCGAGAGATTTCCTTGCTTTAGAGTCAAGAATCTTTCCATATACAAGTTTTCCTCCGCCCTTGAGAGAAACTTTGCCACAAATCTTTGCCTAAAATCCGCCCAAGAGTCAACGGGGCGTTCTCCATTAGTGACCTCCCACCAGAATGAGGCCTCTCCCTTCATTAACCAAGCAGCCAACTTGACTTTCTTTCCTTCTTCCATCTCAAAGATATCTATCAACTCTTCCACCTCCTTAAGCCAATCTCTAGCCTCCACAAAGGTTTCAGATCCTTGAAAAGGTTTTCCTCCCATAGCTTTGAATTCCTTACAAGTCTTAGCAAAAGTATCCGTGCGAGGCGGAGGGGGAGGAGGAAGATCGGGTGCTACGGTTGGTGGAGGAACATTTGCTGGACCTGCCGTGGTGGCCCTAGCCTCCATCAATCTCCTATACCATACTGGTACCGTCACACCCTCCGGAAAGTTAAGATCCTCAGCCATGCTGAAACGAAAAAGGAAAGATTCAAAACGGAGAATTCGAAGGATATAGATATGGCTATTGGGGATTATGCTTTTCTTTCAAAAACTTTTTTTCTTTAAAGACATGTTTTTGAAAATATTACTTCCAAAAATGTTTTTAGAAAAATAGTTTTCTAAAAATTTTATCTGTTCCGGTAACCTTTGCTCTGATACCACGTGTAACACCCCACGCCCGCTATGGTCACTCACTATGGGAATGCCATAGCATCGGTGGAGTATTTTAGTGAATATAGAACAGAAAAATTACAACAAGACAGATATAAATAGTACTTGAAATTTAAAATATCATCTCATAACAGCGGAAATAAACATGTCTGGTTACATCATAAAACCACGATAAAAGTCAAGTACAATATCCATCAAAATAAAGAAGTACATAATCCCACTCTCTCATACAATAGCCAGAACAAAAGAAAAGATAACTGGATAACTGGAGCTTTACATCTACCCAAGCTCCTAAAGACTGGAACAGCAATCCGATCAAGCTCTACTACCGCTAGGATCCACCGTAGGACCTGAGGGTTGGGAAAAAGATAAAAACAACGGGGTCAGACATAAGTCTGAGTGAGTCCTATAACTTTAACAATACAATCATTAAAGTAACCAGAGAAGACATAAACTTGACCTACGGTAATATCTGGGGATGAATGGCTACACTAAGCAGCTTGGTAGACTTAGGATAAACTAAGATAACCGTCAGGACGCATCTACCCACCCAAGGATAATTACTAACTGCACCACACCAGTCATTCCTACTTAAAGGTTGATCCCTCCAAGGACTTAGAAAATTTCCCTAGTAGTTTCGTGTACTCCTAGCCCACTACATAGGTGCCGTCTGCCCCTATCTCCACTAGGTGTACTCAGTAATTCTTACCCAGTAGTTTCGTGTACTCCTACATAGGTGCCGTCTGCCCCTATCTTTATTAGGTGTACCCACTACTCCCCATCGATCGGCTCCCTACCGTAGATACCCATGCTGGTCCCACAGTGGGGTGTATCACTCCCCTAAGTGGCAACCCAATACTATCAACGGTGCACGGCTTTATATCTACACGATGCAACAACGGCTTATCTACCAGCCCGGGCCCACACACGCATATGAAACCCGTTGGACTTGCGTTGCCACCGCTAACCCGTTTGGCCTCTTATAATCAAGCCCAATATGTGTGTCCCGTCACTCGACATGGGTCGAGCCCACAAAGATACGTTTGGGATATTGGTTGAAATGGGCCCCCACAAGCTACCCACTTAAGCTTGTCATATATCTAGTGTATCCCACTTAACCCTTTAATCATGTTTAATTACATGTTTCCACTTGGTTAAGTATTCAAATCGTATTTTCTATTGCCACCCAAGGCAACCCACTAGATTCCACATGCCACCCAAGGCAACCACAATATTTCCACATGCCACCCAAGGCACCCACTTAACCCCTCATGTCCCACTACATGCTAATATGGTTAAGTGTTTCTTAATTAATTAAGACCGTGATCTCCCATAAAGACCTCCCACATTAGACTAGCTGTTATGACCGCCTGGTTAAGCCGGTAGAGTCCGGGCAGTCTTACGTCATAACAGGGCCTAACCTCGTGTCTTTACTTTAATCACGTATTTAATTTATGGCTAAGACCTCTCACATTGGGCTGACATTTGTAGCAACTGGTTAAGCCGGTCGGGTCCGGGCAGTTTTACACTACAAATGAGTCCAACCTCGTGTCTTAGTCGATTAATTACACCTAATTAATCACCCCCATATTAATTATCCCTAATTAATATCAAGTTTTCCATAACATGGGTAGACCTAACTCAATAGGTAAATTCCCATGGGGTAGACCTAACTCAATAGGTAAATTCCCACTTATGGTAATTTATTTTTATGGTATGCTTAATCATACCCAAACATACATTTATTAACATATTTACCAACCCCATCGTTCCCCACGTAAATCGTTCTCATTTCATGACATAATAAAGGGGAAGATCCATCACAAATATCATGGGTTTAGCATATAACTTTGTCATGGGTTAAGAGGATGTCAACTTGCATATATGAGCATATATTAACCCAACTACATTTAACCCAAACTTGCATATTATCATACACATATCTTGCATAACATGTTGAACTTGCATATAAGCATTCTCATAACTTGCATAACATGTTAAACATGCATTTAAGCATACACATAACTTGCATAAGCATCCACATACTTGCATAAGCATGCATAACTTGCATATCACATTAAACTTGCATTTAAACATATACATAACTTGCATAAGCATCCATATACTTGCATAAGCATGCATAACTTGCATATCACATTAAACTTGCATTTAAACATATACTTAACTTGCATATGAACTTGCATAACTCACTTTGTTAAACATGCATAATTCCACTCATTAAATATGCATAAAGCCACTTGTTAAACATGCATAAACCAACTTATTAAGCATGCATAAACCAACTTATCAAACATGCATAAAGCCACTTATTAATTATGCATAATCATAGTAAAACATAGAGTAGCATATCATTACAAATGATTCAAACTCACTAATCCGCATTTAAGACCATAAGTCTCATTATACCCAATCTACTTACTTTAACAATTGATGTTAAAGTGATAGAAACTCACCACTAGCAAATTTGCACTCCAAATGAAGAAGATTAAGATGCTTAGAATGGATTTGAGGTTGATTAGAGAGTGATTTGCTTGCAACTTCCTTCATGAACTAGTGGAGGCCATGCTCAAATTTCATTTTGCCATAGTTTAGTTACAAGACTTAATTATGAATGAATTAGGGTAGGGTTGGGGTCTTATTTATAGGATTAGGTGAGTGTTTTAGGCCC
Organism: Allium sativum; assembly: GCA_030737875.1. Classification (NCBI taxonomy): domain Eukaryota; kingdom Viridiplantae; phylum Streptophyta; class Magnoliopsida; order Asparagales; family Amaryllidaceae; genus Allium; species Allium sativum. The sequence continues at coordinate 814,614,255 of CM060919.1, read as the reverse complement.
TTAGATTAACCCTAGATTAGGTTAGGACCCTTAGATTTAGGAAATCTCTAGAACCAGCCCTCCAAGCCAGCCTAGAACCCAACCTGGTGCAACCTGGTGCACCCAGGTTCTCTGGACGCCGCACCCCTGTCGACAGGCAAGTCGACCCCCCTGTCGACAGGCCTGTCGACAATCCTGTCGACATGGGTAGGGCGGGAATCTTCCCGCCTGGCCCCGCCTGTTCCATTTCAAATCTGAATTTTAAATTTTTAAATCTGTTTTTAGTTTTGAATTTTCTGCAAACTTCATCGGGCCATAACTGGGCCATACGGACTCCGATTTTCGAAAACTCGGACTCTATTTTGCGTATTTTTCCGAGACGAACGCAATGACGCAGCCCGTTTCCCCTGATTCCCACATCTGAGATTATTTATTCTGTAATTAGTGAATTTTAGCATTAACCCAAAGTACTGGCTCAACAAACACAATACGCGTCACTGACTCACAGTTAATCACCCTAGTGGTAACAGTGCACGCCATACCATACGTTCTCACTACTGGTTCACTAGTTGCTTATCAACTTCACAATGGAAAACATCGAAAACACTAAATCATCATTAATAAAACATCAACTTCAATCTAACTATATTGGAATTAACCGACTTCGTATACTTCCGTGTCCCATACCATGAAGTGTACAATGTCGTTTAAATCCTATACGTTATCTTGAAGGGTGCAAAATTGTGTAGTTTATATATATATAAGAAAATACTTGATTTCGAAACAAGTTATGAAACATTTTATGAAACCAATAAAATCCATATATTTATGAAAATAGCTTTATACTATTGTTTTGAGGCCATTTAGCGTGAAAACTAAATTATAAAACTCTTTTAACCTCAAAACTATAATGAAAACTTAATTTATACGTATATCAGAAAACTAGTTTAAATCATGCAATGTGTGCTCAAAACTCGTCACTAAATACATAAAACCCAAATTAAACAACCAAAACCAATATTTAACCACCAATCAAATTATCAAATAGTAAATAAGAACAAGCCTATTATAGGCCTACTCATAAAATGCGGTGGTTTTAACTTCTCAAATTAAGTCACACTAGTTGTAATATAGAATAAAAGTATCATCATACAAATGACGTAAATACATGTCAACTAAATATGTCCTAAAATATTTCAATTCATAAATTAACGGATACTTCTAACAGTAATTATTTAAATATACCGTAAGCTTCCTATATCACATTGTGTTACTTAAATATTTATTGTAAGGAAGCAAATCGTGCCAACTGAAAATACAAAACAAACAATCGTTCCATATGAAATGTCAAGAGAGTAATCCGAATAGTATTTCCAAATGTTCCATAGCACTTAGTATTACTAACCCATTTACTCAAAATCCTCATCATGTAGAATTTCATATAAACCCCAATGGAAATTATGCTCAATTCAATATATATAGACACACACACATATCAATGCTTTTGTTATATAATTGAAAGGAAAAATAATTAATTTACGCTTGGTTGTTTATTATTAATTATTATCGGCCTCCTTACATTATGTTCAACAACCTAACTCTTAAAGTGGTCAATTATAACCCCAATACGATCCGACTCAATTTCAAGACTGATTCAGCTCTTACTTCGTCAACCGTCCTCGAACAACATTTGCATTCCGCTACTGTGGAGACTCTAAGTTTTTTTATGGAGATTCTGAAACCAAATGTAACAGCCCACCATTTTGACCGGCCCAAATCGGGGGCTAAACCAACTCGAAGCGTTCAAAACGACGAATTGTTATTGGCTTACAGGGTTTAAAAATGGAATTAAACACAGTCACAAAGTATAAAAATTGCAGTGGGATAAAATTTCATAAAAATATCAGAGTTTACAATATTTGTGTATAGCATGGAAAAATGTAAATTTATGCATAATTCCTTTAAACAAATTTATAGTTTTTGCTGAGCTTTACGCACGCGTGTCTCCTCACTACGACAAAAGTGGGCATATTCGATACTAGTTTTATATGGCTGTAGATCAAAAAAACGTTGCCGTAGGCCCTTTTTTCAAATAGGAAACACCAGAGAGGCATGGCACCCGCGGCCGTTGCATTAGCACTCTAAGGCAACGCTTTTGCCCATCTACTATCACGGAAAGAAAGTGTTGCATTATAGCTGTAATGCAACACTATTTGCACGTAATGCAATAATATGCAGCGTTGCCTTAAGCAGAAACCATAGCCTGGCTTCCAGGTCATGATGTGAGGGCCACATCAGCTTCCACGTAAGATGCCAACGTGTCACATGCCACGTCAGCTGCACACGTGTCATACGCCATGTCATCTGTGGGGCCCACGTGCCATTTGAAATTAATAATACTTTATTTAATGCAACACCACTGCATTATGTAATGCAACATCAGAAAAAAGAAAATGCAACAGCAGAAAAAGGCAAATGCTACGTTAGAAGAAAGAAAATACATCGCTTTATTTAAAAAAATTCCAATACCAGATTTGTACATAGAAGAAACCCATCCAATACATTCATCATCACATTCAAACCATCCAAAATATTCTACATATCACATCAATTCTTCAAATATATCACAATTGCCAGCACATACGATCAAAATACATAATTTAAAAGTATAATTCAAATATATTACATACCACCTTCAATACATATGCATACTTAGAGCTACTTGTAGGCCAAGCTTGTCCTGAACATCAACGATGAAAACGATGGCGCCATTTGCGAAAAACAACATAGATATGAAAACGTCACTTACTTGAAGATTAGAGTCCTCTATGCCTTCTAAAAAGTCAATAATTTCCATTTGCTTAATGATTGAGGCATGCAGCACCTGATATGCCATGCAGCAACTGATGCTTCTGATATACTTCTCTCGAGCAGGCATTAATCCACATGTACCAAAATCAACGGCCATATCAACCACAACATAATGATCATCACAACTATGATATGATGCTGAATCACTTGCGCATACCTGTATAAATAAGAAATTAATCAAAAGCTGCATTTTCTCTACATTTATGGCACATTACCGAAAATGACAAATTTCACTGCTAATGTTGTTAGTTGAAACCAAAATTGATACCTACGTTGTGTTTGTTACAACCAAAACCGAGTTAGTAGTGTATTAGCTTGATAAGTGGAGAAATCTTAATAAAATACTACTGCAAAACAAGAATGCCTAACTATTAATAGAAGCATGAGTAGAGCATACTCAGACATTCTTGATACAACAAGCAGGGGCGGCCCTTGCAATTTGGTTGGCCTAGGCCAAACATTAATTAATTGAAAAAAGCTGCCCCAATGAGATTTGATGCATTAACCGTACAAGTGCACAACACAATGCAAGCTAAGGAGGTTTTCATGCATTAACCTACAATAACACAAATAAATGATATATTAGGTAATAAACCTACAATAATAAAGATTAATAATTATACGCGGAATGATGGTTCGAGATCTTAATATTTCCTCTTAGATACCATAAAAACATCAAAAAGCAGTTTAAATACTCCAATACTAAACCAGTTGGCAACTTCTGTTCTTAGCTCTTTCTCAATACATAGATCTTAATATTAGACTGACAAGTGACTAAATAAGAACTTCTGCTCTTAGCTCTTTTTCAATATTTTATGTTGGAAATTTTATGAATTATTTAAAATATGAAATAAGTTTATGATGCCTCCTATTTGTGAATAGTCCCACATCATGGGATTATAAGAATGATGCAAGTATTTATACTTGTTTCTAAGAAGTCATATTGGAGCCTTGGGCTCCCAATGCATGCTTTGTTGTGAGGAGGGAGACCATGCATCATGACCACCACACACGCGCGTGCGACCGACCGACTCGACCCGACCCGGCCCGGCCCGGCTCGGTTCGGGATTGGGCTTGGGCCTTGGGCCTTGGCTATGTGGTGTAGACACTTATATTTTTGGTCCAGAAAACACTGCATTTTTTGAACCAGTTTTTAAATACGGAAAATATTTCTGAGCCGACTGTTATATGAAGCGGTAAACTTTTGACCAAGTATTTCGCAGATCCTTATTTCCTCCACTGACCAGTATTTTCTTTCAGCCCTAATCCCGTCTATATATTATCTTCAGTTGTAGACGAGATTGGTACAGAAAAAAAAACTGTTTTCTCTTCCTCCGCCATTACAAAAATATTCTTTCAGAAATTTTCGAGCAGTTAAATTTGAAAGTGCAAATCTGCACTGATTTGTTTGTGCAAAGCAGATCAGTTATTCATTTTAGAGAGGCTGTTTTATCCTAGAGGCGGCGGCGGAAGTACGAACTGGTTTTGCACCACCGACCAGATCGCCGAATCGTCTTCAAGAAAGCGACAAAGTACGTGACTCAGCCATTGTTTCCCAACAATTTGAAGATGATCAGAAACAATGGCTTCGACAACAACCATAGATGATGCTGCTCCTCCCTCTACATTCTAGATCCCATTGGTGACTGCTGCCCCGTTTCGTTTCGAAGGTCTGCACTTCAAACGATGGCGTCAGAAGATGGAGTTCTACCTGACGATGAGGAAGGTGGCTGCTGCTCTGACCACCGACAAACCGCAGCTGCCAGACAAGCCTGACGGAACTGATGAAGTGCAGATGACATCCTGGACTGAACAATCAAAGCAGTTGCAGACCTGGACTGAACAGGATTATCTATGCAAGAATTTTATTCTGAACGGATTGAGCGATGATCTGTATGATTACTATAACTCAGAGGACAAGACAGCAAAGCAGATCTGGGAAGCGCTGCAGAAGAAATACGATACAGAGGAGGCAGGGGCAAAGAAGTATGCTGTAAGCCGCTATCTCAAGTACCAGATGACAGACGATAGGTCAGTAGAGATGCAGTCTCATGAGCTGCAGAAAATAGCTCATGAGATCATCTCCGAAGGTATGGTTTTGGATGAACAGTTTCAAATTGCTGTTATTATTGACAAACTGCCCCCAGGTTGGAAAGACTTTAAAAATTTCTTACGGCATAAGACTAAGGAATTTTCCTTAGAGAGTTTGATCACTCGCCTTCGCATTGAGGAGGCGGCACGCAAACAGGACCAGAAAGAGGAAGTGTTGTTTGTTTCAAACAACAACACTAAAATGACCAAACCCGCAGTTATGAAACCAAACCAGAATTCTTTTAAGAATCAGAACAGACGCAACAAACAGAATGCGAATCCGCAAGGAAACCCAAAAGGACAGCAAAAATCAGCCCAAAAGAATGACTCTGGACAGTTGTTTCTATGTTACAACTGTGGAAAACCAGGTCATATGGCACGAAAGTGTCAGAACAAGCCTAGCTCTGTACCACAGGCTAACTTGACTGAGGAGGAGTCTCTTATGGCTATGATTACTGAGATTCACCTTGTTGGTGGATCAGAGGGTTGGTGGGTAGACACTGGTGCTTCTTGCCATGTCTGCTATGATCGTGCTATGTTTTCCACATACACGGCTGCTGATGATCAGAAAGTGTTGCTGTGAGATTCTCACACCACTAAAGTTGCAGGGATTGGAAACGTTGAGATCAAGTTTACCTCTAGAAAGACTGTGATCCTCAAAGATGTTTTGCACACTCCAGAGATGAGGAAGAATCTAGTGTTTGGCTATCCCATTAATAAGGCAGGGTTTACTCAATTTATTGGGGTTGATTTGTATACCATAGTGTATAAGGGAAACTTTGTAGAAAGGGTTATGCTTGTGAGGGAATGTTCAAATTAAATGTTGAATCTAATAAAGTGAATAATTTTGCTTATATGTTGTGTGATTTTAATATTTGGCACTCTAGATTATGTCATGTTAATAAACGGATAATTCATAACATGAGCACTCTAGATATGATACCTAGGATAGCAGAATCTGAATCTGATAAATCTGAATTCTGTACACAAGCAAAAACCACAAAGAAACCTCATAAATCTATTGATAGAGAATCTGAACCCTTAGACTTGATTCATTCTGACATATGTGAACTTGATGGCAAATTGACTAGACATGGACATCGTTATTTTATCACTTTTATCGATGATTGTTCTGATTTCACATATGTTTATCTTATGAAAAATAAAAGTGATGCTTTTGACATGTTTAAAACATTCAAAACTGAGATTGAGAATCAAACAAATAGGAAAATCAAGAGATTTCATAGTGATAGAGGAAACGAATATGAATCTAATTCAATTCTGGACTTCTATAAATTACATGGTATTGTACATGAGAGAACTGCACCCTATTCACCTGAAATGAACGGTAAAGCTAAACGAAAAAATAGGACTTTTACCGAATTAGTAGTTGCCATCCTACTAAATTCTGGTGCAGCAAAACATTGGCGGGGGGATATTTTATTGACTGTATGTTATGTTCTAAATAGAATCCCTAAATCTAAGAATAAAATTTCACCTTAAGAAATTTTAAAGAATCATAAACCCAATGTCTCATACTTTAGAACTTGGGGTTGTCTAGCATATGTTCGCATTCCAAACCCTAAGAGAATAAAATTGGCAAGTAGAGCATATGAATGTGTATTTGTAGGCTATGCTACTAATAGCAAAGCATATCGATTTTATGATATAAATGCACATAACATAATTGAATCAAATGACGCCGATTTTTATGAAACTAAATTTCCTTTTAAATTAAGGAATAGTGGGGGCATATCAAGTACGCCTATTAGAACAGAACTTAATAAAAGTTCTAAAGCTGAACCTAGAAGAAGTAAAAGAGCAAGAACCGTAAAAGATTTTGGTTCGGATTTTAGCGCTTTTACTATAGAGGAGGATCCCTCAAACCCCCAAGAGGCCTTATCTTCTTTAGATGCCGATTTCTGGCAAGAGGCTATAAATGATGAGATGGATTCTCTTGAATCCAATAAGACTTGGCATTTGGCAGATTTACCCCCTGGTTGTAAATCTATAGGCTGTAAATGGGTACTTAAAAAGAAACTAAAACCTGATGGTACTATAGATAAATACATAGCACGACTAGTAGCTAAAGGTTTTAGACAAAAAGAAAATATATATTTCTTCGATACTTTTTCACCTGTAACTAGAATAACATCCATACGAGTATTAATCTCACTTGCTTCCATTCATAATTTACTAATACACCAAATGGATGTTAAAACCGCTTTTTTGAACGGTGAATTAGACGAAGAAATTTATATGGACCAGCCTGAAGGATTTGTAGTACATGGTCAAGAACATAAAGTATGCAAATTAGATAAATCATTATATGGTTTAAAACAAGCACCTAAACAATGGCATGAAAAATTTGATAACTTAATCATTTCAAATGGTTTTAAAGTTAATGAAAGTGACAAATGCATTTATTACAAATTTGAGAATGACATTTGCACTATTATATGCCTTTATGTAGATGACCTACTCATCTTTGGGTCAAACATTCATGCCATAAATTCAGTCAAATCCTTATTAAGTGCCAATTTTGACATGAAAGATCTAGGTGAGGCGAGTGTAATCCTTGGTACTAAAATTACTAGGTCAGAAAAGGGAATTTCTTTGGATCAGTCTCATTACATTGAGAAGATACTAAAGAAATATAATTACTTTGACTGTAAACCTGCGTGTACACCATACGATCCAAGTGTAAAGTTATTTAATAACACTGATGAAGGTGTAAGACAGTCTGATTATGCGAGCATCATTGGCAGCCTTCGGTATGCCACTGATTGACCTGACATTGCCTATGTCGTGGGATTATTGTGCAGGTTTACCAGTAGACCTAGTATAGAGCACTGGCATGCTATTGAAAGGGTCATGAGATACCTTAAACGAACTATGAACCTTGGATTACATTATGAAAAGTTTTCAGCTGTACTTGAAGGATTCTCATATGCAGACTGGAATACTTTATCAGATGATTCTAAATCGACCAGTGGCTATATATTTAGCATCGCTGGAGGAGCCGTTTCTTGGAAATCAAAGAAACAGACTATTTTGGATCTGTCCACTATGGATTCTGAGATGATAGCACTAGCTACAGCTAGTGAAGAAGCAGAGTATTTGAGAAATCTGCTAGTAGAGATTCCCTTATGGGAAAAACCGATACCGGTTGTGTTGATACATTGCGATAGTACCGCGGCTATTGCAAAAGTTCAGAACCATTATTATAACGGTAAGAGACGACAAATACGTCGTAAGCACAGCACGGTTAGAGAGCTAATCTCTATAGGTACCGTTAGAGTAGATTACGTACGTAGCGAAGAAAATTAGGCAGATCCTTTGACGAAAGGACTGTCCAGAGAGAAAGTCCATAATTCTTCTAAAAGAATGGGACTATTGCCCTTAGATTGTTGAGTCACGCACAATGGTAACCCGACCTAAATGACTGGAGATCCCAAGAAATAGGTTCAATGGGTAAAAACAAGTTGTGTAGTGATAGAAGTTGAACATGCTATATAATAAACTAAGAAGCATGTATTCCTGAAGTGATAGAGGATGAGTTAATAGAAACTCTTAATGAGATCTATACTCTATTTGGAGTGGAGTACCTACCTTCAAAAGTACTCTTGATAGACTCACCTATGTGAATGTGGAAATGTGGTCGTTTCCTATGGAGTTTTGGGCAAAACTTCTAGAGCGTTCACTAAACTGGGATAGACGTGTATGGCCATAAATGAACGGGCTTAATTGATTGCACTATAGAAGATATTGTGTGTGGTTTGATGTCAGGAATAGAGTTTAAGACTACGTGTCACTCTAGTAAATACTGAATCTTATTCACTATGCAAAGGTTCAAGTCGGATGACACCTTTGTTTATGCACAGTCTTAAATTTTTAGAAACTGCTCGATAATATTTTAAAAAATTCAAGTGGGGGATTGTTGGAAATTTTATGAATTATTTAAAATATGAAATAAGTTTATGATGCCTCCTATTTGTGAATAGTCCCACATCATGGGATTATAAGAAAGATGCAAGTATTTATACTTGTTTCTAAGAAGTCATATTGGGGCCTTGGGCTCCCAATGCATGCTTTGTTGTGAGGAGGAAGACCATGCATCATGACCACCACACACATGCGCGACCGACCGACCGACTCGACCCGACCCGGCCCGGCCCGGCTCGGCTCGGTCCGGTTCGGGATTGGGCTTGGGCCTTGGGCCTTGGCTATGTGGTGTAGACACTTATACTTTTGGTCTAGAAAACACTGCATTTTTCGAACCAGTTTTTAAATACGGAAAATATTTCTGAGCCGACTTTTATATGAAGCGGTAAACTTTTGACCAATTATTTCGCAGATCCTATTTTCCTCCACTGACCAGTATTTTCATTCAGCCCTAATCCCGTCTATATATTATCTTCAGTTGTAGATGAGATTGGTACAGAAAAAAAACTGTTTTCTCTTCCTCCGCCATTACAAAAATATTCTTTTAGAAATTTTTGATCAGTTAAATTCGAAAGTGCAAATCTGCATTGATTTGTTTGTGCAAAGCAAATCAGTTATTCATTTTAGAGAGGCTGTTTTATCCTAGAGGCGGCGGCGGAAGTACGAACTGGTTTTGCACCACCGACCAGATCGCCGAATCGTCTTCAAGAAAGCGACAAAGTACGTGACTCGGCCATTGTTTCCCAACACTTTATGATCGCGGCAATGTTCTAAACAAGTAAGGCTCAACCAAGAGCTACAAGTAATTCACTTTCGCAGTCGTAAACCTGATGGTTTGATATTACTTACTCTCATCTGTTGTGTTCATATAATGTATACCATCAATATATTAATTAATTCAAAGTTGGAAACCAAGTTTACCTTGAAAGTTTTATACTACATACCGAGATCTGATTCATAACTGTAATTCATGGTAGACCCTCTCCACCTGGTTCAAGCATAAATAATTATGTGCAAAAGAAAATGGTACAAGAAAACCTGCACGGCATGAAGAAATAACGTGAAGAAAAATATGACTTTAACAATCTGACATGAAGTTGTCATGGCACAGAGCATAGCAGACACACCAACTCAAAGACATAGAAGCTTTGACATGAGGGAAGAAGCACCTCAACTCCAGCAATGAAAGATGACATATATAATTTGACATAACAAGAAGCAAGCCAACTACTTGGTAGCGAGAAGCCATGGCAAAGCAGTGGCCAAACTCTTCCATAACAAACATATTTGACATAACTCGACATGTGAAGAAAGACAACTCACAAACCAAGCTAAACTGACATTAAGCACAACCTATCAAAGACATGGCATACATAGGGCAGTTAAGCTACCAGAAGATAAACGAACTAACTAGCTAACAAACCAGAATCCCTGACAATACACAAGAAAGAAGCTTGATAAAGAACCATATTATAGGAGCATAACACAGGAGGAGATTGTAATGAAAAGAGTACACAAATATCTAACACTGCCTGCAAGAACCCATAGCAAAGCTATCGCTGCTTCAGTGAGGAAAGTAGGTACTGCAATCACGATATAGCATGACCATAACCGCTAAAATTCTGCATAAACAAATTAAAACGGAAATCTAGCCAAATAATTGAACACAAGATACCTAATCTCAAAGTGACGCAAACCAGTAGGTTTCGTAACTCACGGTAAAACAAAATACTTCACCAGTAAATAAGATCCAAGCATGAATAGACATTATCTCGTCAGCTAGAAATCGATCGCGTATGAGGCTAAGATTGACTCAGATCAGAAACAGATAAGGTCCTTGAACTACGCAAGGAAGAACCCTTATAGGATCATAAGAGCAGTGAGATAGGGCAAAGGGACAGATCGATGGTTAGATCTGAGATAACAGTGGCATTGTTCGAAGCTCAAACTTAGTTCACTTAGGCATGGCGAAAGCTAGAAAGAAAAGGGAGAAAAAACCAACGGGGAGGCAGAAGAGGGGAACGATGTCAAATAAGAACAGGAGATGAAATCGAATTGGGAAAGTGAAAAGGTAGCAAAATTTAGGTTTAAATTTTGCTGAATTTAGGTTTAAATTTTGCTCAATAAAGGGGAAAGTGAAGAAGATGTCAGAGAAGAAGAACGATTAGTATTTCACGAAGGGGAAAAACACCGCGCCAAAATTTCAGATACCAGAAGAATGTAATGAGGTGGCTGTCACTGATTGGATGATGGGGTAATGTTTTAAATAGAAAGCAGAGATTGATTTGAACCGTTGGATTAATCGTGCATCTACGGTTATTTATTTTCTATTCTGACAAGACGGATCACTGACTTGGATTGTGTTTATGTAAAGCTACGCTTTGAACTGGTGTTGCACGTCATAACACTAGAATTCCCACCGCAACAGTGCATTTATGTCTAATGCAACAACATATGACCACAGTTACAGAAGATCAAAGAAAGCATAGCTTTCGCCACACTTTTCATGCAATGCACACAAATCAGTGTCAAATATGCCCACTTTTGTAGTAGTACCTCATGTCACTTTTCTTGAGAGCTGAAATCCTTGCTCAATATCAATACAAGTTTGATTTAAGCTGCCACTACTCATTATTCTTCTCAAAGATCTCACTCTGTCTAAAACAAGTGACTAAAAAAACAACTCAACCAGCATTTTCAACTAATATTTGGGAGCAACGCATGAAAGTAAGAGCGGCTGATGTGTATGATATTAAAGCATAAGATGGTTTACACAAACATTGTTGTGTTACCTGTGCGTTGGAAACTCTGCATTTTCCTTGAATTTCTAGCTGTAAACTACAATATAAGTCACAATTTTTTTCCATGTCAAATGATTTGGTATCTTAGACGTGTTGATTTAACCATTGTTTAAATGAAAATAGTGGCACAACAATACATAGAAATAACATAAATTAGCCACTAATTAAGCAATGTTGGAAAGCATATATACATCATCAATATAAGCTGATAACATCAACAAAATAACTTGCCTAAGTTCATTATATATATTTATATAGATTTCAGAAAGAAATGTCAATACGTATAAGAATTCTACAAATGTGTCAAAGTTTATACTTACTTTAAAAAAAAATCTGCAGAATAACTAGCCGAAACCTCAAGGAAAATTAAATTTCTCTAACTACTTGTTACCAACTAGTCAGTAATAGCACTTCATGCCATTTAAATAAAACAAAGTGGTAAAGTTTACCAACCTAATCGACAAGGAAAATTTGATATTTGAATATTAGCTAACATGCAAATGTTGCATGAAAGGTACTCGTGGCTGACACTTAGTGGAACGACTGTACTAAACCATTACTGGAAATTTAATATTCGATATGTTTAGCTTTTATATATGTCCAACTAGTGAGTGATGAAAGTTATATTAGTTTGAATAGTTGGTAATAACTACATAACAAACAAAAATGGCTCACAAAAGATTGAATTTCATACACAACTTATCATGCTTAATTTATCCATCTATGATTTATCAAAAACAGTATATCCTACAAATATTTTACTAAGACATGTCATATTTACGCAAGCAAGCATATATTAGATAAAAAGTTGTTACACGTAAGTCGAGCATCCACATGATCTTGCAATGGATTGTGATTTCCTCTCAATTTGTACATCAATAAATATAAAGTCATTAAAGTAAGATTGGATAAAATATGACAAAAATATTGGCAAATGCAGAAAATGAAAATTCTACTGTACGCGTGTAGTATAAGTAGACATGTAAAGAGTGAGCATTTATAAGCATGCAAGTAGTAAACACATTTACTTCAACCATTAGGTACTCAAAAATCATTGTATTTGTATAAAAAATGCTCCAGTATATGGAGAAATGGAGCACAAATGTTAAGCTCAATTATCGAAAACACCCCATTATGTAGATAAAGTTTATGCAAAATTAATGTCTACTGATACCTTTATTATGTCATCCACGCATAGATTAATTGTTAAATGTAACACATGAATTCCTGTTGTAATTTTATTAACTCAAATTATTCATTCAGCTCAGTAACATACTATCGGTTTGAGTTTGGTTGAATGCTAGTGGATGTAATTTTGGGGTAACAACATTTCTTATGGGAAAACACTCAATGAGCAATAAGCACCAAGTATTTAAAAAAAATAGAATATGACCAAAGTAATTTGCTAAATGGAGGTGATTAGTCAAATTCACTTTTCCAAAACAAACAATCTACAAGCGGTTGATCACATATTCCAGTTAGCATTGGACCCCTTCTTTTTTTCCACCCAAACAAATCAAGCCTTAAAGCATATGGAAAGTGAACATTGCATTCAAGTTTTCAGAATCTATCACAAAATAAAAGTGATATTTTTCTTAAAAAGAACAAAATAAGGAACCTGCTTTCTGCTCCAATCGTATTGCCTCACTGCTACCGCCGGTGCAAACTGAGGAAGTAAAAAAAAAATCCTTCTTTTGCAACCTTAAAGGCTCCTGATTCTAAAGGAGAAAAATCAGGTGCTCTAGGCTCCACAGTAAGAGCTGCCTCTCCCTTGTAAATGGAGTAACCAACAAAAACTTTAGACGTCTGCAGGTGGAGGCCGAGCTGGAACAGGGGCTCAAGCACTTGGGTTTTGCATCTGAGGCGGCGCATGTTAGGGTTTCCGTAAGATCACTACACAATTAGATTTTGAAAGAGGGAAGAAGATAACAATAACAAGCAAATTACACCAAACAAACTTTTATTATTCAACCAATTAATTACAAAGAAAGACCTAAAATTGAGAAGATATCTCAATCCCTAAAAAACAAATCTCACTCCCTAAAAACAAAAACAAGTTTTTCACCCTCAAAAGCACGCCTAAGTCTATCCGTAATGACATGCTTATACAGGCAAATAGAGAGTATATGGAAATTCCTGAAATTTCCTCTAGATCCTAAATATCCTCCAAATCTGAAAATATCCTGAAATATACTCCTCAAAACTTGCACAAAATAAATCTATCTCCTTGAAACTTGCACAAAATAAAAAATCCTAAAATATCTCGATCTTCAATATCCATGTGATAAATATCACAAATCATAACAGTGCATTGGTTGGTGAACGGGGCTTCGAGGTGATAGCGACTGTGGAGGGAGGGAGCAAAGGTATGGCGATGGAGCTAAATTCAATCGGTGGCTAAGAATTTCAAAATTTGGGGAGGACGAACTTTGGGGATCGGGAGGAATCGACTGTTAACAATTTTAAGGAGAGAGGATTCTTCTTCAGAAAAATGAATCCGTTCCCCCTCCTAAGGAACTATCGAGAGAAATTAAAGGGAAATAGAAAATATTCCAGGACATGCTAGAAACATCCAGAATCAAATAACATGTGTAAACCAATTTTCCCCACTTCCAACATGTGCCAAACCCAATTTAAACAAATATTTTTCAAATGCATGTACCGCTATTAATATCATGTATATGCCACATAATATATTCCAAATACCATGCCAAATAAATATTTTAAAACCAAATTCAAGACCAAATTAAATTACAAGATCCGTATTTTTAAGTTCAATTCTATGAATAATTCAAATTACTTAATGACATAAGTATCGCTTATTTGCCAAACTTTGACAAACGTTCGCACTGCTTTCAACGTTCACCCGTGCAAGGAGCATGGGTTCCAGACTAGTATTTGTTGATAACGTTAACTTTTGTAAAATGTTTATATTGACTTTGCAAAAGCATTTCCATTTTAAAGTAAACTCTACGTTCAAAAATGGATCGACGTCCAAGCCCCAAATGCAAACATTTAATTTCAACGATTAAATCTTAATTTAATTTATTTTTAAACATCAAAATTTTCAGAGCTATTACAACCCCCTTCCAAAAATTCGGGTTGTTACAGGATAGGTTGGTGAATACCTCAGAACCCGGAGAAAGATACATAGATCTAGGAAAGTGCAAAGGTGGTCTTCCAAGGATTCTCTGTCCATAAGGAAGAAATCCATACTTATGGAGGTTGCTCAAAGTTAATAGGCGGGATCGCATTCTCAATTTCTCATAAACATTTTGCTGATAGTTCGAATTTCCTCACTGCTTAAGTCTTTTCTCGTAGGCACAAGGGCTGAGGTAAGACTAAAGATTGAGGCAAGACTTAAGAAGGGAGGTAACAAAAATTAAGAAACAATACTTACCTAAAGTACCAAAATTACCCGCAATGCGCGAGGGACACTTAACGAAAATGAATTGTGTATCCCAATCTGTAAGCTGGGTAAGAGTGTCATTGTTTAGTTTCTTAGAGAGGTTGGCCTGATAAACATGCATATTATCCATTTATACTATAGATGGTTGAAACAAAAAGTATAGGAGGCGAGGACTTAGGGAAGGTTGTCCTAAATCCAATGCTAGAAGTTCAAGACATAAAAGGCAAGTATACGTATCTGGAGTCAGTTGGGTAGGAGCCAACTTTAGATATTGTAAGAATTTTGCAATGAAGTCTGGAAATGGAAAAAAGCCACCATGCCAAATATGAATAGCAGAATAAGCAAAGAACCCATCTGGAAAAATTTAAATAGTATATTCTCCAGAAGCAGGAATAGCATCAATTCCCGTCATACCTAAGCTGTCAAGGATGGCCCTTATCTCATCCTGAGAACGAATGCGAGAATACCGCGAGAGGTTATCCATATGAAAATCACAAAAAAGGTTGCTTAAGTTCAATACACCCAGGTGAAGTCATTCCACTATAGATTTGTTAGCACTCATTTTGCAAAACTAATATTATTGTATGACACAAGTCCTCACTTTCTTCTTTAAAAAGGCCAAGAAAAATGTCGTAAGTGAATATCTTTGTCATAGATCCCGAAGGATTACGTACCATGCATGCATACCCCTGGTAGTGTTCAATATTTAGCTTTAGTTATGCCAATTGCCTCATGATAAAAAACACAACTAAAACCGGAAGAGTCGGAAGTGACATACCCGTGGAGCTAGTGTTGGCATTCCTATGCCTTAAAAGTTTCAATAACACCCAGTTCTAAACCTAAAACCGACCTCAGTGTCGGTAAAGAGGGAATCAAAACCGAAAAGGAGTCGATGGTGTCGACATTACGTCGGTCGGTAATAAAAAGGGTTTTCCATTTCATCCTTGTAGTAGAGATAAATGTATGTACAAAGCTTTTAGATATGATAAGGGGGTATAGTCTAATTTCACACCATTTACCATGATTGATAAATTCAGCTTTCTTTAATAAGTCAAACTATTATAGGGAAAATAAGAACTTATGTGATCTAATCAGAATTCGCGAATTAAGCAAAGGGGATTCCCTTTCAGTTTCTTAAGAATCAAAATATAATTAGAAATACTTACATTAATATTGAATTTGAAACTCTGATAAGCTCGCACAATTTTTGGAGAATGATAATCTTGTTTAAGTGGTGAATTTGTAGGTAGAAGAATAGAGAAGAAGTAGAAGAAAAAAAAAGGATTCTTATGTTAAAAAGGCCCTTAAATCCTAGTCGTACAAGCGAGCACAGATCAACAAGTCAGATTAAAGGATACCAAAAGGCGGGAAGTCGAAGTGCCCAAGAAAAGTCAAAATTTGAGTTGAAAAATAAAAAATACCCCTTCACTAGGGGGAACCTATTACTACCAAAATTAGGGCCGAGACAGGCTAACGGTGAGGAGGCATTGGACCGTCACAAGCGTAGAAGAATAATCCTTAAGCAATGACTAGGCACGAGACAAAATCAAAAGCCTAAAGGAAGTATCCGGAAAGGCAAGCAAACGACACCATCATCAAAGAAGGAATTTCAAATCCGATATGAAGTAAGACTACCAGTAGGGTAGTTTCGACATGAAAGGTAATCAACAAGAGGTCATCCAAAACCGAAAGCTAATGAAGAGAAAGATCAAGGATTCTACAACCCGAGATCCAGACGGAAGAAAGGGCTGTTGGCATTAACGTGTTTAATGCTGATACATTAAGAAAAGAAAGCATCAAAAGCACAAAGCTCGAAACATAAGGAAATTGTCCGGAAGCCAGCTATCGGGACCCTAGTTAAATGATCACAGAGAAGCCACTATTACAAAACAACCAATAAAGCACGGGAAGAACCCTTACGGAAAGCCAAAGCACACTTACGGGATCTACTGAAAGGCAAGTCAGAGCCCCTAAGTGAGACGAGCTATCCACACTATTCTACTTAGCGTTGATACCAGCAGGAGTGGAGGATCCGTAACCATACACTTAAAGCATAAATGCAAGTTTCACGAATAATTAATAACAAGACCGGAATCTCGCAAACGGAAGACTCTTAACCGAAAGCAAAAAGCGTTTTCTAAAGCTATCCATACCAACAGGCTTGGTATTGATACAAAGGAAACAAAGTAACGTTAGAGAAAGGCTCCCGAAGACCCAGACCACCCTTCGGAGAACCGAAGACCTTCCTTCCGAGAACCGGAGACCATCCTCGCAAGAGCTGAAACCGGCACCCTAAAAGCAATAAGCAAAGCCATGAGAGCGGCCACGAGCCAAAGCAACCGGAACCAAGGGAAAAAGCAACCGACAGGGGATTCTGCTAGCCCAATAGCAAAGGGGGCCCCAATTTGTCTATAAAATGAGACCTATGGTTCTCATTTTCGGGACCGATTTCTCATTTCTCAATCTTGTGCTATTTTCTTCTATAGTAAACTCTAATTTCCAAATCAATTTGTGGATTTCTATTGTAGTCACTTATGTATTCAAAATCAAAGATCTATAAAGAATGGATCAACACTTAGAGTATTTTTTATGAGATTCTTATGATAATTTCTTTCTTATTTCCTACACAACACACCATATGCTTTCACATGGTCATGGTCTCGTTTTCCTACTCAAGATTAAACCCTTCAGCGGGGTTGTTGCAAAACCCAACCATTTAGCCTTCTACTGAGGGTTGTTCTTAGGGAACCCGTATCCCAAGATAACTATTTATTCTTAAGACACATAAGCGTGATGCTCAACCCTTTAAGGGAAGAGTAACTAATATTTCGGACTTTAGACCTTGATATCTAGGAAACGATGAACTAACTCAAGCTCGTCAAACTAAATAACCTTATTTTCCCCTTAGGTCCATTTCCATAGACCTATCTCTGGTGTTGACGAAAATATCGTTAACACCTTTCTCTGAAACATACGAGCTTAGAGTTTATATATTGATAGACATCAGTTATGTGTTATGAATTGACAATGTGGCATGCTATGTAATGAGCTAGATGACCAAAGCATGGATTATTGAATCATAGCTTTGTGTAATGAGACTTCGACAAGCCTCACATCCCGGAAATGACCGAAACAGGAGAAGATGCAACAAGGTTATAGGGTTCGCTTCCTTCTATATTTTTGAAGTAACACTATGGTATGGAGCCTAGGTGTTTGCTATGTGGCTTTGATGAGGTAGTGCTAGGTATGAAGCATGGGCATTCTACCGATGTGGTTTTGTTTGAAATTCGGGAGATCGAACAAAAGGTTGGTAATGACCAAGAAATGGCATACTCATGTGGCATGGCTTAGATAACACCAACGACCTTAAGTTGGCAGAGAAGGGTTAACTTCTCGGGGCATCCCTCTAGAGGTATTCCCATTCGGTAAGGAAGTTTCTTAGACTTGGTCATTTGTTGGAAAACCCACTTTGTGAACGATTTGGGTTAGTATAAGATTCTGAACCTAGATCATGCGCTACGTACCCATACAGTTTTGTATTGTAGATCCTACGTAAAATGCGTAGTAGGTCAGTTTAATATTATGGTACCTATGCTAGGTAAGAATGATACATTTATTTGCAAAAGCGAATTTTTACACTATGCAATAATAATAATATAAGAGGATTTTCACATATCAAGCATATTCTGGTTATCAAAAGGGAAACCTCGCCTAAGTGTGCAATTGCATTATGTGTATGGCGCGATAAGGTAGCATCATTTTCTGAAGAGCATTGTGAATTTTATGCATTGGTATTCATATGGGTAAAACCTGTTCTATGGTATACGTCGTGGTCCTATGAATCACCTTACTTTAAAATTAAATTAACTATTTTAGTTCTCACAGTAGTCCCATGACTAACTTAGAGTTTATTGTTTTCTCACCTAAACTCTGGGTGCCCATATTTTTTCCACATGGGAAGCCTAGTAGTTTTGGTTTTGCAGATTTAGCTTTGGATTAATTTTAGAGTAGGATTCTGGATTATGGTTGGAGTATACTCTAGATCATTTCTTAGTCTTCCGCTGAGAGTTTTATATTTTCCGTTATGTATGTATTTTCAGTATACTCTTATATCTGTTGTACTATTATATATTCTTGTAATCTGATGTAATATTGTGATGATATTAAAGAAAAGTTCATTTGTTATATACCAATATGTAAGTACCCCGACAATCCACATTTGAGAACGATTTAAGTCAGATTAAGTACCGAGCTGAACCGGATCCATAAGTGGGATGTTAAATTTTGGTATCAGGGCTTTGGGGCACGACTCATTAGAACAGAATGAAAAGGCTCATCAGAGCTAGGATTACTAATATCCTAGAAGAGAAATTCAATAGGATAGGGTTATTAGTGCCCTAGAATGAGTTAGGAGTATTACGTATACGAGAGAGCGTATTCGTAATAAGAAATTGATTTTTAAAGTTGATTTTGGAAGATTTTATTTTGAAAATAAAGAATTTTGAACGGTTATATTTTAAATATAAAAGGACTGCTTATGTACGCGTGAAGGGCTGGGATAGAAATTTGGATTATCGACGATTTTGGACAGTCGATAAATTCTGAAATATACTTAAGTTGCAGGTGAAGATATATTACATAATATAAAGGAAGGAAAACAACAAAGGCTTTGTTTGTTAGTTTGAATAATGGCTTTGTTCGAGTAGTGAACCCATTGGTTAGGTAAACGACCTTTTGTTCCATCTTCGATTTCGAGGATGAAATCTTTTTAAGTAGGGGAGATTGTAACAAACTAAAATTTTGACAATTTAAAAATAAGAATTAAAATAGGTTCAAATGGATTTTTAGAGATATATATGGTTTTAATTTGATTAATATACCACTTAA
Organism: Allium sativum; assembly: GCA_030737875.1. Lineage (NCBI taxonomy): Eukaryota > Viridiplantae > Streptophyta > Magnoliopsida > Asparagales > Amaryllidaceae > Allium > Allium sativum. The sequence continues at coordinate 814,594,272 of CM060919.1, read as the reverse complement.
ATTTCAATTTGATTTAAATACTGGATTAACAAAATATTTAGCATTGAAATATTTGTCAATATTTAAATTTGTTGTAATATTTAGCTAAGTGTTTTAGTTAGTGATATTAGCAAATAAAGTTAGTACTTAAGTTAAAGTTAAGTTAAATAATTAAACAAATTCCTAAGCAAATAAAATCAAAACATAACCATGTGATATGCCTTTTTCTATGTCACTTTCTTCCTTCCTTTCCCTTCTTTTTTGGCACCTTATTTCCTTATTTTTAAGCATGGGACAAAAGCATGTGCTTTGCTTTTGAGTTGTCAAATTTAGGTGCATTTCTCTCCTTTCCAAAAACAATTTCTTCTTCCTTTCCATTTCATGTTTCCTACTTCTTTTCATTTTCTTCTAAGCTCTTTAATGGCTTCCTCCTCTTTAAAAATTTCGACCAAACATGTTCTCCCCTCCTTTACACTTAAAACACTACATTTACCCTCTCTTACCTCCGCATACCCCATATCTAAACTCTCTCTCCATTTTTCCCTATGGTCGCACCATAGTTTGCTTAAAAATCCCACCTTTTCCACTCCAAAACAACTTATCCACTTCATTCTTTTAATTAGAAAGCTTTTTACCATATAAAAATCAAACCTTTAACATCAAAAACGCAAAAAGATGCTTTCTTTTTGAACTTTTGAATAGTTAGTAAGCATCGAAAAGTATCATTGAAATCTTGAGTGAACGGTAGTTCGTGATGTCCAAAGGCTGCCAAATAGGACCATTAGCTTAAAAGAACGGTGGAGTGGATCCCTCTGTGAGAACACTAACTTTTGTAAATAAGTATAGTGTGAAAAAATCACACCTTTATGTGTTAAAATAGTGTATATTTACTTATATATATTCTTGGGCTTGTTTGATGATGAATGCATGTGATAATGGGTCTTTATTGGATGTTATATGGATTATGGGATGATATTGTTTTGGTGTGATGTGATAATAAGTGTTTTAAATGTAAACACTTAGGTTAAAGAAGTAAAAATGCCACCTTTAAGTGTTAAAGATGTGAACTCTTATGCTAGTAAGGTAAAAGTATCACCTTTAAGTGTTAAAGAGGTAAACACTTATGTTAATAAGGTTAAAAATGTCACCTGTAAGAGTTGGTGAGGTAAACATTTGAGTTAATGACACTCTTGGTTGAGTTTGTGGTTATTGGATGTGGATTATGTTAATGACTAAGTTAGTAAGTTAATTACTTAAGTGGTTTAGAATTTAAAAAGGATACCTTAAGGGTTATGAAGTTAAAAACTATAAATAAGTGATTAGTGTTTGGTCTGGATAATTAGAAAGGTCCAAAATGTAAATTTCTTAGCGATAAAGTAAATTGAAATATTTTACTTAATTGTTAAACTGAAAATCTATGAATGGTGACCTTGATTGATGTGACATTGACTGGTGACTTGGTATGATGTGCGTTGACATTGGTTTGACCTGATTTGATTTGATAATAATGGCAATAAAGTATTAACAATGATTAATACTTAAGCTAAAGTGATTTAAAATAGTGATTAAGTGTTAATGACCTTAACACTTGTATTTATGATGAAATTATGTGATAATCAATGATTAATGGTTGCCAATGATTGTTATTGTATATAAGTGCTAATTATAGTAACACTTGAGTGAATGACATATATGTATGGACACAGGTATATTTTTGAAGTTTCTTTCAAAGAAATACCAGAACGTTCTAGGATGATAGTGTCTAGGTTTGGGTTTGGAAAAGTTAGTTTCGTGCTCCCCATGGCTACCCTAACTTGTCCGGCGAATGAAATGGTTAATTCAAAATTTAATTTGAATTTTATTTGAATTTACAAATGATTTGGAATTTTATTTAATATTTTATTAATAAGTTATTAAGTGAAAAATAAAATTTTGAATTCTTAATCGAAAAAGATTTGAATAATAGCTTAAGTAATTACGAGCAGTTCTCATAAAGAAAGTAATTTTATTTGAACAATTTTTCAACTAATAAATGCGTGTTTTCAAATTTAAATTGAAAATGAATAGTAACTTTAAAAAGTGAACTTATTTATTTTTGTAACGGACTTCAGAAAAAATTGAACTTCAAATAATAAGTTTTGAAAAATAATATTATTTTAATGATTTAAATAATTTTAAAATGATTAAATAATGGATTATTTAATTTTAAAGTGGAATCATTGAAATATAGTTTTCAAAAGTAGTTATATATGTTTTATATAATTAATAAGCTATTATGGAAATAATTCGATTTAAATTTAATATAAATCAAAGTTTGATCTGAATAGGACTAGTCGCAAAGCGGTAGTTCGCGAATTTCGACCATTGACTTCAAACTGGCATACCGAGAGATCTGGCCATCGGATTTTCCCAAAATGAAAAATGTTTGGTTAGAAAATAAAATAAAATTTTTAAGATCCAACCATCGGATTTTCGACCATTGATAAGCTATTCTGGAAGTAATTCGATTTAATTTTAGTTGTAGAACTAGTCGCGCAGCGGCAATTTGCGAATTTCGGCCATTGACTTCAAATTTACATATCAGGAGATCCGACCATCGGATTTTCCCAAAATGAAAATTGTTTGTTTAGAAATGAAAAGAGCTTTCAAATGAAAAGAAAAGTTTTAAGATCCAACGGTTAGATTTTGAAATAAGTCAAAATCAGTTTTCCATAAAAATCCAGAAATTGCAGTTACCGACTTGAAATTGGATTTATACGAAATGAAGTATTTTTAAATTATTAAAATTAGGATAAATTAAGATAAATCATAATAAATCATTTGAAAATGATTTGAATTGATTTAATGACGTCTTGGATAATATAAATGTCGTTTTGACTAAACTAGTTAATATAAGCTTATTCATAGTTCTTTTTGTGATGTTATCACAACATTATCCAAAAAGAGTTATTTAAAGATTTTAAACTCCAATTGTTTTCATCTATTACTTGAGTAATCATTTTTTATTGATTAATAAATTAAATTTGGAATTTAATGGAAATCGAGTTGGTGTAATCGAGATAATTATTTGTAGATGAAGACAAATACTATTTGAGGAACTTAAAAGGGTTTTCCCTTATTCCGCTTATAGTGTTAGCCTGATACGGAAATTTATATCGATTATGAGCTGATATGATTCCCTTGAAGATTTCATTTAGAATAAAGGTATGATTTTGGGTTTGTTGTGAATGATGTCTTGAATAACATTTATTCCTTAAACCAGTTAAAGACAGGATTGGTTTCCAAAGCTAAGTAATCATTGAATAATGATTTTGGAGATTTAAAACTATGTTAGAGTTGTAAATAAATATTTGAAGAAAGATTTGAATGAATGAAATGAAAAAGGGATTAATGATGATAATTAGAAATTACCAAAATGAATGTAGATATGGATTAGGGGTAATGAGCTAATCACATTCTATCGTAGGTAGAAAAATGCCTAAGTTCGATAGAGTGGAGATGGTGTCTTACTCTGTGTTCCATTAAGTGAATGGGAACGGGATCTTGATTTAAGTAATAACCTTTGTGTTAAGGTTTAATTCAAATCAAAGAATAATCCAAAATAAAATGAAATTTATGATATCCAAATTTATTCTCCACACATTTTAAATTTGCGCTTATTATTCAAAAAGATCGAGAACAGTGTTTGGTTCCGTAAACCATTCTGAATAATAAAACGACGTGTTGGAGCAGATCAAATGCTATTGAAGACCATGGTGAAGACAGGGATCCTTCAAATCAAAAGGACTGCTTGCTGAATGTCTCAAATGGTTTAGCTACCATTTGAAGATGGATTTTATATCAGGCAAGTGGTAGTAGTCCGAACGTACTTGAAGGAATTCCAGATATGCAAGGGCCTCTCTTAATTTGTAAGATGAGGAATAAGGTGTCTTCGGTTTCATTCAGACACAGAACAAACTTGTAAATGGATTATGTGTCTAACATTGTAATTTACTACATATAAATTGATCTCTGTTAAATATATATCTATTGGTGGCGGAGAATCTGCTTCTCTTAAATTAACACGTTTCTCTAAGACATACGAGCTTAGAGGATATATATTGATAGACATCAGTTCTATGTTGTGAATAGACAATGTGGCATGCTAACTGATCAGCTAGATGATCAAAGCATGGCTTATTGAAGCATTGCTTTGTGTAACGAGACTTCAATAAGCCTCACATATCGGAAATGACCGATACAAGAAAAGATGCGGTAAGGTTATGGGGTTCGCGACCCTTAGGGGATGATCATTTCCTTCTATATTTTTGAAGCAACACTATGGTATGGAGCCCAGGTGTTTGCTATGTGGCTTTGATGAAGTAGTGATATGGTATGGAGCCTAGGCATTCCACCAAGGTGATTTTGTTGGAAATTCGGGCGCCCGTGGAAAAGTTTGGTAACAACCAGGAAATGGCATACTCGTGTGGCATGGCTTTGATAACAATGAGGAATTGTGCTGGTAGAGAAGGGTTTACTTCTAGGGACGTCCCTCTAAAGGCGTTCCCATTTGGTAAGGAAGTTCCTTAGACTTGGTCATTTGTCGGAAAAAAAACATACTGTGAACGGTTTGGGTCGGTATATGATTCTGAACCCGGATCATCCGCTACGTACCCATATTGTTTTCTAATGTAGATCCTGCTAAAATTCGTAGGAGGTCAGTATAATATTATATTATTTATGATGGCTAAGATTGATACATTTATTTACGAAAGTGAATTTTTACAGTATGCACAAATAGTAATATAAGAGGATTTTCATGTATCAAGCATATTTTGGTTGTCATAAGGGAAATCACGCCCAAGTGTGCGTTTGCAGTGTGTGTGTGGCGCGAGACCTTATGGTAGCTTCATTTTTTAAAGAGCATTGCAAGTTTTTATGCAGCGATATTTATATAGGGAAATCCCATTCTGTGTTATACCTATGATTTACCTTACTTTAAAATGAAAGTAACTTTTTTAGTTCTCATACCAGTACCATGACTGACTTGAAGTTTATTGTTTTCCCTCCTAAACTATGGGTGCCCATATTTTTTCTATACGGGCAGCTTGGTAGTTTTGGTTTTGCAGATTTAGCTTTGGATTCATTTTCAGTAGGATTCTGGATTATGGATGGAGCTATACTCTGGATCATTTCTTATTTTTTCATTGAGAGTTTTATATTTTCTGCTATGTATGCATTTTCAATATACTTTTATACATGTTGTACTATGATATATTCTTGTACTATGATGTAATATTATGATGATAATGAAAAATTCTTTTTTTTTGTACTAATGTATAAGTACCCCAACAACCTACCTTTGAGAATGGTTTAAGTCGGTTTAATTACCGAGTTGAACCGGATCCAGAAGTGGGATGTTAAAAACTTGCTTGGATCATTCCTTGATCAAACCATGGATCATGCCAGAAGCTTGCATTACCACCTTCAAAGAATATAATTTTAAGATGAGGAAGTAAGATAGTTATGAGATTAAGAACGGACCTCCATTTCAGCTGCAAACTAAAGGAGTTTTCATGGTCCAGAAATTTATGCTTCTTGAATTATGCTTCAGGGTCCAGTTAACCCGAATATTGCTCTTTATGGGTAACAGGTTAGGGAAGTGGGTGCTAAAAGCTATTTTATTACACAAGTATAGGTTAAGGACCCCCAACCCGCTTCTTTCTTTTGTTGTTCAATCTTGTGGAAGCATATAGACATTAGCTTGCCATAGTGCACCATAAGTTTATTTGGAAATATAAAGGTTCTTCAGAAATATGCAATGCAAGAAAGCAATATTGATTTAATCAATGTTAGTTACCAGCTTGGGTTAGGGTTTTCCTTGACCAACAGATCATAGCCTTGGATATTTTATCAAATAAACCCATATAGTTTGCAGTAGAGATTCTAGCAAAGGGGCAATAATATACGTGGAGGAATCATTAGCTAGGGGTAAGCCAGTTAAGTTAGACATAAAAGTGGCATGTTGCATAATGAATCCAGCCATTAACAGTTATAACACCCCACATTTTTCTAAGCCGAATTCCGACAAAAATTGAAACTCAAACCAATCCAAGCATGGAGAGTATAAATCCGGTACCTACAAATAAGTGAGTATAAGCATAATCAAAGTACAATAAAACTAACTCATGGCAGAAACGAGATAGGTGTGACAATCCCAAAACCCCGTGTCAAGGAATTAAGGATAATCATTGGAATATAACACATTAATCATCATTAGCAGAGTACTGATAATAGCATAAGCATGAAAATATAATAATTTACATCAATATGACAGCGGAATCATAAAATGTAAATAAACATCAGAGTAGCACTGTCATAGGATACAACTTAGTGCATAAAGGAAATGATCAGTCTGCATCAAGATCACTGGGACATATACATCAGATAATACATAATAGTAATAAATCAGTCTACATCGCGATCAGCGGTACATATACATATGATAATACTGGCGGTAATGTCAAAAGCCAAAATACAGATAAAGTAAGTCCTCGCCATCATCCAAAAATGCACTCCAGGCTGAAGTGCTAAGCCAAAATATCACCTGCAACCTATCACTAGGCTGCCCGTGTAGAAATAAGGACACACGAGTTTGCAATGTGAAACAAACTATGAGTCAGTCATGGGACTGGTATGAGAAATCTACTTAACTGATTAAACAATAATAATAAGGCAAATCATAGGACCACGCCGCTAACGCGGAACGAGTTTCCTCCAGTGATTGCCAGTGCACGAAATAAAGTAAATCTTTTGAACAATGCAATGCTTTTTTATAAAAATGGAGCCATTGTAAGACTCAAGTCCAATCACACAATGCAATGCAAATTGGAGGATAGAGTTTTACCTTAAAATGGCCAAAATATGCTTGATACATATAAAACAAAATCATCTTGTATTATCACTAGTGCATATATGTTTCAAAAGCAATTCCAATCATAATGTATCAATCATAGACGGCATGGATACCATATATCATGTCGTCATATATAGGTTTACAATCAAAGCCATAATGTCGTATTGGAAATTGGATTTCCGTCATGAGTCTAGGCAAGGGATGTACTCCTTTCCGCTTCGAGACACTCTAGCAAATGTCTTGGAATTGCACACTCTGGGCAACCCCTGGATCCTCCAAGGCCGGTCCACACTTACGTTAGTGGATTGGAAATTCCTGAACACACGTTTTCTGGTCCTATCGGACCTATCCATCGGCCCCGTAGAGACCGATATAATTGAGGTGCCTCACATTCTAACAACCACAATGGTAAAAATAATATAAATGTCAAGGCTTGCAAAACCCCAATACCACCCATAGCTAGAAAGAAACATCATGTCTTCCTTGGGTTCCCTTATCCCGTTTTTAACTTATATCGAGGTGTGAGGCTCGCGAATCAACGCTATACACAAAGCTACGCTATATTAAAGCCGTGCTTTGATCATTAACCACAAGACTTTGCTTTTCAATAAAAGCCTTGATCATTTGCATTTTTGCATGCCACGCTGTCAATCCACACCATACCACTGATGTCTAGAGATATACAACCTCTGAGCTCGTACGTCTCAGAGAAGGGAGCTAAGCAAGAGAATAAATTCTCCGCCTCCAAACAGATGTATATTTAGTAGAGATCAACGAATACAACACGGAATACGCGTCAGACACATATCCATTTTCAAGTCCGTTCTGGGTCTGAATGAAACCGGAGGCACCTTATTCCTCGTCCCATATGTCCAATACGGAAGAGAGGCCCGCGCACATCCGGACGATCAATAAGTACATCCAGACCACTACCACTTTAACCTTGTCAAGGGTTCTACCCATCTCAAAGGCATCAGTAGTAATCCACACGATGTGAAGATCACCGGTCTTGCACCGTCTTCATATCTTCGACTTTTTATCGTCAATCAATTATTTGAAATGAGAATTAACTTGGCCTTTTCAAATAATTCACGTATATATAGAATTCAAATCAATTCTTTCTATGTTTAAATTATTTGACATCCACATTTCAGTTCATTAATATAATTATTGTGTCAAACACATCTAACCACCAAAATATCTGATAAACCGAGTAAAGTTGGTTTATTTCCATTCCAAATCGCTGTATATATTTTATAACGATTTATCGCTATTTTTATTTATTTAAAATAGCTCATTTTAATTAAACGACACTTCGGGCCATAACGTGGCCCTGGCGCTTTTTTTCTCCAAATTTGATTTACTACAAAATCTAACCAATGGATCTTAACAAAGTTAATGCCGTTGAAAAGACATTTCCAAAGCGAATCCAACGGTTCCGGTTTCGGGAAAATCTGACACTCGGATCTCTCGATATAACCGTTTAAAGTTATGATTTCAAAACACGAACTACAGCGGTGTGATTCGTAATATTTTAATTTATATTTATATATTATAAGTATAATTCATTTTGGTGCTGTTTTTATCTAGATTTGAACTAAACATTTCACACAATCTAACCGTTGGATCTTAACAAAATTTATTTCGTTGGAAATATATTTCCAAAACGAACCCAACGGTTCTGGTTTCGGGAAAATCCGATGGTCGGATCTCTCGGTGTAATCGTTTAAAATTACGATTTCAAAACGCGAACTACAGGGGCTCGATTTGTTTTATTTAATTTATATATATATGTATGTATGTATGTATATAAATATAATTCATTTGACGATCTTTAAACCATTTCTACTTTAAAAATATGGCTAACGCCTTGAAATTTCCGAAAATTTCGCCATAACCTCCTTTTTACGGGAATGGGTTTGGAAATTTATTGGGCCGTATTAGGCACCCAATAAATCCTAAAAAAGCATACACATATTTTTAGTGATATAACTTTGTGTCCACAAGGGAGTGTGTATAGATCATAACTCCAGAGAATAAATTCTCTTCACCCTATAAATAGTTTTTGTGCCTTAATGGCTAGAGAGACGTGATTGTTGTCAACTCCAGACCCGTGTGGTTTTTTTTATTAATTTGACAATTTACCGTTACATTTTATATAGTCCATATCAGTCTTTGGTTCAACTTGAAATATAGTCATCGCCATACAAGCCTCTCGCTTGTATGGTAAATCTTCAACCTCGACACATAAGCTCCAAATGCTTATGTGGTATATGATAGAGTATGTTATCTTCATGCAGTATGTCATGTAGTGTAGTTAAAAATTAATTATTACTATCCTATGGTGATGTTTATAATCTCACACAGAACAACCAGCACTCCGCATCCAATGGCATTCATAGGAGTTTATATAATAATAAAATTGCGCAGCCAACTCATTAAGGCTTACCTCTTTGTCGGGCACACAAATAAATTCTTTACTCAACAGCTAATCCATTTTCCTATTCAGCCTATGTATATATATGCATAACTAAGCTAAAAATATTATTTTTAGCGAACAAATATTTATTTCGACCATTCTTATTTTTAACACTTCAAATACATGTTAAAAATATTATTTTCAATCAACAAATATTTATTTCAACCATTCATTATTTTTAACACTTCATACATGTTAAAAATATTATTTTCAATCAACAAATATTTATTTCAACCATTCATTATTTTTAAAACTTCATACATGTTAAAAATATTATTTTCAATCAACAAATATTTATTTTAACCATTCGTTATTTTTAACACTTCATACATTGTATAAAAATGATATTTTAGCGAACAAAAATATATTTCAACTCATGACTATTTTATTTTGTTCATAAACATGTTAAAAATAATATTTATAACAAACAAACATTTGTTTCAACACATGTGTATTTTTAGTTAGTCGTAACTTGATAAAAAATGATATTTTTATCGTTCAAAATATTTATTCAACACATGAATGTTTTTAGCACTTCATATTCACAATAAAATGTTAATTTTATTGTTCAATTCTATTATTCCACTCGTGAATATTTTTAGAGCTCCATATACACAATAAAAATGTGATTTTTATTATCTAAGCAATTTATTTCAATCATGAATAAATTATCAATGCATGAATATATTTCAACACATGAATATAATTCTAACACAAGAATATTTCAGAAAATTTCGGTAGCATAACGGTAGGGGGTCTAAAACCGGCACCATCCCGAGTACGGCTCCTCGCACTACCATAGGCCTCGTGGCATTCCTTAAGAGGCTTATTCCAATAATCAAAACATTTCGACCATTTTTCATATCATAATGAATTTGTCCATAAACTAATCCAATTTTTTTTCAACCACAAACAACTATCATATACCATTCGCAGTCTCAACCAAATTTCACGCCAATCACAATCAATTCATATCGTCTATGGTTTGTGGACGAGGGAAGTATATATATATATATACACACACACACACGTATATAAATATATTTATTTCCGTTTCAATTTCATTTCAACTCCATTCAACGTACATATGATTTATACAACGCATATATAACTTATACATCGCACATATAATTTATATAACGCTTGTATGTGAGATATACAACGCTTATATAACTTATACATTGATTATATAATTTATACATCGTTATTCCATTCAAATTTGAATTTAGAAATCTCACATTGGTTTTTAATTCTTCTTAAATTATAGCGAGCTACGAATGCGTTCTAACTTCTTCTAGAATGTAGATGACGTCGCTACAAGTCCGATGTCTCCGGTTTCGCTGGATTTCGACAACATATGTTAAAGATATGATTTTTATACTAAAATCATGATTTGTAACACTTAAAAGTGTTATAGCCTTTAAATTAAAAACAGGCCGTTACCTTCAGCGTAAGGTTCAAACTAGGGTTTTGAAAATTCTTCAAATCCGTTGCACGATACCAAAATCCAGTTGTGCCATGGCGTATAGGGTGGAACGGCGCGCAGGCGGAAGTAGGTGGGGCCCAATTCGATATGACGTGGAGGGCTGGGCGGTGCGATGAAGTCTCTGACTTCGGAGGCGCGAAACACGACGACGAAGTGACGAGGGGAGGTGAGGTCGGTCTTGATTTGAAGAGGGGAGGAAGATCTTCAAAAAGTTCAACTGGGGCGGGGGTAATGGTGAAGGGACCGGCCGGAAATCTGGAGAGAAGGTGGCAACTCGTGGCCGCCATCAATGAGAGGGTTTTATCGGGTTTTTGAATTTTTTTATAAAATTAATTTATGAAAGAAATTATTCTATTGGCCCGTATTTATATTAATTTGAAAATTAGGGTTTCTCCATAAGAACTCCAATTCAAGCCCAACGACTGTCGCCCCTAGCTAAATACCCCCATTCCGGACAAATTGGACTATGTTTCGTAAGCCCATTCGACTGTTACAGTCAGTTATTTTTCAAATTAAAATATAAAACATTCAAATTTGAATTTGAACGTACGTTTTAATTTGTCGGGGCCACATACTGATCTCAAAAATTCCAGAAAAACAAATCTAGCTATGTCGGGATGATACAGTCCCAACAAAATTAATTTCATTGAATTTGGAGACCATTTGAAAATTGGACTTTTTCTGGTCGATCCAATTCAAACTGAGATTACCAAACGCGTTTTCCTTTGTCGCGCTCACATATTAATTCCAAAAATTTTGGAATTTGAAACCTAGCAATAATTTGACATTCCGGATCCAACCAAAGTGGTTTCGTCGAAAACGGAGGTCGTTTGCAAAATTTCTACTTTTACGGGCTATATTTATATTAAATTTCATAGTGACTACCCTGAATATTCAACTGGCCATAACTTTTGATTCCCACTATGAAATTTTGATTTTTCGGTTTCGTTAGAAAGATATTTTCAAACAGATTTAAATATTTTTAGTTTCACTAAAATCTGGTTTATTTTGAATCCTGTACATTCATTCAAAGTTCAAAGTCAATTTTCAAACTATCGCGCCATTTCAGGCTCGTTATATAATCAAAATAAATTTATTCGTTCTAACTTCGATTTAAATAAATTTTTAGTCATTATTATTTAAAATCAATCATTTTAAATATTCCAAATTCATTAAAATAGCCAAATTAAAAAATTTAAATTGGTTTTGATTTTCCGGGTTGTTACAATCTCCCCTACTTAAAACTTTTCGTCTTTGAAAAGGAAACAACAGTAAAGTAGGAAACAAAACGGAAGCGCAAAATATTGTAAATGTACCTTGCTCCAGAGCTAATCAAAGATGTCCACTCTGCAATTGGGATAAGCTTGCTTAATGCTCTCTTCGGTTTCCCAAGTACAGTCTCTAGGATCTCCACTACACTTTAACTAAATGAACTTTCTTGTTCCTTAGCTCTTTAGTTTCTTTGCCAATAATCTTTATCAGCTCTCTTCTAACTGCTAATTCTGGAGTAATATCCAAATCCTGTTGCGTTGCTTCTTCTACAACTAGATCTGGATCATGCACATGCTTTCGGAGTTGAGATATGTGAAACACATCGTGCACCCAAGGCAACTAGTCAGGTAATTGAACCCTATAAGAAAGAGTTCCAATCCTTTCAAGAATAGGAAATGGACCAATAAATCTGGGCGCCAACTTCCCTGTTTTCCCGAATCAGACTACTCCTCTCATCGGAGAAACTCTCAAATAAACATAATCACCAACAGAAAATGCTAAATCTTTTCTTCTAAAGTCTGCATAAATCTTCTATCGGCTTTGAGCTGTTTGTAATCGTTTCTTGATGAAATCGACTTCATCTGAAGCTTCACGAATCATATCGGGACCCAATACAAATCGGTTTCCAGGTTCTACCCAGCATGCGGGAGATCTACAAGGTCAACCATACAATGCTTCGAATGGTGACATTTCCAAGCTCGCTTGATAGCTGTTGTTGTATGAGAACGCAGCCAAATGCAAGTGATCTTCCCATGATCCGCTAAAATCAATTATACAAGCCTGCAGTTAATCTTCTAGTATACGGTTCACCCTCTCAGTTTGGCCATTTGTTTGAGGATGATATGCGATGCTTAGATTCAGTTTTGTTCCCAATTATTCTTGGAATGCTTCCCAGAATTTACTAGAAAAAATTGGGTCTCTATCACTGACTATGCTGATGGGGACTCCATGCAACTTAACAATTTCTTTGAAATAAATCTGTGCTAGACTTTGAGCCGTTCTATTGGATCTGACAGGTATTAAATGGGCGGTCTTCATGAAACGATCTACGATCACCTAAATACTGTCATTTCCTTTCCTGGTTCGGGGCAAACCATCTATGAAATCCATGGAAATATGTTCCCACTTCCAATTTGGAATTTCCAACGGTTGCAACAATCCGGCAAGTTTCTGTTGATCGCTTTTGACATGTTGGCAAGTGGAACACCGGCTGACGTATAAGGAAATGTCTCTTTTCATAGATCTCCACTAGAAGGTGCGTTTGATATCATTATACATTTTACTTACTCCTGGATGGATACTAAGTTTGGATTTGTGACATTCATCCAGTACTTCTCTTCTGAGCTCAGAAATGTTCGGAACGCAAATTCGGCCTTTTAACCTCAGAACCTCATTGTTATCAACCTGAAAGCTCGAGGGCTCGCCTTTCTGAATTCTCTTTCTGATCCTATGAATGAAGTGATCATCCTTTGGAGAGCAGATATTTTATCAATCAATGAAGACGTGATTATAATATTGGCGATGATTGCGGTTTTTCTGCTAAGCGCATCCGCTACTACATTGGCTTTTCCTGGCGTATATAGAATATCCAGATTATACGCTGCAAGAAATTATAGCCAACACCGCCGCATCAAGTTCAAATCTTTCTAGGTGAACAAATACTTCAAGGACTGATGGTCGGTATATAATTCGAACTTCTCACCCAAAAGATAGTGCCTCCATATTTTCAAAGCAAACACGAGGGCTAACAACTCAAGATCATGAGTTGCATACTTCTTCTCATTCGGCTTCAACTGACGGCTAGCATAAGCAACTACTTGGCCTCTTTGCATTAATACCGCACCAAGACCTTCAATAGAAGCATCTGTTTAGACCTTCAAATCCTGATTGCCATCGATAAGTGTTAGTAATAGAGCCGTCGTCAATTTTAATTTCAGCTCTTGGAAAGCTGCTTCACATTCTGGAGTCCAATTGAATCGTGTGTGCTTCTTAGTAAGCTTTGTTAATGAACCAGATATCTTCTAAAAATCCTTAACGAATTTCCAATAATAACTAGCCAATCCTAGAAAACTCCAGACCTCTATGGGTGTAGTAAGCTGCTTCCAATCTTGAATTGTTGTAATTTTACTTGGATCAACTGAAATTCCTTTCTTTGATACGACGTGACCAAGGAACTTCACTTCATCTTGCCAGAATATACATATAGAAAATTTAGCTTTCAGGACGTTCTTTCTCAGAATTTCCAACACTTATTCCAAATGTTTCTCATGTTCGCTAGCTGACTTAGAAAAAATAAAAATATCATCTATGAAAATCAACACGAATTTATTCAAGACCCCTCTGAATACTCTATTCATTAAGTCGACAAAGGAAGCTGGAGCGTTACATAAGCCGAACGGCATTACTAACCACCCATAAAATATGTCTAGACCTCTGAAAGCTGTCAAAGGAACACAATCTTCAGCAATTCGCAGTTGATGGAAACCTGTAGCTAGGTCCATTCTGAAAAATACTTGCGCTCCATTCAATTGATCCAACAAATCATCGATGTGGGGTAATGGATATTTATTCTTGAGCGTCTGCTTGTTGAGGTCTCGGTAATCAACACATAGTCGGAGAGTACTGTCTGACTTTGGAACAAATACTACGGCTGCTCCCCAATTAGCAATTATCGAGTTTGATCGCCTAATTCTTCTTTTTCCTTCATGGTCATTCTTCGAATTGAATGCACTACTGGCCTTGCATTCGGAATTAGCTCGATTTTGAAGTCGATTTCTCTTCACGGTGGTAAGTTATCAACTTCTTCAAACACATCCGTATAATGATTAACGACGAGAATATTTTCAAGAGAAGTAGGAGTAACTTCCAGAGCAGACCAAAATTCTTTTCTATCTGTATCCGAGCCGTGGCATGGTATAGAAATAATATCTCCAAATCTTGTCTTAATTTTAACTACTCTTTCGGCACATCTAACCTGAGCTTCATATCTCGTTAACCAATCCAGTCCAAGAATGTTATCGGACTCAGAAAAATCCATAAGGATCAAATCAAAAGAAAACCGAAAATAAGAATAAGAGACGGGCACTCTACAATATAAACTGAGAACAAGAGATCCTCCTATCGGATTATGGACTCTAACCGATTCTTTAAGATTTATTAGTTTTAACTTTAACTTTTTAAACAGTGTTACTTGCAATAAAACTTTGTGATGCACCAATGTCAAACAGTACTGAAACAGGAATATTTTTAATAGTAAAGGTACCTCCCAAAACATCGGGTTTACCTGCTCCCGAGTAGAAGCTGGGGGGTTCACCCCGTCATATACATGTGCAACCTGAGAATTCTTCAGCAAAGGACAATTCCTTCTTATATGCCCCGTCTTGTGGCAGTTATAGCACTCACTAAAATTGTGGGGGTTCTGACTAGAGCTTGACTGATTGGTCTTCTGCCGCTTCGGAGTGGTGCATACATTGGAGTAATGTCCAGCTTGACCGCAGTTGTAACAACTTCCCCTGGGTTGCCTATCTGTTTGCGGCTTTGCGACTGTCGTGTTGCTCGTTTCGGGTTGCTTTCCAGAAGCCTTGCGCTTGTTGTTTGCTTGATTCTTTGCATGGTCTACATCTAAGTTCCTCTGATCCAAGCTCTCATAATTGCATGCCATATCTACCATATCGGCGAATGGAAGCATAATGTGGCCCATTGTTCTATTCGGGTACCTGCGTTGAAGTCCATGGATGAACCTCTTGTTCTTCGCCTTAGCATTCTGAACAAGCTCGGGCGCATAACGGGACAGCTGAGTGAACTTGTTGAGGTATTCTTGAATGGTGCAATCTCCTTGTTGGAGATTGGCAAATTCGACGTGCAAGCGCTCCATCTCTTGCTCAGGAATGAACTTCTCCTTGAACAACACTTTGAATTCATCCCAAGACATCTCCACCTCTAGCTCATCCAAGGTGATGGCTTCCCACCATAGTTGTGCCTCGTCTTGCAATAACCAAGCGCCCATAAAACTCTTACGATTATCCTCGAGCCCGAAGCCAGCGAAGATTTTCTCGCATGTCTTTAACCAAGCTAGGGTCTCAGTTACCGTACCAGTGCCAGAGAATGTCTTTCCACCAAGATTTTTGTATTTGTTTGCCACTCGGTCTATATCAAATGGCTGCAGGGCCGGTGGTTGCTGAATCAAGGGCTCCTCAACAACGGGGATATTCCCCGTCCTTGGCCTCGGCCTCCTCGGCCTCTACCTCTAGCAGTTCTCATAGCCATCTCTGTCAGTTCTGTATAAGCAAGATGAGAGTCAGGTTCACAGAAATGATAATTTTAAGGAATGGTAAAAGCGAAAGAACGTAAGGAAAACAATGATGTAGTGATCGATTTATTATGCTATTATGTTGCTCATTCTAGGACATTACTAATCTTATCTCTAATGAGCCACTTGCCTTAGAACACTATTGATTCTATTTTTGATGAGACGTTTAATGTGTTTAACTCTAGAACTAAGATTAACCAAAACTCCGATAACAGCTGTGACGATCCCAAAACCCCGTGTCATGAAATTAAGGATAATCACTTGAATATAACACATTAATCATCACTAGCATAGTACTGATAATAGAATAAGCATGAAAATAGAATAATTTACATTAATATGACAGCGGAATCATAAAATGTAAATAAACATCAGAGTAGCACAGTCATAGGATACAACTCAGTGCATAAAGGAAATGATCAGTCTACATCAAGATCACTGGGACATATACATCAAATAATACATAATAGTAATAAATCAGTCTACATCGCGATCAGCGGTACATATACATATGATAATACTGACGGTAATGTCAATAGCCAAAATACAGATAAAGCAAGTCCTCGTCATCATCCAAAAACGCACTCCATGCTGAAGTGCTAAGCCAAAATATCACCTGCAACCTGTCACTAGGCTGCCCATGTAGAAATAAGGGCACCCGAGTTTGCAAAGTGAAACGAACTACGAGTCAGTCATGGGACTGGTATGAGAAATCTACTTAACTGATTAAACAATAATAATAAGGCAAATCATAGGGCCACGCAGCTAACGCGGAATGAGTTTCGTCTAGTGATTGCTAGTGCATGAAATAAAGTAAATCTTTTGAACAACGCAATGCTTTTTATAAAAATGGAGCCATTATAAGACTCAAGTCCCATCACACAATGCAACGCAAACTGGAGGATAGAGTTTTACCTTATAATGGCCATGTTTGATACATATAAAACAAAATCATCTTGTATTATCACTGGTGCATATATGTTTCAAAACCAATTTCAATCATAATGTATCAATCATAGGCGGCATGGGTACCATATATCATGTCGCCATATATAGGCTTACAATCAAAACTGTAATGTCGTATTGGAAATTGGATTTCCGTCATGAGTCTAGGCAAGGGATATACTCCTTTCCACTTCGAGACACTCTAGCAAATGTCTCGGGATTGCACACTCTGGGCAACCCCTGGATCCTCCAATGTCGGTCCACACTTACGTTAGTGGATTGGCAATTCCTGAACACACGTTTCCTGGTCCTATCGGACCTATCCATTGGCTCCGTAGAAACCGATATAATCGAGGCGCCTCGCATTCCAAAAACTACAAACGTAAAAATAATATAAATGTCAGGGCTTGCAAAACCCCAACACCACCCATAGCTAGAAAGAAACGTCATGTCCTCCTTGGGTTCCCTTATCCCGTATTTAACTCATACCGAGGTGTGAGGCTCGCGAATCAACGATACACACAAAGCTACGCTATATTAAAGTTGTGCTTTGATCATCAACCACAAGACTTTGCTTTACAACAAAAGCCTTGATCATTTGCATCTTTGCATGCCACGCTGTCAATCCACACCATACCACTAATGTCTACCGATATACAACCTCTGAGCTCGTACATCTCAGAGAAGGGCGTTATGCAAGAGAATAAATTCTCCGCTGCCAAACAGATGTATATTTAGTAGAGATCAACGAATACGGCACAGAATACATGTCAGACACACATCCGGAGGCACCTTATTCCTCTTTCCATATGTCCAATACGGAAGAGAGGCCCTCGCAAATCCGGACAATTAACAAGTACGTCCAGACCACTACCACTGTAACCTCGTCAAGGGAGCTACCCATCTCAAAAGCATCAGTAGTAATCCACATGAAGTGAAGATCACCAGTCTTGCACCGTCTTCATATCTTCGATTTTTTATCGTTGATCAATTATTTGAAATGAGAATTAACTCGGCCTTTTCAAATAATTCACGTATATATAGAATTCAAATCAATTCTTTCTATGGTTAAATTATTTGACATCCACATTTCTGTTCATTAATATAATTTTCATATCAAACACATCCAACCACCAAAATATCTGATAAACCCAGTAAAGGTTGTTTATTTCCATTCCATATCACTATATATATTTTATAACGATTTATCGCTATTTTTATTTATTTAAAATTACTCGTTTTAATTAAATGACGCTTTAGGCCATAACGTGGCCCTAGCGCTGTTTTTCTCCAAATTTGATTTACACATTTCTCAAAATCTAACCGTTGGATCTTAACAAAGTTAATACCGTTGGCAAGATATTTCCAAAGCGAACCCAACGGTTCCAGTTTTGGGAAAATCCGACGGTCGGATCCCTCGATATAATCATTTAAAGTTACGATTTCAAAACACAAACTGCAGTGGCTCGATTCATTTTATTTAATTTATATATATATAAATAATTCATTCGACGATCTTTAAATCGTTTTTACTTCAAAAATGTGGCTAACACCTTAAAATTTCCGAAAATTTCGCCACAACCTTCTTTGTACATGAAGGGGTTTGGAAATTTATTGGGTCGTATTAGGCACCCAGTAAATCCTAAAAAAGTATACATATATTTTTAGTGATATAACTTTCTGTTCACAGGGGAGTGTGTATAGATCATGACTCCAGAGAATAAATTCTCTTCATCCTATAAATAGATTTTCTGCCTTAATGACAAGAGAGACGTGATTATTGTCAACTCCAGACCCGTGTGCGGTTTTTATTAATCTGAAAATTTACCTTTACATTTTATATAGTCCATATCAGTCTTCGGTTCAACCTAAAGTATAGTCATCGCCATACAAGCCTCTCGCTTGTATGGTAAATCTTTAACCTCGTCACATAATCTCCAAATGCATATGTGGTATATGATAGAGTATGCTATCTTCACGCAGTATGCCATGTAGTGTAGTTCAAAATTAATTGTTATTATCCTATGGCGATGTTTATAATCTCACACAGAACAACTAGCACTCCGCATCAAATAGCATTCACAGGAGTTTACATAATAATAAAATTTCTCAACCAACTCATTAAGGCTTACCTCTTTGTCAGGCACGCAAATAAATTCTCTACTCAACAGCTAATCCATTTTCCTATTTAGTCTATGTATATATATATATATATGCATAACTAAGCTAAAAATAATATTTTTAGCGAACAAATATTTATTTCGACCATTCGTTATTTTTAACACTTCAAATACATGTTAAAAATATTATTTTCAATCAACAAATATTTATTTCAACCATTCGTTATTTTTAACACTTCATACATGTTAAAAATATTATTTTCAATCAACAAATATTTATTTCAACCATTCATTATTTTTAAAACTTCATACATGTTAAAAATATTATTTTCAATGAATAAATATTTATTTCAACCATTCGTTATTTTTAACACTTCATACACTGTATAAAAATGATATTTTTGGCGAACAAAAATATGATTCAACTCATGACTATTTTATTTAGTTCATAAACATGTTAAAAATAATATTTATAACGAACAAACATTTGTTTCAACACATATGTGTTTTTAGTTAGCCGTAACTTGATAAAAATGATATTTTTATCGTTCAAAATATTTATTCAACACATGAATGTTTTTAGCACTTCATATTCACAATAAAATGTTAATTTTATTGTTCAATTCTTTTATTCCACTCATGAATATTTTTAGAGCTCCATATACACAATAAAAAATTGTTTTTTATTATCTAAGCAATTTATTTCAATCATGAATAAATTATCAATGCATGAATATATTTCAACATATGAATATAATTCTAACACAAGAATATTTCAGAAAATTTCGGCAGCATAACGGTAGGGGGTTTAAAACCGGCACCATCCCGAGTATGGCTCCTCGCACTACCATAGGCCTCGCGCCGTTCCCTAAGGGGCTTATTCCAATAATCTAAACATTTAGACCATTTTTCATATCATAATGAATTTTTCCACAAACTAATCCAATTTTTTTCAACCACAAACAACTATCATCAACCATTCGCAATCTCAACCAAATTTCATGCCAATCACAATCAATTCATATCATTCATGGTTTGTGGATGAGGGGAGTGTGTGTATATATATATATACGTATATAAATATATTTATTTCAATTTCATTTCAACTCCATTCAACGCACATATGATTTATACAACGCATATATAACTTATACATCGCACATATAATTTATACAACACTTATATAACTTATACATCGATTGTATAATTTATACATCGCTATTCCATTAAAATTTGAATTTAGAAATCTCACATTGGTTTTTAATCATTCTTAAATTGTAGCGAGCTCCGAATGTGTTCTAACTTCTTCTAGAATGTAGATGACGTCACTACGGGTCCGATGTCTCCAGTTTCACTGGATTTTGACAACATATGTTAAAGATATGATTTTTATACTAAAATCATGATTTGCAACACTTAAAAGTGTTATAGCCTTTAAATTAAAAACATGCCATTACCTTCAGCGATAGATTCAAACTAGGGTTTCGAAAATTTTGCAAATCCGTTGCACGATACCAAAATCCAGTTGTGCCATGGCGTAGAGGGTGGAATGGCGCGCAGGCGGAGGTAGGTGGGGCCTAGTTTGATTTGACGTGGAGGCCTGTGCGGCGCGATGAAGTCTCTGACTTCGGAGGCGCGAAACTCGACGACGGAGTGACGAGAGGGGGTGAGGTCGGTCTTGATTTGAAGAGCAGAGAAAGATCTTCAAAAAGTTCAACTGGGGCGAGGGGTAATGGTGAAGGGATCAGTCGGAAATCTGGAGAGAAGGTGGCAACTCATGGCCGCCGTCAACGAGAGGGTTTTATCGGGTTTTTGAATTTTTTTTATAAAATTAATTTATGAAAGAAATTATTCTATTGGCCCGTATTTATATTAATTTGAAAATTAGGGTTTCTCCATACGAACTCCAATTCAAGGCCAACGACTGTCGCCCCTAGCTGAATACCCCCGTTCCAGACACAATGGAATATGTTTCGTAAGCCCATTCGACTGTTACAGTCAGTTATTCTTCAAATTAAAATATAAAACATTCAAATTTTGAATTGAACGTACATTTTAATTTGCCGAGGCCACATACTGAATTTCATAGCGACTACTCTGAATATTCAACTGGCCATAACATTTGATTCCCGCTATGAAATTTCGATTTTTCGGATTTGTTAGAAAGAATTTTCAAAAAGATTTAAATATTTTTGGTTTCACAAAAATCCGGTTTATTTTGAATCCTGTTCATTCAGTCAAAGTTCAAAGTCAATTTTCAAACTATCGAGCCATTTTAGGCTCGTTATATAATTAAAATAAATTTATTCGTTCTAACTTCGATTTAAATAAATTTTTAGTCGTTATTATTTAAAATAAATCATTTTAAATATTCCAAATCCATTAAAACAGCCAAATTAAAATTTTCAAATTGGTTCTGATTTTCCGGGTTGTTACAATAGGATAACTAATGCCGACTAAGACAACTATCTTAAAGCTAATCGCCAAACCGATATCGAGCATGAGAGAACGAGAACCGAATACCAAACTGGACACCTTCCAAGACCTGTCTTCCCCAAGATAATCTGACGGCCTGGAATTTCGCTCGATCTGAATCAGTCGTTAAACCGATCTAGACCGTTCGAAACCCCTGAACGTTGAGAACAGGACAAATCAGAACACATACAAAAGAACATTTCACTTGTTACTACAACAATTCCATCAGATACAAGAATATACAGAGTATAAATGAATAAATTACATTCGATAAATATCAAAGATTACAATAAATTACATAGCAGCGGAAAAATAATATAAAGCACAACTGAAGGTGATATACGGATACAGAGCTTTCCGGATATCATTCCAGCTGTAAACCAGGATCCTGTGAATATAAATCTGCAAAACCAAAACTACTAGCTGCCCGTGCGGAAAATAGGGGCACCCAGAGTTTAGGTTAAAACAATAAACTCCAGGTCAGTCATGTGACTGGTGTGAGAACTAAAACAGTTATTTAAAGCTTTACTTTAAAAGAGGGTAATTCAAGGGACCACGCCGTATAACACGGAACGGGTTTACTCCCATGAATACCAGTGCATATAGATAAACAACGCAATGCTTTTTCGAAAAATGAAGCTATTATAAGACCCAGGTCCCATCACACAATGCAACGCAAGCGGGAGGATAGGGTTTTCCCTTATAATAGCCAAACATGCTTGGTACGTTTAAAACAAATCATTTGATACTATAATAAGTGTATAGTGTCAAAACAATTTCAATCATAAATATAAATCATAGGCGGCATGGGTACCATCTATCATGTCGCCATACTAGTTCTACAATTAAAACCGCAATACACGTATTGGAAATTGGATTCCGTCATGAGTCGAGGCAAGGGGCAAGCTCCTCTCCGCGTTCGAGACACTCTAGCAAATGCCTCAGGACTACGCACTCTGGGCAATCCTGGGATGCTTCAGGGCCGGTCCTCACTTACGTTAGAGGATTAATTATGCCTGAACACACGTTTCCCGGTCCTTACAGACCTAAAATCGAGGCGCCTCGCATTCCAACAACCACAAAGGTGAAAAGTATATATATGTCAGGGCTGGTAAGTCACTGACACCACCAAAGCTAGAAAGAAACGTCGTGCTCTCCCTGTAGTCCGTATCCCGTTTTTAACTCATACCGAGGTGTGAGGCTCGCGAATTCACGTTATACACAAAGCTGCCACGTAGGCGTGCTTTGATCATCAACCACAAGACTTTGCTTTTCAACAGAAGCCTTGATCCATGCAACACGGTATGCCACACAGGCAATTCATGCCATGCGATTGATATCTATCAATATACAACCTCTGAGCTCGTACGTCTCAGAGAAGGGCGTTAAGCAAAAGAATAAATTATCCGCCGCCAAACAGATGTATATTTAATAGAAATCAATCAACACAGAATAAAATCCAATGTCAAACACACAATCCATTTACAAGTCCGTTCTGGGGCTGAACGAAACCGGAGGCACTTTCCTCGCATATCCATCCATCTCCAAGTACGTCTGGACGACCACCAACTATTTCCATCCTCTTGGGTGTACAGCCCAATCAGGATCGTCAGTAATAATCCAAACGATGTGAAGACTTCCGGTCTTCAACCACCGTCTTCATCTTCGACATATCGTCGAATCGGTTATTCGGAATGGGTGTAAACCCGGACTTTCCGAACAACCCGCGTATATTAAAAACAAATGTTACACAAACACAACATACGCCTCATTCCAATTCATTAGTCACTAACCGCAGATTAGCAAGAGAACAATTTTCCAAACATTAACCCCGAAGGCCGAAACCAACATCAGATCAATACCCCGGAAACCATTCTTCTTAGCCAACCTACAGCTAGTTTCTAAATTCCACATTCTTAGGGAAAGGTTCCCATAAATTTTATCCAAGATAAATTCTTTAAAATTTATCCTGTAATCTTCCTTTGGATGTCGTTTCAAACAAAATTATGGTTTTCTGAACTAGTCGAGATTAGCGAACCACACCGAAGTAATTATTTATTTTATTTCCCAATCCCAACCTATTCATCCCATGAAGCAAAACTGGTAATACTCCATATCTAACACCACGGTGTTATCGGTAAAATTAATTACCGTTTCACGTTTAAATCTAATTAAAGATTTAACTATTGCTTCGGAGCAAAACTGGTGATACTCCATTCTCGCTTATTTCCTAAATTTGATAATTTAGGTTTTCCATTCACATTTCAATCTAGTTGCAGATTCATTAAAACTCCTTTTACTGGGTTAAAGAACTAGGTGTTATTTAAAACACAGTTCACGACAAACCCAAATCACATTCTATTTATTATCGGGTTAAAGAACTAGTGTTCTTTAAAACACCGTTCACGATAAACCCATTTCAAATCTAATCAAATATATTAGAAATTCCGATTATTTAAAACCCCTTTTTAAATCTAATTTATTTATTTAAAAATAAATACCCGGGTTTTAAATTTAGTTCAAAACTAGTTCATTTCGATAAAAATCTATTTTTATCTTTTCAAATATGGAGTTTTTTCCTCCCAAGTTTTCCCAAATCATTTCTTATGATTTTACACAAATTATTGATATTTTTAATAATTTTATCAAGGCCCGTACAGCCGATTTCCAATAACGGTCATCGAACTGCACTTACAGCGACCTTTTTCAAATTGGATTTGGACGTATCTCCAAATCCAACCATTAGATTTTGAATTTCTAATATTCGTTAGAAAGCTCTTTTCGATACGAACCCAACGGTTCCGGTTTTAGGAGAATCCGACGGTCGGATCTTCCGTAATGTCCGTTTGAAATAAATGGTCGAAATTCACGAACTGCCGCGGCGCGGCGCGTTCTATTCAGGCCATTATATTATATATATAATATATATAATATATATTTCGTCGATTACTATTTAAAACGAATTTTATAAATCGTTTTAAATTTGTTTCAAAAACATTTCAACATTTATTTCAAATTCAAATCAAAATTGAATTTTTCCATATAAATTCGTTTTAAAATTCATTTCTATTCAATTCAAATTTCAATTCAATTTGAATTCATTTCAATTCGTTTCCAATTCAATTCGAATTCGTTTTCAATTCAATTCAAATTCGTTATCTATTCAATTTAATTTCAAAGTCGTTTTCTATTCGATTCAATTCAAATTGGTTTTCTATTCGATTCATTTCGAAATCGTTATATATTCAATTCATTTCGAAATCATTATATATTCAGTTGAAATCAAATTTGTTTTATATTCAATTCGAATTCAATGTCGTTTTCTATTCGATTCAATTCAAATTGGTTTTCTATTCGATTCATTTCGAAATCGTTATATATTCAATTCATTTCGAAATCATTATATATTCAATTCATTTCGAAATCATTATATATTCAGTTGAAATCAAATTCGTTTTATATTCAATTCGAATTCAATTCCTTATATATTCAATTCGAATTCGTTTTCTATTCAATTTGTTTCAAATTTCATTTCAAAATATTCGATTTCGAAATCACTTTTCAACATCATTTTAAAATGATTAAAATCGATATAAATATCGTTCACGTCAAAATGGCGTCAATCTAATCAACACGGCTTCATATATTTCTATTTTCAAATATTTTATTCAATAAATGAATAATTTTTTTTTTCTCCACACACGACTAATCTCAACGAATGAGTACTGTCCACGTGTGGCTATTTTTGTTATTTAAAATATTTTATAAAGTTAAGGTATCTATCGTTTGATATTAAATCAGACTCCAACTGTAAATTAGTAAGAGAACGATTCCCTGAATATTAACCCCGAAGGACGAAACCAACATCAGATCAATATTCAGGAGACCACTCATCTCATCTATTTTCCAGTTAGTTTCTAATTTCATATATGATAAAGATGTAAATTTTATTTTATAAATATTTCGTTCAACACATGACTAATCTCAACGGATGAGTACAGTCAACACATGAACCTTTATATTATATTGATAAAGATGTAATTTTTATTATAAAAATATTTCGTTCAACACATGACTAATCTCAACGGATGAGTACAGTCAACACATGAACCTTTATATTATATTGATAAAGATGTAATTTTTATTATAAAAATATTTCGTTCAACACATGACTAATCTCAACGGATGATTACAGTCAACACATGAACCTTTATATTATATTGATAAAGATGTAATTTTTATTATAAAAATATTTCGTTCAACACATGACTAATCTCAACGGATGAGTACAGTCAACACATGAACCTTTATATTATATTGATAAAGATGTAATTTTTCTAAATTGGAATGAGGCGCAATCCATTACCATATAAAGTTAATTATATGGATTTTCACACATCACACATATACAATAGCATTGAAAAATAATCAACCATCAACCAAAGTGCACTACACTGTATAAGCATCAAATATAGATATTTAACGCTTATAACAGCCTGTCAATCAATCGATCGACATATTTAATCAATCAGGATGAGTGAACTTCAAATTTCATCCCAACACCCGTATGGGGTTTCACGCAATCAAACACAGATTTTTATTTGTGCAGTTGGGCGATGTGTAAAATTTATCGTCCCAATCAATGTCATTCAAATAGGTGTACATAAACAAACCGTCCGGTTTGTAAATGAATATTTATTTATTCACATTCACTATATTCATATTCACGTTAAAAATTATATTTTTAACGATAAAACATTTTATTTTAACATATGAATTTCTATTCAGTTCATTCCTTAAATAAAATGATATTTTTATTTTTCTAACTTATTTTAGAAAATTTCTGCGGCATAACGGCACGATACTAGAAACGGGACAAGGCCTAGCCTTATCCCCGGTCTAGTGAAGGCCCACGCCATTCACACATCAATCAAATCAATTTCATTTCACCAAACAATTCAATTCAAACCAAATAATCTAACCAACTACACAACCAAACAATTAAACAAACAAGCCATCCATGGTCTGTGGATGACGGGTGTCGGGTGCTACTAAACACCGTCTGCATCCTAGTATATATTTATAACTAGAAAAATTAAATTGAAAGGTGAGAAGTTCTCACCAATAGCTATCCAACTCCACGACACTTCATAGATAGAAATCGTCATCGCTATCGCATCTTCGTCATCTTCGTTGCCCGTAGCCACTACATATATAAAAATCACACATTTTTATATTTGCTGATGTCTTTAAAATAAAAATCACATTTTTATTTATTCACTTTCAATTTAAAAATCATATTTTTATAATCGCTTCATACATTTAAAAATCGAATTTTCACTTCGCTATTCAATATATAAAAATGGAATTTTTACATCGCTACTATATAGATAAAAATTATATTTTCACAACGATGTTCCTATAGTAAAGATTATATTTTTATCACGCTATTCTTCATATAAAGATTTCGCCTTTTCAAATATAACATTATAAAAATCACATTTTTATTTTTCTACACATATAAAGATGGTATTTTTAATATTCCTATCATGTAAAAATTATATTTTTAATACTTTTAAATATATAAAGATCCTATTTTTATACCTCCTACATAATAAAGATCGAATTTTTATTATCTATTTTATATAAAAATTATATTTTTATCTCTTCCGTAAATTAAAAATCATATTTTTAATATCTCTATATAATTAAAATTTATATTTTTAATCTATTAATGTTTTGCTACTTAAAAACTGATTTTTTATATGTCATATATATATATATATAAACTGAATTTAGAAAACAAATACCGATTGAAAGAATTAAATAAAAATAACAAAGAAAACTTACATTGAAAATTAAGTGAAGGAGGGTCCAGTAGCCACCGGAGAGTGGCCAGAGGAGGGCGCAACACGCTGGTTCGGACGAGGTGGTTGGAGCAGTGGCCGAAGGTGCTGGTTTCCTGGGCTGTGGGTCTTGGGGCTCACGCTGGAGAAGGAGGAGAGGAAAGGGCGCGCAGGCGTCGATGTGGTGGCGGATGGCCAGAGGCGGCCCCCCCCCCCCCGTTGACTGGTGGCGCGGTTCTATACGAAGAAGGGGGGGTGTGCGATTTCCACTACGGAGAAGGGAGGGAGAAGAGAAGGCGGGTAAGGAGGAGGACTTGGGGGTGGGCGCGCCACCGTCGGCGTCGGGTGGAGGGTGGAGCGGTGCGAGATCGAGGAAGGGGGCGGGTTTCTGATGTTTGACCGTGGGAAATCAACTGAGGGGTTTGACCAATTCTATTTGACCTAGGGTGTATATATATATTTTATATTATTTAAATTATTTTATTTTTCGCCTAAAAGAAACTTTTACTTTCGACCTCGAAACGAGGCCCACCGCCTGTCGCCCATAGCGTTTTACCCCCATTCCGAACACAATGGGATATGTACCGCAAGCTGATTTGATCGTTTCGATTAGTTTCCGTTGAATTTACATTTAAATCACTATATTGAATTTTAAACGTACATTTCAATTTACCGGGGTCACATACTGACTCGAAAAATTTCAGAAAAATATTCTCTAGCTTCGTATTGACGATACGGTCCTAACAAAACTAGTTTCGTCGAATTCCGAGACCGTTGGAAAATGGCCATTTTCCAGTCGATTAAAATCAACTAGAACTGGTCAAACGCGTTTTCCTTTGCCACGCTCACATATTGATTCGAAAAATTATGAAATTTGGAATCTAACAATAATTTGACATCACGGACCCAACAAAACTGGTTTCGTCGAAATCCGAGGTCGTTTGCAAAATTCCCATTTTTAAGGGCCTGAATTCCATAGCGACTATTCAGGATTTTCAACTGGACATATCTTTTGATTCCCGCTATGAAATTTCGATTTTTCGGATTCGTTGGAAAGATATTATCAATTAGATCTTAATGTTTTTGGTTTCACTAAAATCCGGATTGTTTTGCACCCGGTACATTCAACTGAAGTTTGAAATCGAATTATCGAACTACCGCGCCATTTTCAAGTCTATTTATAATTATATATAATTATTTATATTCTAACGATGACGCGTATAAATATATACGTTCGAATTATATTCAAAATAAATTTCTCATTGATATTATTCAAAATAATCTATTTTAAATATTCAAAATTTGCTTAAATTGCCAAAATAAAATTTTTAAACTGGTTCAGAATTTCCAGGTTATTACAATCTTCCCCACTTAAAACTTTTCGTCCCCGAAAAGGAACAAAGCCGAAAGTGGTTTGATCAATCAACTCCACGCTCGATCTGGCTTCCATTCTCCAACTTTTCAGTTTCTGAGAATTTTCAAATTTTCAAAAATTTGGCTAACACCCAAAATTTTCAAAAAAATTCGCCATAACCTCCCCTGCACCGGGAGCATCGGGGAATTTCAAATAGATTCCCTGGTCCTTCTAGTCTCAAAAAGAAAAAGAAAAAGCCAAGCGGCTAGCCAATAGGCTCATAAAATCATCATCACCCAAACAAAACAGTAAATTATATAGTAAACATGTACCTATTTGTCGGGCAAACAAATTTTATTCTCTGCTCTAGCCTCCTTGCTATGACCTGTTCAATGTAAGTATATATATGCAAGCAAATGCGACTAATTTTCAATATAATCCAATATTTGATTCAATTAGGCGTAATGGTTCAAAATTAGCAAACAAATAAACAAACAACACAAACATCAATCAATTAGTGAATTAGAGTTTCAAATTCATAAATTTGATATATATACAGAAAATCTTGTTTTGGTGCCAATTCACAACAATGTGTTCTAACTATATAAGTTTTGGTTCTCACACCAGTCTAATGGAAATATATAGATATCACACCTTCGTTACTCGAACATAAATACTAATGACGACTAGTCAATCATCAGAATCATCTTCGGGCCACTAGAGTATGATTCTATATCTATCTAATATATTAAAACTTCGAATATACGTTCATGACGCGTATATGCAAAACCTTTATATACTAGATTGTCCATATTCAAAATAAATAAATAATCAAATACGTAGAATTGATTTCAATTTTCAAAACAAAAATTGTTTTCATTTGAAAAATATACTCTTCACACTCGTTCTAGGATACTACTGATCCTATTTCTAACGAGTCATTCTAATTGGATATTACTAATCCAATATCTGATGAATTCTTTCGTATGGTTCTAATGTGTCTTGTTCTCGAGCTCTGTAAACCAAAGCTCTGATACCAACTCTGACGGCCTGGAATTTCGCTCGATCTGAATCAGTCGTTAAACCGATCTAGACCGTTCGAAACCCCTGAACGTTGAGAACAGGACAAATCAGAACACATACAAAAGAACATTTCACTTGTTACTACAACAATTCCATCAGATACAAGAATATACAGAGTATAAATGAATAAATTACATTCGATAAATATCAGAGATTACAATAAATTACATAGCAGCGGAAAAATAATATAAAGCACAACTGAAGGTGATATACGGATACAGAGCTTTCCGGATATCATTCCAACTGTAAACCAGGATCCTGTGAATATAAATCTGCAAAACCAAAACTACTAGCTGCCCGTGCGGAAAATAGGGGCACCCAGAGTTTAGGTTAAAACAATAAACTCCAGGTCAGTCATGTGACTGGTGTGAGAACTAAAACAGTTATTTAAAGCTTTACTTTAAAAGAGGGTAATTCAAGGGACCACGCCGTATAACACGGAACGGGTTTACTCCCAAGAATACCAGTGCATATAGATAAACAACGCAATGCTTTTTCGAAAAATGAAGCTATTATAAGACCCAGGTCCCATCACACAATGCAACGCAAGCCGGAGGATAGGGTTTTCCCTTATAATAGCCAAACATGCTTGGTACGTTTAAGACAAATCATTTGATACTATAATAAGTGTATAGTGTCAAAACAATTTCAATCATAAATATAAATCATAAGCGGCATGGGTACCATCTATCATGTCGCCATACTAGCTCTACAATTAAAACCGCAATACACGTATTGGAAATTGGATTCTGTCATGAGTCGAGGCAAGGGGCAAGCTCCTCTCCGCGTTTGAGACACTCTAGGAAATGCCTCAGGACTACGCACTCTGGGCAATCCTGGGATGCTTCAGGGTCAGTCCTCACTTACGTTAGAGGATTAATTATGCCTGAACACACGTTTCCCGGTCCTTACAGACCTAAAATCGAGGCGCCTCGCATTCCAACAACCACAAAGGTGAAAAGTGTATATATGTCAGGGCTGGTAAGTCACTGACACCACCAAAGCTAGAAAGAAACATCGTGCTCTCCCTGCAGTCCGTATCCCGTTTTTAACTCATACCGAGGTGTGAGGCTCGCGAATTCACGTTATACACAAAGCTGCCACGTAGGCGTGCTTTGATCATCAACCACAAGACTTTGCTTTTCAACAGAAGCCTTGATCCATGCAACTCAGTATGCCACACAGGCAATTCATGCCCTGCGATTGATATCTATCGATATACAACCTCTGAGCTCGTACGTCTCAGAGAAGGGCGTTAAGCAAAAGAATAAATTCTCCGCCGCCAAACAGATGTATATTTAATAGAAATCAATCAACACAGAATAAAATCCAATGTCAGACACACAATCCATTTACAAGTCCGTTCTGGGGCTGAACGAAACCGGAGGCACTTTCCTCGCATATCCATCCATCTCCAAGTACGTCTGGACGACCACCAACTATTTCCATCCTCTTGGGTGTACAGCCCAATCAGGATCGTTAGTAATAATCCAAACGATGTGAAGACTTCCGGTCTTCAACCACCGTCTTCATCTTCGACATATCGTCGAATCGGTTATTCAGAATGGGTGTAAACTCGGACTTTCCGAACAACCCGCGTATATTAAAAACAAATGTTACACAAACACAACATACGCCTCATTCCAATTCATTAGTCACTAACCGCAGATTAGCAAGAGAACAATTTCCCAAACATTAACCCCGAAGGCCGAAACCAACATCAGATCAATACCCAGGAAACCATTCTTCTTAGCCAACCTACAGCTAGTTTCTAAATTCCACATTCTTAGGGAAAGGTTCCCATAAATTTTATCCAAGATAAATTCTTTAAAATTTATCCTGTAATCTTCCTTTGGATGTCGTTTCAAACCAAATTATGGTTTTCTGAACTAGTCGAGATTAGCGAACCACACCGAAGTAATTATTTATTTTATTTCCCAATCCCAACCTATTCATCCCATGAAGCAAAACTGGTAATACTCCATATCTAACACCACGGTGTTATCGGTAAAATTAATTACCATTTCACGTTTAAATCTAATTAAAGATTTAACTATCGCTTTGGAGCAAAACTGGTGATACTCCATTCTCGCT
Organism: Allium sativum; assembly: GCA_030737875.1. Classification (NCBI taxonomy): domain Eukaryota; kingdom Viridiplantae; phylum Streptophyta; class Magnoliopsida; order Asparagales; family Amaryllidaceae; genus Allium; species Allium sativum. The sequence continues at coordinate 814,561,935 of CM060919.1, read as the reverse complement.
TATTTCCTAAATTTGATAATTTAGGTTTTCCATTCACATTTCAATCTAGTTACAGATTCATTAAAACTCCTTTTACTGGGTTAAAGAACTAGGTGTTATTTAAAACACAGTTCACGACAAACCCAAATCACATTCTATTTATTATCGGGTTAAAGAACTAGTGTTCTTTAAAACACCGTTCATGATAAACCCATTTCAAATCTAATCAAATATATTAGAAATTCCGATTATTTAAAACCCCTTTTTAAATCTAATTTATTTATTTAAACATAAATACCCGGGTTTTAAATTTAGTTCAAAACTAGTTCATTTCGATAAAAATCTATTTTTATCTTTTCAAATATGGAGTTTTTTCCTCCCAAGTTTTCCCAAATCATTTCTTATGATTTTACACAAATTATTGATATTTTTAATAATTTTATCAAGGCCCGTACAGCCGATTTCCAATAACGGCCATCGAACTGCACTTACAGCGACCTTTTTCAAATTGGATTTGGACGTATCTCCAAATCCAACCGTTAGATTTTGAATTTCTAATATTCGTTAGAAAGCTCTTTTCGATACGAACCCAACGGTTCCGGTTTTAGGAGAATCCGACGGTCGGATCTCCCGTAATGTCCGTTTGAAATAAATGGTCGAAATTCACGAACTGCCGCGGCGTGGCGCGTTCTATTCAGGCCATTATATTATATATATATAATATATATTTCGTCGATTACTATTTAAAACGAATTTTATAAATCGTTTTAAATTTGTTTCAAAAACATTTCAACATTTATTTCAAATTCAAATCAAAATTGAATTTTTCCTTATAAATTCGTTTTAAAATTCATTTCTATTCAATTCAAATTTCAATTCAATTTGAATTCATTTCAATTCGTTTCCAATTCAATTCGAATTCGTTTTCAATTCAATTCAAATTCGTTATCTATTCAATTCAATTTCAAAGTCGTTTTCTATTCGATTCAATTCAAATTGGTTTTCTATTCGATTCATTTCGAAATCGCTATATATTCAATTCATTTCGAAATCATTATATATTCAGTTGAAATCAAATTCGTTTTATATTCAATTCGAATTCAATGTCGTTTTCTATTCGATTCAATTCAAATTGGTTTTCTATTCGATTCATTTCGAAATCGTTATATATTCAATTCATTTCGAAATCATTATATATTCAATTCATTTCGAAATCATTATATATTCAGTTGAAATCAAATTCGTTTTATATTCAATTCCTTATATATTCAATTCGAATTCGTTTTCTATTCAATTTGATTCAAATTTCATTTCAAAATATTCGATTTCGAAATCACTTTTCAACATCATTTTAAAATGATTAAAATCGATATAAATATCGTTCACGTCAAAATGGCGTCAATCTAATCAACACGGCTTCATATATTTCTATTTTCAAATATTTTATTCAACAAATGAATATTTATTTATTTTTCTCCACACACGACTAATCTCAACGAATGAGTACTGTCCACGTGTGGCTATTTTTGTTATTTAAAATATTTTATAAAGTTAAGGTATCTATCGTTTGATATTAAATCAGACTCCAACTGTAAATTAGTAAGAGAACGATTCCCTGAATATTAACCCCGAAGGCCGAAACCAACATCAGATCAATATTCAGGAGACCACTCATCTCATCTATTTTCCAGTTAGTTTCTAATTTCATATATGATAAAGATGTAAATTTTATTTTATAAATATTTCGTTCAACACATGACTAATCTCAACGGATGAGTACAGTCAACACATGAACCTTTATATTATATTGATAAAGATGTAATTTTTATTATAAAAATATTTCGTTCAACACATGACTAATCTCAACGGATGAGTACAGTCAACACATGAACCTTTATATTATATTGATAAAGATGTAATTTTTATTATAAAAATATTTCGTTCAACACATGACTAATCTCAACGGATGAGTACAGTCCACACATGAACCTTTATATTATATTGATAAAGATGTAATTTTTATTATAAAAATATTTCGTTCAACACATGACTAATCTCAACGGATGAGTACAGTCAACACATGAACCTTTATATTATATTGATAAAGATGTAATTTTTCTAAATTGGAATCAGGCGCAATCCATTACCATATAAAGTTAATTATATGGATTTTCAAACATCACACATATACAATAGCATTGAAAAATAATCAACCATCAACCAAAGTGCACTACACTGTATAAGCATCAAATATAGATATTTAACGCTTATAACAGCCTGTCAATCAATCGATCGACATATTTAATCAATCAGGATGAGTGAACTTCAAATTTCATCCCAACACCCGTGTGGGGTTTCACGCAATCAAACACAGATTTTTATTTGTGCAGTTGGGCGATGTGTAAAATTTATCGTCCCAATCAATGTCATTCAAATAGGTGTACATAAACAAACCGTCCGGTTTGTAAATGAATATTTATTTATTCACATTCACTATATTCATATTCATGTTAAAAATTATATTTTTAACGATAAAACATTTTATTTTAACATATGAATTTCTATTCAGTTCATTCTTTAAATAAAATGATATTTTTATTTTTCTAACTTATTTTAGAAAATTTCTGCGGCATAACGGCACGATACTAGAAACGGGACAAGGCCTAGCCTTATCCCCGGTCTAGTGAAGGCCCACGCCATTCACACATCAATCAAATCAATTTCATTTCACCAAACAATTCAATTCAAACCAAATAATCTAACCAACTACACAACCAAACAATTAAACAAACAAGCCATCCATGGTCTGTGGATGACGGGTGTCGGGTGCTACTAAACACCGTCTGCATCCTAGTATATATTTATAACTAGAAAAATTAAATTGAAAGGTGAGAAGTTCTCACCAATAGCTATCCAACTCCACGACACTTCATAGATAGAAATCTTCATCGCTATCGCATCTTCGTCATCTTCGTTGCCCGTAGCCACTACATATATAAAAATCACACATTTTTATATTTGCTGATGTCTTTAAAATAAAAATCACATTTTTATTTATTCACTTTCAATTTAAAAATCATATTTTTATAATCGCTTCATACATTTAAAAATCGAATTTTCACTTCGCTATTCAATATATAAAAATGGAATTTTTACATCGCTACTATATAGATAAAAATTATATTTTCACAACGATGTTCCTATAGTAAAGATTATATTTTTATCACGTTATTCTTCATATAAAGATTTCGCCTTTTCAAATATAACATTATAAAAATCACATTTTTATTTTTCTACACATATAAAGATGGTATTTTTAATATTCCTATCATGTAAAAATTATATTTTTAATACTTTTAAATATATAAAGATCCTATTTTTATACCTCCTACATAATAAAGATCGAATTTTTATTATCTATTTTATATAAAAAATATATTTTTATCTCTTCCGTAAATTAAAAATCATATTTCTAATATCTCTATATAATTAAAATTTATATTTTTAATCTATTAATGTTTTGCTACTAAAAAAAACTGATTTTTTATATGTCATATATATATATAAACTGAATTTAGAAAACAAATACCGATTGAAAGAATTAAATAAAAATAACAAAGAAAACTTACATTGAAAATTAAGTGAAGGAGGGTCCAGTAGCCACCGGAGAGTGGCCAGAGGAGGGCGCAACACGCTGGTTCGGACGAGGTGGTTGGAGCAGTGGCCGAAGGCGCTGGTTTCCTGGGCTGTGGGTCTTGGGGCTCACGCTGGAGAAGGGGGAGAGGAAAGGGCGCGCAGGGGTCGATGTGGTGGCGGATGGCCAGAGGCGCCCCCCCCCCCCCCCCCCGTTGACTGGTGGCGCGGTTCTATACGAAGAAGGGGGGTTTGCGATTTCCACTACGGAGAAGGGAGGGAGAAGAGAAGGCGGGCAAGGAGGAGGACTTGGGGGTGGGCGCGCCACCGTCGGCGTCGGGTGGAGGGTGGAGCGGCGCGAGATCGAGGAAGGGGGCGGGTTTCTGATGTTTGACCGTGGGAAATCAACTGAGGGGTTTGACCAATTCTATTTGACCTAGGGTGTATATATATATTTTATATTATTTAAATTATTTTATTTTTCGCCTAAAAGAAACTTTTATTTTCGACCTCGAAACGAGACCCACCGCCTGTCGCCCATAGCGTTTTACCCCCATTCCGAACACAATGGGATATGTACCGCAAGCTGATTTGATCGTTTCGATTAGTTTCCGTTGAATTTACATTTAAATCACTATATTGAATTTTAAACGTACATTTCAATTTACCGGGGTCACATACTGACTCGAAAAATTTCAGAAAAATATTCTCTAGCTTCGTATTGACGATACGGTCCTAACAAAACTAGTTTCGTCGAATTCCGAGACCGTTGGAAAAATGGCCATTTTCCAGTCGATTAAAATCAACTGGAACTGGTCAAACGCGTTTTCCTTTGCCACGCTCACATATTGATTCGAAAAATTATGAAATTTGGAATCTAACAATAATTTGACATCACGGACTCAACAAAACTAGTTTCGTCGAAATCCGAGGTCGTTTGCAAAATTCCCATTTTTAAGGGCCTGAATTCCATAGCGACTATTCAGGATTTTCAACTGGACATATCTTTTGATTCCCGCTATGAAATTTCGATTTTTCGGATTCGTTGGAAAGATATTATCAATTAGATCTTAATATTTTTGGTTTCACTAAAATCCGGATTGTTTTGCACCCGGTACATTCAATTGAAGTTTGAAATCGAATTATCGAACTACCGCGCCATTTTCAATTCTATTTATAATTATATATAATTATTTATATTCTAACGACGACGCGCATAAATATATACGTTCGAATTATATTCAAAATAAATTTCTCATTGATATTATTCAAAATAATCTATTTTAAATATTCAAAATTCGCTAAAATTGCCAAAATAAAAATTTTAAACTGGTTCAGAATTTCCGGGTTATTACAGATAAACCTTAGGGTTGTCATGAAGAGTGGTGTCAGAGCAACAAGTCCCGGTGAGTCGAAAATGTATAACAATGTCTATAATACACAAATGTATCTTGTTCGGTCTCCACCAAAACATGTGCCTAACAAGGCTAGTAAGTCTAACCCAACCTTATAGATTACACACGATCATTTACTATCATACCCAAGGTAGTTCTTCGCGACGATAACGATACCATAATACCGAGATAGAATTTTTACGCATAAGTATGAAGTCCTTAAACCACCATTCAACCAACTACCAAAAAGTAAGAGGCGGGCCTCCAACTACTCAATATGCCATATAGAGGTAAATTATTTCTATATAGCTACTTAAGTCCTCACTATCAATATAAGATAAGGGATGATTATTTCGATCACTTAAGATCCAAGGAGGATCCATGGTACCATCATTCATGCATATACCTAAGCCCGCATAAGTTATGAGATAGTAATCAGTCACTTATTACTTGCAGGATAGATGGACGACTAACCGTCATTTATGACCTTCCTGACAGACCCCCTGTGTTACTATCCAACAAACCTTATTGGGTAATCTCTTAGTCACTTAATACTTCCCGCAAGATAGGGAAACCTATGCACCTCTGTAGCGGTCATTTAATATCTTTTCCCAGTGCGGACTCTAACCTCCAATCACTTAATACCTAGAGGAAGCGGACTATCGTGGAGATTACAAATCTTGCACCCAATTAGCCTATAATACTTCTTGTTTATAGAGGGGAGAGTTATCCGATCATCTAATACCTTTTAAAGGAGGACAAAATGACTCTATCCTTATGGGGAAGGGCGAATCAAATCACTTAATACCCAATAGGTTGATCCCACTATTTAATACCTCAATTCCAAAAGTAGGCTACACTTATAAATTATTTCCTTTTTAGGTTCCTTCTTTTGAACGAAAGGAGGGACATACAACTTGAAGTAAACCTTATTTTAGGAAATAATTCTCGCTACACAATTAATTATGTCATGGGTTCCTATGGTTAATAATATCTAACATCAGTTATAAATATATCCGACTATTGGAAAGTGCAGACTTCTGTCAAATAAGACAACTGGACTCACATCATTAACCTACTAAGTCTAATCCTTATTTATAATTATATTAATTCTAGACTAACAAGAATAAAACAAGGAAACGTTATAACTTCTTGTGTTAGGATATTTAATTGTTTATTTTCTTATTGGACTTAGCATCTACTACAACAACCAATCCCCTTTAATTCTTGTTGTGAGTAGAGGTTTTATATATGTAAATATGTATGTAGTGTCATGGTTGGTGTAAATATGCTATCGGCATTAGCTTTTGGAATAAACAGCTTGATGTTGACACCGAAGCCAAGAAGGCAACACCAAAGCCAAGAAAGCCACACCGAAGATGATATTGAAGCCAATGCCAAGAAGGCAACACCGAAACCAAGAAGGTAATACCGAAGCCGAAATCGAAGCCAATGCCAAGAAGATAATACAAGAAGTCGATACTGAAGCCGGTACCCAAGTAGATGCCGAAGCCGTAAAGTAATGAAGCCGAAACCGAAGCAAAGGAGACAATATAAGAAAAGGATACCAAGAGGAGATGTGTAACGACCTAGATTTTAGTAACAAATATTTAATGGATATCAAATATTTAAAACTATTTATTTTAAGAAATAACAACTTTGAGTTTATATAACTCGAATTAAAACAAGTTTGAATGTATAATTTATAATATAATTAAAAACGAGCTCATAACATCGCGGCTGTTCGTAATATTACGTACTGAACTTTAAATAATTATACAGAATTCAGTATAAGTCAAAATTCGTTGAAACAAGAAACGTTATAATCCATTTAACTATATATGTTTAACGTATGTGAAAAATCGAGATTTCGTCGTATTGATTGTAAGTTATGCCCAAATCAAATTTCCAAATAGTCGTTATGGAATTAATTAATATTTTATTGATATATTAATATATAAATAGGATTTTTATATAGTGAAAATAAGCCTTACGTCCTTGAAAATGTTTGAAATACAAATGACATCCAGGGTAAGTTTCAATTTCAAAGCAGATCCTTCTTTTTGGACATATGTGTTTTCTGAAGGAATTTTTGCGCTGGTCAGTAAAAAAATACAAAAATCTGCAAATATTCCTAGAAGATCACGAAAAAAAATTCATACATTTATGCAAGTAAACCCAATAGTTGCATACATGTATGAAACTATTCCTGAAGTAGTTTATACTGAAAATCTGCATGAATTCTTGCATACATGTATGTAACTATTCTAAATATTTGCATACATGTATGCAAATAATTCATGAAGATTTTACGTTGAAAAATCTGCATAAATACTTGCATGCATGTATGCAAGTATTCTGTTTTCTTGCATACATGTATGCAAGCAAAGATGGACAAATATTTATGCCTACGGATTATTGCATACATGTGTGCATTTACTCTGAATACTTGTATGCATGTATGCAAATAAATATGAACTGATGTGCATGGCCACGAATATTTGCATACTTGTATGCATTTATTTTGTATTACATGCATACATGCATGCATAAAAGTTAACACAGACGCATCACTGTAATAGTTGCATATCTATATGCAACAATTTCGAATATATGCATTTTTGATGCAATTAACTACAGTTTCGCTGTTCCATTGTTATTTTGGGTTTTGATGTGTTTTTCAATTGTTTTAACGCCTGAATTTTTGTATGTTTAGGTGTTTTATTTAAATATGCATTTACGTGATTATTATTATTTTTAATGAATTTTCGAAAAATAGGGACCTAATTTATAATAAGTTTAGGACCGGATGTGAGCCTAATTTCCAAACTTATTAGGGAACTCAGACAAACGCACCCTTTTATATATGATATGAACGCTGTTTAACTCAAAATTAGTAAATATTGACTTAGAAGTTATATACAATCCCATTAGGATATATATACACAATAATAATAATTAGTTTATTATTAATTTGAATAGTCTTAGAATTAAATAATATTATTTTAATATTACATAGGCCTTAAAAATAGCCATTTTGCAAATGACCTTCGTTTTCACGGAACCAATTTTGTTGGATCCGGAATAGTAAATTATTGTAAGATTCCAAATTTCGCTCCCATCAGAGTTGTTTTGTGCTCATGTCAGATAAACGTTTAATGTACATAATCGACCCATAATTTGAGCTCTAACAAGCGCTATAGGAGGAAACGGACTCAGAATTCGACGAAACAAGTTTCATTGGGACCGTAATGACAAACCATAGGTGTGTATCAATTTTCACCCGAACGGACTTCGTGTGTGCCTATGCGAAATTTTAAATGATGGTCGGAAAAAGGATTGAATACAAACATAATAAACTAATACACAAAACTTCATCAGCAAGCTAAACTCTCCATTTTCCTATAAATACAAGACCTTTCTCCACTTTTTCACTTTCCATTTTCTTTTCTTTTCTTCCTCTCCCCTTCATTTCCTCCTCCATCGTGCCCCTCCTTGAGCCCACCTGTTGCACCAATGCCTCAGCACATCCCCCTTGTTGCCCAAGTTAGCACCACCTTCTCCCCTCCTCCCCATGGGCCCTGCTAGCCCTAAGCACCTCTAAATACCAAAAAAAACCATTTTAACCCTTAAAACCCCTTCCTTTGGCCTCCTCCAACCCAAAACAGCCAACACCAACCTAAAACAGCCATGTCTGGGACCCAATTAACCTCCAGCATGCCCCACTCAATCCACACGTAGACCCCACCTCAAGCTGAACACCTTAGCACCCCGAAACTCCGTCATGTTTGTTCTAAAACCAAATATACATCCATTTATTTGCCGGTCAATTTCCAAAACCCCATAGCATCAAACTCCTGCCCGTTTAATTTTCAAAAATCTCCGGTGATGCTGGGAGGTTGCCGAAATCGTCCGAAAATGTTAAGCCGTCATTTGGTTGAAGTTAGGGGGAGTGGAGTATAAGGTGAGAGCTTTTAAACGATAATAAGGGATAGTTTATATTAGTTATTGCGTGTGAACTAATTTGACTTATAAGTTGACTTATGATTGATGATATGGGTTTATAATATTGTTTAATAGTGTCTAATGTGAGAAAGATATGTTTTTTAAGCGAAGTACGTGTAGTTACTTGAGTATAGGACACTTAAAAGTAATAGTGTTGACATTAGAATGAGATTGAACCTTAGATGGTTATTAAATAGAAATTATACTAAAGGCTAGTTGTCGGATATTGATATAAATCCCATTTGGTATTGAATGATATTTTTATTGATGATTGCATATTGCAGTTAATCTATTGATTGAGAAAACAATACAAGCGTTAATGGTTTAAGGCTTATACGATATATACCACGATAGGTGGATTAGATGTTGTATTGGTTGTAAACATGTAGTATATAGTTAATATTTTTTTTTGAAACGGAATTCGCTTCGATTCTATTTAAAATCGAAGTTTGGTCGAAATAGAACTCGTCGTGCAGCGGTAGTTCACAAATTTCGACCAATGACTTTAAACTGACGTACCGGGAGATCCGACCATCGGATCTTCCTGAAACGAAAAACGTTAGGTTTGAAATGAAAAGAGCTTTCAAATGATATGTAGAGTTTTAAAATCCAATAGCAAGATTTTGTGATAAGTCAAAACCAAATTTAAACAAAAACAACGCCAATGTCGTTATTGACCCAGAATTGGATTTTGCTTAAATAAACTATTTTTAAATTATTTAAAATAGATATAAATTATGATAAATCGTAATAAATGGTTTGAGAGTAAATCGAATATATAAAGTGAAGTTTTGGATGATAAGAAAGTAGTTTCGACTAAATTAACTGATATAAGCCTATTCGTAATGCTTTTTGTAACGTTGTTGACTTAACAAAATTATTAGATTCATTTAATTATAAATGGGAATCTAAATGAAATATTTTGAAATATGATTTCATAAAAAGATATGAAATGAAATGTTTAATTTCAAAAAGTAGAAAATATTCGGAAATCGATATCTTGAAAGTGATAAATGGTTTATAAACAAAGAGAATTTTAATGGCTTAAACCCTTATGTTTAAATGATTTAGAAAGAAATAGAACTATGATTTGAAAGTACTTGTCATTATTATTGTGAAATAATTTATCACTTCGGGATAAAAATGATTTGATGTGTTACCTATGACTCGGGTAACCGTAAATAAAAACCTAGGCAAATGGGTATGGGACTCTATTTAGTTTGAGGGACACACCGTATGGGACTCTCTTTACTTTGAGGGACATACATAAAATCGTTTTCGAGATGAGAAGGATGAAACCCAATTGGCTTGTTGTCGGGAGAAACCTCCCGATTTGGTTGCATATGTTTAGATATGTTTTATTATAGATATTAGAGATTTCCAAAGCGATTTGTTTTGCAATCCCGAGGTAAAGTATGATTTTATATGAAAAAAATATCTATAGTATTTCAATGATTTGAAATGAAATAGGGATTTTAAGTTCGAAAAGATTATTTTTAAAAGAATGGTTTTGAAAATAAATGTAGTTGATTAGACTTGATTTATAAATCTAAATATGAATGTGAATGGATTATGAAAAGATTTTTATTTGATTTGATTTATAAATCTAAATATGAAGGTGAAACCATTTTAGTCTTGAATTTTATGATTGGTATTTATGTGGAGGAAATCTGTTCCGTGTTATACAGCGTCATCCCGTGGTATACCTTACTTTTAAGTAAAGTTAAGAATAACTGCTTTAGTTCTCACAACTGTCTCATGACTTACTCATAGTTTTTTTCCCTTACGAACTCAGGTGCCCTTATTTCCACACGGGAAGTCGGGCAGGCTTTGTTTTATAGATTTATTGACCATGATTCTGGATTAAAGCTAAAGATGTGTCTAGAGCATTTGATAGTCTTATGTGGAATGTAATTATTATTTCTTTTGTGTATTATATTGTATTTTTTATTCTTTGATATTTGTGATGTACTCTGATAACCTTGTACTCTGATGCAATATTGAAAAATATTAATGAAAAGTCTTTTGTTTTTGTGTCTGATGTGTTGTATGCACAAAGTTAATGTCTTAAGGGCTGCTACAGTTTGGAACGAACTTGTGTGGATTATAGTCGATTCGAAAGGCGGAAATTTTCGGGTCGTTACATGATGAAAGCGATATCAGAAGGCGATACCATGAAAAAATGCTAGTGGCATTAATGTAATTTTGTTACCCATATTATTTCTTCTATAAAAAGTGGCGGTGTACTGCTGATTTAAAACTAATTAGAAAGTCCTATCTTCTCTTATCCATTTAATTTCTTCATCATTTATAACATGGTATCAAGGCAATGATCCTTGAATTAATTTCAAGTTCTCAAATCTGTTTCTCAATCTTATTCGTGAATCATGGGAGAGACCAAATCGGTGATGAAAGTCATGCCGATGATATCTAAGACAACTGAGAAAAAGTTAAGTGAATCAAATTACTTCGATTGGAATAAAATGATCTGATTGTGTTTACGGAGTATTGATTGAGATAATCCTCTCGTTGAAGATCCACTTGAAGCTGATCCATCTAACAAGGACGTAGTGATTTGGCTTCGAGATGATGTTCGATTGTTTCTTCAAATCCGAAATACACCTAAGAATGATATCATAAGTTTGGTGAATCATTGCGAGTTCATGAAACAACTTACGGATTATTTGGAATTTTTATAATTTAGAAAAGGAAATATAAATCAGATGTATGAGATTTGAAAGTCATTTTGTCGAGTGGAAAAACAAGAACAGTCATTGATGAATTATTTTAAGACATTCAAGAAGACTCATGAAGAGTTTAATTTGCTACTTCCTATCAGTGCAGATGTTAAAGTGCAGCAGAAACATAGAGAGCAAATGGTTATTATATGTTTTTTGGCGGGTCTACCATCTGAGTATGAATTTGCTAAATTTCGAGATTTATCTGGATTAGATGTGACATCATTGCATGATGTGTTTAGGAGGATTCTTAGAACTGAATTCTCAAGTTCAAATTCAACTCCATCAGTTCAACATAACAATGCTTTGATTGGTACAACTAATAAACATCAACCATGGAAACCTAATCAGAACACATACAAAAGGGAGGTTACTATGCTGGATGTGAAAATCAGACAGTGAAGTCATGTGCATATTGCAAGAAACAAGGGCACAGTAAATTTGAATGTTGGAAGCTATAAAATAAGCAGAAACTGGCTGGAAATCAACAAGAAACTAATGTTGTGAAGACTCAAGATCAAGTTAGCTAGAATGTTATGATTTCAGCTGAAGAATTTTCTAAATTTACTGAATATTAGAACGGCCTCAACAAGTCAGTTCAACCTATTTCTACTATAACAGATAATAGTAGTTTTGCCAATCTAGGGAAAACTCAATAGTTCATTTATTCTGGTGCTACAAATAATATGATAGGTAATAGTATTATTTTCTCAAGTTTTCAATAACAAACTCCTACTCATATTGTCACTTTAGCCGATGGTTCCTCTTTAAACATTCAAGGATTTGGAACAATAAGTCCAACTTATTCACTTTCTCTACTAACACTTGCCTTATATATACCTAAACTTGCATTCCTACACTCTATCAATTAAATAACACAAAAATTGAACCGTTCTATCTCATTCTTTCCATATTATTGTATATTTCAGATCTTGTGACTCAGGAAAATATTGGTAGGGGGCGTGAGTCAAAGGGACTGTATGTACTTGATGTTCCTTCCACAGATCAACAATCATTTGTTTGTTCAAGTATTTCTCAAGCCTTAAAGACACACTGTCAATTAGGTCATCCATCTTTGCCCTTTTTAAAGAAATTGTGTCCACAATTTAAATCATTACAGTCATTGAATAGTGAATCATGTTAGTATGCTAAACATCATCGTGTAAGTTTGAGTCCTAGAATAAATAAAGCAGCTAATTGTTCTTTGAGCTTTTTCAATCTGATATTTGGGATCCATCGTCTATGATTTCTAGACCAAGGTTTAGATACTTTGTTACATTTGTGGATGATTATACACATATGACTTGGTTGTTTCTTATGAAAAATCGATCTGAATTGTATTCAATGTTTTATTCATTCTACGTTGAAATCAAAACTCAATTTAATGCTTCTATTAAAACTCTAAGGAGTGATAATGCGAAGGAGTATACTACGAGTTTAATTCAAACTTATATGGGTCAAAATGGGATGCTAGATGAAACATCTTGTGTTGACATAACACCTCAAAAGTGAGTTGCTGAAAGAAAGAACAAACATTTGCTTGATACAACACGGGAATTGGTATTTTATATGATTGTTGAGACGACCCGATTTCCCGTTCTCACGGAAACAAGGTTATCTTTTGGAATATAACACAGAAACATATAATAGCAGAACAGAATTAAATAAATACACCAGAATGAACAACAAAATATACTGGATAAAAGTAATCATCAGAGTTACACAGTATACAGGATCTTACTTAGTACAAATACAGTTCAGCTATACATAAATGTCTACAGCGGAAATAAACAAAATATGTACAATAGGAGCTGAACAGCATAAAAAGAAATAAATGATAGAATCCATCTTCAGCTCCAGCTATCCAGAAAGAACAAACTAAACCTGAATACAAGGCTGCCCGTGTGGAAAAAGGGGCACCCGAGTTTGAGAGTGAAACAAACTACGAGTCAGTCATGGGACTGGTATGAGAAATCTACTCAACACATATATAATTGGCTAATCACAGGACCACGCCACTTTCGTGGAACGGGTTTACTCCATTGGATTGCCAGTGCTTTAAAACAAATCTTTCTTTTAAACATCGCTATGCTTTTTATAAAAATGAAGCCGTTATAAGACTCAGTTCCCATCACACAATGCAACGCAAACCGGAGGATAGAGTTTTTACCTTATAACGGCCAAAATATGGTTGATACGAATAAAACAAAGGCATTTGATATTATTGCTAGTGTTTATATGTTTTGAAAACAATTTCAAATCATAACTATCAATCATAGACGGCATGGGTACCATATATCATGTCGCCATATATATATACAATCAAAACCGCACGATGTCGTATTTGGAAATTGGATTTCCGTCATGAACCAAGGCAAAAGATAGTCCTTACCGAATTCGAGACGCTCTAGCCCGTGTCCCAGGTAAGTACTCAGTCAAGCCTTTGGATCGTCAGGGCCGGTCCACCGATGTGGATTAAAATGCCTGAACAATACGTTTCCCCGCCCTTTGGGGCGTCAACGAGCCAACGAATGACTCCATCGGACCCGGATCGTCCGATCAAACCGAGGCGCCTCGCAACAGCAACAACCACATAGGTGAAAAGTATATAAATGTCAGGGCTGGTAGGTCACTGACACCACCCTAGCTAGAAAGAAACGCATGCCCTCCCTGAGGTCCTTCCTCCCGTTTTAGGTTCATACCGGGGTGTGAGGCTCGCGAATTCACGTTATACACAAAGCTACGCCACACAGGCGGTGCTTTGATCATCACCACAAGACTTTGCTTTTCAACAGAAGTCCTGATCTCTGCATCTTAGCATGCCACACAGAATAAATCCTATGTCAGACACACAGTCCATTTACAAGTCCGTTCTGGGTCTGAACGAAACCGGAGGCACTAAATACCTCGCAAACCCTTTGATCAACACGTACGTCTGAACGATCACCACTCATTATCCATATTTCGGGATGCCTCCCAATCAGGACCTCGGTTACCATCCAAACGAGGTGAAGATCTCCGGTCTTCGACCATCGTCTTCATCTTCGAATTTCAATCGTCGGTCGATTATTCGAAATGAGAATTAACTCGGCCTTTTCAAATAATTCACGTATATTTAGAATTTCAAATCGATTTATTTCAATGGTTAAATTATTCGACAACACCAATTGTGTTCTTTAATATAGTTTTCACACCAAACACATTCAACCATCAAACATCACATAAATCAAGCAAATTCAGTTTATTTCCATTCCCTATCGCTTACGATATTTTATAACTATTTATCGCTATTTTTATTTATTTTTAAATAGCCATTTTATTCAAAACGACGCTTCGGGCCATAAGGCGGCCGTGGCGCTGTTTTTCTTCAGATTTGATTTACACATATCTGAAAATCTAACCGTTGGATCTTCACAAAATTTACATCATTAGAAAGGTCTTTTCAAAACGAACCCAGCGGTTCCAGTTTCGGGAAAATCCGACGGTCGGATCTCCCGGTACAATCGTTTGAATTTTCGATTTCAAAATACGAACTGCAGCGTCGTTATTCGATTAAATATATAATTATATTTATATATATATATATATAAATATAATCGCTTCTGGCGCTGTTTTTCTTCAGATTTGAATTAAACATTCCAGACAATCCAACCGTTGGATTTTTACAAGGTTGGTGCCGTTGGAAAGATTATTCCAAGGCGAACCCGACGGTTGAGGTTTCGGGAAAATCCAATGGTCGGATTTCCCGTACTAGTCGTTTGAAATCACGGTTTCAAAATACGAACTGCACGGCTTCGTTTCGTTTTAATTTTATTTATATTTATATAGTTATATAAATATAGTTCATTCAATGATTTCTATATCGTTTTCACTTCAAAAAAATTTCTAACACCTTAAATTTTGGAAAAATTTCGCCATAACCTCCCCTGCACCGGGAGCGTCGGGAAATCGCAAATAGCGTCCCGGTCCTTCTAATCTCAAAAAGAAAAAGAAAAAGCCAAGCGGCTAGCCAACAGGCTCAAAATCATCACCCAAACAAATCAGTAAATGTGTACCTATTTGTCGGGCACAAATTTTATTCCTCTTCTCTAGCCCCTTTGCTATAACATGTTCAATGAATATGCATGTACATATATATACAGTCCATATCATTTTTCATTTTCTATTCAACTTCATATTTGATTTCTATTTGGTTTAAAAACCCCATTCATTCTAATGTTACATAAATAGGTGCAAATTATCTCATTAGCTAATTAATGAATATTTCAACTCGTATATGTTTATTCTGAACAAGTGGCTATTTTTAACACTTCACATTTCAACGATTTATGCATACAATAAAAATGTGATTTTTATTGTAAAACAATTCATTTCAAAACACTATTTTTCTATATAGTTCATATAGTCGATAAAAGGTGATTTTTATTATCAGACAATTTATTTCAAAATATGAATACCATTCGACACATGAATTTCTAAACAACGAATGAATATCAATTCAACACATGAATGTTTTCAATAGTTTTTATATATAGATAAAAATGTGATTTTTGTTATCGAACAATTTATTTCAAAATATGAATACCATTCAACACATGAATTGCTAAACAGCGAATGAATATCAATTCAACACATGAATGTTTTCAATAGTTTTTATATATAGATAAAAATGTGATTTTTATTATCGGACAATTTATTTCAAAATATGAATACCATTCAACACATGAATTTCTAAACAACGAATGAATATCAATTCAACACATGAATGTTTTCTATACAATGAATAAATATAGTTTAAGCATATGAAAATAATTCAAACACACAAATATTATTCAAAATTTCGGCAGCATAACGGCAGGGTAGTTACACCGGGACCGTCCCTAGTACGGCTCCTCGCTCTACCTTAAAACCTCGCGGTTTTTGACAATGGGAAACATGCATCTAGTTCGCACGCAGGCGGCATGTATATATTTATTTCATTTCCACAAACTAATCCTATGTGGTTTCAACCAAATATTTCACAACCACAAATGGGTATTTTTCAACCACAATCAACCAATATCAATCACAAACAATCCCAAACAACCATTCAATTTTCACAACAATTTCAACCAATAAATATCGTCCATGGTTTGTGGACGAGGGGCGTATATATATATATATATATATATAAAGATATTTATATATAGCAATTCACTTTTACTTCACACATATATATATAAATTTTAAATCAGAAATCTCACCAATAGCTATCCAACTGCACGACACTTCACTTATAGAAATCTTCGCCTTTTGTCGCTTTCGCCCGTATTCTCTACATATGTAAAAATAGAATTTTTTACTATGCTATTCAATATATAAAAATCGAATTTTGACTTTTGCTTTCAAGATATAAAAATATGATTTTTACTTTAACTTTCAACATATAAAAATATGTTTTTTTACTTTAACTTTCAACATATAAAAATATGTTTTTTTACTTCGACTTTCAACATATAAAAATATGATTTTTACTTTAACTTCCAACATATAAAAATATGATTTTTACTTTAAAACAAAATCCGTTTTCTAGTTTATAAATCATTTTAAAATCAGTTTTTATATTCTTTAAAATTTCAGTTTTTAAGAATTGTAAAATCAGTTTTCTTTTTATTAAAAACAAAAATCAGTTTTCATTTTTCTCAAAGACAAAACCAGTTTTTATTTTTCTCAAAAACAAAATCAGTTTTGTTACTAATAAGAAAACCAGTTTTAATTTTATATAAATTTCTGTTTTTAATACTTTTAAAAAAAAAATCAGTTGTTAAACCTTTTTAAACATAAAACAGATTTTAATTGCTTTATAAAAAAAACAGTTTTTAATTACTTTATAAAAACAGTTCTAACTTTTCTAAAAATTTCAGTTTTTATTTTATTTAAAAATCAGTTTTTATTTTATTTAAAATATTCAGTTTTTATTTTGTTGAAAAATCAGTTTTTATTATTAAAACCCAAATCAGTTTTTAAATCTTTTAACATCAGTTTTAAACACTTAAAAAAAATCGGTTTTTCATATTTAAACAAAACAGTTTTGTACTTTTTCAAAACAAATCAGTTTCAGTTTTTTTCTTCGAACAAATCAGTTTTGTTTCAGAACAAATAAATAAAATAAATAAATAAAATAAAATAAAAAAAAAGAAAAGAAAAAGAGAAATGCTCACCGATTAGCTGCGAGGGGGCGGGCTGCTTCGTCGGTGCGATCTCGAGGGGGGGGCTGCTTCGTCGGTGCGATCTCGGGGGGGGGGGATGCTTCGTCGGTGCGATCTCGAGGGGGGGGCTGCTTCGTCGGTGCGATCTCGAGGGGGGGGCTGCTTCGTCGGTGCGATCTCGAGGGGGGGGGCTGCTTCGTCGGTGCGATCTCGGGGGGGGGGGGGGGGGGCTGCTTTGTCGAATCGATTTAGGGTTTGGTTTTTTTTTCTTTTTTTTTTCTTTCTGTTATGTTTTATAACGAACGGGGGGGCCAAGCAGAAGATAAGAGGGAGAGAGGGAATTAAAAATTATTTTATTATTTAATTTCGCAAAAAGGTTGACTTTTACATACGACCTCTAAACGAGGCCCACCGCCTGCCGTCCATAGCGTTATACCCCCATTCTGAACACAATGGGATATGTATCGCAAGCTGATTTGATCGTTACAGTCAGTTTCCTTTTGAATTTACATTTAAATCACTATATTGAATTTTAAACGTACATTTCAAATTACCGGGGTCACATACTAACTAGAAAAATTTTAGAAAAATATTTTCTAGCTTCGTATCGACGATACGGTCCTAACAAAACTAGTTTCGTCGAATTCTGAGACCGTTTGCAAAATGGCCAATTTCCAGTCGATTAAAATCAACTGAAACTGGTCAAACGCGTTTTCCTTTGCCACGCTCACATATTGATTCGAAAAATTATGAAATTTGAAACCTAGCAATAACTTGACACTGCGGACCCAACAAAAGTGGTTTCGTCGAAATCCGAGGTCATCTGCAAAATATCCATTTTTAAGGGCCTGAATTCCATAGCGACTATTCAGAATTTTCGACTGGACATATCTTTTGATTCCCGCTATCAAATTTCGATTGGTCGGATTCGTTAGAAAGATATCATCAATTAGATTCTATTATTTTTGGTTTCACTAAGATCCGGATTGTTTTGCACCCGGTATATTCAATTGAAGTTTGAAATCGAATTATCGAACTACCGCGCCATTTTCAATTCTATATATAATTATAATTAATTATATTGGTTTTCAAATGTCGATTTCAACTCAGTTTTCATCGCTATTATTTAAAATATTTATTTTAAATATTTAAAATCCATTATTTTAGCCAATTTAAAAATTTTAAATTGGTTCAGATTTTCTGGGTCGTTACAATTGTGCCTAAAATTTTTTGGGCTGATGCTGTTTCCACAGTGTGTTTTTTTAATAAAACATATGCCTTCAATTGTTCTTAATTATGACAAACTTTATTCAATTCTCTTTCCATACAAATCACTATATCCTATTAAGCCAATAATATTTGGGCATACATGTTTTATTCAAGATGTTAGACCACGAATATCTAAATTTGATCCAAAATTGGTCAAGTGTATATTCCTTGGTTATTCTTGTTTGCAAAAAGGATATAGGTGTTTGTGTCCCTCTCTAAATAAATATCTTATATTTATTGATGTCACTTTAATTGAAGAAATACCTTTCTTTCAGTCATCATCAAGCTTACCTTATCAAAGTCAGGAAATTCAGGGGGAGAACAATGATTTTCTTGTATATGAATATCACATTCTATACAAGAAAGAAACAATATCAGTAGTTCTGTTGAAACGAGTTTATCACCTTGTCATGATACAACTCCATCTACATATAATGAAATATGTTCACTTGAATGTGAACCTGCTTTTACAGTTAATACTAAAACTGATCTTCCTATTGTTCTACGAAAGGGAAAACATCAATGCACATATCCTATCTTGTTAACCCCGTTTTTAACGCGGTTCGGAAAGTAATTGTTCAGACGTATCTCAAAGCGGTTAAGCACTAGCCTGATCAAGCGCCATGTGGTAACGCACTATAGGCATCGGTCGCACAAGCTTATAGACCCGGTCGCTCACTACATCACTGCTCGAGCACAATATTGATGGTCGAGCATCAAACACGGTTGAGCAGCTTCTATGACAACGGGTCGAACAACAGTTTGACCATGCAGAAGTATGGTCGTACACGTATATCTGTTCAGTTCCATCTTGGCTGGTCGAGTGGTTCTGATAGTGCACAAGGTTTGATCGTGCATGGTTCCCAATCGAGCACATATTGAATAATGTATAAGTTGAATGGCCAGAACAAGTGAGCATGGCACACATCATGAAATCCACGTGTATATACATATTAGATCTGGCAATATGAAATAATAGTGTAGATTCCAAACCCCACATTAAACAGCCTTATACATACAATGGTAATGAAGGAACTATATGCACGTGTATTCTGTAAACTTCCTGAATGCTCCGTACAATGATAACACGACCACGTGTGGAAAATAAACTAAAAATAAACACAGTGCCATCAACTAAAGGAGTCTCTCAATTAATCATTAACCCGCTCGGTTGAGAAATCTGCAACGGCCTGGTCGAGCATCCGGGACCATGATCGATTAGTAGTTGCCATACAAAGATTGGGTCGCACAGTATTGCTGTCATGATTGAGCAATGCTTCCAAGCAATGAAGCATGAATAATATTTTGGATATATTGATGTTAAATACCATTGTAAAACAAAGGAAATAGCATAAATGCTGACTGAGCAGAGACTGTATACTTTCTTATATGACCAAGCACCTCCGTATAATACCTGCAGTGTAAGCATGTACACTGTGCGATGGGCATAATTTCATACATGTGATAGCATGATCGTAATTTATAATCCCATATTTGCAACAATACAAAAGGAAAGGATTACGTGGCACCATTTTTATAAGGGTCGATCATGAGACTATCGCTGTCGGTCGAGCAGCGTTATAATATATAGTGGTAGAATGGTAATTTCCTGGTCGTGCAATACATTTAGGCCTTGCACCATGTTCGTTGAAGGCGGCATATATGGATCATGCACAGATGGGAAAAGGGCCCTATAAACATTATACATTCAAATGTGGGCCATTTGCATGTTAACAATAATACGAGCCCTGCGCAGATTTGGACACGTGCACCAGATGTTACCAACTATAAATAGATTGGCTTTACATGATAACGCAGTCGCTCGTACACTGAATAGTTCTTGGTCGCTCGTGCAATGAATAATTTCTGGTCACTTGCTCATATAAAAGGGGACGGTTGTACAAATGTAGCCAACTGTGTACAGCTGGCCAATGGCAGACCCGTAAATACATCAGCGTGCGACCCGTACACTGTTTGCCATAATTACAACTTTGCCACCTGGTCCAAACTTCTCCTATAAATACCCCCTTTTACGACCATTTGAAGGACGGATTCCTCTACCCCGAAGGGCGGCCCAAATCATTCCTCCACCATTCTAAAGCTTCTCAAGCTCTATTAATGGCCGCCAAAGCTCTCTACTTCTTCCTCCGACATGAAGTGGATCTTATCTTCTCCAAACACCATTGATTCTAACTCCAAGTGATCTCCAATCACCATTTCATCTCTTTAAAGCTCCGATCTAACACCATTTTCATGATGGATCCAAGGAAAATAATCTAATCACAAGATCTAATCTGTTCCTTCTCGAAATAAAGTGAGATCTAAGGTGAAAAGAGAGCGAAAAGTGGAGAATGATTGTAAAGAGTGATCAAGTATAATGAATGAGATGCTTGAGGTGATGCTATATGTAATTCTCTCCATAATAAAATACACTTCAAAAGTGGATGTAGATCTTTTCTAAGATCGAACCACTATAAAAACCTCGTGTCTCTTACTTTCTTTTTTCCTGCTTTTTACTTGCATTTGCATTTGCGGCCCCATTTTCATTTTGCATACCATTTGGAGAAGTGTGATTTCACACCTTTGTTGTTTGAACCATTTTTTGTTCAAACATTTGGCGCCTACCGTGGGGCCGCATTCGCATCTCCTTCTCTCACACTCTCTCACAAGGTTGAAGGCCTTGCATTGAAGCTCTAAACTGCTTCCTTTTCCAACATAATGGCTAAGTCAAAGAAGACCGTGAGTAAGATCGTTGAAGAAACCACCAATGTTGATAATAATGAAGTTACTCCGCTTAATAATCGCTTCGAAATTGGTGGGAATTCCGTTGGTGGAGCCGGTGTCACGAAGAATGAATTAAATGCCGTTATTGCCAACATGAACCAACGAATGGATTCTTCTACAAAAGCTATGATGAAGAAACTTGACGCCATCCTTATTGCTCGACCAAATCCAGCCTCTCCAAAAGTCCATGTTGGTCTCGAAGAGAATGACAACTTGTCTGCATCTAACCATGATCACAACGACAACTTGGAAGACGATTATAATTGGTTGAGTGACAAGGACGAAGCTAATGTCGAAAAACCAAAATCAAAAGCTAAGAATCATTCTGAAGTTAATGCTCAAAAGGGAACCACTCCAGTCACGGGGGCAACTCCTCGCCGGGAAGGTAAAGTACCAAAGTTCTCTAAGCAAGACCGCTTCCCTAGACGAACGTTTGGAAAAGAGTTCAGCTTTGCAGAGCAGCATAATACCGAAGAATACATCTCCGACATGATAGAGCAAATCATGAAGAAGAATCAGGCTAAAAAGACAAAGAAAGAGAATGGGACTTCTTTTCTGATAAAACTCCGTTCACCAAAAGAATCCTTGAATAAAATGTCCAAAAAAGTTCAATCCTCCGACTTTGCCTCCGTACAACGGCCTTGTTGATCCTAAATACTTTATGTTCAAATATGAGTGGCATATGAGTGCGTCCAAAGCAACTGACGAGATGAGATGCACGTACTTTCCTCTCTACTTAGAGGGTGCTGCGTCATTATGGTTTACAAAGCTACCACCTAAATCCATAGACCGATTCTCTGATCTGACAAAAAAGTTCAAGGAGCAGTTTCGCTTGTATGCCACTAAAGCCAAGGATGCTACAACGCTCTCGGCAATGAAACAGAAGCAAGGGGAAATTGTTAAAGCCTTTCTCAGTCGATTCAATATTGCCTTGTCTGAAGTGAGGAATCCAAAGCAACGTCTCATGGCCTTACTCGATGCTATAGACAAAACAAGAGAATTTGAGAGATGGATAAAGATGAAGGAACCAAATACGCTTGACAAGTTGTATAAGAAAGCAGAGGATTATATGAGAGTGGACGATAATCCTATACCTCTTCAGATCATCGGTGGTAACCAACTTCTTGAAGCTCCCAAAAGCGCAGCTATTCAATCTAACCAGAAGAAAACTAAGGGGCAGAAATGAGCCAATGACGAGAATAGCAATAAAGCTGATAAAAAGTTTCGCCTTCATGACTCGTCAGAGCAAACTCCACTAAATGACACTCCTGAGAACATCTAATCAGCCACAAAGGATGCAGAGGATTATCCGGAGCCTCGACCATTAAGGATATCAGACGGTGTAGCCAAATCGGTAAAGTTTTGTTAGTTCCATAATCAACCAGTCCACAACACCAACGAGTGCAGGCATTTGAAATCATTGATTGAAGAGCCGATTAGGAATAACCGTCTAAAACAATATGTCAAAAATCCTCAAACTACAAATCCTTCTGCAACTCCCCAAAGACAAGGGGCATCAAATAACCAGTCTGGTCCAAGCAACATAGCTCCTGCTCAAGTCGATCCAAGCTCGATCATCAACTAAGGATCAATGATTGGTGCTCCAATTTCAGTGGCTCAGAATAAGCAATCAACATCACCACCGCTTAACTTCATGCTCTTTTTCTCGCTTTAGTTCATGCT
This sequence comes from Allium sativum, assembly GCA_030737875.1. Lineage (NCBI taxonomy): Eukaryota > Viridiplantae > Streptophyta > Magnoliopsida > Asparagales > Amaryllidaceae > Allium > Allium sativum. The sequence continues at coordinate 814,538,262 of CM060919.1, read as the reverse complement.
TTACTTCTTGTTTTGCTTTCTGTTACATTTAAAACTTCTTATAAACAATCTGTAATAATCTACAAGTGATGCACTGAACATTTGCTAAGCGATTAAAAGCATACTTGCCTGAATGAATCTCTTAATTGCAATATTTTCGATAATCCAATATATGCTAAAAGACGATTCTTTATTATAGGCTAACCAGAGAACGCTTGCTTCCTCAAAACCCGATGCAATATGGCAACCCCACTAACGCCAAATCAAGCGCCGAGTGCAAAGAGCACCAACCTGCATAAATGCAACGATGAAAAGCACCACATAAAAGAATGAATGGGGGGAGTTGCTAAAAGTCAAACGATGGAGAGTTAAGCAAGTGAAAAATCAAGTCCTCCTATAGTAGAGGCAAAACAAACAAAAAATCTTGTCCTCACATAGCAGAGGCAAGTCCCTCCATAGCAAGGGAAAATTTGGATCTCCCATAGCGGTGAAGAAATTACAAAACAAAGTCCTCCCATAGAAGAGGCAAAACAAAAAAAAATCTTGTCCTCCCATAGCAGAGGCAAGTCCCTCCATAGCAAGGGAAAATTTCGATCTCCCATAGCAGAGACGAAATTACAAATCAAAGTTCTCCCATTGCAGAGGCAAAAAAAATCTTGTCCTCTCATAGTAGAGGCAAGTCCCTCCATAGTAAGGGAAAATTTCGTTCAACCATAGCAGAGACGAAATTACAAATCAAAATCTTGTCCTCCCATAGTAGAGGCAAGTCCCTCCATAGCAAGGGAAAATCTTGATAGCGGAGATGAAATTACAAATCAAATCCCTCCCCTAGTAGGGGCACGAAGATAAGAATCCTTTCCACAGAGAAATTAACTTCTCCACAGGAGAGAAAACCAATAATGCCTTCCTAAGTTAGGAGGTGAATGAATTAAAGACTTCTCCAAGAAGTAGTGGAAAATGAACCACAAATACGTATTTCCAGGATGAGAAATATTGTACATTGTCATATAAGTCATTGAAATAATGGCGCTTGAAGTTCACGGTCGGCTTTAGTCGATTGGTTGATTTCAAGCGTTAATGGGAATTTGAATCAGAATATCGTGTTTGTGCAAGCAATATTCTACGAGTTATAAACCGCCAAATAAAACAAGTTCTGTGCAAATGCTTTATTCAATCCAAAATTTCAAATTTGCTATAAGTTATTTTTAATGATTAGCTAATCCACTAACGAAATGGACAGTCGATAGTGAGTATAAGTTCAAAAATTGTGCAATCGCTTGTTTTAATTTTAGAACTGGTGATATGAAGCACATAAATTCAAAGTATGGTCCGCCATAGTAAAAAGAAAACTATAGCTAGATCTCAACGCAAAGTATATCAACGACAATATTTATTTCGAAGCCCACATTTCTCGTAAGCAAAAATACAAGCTTCGAGGGGCAAATGTTAACCCTGTTTTAACGCGGTTTGTAAAGCAATTGTTCAGACACGTCTCAAAGCGGTTAAGCACTAGCCTAATCAAGGCCATGAGGTTGCATACTACAGGGATCGGTCGCACAAGCTTATAGACCCAGTCGCTCACTGCATCACTGCTCGAGCACTATATTGATGGTCGAGCATCAAAGACGGTCGAGCAGCTTCCATGACAACGAGTCGAACAATAGTTTGACCATGTAGAATTTTGGTCGTACACGAATATCTGTTCAATTCCATCTCGGCTGGTCGAGTGCTTCTGATAGTGCATATGGTTTGATCGCGCATGGTTCCAAGTCGAGCACATACTGAATAACGTTTAAGTTGAATGGCCAGAACAAGTGAGCGTGGCACACATCATGAAGGCCACTTGTATATACATATTGGATCTGGAAATATGAAACAATAGTGTAGATTCTGAACCCCACATTGAACAGCCTTATACATACAACGGTAATGAAGGAACTATACGCACGTGTATTCCGTGAACTTCCTGAATGCTCCAGACAATGATAACACGACCACATGTGGAAAATAAACTAAAAATAAACACAATGCCATCAATTAAAAGAGTCGCTCAATTAATCATTAAGCTGCCCGGTCGAGCAATCTACAATGGCCCGGTCGAGCATCCGGGACTATGATTGAGTAGTAGTTGCCATACAAAGATTGGGTCGCACAGTATTGCTGTCATGATTGAGCGATGCTTCCAAGCAATGAAGCATGTATAATATTTTGGGCACATTGATGTTCGAGACAGTTATAAAACAAAGGCAATAGGATAAATACTGACTGGGCAGAGACTGCATACTTTCCTATTTGACCAAGCACCTCCGTATAATACCGGCAGTATAAGCACGTACACTGTGCGGTAGGCATAATTTCGTACATGTGATAGCATGACCATAATTTATAATCCCATATTTGCAACAATACAAAAGGAAAGGATAACGTGGCATCATCTCTATAAGGGTCGATCATGAGACTATCGCTGTCAGTCGAGCAGCGTTATAATATGTAGTGGTAGAATGGTAATTTCCTGGTCATGCAATACATTTAGGCCATGCACCATGTTCGAGCAAAGTGGCATATATGGATCATGCATAGATGGGAAAACAACCCTATAAACATTATACATTCAAATGGGGACCATTTGCATGTTAGCAATAATACGAGCCCTGCGCAGATTTGGACACGTACACCAGATGTTGCCAACTATTAATGGATTGGCTTTACATGATAACGCAGTCGCTCTTACACTGAATAGTTCTTGGTCGCTCGTGTAGTGAATAATTTCTGGTCGCTCGCTCATACAAAAGGGGACGGTTGTACAAATGTAGCCAACTGTGTACAACTGGCCAATAGCAGACCCTTAAATACACCGGCGTGCGACCGTACACTATTTGCCATAATTACAACTTTGCAACCTGGTCCAAACTTCTCCTATAAATACCCCCTTTCAGAACCATTTGAGGGACGGATTCCTCTACCCCGAAGGATTGCCCAAATCATTCCCCCACCATTCTAAAGCTTCTCAAGCTCCATTAATGGTCGCCAAAGTTCTCTCCTTCTTCCTTCGACATGAAGTGGATCTCATCTTCTCCGAACACCATTGATTCTCACTCCAAGTGATCTCCAATCGCCATTTCATCTCTTTAAAGCTCGGATCTAACACCATTTTCATGATGGAGCCAAGGAAAATAATCTAATCACAAGATCTAACCCATTCCTTCTCGAAATCAAGTGAGATCTACGGTGAAAAGAGAGCGAAAAGTGGAGAATCATTGTAAAGAGTGATCAAGTATAATGAATGAGATGCTTGAGGCGATGCTATATGTAATTGTCTCCATGATAATGAAATACACTTCGAAAGTGGATGTAGATCTTTTCTAGGATCGAAACACTATTAAAACCCCATGTCTCTTACTTGCTTTTTTCCCGCTTTTTACTTGCATTTGCATTTGCTGCCCCATTTTCATTTTGCATACCATTTGGAGAAGTGTGATTTCACACCTTCGGTGTGTGAACCATTTTTGATTCAAACATATTCTTCATTTGTCTTGTATGAACATTTGTCCTCATCACTCATTCACTTCTCTTTAATCCGTTTTTATATCTAAAACCGTTGAGGAAGCATTATCAAATCCTGGATGGAAGGTTTCTCTGGTTGAGGAAATGAATGCTCTTGAACATAATAAAACATGGAGTTTAGTTCAGTCACCTGAAAATAAAAGATCTATTGGGTGTAAGTGGGTATTCAATGTAAAAGCAAACTTTGATGGTCCAGTTGCTAGATTGAATATATGTTTGGTTGCAAAAGGATATGCACAAATTTATGGAGTGGATTATTCTGAATTTTTTTCCCCAGTAGCATAGTTAACTTCTATTCAGATGTTCATTTCATTAGCAGCAACATATAACTGGAAATTTAATCATCTTGATATAAAGAATGCATTTCTTCGTGGTGATTTAGAAGAAGAGGTTTACATGGTTCGGCCTCATGGTTTCACTACACAATGGAAGAATGAGCTAGTGTGCAAGTTGAAGAAGACACTATATGGATTAAAATAGAGTCTCAAAGCTTGGTATGGACAGTTCATTAATGCAATGGAAACCTTTGGAATGGTGAAGAATAGATGTGATCATTCTGTGGTCCATAAGAATACTAAATCTGGCATAATTTTACTTGTGGTTTATGTTGATGATATTGTGATAACTGGCAATGATGAACAAGATATTTCATCCCTTAAAACCTTTATTTACAATTCACACTAAAGATCTAGGAGACTTGAAGTATTTCTTAGGTATGGAAATTACAAGAAATAATGGCAATATTGTTATGTCTCAACGAAAGTACGTTCTTGATTTGCTGGAAAAGACGGGAAATCTAGGTGTTAAACCTAGCACTATTCATATTCCATTGAACTGTAACATTGTAGAGAATGGTGAGTTGTTCAAAGATCTAGAGAAATGTAGGAGATTGGTAGGAAAATTGAATTATCTAACTGTTACACGACCTGACATTGCTTTCGTTGTTAGTGTTGTAAGCCAGTTTATGGCATCTCCTACTATGTATCATTGGAGCATACTGAGACATATTTTGAGTTATCTTAAGGGAACTATAAGGCAAGGAATCGAATATAAGAATCATGGACATGTAAGAGTTGAATGTTTCTGTGATGCTAATTGGGTAAGAACAAAGCTGGATAGGAAATCTATGTCTGGGTTTTGTGTATTTCTAGGAGGAAATTTGATTTCATGGAAAAGAAAGAAACAAAATGTTGTTTCTAGATCGAGCGCAAAATTTGAATATAGAGCCATGGCTAAGGTAATCTGTGAAGTGATGTGGGTGGGACATCTTATGTGTGAAGTTAGAATAAATATTGTTAAACAAATAACTCTCTATTGTGACAATCAAGCTACAATGCATATTGCATCTAATCCGGTGTTTCACGTGAGAATGAAGCATGTTGAAGTGGATTGTCACTTCATTAGAGAGAAGGTTCAATAAGGTCTGGTTCAGATAGAGCATGTCAAGACTGAGAAGCAGGTGGCTGATATATTTACAAAAACATGGTGCTAGAATCAAGTCTTTGTGTAGCATGTTGGGCATGATGAATATCTATGCACCAACTTAAGGGGGGTGTTATGAGTAGAGGTTGTATATATGTAAATATGTATATAGTTCCATGATTGATGTAAGTATGCTATCAACATCAAGCTGTTTGAAAAATAGCTTAGTGCCGACACCAAAGCCAAGAAGGCAACACCGAAGCTGAAGCCAATGCCAAGAAGACAACACCGAAGCCAAGAAAGCAACACTGAAGCCAAGAAGGCAACAGTGAAGCTAAAGATGATGTCGAAGCCAATGCCAAGAAGGAAACACCGAAGCCATGAAGGCAACAGCGAAGCCAAAGACGATATCAAAGCCAATGCCAGGAAGATAATACAAGAAGCCGATACGAAAGCCGGTACCAAAGTCAATATCGAAGCCGATAATGAAGTAATGAAACCGATACAGAAGCCAATGAGACAATATAAGAAGACAATACCAAGAGGAGATGAAAGCGATATCGGAAGGCGATACCAAGAAAAAATGCTAGTGGCATTAATGTAATATTGTTACCCATGTTATTTCTTCTAAAAATAGTGGTGGTGTACTGCTGATTTAAAACTAATGAGAAATTTTTATCTTCTCTTATCCATTTAATTTCTTCGGTGTTTATAACAATTCTATTTATTTTTACTCTTAAGATTTCTTGCCATTTATTACCCTAACGGTCATATTTCATATGACATCAATTAACTTATTAAATACTATTTGTATCAGTCTTATTCTAATCTAATTGTTGTAACTTCCAAGAACAAATTTAATATATTTAGCTCTTACTATTATATATGTGTACATATACACATACTTATTTATTCCCTACTTGGAGGTACAATCCGTAATCCTAATCCCAGTTCAAAGTGTAACCATTTAGGCATTCATTCCTCTATTCAATAAATTTTCTCGAAACAAACATGGTTACAATATTTATTACCTTATCCATAGCCTTTTTATTTATAGCAAATCAATTCTACATTTATTGGTATAATGATCATGATATTTATTTCCATTTAAGATGGGTTATAGTTCCACATACATTCCCATAAAACGGAACTATTTAATTTAAACAAATATCAAAAAACATTTATTATATAATACATTAACGTTATTTACGTAGATTTAGACGGCTAATATATATATATGTATGTATGTATTAAGCGCATAATTAACGTAGTATCTAATTTTATTTTATTAATATTTATTATTTATGTCATGGTCTTAACTAATGACGAAATCAACCCTTTTGTGTTTTTTTTGGGCAAAGCGCCCTTTTTGTGTTTAATATTGTTTAAGACATAAAATCTTGTGAAAAGGTTAATAACTGTAATCATTATAAGTTTTCCCAAAACATCTGAAAGAGGAATATCAACATATTTCAAACGATAAGAAATAGGAAATATTTATTGTTTGTATTTCTTGCTGATTTCAAATAATGTCATTCTATTTCAAAAAAAAATTACAATAACGAAGAAAAACCGCAAGCAATGTCAAATGCAAATAGGATTATTGTTCTAACCAAAACTGTGCAAACCACTAATCAACACCCAAATCCAATGAGTTTGGAGCAAACTACTACATATCTACTAATAATTTGGGACGGATTTCCAGATCTAAGGTGTTTACATTAACCACCAACAATCTAAGGATAATTTTAGGCAAGATGATGATATTAAAGTGAAAGGCCTACAAACCCACACCTAGTTTATATTCATAATATTTCAAATTTGACAAAAATAAACAAATCTGATAACTTTTAGGCATATAATTCAGATTCAACACAAAGAATTATATAAGCTATTACAAACAATGTATATATTTCCCACTCATTTGAAAGTTATCCAAATCTAGATCTGAATTAAGCTTTTAGGCCTATAATTCGCAAACCTTACAGATCTACAGTTTATTTTGCAAGGGGATTGACAAACACAGATATAGATTAGTAGATCTGAATAAATAATAGGAAAAGAAAAAGGAAATTTAATAAAATAAATTACCTTTCCGTAGAATCAACCCTTTTGCACATATTTAGATTCTATATCTCTAGTCCTTGTTTGTTTGATGTTAATAAATTTATATTTTAGAATTTTAGAAGAGATTGAAGAATTAGAAATGGCAGCGCTTCGATAACGCCTCCAGAAAATATAACCAAGAGATAGGGGGTTTAGCTCTTTATTCATAGGCTTAAAATTGACCCTGAACTATTAGATTTAATTTCATAAAGATCTGTATATCGATATGAACTTTTATAATATATTTACCCTCACTGTGACACCCCACGTCCATTAATGTCACTCACAAAGGGAATGCATTAACTTCCATGGAGCGTTTTAAGTGTGTATAGAACAGAAACTTAACAACAAGACAGATATAAAACAGTACTTAAAAATTTAAAACTTCATTCATTGCAGCGGTAAACAAATAAGTTTGATTACATCATCAAAAAACCCAAAGACTAGAGTCAAGTACATGATATCCATCTTGACTAAATCAGAGTACATAAAATGGAAGACATAACCCCAACATAAAATAGCCATAAATAAGATAGGCTGAACTTTTACTTCAGCTATCCAAGCAACTTCCAAAAGAAAGAGATAAGGCTGTCCAAATCAAGCTCCACTAGTACTAGTCCCACCCTGAGCACCTTGGGGGGGAAGGAATAAAAGAGGTGGAAACAAAGGGGGTCAGACATAAAGTCTGGCGAGTGCAATAACTTTAACAATATAATCATTAAGTAACTAGGGTAAGGCATAAGCTGGAAAATAAGGAAATGACTGTGAACAAATGGGTATGACAAAGCAAACAAAGGAAATCAGATGAACAAAGATAACGTTAAAGGCGTACCTAATCACTATAGGATAATTACTACACTGCACCACACCAAACACTCTAAAAGTTGATCCCGCCTACAGAAATTAATAATGATAATGGTAGTTTCGTGTACCCTTAGCTGCCTTCATAGGTGCCATCTGCCCCTATCTCCACTAGGTGTACCCACTACCCCCATTCGATCGGCTCCCTAACTCGTAGATACCCGTGCTGGCCCCACAGTGAGGTGTATCACTCCCCAAAGTGGCAACCCGATACCACCAAGATGCACGGCTTATATCTACACGATGCAACAACGTCTTACCTACCAGCCCGATCCCACACACGCATATGACCCCGTTGGACTTGTGTTGCCACCGCTAACCCGTTTTGACCTCTTACAATCAAACCCAGTACGCATGTCCCCTCCTCGACTTGGGTCGAGCCCACAAAGATACTTAATGGGTTACTGGTTTGAAAAGGGCCCTCATGCATGACACAAGCATTCCACCTATGCTTGGTCCCCTCTAAGGTTTTTCCCCACTTAACCCCATTCTTATTCATGTCTTCTTACATGTTTCAATCTTGGTTAAGTGCATCTAATCGTATTTCACATGCCACCCAAGGCACCCTCTTAATATCACATGCCACCCAAAGCACCCACTTAACCCCCTCATGTCCCACCACATGTTTATCTGGTTAAGTGTTTCTTAATTCATTAACACCGTAACCTTGTAAAGACCTCCCACATTAGACTGGCATTTGTGGCAGCTGGATTTGCCGGGCGGGTCCGGACAGTCTTACACCACAAACGAGCCTAACCTCGTGCCTTTACAACTGTTACACATTTAATTCATGCCTTTGACCTCTCACATTAGACTGGCATTTGTGGCTGCTGGATTTGCCGGGCGGGTTCGTGCAGTCTTACACCACAAACGAGTCTAACCTCGTGTCTTAGGCGGTTTATTATTACACATCTTCATTTAACCCCAAATTGGATTAATATCCCTGTTCAAATTTGTCAATAAATTCCAAATATACTTATGTCCATAATTGTCTCTTAAAATTATGTCCATAAATGGAAAATTTTCCAATTAATGTCTTTAATTAATTATATGCCTTTTTCAGGCCATTTATGCCAATTCTCAATAGGTGTATATTCAATATTACCCCCATCGTCCCCACGTTGTTCATTCGTTTATCATGACATGTATATGTATATATTAGACTAGCAATTAGTCTAACACATAAAAGAGAAGAAACGCCGCAAATTTGCATAACATACAAATTAGATCTAATCTTACAAATAAGGATTACAACATATCTAGCATAAGCTTGTTATTGTCATGAATCTAACATAGGTCTAAAGGTGTGAACTTGCATATATATAATATAGTTTTTCACCTAAAACTTGCATATATGAATATAGTTTTTATTCCAAAACTTGCATACGCCATAGTCACAAACTTGCATAAAACTATGTACGTCATAGATCTAAATCTAAAGGTGTAAACATGCATATATGTGAATCCAATTTCTACCTAAACTTGCATATAGTCACTTTATTTGATTCACATGTAAACTGGTGTATAATTCATATAGAAACTAGCATATAATCTACACCCAAACTTGCATATAAAATGATGTCAAACGTTAATCAAGTTGAACATATGTGATTTGGCATATGAAAAGGGATCCACAACAAAACTATCATTATGAACAACTAGCATATATTCGCAAAATATCACATTTTTCCAATGTCTCACAAACATAGCCATATAACCCAATTTATAACTCAACCCAATTAACTTATTAATTATCTTATTAAAGAAATTGAACTCACAACTCAAAGAAGGTCTTGAGTTCTGGAATCTGAGTTCTGAAATTGATTTAGCTCGCCTTTGAAGTAGACAAATTCGTTGTTGTTGTTATAAATTTGAGTTGAATTGAGTTTATTAGCTTCACTTTCCCTCTAGTTGGTGGCGGCTACTCTAGTTTGCAAAGTGATAGCATGACTGCCATGGTTCTAATTTTGATTTGGTTTTAGGGTTTGAGTCTACATGTGTTTATATAGAATTTAGGACTAATTTAGGCCATCCGATCAACCTAGAATCAATCAAGACCATCCAGTCAAGATAGGGTGACACCTTAGCCCTAATGACTCAGCATTGAGTCATAAAATCGTCATCTTTCAGATCTGCCCGGAGGGGGGAAGGGGACAGGTCGACTCCTAGGTCGACCTGTAGGGGGGAGGTCGACACTAGGGTCGACCCCCTGGTCGACCTGGGTCCTGGGTGGGAATTTTCCCGCCCAGCCCGCTTCTGACTTCTGATTTGAATTTTGAATCTGTTTCGAGCTGTTTGAATTTACTGGAAACTTCCGATAGCCATAACTTCTTCATACGAAGTCCAATTTACGCAAACTCGGATTCTATCTCAACCAGAATTCCGAGACGAACACAACGGCGTAACCTGTTTCCCTTGATTCTCACATTTAAAATTAAGTATTCTTTAATTTGTTAAGTTTAATATTTAAAATTACGGGGTGTTACACTCACAATCCTAGCCGTCACTCGGCTGGAATCGACCAAGAGGTCGATGCCCAGGTCGACTTCGCGATTGACCCTAGGGTCGATTGCCATTAGTCTACCTATCTAGTAACATCGGGTGGTTAATAGTATGTTATTTATTATATATTTTATTTATTTATGTTCAGTTTGTTCTTTTATTTCTTCATCAATTTTTATACGGACTCCATTTATGAAGTTCCAAACATGAAAGTCGACTAGAATTCCATCACGAACGCAACGGTGGAAGTTTCGTGATCAAATTTCATTATTCGCAAAAATTCTATTTTAAAAATATAATTAAATAACTAAATTAATTATCGTCAAAATTCTGGGTTGTTACAATAGTGATGATTTGTCGTTATTTAAGGAAAGCCACGAAAATTTGTAGAAGTTGTCTAACACAGTAAGTATGTTAGAGATAAAACTTGCTGTAGGTTTTGTGAAGAAAATCAAATCACTAGCAAACACCAGTGAAGTTATCAAAGGTTCACAACATTTGGGATGTGGAGTAATGCTATTAGATTCAACTTCTTTGTTCACAAGTCTTGTTAATACTTCCATGACCAGGATGAAAAGGTAGGATGACAATGGATGCCCTGCCTAATTCCTTGATTACCCTTAAAGTAGCCTACAGAGCTATGATTGTATGAAATTGATAGGTGCACTATTGAGATACAAGCGTAAATCCAAGCTACAAAATGGTGTGCGAACCACATTTTAGACAAAATCTAGTGATGGCAGTCCATTCCAAAGAATCACAAGCTTTCTTAAGGTCTAGTTTGAGCATGCCTCTTAGAGATATGTTTGCGTTATCATAGCCTTTCAACAGTTCATGGGTTAGGAGTAAATTGTTAAAATTGCTTCTGTTACTAAGAAAGGAAGCTTGATTATCAAAAATTAGAGAGGGAAGAACTTATTTGAGTCTGGTGGCAATTAATTTGGAGAGACATTTATAAATTAGGTTGCAACATGCAATAGGTCTGAATTCATTTACTAAACTGGGGTTCTCAAACTTATGAATCAAAGTTAATTTGGTGGCATTAATACTAGCAAGCATTCAATTTATGGTGAAAAAACTCTTAACAGCCTTATTCATATCATTTTCAATTATGCTCCAACAAGTAGTGTAGAACATGGCATTGAACTCATCTAATACACCATAAGATTCCTTGTTCATCGAGTAAATAATGTCCTTGATTTCTTCCGTAGAGATCCTTATAGATACTAAAGCTTTTTGTTCAGTAGTCAAGGTGGATAAGGACAGAGCATCAATTATAGAAAGGTCAAGGATGGTATTATTAGATTTTCCTAGTAGTTTAGAGAAATAATCAATAAAAGCATGCTCAATTAGTTCAGTAGTGTACCCTTATTGTCTTCAATGCAGAGGATGTTAGCTTTGGCTTGTTTAATCTTTAGGGAATTATGGGATAATCTTGCATTTCTGTCACCATCTGCACTCCACTTAATCCTCATTTTATGCATGTGCGTCTCTTCCTCAATTTTAAGTGCATTCCTATACCGATTCAGGAAAGCATATTCTGCTTTGGCTAAATTAGCATCATCGGTGTTTTCCATGGCTTCCTCCTGTGCATTTGCTAATGTAGCCTTAAATGTAGTTTTAAAGTGACCACCTCTCCCAAATTTCTGAGCTTCCCAATTAGATAATGACTTCTTAACCTGTTTCAATTTCTACTAAAAAATATATACATTGGAGTTCCAAAAATGTTAGTTTGCCAAGCACTGATAAAAATATAAAAAATCTACTTCATGAATCTTAATACTAAAAATTTAAATGAGAAACTCCTTTTCATGATATCCATGGAAAGGGAATTATTTGGGGGGAGTATTCAGAAAGGAGAGGAGGGGGAAGTAGGTGGAGATTACTGGCCAGGTAGCAAAGGTAGGGTAGTTGCATAAATTGTAGTCAATCTTGCTTAAATTCTTCTTCCAGATCTACTCATATTATTCCACAAGAATCTAGCACCTTGAAAAGGTACATGATGTTGTTGGATGTATTTAATGTAGCATTAAGGGAAGAAATGTCTTTAAGTGTGATAGGATAGCTTCTAATTCTATCTCCATGATTAAGCAAGCAACTAAGTCACCATAAAGGATCCATGGGTGTGTATCTTGGGAAAGAATTGGTAGATAGTCAAATAGTAATTGCCTAGAGGAGTTTAAGTTGTCATCATATATGATGGTAAGATAGGAGGAAGTGGAGGGTGAGATATGCATAAGGTGATTGTTTGTGGAAAAGAATTGGGGAAACAAGAAAATGATTTGGGTTAGACAGAAGCATAATTCTACATAGGGATCTTCCAAAAGATTATGATGAAGTATCCATGAAGGAATAATGAAATTAGCAGCTCTGGTAGTAAGACGGGTATTCAACTTTGTTTCCAAAATTGCAAAAGGTGAAGTTTTTGTTGTTTGATGATGTCCTTGGCTTGTTCAAGTTTAATGTCAAGATGTGTCCCTTTTATATTCCGAACACCTATCATTTGTGTCATTGATGATTTTTGTGCTGGTGAGAATTACTTTACTTGCTTCTTATTGAAGAGGCTGGTGAGGAAGTGGTAGTTGGTAAGATACTGGTGTTGGATAATAATTTTGCCTGATCAAAAGTTTTGTTTTTCCCATTTTTCTTCTTGTTACTGGTACTTTTGCATGAGTAAGGAAAATTAATATTTTCATTGTATTGGGCTTGGTTATATAAATCCAAAGGGAAGGGGTTGTATTATTTGGTTGTGGTATGTTAACTGGGGAAATTAGATAACAAGGTGGTGGTGAAAGTGGGTGTAAGAATCAGCAGAAGTTTGCAATACATTGAGATTAATGTCATTATTGATATTGGGGAGATGTGGAGGTTGTTTGTTTAGGAACTTATTGGCATGAGATGGTGCATCAGGAGTTGTTGTATGGTTTGAAAATGCTTACTGAGGAAGTTTCAAGTTAGTTGTTGCAAGGGTATGTTGTTGGCTTTGTGAAGTATTAGCAATAAATGTTGTGGTTGGTTTTGCATGGTGGTGTTTATGTGAGGTATTGGTTAAATTAAAGATAGTTTGCATAGGTTGTTTTTGCATTGCATGGTTAGCATTGTTTGTGCATGTTTGATCAACGTTAGTACACATAACAGAGGGATATCATCACTACCTTGTTATATACACTCAACTTCTACATCTGCACTAATTTCGTCTCCATTATTTTCATCTTGACTTGCCAAAACACTAAATAGGTTTGAACTCAATTCAGAATGTATTGCATCCATTCTATTTCCTATTTCTTTATTTTATTCTAATTTGTTTCCAGCCGCATCAAGTTCATCATTATTATTCTTGTTGTTTAAATTACTCTGGTCTTCTCTAACGTGAAACACACCCTTTACAACATTATTCATATCTCGTCTGATCACTGGTTTCTTTTTAGTAACCTTTCTCCATTGTCTCAACACTAGTTGCTTATGGATAACAACAGTCGATTTCCTCTCATTTACATTTACCTGTTGCACTTCTTTTGCGTCTACTTTTTTTTGTTTCTTTTCACATTTCTCATCATCATGTCCAAACACTTTACATTAGGTTCAAATATCGGGTTTTCATAAGTAATTAACTTACACCATTTGCTCACTTCCATCGAGGGACTTGACTAGAAACTTGTCAACTAGTTTCTGATTTGGAATTACTTCAACTGAACACTTTGCATAAGAAATTCTTTCCGTTCTATCTGTTGACTCTCCAAACGTAGAAGCTTCCCAATTCTAGAAGCTAATTAATTTAAACCAAGATGCGACCATGCATGTAAAGGTATATTTTAAAGTTGTAGCCAAATAGAGACTGCCTTAACTTTACTATAAGCATAACCTAAGTAAGGACTCCACACATGGTAATGAACAAGTTATTTCTCATGACAATTGGGTTAACACGAAGAATCATACTCCTATCCTTTTGACATAAAAGTGTTGGGATCCCTCCTTAATTGGAGAGTTTCTAGAAAATTCTAGACCTTTCTAGAGAAATCTAGAATTTTCTAGAATGTTCCGGAGAACTCTAGAGAAGTGTAGAATTCTCTAGAAGCTTGTATAAGAGTGTGGAACCCTCTGGAATATTCTTGAGATGTGTAGAACCTTACGGAAGAGTATGGAAGGATGCATAAGGGAATGGAAGAGTGTAGAGATTCCTTGAGAGTATGGAGCATTCTAGAGAATCAATTTCCACCCATGGATGCATGTAATCTCCGCCATTCATCATGGAGGTTGAGTAATATAAATAGGAGAAGGAGCCTTAATTACTATCCAAGAATCCAACAAAGAAAGCCACTTCTTAGAGTGAGAAAAACACTTGAGAGTTAGTAAGCCTCTTTGAGTGAAAAGAGAGATAGCTTGAGAAGTATCTATCCTTAAGCTTGAGTAAGCCACCAAGTGTGAGTTACTTTTGTAATCTCCCTATTCTTTTGTATAGTGAAAGGATCTCCATAATGGAGAATTATAAACTCTTTTGCTCTCATTACTATTTTTAATCTTAAAGTGCCTATCTTAACTTCACAAAGCGGGAAAGACTGAGATTTCCCCAACAGTGGTATCAGAGCGAGGTTCATCCATAGCCGTAATCAAGCTCATGTAAGTTCAAGATGGAGGATAATGTCGCTTATGATGGAGACTTGTTCAAGCTCACAGCCAACAATTACTCCTATTGGAATCCAATGATGGAGGACCACTTGTATTATAAGGATTTGCATGAGCCCATCATCTACAAAGATAAGGTGAAAGGAAAGAGTGATGCTCAGTGGGAACTGTTGAACCGTAAGGCTGTTGCTATGATCCGTAAGTACATTGACAAAACTCTCGTTGAGCATGTTTCTACTTATACAAATGCCTATGAATTATGGACAAAGCTTGAGTCCAGGATTCAGAAGAAAACGCCTCGCAACAAGGCCAATTTAGCTCGACGGTTGGTGAAATTGGAGTATAAGGATGGTCATAGTATGATTGAGCACTTTAATAACTTCAAGGGGCTCGTAAATCAACTAACAAAAATTGATATGAAGATTGATGATGAGTTACAAGCTCTTCTACTCCTTACCGGAAAATTGGGACACACTTGTTGTTACACTTAGTGACACAGCTCCGGAAGGAAAGTTAACTATGGATACCGTTAGTGACAGCCTTCTTGGTAAAGAAGCAAGTAGAATGGAATGAGATGAGTCTATACATTCAAAAGCTAATGTTATTGAGAAGCATGGTAGGAATGAAACTCGTGGACGTAGTAAGAGCCGAAATCCACATCAATCTTGAGGAAGATCCAAGTCACGCTCAAAGATTGCATGCTATTACTGTGGAAGGATGGGTCACAAGAAAATGGAATGTCGAAGCTTCAAAAGAGACCAAAAGGCCGGTAATGTTAAGCCTGACCAAATAAGCCTAACGAAGAAGCAAGAAGAAAAGAGTACTACTGCCATAGTATTGAAGGAAGATCTGTTATATCTCGTTGGTGAAAGTAACATACTAAACATTGCTTGTGATGAGAGTTCTTGGATTATTGATTCTAGTGCTTCCTTCCATGTTACTCCACATGAAAACTTCTTCTCATCCTACCAAAGAGGCGACTTTGGAACAGTGCAAATGGGAAATCAAGTAGAAGCAAGATTGTTGGAATAGGAGACATCACTCTGACGACAAGCACCGGGCGCAAGCTTGTTTTGAAAGATGTGAGGCATGTCTCGACCATGCGCCTTAGTCTTATCTCTGCTGGAAAGCTAGATGATGATGGTCTGATGAATTACTTTGGTGAAGGGAAGTGGAAGCTCACCAAAGTAAGTTTGACAATGACTCGAGGAAAGAAGGTAGGATCATTGTATGTAATGCAAGCTAAGTTATGCAAAGAAGAAGTAAACATCTCTACTGATGATATGGACATATGGCATAAACGACTTGGGCACATTAGTGAGAAAGGTCTTCACATACTCGTTCAAAAACAACTCCTCCCTGACGTGAAAGTTAAACCACTTCATCCTTATGCTCATTGTTTAGCTGGAAAACAACACAGGGTTGCTTTCCAAAGATCTTCTCCGCCCACAAGAAGAAAGAACATTCTAGATCTTGTGCACGCTAACGTATGTTCAATGTTTGAGAGATCCATTGGTGGTGCTCTACATTTTGTCACCTTCATTGATGATCATTCAAGAAAAGTATGGTTGCACCTATTAAAATCAAAGGATCAAGTGCTTGATGCTTTCAAAGAATTCCATGCTCTAGTGGAGCGTGAGACTGGAAGAAAGATCAAGAGTGTATGATCAGATAACGGAGGTGAGTATAGAGGTCCTTTTGAAGTTTATTGCAAGAAATATGGTATTAGGCTAGAGAAGACTCCACCCAAGACACCACAATTGAATTGGCTCGCTGAGAGAATGAACCAAACCACTGAAGAAAGAGTTCGTTGTGTGCTCTCTCATGCTAAATTACCCAAATCATTTTGGGAAGAAGCTATAATGGCTGTGATCAACATTGTCAACCTCACACCATCAGTTCCTTTGGATGGGGCCATTCCTGAGGAAGAACGGGCAAGAGGGCTTCATATAATCATCTCAAGCTGTTCGGGTGCAGGGCATTTGTTCACATCCCAAAAGATGAGAGAGCTAAGCTTGATGCAAAGACAGAGGAGTGTATATATCTTCGTTCACCAAAGTATGAATTTGGGTACCGGTTGTGGGATCCAATTAACAAGAAGGTTATTCGCAGTAGAAATGTTGTTCTTGAAGACCAAACAATTGAAGATATCAAGAATTCAGAGTGGCCAAGATTGAGAAGCTATAAGAATACTAAACCTACTCTTGTTCGACATGAAGATAATAACACACAAGAAAGTAGTGATGGTGAAGATCATGATATTCATGATGAACCGGTTCAGGAAGAACCCCAATCTAGCACTCCAATCGCACCGAAGCCAAGACGATCCTCAAGGGACAGAAGACTATCCACCCGATACAACACAGAGGAGTACATTACACTCACTAATGAGGGGGAGCCTCAAAGCTATAAAGAAGCAATGAGTGGTTATCATAAAGAAGAGTGGAGAATGGCCATGCAAGAAGAAATGCAATCCTTGCATGAGAATAACACATATGAACTAGTGAAGCTACCAAAAGGGATAAGTGCTTTGAAGAATAAGTGGGTGTATAGAATCAAGACCGAAGAAAGCTGTTCAAAGCCTCGCTACAAAGTGCGGTTAGATGTCAAAGGATTCGGACAAGAAAAGGTACTGACTTTGAAGAGATATTCTCTCCCGTGGTAAAGATGTCATCAATCTGAGTTGTCCTTGGCCTATCAGCCGTGCAAGATTTGGAGATTGAACAACTCGATGTCAAGATGGCATTTCTACATGGTGACCTAAAGGAAGAGATCTACGTGGAACAGCCTGAGGGATTCAAAGTTCCAGGCAAAGAAAATCTAGTGTGCCGCCTCACAAAGAGTCTATATGGACTTAAGCAAGCACCAAGGCAATGGTACAAGAAGTTCGACGCATTCATGGCAAAACATGATTTCAAAAAGACGGAAAGCGATCATTGTGTCTTCAAAAAGAGGTATGTAAGTGGTGACTTTCTTGTACTTCTTCTCTGTGTTGATGATATGCTAATCATTGGACAAGATCGCATAAAGATAGCTTCTTTAAAGAAAGATCTAAGTAAGAGCTTTGCCATGAAAGATTTGGGACTACCTAAACAAATCCTTGGGATAAGAATAACTCGTGATAGATCAAAAAGACTGTTGTGGCTATCTCAAGAGAGATATATCGAGAAAGTGTTGGAAAGGTTCAACATGCACAAATCAAAGTCGGTTAACACTCCATTAGTTGGGCACTTCAAGCTAAGTTCGAAGCAGAGTCCAACAAGTGAAAAAGACATAGAGGAAATGAAGAAGAAACCATACTCGTCTATAGTAGGCAGTCTCATGTACGCAATGATATGCACAAGACCAGATATCGCTTATGCAGTTGGTGTTGTCAGTCACTTCTTGGCTAACCCAGGTAATGAGCATTGGGTTGCAGTCAAATGGATCCTCCGATATCTACGTGGAACTTCCAAAAGATGTTTATGCTTTGGAAAAGGAAAACCTGTGTTAGAAGGATATATAGATGCAGACTTCGCTGGTGACATTAATTCAAGAAAATCAACATCGGGGTACTTAGCCACTTATGTAGGGGGAGCTATTTCATGGTAATCAAAGCTACAAAAGTGTATTGCATTATCCACTACAGAGGCAGAGTATATCGTAGCTACTGAAGCTTGCAAGGAGATGTAGTGGGTGAAGAACTTGTTGCATGAATTAGGAGTGGACCAAGAAAAGTCTGTCTTGAAGTGTGACAATCAAAGTGCAATTTACTTGGCAAAGACTTCAACATTTCATTCCCGCACAATGCACATTGATATAAGATATCAGTGGATCCGAGGAGTCCTCGAGGAAAAGCAAATACATCTTGACAAGGTTCAAACAGATGAGAACTGGTCTGACATGATGACCAAGATAGTACCAATAAAGAAGTTTGAAGATTGTTGTCAAGGTGCCGGCGTACTACTACCCCCCAATTAAGTCGGGAGGGGGAGATTTTTTGGGATCCCTCCTTAATTAGAGAGTTTTTAGAGAATTCTAGACCTCTCTAGAGAAATCTAGAATTTTATAGAATGTTCCAGAGAACTCTAGAGAAGTGTAGAATTCTCTAGAAGCTTTTGGAAGAGTGTGGAACCCTCTGGAATATTTTAGAGATGTGTGAAACCTTCTAGAACCTTATGGAGAGTATGGAAGAATGCATAAGGGAATGGAAGAGTGTAGGGATTCCTGTAGAGTATGGATCATTCTAGAGAATCAATCTCCACCCTTGGATGCAAGTAATCTCCACCATTCATCATGGAGGTTGAGTAGTATATATAGGAGAAGGAGCCTTCATTACTATCCAAGCATCCAAGAAAGAAAGCCACTTCTTAGAGTGAGAAAAATACTTGAGATTTAGCAAGCCTCTATGAATGAAAAGAGAGATAGCTTGAGAAGTATATATCCTTAAGCTTGAGTAAGCCACCAAGTGTGAGTTACTTTTGTAATAATATTATTGTAATCTCACTATTCTTTTGTGTAGTGAAAGAATCTTCATATTGGAGAATTATAAACTTTTTTACTCCCATTACTACTTTTAATCTTAAAGTGCCTATCTTAACTTCACGAAGCGGGAAAGACTGAGATTTCCCCAACAGAAAGTTGGTAAAGAAACAAAAAACATCAAACCAGACATTGACCGAACCATTAAGTTTCCATACACTCTTGAGATGTTGCACTAAAATCATACAGGAGAGTGTCTTGTCCAAGAAAAAACCAAAAAAACAGCCACTCCAAATCAATCTGGCAGCACTAACAACTTCATCAGAGGGATCAATTGCATCGCCGTTCAAAAATGTGATCAAAATGGATGGGATTATAGTGCCAGCATTCTAAGGCAAGGATTTAAAAAGGGTACACCAACCTATAAGGTATATGGGTTTAATTTCAGAGGTAGATGGTGGGGTAGGGAGGATCGGTAGTTGTAGGTTAGAGGTGGTTGTTGACGAAGAAGAAGAGTCATAGTGGCGGAGAGAGTAAAAGCTGCAGGGGTAATGTGGGAAGGGAGGGAAGGACTGGAAGAGAGAGAAGGAGGATCGGGGGGCAAAGGTGGCGGGGAAGGCACAGTCAGAAGAAACATGGGTGGCGTATGGGAGCAACGATGGGACAGTTTAAAGGTACGAGGATGGAAATGAAGGGAGGGCGCCATGAAAAAAATCTTAAATGTTAATTAATGATTATTACTTATTAGTTTTTAATAGTTATTACTAATTCATAATTAATTATTAAATATTAGTCTTAATTATTGTATAGTTATTAATAATTGACTATTTTATAGTAATTATATTTAGTGAGTATTAAAAATTAGTTAGTAAATTTTGTTCGTTAGTTATTACATATTACTTATTTTACTTCTTAATTATTAAAGGTTACTTATTAATCATTGGTTATTAAAATAAATTTAATTAAACATCAAATATTAATCTATGTTATTAATTATTATTACCTCTTAATTGTTTTATAGTAATTATTATTTAATTAATACTAACTATAGGATATTATTTATTTTTGTTATTAATATATTATTATTAACATTAATTATTTAAAATTTATTTTACTTATTAGTTTTTAATAGTTATTACTAATTCATAATTAATTATTAAATATTAGTCTTAATTATTATATAGTTATTAATAATTGACTATTTTATAGTAATTATATTTAGTGAGTATTAAAAATTAGTTAGTAAATTTTGTTCGTTAGTTATTACATATTACTTATTTTACTTCTTAATTATTAAAGGTTACTTATTAATCATTGGTTATTAAAATAAATTTAATTAAACATCAAATATTAATCTATGTTATTAATTATTATTACCTCTTAATTGTTTTATAGTAATTATTATTTAATTAATACTAACTATAGGATATTATTTATTTATGTTATTAATATATTATTATTAACATTAATTATTTAAAATTTATTTTGACTTATCAATTGCTTAGTAAAAACATAACAGTAAAAACATTTTACAAAGAATATACATAACAATTCCTTATAGATCCCTTGAAAGCCTACTACAAAATAGCTTCAAAATATACAAGATAGTAAAATGCCTCCATTTGCGATGGAGTTTAGCGATGAAACGAAGATGATGGTAAAGCGTTACAATTTGCAATGGTTTAGTGACGGAAAACAAGACTCTAGGGTAATAATTTAAAACAAGCTGAAATAGAAAATCCCAGATATTTCCCTTATAAATTCCACGAAAATCCATTGCTAATCTAACAATGGAATTTTCCGCTACTAAAATTTACAGCTATTTACATCATTTCTTTTAGTGAATAAGCTAGAATGAAAGATAAATTGAATGTGATAATGAAACATGTATTTGAATGTGGCATATTTTTTTTTGAATTATTTGGAATTATCTATATGTTGTTGAACAAAACAAATAAAAATCGGTGAATTGAATAAGAATTGATGCAAGTAAATTTAATAACCTGAAATAAAAGAAATGCACGTAAGTGAAATGTGTATTAACAAAAACGAAAGTGAACATGAATAAAATGAGAATCTTTTTAGCAAATTAAATCTAAGAAATATAAATGACATTAAGTTGAATGTAAATAAAATAACTTGCAATTGGATGTTAAAATTAGATTTTGGGAATTGTTGTTTTATATATTTTGTTGTTTATATTCCATGCTTACTTATGTTATAGTGTTTGTGCTATGAAGATTAATTTTACTATATATGCTTGATTCTCATGTATGTTTGAGTATTTTAGTAGGTTGCGATGGAGAATGTTTTGCTTTTGGGGCTTGTTTTTGCATTGAAATGCTAACACTAATGTAACAACCCGAATTTTAACAACGCGTTAAGACAAGAATCAAGGCAGAATTAAATGTTAAAATCTGAATCAGGGAAAACGGGTTGCGCCGTTGCGTTTGTCTCGGAAAAATACGCGAAATAGAGTCCGAAATTTCGTAAATCGGAGTCCGTATGACCAAGATATGGCCTCGCAAAGTTTCACGAAAAATTCAAATTCGAAAACACATTCAAAATTTTCAAAATTCAGAGTAGGCGGGAAAAATCCCGCCCAGGCAGGTCGATAGGGGGGTCGACCTCCCCCCCAACCAGGTCGATCTAGAGTCGACCTGGGGGTCGACCTGGGTGTCGACCTCCCTAGTCGGCCTGGTGCACCTGTTTTGGCTCCTGGGTCCTGTTTTGGAGGCTTGTGACGATTTTTGAGGGCTTGGATCTATCCTAGGGTTAATCTAACGGCCTAAACTACTCCTAATCTCTATAAAAAGACCCTTAAGCCTACCCTAAACCCTCACAAATCACTCATGCCACGAAGTGCTGCCCAAATGCCAAGTGATCATGGCCTCCATCTCCAATTCCTAGAGACTATGCATTCAAATCGGGTTCAAATCAAAAGGTGCAAGCTTTCTACACCAAATCGAGGAGGGATCAACGTTGCTACGCAAATTCCATGACGATTCTTCGACAAAGGAGCCACCTTTCTTCGTCAAGATGATGCATGATCCTTTCCTAAGCCTCGCTATGTAAGTTCTAGCTACTTCTAGATCTAAACGGTAGTCTTAATGATGGCATGGAATAAAACGAGATTAAACTAAGTATGCTAGCCTATATGAACCTTGTCATGCCTCTTTTGCTTGAACCTATGACTTTTGGCTATGCTTAGTGACTATATCATGCTATTCATGTTATGATTAACCTAGTTTACCTTGCAAGTTTGAATCTTTATATATGGAATGCTAGCATGAACCTTTGGGAACCATTTGACTTGTGAAACATTGGCAAAGATTTGACTTTGGGGCTTATGCATGTAAATGAACCCAAACCCCTTATGTATCATGCATGTTTGTGGCCAAATTCACTTATGATACTATGCATGTTTGTGGCCAAATCCCCTTATGAAACTATGCATGCTTGTGGCCAAATTCCCTTATGATACTATGCATGCTTGTGGCCAAATTCCCTTATGATACTATGCATGTTTGTGGCCAAATTCCCTTATGATACTATGCATGTTTGTGGCCAATATGTTGGCATAATACCCTACTATGTGACTCGCTTCCACTTGGGTTGGAAATACGTTTGGGTAGCTTAGGAAAAACGTGGGTATGACATGAAAAACTTGACATGGGGCTTACATGAGAACATGACATTCATGATACATTTAAATATGGTCATGACACGTGGGAAAACATGGAACTTGAACTAGACATGGGTGGGTTGTAAGTGTAAAAAAGACACTAGACCAAACATGAAAGTGGCCAACTCGAGGTTGGGTTGAGTTTGTAGCATAAATCTACCCGGACCCGCCCGGCTTAACTAGTGGCTACAAACAATAGGATCCAATGTGAGAAGTTGGTCATGTCGCGCTTAAGACCCGAGGTTAGACTAGGTTGTGGTGTAAAACTACCCGGACCCGCCCGGCTTAACTAGTAACCACAACAAGGTCTAATGTGAGAGGTTGAGAGTGCATAAATAAAATTAATGCCACATGATAAGGTTAAGTAAATTTGACTAATGACACTTAACCGATATGACACGAATGGGTAGGTTAAGTGGGACCGGGCTTGATTTCTTAATGACACTTAACCATACAAGGCAATTAGGGGATGGGGTTAAGTAATTTACGCTTAACTAATCCGACTTGGTAATTAGATGGGGTTAAGTAATCCACACTTAACTAATCTAAACACGGTAAATTCGATGAGGTTAAGTAATCCATACTTAACTAATCTAACACGGTAATTAGATGGGGTTAAGTAACTTAGACTTAACTAATCTAAAACACGGTAATTAGATGGGGTTAAGTAACCTTCACTTAACTAATCTAAACACGGTAAATTCGATGAGGTTAAGTAATCCATACTTAACTAATCTAACACGGTAATTAGATGGGGTTAAGTAACTTAGACTTAACTAATCTAAAACACGGTAATTAGATTGGGTTAAGTAACCTTCACTTAACTAATCTAAACACGGTAATTCGATGGGGTTAAGTTAAACACTTAACCAATCTAAACTTGGTAATTCAACGAGGTTAAGTAACCAATACTTAACCAACTTAACACGGTAATTTAATGGGGTTAAGTAACTTATACTTAACCAATTATACATGATGATTTGATGAGGTTAAGTAACCTATACTTAACCAATCTAATAGGTGGACCTGATAGGGTTAAGTCACAAGACCTTTTAAAATTAGGCTTAACCATTGTAATACGATTAGTGGATGGGGTTAAGCTAACCCATACTTAACCAATCCGACTCGATAATCTGATGGGATTAAGATAATCTATGCTTAATCAATCTAACATGATAATCTGATAGGGTTAAGACAAATAAATACTTAACCAATTTGACTTGATAGGGTTAAGTCATGAGCTTCTTGGTACACTTAACCAACTTGTAGGGCTAAGCCTTGAACTTGAGTACTTAGCCAATCTTGACATAATTCGTAGGCGGGTTAAGTCATGAACTTGGATAACAACACTTAACCCATTTGACAAAACCCTAGCTCAGGGGACTAGGTTGGAAATCGTAGTTAACAAGGATAGCGGAAAGAGGAGCTAAGTGGTAAACCTTAGTTAAGGGTAACTAAGTAATAATTCTTAGCTAAGGACATGGGACTAGTTCATAAAGAGATGAGTAACCTGATACGGTAGGTCATCGCTTAGTATACGAGGAGGAGCAACTTATCTGAATTGGATAAAAAGCTCCAGCGAACTGGGTGACGAAGCGGTAGCTTCGGGGTACGTGAGGGTACTCTTGGTATCCCTCTGTGAGGTGGCAGGTGGTCCATGAAACCCGGCCTCACAGAGGTTAAGGTCTGCGATAGAAGAGCCAAGAGTATGCCTTGGTTGCTATGCGAGCGACCTAAAGACTGGGATGGATTAGCGTGGAGTCGACGATACTTGTTTTTGCCCTGGATAGCACGTCGCCGACTACCTACCATCTTTAGTCAATCGTATACGTACGGAAAGGCAGAGAACTCCCAACAGACCATGTTCTTGCTATCGAGTCATGGGTGAGGTTGGCCCATAGGAAAGTGGGGCTATAGTGGGGCCGGGATGTAGTTCTCATACATGATTTTTCTTGGATTGCCTTTCAGTAGTTGAGGGAGGGGTCACGTGGGACCATAGCCACGGATACAAAAACAGACCTTGGTATCTGCATCAGCAGACGACTTAAAGCTCCCGACCGAGTTCCGTATTTCTTGATTTGCCCTGGCACGGAACTCGGGTGGCTCATTGAGATACATGTGCGTCTAGACATGGAAACGATTCACGATACATACGTGGGATAAAGGGCGTTGTTGACGGGTGGCATAATCCCTAGTGGCCCTAGGTGGCTTGAACCCAAACCGAGACACGGAAACGTTCATTAGGTAGCATAATCCCTAGTGGTCCTAGGTGGCATAAATCCTAAGTGAACACGCGACAGTTCATGGTAAGAAAACATAACCAGATCAAGGGTAGCAGTCCAAAACAACTTCAAGGATAAAATGGTACTACGTTGAGGTGGTATAGATTTACATGGGGAAAGCCCGTACGGCCTACGGCAAAGGACTGAACTTATACATGGAAAGAAACATACGAGTTAGGAAAAACCTACATATGCTATATATTAGGTTGACATGGACCATTACATGACATTGGGCAAGGGACATTCATAGTTAACACATGACGCGGGTTGGGATACTAGTACGAGAGGTGCAGAGCAAATATACATGATAAATACCGGGGGATGTTATACATGATAGATACCTTGGGATAGTATACTTGATAGAAACCTGACGCCGTGATACCTTGATTTATCTTGACACCGTAGTTTATCATGATACCTTAGTTTATCTTGCTATAGTAGTTCATCCAGTTATCTTGGTTTAGCTTATCTATCTTGTCGGCATCCTTATGTTTACTTTCAGTTTATGCATGTCATGTTACCTTTACCTGTTTTTATACTGGAAGTAGATAGGACTTACCAGTCTTTATGACTGACCCCGTTTTCTTTCGCCTCTTTGTCTTCCGTTTCCCCCCCCCCCCCCCCCCCCCCAGGTTTACAGGGAGGAAACACTGTTATTTAGTTCGGGCTTCTTCTGCTTGAAGGTCATCATGCATGGCTTGGACTTCTCTTGGCTATGGCTACCTTACTGTTTTATTTGGGGAATAATTTATGAAAAAGGTTTTATGCTTCTTTACCATTGCAAGACAGGTTTTGATGTATTCTGATGTAAAAGGCTTTAGACCTTATTTTATAAGGTAATGAAATTTGTTTTACTTCCGCTGTTTTATATATGTTCTGTCTTGTAATATTTCTGTGCATGTTTACCTCGATAATGCTTCACCAAACCTAGTGCATTCCCTTTGTGAGTGACCCTAGCGGAGGTGGGGTGTTACAACTAATAAGCAAACTTTCTTATAACGCTAAATAAGGTATTTATCTCGAATTGCATACTGTATTTGTGTGTGTGTGTGTGTTGCTTCCCCTGATTTGGGATGCCTCAATGAGTAAATGAGATGTATATTTTTATTATATAAATTATAAATTTTCCGATCAAGTCGTACAAATATAACCCTACCGAAATTTCCCGAAAATTAAGGTATTAATTTTTATTTTATTTTTAGTTTAAAAATCCAATAACTTATATTCTTCCTAATAGATAAAAATTTAGAAAAGGGTGTAAAAGGAGAAGTATTATGTTTAAATTATATAAATAAGTATGAATCGTATGACGATTCCTTTTTTAGGACAAAGAGCTTTGAGTGAGGAAAATGTAAAGACTCAATAATTTTGACGTTTTAGATAAGAAGTCAACTATAACTATAATTTGAGTTAGGAATTTGACATTTTAATTTATATTGAAGTATGAATTTGATTTTTAAATATAAACTTGAACCTAAATGTTTTGAAATACGGAACGCAAAATGATATGTTACATTTAGGATTTGTATATTGAAACCAACACGGAATCACTTATTTATAAAACATTGATTCTTAAAATTTGAATATATTACTTATGATCTAAATAATTATATAATGAAACCATCTAAGCTTGCTTGCTCCATTTAAATCGATTTGTGGTAGCTACAACTGATATATCATAACTGATGTTAAGATCTAAAATATGAATTAAATTACTAAATTTAATATTTGAGAAACGTTTAACTAGACATAGCAAAAGAATATATTTCATAGTAAAATACACAAATATGTTCCGTTCGTGTTAACTTAGTTACACATTTAACAAGTCGCTAAGAATTTAACATTGTCGGAATTCAGGCAAATTTGGTGTAAAAATACTAAACGATATTACAAGAAGAAGGGTATTTTTAGTTTTACGAACTACAAATGTTCATTGTTCTGAATCTTTAACTTCGGGCCAAAAAAGTGAAAATGAGACGACGTTTGTTATTTGTATCTCTATCATAATTCATGAGTGCATTTCTATTAACTCGTATTTAATTTATTCTTCATTTTAAAAAAACAAAACAAAACTACAACACTAAAGTGAAATATGCATGAGATGTGTTACACGCGTCCATCTTTTTCTAACCTCTTTTCTTTTACCCCTTCCCGGCTTTCCTCGGTAATCTAAAAAAATGAAAGAAGAAAAACATAAATACATATTTCCCTCTTCTTCCCCATATTGCTTTTCTCCTCCTTCGTTCATGCAAACAAGCCTTCGTACATCGTGTTAGGCATTTTTTTCTTTAAGCTTAGATCGTGTCTACATTCAAGAGAAGAAGGAAAATTTATAGAAAAATGAAGGGTAAGCTAGAGAATAATTATAGTGGAGAAGTAATGAAGAGAGGAACATGCGGAAAAGAGGTTAAAGTGAGGAAAGAACAGAAAAGAATGAAGCAATGAGGAGAATATAATAAATACAATAAAGAATGCAGCAAGAATGTAGAGATAATAATAAGAGATACTATTAGACATAACTTATGGAAATGGTTCTGTACAAGTTGCATTCATACTCTCTCTATACACATACAAGGCTAGCCATACATGAATTAAGCCCAACCCATTTAATCATAGTAAGTCAAATAATCTGGTGTATATACGTGCACGGCTGTGCACATGCACAATCAACCTATGTAGATACTGGGTCAGATTTCAATGCCAACATTTATTCCCCATGTGGTTCATCCTTCATGTGCTCTTGCTGGACCATCGGCGCCTTCAGAGGGTCGCTGATGAAAGTTTGAGGCTTTTGTGTGTAAGTGTTTAGTAAAATGCCCCTTTTGAATTTTGCTTGTCAACAAGGTATTCACTAAATTGACTTCTTC
Organism: Allium sativum; assembly: GCA_030737875.1. Taxonomy (NCBI): domain Eukaryota; kingdom Viridiplantae; phylum Streptophyta; class Magnoliopsida; order Asparagales; family Amaryllidaceae; genus Allium; species Allium sativum. The sequence continues at coordinate 814,509,910 of CM060919.1, read as the reverse complement.
TCTAACACTCCCTCCCTCTTCAAAATTTGACCTTGTCTTAGGGTCACATGTTGGAAAGTTTCGAACCAACTCCCAATAATCTTCCCAAGTCGATTCACTCTCATGCATTTACTTCCATTTCACCAGAACCTAAGTCACCGCTCTATTGTTTCGGGGAACTATACAGCGATCTTATATAAGTTCAGGCTCCTTAATTATCTCTTCAATATAAGTAGGAATGGCTTGTTGTATGATTACATTTCTCCCATGCTGCCTTTTCAGTTGGGAGACGTGAAATAAAGGATGTATTTTTGCATTAGGTGGCAGCCCTAGTTTATAAGCTATGCTTCCAATATGTTGATAAATTTAGTATGGACCATAGAATTTAGGAGAAAGTTTATTTGTCTTAATTTGCTCATCGAAATCTATCTATATGGTTGTAGCTTTAAGTAAACCCAAATCTCAACTTCAAATGTTCTTTCGGTCCTCTTGGCATCAACAAACTGCTTTGCCCTCTCTTGAGCTAGCATCAAACTGTCTTTTAACATCTGAATGACAATCTCTCTGGAAAATAATTAATGTTCTACTTACGGTATTTTTGCTGTGTTGGGTATATAAGAGAGTAATGTAGGTGGTGCAATGTCGTGTACTGCTGTGAAGGGGGTGATGTTTGTGGAACTGTGCCAGCTAGTATTGTATCAGAATTCAACAGTGAGTAACCAGCGTGACCACTATTTGGGGTTTATGGCAAAATAAGCAACGAAGGTAGCCTTCCAAAGTTGTATTAACTGCCTCGGTTTGACCGTCGGATTGGGGGTGATAAGCTGAACTGAGATTGAGAGTGCACCCTTGTGATCTGAATAGTTCCCGCTAGAAAGCACTCGTAAATATACCATCTCGGTCGCTGACTATGTTTCTTGGTATGTCGTGTAGTTTAAATACCCCTCTGACGAAAGTTCTCGCAATATCTTTTGCTGCAAATGGGCGTTGTAGAGGGAAAAAATGGGCATATTTTGAGAGCCTATCCACTACAGCATATATAGCATTGTACTAGTGACTCTTAGGCAGGCCGATCGCAAAATCCATGGAAATATCACTCCAAATTTTGTCAGGAATGGGTAGCGGCTGTAGCAGCCCATGTATGGAAATGCTTTCACTTTTATTTCTCTGGCATGTGTCACGTTCTTTTATATATTTGTCAATGTCAGCCTTCATACATTTCCAGTGAAATACTTGCTTCTTGTTTTCTTGATACCCGAATGTCCTCCCAAAGGGGTAGCATGAAATTCTTGAAGTATGATTGCAATGTGTCTCTACAGTGAGAATCCAAATAAATTCTTTTCTTGTAGAAAATGAGTCCATCCACTATGGCATATTTGCTAAAGTTAGCTGGATTGTTGTTTATATCCTGCATTTTCTTCGTATAATCTTCCGACTAAGACATCAATTTTCTCAATTCTGGTAACCAATTACTTTCTACTGTCATCATTGCATGACAATCCCCAGATAAAGCATTTTCTCCAAGCTCTTCAGGTAGTCTAGAAAGTTGATCAGCGACCACATTCTCTTTACCTTTTTTGTATTCCACTCTATATTCAAACCCATGCAGTTTCGTTAAACATCTACCTTATATGCCTATGTTGAGTCTTTGTGTTAAGAGATGCTTTAAACTTTCATGATCGGTTTTAATAACAAATCTCCTGCCCATTAAATATTGTGACCACTTCTTTGTAGCCAAAATCAATGTTATCAATTCCTTCTCGAAAGTGGATAATCATAAGTTCTTTCCCTTTAGCGCTTGACTAAGGTAGGCCATGGGTTTATTTTCTTGAGTAAGTACTTCTCCTATACCCACTCCATTAGCATCACATTCTATGACAAACTCCTTAGAAAAATCCGGCATGCCAAGTATGGGAGGTTCAATTAAACAATTCTTGAGTTTCTGGAATGCTTTAGTCACATGATCAATCCATTGAAGGCATTCTTCTTCAACAAGTCAGTCATGTGTTAGGTTATGCTCCCATAATTTCGAATAAATCTACGGTAGTAGCCTGTTAGACCTAGGAACCTCGAAGTCCTTTTATATCTTTTGGTTGTGACCAGTCCTTTATAGCAATGATTTTATCAGGATTTGCAGCTATGCCATTTTCTGAAATTATGTGACTTAGGCAGGCAACTTCATGTACCGCAAAATAACACTTTGTCAACTTTATCACCAGCTTATTTTCTTCCGGTATCTACAGGGTGATTTTTGCCTGCGACATACGCTCAGACCAGGTCTAGCTATAGATTAAAATATCATCAAAAAAAATACAAGAATGAATTTTCCTAAGTATGGTTTAAATATATTATTCATTAAAAGCCTGAAATGTCAAAGGAGCATTTGAAAGACCAAATGGCATTACAATAAATTCATAATGCCTTCATCTATTCTAAAATTTGTTTTAAGTATATCAGATGAATGCATTCTGATTTGGTGGTACCCAGATTTAAGATCCAGTTTAGTAAAATATTTAGGTCCATGTAGTTAACCAAATAAATCTTCAACAATGGGAATATGAAACTTGTCTTTGATGGTGATATTGTTGAGGGCTCTATAATCGATCCACATCCTCCATGCACCATCCTTCTTCCTTACCATGACTACTGGAGAGAAGAGTAGTTGTTGTTATTTGGCCAAATAATACCAGTTTCCAGCATTTCTCTGACGATCTTTTCTAATTAATTCTTAATGTAATATCAGTGCTTATATGGTCTAAGACAGATGGGTTTAGCATTGGGTATCATGGGTATTTTATGATCGCGATCTCTTGGTGGAGGTTAAATTTGGGTAGGGTTAGGGATAGTAGGAAACTGTTGTAATATTGTGTGAACTTCTGTAGGTATTGGTGGGTTGGAGGTGTTAAGGTAGTGTTTGGTTTAAAACATATTTTGAGTTTTTAGTTTTCGGTATAGATAACAAAACATAAGAAAAGTTAAAGGATGATAGAGGAAGTGAAAGGATAATGGAGGGGACCACGTAAATGAGAGAGGGATGACGTAATGCTATATTATCTCATTTTCTTATGTTAATTCTCAAAATAAAGAAAACAAATAAAAGTTGTTTTCTATTTTATGTGCCAACTTTGTTTTCTAAAACAATCGTTTTTAATGTTATACATGCATCGTTCGCATCTTACTATGGGTGAAAACAGAAAACTAAAAAGCGGAAACCAAACACCCCCTAAGTGTTTGCAGTTCCTTAGACTACATCACAAGTGATTACTGACCATGTGCACTTTCCTTGTTAATGTCTTTTTCTCCTACAATTTTGCTTTTTCCTTTAATGCCCTGCCACACATAAGCTTGACCAGAAAATATTAATTTAATTTGTAATCGAGCAAAATTAAAGGATACGTCTCCATGCTCCTTCATCTACTGTGCACCAAGAACAACTTGGTAGCCTTCAAGAGAGATTAGCAGTAAGTTAATGGCCATAACATAATCTTGACATTTAAATTTAACTCCATTACAAATGCTTGATCCTCGTATTCGATCCCCGTTAGCTACTTGAACTGAATAATTGAGAGAATCTTGCACTTTTAGCTATAGCTTCTTGGCTAAGTCTGTGTTGATAAAGCTATATGTGGACCCTGAATCAATAAGTACAAGAATATTTTTTTCCTTTTATTTGTCCTTATACCCTAATCATATACAAAGTCGGTATGCTGCATATAGCATTAAGAGTGATAGCATATGTCTCTTCAGAATCCTTATCAATAGTGTTTTGTGTAGACCGTATACCTGCATTGTTCATAGGTCCTTCATTTTCTTCAATAGTCTGGTCAATTGAGTCCCCATCATTTTCATCTTGTAGCAAGATAATGCCTTCGATAAAATAGACTTGCTTATTTTGCATACATGACCAGGATGCCAGCTTTCTTTGCACCCATAGCAAAGATTTTCTTCCTTATTTCGATAATTTCTTGAGGAGTTAATCCTTTTATTTTTTGCATTTCTCTCTCTTGTACTTTTTCCTATGGTATTCACTTTACTGGATGTACCTTGAAAGTTATTTCTTGAAGAAGGTTGTACCCAAATTTTCTTCGTGCAAGCCCTTTTGCACTCGAAAACTTTGGCAAGATTTACTGTTGCTTTGAAATCAATAGGATAAAGAGCCAAAACATCAAATCTAATATCTTCCTTGAGCCCATCAATAAATTTTTCCAATAAGAATAGGTCAGGTAGAGCATTACATAGCCCTTGTAATTCCTCAAATTTAGTAAGGTAGGAACGTACAGATGTAGTATGTTTCAAATTAGATATTGCCCCATATGGCCTTTGCGAATCCTCTGTGGCAAACCTGATTAACATTTCTTCCTTGAAGATTACCCATTGTTCAAAAAAATTCACCTTCTTTTCCAACCAGCCGTACCATAAGTGAGCCTCACCTATCAAATGAAATGAGCAAGTAGGAACCCATTCTAATTTAGGATTACTATGGTAACAAAACAAATGTTCCACTTGGCTAATCCACTCGATAGCATTACCTTCCCCATTGTAGGTAGGAAATTCTAACTTTATAATAGTATTTTGCAACAATTTAGTTCGTTGGTAATTTGAGTACTGGTGCTTACCTGGCCTAGAGCACTTGCAAGGATCCCTGCTGTGTTTCTTGACAAATCTATAGGTGAAACATTGACTCTTGCTAGATTTGTTTGGTTTAGTTGCTGGGTTTCACTCAGAGATGCTTTGGTTTGAATTCTGTGGATACTTCTTTGTGCAGGAGGTGCATATGGCATTTTAGGTTAGCTTTTGAGTTCCTTAAATTCCTTTGTTAAACCGTTAAGTTCTTCACAGATGCTATCGAGTTTGGTGCCCAGTTCTTGAGTGTTTTCTTGAAGATCTCTTATGGCCAGTGAGTGCTTCGCATACAAACGATCTTTCCGGATTTGTTCAGGATCACCCTCGTTCAATACATTAGTTAGTTGTTCACCTTCACCATCAAAGGCATTGTGTGGTGTTATTGGAGGGTCCTGCTCTGACACCAATTTGTTAGGCATTTTTTCTTTGAGTTTAGATCGTGTCATCATTCAAGAGAAGAAGGCAGATTGATAGGAGAATGAAGGGTAAGTTAGAGAAGAATTATAGTGGAGAAGTAATGCAGAGAGGAACACACAGAAAAGAGGTTAAAGAGAGAACAGAAAAGAGGTTAAAGTGAGGAGAATAGAAGAAATACAATAAAGAATACAGCAATAATAAAGAGAGAATAATAAGAGATATTATTAGAGAAACTTATGAAAATGATTCTGTACAAGTTACATTCGTACTCTCTTCTCTATTTATATCCATACAAGGCTAGCCATACATGAATTAAGCCGATTTAATCGTAGTAAGTCAAATAATCTGGTGCATATACGTGCATGGCTGTGCACATGCACAATCAATATATGTGGATACTGAGTCAAATTTCAGTGCCAGCGTGTCTTCCCCATAAGGTCCATCCTTCATGTGCTCTTGCTGGACCTTCGACGCCTTTAGAGGATCTTTGATGAAAATTTGAGGCTTCTTTGTGTAAGTGTTTGGTAAAATGCCCCTTTGAATTTTGCTAGTCAACAAGGTATTCACTGAATTGACTTCTGCTCTGACACATCGCCTAACTCCATCCCTCACCAGAACTTGCGACGCAACCCCTAGGTCGCAGAACCTCCTCCATGATTTCAAATTTGCAACCCTAGATCCACACTATCCAGAAATCAACTGATGATACTACCCATCACCATCGATGTGTCGCCCATCTATTCACCTCTGTCCTCGCGCTTGCTTCCTGCTCTAACCGATGACCCATCACAAACGCATATGTTGCCCCTTCCATATTATTGTTTTGTCATTCCCAGAGGAAAAAACCCATCACAACTTATTAAATAAAACTTGGGGAAATTCAGTCAATGGAACTTTGTAAAACTACGATATATCCATTCTAAGAGACGGGATCTATAAATCTGTACGTTTGAGTTTGGGTGCGAGATAAGTTCCGAAGAATATATTGTATTGCAAAGACCTAGGATTGTAGTTAGGAGGCGGTAGGAAAGGAGTCAGATCACGAGGTAGGCATAGCCTCATTTCTCTTCCCTGGTTAGTCATGTCGATGTCTTCAGATCGGACCTTGTACTCATCGTGGAATCATGACAGTTCACAGCTGACTTGTGAAGCCATCGGGTCACGATTCATGAAGGGGTCGAGCAAGAATATATAGTGGGAAAGGGAAATTATGCACGAACTTCCAATAGAGTTGCCGCCGTGTTCGAGTCATCTTCCAGTTTGGAGTGGCTCGAGTTCACTAATTATTGTGCATGTCGTAGTTCGTGTTTGTCTTCATCTAAGCCACATAATGTGATTTTTCTCCCCTTCACAACTAGCATTTTTATTAGGTGAATTAAAACTTTTGAAATGACACATAGAACATTAGGATTGCATTAGAAAATTCATTATAATTTGTGCACATGTGACACACCCATGTATGACATAAATAATACGATGTAAATTACTATGTGATTGGTTGTTATGTTTTGATTGCTTTACGATTGTAATGTTATATTTATTTTATTTTATTCTCACACCACAAGTTCCCACAGATTTAGGAAAATTCACCATGGGTCGAAATGATGCACACCCGAACGACTATAGAAAATAAGTTTGAATAGATTTGAGATGCGAGTTGAAATGATATATACTCGGAATTCGAATTTTTAAAATGAATTGAAATTGTACATATCCATATCACTTGATCATATGGACACCGTAGTTAATAAATAAAAACTATTTTTGAAAATTTATAAGTATGTATCTAATTTTGAAATTTAATTTAGATATCTTAGTTTTAAATTAAAAAATTTAAAGTACTTGAATATTTAAATTTAGGAAAAAGGATTTTAATAAATGATTCAAAATGATTTTTCCTAAATTAAATTTTGTTATTTGAAGATAATATTATTTTCAAAAATATTATAAGTAAGTTTCAGTTTATAAAATTGATTTTATATTTAATTTATAATATAATTTTAAATTAATGTGTCAAATATTTAGATTGGAATTTTTAAGTTATAATTTAATTGACTTAACGAATTATGTTAATAAAATATAAAATTTGATTTATTGTGTTGAAAGTTAATATATAAATTTGTTTAAATATTTTTGAAGGGTTTAAAACTTAAATTTGTTTAAAAAACTATTGAATGGAAAGATTTTAGTTAATTGACATAAGAAATTTTCATCAAGCTTCAGTGATTAGTTGGTTTTAAATGATAAATTTTAAAGAATTGGTTTATGTAATAAACTTAATACTTGAAAACTTAAATGTTGGTTTAAAAATAAAATGAAATAAATTTATAATTCAAGTTCAAACCAAATTTAAGTTAAGGATTTAAATGTTGAATTCAAGTTATAACCCAACTTGAACACTTTGCTTTGAATTTCAAATGTATACCATTTGAGTTAAGTTAAATTGAAATGAACTTCGAAATCTGAATGAACATTAAGTCAAACTTTGAAGTTTGGATAACTGATTCAGATTCAATTTTTTCTGGAAAATTAGTATTATTCTATTATCTCAACCAATATATAATTTAACACTATTTTATTTTAACTATTTCATATTAAACTAATCTATCATATCTAAGCTATTTATATTAAATTTATCTAGCTTATCTAAACTGCGTTATACTAAACTTACCTATCTAGTTTAAACTATTTATATCAAACTTAACCATTATGTTATCTTAAACCTTTCTATTTTAGTTAAACTGTTTTATACTGAACTTAACTTGTTTGAATAACTATATTTGTGACGTGAAATCCAAATTGAATGTAAAGCTTCAAAAATGAATTGAGTTGAAATATTAATTTGAAATTTGAAGTGATATCAAATAATTGAATCGATTAGAAAATTGATAATCAAAATCGATACTTGATGTTAATCGATTTACTACGATAGATTATGATTTCAAATTTAACGACCATGGTGTGAAATAAGAGTTTGGGTTGTTAAAGAGAACAGAGTCAGTATTGTCATATTCTCTTCTAATATCAATATCACTTTAACAACTGTGCATGTGGTGGAGAATCTAGAACGAAGTGTGATGGTTTAGCAACGATTACTGAATTTGAAGAAAGAGAACGATAATGAATAGCCTTGACCTTTGGCTTATAATTAAAATGACTGAAACATGAGCTATACCTGGGATAAGTGAGGTAGATTCTTCGATCGGGGACACTTCTTCGATACCATCTATATTACTCGATGATTGATTTGGGCGCGCCTTTGACTATGGGAGTGTTGTTCGAGGTGGGCGGTAGTTGCGGTTGTGTATTACCACCATATCCAGGGTCGCAATCTTGTAGAATCTTACCATTGGGTAGCCTAACGCCTTGTCATATTTATCTTGATTGAGCCCCTTATGATTTTGATTTGGTGTTGTTTTCTATGAAGTGCCCTCCGATAACACCTATACGGTGAATTTATGGTGCTGTATAAACTACAATACTTATAAACGGTTTAAGGGTAAAAATGTAATCCTGCTTATACTATTTTACTTTATTGAATAGACATTATTATAATAACGTATGATATTATATGTATCTAATTCCGTGGTCCTTAGATGATGGAATCCCAAACATCTTTTGAGTTACTAGAACATTTCATTGAATATTTCACTTGAGTTGATTAACTTATATGAGAATGTCAGTCCAGGCTCGAGTGTTTTATTTTTGCATTATGCTCGGGTCAGACCGAGTATTACAGCTTTGAGATCTCACCTTTCGAAGTTAGAGATTTATGAAGACTCATCCATTTATTTTCTAATTTCGTTGACTTTATATGTTTTAGAAAACCTATATATATGCTTCCACTGTATTAAAAATTGTAAGTATGATGTGTTGTATTACTTTTTTCGCTGTAAGATATTTTATTATTCTATGTATGTGATTCAATGATTTGATTCTTATTAAACCCTGTAGCAATAACAATATGCTATTTTGAATGTTTGAGTTATTTTATTATCGACTTGAATGGTTGGAAATAGCAAGTCGTTACAATATGTGTACAATGTTATTAATGCCAAGTTTAAAATTAATCTTTATAGAATTTATTTCAAACGTGTGACAAATTAGCATGATTATGTTAACTGGTGTAGTTTATGATGCCATTTATAGAAGCTACAAAATTGGTTAGAAATTAGTTTTCTTTTTCAGACTAGGTTATTGTTAGTCCACAACCATTACCCTAATATAAAAACGTAGTGGTTATGTAGATTAATTATTCCTAACTTCCCTTCTTATTTAGGTTTATAAATTGAATCCCAACAAACTAGACACCTTAAACTATTGTTGGGGTTATCCTAGGCCTATAGAATATATCTCTTAATCTTATCTAATATATATTCTACTTTTTTCGGAAAGAGATAAAACGACATCCAATAAATGGACAATGTTGATATAATAGAGTTAATTACAACAATTCTACCCAACCTTCATAAAATTTACCATTTCATCTACATAGTCTTATGCTAATTTTATCAATGATAATTAGCAGCTTATCATACCTAAGTTTGGTTGATCTTATTTAAAAATCTAAGTAGTTTATAAGAAAGTTTCCAGTTTACAATTTAATATGTTGGTAACCTGACCTTGTACGTTACTTGCGTCATTTAGTACTAAAACCAAACTTTTATCAAAAATTGTTTTTAGGTCCAATAAAAGCTCAAAGTCACACGATATAAAGTTAAAGGCAATAATACGATGGGAAAATAATAAGAAAACATCATGGTGTTGCCTACATACCAAAGGACTAAGAGGTCGTCACTCCTAATTCATGAGCACCCTACACTGAATAACCAAAAGAAGCAATATGACCATGCCTAGTTGATATAAAATGTATTACAAAGCATTCTCACTTCATCAACTCTCATAAATATAATAAAACAAAGTAAGCAGCACCGCCCTAAGCTCCACAATGTTATTTAGAAGAAAAAATTCCATTAAATAGTATATACCAACCTCCTGCTTGCTCGTCCTTCAAATAGCTGCTAGAGCACCTAGGTTTGTCTTTTAATCTAATCATTAATAGTAATTAAGATAATAAAAAGCAAAAGTATAACAATCTGGATTAGACAACAGCCTTGTGTAAGCGACAAATGAATCTCAAAAGCTATGCACAAAAATATGAAAATAGACACACATATATATAATCATACCCCGATTGTTCCAGTAACCACAGAGTCAGCACATATTATATTATAATACATTACTCAAAAGAAGTAATATAAAGATACCATACACAAAATAGGAGGGAAAGATCAAATCAACCCTATATTCAATACCCCTCTTCACAATACCTGCAGGCGATACCCTCCCCAAGAGGGAAATCATAGCTTTCATCAAGCAAAACCTAGCCACCAACCACCATATGGAATGAATATGTGATAAAGCACATAACCATCTTAACATGCTACAGACTAGCGTAAATTTCGCTTCTCATTGTATTCTCCTACCTTTTAGAGTCTGGAACTCAGTACATATCACCAAGTCTGAAGTTACACAGTAAACGATCCAGGTTATACTAATCATCACTACCAGTACATGTGCGCCCCCACAATAACATTACTTCAAGTACAACAAGTACACTCTGAGTTATCAAGAATTTTTTAATATTTCCAAACATCATTTCAAAACATCAGAGCATTATTAACTCCATTTTGGATAACGAGCCATATTCACTTAACACATTCCATTATTCATAGCCTCATATATCCAAAGCTGCCACCTTCAATTCCTACTCTAAATAAGATTCAACAACTGAAGTAACATTGTTATATCATGGTGTTATGTCACTATCCTTCTTGATGGGAATGAGCCACCACCTCCAACATGATCCACTACAAACATGTATCCATCCCCATTAGTCGCATCTGCACTAGAGCCTATCTTTTAACTTGGTATCAAGTCAGTATTTAGCCATATTCCCTTCAATTTCTCTCCGTACTATAGTGTCTAGATCCTAGATGTCATAGACCCTAGCTCATCAATTTTAGCATCTAGATCTTCTCTTCCAAGTATCCATCTTCAAGTCGTGGAAGTTGACTCATCAGACCCTTCTATATTTAGACTTCATTAGCACCAAGCCACAGAACTACTACTTGAATAATTGCCTTCCATCCAATAGAGTTGCGAACTCATAACTTTTTCCTTATGACTCGGTGTCGAGTCATCACAGAAGATTCGGACTTGGGTCACGGCTGTAAGTCCAATTCACTTGTGAGTTTATGTTCTCTTTACGTTGTACTCCATAGCCCATCCTCCAAGTTTCATCCAATTTTGTTGTACTTACTTTTGATATGCTCAATTCTATAATGTAACAACCTATGCAATCACTAGAGTAGCACATAAATAAGGGCATTCAAACAGATATATTAGCGATTTAGCCAAACAAAATCATGCAATTTCATCCAATTCAAACATAGAAATTATCCAGTTTAATTATAAATCAATTTCTAATCATATGTCTACCTAGAATCATGGATTTACATGCACATATAAGATGTGATATAATCAATTTATAGATTATATGCATATTAACATGTAATTAAGGTTAGATTAGGTTTAATTTCAAAATATAAGTTAGATCTAATTAGTTCCATGTCTAATCTTACAAAGTAAGCATATAAACACAAAATTCTAACACTAATTATACATAAGCAAGTGAGTAGTCATGACCACTCACCAATCACCAAAGTCCAGCAAATCTAGGATATATTTAATCTGGACAACAACAAATAGCAAGAAAAATGATGTTTTTGATCTTCTAATGAAAGATCTAGTTTCTACTAGTAGCCAGAGATGATTTAGGATGAAATCTAATGTATTAATGAAGATCTAGGGCAACTTTACCATTTGAAGTTGATTTAGAATTAAAGCAAAACTTTGAAAGTCTCTATCCCAGCCCCTCTCTATAGGCTACAACAATTAGACTAATGACCCTATTAATCAAGCTTAATAACTCGATACTAATTTTTACCAATAGTTTTGAAAATTAAAATGGCCATGACATCATAACCACAAGTTCGATTTTCCTACACGACCACTTTATGAAACGAGAAACCACATCCCGAAGCAATGAAACTAGCTAGAGCCTCTAATTCCGATCCTAACAAGAGTTATAGCTAATATAATATTTCATTACGCAAAATGGTCACATGGAACTTTGGGGAAATTTCGAGTGTGTAAAAGACCCCCAAAAGTTATATAATAAATATATAGAGTCATATGACTTCATATGGATTAAATAGAATTATTTTGCGTTCTTTCGATGTGTAAAATACATATTTTATATGATCTCATTTCTCCCCCTTTGTAGAATCTCATTACTACTAGCTAGCTTAGTAATTTTGGCAAAGACACTATTTTCTAAGTTGAATGATATAAGTAACAAAACATAATTTTTCCTTATTATATTGAAAGTTTATCTCTCAGCACCATTAATCTCATCCTAAATTTTTAGTTCACTTAACTTATGGCTTATATTTTACGTTAAAGTTCATTTATCCCTTCAAATCCATTGCAAATTTATATTAACATCTTACCTGTTTGTAAAATATGTGCCAACATAATATCAGCATGCTTTTTTTTAACTCTTATCCTTCATTAGAAAATAAATCCACATATTTTTTCCTACTTCTTCTCCTTTCTCTAACTTAACTCATATTTATGATATTTTTCACACATGATACATTCATGATTAAATGTGTTTTCTATAATCGTAATGCTTTATCTTGTATTTTATACTAAATTTGGCCCTTACATTAAAATCATAACTCTCATTTTCCAATTTATTAATGCAAGTAGTTTTATTTTGAAATGCCAAAAACTCTCTACTTCCCTAATCTAAACCCATTTTATTTATTTTACATAATATTTTATCTCTATATTATATCAATTTATTATATATTCGATCAATCTATCTATTCCATTATATATGATATATCTTCTCACTTCTTGTTCACTCTTAGATCATATATGATGTGCTCTTCTTAACTCAATAAATAGTTTTGCACTTTTTTCAGTAGTGTTTATATCTCATTCTATTTTGTATTTTTTCAATTGTATTGTTTAATTGTCTATAGAATGTTCATAAGAAAAACACATTCATGTTTATCATTAAAGTCATGGCCATATTACGGAATAATAATATTATTGTTCATGATTTTTACAATTTTATTTTCTTTTAAAGTGTTAAAAAAATTATGTTTCAGAAATGCTTATCAACAAGTATAAATGTGACGACCGCCCATACCCCCCGCACTATACAAAAGAAATAATGCGCTGAAAGGTGTGCAAGGCACTCATGGACGATCATCAGTGCAGGTAAACACAAGCGGAACCTGTCGTAAACTCACAGCGCAAGGATAAAATATAATAGAACATATACAACATATAGTAATAGTGAAGCAGAAACACAAGACTTTCATACAATCAGAAAGTAATATCCACAAACTTGGAAATAGTGTTTATACAAAGTTGCCTCACTACATTATTCAGAAAAGCAAACAGCGGAAACCCAATTATTAGATAGTAGTAAAACTGGTACGTGAGCCTCCTGCTCGCCACCGATCAGCACCATCGTCCTCACTAAAGCATCACCTGTCACCTGCTACTTAGTTTTCCCATCCACAACTGGATGAACAGCCCAAGGTAATAAGAGGAAACATAAAACCTTGAGTCAGACAATAGTCTTAGTGAGCGATAAAACAGCTAACAAACTTCAACAAAAAATGTATATGAGAAAGGATAGATAAACATACTAATCTACCCACGACACCAGAGAAGAACTCAACCTTATCTTCCCCACATCGGACAGTGATAGCCTTTACTATAAACAATTCAACCATTCATCCATGGAAATCAAAACACCCTTTCAATCATGGAAAACACTCATGACATCCAGATGATATAAGTCTCACACAGACAACCCTAATCGAGTTTAACATTCCCCAAGTACTCTCCCCAGAGGCCTAAACCAATATCAGTTAAGAACTCAAAGAACATCTCCCTCGACTTTGGATAATCTATGTGAGATAGTACAAACAGAACAACCAATCATCCATGACTGACTCTGGCTATCACCGCCAATCCTGCTTTGAAACCACTGTTAATCGTATGACGGCCAACCTTGCCATATGTCAAGGGATAATGGTAACCCCAGTTCTATCATAAACTCCATATGTCCAACCTTGATAACTAGGCCTTTCAACGATACCCAAGGTACTCGACCAGCAACCTTCCAGTCTATTGGGTGCCCCCATTGTACCCCTGCTTTGAGCCTGCTAGAACTTACGACAATGATGACTTCTCAGCCTTCGCATCTCTAGTCATCCAACCTTGACGACATTTCATAGCTCAAGCAACCTTCTCAAGCAACCATTATCCACCAACTCACAACCTTTGAGTTGCCACCTCATTCGTTGTTCCACCTTAATCAACGAACACATTCAACACTTCGAACCTTCCTACTTGAATTTACTTCGAAGTCACATCATCACCGAGCCAATTACACCACTGCACTACGGCTAGGGTTCGGGGGGTTGCCCCCGAAAAATATATTTTTTCAGACCTTTTCTCCAAATCTGAGACGTACCCGAAAAACATGCTTTTTCAGAAAATGACCCTATTGGAAACCAACCGTAGCATCATCACTATCAACCACAGCGTTTAAAAGCGCTACTAAAAACATAACCGATCCGCCCCCTTTCAGACCGACCCGATCCAGCGCCCTTCTAGCGTCAAACTCGACCGATCCAACCAAATGGCCTTTTCAAATAATTCACGTATATATAGAATTCAAATCAATTCTTTCTATGGTTAAATTATTTGACATCCACATTTCAGTTCATTAATATAATTTTCATGTCAAACACATCCAGCTGTCAAAATATCTGATACACCAAGTAAAACCGGTTTATTTCCATTCCATATCGCTATATATATTTTATAACGATTTATCGCTTTTTTTATTTATCTAAAAATAGCTCGTTTTAATTAAATGACGCTTCGGGTCATAGCTCGGCCCTGGCATTGTTTTTCTCCAAATTGATTTACACATTTCACAAAATCTAACCATTGGATCTTAACAAAGTTAATATCGTTGGAAAGATCTCTCCAAAGCGGACCCAATGGTTTCAGTTTCGGGAAAATCCGACGGTCGGATCTCTCGATATAATCGTTTAAAGTTACGATTTCAAAACACGAACTACGACGGCTCGATTCATTTTATTTTAATTTATATTTTTATATATATAAAAATATAATTCATTCTGGCGGGTTTTTTTCCTTAGATTTGATTTAAACATTTCACACAATCTAACCTTTGGATCTCAACAAATTTTACATCGTTGGAAAGATATTTTCAAAGCAGACCCAACGGTTTCAGTTTCGGGGAAATCCGATGGTAGAATATCTCAATATAATCGTTTAAAATCACGATTCCAAAACACGAACTGCAGCTGCGTGATTTGTTTTATTTTAATTTATATATATATATATAATTCATTCGACGATTTTCAAATCATTTTCACTTCAAAAAAATTGGCTAACGCCTTTAAATTTTGAAAAATTTCGCCATATCCTCCTTTGTACGGGGAGGGGTTTGGAAATTTATTGGCCGTATTAGGTACCCAATAAATCCAGTATAAGCATACACAATTTTTAGTGTCCTATTCTATGCCCGAGGGAATGTGTAAAATTACTCCAGAGATAAATCTCGTCACCTCGTCCAGTGTTAGAAAATAAATAATCCATGTGTCGTATCTAATAACTAGAGAGACGTGATTATTGTCAACTCTACATGGGGTTTTTAATTTAATCTAGCAATTTACATTATATTTATTTTTTCCATAACAGTCCTCAGTTCAACCTGTAACTCAATCATCGCCATACGAACATCTCGCTCGTATAGTAATCTCAACCTCGTCATACAAGCTCCAAATGCTTATATGGAATTATGATATGCTATGACATCAATAGCTCGTCTTCGGTCCAACCAGAAATACAGTCCTCGCCATACGAACTTCTCGCTTGTATGGTAATTCCAACCTCGTCATACAAGCTCCAAATGCTTGTATGCAATATGAAAGAGTATGCTATCTTCACGAAGTATGCCATGTGATGTAGTTCAAAATTAATTGTTACTATCCTATGATGACGTTTATAATATCACACAGAACAACGAGCACACAGCATCCAATGGCATTCACAGGAGTTGATGTATAAATAAAATTGCGGAGCCAACTCATTAAGGTTTACCTATTTGTCGGGCACGGAAATAAATTCTTTACTCAACAGCCAATCCATATACCTGTTTAGCTTGTGTGTATATATGCATATCTACGCTAAAAAATATATTTTTAGCGAACAAATATTTATTTCCATACATGACTATTTTTAACACTTCAAATACATGTTAAAAAATATTATTTTCAACTAACAAATGTTTATTTCAACCCATAGTTATTTTTAACACTCAATATGCATGTTAAAAATATTATTTTCAATCAACAAATATTTATTTCAACACATGGTTATTTTTAACACTTCATATACATGTTAAAAAAATTATTTTCAATTAACAAATATTTATTTCAACACACGGTTATTTTTAACACTTCATATACATGTTAAAATATTAATATCAATCAACATGTATTTATTTCAACCTATCATTATTTTTAACACTTCATATACATGTTAAAAATATTAATTTCAATCAACAAATATTTATTTCAACCTTTCGTTATTCTTAACACTTCATATACATGTTAAAAATATTATTTTCAATCAACAGATATTCATTTCAACACACGGTTATTTTTAACACCTCATATACATGTTAAAAATATTAATTTCAATCAACAAATATTTATTTCAACCTTTTGTTATTTTTAACACTTAATATACATGTTAAAAATATTATTTTCAACTAACAAATATTTATTTAAGCCTATGGTTATTTTTAACATTTCATATACATGTTACAAATATTATTTTCAATCTACAAATATTTATTTCAACACATATGTATTTTTAGTGAGTCATATACTTGATAAAAATGATATTTTTATTGTTCAAAGAATTTATTCAACGCATGAATGTTTTTAGCACTTCATATACACAATAAAAATGTTAATTTTATTGTTCAAGCGATTTATTCAACACATGAATATTTTTAGAACTTTGTATACATGATGAAAATGATATTTTTATCGTTCCAATATTTTATTCAACACTTGAGTATTTTTAGTGACTCAACCATACAATAAAAATGTGATTTTTATTGTTTAAACATTTTATTTCAAACATGAATATTTTATATGCTTCATACGCATAGTAAAAATGTGATTTTTATTATCTAAACAATTTATGGAAATCATGAATATTTTATCAACACATGGATATAATTCAACACATAAATATAATTCAAACACATGAATATTTCAGAAAATTTTGGCATT
The DNA here is from genome assembly GCA_030737875.1 of Allium sativum. Classification (NCBI taxonomy): domain Eukaryota; kingdom Viridiplantae; phylum Streptophyta; class Magnoliopsida; order Asparagales; family Amaryllidaceae; genus Allium; species Allium sativum. The sequence goes on along the minus strand of CM060919.1, from coordinate 814,492,397 downwards.
ATAACGGCAGGGTAATTAAAACTAGCACCGTCCCGAGTACGGCTCCTTGCGCTACCTTAGGCCTCGCGGCGTTTACAAGGGGGCTTATTTCAATGATTTCAACATTTCAATCATTTTCATATCACAATGAATTTTCCACAAATAAATCCAATTTTGTTGCCACCACAATCAACTATTCACAATCACAACTAAATTTCATACCACAACTCAGTCAATTTATATCGTCCATGGTCTGCGGACGAGGGGAATATATATATATATATATATATATATATATATATATATATATATATATATGTGTGTGTGTGTGTGTGTGTGTGTGTGTGTGTGTGTATAAATATATTTATTTCCATTTCAATTTCATTTCAATTCCATTCAACGCACATATGATTTATACAACGTATATATAACTTATATATCGCACATATAATTTAAACAACGCTTGTATGTGAGATATACAATGCTTATATAACTTATACATCGATTATATAATTTATACATCGCTATTCCATTCAAATTTGAGTTTAGAAATCTCACTTTGGGTTCCACTCCTTCGTTTTTTTTGTAGAGAGCTCCAAATGTGTTCTAGTCTCTTCTAGAATGTAGTGTATGATGTCACGGTCCCGGTGTCTCCTGTTTCACTGGATTTGGACAACACACGAAAAAGATACGATTTTTATTAATAAAACGAACTTTGCAACGCTTTTAACTGTTATAAACAGTTTTATTAACATAAGCCATATACCTTCTGACTTGATTCAAAACTAGGTCTTCACTTTGCGCTCAAATCAAGAGGTATGAAGGCGATCGGACTGCACTGCGTTGTCGAGCTTGGAAAGGGCTTTCTGCGCGCGGTGGTGGGGCCCGCTTCGATCTCGACTAAAGGGAGATTCGGCGGGTTGAAGTCTGCAACTTCTGGAGCTCGATTCTGGAGAAATACCACACGAAAAAATGCAACACCTATATTGATTTCAAGATGGAGCTTCGATCTACAAAAACTTTCAAAGGGGCAGGTGGTTTCGTCGAACGATTTGGAAGATAAAGAGGAGAGAAGGAAGGGAGCTCTTCCGTCGTTCGCTTCAGGAGGTTACGGGGGTCTAAACGAAATGAAATGGTCAACGGCTTATTTTGATTGGCCAATTAATATATTTAATTATTTTTAATTCAATTATTTCCAAAAATACCCTTTTGTCCATACGAACTCCAAATCAAACCCAACGACTGTCGATCCTAATTAAATACCTCCATTGCAGACACAATGGAATATGTTTCGTAAGCCCATTCAACTGTTTCAGTCAGTTATTCTTCAAATTAAAATATAAAACATTCAAATTTGGATTTGAACGTACATTTTAATTTGTCGGGGCCACATACTGATTCCAAAAATTCCCGAAAAATAAATCTAGTTATGTTGGAATGATACGGACCCAACAAAATTAGTTTCGTCGAATTTGGAGACCGTTTGAAAAATGGATCTTTTCTGGTCGCTCAAATTCAAACTGAAATTACCAAACGCGTTTTCCTTTGTCACGCTCACATATTAATTCCAATAATTATGGAATTTTAACCCTAGCCATATATTGATATTCCAGATCCAACCAAAGTGGTTTCGTCGAAAACGGAGGTCGTTTGTAAAATGTCTATTTTTAAGGGCTATGTTTATATTAAATTTCATAGCGACCATTCTGAATATTCAACTTACTATAACTTTTTATTCCCGTCATGAAATTTCAATTTTTCAGATTCGTTAGAAAGATATTACTAAACAGATTTAAATATTTTGGTTTTACCAAAATCAGGTTTATTTTGAATCCTGTATTTTCAGTCAAAGTTCAAAGTCAATTTTCAAACTTTCGCGCCATTTCAGGCTCGTTATGTAATTAAAATAAATTTATTCATTCTAACTTCGATTCAAATAAATTTTTAGTCATATTTATTTAAAATAAATCATTTTAAATATTCTAAATTCATTAAAATAGCCAAATTAAAAATTTTAAATTGGTTCTGATTTTCCGGGTTGTTACAATAGCCAGAAACATAACTTTCCTATAAATTTTTTATTTTGACGTGTATGCAAAGATATTTTTTTCATTTGGAAGTAAATAATATATCTGCCTTTTTGGTCATATAAAATTACTTCTCATCATTATGTATCATGTTATACATGCCAATAGATTGTAGCTCCTGAGGTAAGCTACTGAGGTCTAACATTGATATGCAAATTTTGAGATGCGCTATTTTAAGCTCCTTTCAAATATGACTTAATAGCATTTGTGTAGCTTCGAAGAAGACCTTACTTCAAAATCTAAATAACGTTGTGTAGCTTACATTCAAAACTTCAGTTAGTGCTTTCAAGATTGTTAGTCGATGCAGGCCCGACCTTTACCAAAGTTGGGGAAGCAATCGCTTAGGGCCCCAGATAATGTAGGGCACCACTTGATCGATATACTGCCGAAAAAAAATCACGATTTGCAAATCAGTGCAATCACGAAACCGATTACAGCTCACCATCTAGCGGCGAGGAACGACAACGAACATACTCCAGACTGCGGTGATTCAAATCGCAATTCTCCGAACAGGCACAGGCAGGCACGGGACACGCAGCACTGCCGCAGCTAGGATCCAAACCAGTAGCTACAAACGCTTAAATTCGATCAGCTGAACTTGAAACTGAAGGATTAAAGGTGACTAATTTGAATTTTATGTTTCTAGTGTTTACTTACTGAGTCATTATCAGCCTTTTTCTTGGTCCATCTTTTCTGTATCAATATTGGTGTTAAATGATTATTTATATTTTTCGTTTTCTCAATCAATATATGTTTCATTTTTTAAGTTGGATTAACTATTGTTCATTATTTATTCTTAACTAGAAATGTCTGTAACATCTACATGTTACAAAAAATGCAATAGCAGATAAGTTATGCTGAGCAACATAACATTGATAGATGTTTATAAATCTACTCCATGGGTTAAACCTTAAGAATAAGGTCTCAAATTAATATTCATACTTAAGTCGTGTTTGGTAGTGTTAGAAGAAACTGCAATTGCCATGGAAGCATGAACTGCTGCAGCCCTCGGTGTAGTTTCCTCGAACGTTGATTTGTAAAATGAAAATATCAACAATATTTATGCTCTAGTGCAAATCCAATTTTGATATAATATTTTGATTTTTGGTCTTCGTATATTAATTGTTTTGATATAATATATTAGCTTATGTATAAGGGCATTGTTTTCGTTTTTGACTTTAGGTATCAAAAATACTAAGATCGGCCCTGAGTCGATTTAAAAGAATATCATGTACTCGGTTTAAGTCAACATGGATTCTTTTCCAGTCATAATTCTTTGTTTGTTTTGGTGGGGTTTTTTTTTTTTTTTTTTTTTTTTTTTTTTTTTTTTTTGTGAAACATCAGCTACTACTACTTCGTTTGGCGTTTCTTTTGACCATCTTTAAATCTGTTGTACTATATATAGAAAACCGTTAGGATGCTTCTCTTGTTTCAATTTTTTTGTTAGCTTTCCATTAGCACTCTTTTCTAACAAAACGCATAAAATAGTCTATCTTTGCTCTTCTGATAGAACTACCATCTTCTGTCGTGTTGACATCGTTTGTAGTTGTACACATCAAAAACAAAAAGAATTTACTGGGAATAATGCAATTGTACTGTAAGAATGCATAAACTAATGCAAGGACACTTGCAAATATAATGCACAAATGCTGTACATAGCAACATGCTAAACATGGTCCTCCTGTTACTGAAAAACTATTGCACTGTAAATAGTCCTATTGTTCAACTTCCAGACTGACATAACAACGGACCTACTACCGTAATAAAATGATAACAATTAGACCATTACTGAAACACACAAAAACAAAGACAGTTGAAAGTCGGTGAACATGTGGCAAACAAATGAATAATTTAAGCTAATAGCCTGAGCCGAATTTAATGAAAGAAATAAAGTATGCACTTGCTAGCAAATAAGTGTACACTGTTGTAAATAATGCAAGGCCGTTGCTCCCTTATTCTAATAAATAATGCACGTACAATTTATTTCATGCAAGTTAAGGTCCAAATACCTAAAATTTGCAGCAACGTTTTTCTTCATCTTCTTTATGCAATGAAGATTTCAACTCTTGATTTGGAACGACGTTTATGTTTTCTGCATCTTCTTCATGAAACCGGTAAACACCTAGTTCAAGTAATGAAGATTCAGACCGTTGATTCGGGTCGAGGTTCAAATCTTGTATCAGTGATGTGCAGTTAAAGCCCTGCAAAATCTCCGCTATAGCCCGTAGCTTTTTGGTCACTACGCTATTTCAATCTAGCGCTGGTGAACAGTAGTTACGCTTTAAAATATATTATTTTCCACTGTACCCGCTAAATCAACGCTATTTAGCACTCGCTTTAACAATATTAATATACAGATAATGATTTGACTAATTCTTTTTTAAAATAAATCAAAAAAGTTAACGTAAAGAGGTAATTTTATGTCATAAGCTACTTATATAAGATAGAAATATGTATTAATCCTTGAATCAAGTGTGCATAACCATGATATTCAATGATTTTATTACATAATATTAATTAATATTTGTTTCTTCTACACAAGTGATGCGAGAATGATAATTAATTAATTTCAATTATATATTTTTACAGCTAATTAACTTTTTTGCACCCCACTATATTCCCGCTATTTCCTTGATTTATCCCCGCTACCGCTTTTTACACTTCTACCGCTATAGAACCGTTAAGCGTTTTAACTGCACAATATGAATGTTCTACTAGAAGATTGTGTAGCTATCAATGAGATTGACTCATCTCCCTCTATGTTGGACCGCGCATGAAGATTTAGGGTGCGTTCTTGACGAACGAAAACGGGGTATTTGAGCGTGGCATTTGAGCATGGTATTTGAGCGTTGTACTATAGCGAACGGGGAATGTGTTTTTTGCTGCGAACGGGTTATTTGAGCGTGGTATCTGAGCGGGGAATTTAATTGTTAAATTATAATTGTTTCGATTTAATTAAATACTAATTTCACAAAACAAAATGACTAACATTTCATTGCACGAACTGAAATACAAACATAAATAACACAACTAGACTGAAAATTAAAACAAGTACATGAAAAGCTAAAATAAACAATGATGTGCTACTGCGCTCAACTCCGCTGAAATAAACCCACGTTTACCCTCATCGTTAAGTACCTCAACAATCTCCACGTTCCGCGGATCATTGCGGAAAATCGTCAGAATCTCCCAAAACATCACATTTATCGATCTCCGAACAATCTCGTAGCAATGGGTAGCAAGCTGGTTCACACGGTCGGTCAGAAACGAGCGACTCGAGCTGCCACGCTCTACCTGTCTACGCCTAGAGGGCTGACCAGAAGAGGGATCGCCGGTAGTCATCCAATCCCAATAGAAACCGGCGTCGGTAGCGGTGAACGAAGCAGCTGGCACAGGTGCTGATGGAGGTGTAGTTGCAGTAAAAGGCGCAACTTCAGGAATCTGGTACGCACAAGTAGCTTTACGCAAATAACCCACGAATAAAAGGTCCTGCTCTCGGAACTTCATCGGCGAGTTCCTCCTTAATTGTCTATATGATCTGCCAGCGTCGGTAGCCTAGAAATCATCAGAACCATCCATAAAATCGAACACTGCATCTCGTTCCCCGCCAGGTGTCCTGAGTAGTCTGTCCCACACGCGAAATGTCCGCTTCATGTTATCCCATTTATTTTTAATCTGGGTTTTTGTAAAATTTAGATTAAAACGGGTGTTCATCGCTGCCGCGACTGCTGAGTAGAAGTTGCTGATCGCGCTCGGCTAGATACTCTACACAAATATCTATAAACGCAGACTCCCGTTCCTCCGTCCAGTATGCAACTGACTGCGAAGTAGCACTGACAGAAGAGTTAGAAATTTGTATAGCCCAAAATTCAGAAAAATTTGAAAAAAATATGTTATAGAAAACTAAAAAATAAACATAACGGTATAAAAGGAATACCATTTTTCCATCGAAAATGAGCTCAAAAAAATCGTTTCTTCGGGCTGTGGAGGTGAGTTCTCGGGTTGTGGTGGAAGAGAATGGAAAGAAGGTTGGATTTATAGCGTGCGAATGAAGACGTTGGAAATGTATATGTTGGCGTCCGACGTGTCAGATGCCAACAGATACATTTCCAACATCTCCCGAACGTTATATTTGACAGGGGTATTATTTGGTTGCGTCCGAAGTATCGGACGACACCAATTTCCCTAACATGCCAAAATCTTACTGTGAACGGGCCCTTAGATTAACGTTAGAAACTTCATCATGTTTACAATAGGAAAATCTAAGTCAGTGTTGTGATACTTGGTAGTTTAAAACCAACTTTTTCATGTTTTCTATGTGTAGCAGCGAAGCAAGGGAAAGAAAGCAATAAAATTCGTATACTTGGCTCCATTTCAAAATTTTAATTTTTTTGGGAAAAAAAAAAAAAAAAATTCAATTTCAACGATTTGCCTTCATTTCAAATGTAAATGGTGGGAACTGAAGACAATCACGCGGCATGAACTGCATTTTTTGATGAAAAGTTAAAAAAGTGCATTTAATAAAGGAAGATTAATTAAAAAGTAAATAAATCAGTTTTTGGTTGTCTTAATTTGTGCATCATGCATTTTAAAAAAATGATTTAACAAAAAAAGCAATTAGGCAATTTCTCTGTTTACTCCAGTACTCATAACAAAGATAATACAAGACACAATCACAATCAAATCATAACACAACAAATATAGATAAATCCGTTACAAAAGCAGCTGTGGGCTACAAGTTCTTTTCTTTAATCCCACTGCAGCCACATCAGCGCACACACTTAACAGTTAACACACCCCAAAATTACATAAAAACACCTTCACACATTACGTATTTATATATATAAAGCCAAGCACCTCCACCAAAACCGGAAGTAAACCAAGCGAACCAAACCCGACCCGACCACAAAATCAAACCCTAAAATTTTTACCAGTAAAAGTCTGACCGAACTGCCAGCTAGCAGGGGCAATGTTCCACGAAGTCGAGGTGCGACGGTCGCTCCCGGTAACCCTAAACGAAATCGACTGCCCCACAAGTATAGCATTGGATTGCCAATTTTGCCCCCAGTTACGCGACATGGGCATCCACCCCGTCTTGGACCCTTTCACGTACGCCTTCACGATGTCCCCAGCACCCGCTACGTTGCTTATGAGGATCAGATTGAAGTACTTCGAGCCGTTGATTGTGAACCGAACGCCTCCCGCCTTCCTACACGCTACCCTGCATAAAAAATTATTACAACGTGAACCCCACTCAACTGTGAAAATGTTGGGCATGTATAAATTTATGCCGTTGAGGGGTTTGTACGAAATTAAATGCTTGGTCAATGCAGATGTACCAAAATTGTCAATTCGCTGTCCTACGGAAAAAGTAAAAAACAAACGCATGTGCATAGGGGTACGTGCAGTACTCGCAAAAAGATTCACGCGTTCTAGTTATTTACTGCAGCTGTCTCCACCTGGCTTTTATCTCTCAGGGGTAGTTTCGTCATTACAAACGAATAGGTTGTTATGTGGTCAGTGGGAACGCGGCAAATGGCTTAAAAATTGAATAATATCGCGCCATAAACCTTCGAAATTTACATTCTTTTTTGTGAGACTTTTCAAATCTTATTTCATGTTCTTTACTTGTACTTTACAACAAGAATGAGAGTATGTGACCATTTTTTCCCCCTAACACCCTAATATTATTGCTATTTGCAGAAGAACATATCCAAGAAAAATTACTGTTCAAGCTTCATCGAATTTCAGACCTAAATTTTGGAACTACCACCGGATTTCAATTCTAATTCCCAATAAAATTCAACTCACGGAGTTGAAATTTTGAGAAGAAATAACGCATGTTATCGGTTTATACTTTATACGTTATCACCTAACAAGGGCTGGAAGTGATGTTTATACAAATATTACTGTGCTTAAAATTACAGCAGAAGAAATCGGTAAAATATCGAATGATAATGTAGCAATTACCTCCTGTAAGCGACAGGAACAATCCCAGCCTTGTATTCAGCGATCTTCAAAAACACAGGCATCGCCAAATCGAAATGCTCACGCGGAGGATTACACCATCCGCCATTATCGGACGCCTGAGCGAAATTAGGCGGGCAGAAGTTGGTGGCGGTGACGATAATCGACGGACTTCCGCTGTGGCACCAACGCTGGTCGTTCGCGCATTTGATCTCGAAGCAAGATCCGCAGCTCATGCCGTTGTTGAACAGCGCCGTGCTCAGAGCCGCCGTCTCCGTTCCGTAGCCTTGGCTGTACAGGTTTCCGTACCCACACGCTCCTCCTGTATTTCAAAACAAGTTAGAATTAGAACAGACGATTTAGGGAAAATGTAATGTAGCAGAGGTTTGAGGGGTTTTAAGGAAAAAGTACCCATGGTGCCGGAAGCGTCGCTGCCGCCGTAAAAAGTGGCGTGGGCTGACTGCCATGGACCGCCGGTAAAGACGCCGGGAATGCGGGCGGAAGCGAGGGAGAATAAGAGAATTGGGAGAGAGAACGTGAGCTGCAGTGAGAGGAAGGTGTGCATTGTAGTTTTTTACTCTGAAATTGGGTTTATGTGGAAGGGAAGAAGCGAAGGAATGAGGAGTGAGAGTGAGAAGAAGTTGGTAAATATAGATCGTGGAAATGTGTTAAATTGATTTGTGTCGGTAGTGCGGAGGTGAATTTTTAAGCGTTTCGATGGATGGGTACGAAGTTATTAACGATCTTTGACCACCCAGCTATATTCTTCTGCGGCAAATTCTATTTCAACCCACGTAATTAGCTAGTAGCCCTCCATTTTATCAAAAAAATACAATGATCAAACTGTAATTTTACTGTTATATTTTTTTCCAGTTTTTTGAACACCTTGTAGTTGCATTACTTGATTTTTTGGTGTACCCCGTAGTATGTCTACGTGGTCCATGAATGAACCACGGAGATCATCTACGTGGTACTTTGATAAACCACGTAGGACAACGACGAGGTACAGTGAAAAACCACGTAGTCCCCCTACGTGGAAGGGTATTTTGGTTTTTTTTTTAAAAAAAGAGGGCTACTAACTTAATTTGTGGGTTTATTGATTATTTCATGATTTGGGGGGCTACTACCTAAAATGGTGGGTTGAAATAGAATTTGCCTTCCTCTACTTGTGTGAATATTTTTCGTTAATCTTAGCGTAGGCTGGTTTTCCAACAAATGGAACATGGTGTGGGTTGGGCTAAAGGAGAAAGAAAGAAAACTGTGTGGTGGAAATTAGAAGGACTAAAGGGGTGCTGCACTGTTTGGGGTGCTTCTAATCCTACTTCTTTCTCTCTCTATATATGTGGGAGCCTCTATATGGGCACATAAAAAAAAACACGCAATGGCACATATCTGAAGCCGTGCAATTAAATTAAATCCGGTCCATCAGTTGAACGCCACGTCATTTCATCTTTCCATTTTCTCGTCCTCACTCCCTCTTCTCCTTATGTTACCCAGTCTTCCGCCATTTTCGGGAGTCTCTATTAGCCTTTCTGTTTTCCACCTTTCGTTTATATTATTTTAAGGTGAGTGGAAGGTGAGAGAGTTAATGGAAGGAGATAAAGAGGAATGTGTGGTGGAAAACTGGCAGGCTAAAGGGATGCTCACTATTTGGGTGTCACTGAACGCTCCTCATATATATATGTATACCGGCTATTTAAACACAAAACTGGAAACAAACAAAGAGACAATGTCGCAACCATTGAATTTTTTTGTTTTTATATGGAGAGGTGGAATTCATGGGGTGATCTAATGGTGCAAACCATTTATGTCATCATTTGTGTAATGGTGGTGTAGTAGCCCCTATTTTTAACGTGAGGTATTAAGAAGAGTGTAATGATAATTCTTGTGATATTTTCTGGTAGCGGTGATAGGAAGAATAAATTGGGGTGTCTTTAGCACCACACTATATTTGCAAGGATAGTTGAAAGCATACCTGAGGGTTAAAATCCACAATTGCAGATTCAAACAAAACCAATTCAAAAAAATACTAAATTAAAATTAATGGGTCTCAAGTCGGGTTTAAATAAAGAAATATATTACGAATATCAGTTCAAAACCGACTACACGAGCCAGACTCAAAAAAATCCAATCAAAACTATCGAAATATTTACATTTTTAATATGGTCTCCAAATGGAATCGAACCAAAGTTCAGATCGAATTGGGTCTAGATTTCAAAATGTATGTATCTAACAAAATCCGACTTGTACAAAACCGAGACACTTTCAGTCGGATTTGGGTTAAACAATTGGATCTAATTACAACCCCTTAATTCAAAGAGGAAGAGATCAAGCTATCAATAACACAATAACAAGTGCAAATGTGAGAATTAATTAACTAAGGCTAGCATTACTTGTTAGAGGTAAACAATCTTGAACCGATTGACTGAAAACATAACCAACAATTTGTGACGTGATGAATACGAAAGTATGTTGAAATAATTTTAACAGTTTTAACAATCTAACAGTGATTTAAAATATAAAATGGTAATTAACTAAATAGTTGTCTAAAACTCATTTAGTAAAATAATTATGCAGTCGAATATGAGCTAACTAGGAGGTCAAATGGAATTAATGGTCGTAACATTAATTATTTTTTAATAATGATAATTAATTAGTAAAAAAATTAATATTTTGTTAATTTTACATAAAGCTGAAAAATGTGATGATGATTGGTCTTTATTTTGTTTTATCTTTTGTGTTTTCAACATTACTTACAAAAATATGAAGAGTTAAAGGACGATAGAGGGAATTGAAGTAAGATGGAGGCGGCGATGGAAGTGGTGGAGAGATAATGAAAGGATAAATTATCTTTCATTCTTCGGTTACTTCCTAAAATACCAAAAATTAATAAATATTATTTTTTATTTTGTGGGTTAGCTTTGTTTTTCTGAAACGGAAGTTTTTCACAGTATACATGCATTGTTCGCATTTTCGTATCGACAAAAGTCGAAACTAAGAATGGTATAACAAAGACCACTCAAGTTTTGAAAAATGAAGAAATCTATGACAATTTAACCTTTTTATTGCATAAGGTAGACATTTAGTCCAAATTCATTGTTAAATATCAAAAACAAATGTTAAGTGAAGGAGAACTAGATTATTAGTTACAGCACGCCTTAATAGATAAAACAAGTCAAGTTCTGGGTAAAGGTTGAAAGGATTTCAGGTTTGTGCTAATATAAGGGTTGTTCCTGAGCATTTTACATCGTCGTCTACTGTCTTTATTTTATATTCGTCGCTTCTTTTAATCTTTATTTTCCTTCTGCTTCTTTCGCGTACCCTAAAACAAACACTTCAAAACAAATAGTAAATCAACAACAAATACCAATACCATGTTATTAGCCCCAGATATGTTGGGATAGGCTAGAGATGAAATCCAAAACCAAGTTGATTGTGCCTTCATGGGATAGTAGTTTCTGGTTGTGTCGATGGGCCTCTGTTTTCCTGGTGTTTTTGCAATTCGCCTTCCTTTGTGGTTGTTGATTTGGTGGGAGTAGTGGTGATCAGTTTTGTGTCGTAGTTCTTGTGACATTGTTCGGTGAAGAGACTGCTTCGACAGCTTTCGTTGCTGGCGATGGTGAGCTATTTGTTGGTTGCTTATGCTCAGTGCATGTTGGTTATGCTTCACTGCTAGTTTTGTTTGCACTAGTTTGTGACTGGACTGCATTACAATCCTTAAATGTAATTATGTTTACGTAATGTGCTTTATGATGCAATGTGTGTTTGTAATTTGTTAGCCTTCTAGTTGTCTATGTATTAGTTCTGATTAACTCCATGTGTAGTGTTTAAATCAAACTGTATTATCTATAGTTAGGTTTTAGGATAATGCTTGTAGTAGATAGGTGTCCTACCTATCTTCTGTATTTCCTTGTACTAGTTATTTGTTGTAATGAGAAAAGTGTTACGGATCACCATAAAAACTGGTTAGCCTTGCCAAAAAATGAAAGCGGAAAACATAAATAAAGGTGTTGACGTTCGATTTGGTCAATCGAATGCCAACATCCAATTCTAGATAGAAAACATAGAATAACAATATAAATCAAAAATCATAATGCGTAAAAGTAAATGACACAAAGAGTTACAATGGTTCAGCAAGTTGTGCATGCGGCCCGTGTGGCATAATCACTTGTTTATACAGCTTGATTACAATCAAAGTCTGTTTAGATTACGGAAATGTAGAGTAAAAAAAGTGAAGTGTAGCAATGACTGAGCTACTATGTATGAGTGCCAATAAATATGATAACAACATCCGAACATGGCTAAGTGTTGTTGTATTTATAACTGCTATAGAGCTCGGGTTGGCTAATGGAAGAGAAGAGAAAATAGGATTTCTAGAAGACAAAGTCCGGAGTGAAGAAACCGAATTGGCCAACCCAAAATATTTCAGATCGGTACCGATCCAGATATGTGATAAGTCCCAACACCTATTTTGCCTGAGTGAATCCATATGAGTTGAATCGAATCTATCTCGATTCCATGCCAAGTCTGAAATATCTAGTATTGCATTAATTCAAAGTGCATCAACTAACTTGACCGATGCAACAACCCAAATTCCAAAGGGTCCGGATTTTCAAAAAATTTAAAACTGAAACCACTATAACTCGGGTTGGCTTGTTTGGTATTCTGCAGAAAAGATAGAAACAATAAATATATCAAAGATCGATAAAACATATCACACCGGAATGGATAAAATATAATAATCAAATATAGCCTTACCGAAATAATGACACTGCCTAACAAGGTTCCAAAGGCTACCAAATCTCTGTCATAAATCTAACCTGCGAGTATGTTATGAGAAGTGGGTCAGAACACAAATTCTGGTTAGAGGACAAAATATACATTCTAAAATAACCGTAATATATTATCCAGTTACTTTTCTTAATTATTAGGCTATTCTGGTTAATAACACTCTAGGCCCTCCACACACGCCGCACCTATTTACTCTCCAGTAGCTTAAATCTAATATAATATATATGTAGTTATACCCAACATCTCAAGATACTCCCTATAGTACCCTCTTCGTACAGTCTCCACTGTCATAGCATAGAAGTATGAACAATCTCCATGCTACGCCAACCCGCATACAGAAATCTATATGTTACGCCGCATAATCGCATTGAACCACCATCGCTATGCCACATAAGCGTACGAATCCTCGTATTCAAACTCCCCGGTTGAATCACGTTTCAATATGGAGTAATGCCATACCATCTACAATATACCACCTAGTGCGTGTGTCTAGACCCTCACCCGAACGTATTGCCTACTATAACCCGAGTCCTATAATATGGCTACATCCAATGCACGAAACTCAGCCAGGAGCTTTCAATATTTATAAAGGACACCTTTGTTAGGCCTACAATACAGATATCCACATATGATCTGTTTCTTTTCACGGTGGCAATGGCCCCATCCCGACCTCTCCCTCAACTAATGAAAGACTACATCAAGAGCTAATGACGTGCCCCTAACAACCAATCTAGCATCCAATTTGGTGTGTCCCTTAACCAATGTCTTGATAGTGAAAGATCGTTGGTCTGTTGGTTTAACTCTTAGTCTTTCTGCTTCCCACTGATTGTCGATGACAGGTATCCTACGATTACTATCCTTAATTTGGTCCTGGCCACCTCCTCCCAAAGCGAGGCAAACAGCTGGATCACCCAGTGTCATATGCCACAGCCTTCTCAGTGCCTCACCATAGTTGCAATCAGGGTATATTCTAGATGGTGCAACAGACCTACCTTCGAGCGAGGACTTCGTCTGTTTGTTCCTTAGATGATCATCTTAGAGTACCCTATCACGTCCCGTAGAATCCCTGTGCTTCCCTTCAACCCCGTAGAATAATAAGTTGGATGTGCTTCTCTTGTGTCTCCAGACACTACAATGATCTACCTCGTTGGGTTCTTCATCCCATACATACGGATGGGTCCAAACACATCATATCATCGCGTTATTAGATCTTATGTCTAATCTTTTTAATCACGCGCTTGCTTTAACTTATCATATTGCTAATTAACTTGATTATTTACACATTCATTTTCTATTCAAGTTATTGGTTTATTAGCTTACATCTAGCAGCTTATTTTCCCCAATCAGCCTTACGTTGCCAGAAAGGACCCTATCTATGAGCCACTTATTATTACATTCATTAAACTTAGTATTTTTCCATTCATAAGTTTACTAATAAGCCTTTTCTTTCTTTTTATTTTTCATGTAATTTATAACTTGGTGTTACACAGTTATCACAATCGTTGTTGTGGGTTTACTTATTAACTTAGTCCCCCTAACTAAGGTTTATTAATAAGTTCTCTTTTCATTATTAACTATAACCTATGTTATAATTCCACTTGTACCCAGGACAAGCCTACCTATTATATTTCATTCCTATTCACATAATTAATTATAATAGGTTATATTCCCCATTCATCGCATTTTCCCATGGTCCCTTATTATTTAAGCCAACCTTTACCATTGTAACCTTTCTTTATTTACCGTCTTGCACATTTTTATTATTATAGGAAATATTTCACATGCTTCATTAATTTGGTTGGTGGAAATGTATAAATATCTATTTCCATAATATACATCAATTAAGAACTGTAGTTGCAAGTTATTTATTTTTATTACAACCATATACATACATATGTGTGTGTGTGTATGTGTGTCTCTGTGTGTGTGTGCGTGTTTATATATAATATATATATATATATATATACGATTAGTGTGCAATACGACAAAAACCCTTATTTCACACTAATCCTTATTACATTTCTTTTTCTTGCAACTACGTTCTCTGTAATTTACCGTAAAGGTAATTATGGAAATGTATCCCTTTTCCACCCCAATTAACTCAGTCCACTACTAAATTCCTTTTTTTTCTTTCTGAGTTATATTATTTTTTGTTTTCATACAAAATTCCTAATTCCAATTTAATCACAGTAAGTTTATGTACGAAATTGGGCTTGCTAATTCTTATTCCATTATTTCCACAATTCACTATAATTTTTTTTTACAACATACCCAATTTAGCATTGAATTACAATCTTAAGAATATATGCATAATCACTGTCAGATTCATAATTTTAGTATTATAGTAATTCTCAATCCATATAGGAAGTTAAATAGATTTGTACAATAGTAACATTCTTATGTACCTAGTGAATGGATTATATCGCAATATCATGGTTTCAATTATTTATTATGTTAAGAATTATGTGGAATTTAAACGATAAATATACCGTTACCAAAAGGTATAATTTAAATCCACTCATCTGACTGCTTTCCAATTCTTGAATCTGATTCAGATCTGCTACCCCGTGGTCTTCGTAATTGGGGGAATATGAAGATGGGATGGAGTTGAGGTCTGTGGATGCACGTGGTTCAAATGTGATGGCGCCTGTCAGTGTTGTCAGTGATTTGAGGATTGTTTCGAAGGTGGCTTCATTGACGAGAAAGGGTTATAGAGTTGGAAGGATAAAGTGCAGTAGAGCGGCTCGTATGAAGCTTTTGAATAGGCTTAAAATAGAGCGTGCCAGGGTGGAGTTGGTCAATCATTCGAGTACAGATAGGGGAGCTTTTGATAGTGGTTTTGTTGTGTCTGGTGATGTGGAAAGGGAGGTTAGGCCTACAGGGAATGATAACTTGATGGTAGAAGATGCATGCAGGCTGGAAGAATAGTGGGGTGTGATTGTGGATTTAAATTGTAAGGCTGGCGCAAGAAGCAATGTTTTTTCCAATGACAGTATAGGGTCGGTGGCTGATGTCTTATCTGAACTAGATCCTTTGTCGGGGTCTATTACGAGTGGTTTTATGTTTTTTTTGGGACAGAGATGCTTGCTCCGTGGTGGTGAGTGAGAATGTAGTGAAGCTACTTTCCTTGTATCTGAGACCGTGTTATTGTGTTTTTTGTTGGGAGTGTGACTTACCTCGTTCGGAGTGCGTCAGTGGAGGTGATTCTAGACTTGTGAGTCGGAAAGGTTTGGGGGAGATTAATGGGGAGGTTCTTCAGCGTAGAGATATTCCTTCGTCTTCGGCTAGGAGGGGAAGGCGTAGGAGAGTGGTACCCAGTACTGGTTTGATTCGTCGCAGTGCTAGGATCAGATCTAACTCCTCTTCATTTCGAGGTAGGTCCCCGTGTCCGGATGCTAGTAGTAGTACTTCGGATTGGGGCTCAGGTACGACTTCTGTTTATGGTAGTGACTATTCTCCCTATGCATTAAGTAGCCTTTCGTCTAGTCAGTTATTACAGCTGGCTAAAGATACAACTTTTATTTTTACGGATATCGAGTTGGATACTGATTTCATTAGGAGTAGGGAATTAGAGAGAATTTCTTCTTTGAGTAGTTGAGGATTGTTAGTTGGAATATTAGGGGTTTAAATGTTCCTAAAAAATGTGCTAAAGTAAGGACTTTCTTTGTAGACTATCATATAGATATTGTTTTGCTGCAAGAGACTAAAATTGAGAGACCCGATTTTAATTTTTATACTAGGTTAGGCGGGTCTCTTATTCGTAATTGGGCTTGTCTACCGTCAATTGGTAGTGCTGGGGGGCTCATGATTGGTTGGAAAGATAATCAATATAAACTAGTACAGGAATTTCCTAAGTTACATTCGTTGCATATTATATTAGCTTCACTTAGTGATAATTCTTTTCTGGGAATTACTAATGTGTATGGTCCTCACACTAAGATCGAGAGGAGAATCTTATGAGATGAATGTTCTGATTTTAGGAATCTTTCCCCTAATCTTTGGATAGTAGGGGGAGATTTCAATGTTACTAGGTTCTTAGGGGAGAGATCACCTCGTGAAGGGGATTTCTCTGATATGGAGGAATTCAATGAATTCATTTTAGATAATAATTTGATTGAGATTCTGCTTAACAATAGATCATTTACTTGGTCTAACGTTAGAGATAGTCCGTCTTTTGCTTTATTAGATAGATTTTTTATTAGTACGGAGGTTGATGATAGATTTCCCATTTGTAAAGTAAAGGGTCTACCTTTTATATATTCGGATCATTGTCCTTTAATTCTTTCGTGTGATGCGAATACTTTGATTAGTAACAATTTTAAATTTGAAAAGATGTGGTTATTAGACACTATTTTCATTAAACTTGTTACTGTTAAGTGGAATTCTTTATTCTATTTTAATAATTTGTACAATGGTAATTCTGCGAAGATTTTCGTTTCAAAACTTGGTAAATTGAGATTTTTTCTTAAGAGGTGGAATAAATTTATTTTTGGAAGTGTTAGAATTAAGAAAAACAAGATTTTATGCGAGTTGTTAGATTTAGACAGATTGAGTGAGTTAAGGACTCTTAATATCGTAGAGAGAGAGACTTTTTAATCTTAGAAATGATTTCAATTTGATACTAGATAATGAAGAAACTATGTGGAGGAAAAGATCCCAAGTTCAATGGATTAAGGAGGGGGATAATAACATGAATTTTTTTCATAATGTGGCAAATAAAAGGAGGCGAGATAATTTGATTCACTCTATATTTATTAATGATGAGGAATTGACTATTCAGAGGGATTTAAATGAAGCATTCACTAATTATTATAAACAAATTTTTGGGACTAGGATCAAGAGAAGAATTAACGTTAATTGGAAGGACATCTACCCTAATGATGTAAAGGGAGAGTTAGTAGATTTAGATAAGCTGTTTTCTGAGCAGGAGATTTGGAAGGCTATTTGTGATATGCCTAGTGACAAAGCTCCAGGGCCTGATGGTTTTTCTGTCCTATTTTATAAACAGTTTTGGGAGGTCTTGATATCTGATGTTATTAAATTATTTAATGATTTTTATAGTGGGGATTTATGTCTAGGGAACTTTAATTTTGCTAATGTTATCCTTATTAAGAAGAGAGAGGGTGCAAATTACTAAAAGATTTTAGACCTATCTCTTTAATAAATGTATCAGTTAAGATTATTTGTAAAGTTCTAGCGAATAGGCTTAGTGGGAAGATGAATGATCTTATAGATCATTCACAAACTGCTTTTATTAAAGGTAGACAAATAGTAGATGGAGTGGCAGCGGTTCAGGAGTACATTAATGTATGTGTTAAAAATAATTTTTCATGTGCTATTTTGAAATTAGATTTTGAGAAAGCGTTTGATTCTATTGATTGGGACTACATTTGTGAAGTATGCCTAGCTAGAGGTTTTAGTGTCAGATGGATTAACTGGATAATGCTTTTACTTAGGTCTGGTAGTTCTAATATTGTTGTTAACGGGGTTGTGGGGGAAGAAGATCCAATCTAAGAGGGGTTTTAGACAGGGAGATCCCCTGTCACCTCTTCTATTTAATTTAGCGGCTGATGTTTTCTCTAGAATTCTTAAGAGAGCTGGGAGATTAGGTGTCTTGGGTTATGTTGGTAATGACGAATTTAACAATGAATTATCTATACTCCAATTTGCGGATGATACTTTATTATTTTCTTCTCACCTCCCAAAGCACATTATTGCTCTCAAGTTTATCCTTTATTGTTTTGAGATTTTGTCAGGTCTTAGAATTAATTTTGACAAGAGTTCTGTTATGGTCATTAATGATTTTGGTAATGTTGAGGCTAAGGTTGCTAACACCTTAAACTGTTCCGTTATGAAATTTCCTTTTGATTATTTAGGTTTTAAGATTAGGCCTTCGAAATTAAAGAAGGAGGATTGGTTAGTTATAATTGATAAGATTAATAGTAGACTATCATGTTGGAATAATAGATTGTCTAGAGCAGGTAGATTAGTTTTGGTTAATTCGGTATTATCTGCTATCCCTGCTTATTGGATGTCCGCACATAGATTTCCTCAATGGGTTATAGATAAGATTGATAGAATAAGACGTAATTACCTATGGTGTGGGGGTAGTGATCCTATTTGTAGGGGTTCAAATGTTTAGTAAACTGGGAAGTGTGTTGTAAGGCTAAGAAAGATGGGGGGTTAGGGATCATTAATTTATTTAATTTTAACTCTTCCTTATTAGCCAAATGGTTGTGGAAATTTAGGTGTCCTGTAGTGTCGACAACGTGGAAGGTTATTGTATCTAAATTTTACTATTCAAGAGGGGAGTTCATTGTTGGATCTAGTGGTAGTTGGTATAATAGATTATCTTACTTTTGGAAGTCAGTATTAAAGTGTTTTGACTTTTTTAACTTAGGTTATAAGGTGATTGTCCATTCTGGTAATATGACTTACTTTTGGCATGATAGGTGGATTTCTCATTTACCACTTAAAATTGAATTTAGTGATCTCTTTAATAAATGTAGTTTTAAAAATGCATTGATTAAAGATATTTTTAGAAGAGATTTGGATCCCCCATGGGAGTTTTCTTTTGATAATATCTTAGAAGGGGAAATGTTAAGACAATTAGCTTTACTTTATGCTAAGTTATCATTATATCACATTGATGAGAGTAGGGACTTTATTAGTTGGGGTATGGATAAAAGTCAAGTTTATTCGGTTAATTCTATGTATAAATTTATAAATTTTTCAGGAATCTCATTTTGGCCTTTTAAGTTTATTTGGAAATCTAATTCTCCTCCTAAAGCTAAATTTCTAATGTGGTTAATCACTCATAAGAAACTTAATACGGTTGAGCTTCTTAAGAGAAAGAATATCAAGTGTTATTTTTGTAATCTTTTGAATGAGGATGTTGATCATTTATTTTTCTCATGCAATATCACAAATTTTATATTTAATATGGTTTCAAGGATTTTTCTTTTTGATTGTCCTTATTCTTTCAATTGTTGTGCCGATTATTGGGACTCTTATAGATTTGTTTACAATGGTAGTAAAAGATACATATTAGATTCTTTAGTCACTATCATATGTTGGTTCATTTGGTTCGAGAGAAATCAGAGATTTTTTCATTCTAATTCGGTTTCTATGGATAATTTAATCATTAAAATAGTTTATTTTTGTTTGGGTTGGATGTCTAATTCAAATTACAAGTTATTCGGGAAATTGGGATTTGAAAGCTTATTGATTAAGGTTAGATTCAATTTGAATCTAATTATTAGAATCAGCAGTTTTTTTCGTAATAAATATCGCATTGGTTGTTAATTCCTCTTATTAGTTTTCTCCTTACATTTTTTCTTATACACATATATGTATGGTATATACATATGTATGAATATATATATATATGCTTATATAATATATATATATATATATATATATATATATTTATACATAGATATATTTCCATATATATATATATATATATGTGAAAAATTACTAATAGTTTGTAACGACCCAGAAAATCTGAACCAATTTAAAATTTTTAAATTGGGTAAAATAGTGGATTTTAAATATTTAAAATAAATATTTTAAATAATCACAATGAAAGGTGAGTTTGAATCGACGTTTGAAAACGAATATAATTAATTCTAATTATAAACAAGGCCTGAAATGGCGCTGTAGTTTCAAAAATTGAATTCAAACTTTGTCTGACTGTACCGGGTGCAAAACAAAACGGATTTGAGTAAAACCAAAAATATTTAAATCTGTTAGTGAATATCTTTCTAACGAATCTGAAAAATCGAAGTTTCATAGCGGAAAGCAAAAGTTATGGCCAAATGAATTTTCAGAAAGGTCGCTATGGAATTTATATAGCCCGTGAAATTGGCCATTTTGCAAACGACCTCGGAGTTCGACGAAACCACTTTTGTTGGATCCGGGATGTGAAGTTATTGCTAGGTTTCAAATTTCAGAATTTTTGAAGCTAGTATGTGAGCGTGGCAAAGGAAAATGTGTTTTGGTCAATTACAGTTAAATTGGATCGACCAGAAATGGGCCATTTTGCAAGCGGTCTCAGAATTCGACGAAACTAGTTTTGTTGGGACCGTATCATCAAAACATAGCCAGATTTATTTTTCTGGAATTTTTCGAATTAGTTTTTGGCCCTGGCAAATTGAAATGTACGTTCAAATCAAATATTGAAAGTTATATATTTTAAATTGAAGGAAAACTGACTGAAATAGTTGAATGGGCCTACGAAACACATCCCATTGTGTTCGGAATGGGGGTAAAACGCTAGGGACGACAGTCGTTGGGCTGGAATTGGAGTTCGTGGGAGAAAAGGGCATTTTTGGAAATAATTAAATTAAAAATTTAATATAAAACCCTGGCCCAATCACATCTCGACACATCATCCTTCTCTCTCCCCGTTCTTTCTTCTGAAACCGCCCTGATCGATGACTCTCGAATTCGCCCCTTTCTGACCACATCGCCGCTGCCACGGCCATCTTCAAGATGCGCTACCATTCGGACTCGAAGCGCCTCCTCCTCCTCTTCAAATCCGACCCAAGCTCGACCTCCCCCGTCACCTCCATCGCCAGAATCGAGGCCAAGAAGTTGCCAACTTCCCACCGTCGCCACAGGTGATTCCGACCACCGATCATCACCAAACCACCCTGCGCCGACTCCCCTCTCCTCCCTCTTCCACGTCATCACCTCCGATCATCCAATATCGCTCGGATTTCGCGAAAAATTCAAACCCTTATTTGAACCAACGATGAAGGTGATTTCTTTTTATGATTTAAACACTTTATAGTGTTCCAAGCTTTGAAAAATCATATCTTTTTCATGTGTTGACGAAATTCGATGAAACAGGAGACACCGGGATCGTGAGGACGTCCTTTACATTCTAGAAGAGACCGCATATTTTTCTGAGCCTTCTGCTATTTTTGGTGGAGTGGAACCCAATGTGAGATTTCTAAATTATAAACGATATGGAAAACGACGATATATAAATTATATAATTGATGTATGAGTTATATAAGCGTTGTACACCTCTTGTATAAGCGTTGTATAAGTTGTACGTTCGATGTATAAGTTATATATGCGTTGTAAAAATCATATATGTGTTGAAATAGAAGTGAATTGCTATATATATATATATACATACATACATATATATATATATATATATATATACGCCCCTCATCCACAAACCATGGACGATATTTATTGGTTGTGATTGGTGTGAAAGTTGATTGATAGCGAATGGTTGATTGGAATTGTTTGTGGTTGAAATTGATTGATTGTGGTTGAAAAATACCCGTTTGTGGTTGAGAAATATTTGGTTGAAACCACATAGGATTAGTTTGTGAAAATTAAATAAATATACATGCCGCCTGCGTGCGAACTAGATGCATGATTCCCCATTGTCAAAAACCGCGAGGTTTTAAGGTAGAGCGAGGAGCCGTACTAGGGACGGTCCCGGTTTTAACTACCCTGTCGTTATGCTGCCGAAATTTTGAATAATATTCATGTGTTTGAATTATTTTCATTTGTTGAAACTATATTTATTCGTTGAATAGAAAGCCTTCATGTGTTGAGTCTATATTCATTCGTTGAATTGAAATTCATGTGTTGAATGGTATTCGTGTTTTAAATATAAAAATCACATTTTTATCTATATATACAAACTATAGAAAGCCTTCATGTGTTGAGTCGATATTCATTCGTTGAATTGAAATTCATGTGTTGAATGGTATTCGTGTTTTAAATATAAAAATCACATTTTTATCTATATATACAAACTATAGAAAACCTTCATTTGTTGAATCGATATTCATTCGTTGAATTGAAATTCATGTGTTGAATGGTATTCGTGTTTTAAATATAAAAATCACCTTTTTATCGATTTATATAAACTATAGAAAACCTTCATGTTTTGAATCGATATTCATTCGTTGAATTGAAATTCATGTGTTGAATGGTATTCATATTTTGAAAGAAATTGTTTTATAATAAAAATCCCATTTTTAACATCAATATGAAATGTATAAAATAATCTTGTCTTGAAATAAATTGTTTTATAATAAAAATCCTATTTTTGTCACCTATATTAACTATATAAAATAGTAGTGTTTTGAAATAAATTGTTTCACATTAAAAATCACATTTTTATTATATACATGAATTGTTAAAAATAGTGAAGTGTTGAAATAGAAGACAGTTAGATAAAAATATATTTTTTATCAAAAGTATGAAAAGAATATAGCTTTGAAATCGAAGAATCGATATAGATATATAAGTGGAATTGAAATATATCGAAAAACAAAGCTGCAGTTCGTATTTTGAAACTGTGATTTCAAACGATTAGTGTGGGAGATCCGACCATCGGAATTTCCTGAAATCGCAACCGTTGGGTTCGCTTTGGAAATATCTTTCCAACGGCACCAACTTTGTAAAAATCCGACAGTTGGATTGTCTGAAATGTTTAATTCAAATCTGAAGAAAAACAGCGCCAGAATCGGTTATATTTATATATATATAAATATAATTATATATAATCGAATAACGACGCTGCAGTTCGTATTTTGAAATCGAAACTTCAAACGATTATACCGGGAGATCCGACCGTCGGATTTTCCCGAAACTTGAACTGTTGGATTCGTTTTGAAAAGATCTTTCTAATGATTTAAATTTTGTGAAGATCCAACGGTTGGATTTTCAGATATGTGTAAATCAAATCTGAAGAAAAACAGCGCCACGGCCGCGTTATGGCCTGAAGCGTCGTTTTGAATAAATTGGCTATTTTAAAATAAATAAAAATAGCGATAAATCATTATAAAATATCATAAACGATATGGATGTGACATTTAGAAATTAACTGAAGGTTAGCTAAGTCGAATGGTTTCCTGGATTTTGATCTGATGTTGGTTTCGGCCTTCGGGGTTAATATTTGGGAAATCATTCTCTTACTGATTGACGGTTAGTGACTAATGAATTTAAATGATGCGTATGTAGTGTTTATGTAGCACGTGTTTATTATATATGCGAGTTGCTCAGAAAGACCGGGTTTATCCCATTCTGAATAACTGAATCGACAATAAGAAATCGAAGATGAAGACGGTGGTCGAAGACCGGAGATCTTCACCTCGTTTGGATGGTAACCGAGGTCCTGATTAAGAGGCATCCCAAAATATGGATAATGAGTGGTGATCGTCCAGACGTACGTGGTGATCGGTGGGTTTGCGAGGTATATAGTGCCTCCGGTTTCGTTCAGACCCAGAACGGACTTGCAAATGGACAGTGTGTCTGACATTGGAATTTATTCTGTGTGATTGATAGCCATCAGTTGCTTGGTGTGAATTGCCTGTGTGGCATGCTAAGATGCAGTAATCAGGGCTTCTGTTGAAAAGCAAAGTCTTGTGGTGAGGATCAAAGCACCGCCTGTGTGGCGTAGCTTTGTGTATAACGTGAAATCGCGAGCCTCACACCCCGGTATGAACTAGAAACGGGAGAGCACCTTAGGGAGGACATGCGTTTCTTTCTAGTTAGAAGTGGCGTCAGTGGTTTTACATGCCCTGACGAGTTTGACTTATGTGGTTGTTGCTGTTGCGAGGCGCCTCGGTTTGATCGGATGATCCGGGTCCGATGGAGTCATTCGTTGGCTCATTTACGCCCCAAGGGGCGGGGAAACGTATTGTTCAGGAATTTTAATCCACATCGGTGGACCGGCCCTGACGATCCTAGGGTCACTCGAGCTCTGATCCTGCGGCTCGGGCTAGAGAGTCGTGAAGTCGGTAAGGACTATCTTTTGCATTGGTTCATGACGGAAATCCAATTTCCAAATACGTGACTGTGCGGTTTTGATTGTATACCTATATATGGCGACATAGTGGTATGGGGCATTAATGCCGTCTATGATTGATTGTTATGACTGAAATTGTTTTTGAAACATATAAACACTAGTAATAATATCAAATGCTTTTGTTTTATTCGTATCAATCATATTTTGGCCATTATAAGGTAAAAACTCAATCCTCCGGTTTGCGTTGCATTGTGTGATGGGAACTGAGTCTTATAATGGCTTCATTTTTATAAAAAGCATTGCGATGTTTAAAAGAATGATTTGTTTTAAAGCACTGGCAATCCAATGGAGTAAACCCGTTCCCTGAAAGTGGCGTGGTCCTGTGATTAGCCTTATTTCAAATGTGTTGAGTAGATTTCTCATACCAGTCCCATGACTGACTCGTAGTTTGTTTCACTTTCAAACTCGGGTGCCCCTTTTTCTACACGGGCAGCCTTGTATTCAGGTTTTAACTGGCTTTCTCTGGATAGCTGGAGCTGAAGATGGATTCTATTATTTATCTCTTTTTATGTTGTTCAGCTTCTATTGTACATATTTTGTTCGTTTCCGCTGTAGACATTTATGTATAGCTGAACTGTATTTGTACTAAGTATGATCCTGTATACTGTGTAACTCTGATGGTTACGTTTATCCAGTATATTCTATTGTGCATTATCTGGTGTATTTATTTAATTTTGTTCTGCTATTATCTGTTTATGTGTTATATTCCACGGATTACCCTTGCCACCGTCAGTACGGGGTTTGGGGTCGTCTCATTTGGTATCAGAGCTTTGGTTAAGCTTAGTTCTGGAATATAACATATTAACGAACTCGTCAGAAATAGAACCAGTAGTGTTCTAGGACGAGTAACTCATTATAGATAGGATCAGTAATATCCTAGTAAGAGTACAACAGAATCAGAACAACTCGTTAGAGATGGGGTCAGAAGTGCCTCAGAACGAGTCGAGAGTTATATGTTTGTAAATAACGTATTTGTGATTATATATATAGTCTGGTTTTAGAAATATAATTTTTGAATATATAAAAGATATATATTTGAAAGTTAAAAACAATTTGATTGTTGTTTGTGTTGTGTGATAGTAGATTTGATTAATTAAATTATTAAAACGATAGCTAATTTAATGAATAATAGAAAAATGGTAGAATTTACTCATTTATATTACACATTGAACTGATTAGAAAATAAATAGAAATATATACATGTGCATTATATATGTTTGAACAGGTAATTGGATAGCTGTTGAGTAAAGATTTTATTTGCGTGCCTGACAAATAGGTAAACCTTAATGAGTTGGATGCGAAATATTATTATATCAACTCCTGTGAATGCCATTGGTTGCGGAGTGCTGGTTATTCTGTGTGTAATAATAAACGTCGCCATAGGATAGTAACAATTAATTTTGAACTACATTACATGGCATACTTCTGAAGATAGGCATACTTCATCATATACCACATAAGCATTTGGAGCTTGTGTGACGAGGTGGAAGATTTACCATACGAGTGAGAGGCTTGTATGGCGATGACTATATTTTACAGGTTGAACTGATGACTGATATGGACTATTTAAATTGTAACGATAAAATTGCCAGATTAATAAAAACCCCACACGGGTCTGGAGTTGACAATAGTCACGTCTCTCTACTTATTAGATACAGCACATGGACTATTTATTTCTCACACGGGACGAGGTGACGAGGATTTATCCTCTAGAGCATTTAAAATACACACTCCCTCAGGCTTTGACAGGGTGACGAGAATTTATTCTTTGGAGTTATTATCTATACACGCTCCCATGTAAACACCAGAATATATCACTATAAATATGTGTATGCTTATTAGGATTTATTGGGTACCTAATACGGCCCAATAAATTTCCAAACCTCTCCCCATACAAAGGAGGTTATGGCGAAATTTTTCGAAAATTCCGGGTGTTATCCAAATTTTTGAAGAATTTGAAAATTCTCAGAAACTGAAAAGTTAGAGAATGGAAGCCAGATTGAACGTAGAGTTGATTAATCAAAACAATTTCGACTTTGTTCCTTTTCGGGGACGAAAAGTTTTAAGTGGGGGAGATTGTAACGACCCAGAAAATCTGAACCAATTTAAAATTTTTAAATTGGGTAAAATAGTGGATTTTAAATATTTAAAATAAATATTTTAAAGACTCACAATGAAAGGTGAGTTTGAATCGACGTTTGAAAACAAATATAATTAATTCTAATTATAAACAAGGCCTGAAATGGCGCTGTAGTTTCAAAAATTGAATTCAAACTTTGTCTGACTGTACCGGGTGCAAAACAAAACGGATTTGAGTAAAACAAAAAATATTTAAATCTGTTAGTGAATATCTTTCTAACTAATCTGAAAAATCAAAGTTTCATATCGGAAAGCAAAAGTTATGGCCAAATGAATTTTCAGAAAGGTCGCTAGGGAATTTATATAGCCCGTGAAATTGGCCATTTTGTAAACGACCTCGAAATTCGACGAAACCACTTTTGTTGGATCTGGGATGTGAAGTTATTGCTAGGTTTCAAATTTCAGAATTTTTGAAGCTAGTATGTGAGTGTGGCAAAGGAAAACGTGTTTTGGTCAATTATAGTTAAATTGGATCGACCAGAAATGAGCCATTTTGCAAACGGTCTTAGAATTCGGCGAAACTAGTTTTGTTGGGACCGTATTGTCAAAACATATCCAGATTTATTTTTCTGTAATTTTTCGAATCAGTTTGTGGCCCTGGCAAATTGAAATGTACGTTCAAATCAAATATTGAATGTTACATATTTTAAATTGAAGGAAAACTGACTGAAACAGTTGAATGGGCCTACGAAACACATCCCATTGTGTTCGGAATGGGGGTAAAACGCTAGGGACGACAGTCGTTGGGCTGGAATTGGAGTTCGTGGGAGAAAAGGGCATTTTGGAAATAATTAAATTAAAAATTTAATATAAAACCCTGGCCCAATCACATTTCAACACATCATCCTTCTCTCTCCCCGTTCTTTCTTCTGAAACCCCCCTGATCGACGACTCTCGACTTCGCCCCTTTCTGATCACGTCGCCACCGCCACGACCATCTTCAAGCCGCGCCACCACTCGGACTCGAAGCGCCTCCTCCTCCTCTTCAAATCCGACCCAAGCTCGACCTCCCCCGTCACCTCCATCGCCAGAATCAAGGCCAAGAAGTCACCAACTTCCCACCGTCGCCATAGGTGATTCCGACCACCGATCATCACCAACCACCCTGCGCCGACTCCCCTCTCCTCCCTCTTCCACGTCATCACCTCCGATCAACCCAATATCGCTCGGATTTCGCGAAAAATTCAAACCCTTGTTTGAACCAACGGTGAAGGTGATTTCTTTATATGATTTAAACACTTTATAGTGTTCCAAGCTTTGAAAAATCATATCTTTTTCATGTGTTGACGAAATTCGATGAAACAGGAGACACCGGGACCGTGAGGACGTCCTCTACATTATAGAAGAAACCGCATATTTTTCTGAGCCTTCTGCTATTTTTGGTGGAGTGGAACCCAATGTGAGATTTCTAAATTATAAACGATATGGAAAACAACGATGTATAAATTATATAATCGATGTATGAGTTATATAAGCGTTGTACACCTCTTGTATAAGCGTTGTATAAGTTGTACGTTCGATGTATAAGTTATATATGCGTTGTAAAAATTATATATGTGTTGAAATAGAAGTGAATTGCTATATATATATATATATATATACGCCCCTCGTCCACAAACCATGGACGATATTTATTGGTTGTGATTGGTGTGAAAATTGATTGATAGCGAATGGTTGATTGGAATTGTTTGTGGTTGAAATTGATTGATTGTGGTTGAAAAATACCCGTTTGTGGTTGAGAAATATTTGGTTGAAACCACATAGGATTAGTTTATGGAAATGAAATAAATATACATGTCACCTGCGTGCGAACTAGATGCATGATTCCCCATTGTCAAAAACCGCGAGGTTTTAAGGTAGAGCGAGGAGCCGTACTGGGGACGGTCCCGGTTTTAACTACCCTGCTGTTATGCTGCCGAAATTTTGAATAATATTCATGTGTTTGAATTATTTTCATTTGTTGAAACTATATTTATTCGTTGAATAGAAAGCCTTCATGTGTTGAGTCAATATTCATTCGTTGAATTGAAATTCATGTGTTGAATGGTATTTGTGTTTTAAATATAAAAATCACATTTTTATCTATATATACAAACTATAGAAAGCCTTCATGTGTTGAGTCGATATTCATTCGTTGAATTGAAATTCATGTGTTGAATGGTATTCGTGTTTTAAATATAAAAATCACATTTTTATCTATATATACAAACTATAGAAAACCTTCATGTGTTGAATCGATATTCATTCGTTGGATTGAAATTCATGTGTTGAATGGTATTCGTGTTTTAAATATAAAAATCACCTTTTTATCGATTTATATAAACTATAGAAAACCTTCATGTGTTGAATCGATATTCATTCGTTGAATTGAAATTCATGTGTTGAATGGTATTCATATTTTGAAAGAAATTGTTTTATAATAAAAATCCCATTTTTAACATCAATATGAAATGTATAAAATAATCTTGTTTTGAAATAAATTGTTTTATAATAAAAATCCTATTTTTATCACCTATATTAACTATATAAAATTGTCGTGTTTTGAAATAAATTGTTTTACATTAAAAATCACATTTTTATTACATACATGAATTGTTAAAAACAATGAAGTATTGAAATAGAAGACAGTTGGATAAAAATATAATTTTTATAAAAAGTATGGAAAGAATATAGCTTTGAAATCGAAGAATCGATATAGATATATAAGTGGAATTGAAATATATCGAAAAACGAAGCTGCAGTTCGTATTTTGAAATAGTGATTTCAAACGATTAGTGTGGGAGATCCGACCATCGGATTTTCCTGAAATCGCAACCGTTGGGTTCGCTTTGGAAATATCTTTCCAACGGCACCAACTTTGTAAAAATCCGACGGTTGGATTGTCTGGAATGTTTAATTCAAATCTGAAGAAAAACAGCGCCAGAATTGATTATATATATATATATATATATAATTATATATAATCGAATAACGACGCTGTAGTTCGTATTTTGAAATCGAAACTTTAAATGATTATACCGGGAGATCCGACCGCCGGATTTTCCCGAAATTGGAACCGTTGGATTCGTTTTGAAAAGATCTTTCTAATGATGTAAATTTTGTGAAGATCCAACGGTTAGATTTTCAGATATGTGTAAATCAAATCTGAAGGAAAACAGCGCCACGGCCGCGTTATGGCCCGAAGCGTCGTTTTGAATAAATTGGCTATTTTAAAATAAATAAAAATAGCGATAAATCATTATAAAATATCATAAACGATATGGATGTGACATTTAGAAATTAACTGAAGGTTAGCTAAGTCGAATGGTTTCCTGGATTTTGATCTGATGTTGGTTTCGGCCTTCGGGGTTAATATTTGGGAAATCGTTCTCTTACTGATTGACGGTTAGTGACTAATGAATTGAAATGATGCGTATGTAGTGTTTATGTAGCACGTGTTTATTATATACGTGAGTTGCTCTGAAAGACCGGGTTTATCCCATTCTGAATAACTGAATCGACGATAAGAAATCGAAGATGAAGACGATGGTCGAAGACCGGAGATCTTCACCTCATTTGGATGGTAACCGAGGTCCTGATTGGGAGGCATCCCAAAATATGGATAATGAGTGGTGATCGTCCAGACGTACGTGGTGATCGATGGGTTTGCGAGGTATATAGTGCCTCCGGTTTCGTTTAGACCCAGAACGGACTTGCAAATGGACAGTGTGTCTGACATTGGAATTTATTCTGTGTGATTGATAGTCATCAGTTGCACGGTGTGAACTGCCTGTGTGGCATGCTAAGATGCAGTAATCAGGGCTTCTATTGAAAAGCAAAGTCTTGTGGTGAGGATCAAAGCACCGCCTGTGTGGCGTAGCTTTGTGTATAACGTGAAATCGCGAGCCTCACACCCCGGTATGAACCAGAAACGGGAGAGGACCTCAGGGAGGACATGCGTTTCTTTCTGTTTAGAAGTGGCGTCAGTGGTTTTACACGCCCTGACGAGTTTAACTTATGTGGTTGTTGCTATTGCGAGGCGCCTCGGTTTGATCGGACGATCCGGGTCTGATGGAGTCATTCGTTGGCTCATTTACGCCCCAAAGGGCGGGGAAACGTATTGTTCAGGAATTTTAATCCACATCGGTGGACCGGCCCTGACGATCCTAGGGTCACTCGAGCTCTAATCCTGTGGCTCGGGCTAGAGAGTCGTGAAATCGATAAGAACTATCTTTTGCTTTGGTTCATGTCGGAAATCCAATTTCCAAATACGTGACTGTGCGGTTTTGATTATATACCTATATATGGCGACATAGTGGTATGGGGCATTAATGCCGTCTATGATTGATAGTTATGATTAAAATTGTTTTTGAAACATATAAACACTAGTAATAATATCAAATGCTTTTGTTTTATTCGTATCAATCATATTTTGGCCATTATAAGGTAAAAACTCTATCCTCCGGTTTGCGTTGCATTGTGTGATGGGAACTGAGTCTTATAATGGCTTCATTTTTATAAAAAGCATTGCGATGTTTAAAAGAATGATTTGTTTTAAAGCACTGGCAATCCAATGGAGTAAACCCGTTCCCCGAAAGTGGCGTGGTCCTGTGATTAGCCTTATTTCAAATGTGTTGAGTAGATTTCTCATACCAGTCCCATGACTGACTCGTAGTTTGTTTCACTTTCAAACTCGGGTGCCCCTTTTTCTACACGGGCAGCCTTGTATTCAGGTTTTAGCTGGCTTTCTCTGGATAGCTGGAGCTGAAGATGGATTCTATTATTTATCTCTTTTTATGCTGTTCAGCTTCTATTGTATATATTTTGTTTATTTCCACTGTAGACATTTATGTATAGCTGAACTGTATTTGTACTAACTATGATCCTGTATACTGTGTAACTCTGATGATTACGTTTATCCAGTATATTCTATTGTGCATTATCTGGTGTATTTATTTAATTCTGTTCTGCTATTATCTGTTTATGTGTTATATTCCACGGATTACCCTTACCACCATCAGTACGGGGTTTGGGATCGTCTCATAGTTTGTCGAGCTTTTTGCAGATTTAGGTTGTTGATTAACAGGAAGTGCTTAGCGGATAGCTGGATGGATTGGTAGCAGTTGTTGTGAGAGATGTTTGATACTGTTAGATTTAGAGTGCTGTATTTTGGTTGTACTTGGTTACCTTTGGCTATTTTGATGTGCTTTGTGTGTGTTGGAGTAGATATACTTTAATACCGGGTGGTGGCCTTGCCGGAATTCGATATTAAAGTATGATGGGCAGTGGTTTATCCGGAGCTCATCTATCTACCTCCTCTACATTTATATAGCAGAGTATGGTATTATGTAGTTGGATTTTGTTGTTTTTGATTACATACATACATACATATATATATATATATATATATATATGTGTGTGTGTGTGTGTGTGCTCTCTTCTTCTCAGAAGATCACACATTTTGTTGTCAAAATAAAAATAAAAAAAATAACCTTGAATCTACAAATCTGACGCTAAACGAATGAAAGAAATCCTAATAATTCATATTCATAGAATTTACCTCCCGTGGACAAGAAATTTGAACACCTATATCGTAGATCTATATTCTTTGTCTACAAATCTTGAATCAGAAATCCTAAAACTAATATTTTTATTTCTGAAAGATTTGGAGAAGAAAGAAAATGGAAGAGCCATAGCGTCATCTCAAAAAATGGGAGTTGAGATCTAGGCTCTATTAGTTTATTTATAGGTGTACAGAAGATTCTGGTTCGTCGAATTAAATATATTATAATCCGAGTCGTGAAAATCGAAAATTTAACGTTGGTTCACTAAGCAATGGGTCGACCTGGACCCTTGATGGGTCGACCCGGCTTTAGGGTGGGTCGACCCACGTATGGTCTGGGTTGACCCACTATCTGGCCCACTAACGTTAATTCTACAGAAATTAATTTTTTGTTTTACGTTGGCTGTAACTGTTCAACAACAGAAATTATATCGAATTAGAAATCTGCCACACGAATTATCGTGATAATAACCGCAAGCACACGGTATATAATTGTTAATATGTGGCGAATACGGGTCCATTCGTAAGGAAAGAATTAATTTTAAATTTTACTCAATCAAATTAAACCGATATCGAGATAGATGTTAGCTACAACTGCAACCAAACTAACAAAAGTAGATAGATAAAAATATAAGATTTAAATGTCAATTTAGGGATGATTCTACTCTCTAGATCACATTGTTCAACAACATATGAAATCATGATCTCTTCAATTTGGTCATTAGTTAGTTTAATCGACGTGTTTATCTTAAGTATGACCTATTAATTAGCTCAACATTAGCAATCACACAATAAAACACCTCTTAACCACTTACTAACTTCTATGAAAAATGACAACTATATTGAAAATAAAATCTATTTTAAGCGTGGCCTATTAACTATTAATTAGAAACATAGGCCATCAAATTTTGATAATAGTTTCGCTTTATTGTCATAATCATATTTAGATGAGAATGCAATTTGTGAATAATGTGTTTAAGCATAGTCTATTTGCTATAAACAACATAGACTATCAAATTCAATCAAGAAACAAAAATTAACATAAACAACTATTGCTCCATTAAGCACTTAAAGAGATCAACAATCCAATTATGTTAAAGCTACATGATTAGAGAGCTACAATACCCCTAAATTGAGGGGTTTAGCTTCTCATACCTGTTATCCTATCAATGATTGTAGCTTGCAACATGAAACAAAGGAAAAAGAGAGAAAAAACTATTCTACCTGCATGATATAAAGAGAGATATACACTATAACATAAAGAACAATAATTAGAAAGCACTAATTAACATTGCGTAAAAGAAAATTACATGGAAAGAAAAAATGGCTAAGTAGTCATGGAAAAGAAACTACACTCCTAAACTAAGTAGAGAATGAAGAATCCTAATGAATGGATGCTACATGAACATAATGAGATTTTTTTGCGAGGCTAAAACCCTAATCCTTATCTTTTTCTGGGGAACCACCTAAACTACCCCTCTCATGTAGAAGCTCGTAAGTCATTTGCACCAATTAATCACCAATTAAGTGTATATGACAGAATAATGGCCATGTGCATGTGTATTTAATCCTCGTTTGCTTCTAATTGTACTTCAAAGTAAGTAGGTAGGGGGGCCTCCATGACCCATGAAATGAATTATTTCAATCTCCATTCCTTGTATTCACTTTGTGCATGCATATCTGCAATAACCCGGAAATCTGGGCCAGTTTAAAATTTTTATTTTGGCAATTTTAGCGAATTTTGATTTTAAATAATATCGACGAGAAATTTATTTTGAATATAATTCGAACGTATATATTTATATAGATCGTCGTTAGAATATAAATATTTATTTATATTTATAAAAGGGATTGAAAATGGCGCGGTAGTTCGATAATTCGATTTCAAACTTCAATTGAATGTACCGGGTGCAAAACAATCCGGATTTTAGTGAAACCAAAAATAATAGGATCTATTTGAGAATATCTTTCCAACGAATCCGAAAAATTGAGATTTCATAGCGGGAATCAAAAGATATGTCCAGTTGAAAATTCTGAATAGTCGCTATGGAATTCAGGCCCTTAAAAATGGAAATTTTGCAAACGACCTCGGATTTCGACGAAACCACTTTTGTTGGGTCCGTGATGTCAAGTGATTACTAGATTCCAAATTTCATAATTTTTTCGAATCAATATGTGAGCGTGGCAAAGGAAAACGCGTTTGACCATTTCAGTTGAATTTGATCGACTGGAAAATGGTCATTTTTCAAACGGTCTCAGAATTCGACGAAACTAGTTTTGTTAGGACCGTATCGTCAATACGAAGCTAGAAAATATTTTTCTGGAATTTTTAAAGTTCGTATGTGACCCCGGTGAATTGAAATGCGCGTTCAAATTCAATATATAGAGTTGTATGTTGATTTTGACAAAAATTGATTGTAACAGCCGAATCAGCTTACGATAAATATTCCATTGTGTTCGGAATGGGGGTAATTAGCTATGGACGACAGGCGGTGGACCTCGTTTTGAGGTCGAAAATAAAAGTTGCTTTTTGGTGGAAAATAAAATAATTAAATAAAAAAAATACCCTCCCCTCTCCTTAACTACCCAGGCCCCCCGATTCCTTTTAAAATAAAAAAAAAGAAGAAGAGGATGGAGGGGCGCGAGCGGCCTCCTCCACGCCGCTGCCACCGCCTAAGGCGGCGCCGTCCACCAGAACCCCCCCTTCTTCATTCGATTCCCCCCTTTTTTCCTAGTTCGAATCCCGTCGCCTTCAATCCCTCCCACCACCGCCGCCAGAGGCTGGCGCACCCCTTCCCCCCCTCCCCAGCTTCTCCCGCTCCTCTCTCTTCGCGAACCCTCCACCGCGAAGCACCCACCTCCCTCGCGCCTAGCCGCCACCACCAGGCTGGCGAAGCCCCCCTGCTGCGCCGCCCCTCCTTCTTCTTCCCCCTCCTCCCCTGTTCCTACTCGACGCCATGAAGCCCCCCCCAGTCCCGAACCCGCGCAGATCTTCACCCCCCCTCTGCGAAAACAAAAGTAAGTCCATTCACTTTTATATATATTTATTTGTTCAATATGGTTAGTTTTAAATCAGGTTAAAAATCAGTTTTTAAGGGGAAGAAAGCTTTGTATTTTTAGTTAAACAAAGTTTGAATTTTTCTAGAAGTAGAATAGATTTTTGTTGATAAAAAGGTTTGATTTTGAACTTCGTAGAGATTCGATTTTTAACATCTTAATGAAGGGTTTTATAGTGACGAAGTAAAAATTCGATTTTTATATATTGAATAGCGAAGTAAAAATTCGATTTTTATATATTGAATAGCGAAGTAAAAATTCGATTTTTATATATTGAATAGCGAAGTAAAAATTCGATTTTTATATATTGAATAACAAAGTAAAAATTCGATTTTTATATATTGAATAGCAAAGTAAAAATTCGATTTTTATATATTGAATAGCAAAGTAAAAATTCGATTTTTATATATTGAATAGCGAAGTAAAATTTTGATTTTTCTATATTGAATAGCATAGTAAAAATTCGATTTTTATATATTGAATAGCAAAGTAAAAATTCGATTTTTACATATGTAGAGGATACGGGCAAAGAAAGTGACAAGAGGCAAGAACGACGAAGATTTCTACATAAGAAGAGTCGAGGCGTTGGATTAGCTATCAGTGAGAATTTCTCACCTTTATTTTGTTTTTCTAGTTAAAATATATACTAGGATGCAGACGGTGTTTAGTAGCACCCGACACCCGTCGTCCACAGACCATGGACGGCTTGTATGCTTGGTTGTTTGATTTTGATGTGTAGTTGATTGTGTGATGTGATGTGAAACGAAATAAAATATTTTATAGTGGAAAATATTTTATAGTTAAAAATAAATTTTTTAACGTGTATATGAAATGAAATAAATTAATATGAACAAACCGAACAGTTTGTTTATATACACACATTTGACTGATATTGATTGGGACGATAAATTTTACACATCGCCCAACTGCACAAATAAAATCTGTGTTTGATTGTTTGAAACCCCACACGGGTATCGGGATGATATTTGACATACACTAATCCCGATTGTTTAGTTGTATGTCGATCGATTGATTGACAGACTGTTATAAGCGTTGAATATTTATATTTGATGCTTATACAGTGTAGAATGCACTTTGGATGATGGTTGATTATTCATCGTTGTTATTGTTTACATGTGTTGTAGAAAATCCATATAATTAACATTATATGGTAATTGATTGGGCCTCATTCCAGTTTTGAATAAGAAATATTTGAAAGGAAATATTTGAAATAGAATATTTGAAAATAGGAATATATGAAGCCGTGTTGATTAGATTGACGCCATTTTGACGTGAATGATATTTATATCGATTTTACTCATTCTATAATGAATATCGAAGTAACAACCCGAAAATCTGGGCTAGTTTAAAAATTTTATTTTGGCAATTTTAGCGAATTTTGATTATTTAAAATGAATTATTTTAAATAAAATCGACGAGAAATATATTTTGAATATAATTCGAACGTATATATTATATACGCCGTCGCTAGAATTTAAATAATTATATATAATTATAAAAGGAATTGAAAATGGCGCGGTAGTTTGATAATTCGACTTCAAACTTCAATTGAATGTACCGGGTGCAAAACAAACCTGATTTTAGCGAAACCAAAAACATTAGGATCTAATTGTGAATATCTTTCCAACGAATCCGAAAAATCGAAATTTCATAGTGGGAATCAAAAGATATGTCCAGTTGAAAATTCTGAATAGTCGCTATGGAATCCAAGCCCTTAAAAATGGAAATTTTGCAAATGACCTCGGATTTCGACGAAACCACTTTTGTTGGATCCGCAGTGTCAAATTATTGTTAGATTCCAAATTTCATAATTTTTCGAATCAATATGTGAGCGTGCCAAAGGAAAATGCGTTTGACCACTTTTAGTTGATTTTAATCGACTGGAAAATGGCCATTTTTCCAGCGGTCTCAGAATTCGACGAAATTAGTTTTGTTAGGACCGTATCGTCAACATGAAGCTAGAAAATATTTTTCTGGAAATTTTAGAGTTTGTATGTGACCCCTGTAAATTGAAATACGCGTTTAAATTCAATATATAGAGTTATATGTTGATTTTAATGGAAACTGGTCGAAACGGTCGAATCAGCTTGCGATACATATCCCATTGTGTTCAGAATGGGGGTAAAACGCTATGGATGACAGGCGGTGGGCCTCGTTTTGAGGTCGAAAATAAAAGTTGCTTTTTGGTGGAAAATAAAATAATAAAATAATAAATTAAAGCTTTCTCCCTCTCTCTCTCTCTTCTTCCTTTATTTGCCCCCCCCCCCCCGATTTCATTTTACAGAAAAAAGGAAACCCCGATCGATAGAGCGCCCCCCCAATCGATCGACGTGCCGCCATGCACCCCCCTTTTCTGATCGATGCGCCACCATACGCCCCCCCTCTCGACGCTCGCCCCCTGCTTCTCTCTCCTCTCCCCAATTGTAAGGCCAGCGCCAAAACTCCCCTGAGCCCACGAAGCCCTAGCCGCGACCTTCGTTGAGACTCCGCCCTCTTGCGCGACCACCTCGGACGCCACTCCCCGCCCCCAAACCTTGCTGTAAGTATTTTATTTACTTGCTTTTGCTTATTTAGTGTAGACAGTTTAAAAGGAAGAATCAGTTTTTATTATCATAGAATGATTTTTATTTATTTTAAAGCAAAGATTTTTATCATCACAAAGATGGGATTTTTATGAAACTAAAAACGTGATTCGTATCCATACAAAGATTTGATTTTTAACATTAAAAAGGTTCGATTTTTATAGTAGGAAAAAATAAAGATATGATTTTTATATAGTGGCGATAATAAAAATAAGATTTTTATTATTTGTAGAAGTTAAAAATATAATCTTTTATATTGTAGAAGGATAAAAATATGATTTTTATATTTTTAAAGTATTAAAAATATAATCTTTATTATGTAGAAGATGTAAAAAATATGATTTTTGTTTATGCAGAGAATTAAAAATATAATTTTTACATGATAGGAATATTAGAAATATCATCTTTGAATTTGAAAAGGCGAAATCTTTATATTTAAGAAGGCGAGATCTTTATATAGAGAATGACGACGAAAAAAAATAGAATTTTTATCTCTATGATAATGATTGTAAAAATTCGATTTTTATCCATATAGTGTGATTGTAAAAATTCGATTTTTATCCATATAGTGTGATTGTAAAAATTCGATTTTTATCCATATAGCGTGATTGTAAAAATTCGATTTTTATCCATAAAGCGTGATTTTAAAAATTCGATTTTTATCCATATAGCATGATTGTAAAAATTCGATTTTTATCCATATAACGTGATTGTAAAAATTCGATTTTTGTCCATATAGCGTGATTGTAAAAATTCAATTTTTATCCATATAGCGTGATTGTAAAAATTCGATTTTTATCCATATAGCGTGATTGTAAAAATTCGATTTTTATCCATATAGCGTGATTGTAAAAATTCGATTTTTATCCATATAGCGTGATTGTAAAAATTCGATTTTTATCCATATAGTGTGATAGTAAAAAATTCGATTTTTATATATTGAATAGCGAAGTAAAAACAGAATTTTTATTGAATAGCGAAGTAAAAAGTTCGATTTTTAAATATATGAAGTGATTATAAAAATATGATTTTTAAATTGAAAGTGAACAAATAAAAATGTGATTTTTTTTTATTTTAAAGACATCAGTATATAAAAATGTGATTTTTATATATGCAGCGGCTACGGGCAACGAAAGCGACAAAAGGCGAGAATGGCGAAGATTTCTATAAATGAAGTGTCGAGATGATTGGGATAGCTATCGGTGAGAACTTCTCACTCAAATTTCCTTTTCTAGTTATATATATATACTAGGATGCAGACGGTGTTTAGTAGCACCCGACACCCGTCATCCACAGACCATGGATGACTTGTTTGTTTAATTGTTTGGTTGTGTAGTTGGTTAGATTATTTGGTTTGAGTTGAATTGTTTGGTGAAATGGTAATGGATTGGGCCTCATTCCAATTTAGAAAATAAAGAATACTATAAAATAAAGGTTCATCTGTTGACAGTACTCATCCGTTGAGATTAGTCATGTGTTGAACGAAATATTTTAACAATAAAACTTACATCTTTATCATATATGAAATTAGAAATCAACTGAAAAATAGATGAAATGAGTGGTCTCCTGGATATTGATCTGATGTTGGTTTCGGCCTTCGGGGTTAATATTCAGGGAATCGTTCTCTTACTAATTTACGGTTGGAGTCTGATTTTAAATCAAACGATAGATACCATAATTTTTTATAAAATATAATAAATAACAAAAATAGTCACATATGGACAATACTCATTCGCTGAGATTAGTCGTGTGTTGACAAAAATATTGACTCAGGTATTGAATAGAATAAATATTCATTTGTTGAATAGAATAACAGAATTATTGAAATATATAAAGCCGTGTTGATTAGATATGCGCTATTTTGATGCGAACGATATTTATATCGATTATATTCGAAACGAATTTGATTTGAATATAAAACGAACTTGAATTAAATCGAATAGAAAACCAATTTGAATTGAATTGAAAACGAATTTGATTTGAATTGAATTGAAAACGAATTTGATTTGAATTGAAAACGAATTTGAATTGAATTGAATAGAAAACCAATTTGAATTGAATTGAAAACGAATTTGAATTGTATCGAATAGAAAACCAATTTGAATTGAATTGAAAACGAATTTGATTGGAATTGAATAGAATAGAAAACCAATCTGAATTTGAATATAAAATGAACTTGAATTGAATCGAATAGAAAACCAATTTGAATTGAATTGAAAACGAATTTGATTTGAATTGAATTGAAAACGAATTTGATTTGAATTGAAAACGAATTTGAATTGAATTGAATAGAAAAACAATTTGAATTGAATTGAAAACGAATTTGAATTGAATCGAATAGAAAACCAATTTGAATTGAATTGAAAACGAATTTGATTTGAATTGAATTGAATAGAAAACCAATTTGAATTGAACTGAAAACGAATTCCAATTGAATCGAATAGAAAACCAATTTGAATTGAATTGAAAACGAATTTGATTTGAATTGAATTGAAAATGAATTTGATTTGAATTGAATTGAAAACGAATTTGAATTGAATTGAATAGAAAACCAATTTGAATTGAAACGAATTTGAATTGAATCGAATAGATAACCAATTTGAATTGAATAGAAAACGAATTGAATTCGAATTGAATTGAAAATGAATTAAAATGAATTCAAATTGAATTGAGATTTGAATTGAATAGAAACGAATTTTAAAACGAATTTTTAAGGAGAAATTCAATTTTGATTTGAATTGGAAATAGAAGTTGAAATGTTTTTGAAACGAATTTAAAACTATTCATGAAATTTGTTTAAATAGAAATCGACGAAATATTTATTATATATATTATATATATAATATAATGGCCTGAATAGAACGCGCCGCGCCGCGGCAGTTCGTGAATTTTGACCATTTATTTCAAACGGACATTACGGGAGATCCGACCATCGGATTCTCTTAAAACTGGAACCGTTGGGTTCGTATCGAAAAGAGCTTTCTAACGAATATTAGAAATTTGAAATCTGACGGTTGGATTTGGAGATACGTCCAAATCAAATTCAGAAAAGGTCGTTGTAAGTGCAGTTCGATGGCCGTTGATGGAAATCGATTGTACGTGCCTTGATAAAATTATTAAAAATAGTAATAATTTGTGTAAAATCATAAGAAATGATTTGGGAAAAATTGGGATGAAAAACTCCATATTTGAAAAGATAAAAATAGATTTTTATCGAAATGAACTAGTTTTGAACTAAAATTAAACCCGTTTATTTTTAAATAAATAAACTGGATTTGGAATGGGTTTTAAACAGAATTGATTTGTGGGTTTATCGTGAACGGTGTTTTAAATAACATTTGTTCTTTAACCCGATAATAAATAGAATGTGATTTGGGTTTGTCGTGAACTGTGTTTTAGATGACATTAGTTCTTTAACCCAGAAAAAGGAGTTTTAATGAATCTGCAATTAGATTGAAATGGGGAATTGATAAATTTAATTGATAAATTTAATTATCAAATTTAGAAATTGAGCGAGAATGGAGTATCACCAGTTACTGCAAAGCGGTAGTTAAATCTTTAATTAGATTTGAACGTGAAATGGTAATTCATTTTACCGATAACACCATGGTATTAGGTATAGAGTATTACCAGTTTTGCTTCATGGGATGAATAGGTTGGGATTGGGAAATAAAATAAATATTTACTTCGATATGGTTCGCTAATCCCGACTAGTTTGGAAAACCATAATTTGGTTTGAAATGACATCCAAAGGAAGATTAAAGGATAAATTTTAAAGAATTTATCTTGGATAAAATTAATGGGAACCTTTCCCTGAGAATAAGAATTGGATTGAGGCGTATGTTGTGTTTGTGTAACATTCGTTTTAATATACGCGGGTTGTTCGGAAAGGCCGGGTTTATACCCATTCTGAATAACCGATTTGACGATATGTCGAAGATGAAGACGGTGGTCGAAGACCGGAAGTCTTCACATCGTTTGGATAATTACTGACGATCCTGATTGGGCTGTACACCCAAGAGGATGGAAATAGTTGGTGGTCGTCCAGACGTACTTGGAGATGGATGGATATGCGAGGAAAGTGCCTCCGGTTTCGTTCAGACCCAGAACGAACTTGTAAATGGATTGTGTGTCTGACATTGGATTTTATTCTGTGTTGATTGATTTCTATTAAATATATATCTGTTTGGCGGCGGAGAATTTATTCTTTTGCTTAAAGCCCTTCTCTGAGACGTACGAGCTTAGAGGTTATATATCGATAGATATCAATCGCGTGGCATGAATTGCCTGTGTGGCACGTTGAGTTGCATGGATCAAGGCTTCTGTTGAAAAGCAAAGTCTTGTGGTTGATGATCAAAGCACGGCCTTTGTGGCGTAGATTTGTGTATAGCGTGAATTCGTGAGCCTCACACCTCGGTATGAGTCAAAAACGGGATACGGACCGCTGGGAGGACACGACGTTTCTTTCTAGCTATGGTGGTGTCAGTGACCTACCAGCCCTGACATTTATATCTACTTTTCACCTTTGTGGTTGTTGGAATGCGAGGCGCCTCGATTTTATGTCTGTAAGGACCGGGAAACGTGTGTTCAGGAATTGCCAATCCTCTAACATAAGTGAGGATCGGCCCAGCCGATCCAGGATTGCCCAGAGTGTGTAGTCCTGAGACATTTGCTAGAGTGTCTCGAACGCGGAGAGGAGCTTGCCCATTGCCTCGACTCATGACGGAAATCCAATTTCCAATACGTGTATTGCGGCTTTATTTGTAGAGCCTAGTATGGCGACATAGTAGCATGGGATGCTATGCCGTCTATGATTTATATTTATGATTGAAATTGTTTTGACACTATACACTTATTATAGTATCAAATGATTTGTTTTAAACGTACCAAGCATGTTTGGCTATTATAAGGGAAAACCCTATCCTCCGGCTTGCGTTGCATTGTGTGATGGGACCTGGGTCTTATAATAGCTTCATTTTTTTGGAAAAGCATTGCGTTGTCTTTTCTATGCACTAGTATTCTTGGGAGGAAACCCGTTCCGTGTTATATGGCGTGGTCCCTTGAATTGCTCTGTTTTAAAGTAAAGTTTTAAATAACTGTTTTAGTTCTCACACCAGTCACATGACTGACCTGGAGTTTATTGTTTTAACCTAAACTCTGGGTGCCCTTATTTTCGACACGGGCAGCTAGTAGTTTTGGTTTTGCAGATTTATATTCGTAGGATCCTGGTTTGCAGCTGGAATGATATCCGGAAAGCTCTGTATCCGTATATCACCTTCAGTTGTGCTTTGTATTATTTTCCGCTGCTATGTAATTTATTGTAATCTCTGATATTTATCGAATGTAATTTATTCAATTATACTCTGTATATTCTTGTATCTGATGGAATTGTTGTAATAACAATGAAATGTTCTTCCGTCTGCGTTCATTTGTGTGTTGTCCTCAAAGTATCCGCTCTTTCCTTCACGGGGAAGAAACGGGTCCTCACATTTGGTATCAGAGCTTTGGTTTACAGAGCTCGAGAACAAGACACATTAGAGCCATACGAAAGAATTCATCAGATATTGGATTAGTAAAATCTAATTAAAATGACTCGTTAGAGATAGGATCAGTAGTATCCTAGAATTAGTGTGAAGAGTATATTTTTCAAAAGAAAACAATTTTGTTTTGAAATTTAAATCGTTTTGTACGTATTTGATTATTTATTTATTTTGATTTGGACAATCTAGTATATAAAGGTTTTGTATATACGCGTCATGAACGTATATTCGAAGTTTTAATATACTGGATAGATATAGGATTACACTCTAGGCGCCCGGAGATGATTTTGATGAGCTCCATCACCAAAATTTATGTTCGTGTTTCAAAGGTGAGATATCTATATGTTTCCATTAGACTGGTGTGAGAACCAAAACTTATATAGATAGATTTATTTGTTGTGAATTGGCATCAAAAACATTATTTTTGACTATATATCAAATTGAAACGTTAATTCACTAATTGATCGATGTTTGTGTTGGTTGTTTATTTGTTTGATAATTTTTGAACCATTTAGAATCATTGAACCTAACATTGAATTATATTGAAATTTGGTCGCATTTGCTTGCATATACATGTACTTACATTGAACAGGTCATAGCAAGGAGGCTAGAGCAGAGAATAAAATTTGTTTGCCCGACAAATAGGTACATGTTTACTACATAATTTACTGTTTTGTTTGGGTGATGATGATTTTATGAGCATATTGGCTAGCCGCTTGGATTTTTCTTTTTCTTTTTGAGATCAGAAGGCCTGAATGGAAATTTTGGGATTTTCCCGTGGCTCCCGGTGCAGGGGACGTTATGGCGAAATTTTTCGAAAATTTAGGGTGTTAGCCAAATTTTTGAAAATTTGTAAATTCTAAGAAACTGAAAAGTTGGAGAATGGAAGCCGGATCGAACGTAGAGCTGATTAATCAAACCACTTTCGGCTTTGTTCCTTTTCGGGGACGAAAAGTTTTAAGTGGGGGAGATTGTAACAACCCGAAAATCTGGGCCAGTTTAAATTTTTTATTTTGGCAATTTTAGCGAATTTTGATTATTTAAAATGAATTA
Organism: Allium sativum; assembly: GCA_030737875.1. Lineage (NCBI taxonomy): Eukaryota > Viridiplantae > Streptophyta > Magnoliopsida > Asparagales > Amaryllidaceae > Allium > Allium sativum. The sequence continues at coordinate 814,447,791 of CM060919.1, read as the reverse complement.
TTTTAAATAAAATCGACGAGAAATATATTTTGAATATAGTTCGAACGTATATATTATATACGCCGTCGTTAGAATATAAATAATTATATATAATTATAAAAGGAATTGAAAATGGCGCGGTAGTTCGATAATTCGACTTCAAACTTCAATTGAATGTACCGGGTGCAAAACAAACCTGATTTTAGCGAAACCAAAATCATTAGGATCTAATTGTGAATATCTTTCCAACGAATCCGAAAAATCGAAATTTCATAGCGGGAATCAAAAGATATGTCCAGTTGAAAATTCTGAATAGTCGCTACGGAATTCAGGCCCTTAAAAATGGAAATTTTGCAAACGACCTCGAATTTCGACGAAACCACTTTTGTTGGATCCGCAGTGTCAAATTATTGTTAGATTCCAAATTTCATAATTTTTCGAATCAATATGTGAGCGTGGCAAAGGAAACCGCGTTTGACCACTTTCAGTTGATTTTAATCGACTGGAAAATGGCCATTTTTCCAACGGTCTCAAAATTCGACGAAATTAGTTTTGTTAGGACCGTATCGTCAACACGAAGCTAGAAAATATTTTTCTGGAATTTTAAGAGTTTGTATGTGACCCCTGTAAATTGAAATACACGTTCAAATTCAATATATAGAGTTATATGTTGATTTTAACGGAAACTGATCGAAACGGTCGAATCAGCTTGCGATACATATCCCATTGTGTTCGGAATGGGGGTAAAACGCTATGGACGACAGGCGGTGGGCCTCGTTTTGAGGTCGAAAATAAAAGTTGCTTTTTGGTGGAAAATAAAATAATTAAATAATAAATTAAAGCTTTTTCCCTCTCTCTCTCTTCTTCCTTTATTTGCCCCCCCCCCGATTTCATTTTACAGAAAAAAAGGGAAACCCCGATCGATAGAGCGCCCCCTCCCCAATCGATCGACGCGCCGCCATGCACCCCCCTTTTCTGATCGACACGCCGCCATACGCCCCCACTCTCGACGCTCGCCCCCTGCTTCTCTCTCCTCTCCCCAATTTGAAGGCCAGCGCCAAAACTCCCCTGAGCCCACGAAGCCCTAGCCGCGACCTTCGTTGAGGCTCCGCCCTCTTGCGCGACCACCTCGGACGCCACTCCCCGCCCCCAAACCTTGCTGTAAGTATTTTATTTACTTGCTTTTGTTTATTTAGCGTAGACAGTTTAAAAGGAAGAATCAGTTTTTATTATCATAGCAAAACAAGGAATGATTTTTATTTATTTTAAAGCAAAGATTTTTATCATCGTAAAGATGGGATTTTTATGAAACTAAAAACGTGATTCTTATCCATACAAAGATTTGATTTTTAACATTAAAAAGGTTCGATTTTTATAGTAGGAAAAAATAAAGATATGATTATTATATAGTGGCGATAATAAAAATAAGATTTTTATTATATGTAGAGGTTAACAATATAATCTTTTATATTGTAGAAGGATGAAAATATCATTTATATATTTTTAAAGTATTAAAAATATAATCTTTATTATGTAGAAGATGTAATAATATGATTTTTGTTTATGCAGAGAATTAAAAATATAATTTTTACATGATAGGAATATTAGAAATATCATCTTTGAATTTGAAATGGCGAAATCTTTATATTTAAGAAGGCGAGATCTTTATATAGAGAATGACAATGAAAAAAAATAGAATTTTTATCTATATGATAATGATTGTAAAAATTCGATTTTTATCCATATAGAGTGATTGTAAAAATTCGATTTTTATCCATATAGCGTGATTGTAAAAATTCGATTTTTATCCATATAGCGTGATTGTAAAAATTCGATTTTTATCCATATAGCGTGATTGTAAAAATTCGATTTTTATCCATATAGCGTGATTGTAAAAATTCGATTTTTATCCATATAGCGTGATTGTAAAAATTCGATTTTTATCCATATAGCATGATTGTAAAAATTCGATTTTTATCCATATAGCGTGATTGTAAAAATTCGATTTTTATCCATATAGCGTGATTGTTAAAATTCGATTTTTATCCATATAGCGTGATTGTAAAAATTCGATTTTTATCCATATAGCGTGATAGTAAAAATTCGATTTTTATATATTGAATAGCGAAGTAAAAATAGAATTTTTATATATTGAATAACGAAGTAAAAATTCGATTTTTAAATATATGAAGTGATTATAAAAATATGATTTTTAAATTGAAAGTGAACAAATAAAAATGTGATTTTTTTTATTTTAAAGACATCAGTATATAAAAATGTGATTTTTATATATGTACTGGCTACGGGCAACGAAAGCGACAAAAGGCGAGAATGGCGAAGATTTCTATAAATGAAGTGTCGAGATGATTGGGATAGCTATCGGTGAGAACTTCTCACTCAAATTTCCTTTTCTAGTTATATATATACTAGGATGCAGACGGTGTTTAGTAGCACCCGACACCCGTCATCCACAGACCATGGATGGCTTGTTTGTTTAATTGTTTGGTTGTGTAGTTGGTTTGATTATTTGGTTTGAGTTGAATTGTTTGGTGAAATGGTAATGGATTGGGCCTCATTCCAATTTAGAAAATAAAGAATACTATAAAATAAAGGTTCATGTGTTGACAGTACTCATCCGTTGAGATTAGTCATGTGTTGAACGAAATATTTTAACAATAAAACTTACATCTTTATCATATATGAAATTAGAAATCAACTGGAAAATAGATGAGATGAGTGGTCTCCTGGATATTGATCTGATGTTGGTTTCGGCCTTCGGGGTTAATATTCAGGGAATCGTTCTCTTACTAATTTACGGTTGGAGTCTGATTTTAAATCAAACGATAGATACCATAATTTTTATAAAATATATTAAATAACAAAAATAGTCACATATGGACAGTACTCATTCGTTGAGATTAGTCGTGTGTTGACAAAAATATAGATTCAGGTATTGAATATAATAAATATTCATTTGTTGAATAGAATAACGGAATTATTGAAATATATAAAGCCGTGTTGATTAGAGATGCGCTATTTTGATGCGAACGATATTTATATCGATTATATTCGAAACGAATTTGATTTGAATATAAAACGAATTTGAATTGAATCGAATAGAAAACCAATTTGAATTGAATTGAAAACGAATTTGATTTGAATTGAATTGAAAACGAATTTGATTTGAATTGAATTGAAAACGAATTTCAATTGAATTGAATAGAAAACCAATTTGAATTGAATTGAAAACGAATTTGAATTGAATCGAATAGAAAACCAATTTGAATTGAATTGAAAACGAATTTGATTTGAATTGAATAGAAAGCCAATTTGAATTTGAATATAAAACGAATTTGAATTGAATCGAATAGAAAACCAATTTGAATTGAAAACGAATTTGATTTGAATTGAAAACGAATTTGATTTGAATTGAATTGAAAACGAATTTGAATAGAATAGAATAGAAAACAAATTTGAATTGAATTGAAAACGAATTTGAATTGAATCGAATAGAAAACCAATTTGAATTGAATTGAAAACGAATTTGATTTGAGTAGAAAACCAATTTGAATTGAAAACGAATTTGAATTGAATCGAATATAAAACCAATTTGAATTGAATTGATAACGAATTTGATTTGAATTGAATTGAAAACGAATTTGATTTGAATTGAAAACGAATTTGAATTGAATTGAATAGAAAACCAATTTGAATTGAATTGAAATGAATTTGAATTGAATCGAATAGAAAACGAATTTGGATTGAATCGAATAGAAAACCAATTTGAATTGAATAGAAAACAAATTGAATTCGAATTGAATTGAAAATGAATTGAAATGAATTCAAATTGAATTGAGATTTGAATTGAATAGAAACGAATTTTAAAACGAATTTATAAGGAGAAATTCAATTTTGATTTGAATTGGAAATAGAAGTTGAAATGTTTTTGAAACGAATTTAAAACTATTTATGAAATTTGTTTAAATAGAAATCGACAAAATATTTATTATATATATAATATATATAATATAATGGCCTGAATAGAACGCGCCGCGCCGTGGCAGTTCGTGAATTTTGACCATTTATTTCAAACGGACATTACGGGAGATCCGACCGTCGGATTCTCCTAAAACCGGAACCGTTGGGTTCGTATCGAAAAGAGCTTTCTAACAAATATTAGAAATTTGAAATATGACGGTTGGATTTGGAGATACATCCAAATCAAATTCAGAAAAGGTCGTTGTAAGTGCAGTTCGATGGCCGTTGATGGAAATCGACTGTACGGGCTTGATAAAATTATTAAAAATAGTAATAATTTGTGTAAAATCATAAGAAATGATTTGGGAAAAATTGGGATGAAAAACTCCATATTTGAAAAGATAAAAATAGTTTTTTATCGAAATGAACTAGTTTTGAACTAAAATTAAACCCGTTTATTTTTAAATAAATAAAATGTATTTGGAATGGGTTTTAAACAGAATTGATTTGTGGGTTTATCGTGAACGGTGTTTTAAATAACATTTGTTCTTTACCCCGATAATAAATAGAATGTGATTTGAGTTTGTCATGAACTGTGTTTTTGATGACATTAGTTCTTTAACCCAGAAAAAGGAGTTTTAATGAATCTGCAATTAGATTGAAATGGGGAATTGATAAATTTAATTATCAAATTTAGAAATTGAGCGAGAATGGAGTATCACCAGTTACTCCAAAGCGGTAGTTAAATCTTTAATTAGATTTGAACGTGAAATGGTAATTCATTTTACCGATAACACCATGGTATTAGATATGGAGTATTACCAGTTTTGCTTCATGGGATGAATAGGTTGGGATTGGGAAATAAAATAAATAATTACTTCGATATGGTTCGCTAATCCCGACTAGTTTGGAAAACCATAATTTGGTTTGAAATGACATCCAAAGGAAGATTAAATGATAAATTTTAAAGAATTTATCTTGGATAAAATTAATGGGAACCTTTCCCTGAGAATAAGAATTGGAATGAGGCGTATGTTGTGTTTGTGTAACATTCGTTTTAATATACGCGGGTTGTTCGGAAAGGCCGCGTTTATACCCATTCTGAATAACCGATTCGACGATATGTCGAAGATGAAGACGGTGGTCGAAGACCGGAAGTCTTCACATCGTTTGGATAATTACTGACGATCCTGATTGGGCTGTACACCCAAGAGGATGGAAATAGTTGGTGGTCGTCCAGACGTACTTGGAGATGGATGGATATGCGAGGAAAGTGCCTCCGGTTTCGTTCAGACCCAGAACGAACTTGTAAATGGATTGTGTGTCTGACATTGGATTTTATTCTGTGTTGATTGATTTCTATTAAATATATATCTGTTTGGCGGCGGAGAATTTATTCTTTTGCTTAACGCCCTTCTCTGAGACGTACGAGCTTAGAGGTTATATATCGATAGATATCAATCGCATGGCATGAATTGCCTGTGTGGCTCGCTGAGTTGCATGTATCAAGGCTTCTGTTGAAAAGAAAAGTCTTGTGGTTGATGATCAAAGCACGGCCTTTGTGGCGTAGCTTTGTGTATAGCGTGAATTCGCGAGCCTCACACCTCGGTATAAGTCAAAAACGGGATACGGACCGCTAGGAGGACACGACGTTTCTTTCTAGCTATGGTGGTGTCAGTGACCTACCAGCCCTGACATTTATATCTACTTTTCACCTTTGTGGTTGTTGGAATGCGAGGCGCCTCGATTTCAGGTCTGTAAGGACCGGGAAACGTGTGTTCAGGAATTGCCAATCGTCTAACGTAAGTGAGGACCGGCCCAGCCGATCCAGGATTGCCCAGAGTGTGTAGTCCTGAGACATTTGCTAGAGTGTCTCGAATGCGGAGAGGAGCTTGCCCCTTGCCTCGACTCATGACGGAAATCCAATTTCCAATACGTGTATTGCGGCTTTCTTTGTAGAGCCTAGTATGGCGACATAGTAGCATGGGATGCTATGCCGTCTATGATTTATATTTATGATTGAAATTGTTTTGACACTATACACTTATTATAGTATCAAATGATTTGTTTTAAACATACCAAGCATGTTTGGCTATTATAAGGGAAAACCCTATCCTCCGGCTTGCGTTGCATTGTGTGATGGGACCTAGGTCTTATAATAACTTCATTTTTTTTGAAAAAGCATTGCGTTGTCTTTTCTATGCACTAGTACTCTTGGGAGGAAACCCGTTCCGTGTTATACGGCGTGGTCCCTTGAATTACTCTCTTTTAAAGTAATGTTTTAAATATCTGTTTTAGTTCTCACACCAGTCACATGACTGACCTGGAGTTTATTGTTTTAACCTAAACTCTGGGTGCCCTTATTTTTGACACGGGCAGCTAGTAGTTTTGGTTTTGCAGATTTATATTCGCAGGATCCTGGTTTGCAGCTGGAATGATATCCGGAAAGCTCTGTATCCGTATATCACCTTCAGTTGTGCTTTGTATTATTTTCCGCTGCAATGTAATTTATTGTAATCTCTGATATTTATCGAATGTAATTTATTCAATTATACTCTGTATATTCTTGTATCTGATGGAATTGTTGTAAAAACAATGAAATGTTCTTCCGTCTGCGTTCATTTGTGTGTTGTCCTCAAAGTATCCGCTCTTTCCTTCACGGGGAAGAAACGGGTCCTCACATCGAAAATGATTTCAATATCTGATATTTCGAAAAGAATTGAAATTCGAATTGAAAATGAATAGAAACGAATTCGAATTGAAAATGAATAGAAATGAAATTCGAATTGAAAATGAATAGAAATGAAATTCGAATTGAAAATGAATAGAAACGAATTCGAATTGAAAATGAATAGAAACGAATTCGAATTGAAAATGAATAGAAATGAACTCGAATTGAAATTGAATTGAATTGAAATCGATTCGAAATGAATTTAAAACGAATATATATTGGAATATTCAATTTTAATTTGAAATTGAATACGAAGTTGAAATCTTTTTGAAAATGAATTTTAAAACGATTTATAAAGCGTGTTTTAAATTGAAATCGACGAAGTATATATTATATATATTATATATATATATAATATAATGGCCTGAATAGAACGCGTCGCGCCGAGGCCGTTCGCGAATTTCGACCATCGACTTCGAACGGATATTCCGGGAGATCCGACCGTCGGATTCTCCTAAAACCAGAACCGTTGGATTCGTATCGAAAAGAGCTATCTAAAGAATATTAGAAATTAGAAATGTAACGGTTGGATTTGGAGTTATGTCCAAATCAAATTTGGAAAAGGTCGCTGTAAGTGCAGTTCGATGGCCATTGATGGAAATGGACTGTACGGGCCTTGATAAAATTATTAATAATAGTAATAATTTGTATAAAATCATAAGAGATGATTTGTGAAGAATTAGGATGAAAAACTCCATATTTGAAAAGATAAAAATAGATTTTTATCGAAATGAACTAGTTTTGAACTAGAATTATAATTCTATTTATTTTTAAATAAATAAATTGAATTGAAAAAGGGTTTTAAAAATAACCAGAATTTCCAATAATTATATTGGAATGGATTTGAATCGAAATCGTCTTCGGAATATTTCGATGTTGGATTTCGTGATGATACAGATATTGTTATGGGAATTTGAAAGATATATATATCGTTATTTCCAATACGATATCTGTTGGTCGTAGAATTTGATATTGAATATAAGCCGGTATATTTTCTATTCAGAGCCTTGTATTTAATATCAAATGTAATTTGGGTTTGTCGTGAATGGTGTATTCATTAACACTGTTCTTAAGCCCAGTTGAGAAAAAGATTAAATCTTTTTATTTAGATTTAATGAAGTGTACCAATTAAATTCGAATTGATTCTTGGGTTTATCGTGAACAGTGTTTTATATAACACTTGTTCTTTAACCCGATAATTAATGAAACGTGATTTTGGGTTTATCGTGAACCGTGTTTCAAATGACACTGATTCTTTAACCCAGTCACAGATTAAAACTAAGTAGAGTTTTAATGAATCTTTAATTAGATTGAAAAAAAATCGAGAATGAAGTATCACCAGTTTTGCTCCAGGCGATAGTTAGATCTTTAAATAGATTTGAACGTGAAATGGTAATTGAATTTACCAATAACACCGTGGTGTTAGATATGAAGTATAACCAGTTTTACTTCATGGGATGAATAGGTCGGGGATTGGGAAATTAAAACAAATGATTACTTCGGTAAGGTTCGTTAATCCCGACTAGTTGAATCGAAATTCAAAAGAAGATTAAAGAATAAATTCAAGGAATTTATCTTTGATAAAATTAATGGGAACCTCTCCCTATGAATGTGAAATTTAGAAACTAACTATCGGTTAGCTAAGCAGAATGGTTTTCTGGATATTGATCTGATGTTGGTTTCGGCCTTCGGGGTTAATATTTGGGGAATTATTCTCTTGATTAATTTACGGTTAGTGACTGATGAATTGGAATGAGGAGTATGTTGTGTTTGTGTAACACTTGTTTATAATATACGCGAGTTATTAGGAAAGACCGGGTTTATCCCATTCTGAATAACTGATACGACGATTGGTCGAAGGTGAAGACGGTGGTCGAAGACCGGAGGTCTTCACGTCGTTTGGATAATTACTGATGATCTTGATTGGGATGTACACCGAAGAAGATGGAAACAGTTGGTGATCGTCCAGACGTACTTGGAGATCGATGGATATGTGGGGTACTAGGTGCCTCCTGTTTCGTTCAGACCCAGAACGGACTTGTAAATGGACTGTATGTCTGACATTGGATTTTAGTCTGTGTGATTGATTTCTATTAAATATATATCTGTTTGGCGGCGGAAAATTTATTCTCTCTCTTAACGCCCTTCTCTGAGACGTACGAGCTCAGGGGTTATATACTGATGGATATCAAACACATAGAGAGAATTGCCTGTGTGGCATACCTAAGCAGCAAATGATCAAGGCTTCTGTTGAAAAGCAAAGTCTTGTGGTTGATGATCGAAGCACGACCTTTGTGGCGTAGCTTTGTGTAACGTTTACTTCGCGAGTTTCACACCCGGTATGAACCAAAAACGGGAGACGGACCTCAGGGAGGACATGCGTTTCTTTCTAGTTAGAAGTGGCGTCAGTGGTTTTACACGCCCTGACGAGTTTGACTTATGTGGTTGTTGCTGTTGCGAGGCACCTCGGTTATATCGGTTTCGGCCGATGCATTCTGGTCGGCAGACGGACCAGACTTACACCCCATAGGGTGGGGAAACGTAGTGTTCAGGCATAATAATCCACATCGGTGGACCGGCCCTGACGATCCAAGGCTTGCCTGCGCGCTTGCCTGAGGGGCGGACTAGAGTGTCTCGAATCGGTTGAGGACTATCTTTTGCCTCGGTTCATAGATGGAAATCCAATTTCCAAATACGTGACACTTGCGGTTTTGATTGTAGAGCCTAGTATGGCGACATGATATATGGTACCCATGCCGTCTATGATTGATATTTATGATTGAAGTAGTTTTATACACTATGCACTTATTATAGTATCAAATGATTTGTTTTAAAATGTATCAAGCATTCTTTGGCTATTATAAGGGAAAACCCTATCCCCAGGCTTGCGTTGCACTGTGTGATAGGACTTGGGTCTTATAACAGCTTCATTTTTTTCTTTTATTTAGCATTGCGCTGTTTGTTTTATGCACTGGTATTCTTGGGAGGAAACCCGTTCCGTGTTATACGGCGTGGTCCCTTGATTTACCTAACTTTAAAAATAAAGATTAATAACCGTTTTAGTTCTCACACCAGTCCCATGACTGACCTGGAGTTTATTGTTTTAACCTAAACTCTGGGTGCCCTTATTTTGACACGGGCAGCTAGTAGTTTTGGTTTTGCAGATTTATATTCATAGGATCCTGGTTTACAGCTGGAACGATATCCGGAAAGCTTTGTATCTGTATATCTCTTCTAGTAGTGTATTGTATTATTTTCCGCTGCTATGTAATTTATTGTAATCTCTGATATTTCTGTGTAATATTCATTTATACTCTGTATATTCTTGAAATCTGATGTATTGTTGTAATATACAATGAAATGTTCTTCCGTCTGCGTTCTGTTGTGGCTTGTTCTCGAACTATCCGCTCTTTCCTTCACGGGGAAGTAACGGGTTTTCACAATATCTTTATGTAAAATTCACCAAAACCACTACATAATATCACAAAAATTTCCAAGTAATTTTTTATAAATTAATATATACACAAAAATGACTATTTTGTCCTTATATAGAGATGAATATGTGATGAATTGAATTAATTTGGATTTTTGTTTAAACAAGTCAAAATACCCATTATGATCATTTATTTAAGTATAACAAGAATGAGTATGTGAATATAAATGTGCATTTTTACATGCATATCAAATACACCCACACTTATCTTTTTTATTCGTCCTCGAATAAACAAAACAAAGAACTAAGATAAATCTATTTTCGTAGGGAGCACGATTGATTGAGCGTATGCAACAAGCCGTTAAAACTATGGGTGTCCCCAGTAGGATGAGTGTTGACTCATGAGAGTTTTCAGCGGATAATACCACAAAATTCGAATATAATGTGAAATTTTCCTAAATGCAATTTATTTACAAGATGAATGCAAGTTTTTCGAAAGAATATTTACAAATGGGTAATTTACTTTTAAATTTGACATGAGTGAGTTAGACACAAGTTTGGGTCACCACTGTGAAATTTTAGTTTATTACTAATCAAAACTTCAAACAAAAGTCAGGTTATCGTTACAATCTACTCTAGCTTGGCCAGTTGTTTCGGTTGAAAACATAGTGCAATTATGAAATGAATTCTACAATCGATTATCAACGATTACAAAATGTCATTTTTATTTTCTTTTGATTAACATGTTTGGTCAAATTAGTAAAAATAATACTTGGATTTCATGTGCTTACCCTCTATTATTATTTTTTTACAAAAAAATTATTAATATTAACATTAAATACCCATGTCTAGTATTTTCTAACCATGCATAATTGTAAGGACTTTTAATTGAGATCAGAAGAATACTTAGACTTTTATTCTTCTCTTATATGAGTCCCTTCCTTGCATAATCCTAAGGAATTTTAAATGAAAATGAAATTACATATAAGAGAGGTAATGTAATTCACTCATGCATAACTGCGAGGACTTTTAATTGAGAGTGAATACATGCTTACACCATCATGTCTTATTTAAAAGTAAATAAAAATGTAAATCTTTTTCGTTTGTTTTGGTTTTGATTTTTTAAGGAAAGGGAAAAAAGACAAGCTCAAACTACGCAAAACAAAATGTAAATGATACTCCCCCTCACCCACACTTGATTTTGACAGTGTCCCCACGATCAACCCAAGTGAAAGGAGAAAATGAAATTATTGTTTTTTAAATATGACCTACATTTACAAGAAACAATTATTATTTACACTATATGAGAATATATATTAACAAGGAGCAAATGAAATGATCTTATAAAGACCAATTCATTTGTTTATTCAAGTACGAGAGACAAGCTTGAAAAACCAAATCGTAAAAGATTTCGAAGTTGAACTTTGATTTGGAAAAATGAATACTGTTTTATTAAAAATCGAATGAATGTTAGTTTGTTTTCGATGGCTTTTGGGGTAAATTGAATAAATGGTTGAAATTGATTTTGACTTTCACCCATTTGAATTTCAAATCTATCATTGAAAGATTGTCCAAAAATATTGATTTTAAAGTCTAAATGATGATTCAAATCTACCCCTTTAGGATTCAACTCATTTTCAAAAAGTCCAAAAGTTTGTGTTTATCAAATTCATCTTCCTTTGTTGAATTATTCACAACTTCATTGAATGTATTATTTTTAAAATCTAAAGTTGTCCTTTTTATACTTTTCAAAATCGAGAAAAGGATCATCGAATTTGGAATTTGTTTTCAAAGTCGCAAAACAATTGAAATCCAACTCAATTACCGTATTTTCAATAACTTCATATAGATCGTCATTTTTCATTTTAAAAGTTGTTATTTAAAAATCGTCGATTATGGTAAAAGGTGGATTATTATTCAATTCATCACACGTTCTGATTGGATCATTTCATTTCTCATGAAAATTCAAGTAAGTTTCAAGCAATAAATCCATGTGATTATCGTAAATTTCGTTCATTTACTCAACAAAATCAATTTTATAATTATTTATTTGAAATTGTTGAGAGAACAAAATTCCAATTGCACCATAATTGAAATTATTTCCAATGCCAAAATCATTTGAAAAGTGATTCACATTTCCATTTTGAATTTAAAATTCATTTTAGAATTTGAAATTGAATTGGCAAGCATTATAATCAAGATCATTTGAATTTGGAATTGAACACAAATTTCGATTATTTTGAAAACTTTGACTTAAATTGTTGCACAAGTATGAATTACATCGCTTATTTATTCTTTGATTTTGGTGTGTGCTCATTTCAAGTAAAGATTCAGTACTTGCTTCAAGATTTGAGGGTTGGTTGTCATTTTGAAAATTTAGTGGTGTAAAATCAGAATTGTTTATACAATAATTTTTATTAAAATATCCATATGAATTTGGTGTGAAATTATTTGGATTATATTGATTTTCACAAATATCGTAAAATTCTGTCGAATAAGGAAACTGGGACATTTTTAAGAAAATGGTTCATTTTTTTAATATTTGTTTTTTTAAAGAGAAAAAGAAATTAATATTTACAAAAAAATTGTTTTTTTTACTTTTTTTAAAATTTTGAATGTTTTTTAAACTATAATGCTTAAAAAAAGAGATTATTTACAAATGGAATTTTTTTCTTTATGGATTTTTTTTCTTATTTTCAAAGAGAAATGGAAACAAATAAAATTTATACAAAGAAGATCTCTTTTTGAAGATTTTGATTTTTTTTTGTGTTAGCCTGCTTTGTGAACAGGTCACCCAAAGCCTAAATATCACGATTGAATGAAAACCAAGTGTCAAGTTGATTCAGTGACCTAACATCGGATCGATAGAGCAAAAGACCATTGGTCGGGTAAGGTGAAGTGCCAGCGGATCGAGAGAAATAATGAAGACACCGGTTCGAGTGAAGGCAAAATCGGCTCCGGGTCGAGCAAGGCCAATCCAACCGCATTGCCTTTGGTGCTGACACCTCAGCATCACCGGCTTGGCTCGCATGAAGACTGACCCGGTCCGCTGGCATCTTGGAACTGGCCAATTGATGCATTCTATTCGGATCGCATGAAGGTCGATCTGACGCTATGGCCGCAGTCTTGAAGCGTTTACCAATTCAACACATGGCCTATTCTTTAGCCACCGAAAGCGGATCAGGGGACACTTATTACCCACGAACCGAAGTAATTTCTCCATTACACCCACTCAGCTCCGAAATATCCTCTATAACTGCCACATGCCTACTCAACCGATCCTGAATTTCTGCCTATAAATACACATCCGAATTGCATTATCCGGGGACTTTTGGCCTACCTATGTAAGCTCTATACATTTCGGCCATGGCTGCCAGTAACTAATAACCACCTTCTTCTTCGATCAAATCAGTGAATTCAGAGAGAATAATTCATTGTAGATCGAGTGTATGAGGACTGTACCCATTGTAATTGTAATTTCCTGATGAATCAAAGAACTATAAAGTGGATATAGGCTCGTTGATGCCGAACCACTATAAATCTCGTGTGTCTGATCGCTTTTATATGTTTTTAGCTTATAATTCTTCTTTATTCTCTACAAAAACTGATCTATTGGGTGCTAGCACCATTTTTGGTCTAACATTTTGGTGCTTTCATTGAGAAATGAAAATTCTCGGGGTTTAAGGATTTTCAAGTCTACTTATTGGATCACCAAGTTCGATGAGGAAATCCTATTGATCTGCTGGCTTTGCAATCGTGGAGACCACCAGACATGAAGACACCTTCACGCCATTTAGCATTAGTTAACAAAATCCAGAAATTGGTCATTATGTTTATTTGAGAACTAAATTCTTAATTACTCGATGAAGATAAGCCAGTGGACGAGAGATGGGGTCTCGAATCAGATAAGCTGTGTACTCCACCTTCTTTAAAGCAGGGAAATCGGGTCACGTGAAGCTGATCGCATGAATCAGGTCATGTGAAGCGGATCGCATGAACCGGGTTGCATGAAGTGGGTCTCATGAACCCTTATCTGACCCGCCTGAAGAAATGATGTAGCGTTCTGGCCTCACCTAATCAGATCAACCCCTATCTGAACCGAACATATGACACGATCCAACCCGAAGAGACACACTCGAGCCACAACCCGAAGACACTTCTGAACCGCAACCTAAAGGCAAGATCCAATCATACCCAATACAACCATTTTTGGGAAAAAAAATGCAATTTTCTGATCATTTCAAAAAGGCTCGGTCCTCGAAATCGGACGTTGATCTTCATCGGGATTGTGCGTCCTTGGATCCTCACCGGCACTGCATCCGAACCCGCTAGCAGCTCGGCTCGCCTTCAGTTTAACATATGTCAACAACAAATTGGCAACGACTGGGATTCTTCCAAGAGCCATGACCCTTATTAACTGATGTGAGGATCTATTAGGCAAATTCAGCATGTTGGCCATGATAGTATATGTGGGAAAGATTGTTTCATGACAGCCTCCCTTTCCAAGGTTCCGATTGTGTGTAGACTCCACAAATACAAGTGACATTGTTCTTAAACAAGTAATGACCACCTGGTTTACAAGATTTGAACCTTTCCAATCGGCAGAGTCTCTAATGACATTGGTATGGAGCAGTTCGGGAACTATTGCGAAGATGACTCAGATGATCTTGACGACGATGAAGCTTAATGACGGGATGCCAGAAAGCAATTAAAGATCCTAACACTACAAAGCTACACTTCACCTGTGTGATATAATGAGAGATATATGTCCTGCGTTTCACTCTCTAAAGAACTTAGCTAACCTTTGCACTATTTATCTGCTATCAATCGCATTGATGACGATTGATTACCACCGGATAAGAGTTAAATCAAAATACTTTGGTGCCTAGAATCAAGTACTAGTAGAACCACCATAAGTCATGGTCAAACCTATGGATCCTTATCTAGATAACAACAACCTGACTGCTCATCAGCCACCACACGACCTCGGCCTAGAGACGAGAGTTTGAGATTAAAGAAAATATGAGTTAACCTTTCGTTCTCTACTTCATACTTCCATCGTTACAGGACATATGAACGTTACCTAAAGCCGTGCACTGGATGGATATGTGGCTTCAATGATTCGACGACAATACTAATAGGAGTAGCAGCTTTATCCGTGGAACTCGGGGGAAAGCGCAAGTTTGAATGGATCCCTAATTGCGTTGAAGCCTTTCATAGCCTGCTGAGTCACTTAGAAAGACCCCTGATATTGTTTAAGCCAGTGGATCATAAAACTTATTTATATACTTAGCAGTATCATCACACACAATCAGTTCGTCAATCATTCGCGAGGAGAAAGGAATCCATAGACTAATGTATTATGTGAGCAAAAGGTTAGCGGCGGCAAAGCGCACCTACCTAAAGATTTAAAAGCTCGCCTGCAACCTACTGATCACTTCGAATAAACTCCTCTATTATTTCCAAGCTCATCTGATTGTGATATATACTGATCGGCCAGTACGACAAGTCCTGCAGCGACCTGAGGCATCTGGAAGAGTGCTCAAATGGGACATCGAACCGAGCCAATTTGATCTCAACTTCCTCCCAAGGAAGTCCATACGAGGGTAAGCGTTAGCCGACTTCATCACTATGTTGTCCATTCCCGGAAAGGATTGTTAGGTGAAGAAGATAGCCCCTTAAAATGGAAGATGGAATCAAGCACTTGGAAGCTATACACAGATGGTCCTAAAGATGATCGACGGTCTATTGCCGGAGCCGTGTTGATAATTCCTGAAGGATGGTTGATTTACTATGCCTTGCAACTGGCTTTTCCCATTACTATTGTAACACCCCGTGAATTCTATAACCGTGAAATTCACAAATTTAAGTATAATTAACTTCAAATCAAAGAATTAAGGGAAACGGGATACACCATTGTGTTCGTCTCGGAAAAAATACGCGAAATAGAGTCCGAGTTTTCGAAAAACGGAGTCCGTATGAAGAAGATATGGCCTCCGGAAGTTTCAGAATTCAGTTTAAAATTCAAACAGAAGAAAACAGCTCAGAAAAACAAGTTTGAAATTCAAAATCAGGCCCAATTGGCCAGGGCGGGAAAATTCCCGCCTAAGGCACCCAGGTCGACTTGGCAGTCGACCTGGGCTAGCCAGGTCGACAGGGCTATCGACCTGGCCCCAGAGCCAGGTCGAACCCAGCCCACCCTTGCTGGCCTAGTCTATGTTTGGTCGATTTTCTGAGGCTTGCTTTGTCACTAGAGCTAGGTGGCAGCTCCTGATTGGTCTCTCTTTCGAATGGATGGCTACGATTAACCCAAGCTACATCGATGGTCCTAATCAGTTCATAAACTCTATAAAAATGACCCTAGACTCTACCTAATCTATTCATTCAAAAATAAGAACGAGGCCATCATGCTGCTGAGGAACGACTAGGAGTAGCCACCAATTTGAGAGACGATTAGGAGGCAAAACTCTAAAGCATAAAGCAACTACAAGTTAAACAAATCAAATCAACGCCTACGTCAAAGGAGTAGCATCTCCAAATCCAGAATTCAGATTCCTGAATTGAAGAATTCGTCACACGATTGTAAGTAGAGTACTATTCCGATGTGAATAAATAACTATGTTTGATTTGTACACTTGATTTGTGGTGATAGTAATTCATATTTGTGCGTTGTTATGATTCTAATCGATTTGGAATATTGTGATGTAACGATTGGATATTCGCAAGTATGTAATTCATGATAAAAACTACATGTTTGCGGTAGTTTATTTGAGATTTATGCAAGTATATGATTGGATATTCGCAAGTATGTAATTCATGTTGAAACTACATGTTTATGGTTGTTTAATTGAGATTCATGCAAGTATGTGGTTTTGCTACTACGCCAACATAATGTATATTTTTGTAAGAAAATCACTTTTTGTGTAATTGGATCAAATTTGGGGTATTATGATTCATATGAAATTATGTTGGAATTGGCATCATGATCTATGTATAAAATCATACTTTTGTATTAGAAACAAAAGTAAGCCTCTTTGTGAACTTATGTTGATTTTATAAATATGACTAGGCTATGTTTGGTATTATGCCTAATTGAAAAACATGTTAGGCCTATATTGTTAACAAGAATTATATGATAATATATGTGACACATAGCTAAGTTAGATTTACATTCCAATTGCAAGTTTGCATGAATAAAGTAAAAACCATGATTTCATGCTTAGGAATATTTGTGCCATGATTATGTGAATAGATTAAAAATCATGATTAAGATGGAATAATTCTAGTTGAATCATACTTTTGTATTAGTAACAAAAGTAAGCACCTTTGTAAACATATAGTAATTTTATAAACATGATTTGCTTATGTTTGACATTATGCCTAAGTAAAAATATAGGTTTATGTTGTAGTTAAGACTATGTGTCAATAATGATATCTAATTTAGTTAGATTCTTAACTTAACTACAAGTTTACATGGTTTGATTCATGTCACTTATGCTTTATGACCAAAGTATATGTTACTACAATGCAAGTACACCTGTTTCTATTTTGTAGTTCCAACGTTATGTTGCAAGTTCATGCGTTCACATTCCCCTTTTTGTGTATACAATTACGTTTTAAGCCTCCCCTTTTTCACGTGGCTAAGTTGGGCTTAAAAGTCTAAGCCCAACATTATTTTATAATAAACGAACGTATTAAACGGGGGAAATAGCGTTGGGCCAAATTAATTAATAAATGAAAATATAAAAGTAGAGGGGCCCAAATTCAAGAATGGGTTGGGCCCATAATTGGTGTAAACCTTTACACCATTAGCTTAAATTGATTTTTAATAATGGGCCGCAAATATTTACATATAAGAAAATAAAGAAGAAAGACAAAATATGTAAATGTAGAAAATACGATGTGTTTAACCCGAGGTTGGATTGAGTTGTGATGTAAACCTGCCCGGAACCGCCCGGCTGTCCAGTAGTCACAACAATACCTATCCAATGTGGGTGGTTAAACATGGAGCCCAATAAGGACCCGAGGTTAGACTGAGTTGTAGCGTAAGACTGCCCGGACCCAACCGGCAACAGGCAGCCACAACAATACCTGTCTAATGTGAGAGGTCAAGGCTTTAATAAGACAATTAAGGCTGAGTCAGGATCGATAGGATTAAGTAAATTATATTAATACTTAATCAAAATGGAACATGCTAAACTAAACAGACTGATTGGGGGTTAGGTTTATAAAACACTTAACCAACTTAGCATGTTGGCTAGAAATAGAAAACCTAGTAGCGGGGGACCCTTTTCAGCAGTAACCCTATAAGGTGTATCATGATACCCTGAAACTAGGCAGGGTGGGGCACGATTACTGGGCTGACTGTAAGAGGTCAAATCGACGGCGGTGGTGCAGCAGTGTAGGTTCTAACGGGGTGCGGGCGTGCACACACTCCGGCGTAGAAAAATAAGGCACTGGGCACCAGTAGCATACCTGTGCATTCTAGGGTTGTGTCGGGCCGCCGCCATGGGACTTGATACACCCCATGGTGGGACCAGCATAGGTAACTACAACATCGGGGGCCGTAAGACACATGTAACTATGCGAGTAGGAGCCGATCATCATAAAATGGATCACTTCACCCTAATTATGGGGTGCCTGTTGGGAACTAGTTTATATGGGTACAGAGATTAATATGGGGTACGATAGTATATTCGACCCTAGACAACTTAACTAAGTTTATAAGTGCTTTCCCATTTCTAGTTTATACTTATCATACCCAGTTCTTTATTCATAGACTGAATAGTCCTAGACTTACTCAGGCTTTATGTCTGACTCTACTTTTCTTTCGTCTTCTTTTCTTCCATTTCCCCCCCGCCCAGGTCCACAGGGAGGGAATACCGCAGCTTGACCTGCCTTCATATCCAGCTTGAAGAGAAAGAATGTATTGCTTGGATCTTTTCGTTTTGGACTATGGCTTTGGACAACAGCTATGGGACTTTTGCAGTTTATTTATGTTTTCTTTATGCTTCTTTAAATAATGTAATCAAGACAGTTATGATGATGTTATGTTTTTTGAAGTATGTAAGACAATTGTGGTAATGTTGTTGTAACACGTATTTTCTCTTATGAAATAAAAGTTGCTGCTTTTCCGCTGTTCAAAAATATGTGTTCTTATATCTGTCTTGTATATCTGTGACTTATACTTATAAACCTCCACCAAAATTAGGGCATTCCCTTTGAGAGTGACCCTAACGGAGGTGGGGTGTTTCACTTGGTATCAGAGCATAGGTTTACCAGATAAGATAAAAAGTTTTGAAAATTTATTTTCAAAAAAAAAAAAGAAATTTAAAGAAGCATTTTTAAAAGGTAAAATATTATTTTATTTTAAAATGGCAAAGTCCCCCCAATGCCATAGGTACTATCTCTTATCCTTCGTTTTGAATCTATCCTTTTTGTTTCAGCATGTCCGAAGAACTTAACTTGCCAGAGGGTGTACCAATACCTGGTTGGTTTAGACGGTTCTTAGAAGCAAGGGCCACTCAGCCAGGTCCTACCGTTCCTCCTCCCCCAGCTGCAGGAAATCATCCAGCTGCAGCAGCACCTCTTCCTCCACCTCCTCCGCGGGGAAACACTTTTGCTAAGATATGTAAAGATTTTAAAGCTATGGGAGGAAAGGATTTCCATGGAACTGAGTCCTTCGTGGAAGCTAGAAATTGGCTGAAAGAAACTGAGGACTTATTCATCATCTTTGAGGTAGAAGATAGACAGAAAGTACAACTGGCAGTATGGCTACTAAAGGGCGAGGCTTCCTACTGGTGGGAAGTCACAAATGCAGAAAGACCAGTGGAGACATGGGAGGACTTTAGGGCAAGGTTTGAGGCTAAATTTCTCTCAGATGCGGAAAGGAGTTTGCAGTTGGAAAAATTCTTATTTCTTAAGCAAGGGAACAAGACAGTCAAAGAGTATGTTAATCAGTTCGATGAGCTGGCTAGGTTTGGGCTGGACCTAGTCAACACCCCGCACAAAAAGGCTCTCCGTTTCGTCAAAGGGTTGAATGAGCCATTAAACAGTTTGGCCATGACCCATGTACCCATGGGAGCTACATATGAAAGGTTGGTACAAATGGCATTGCTGAACGAAGAGGATAAGGACAAGAAGGAGACAAAGGCAGAAAGCTCTCAAGGGAAGAAAGAGGGTTTGCAGCCTAAGAAGACAGACTTTAAGAAGGGCGGGAAAGGCAACAAAGAGAAGAGGAAGTGTAATTTCTGTGGCAAAGTGGGACACTTAGTGAAAGATTGCAGGAAAAAGAAGGCCAAGGAGAATGGTGGGTGCTTTTCTTGCGGTGAGACAGGCCACAGGGCTAAGGACTGCCCAAAGAAACGAGGACAGGGGCAGAGGGCTGGATCCACCTCAGGGGCACAAGTTCATGTGCTAGAAGCGCCACCTCTGCAACAGCGAGGTATACATACTTCTGTAGAAAGTGTAGTTTATCTTTATGATCACCCCGTTCACACTTTATTTGATTCTGGCGCATCACACTCCTTTATCTCGTCTGCTTTAGTAGAATCTGTACACCTAAAAACTAGTATGGTAGAGGACCCCTTAATTTTTTCAAACCCAATTGGGGGCCCAGCTCATTTGTCTATGATCTGTTTGGGATTGAAAATTTCTATTCTAAGCGTAGAATTTCAAGGGTGCGTTTTCTACAGGTCCCTATTAAGTTTCAAAATTAGGCTCACATCTGGTCATAAACTTATTATAAATTTAGTCCATGTCTCCATTTTTACGTGTTATTCATAATATTTGCATACATGTATGCAAATATTATGAATGAATATTTGCATACATATATGAAGATATTTTGAATTTTTCCAAACATGTATGCAACTATTCTGATGAATAGTGGCATACATGTATGCAAATATTCTGAACGAATAGTTGCATACATGTATGCAAATATTCAAAATAGTTGCATACATGTATGCAACTATTCTGAATGAATATTTGCACACATGTATGCAAATATTCAAAATTTTTGCATACATGTATGCAACTATTCTGAACGAATATTTGCATACATGTATGCAAATAATCTAAATTTTTACATACATGTATGCAACTATTCTGAAAGACCATTTGCATACATGTATGCAAATATTCGTTCAGAATAGTTGCACACATGTATGCAACTATTCAAAATATTTGCATACATGTATGCAACTATTATGAATGAATATTTGCATACATGTATGCAAATATTTTGAATTTTTGCATACATGTATGCAACTATTCCGAATGAATATTTGCGTACATGTATGCAAATATTCTGAATTGTTGCATACATGTATGCGAATAAAGTTGAAATAACGTTGATGAATTGTTGCATAAATGTATGCAATTTTTCTAAATAGAAAAATAGGGACCTAATTTACAATAAGTTTATGACCGGACCTGAGCCTAATTAAGTCTCAAAATAGGGACCTCAGCCCAATTTCCACGAATTTCAATGTAGTGCCTTTGTTTTGGGCTTTTCGGGTTATGGTTTGATTTTGGGCATGGATTGGCTATCCAGTAATGGGGCCATCCTTGATTGTGAGAAAAGGGTTGTTAGGATCCTAACCCATCTCGGTAATACTTTGGAAATTTCTTGTAATCCCTCGTATGCGGTTATGCTTAGTTACCTTGAATCGCTAGATGCCTCTGTTGAAAATTTGCAATCAGTTAGAGTGGTCCGGAAATATCCGGATGTCTTCGAAGAGGTGAAGGGCTTGCCTCCGAAGCGGGAGATAGACTTCCGCATATACCTTGTAGATAATGCAAAGCCCGTTGCGTTGCCCGTTAGACACATGGCTCCACGGGAAAGGAAAGAGCTTAGTAAACAGATTAAAGAGCTTCTAGAGAAGAGGTTCATTAGGAGGAGCATTTCAGAATGGGGCGCTCCAGTGGTGTTCGCTACAAAGGCGGATGGTTCACTCCGTCTATGTGTTGACTATAGGGAGCTCAACAAGCTAACGAAAAAGAATAGGCACCCTCTCCCCAGAATTGACGATTTATTTGATCAGCTTGTAGGAGCGTCTGTTTTCTCCCAACACGATTTAGCGACCGGCTTTCATCAGCTAAGTGTGGCTGAAGATAGTATCGATAAAACGGCATTCAGAACCCCAGACGGCTTCTTTGAATGGCGTGTCATGCCTTTCGGCTTGACAAATGCACCTGCTTACTTCGTGGACCTGATGAGTAGGGTATTCAGAGATTTCCTCAATAAGTTCGTAGTGGTCTTCGTAGATGATATCCTTATCTTCTCAAAGAGTGAAGAGGAACATGCTCAGCACTTAAGGGCAATCATGGAAACTCTGCGAGTCCATCAACTAAAAGCCAAATTCTCCAAATGCCACTTTTGGAGAGAAGAAGTGAGGTTCCTTGGGCACATAGTATCCAAACAAGGGTTAGCAGTGGACCCTGCTAAGGTAGTGGATGTACAGGATTGGAAGACACCAAGGAATGCAACTGAGGTCCGAAGTTTTCTAGGACTAGCGGGTTTCTATCGAAAGTTCATAAGGGATTTTGCGAAAACCTCAGCTCCGCTCACGAAATTGACTAAGAAGAATCTAGTGTTCAATTGGGACTTGGATTGCGAGTTTGCTTTCCAGCGACTGAAGAGGGCTCTTACAACAGCCCCAGTTTTGACGTTGCCAGATGGGAGCTAGATGTTCACTGTTTATACAGATGAATGTGGGACAGGGCTAGGTTCCGTCTTAATGCAAGAAGGAAGGGTAGTAGCTTATGGCGGGAGGCAGTTGAAAGTGCACGAAAAGAACTACCCGACCCACGATCTTGAGTTAGCTGCCATCGTCTTTGCACTCAAGTCTTGGTGGCACTATCTCCTAGGTGAGAAGTTCGAACTTTACACTGACCATAAATCGTTGAAATATCTTTTCTCGCAGAAAGATCTTAACTTGAGGCAACAGAGATGGATGGAGTTTCTTGCCTCGTACGATTTCGAGATCTCCTACACTCCGGGCAAAGGCAACGTAGTGGCAGACGCGTTGAGCCGAAAGAAATTGACCCTAAGCCCGCTGTTTGTTGAAAGAAAAAGCCTAGAGTTTATAGCCAGCTTCGACTTTAGGCCTTCCTCCGATTTTGTACCAGGCTTGCTAGCATCTCTCGAAGTGCGCCCGACTTTAGTGGACTCAATAGGGACAGCACAACGCGAAGACCCTCAGCTTGTGGAAACGATTGATAGGCTAATTAGGGGTGAGACTTCAAGTCACCTCAACAGATACTCCATCGACGATAAGGGTTGGCTAAGGCGAGACGGAAGACTATGCGTCCCACAGACAAGGGATTTAGTAAAGAAGGTTCTCGAGGAAGCACATCACTCCAAGATGACGATACACCCAGGCGAAGATAAAATGTACAAAGATATAAAAAGAACTTTCTTCTGGAATGGCATGAAAAAGGACGTGGCAGAATTCGTTTCTAAGTGTATGGTGTGCCAACAGGTTAAGGCGGAACAGAAAAAGCCTGGCGGACTGCTACATCCTCTAGGGGTCCCGCAATGGAAGTGGGATAGCATCTCAATGGACTTCATCGATGGGCTGCCTAGGTCTAGGAGAGGCAACACTAGCATTTGGGTAATAGTGGATAGGCTTACTAAAAGCGCCCACTTCTTACCTGTCAAAATTAAAAGAACTGCCTCATCCCTAGCATCTCTTTACCTCAAGGAAATTGTCCGACTCCACGGAATACCGTCCAGCATTGTTAGTGACTGAGACCCTATCTTCACAAGTGAGTTTTGGCGAAGTCTGCAAGAAGAGGTAGGCACGCAGTTATGCTTGAGCACAGCCTATAATCCCCAAACCGACGGCCAAACGGAAAGAGTGAACAGAGTTTTGGAGGACCTTTTAAGACTGTGCGTCCTTGACTTCGGAGGAACGTGGGAAGATCATCTTCCTTTGGTGGAATTTGCCTACAACAACAGCTATCAAGCAACCATCGGAATGGTGCCCTTCGAAGCTTTATATGGAAGACCGTGCCGATCGCCCACTTGTTGGTGGGAGTCTACTGATAAGCTCATACTTGGACCAGATATGATCTGAGAGACTTCAGAGAAAGTAGACTTAATACGAAGAAGGATGAAGACGGCCCAAGACAAACAAAAGTCCTACGCCGACAAGAGGAGAACCGACCTTGAATTTGAGGTTAGGGACAGAGTTTTTCTTAAGGTATCTCCGCTAAGGAACGTTGTTCGTTTTGGAACCACAGGAAAGCTAGCACCAAGGTTCATAGGGCCATTCCCTATCATCGAGAAAATTGGGAAAATGGCCTATAGATTAGAGCTACCCGAAAAATTGGCCGGAGTTCACAACGTCTTTCACGTTTCACATCTCCAAAAATGTCTACATGAGTCTGCTGAAGTGGTAGAGCCAAATATCCTAGAAGAAGCTGAAGTGGAACGCGAAGCAACCATAAGAAAAGTTCCAACCCGCATATTAGGAACGGAAGTGAAGAAGCTACGCAACCGCGAAGTCAAACTCGTCAAAGTTCAGTGGAGCGACGCCGAGGGAGACGCGACTTGGGAAACTGAAGCTAGAATACGCACTGCCTACCCTTTTCTTTTCGAGGGTACATCCTTGATCTTTCTTTTTCCTTAAGTTGCGCTTTTATCTATCTTCTTAGGTATATTTCCTCGACCTTATCTTTTAGGTAGAAACCCTTTGGATGAAAACATGTAATTGAAACATGTTATGGATGATGGTTGCAAGTGGTTGCAAGTGATTGCTAGTGGTTGCTCGTGGTTACATATACACACACAATCTATGTTTTAGATCGGCTCAGTCACTTCATATTGCATATGCATATATGTTTGCATTCGTATATGGTTGAACTTTAATGTGTTGTCATATGGATGTTGCATTTGTATGAATAATTGTGCACTCATGTAGAATCATGAATAGGAAAATTTGCATACATAATGGGTTCATGGCACTTACATAATTCGCATTAAGGAGGTCAACTGAATCAGTAGACCGCCTGATTTTGCATTAGACAAGTACATGTACACACACACACTTCGCATATGATCATGAAGCATTAGAAGTCTTTTAAGGACAATGGATACTCGTGTTTGATGGATGAGTAGATGGATGATTGGATGTTAGGATATACATTCCTCCTAACTTGAAGATTTCGGGGACGAAATCCTTTTAAGTGGGGGAGAATGTAACACCCCGTGAATTCTATAACCGTGAAATTCACAAATTTAAGTATAATTAACTTCAAATCAAAGAATTAAGGGAAACGGGATACGCCATTGTGTTCGTCTCGGAAAAATACGCAAAAAAGAGTCCGAGTTTTCGAAAAACGGAGTCCGTATGAAGAAGATATGGCCTCCGGAAGTTTCAGAATTCAGTTTAAAATTCAAACAGAAGAAAACAGCTCAGAAAAACAAGTTTGAAATTCAAAATCGGGCCCAATTGGCCAGGGCGGGAAAATTCCCGCCTAAGGCACCCAGGTCGACTTGGCAGTCGACCTGGGCTAGCCAGGTCGACAGGGCTGTCGACAGGGCTGTCGACCTGGCCCCAGAGCCAGGTCGAACCCAACCCACCCTGGCTGGCCTAGTCTATGTTTGGTCGATTTTCTGAGGCTTGCTTTGTCACTAGAGCTAGGTGGCAGCTCCTAATTGGTCTCTCTTTTGAATGGATGGCTACGATTAACCCAAGCTACATCGATGGTCCTAATCAGTTCATAATCTCTATAAAAATGACCCTAGACTCTACCTAATCTATTCATTCAAAAATAAGAATGAGGCCATCATGCTGCTGAGGAACGACTAGGAGTAGCCACCAATTTGAGAGACGATTAGGAGGCAAAACTCTAAAGCATAAAGCAACTACAAGTTAAACAAATCAAATCAACGCCTACGTCAAAGGAGTAGCATCTCCAAATCCAGAATTCAGATTCCTGAATTGAAGAATTCGTCACACGATTGTAAGTAGAGTACTATTCCGATGTGAATAAATAACTGTGTTTGATTTGTACACTTGATTTGTGGTGATAGTAATTCATATTTGTGCGTTGTTATGATTCTAATCGATTTGGAATATTGTGATGTAACGATTGGATATTCGCAAGTATGTAATTCATGATAAAAACTACATGTTTGCGGTAGTTTATTTGAGATTTATGCAAGTATACGATTGGATATTCGCAAGTATGTAATTCATGTTGAAACTACATGTTTATGGTTGTTTAATTGAGATTCATGCAAGTATGTGGTTTTGCTACTATGCCAACATAATGTATATTTTTGTAAGAAAATCACTTTTTGTGTAATTGGATCAAATTTGGGGTATTATGATTCATATGAAATTATGTTGGAATTGGCATCATGATCTATGTATAAAATCATACTTTTGTATTAGAAAAAAAAGTAAGCCTTTTTGTGAACTTATGTTGATTTTATAAATATGACTAGGCTATGTTTGGTATTATGCCTAATTGAAAAACATGTTAGGCCTATATTGTTAACAAGAATTATATGATAATATATGTGACACATAGCTAAGTTAGATTTACATTCCAATTGCAAGTTTGCATGAATAAAGTAAAAACCATGATTTCATGCTTAGGAATATTTGTGCCATGATTATGTGAATAGATTAAAAATCATGATTAAGATGGAATAATTCTAGTTGAACCATACTTTTGTATTAGTAACAAAAGTAAGCACCTTTGTAAATATATAGTAATTTTATAAACATGATTTGCTTATGTTTGACATTATGCCTAAGTAAAAATATAGGTTTATGTTGTAGTTAAGACTATGTGTCAATAATGATATCTAATTTAGTTAGATTCTTAACTTAACTACAAGTTTACATGGTTTGATTCATGTCACTTATGCTTTATGACCAAAGTATATGTTACTACAATGCAAGTACACCTGTTTCTATTTTGTAGTTCCAACGTTATGTTGCAAGTTCATGCGTTCACATTCCCCTTTTTGTGTATACAATTACGTTTTAAGCCTCCCCTTTTTCACGTGGCTAAGTTAGGCTTAAAAGGCTAAGCCCAACATTATTTTATAATAAACGAACGTATTAAACGGGGGAAATAGCGCTGGGCCAAATTAATTAATAAATGAAAATATAAAAGTAGAGGGGCCCAAATTCAAGAATGGGTTGGGCCCATAATTGGTGTAAACCTTTACACCATTAGCTTAAATTGATTTTTAATAATGGGCCGCAAATATTTACATATAAGAAAATAAAGAAGAAAGACAAAATATGTAAATGTAGAAAATATGATGTGTTTAACCCGAGGTTGGATTGAGTTGTGATGTAAACCTGCCCGGAACCGCCCGGCTGTCCAGTAGTCACAACAATACCTATCCAATGTGGGTGGTTAAACATGGAGCCCAATAAGGACCCGAGGTTAGACTGAGTTATGGCGTAAGACTGCCCGGACCCAACCGGCAACAGGCAGCCACAACAATACCTGTCTAATGTGAGAGGTCAAGGCTTTAATAAGACAATTAAGGCTGAGTCAGGATTGATAGGATTAAGTAAATTATATTAATACTTAATCAAAATGGAACATGCTAAACTAAACAGACTGATTGGGGGTTAGGTTTATAAAACACTTAACCAACTTAGCATGTTGGCTAGAAATAGAAAACCTAGTAGCGGGGGACCCTTTTCAGCAGTAACCCTATAAGGTGTATCATGATACCCTGAAACTAGGCAGGGTGGGGCACGATTACTGGGCTGACTGTAAGATGTCAAATCGACGGCGGTGGTGCAGCAGTGTAGGTTCTAACGGGGTGCGGGCGTGCACACACTCCGGCGCAGAAAAATAAGGCACTGGGCACCAGTAGCATACCTGTGCATTCTAGGGTTGTGTCGGGCCGCCGCCATGGGACTTGATACACCCCATGGTGGGACCAGCATAGGTAACTACAACATCGGGGGCTGTAAGACACATGTAACTATGCGAGTAGGAGCCGATCATCATAAAATGGATCACTTCACCCTAATTATGGGGTGCCTGTTGGGAACTAGTTTATATGGGTACAGAGATTAATATGGGGTACGATAGTATATTCGACCCTAGACAACTTAACTAAGTTTATAAGTGCTTTCCCATTTCTAGTTTATACTTATCATACCCAGTTCTTTATTCATAGACTGAATAGTCCTAGACTTACTCAGGCTTTATGTCTGACTCTACTTTTCTTTCGTCTTCTTTTCTTCCGTTTCCCCCCCAGGTCCACAGGGAGGGAATACCGCAGCTTGACCTGCCTTCATATCCAGCTTGAAGAGAAAGAATGTATTGATTGGATCTTTTCGTTTTGGACTATGTCTTTGGACAACAGCTATGGGACTTTTGCAGTTTATTTATGTTTTCTTTATGCTTCTTTAAATAATGTAATCAAGACAGTTATGATGATGTTATGTTTTTGGAAGTATGTAAGACAATTGTGGTAATGTTGTTGTAACATGTATTTTCTCTTATGAAATAAAAGTTGCTGCTTTTCCGCTGTTCAAAAATATGTGTTCTTATATCTGTCTTGTATATCTGTGACTTATACTTATAAACCTCCACCAAAATTAGGGAATTCCCTTTGAGAGTGACCCTAACGGAGGTGGGGTGTTTCAACTATCAGCAATACCAAGTTGGAAGGAGCTTCAAGAAAAGGGACCACAACTTGCAACTCACTTGGAAAGGGTCGGAGAGCTATTGGACAACAGATCTCACATTCTACGAACAGAAAATCAGAAGGCGGAATAGCTAACCAAGTTGGCAAACTTTAACAATCAAGAAAAAACGGAGATGGTCCCAATTGATACAGTACAAACTCTGAGTATTGGTCAGGTGGAAGTTGATCTACTGTTGGGAACAAACCCGAGAAGAGTCATGGATGACCCCCATAAAGAACTTGAGAAGAAAGAGTAAAAGACATACCATCGTTCGTAAAGCTCCAAGATACAACATGCAAGGCGGCATTGCTCATTTCCCTTGAAAGGTCATCTCGAGATAAACATCAACGAACCTCGTTGCAGAATTCACTTCCTTAAATGATTCGACAAAAGCACTAATCACTTGCTTGATGGACGATGTACACAAATGGGACTTCTAATGGTCAACTTTCTGGTATTAGAATATGAAGATTCACAGCTCCGCTCCCTTCCTTGACCATTTGTTGATTGAATCATGCCCCAGACGCAGGGAGAAACTCGGAAATCTTTACATGGATTGCTCATGATTCCATTATCCAGTCCAATGCTGATGCACCATTACCTTGCATGACCGATTGGCTCAGTCTTGCTCGAAGATTGACAAGTTAAAGGTTTGGGACACTTAGACTTAGATGTTGATTGATTTTCCACACATCCGCTCTTACTTCTGACGTGGGATAGAAGATAGATGCAGATGGATGAGGCATGTCTATCTTCCTAGCCCCCGATTCCACTTCCTGACATGGAAAGTGCGAAGTTTCTGTAAGCATGGGGTCCTTACTCTCCTACCGATTTCCATTATCGCACCGACGAGATGAGATGCTACCATCGACGGTTTTGATCTGATTGTCTGGCCCTCATTCCTTGCCCTTGACATGGAGGCAAGAAGGGAATTCAAAGGAGATGCAACCTCGTCATTCGCTCACCAGAGTCCTCTTAATCGCCTTTATCATTCCAAGATCCCAGTCAAGATCAACTTATTCCTGAGACTGTCGCCCCAAGATGGTTTGAAAAGATTTTCATCATTAATTAAAGACTTTTGCAGTAATCCCTTGGTAGAGATAGGAGTCATAGGACAAGGAGAAATGGACCTATAAAGAACATGCAATGCCATTTTCGCTCCAGGTGATATTCATCCCCTTTAGTGGGATTATTCTTTGACCATGTCTCTTATTTTTGCATGCTTTACGAGTTATTGATGTAATTAACTCAGATGAATTTATATATGGATTGTGTAGGTACCAAGGATCTGGTATCAATCAGGCTTCTAATACACACATACAAAATTATAGAGCACTACATAACGAGCCCGACTGAACTGCTCCTTTAAAAAGACATGCCCTCCATCAGACGAAAGTTGTATAGCTTAAGGTAGATATGATATGACCATCCACCCCTTGGCTCACGCATGGAAGACCTCAAGACAATTGTTCATTGATCTTTGCATTGCAAGATCGGAGTCCAACTTCAGATGGACATGATTCGACAGTTTATGTGGCTCGATCCTGTGCTTGACGCCACTAGTTTACATGAATCCAGATAGAGGAGGCAGTACTACCCATTGATATACTTACTTTCCAGTCATGCACTTTACATTTACATGCTTCCTGAGTTATTGACATGACTAACTTGGGCAATATGAATGATGAAGGTACCCGAAGTTTGGTGCCAATCAGTCCTCCCACAGATTGATTGGAGGAATGCAAGGCTTTGGTGAACAGGAATCAATTATTCACCTGCTTACCCTTCGCTTGACACTCACAATTCTAATCCTCACATCTTGGATAGCAGTATAAACCCAAGACGAGTGTGATAGGTGTGACAAGATTAAAGACCACTCGATCCCTAACTCTAACCCTGACTTACGAAGGGAGAGTATAAAGGACAAACAATGACGTCCATCACATAGACTCCATCCCATGATTTGATGGGATAAGAGAGACTTTATTGATGCAGACAACAACCTCTACCCCTGAATCGGAGACTAAGAGGCAGTGCCCTGGAAAGTGTGACCCAACCACTTTCCCGATAAGCTCCAACTGCCAGAGCAAAGCGGGAAGTATGGATTAAAATCGAGTTCAAGAACGACACTTGAGCTGCCAGAATCCCACTCTTGGAAGTATAGTGCAGAAGGAAAGCCTGGGTGAATGACATGACCATTTTCCTGATCAACTCAAACTCTCTTGATTTGAGAGTGAGTATAAAGGTAGGCGTGACTGGTGCACCACGATTAAAGACCACCTTAACCACACTCTAACCTGGGCATACGACAGGAGAGTACAAAGGCATTGAGATCAAGTGCTGGATTAGATGGGCTCCTACCCCATTGAAGGATTGGGGAAAGACTGAAAGCTAAGCCTGGACTCTAATTGGGCATATGACAGGAAAGTGTAAAGGTATTGAGACCAAGTGCCAAAGGAAATGGGCTCCTACCCCACCGAAGGATTAGGGGCAAGACTAAAAGCTGAGCTCGAATTCCCTAAAGAAAGATTTAGGGAATTAGAACATCACTAGTAATCAATCCCGAACAAGCATGGCCAAACACTTTATTCAAGATTGACTGGGGGCCTACACATACACATCACAACCCCTGCTGTTTATTACTTATTTTAGTATTTTTATTGCATGAATTATTGTTTGCACCCTTTTTTATTTGTGATGTGATTTATTGTTTATTACTTAGATTAGTAATGTTTCCACTACAAGCATATTTGATTGAAATTGCAGACATATGACATTGTAGAAATACTAGTTCATTTTCAAAATGCAGATGTGTGCAAGATAACAAAACAAAGACGTGAGAGTCACACTCACAAGAATATTTGATCAAAGTGTTGACGCCGATCCCTGAAGCTAAACTTTCCACACGACTTAAAGCAACAACCTAAAGGAGGCCTTAGGAGCGAGATGTTCAATAACATATCACGCCACCTAAGGCGATGACCAAAATGAGGCCTGGGGAGTGATATCTCAAGTGCAACGACGAGCGCCACCTTGCAAGTACACTAAATGGAAAATGAAACGACTCATGCACTTAGATAACTCAATCACTTAAGCTTTGAAAGCAATGTATCTTTTACCATGCATACATGTCTAGATTTGAGAGGGGCGTGATCTAACCACCCGTCTTTGCTGCAACCCATGAACTGGGGATCGCTTGAGGACCATGAAGCGGATGGAGAGTAAACGTCCATTTGATAGTCCCAGCCGACTTCTCTACTGGATGGATCACATAAGATCGGACATGGATTGACTATCCTATCTCGCACACTTATAGGATGTGATGCAACAGCTTTGTCTACGGTCTTTTGCTTGATGCAGGGGGCAAGCAAGAGCACTCAAGGTGACTACGGATTGACTTTTAGCCACCTGACTCTGATCCTCAGATCTTGGATGAGAGACTAGAGAGTAGCATGGGCTGAGTACCAACAAATCATTTTTCATTCAACTCTAACTCACAACTTGATGAGCATGAATGAATTCAGAGAAGACACGGATTTGATGCTCACCAATCAGCAAAACCCCCATGGATGGGGGCACGGGATATAAGCGGTATGGTTTGACTTTCTGATGACTCTAAGCACATTTACTATCCTCAGAGTTTAACTAGATCCCAGTCCCAGAATATAACCAAAAAAATGGCTCATCAAGATTAACCCACATACATCTGAGTAACAGATCTTCATCCAGAATTAAATGAAAGAAGCCCGATTGATGGCTATTGCACATGCAGAACCGAGAAGCCCAAGACTGGCTTTCACCCACCTTAGGACTTCAAGCTGGAGGCACCGGTTCTAGATGGGATAATTGGCAACAACTTCTCAGAGGCGAAGGTCAGATTGCCAATGTTATTCGACTCTTCATCGGAGGCGGCACCTCTCAAGACGATGTGGATAACGTCAGTTATAGCCCTTTCACATGGAACACCAAGGATTCACACAATCCCCGGGACTTCAAATTTTCGTCTTTGGAGGCTTACAACGACATGACTGATCTTATGATGCACTTGATGCGCTACATGCACCACATGGAAGTACTATTGACATTGGACAATGTCATGACTGAAAACTTCCCACTAATCTTGAGAGACATTGCTACCGTACGATTTTGGCAACTTGCACCTGAATCGATTAACCATTGGAGTGTGTTGGTTACCCGCTTCATTGAGTAGTCAAGGTTCCACATCTGTTGAACCAAGAATGTCATGTTACTCACTTCAGTCAAAAAGAGGTCCGGCGAGACCCTACATTCATTCCTGGAAAGGTTCAACACCGTAGTGGCATCGGTAGATCGACTTGAACTGTCTATGGTGTTGATGGCATCGGTATCCGGTATCCGGTATTCTGGATATGTTGGACTTCAAAGTCTCTCTACATCGAGACTCACCAAGATAACTTGGTGAATTCTCCTTCAAATCAAATAGACCTCTACAGGAAGAGAATGCAAATTTCGAGGACATTTTCGATGTTAACATGGTCAAGTACGGAAGACCGTATGATTCCAGAAAAGAATAATAGGATTGTGCAATTCTAGAGAGGACCAATTTCACTAATCAAGTCTACAATTTAGTTTGTTAAGCTCAATGGAACCAAGCACGAGTAATAGACTCAACAAGACTATGATGGCTATCTTGCATTATGCTGAATCATGAACGAAGGGGCTCGAGTAAATCTATAATGACATCCATTCGCTTGCATTTTTACGAGCTTACTCAACCTCGCAAGTGATCCAATGAGAGTAACTAAGTTCGCTGAAGTCCGATGATTCCATCCTCACTTTTTGATTAAAGAGAAGGGATGAAACCAAAGTGAATGTGATTCGACCATTCACGTATACAGTTCCAACTCTCGCTAACTTGAGAAAGAGTACAAAACGACTTGGGTCAAATAAGATTACTGAACTTATAGCTCTAACCCAATGCGATAATGGAAAGTATAAAGGCTAGAAGACTGGATATCCGATTGACTTGGCCCAACCCCCACCGACACTGGGGGAATAAGCACTGATTTCGCTTTTCCTCCACTGAAACTAAGAGCACGAACTTCAACTCACAGGCAGACTTTGAACTTGACCTGCAACTACATCAAATGGAGAATGTGATGAACTCCTCTATTGCCTTACGATTGTGGCGATCGTACTAGATACTAGCTTAAATGATTTCAACAACATCCCTTACTTATTCGTACGTGATCACGAGACTATAAAACGAATTGGAGCGGTCGTGGATTTCTTTCAATATGGTCCAACGCGACTAATGGTTCCTGATGTTCTATCGACATGATCCCGAATGACCATGGCTTTCGGATTCCTTATTGTTACGATTCGATGCATCGTGGAGTCTTAGATTAATATCTTGATATCGAGATAGTCCAAATCCTAGTACAAATGACAAATTCATATGTCAATTCTAATGTTCTCTATACAAACGGTCTAAATGCTAGCTTAGGGCCCGATGATTCTTATACTACCCCAGGACTCAGACATCTACTTCATGCATTGACTTGTATGTAAAAGAAAGTATGACTCGATAATATGCTTGACTTGCATGGGAAGATGAAGTTGTTTGGAGATGACCTGTGCATGTATGATTACATTCGAGAGCTAATGATCCGACATGACTTTTGATAAAGGAATCCGACCTCATGATTCGACGAGGTCTACATGACTACTTTACCACTCCGACCATGGAATTTGGCCCGATAAGCACCAATGGAAGGAGAGCGATATATGACAAGCCATTTATATAGGAAAATGTCCAAATAACGGAACCACTCAAGAGGACACAACAATTTGACAAAGCCTTCTCAAGGACGTACGACATTTTAGAAAGATTTAGCTCAACTTATTAGAAGCACATCTCATCTATGATAAGATGTACTTTGGGGGGTAAAATGTTAGCCTCCTTTGTGACCAGTCCACCAAAGCCTAGATATCACGATTGAATGAAAACCAAGTATCAAGTTGATTATGTGACCTAGCATCAGATCGAGTAGAGAAAAAGACCATCAGGTCGGGTAAGGTGAAATACCAGCGGATCGAGAGAAATGATGAAGACACTAGTTCGAGTGAAGGCAAAACCGGCTCTGGGTCGAGCAAGACCGATCCGACCCGCACTACCTTTGGAGCTGTCACTTCAGTATCACCGGCTCGGCTCACATGAAGACTGACCCGATCTGCTCACATCTTGGAAATAGCCAATTGATGCAATCAATTCAGATCGCATGAAGCTCGATCTGACCCTATGGCCACAATCCTGAAGAATTTATCAATTCAAAACATGACCTATCTTTAGCCACCGAAAGGGGATCGGAGGATACTTATTACCCACGAACCGAAGTGTTTTCTCCACTGCACCCACTCAATTTCTATATCTCCTCTACAACTGCCACGTGTCTACTCAACCGAGCCCAAATTTTTGCCTATAAATACACATCCGAATGGCATTTTCAAGGGACTTTTGGCCTTATGTAAGCTCTATACATTTCGGCCATGGCTACCAACAACTGATAACCTCCTTCTTCTTCAATCAAATCAGTGAATTCAGGGAGAATAATTTATTGTAGATCGAGCGTATGAGGATTGTACCCATTGTGATTGTAATCTCCTGACGAATCAAAGAACTATAAAGTGGACGTAGGCTCGTTAATGCCGAACCACTATAAGTCTCGCGTGTCTGATTGCTCTTCTATGTTTTTAGCTCATAATTCTTTATTATTCTCTACAAAACCTGATCTATTGGGTGTTAGTGCCCTTTTTTGGTCTAACATTTTGTTTTTTTATATATTCATGAACCTAATGCAACTATATGAATAAAAATGATCTAGTTACAAATTTTATAAAATTATGTAGTGATGGCTAGATTATTATCGACAAAAGATCTCTCAGCCAATTAACGGGCAAGAGTTATGGTGCACCAGGAATCACCCTAGCAATGTAGCCGAATGTTTAAGTACCTTCAAAGAAATATCGCTATAATGTTTACGAATCTCCATAATATGTATAAACGATTATTGCTCTGTCGTAGTCAAGACACTGAGAAATAATTCGTTGGAAGGAAACCAATTTGTCAAAATATAATAATGTCCTTAGAAAAATAAAAACTAAATAAGATGAATGCAAAATAGAAAATAAATGTGTATTAACGATGCAACTACGAATGTTTTTTTAATACAAATGCAAGCAACCAACAATGCGATTAAAAAAATTAGAACACGATATTAGAGCATGCAAATTTTTATTAGCAACTTATTTAAGCAGCATTTTTTTGAGCGAGCGCAAATAAAGCAAATCCAATCAAGCAAGTGCTTCTCTCTTATTTGTGCAACCTGAAAAGATATTTGTACAAAGATAAAACAAAATAGATTTTCTTTTATATATAATATTAGAAGACTAAACAAAATTAAAGCCCAAAAGTAAAAACAATCCCAAGCCTGCTTTAGGTTCAACCTAAATTTTCACTTAGGTTACTAACATAACACAATCTCAAAATGGTTAAGTGTTATTCACTCATAGCCTAAAGCAATCTTCAAAAGCAACCAAAATCAAAATTCTTCTTTCTTGACTAAAAACCAAAAGGCAAATTCTATTTGGACTCACCAAATAGCTGAGTTGCCCCCCTATTTCCAAAAAAGCTAGAATTCCATCCTTTTTCTGAGTTGCTCCCTGCCTTTTGAAAAAAAAAACTACCCTACCTCGCACTGCCATTGTGTAACAACCCGGAATTACGGCCCAATTTTAAATTTTCATTTTAGAGATTTTAAAGGTGTTTGAATAGTTGAAATGAATTATTTTAAATAAAAATGACTAGAAATTTATTTTGATTGAATTTAAGGCGAATATATTTAATTTAATCATAAAAGGAATTAGAAAAGGACGGTAGTTTGAAAAGTCAAACCTGAACTTTGACTGACCACACAGGATGCAGAATAAACCGGATTTTGGTGAAACGAAAAATATTTGAATCTGTTAATGAATATCTTTCTAACGAATCTGAAAAATCGAAGTTTCATAGTGGGAATCAAAAGTTATGGCCAAATGAATTTTCAGAAAGGTCGCAATAGAAAATATATCGCCCTTGAAAATAGACATTTTGCATACGACCTCGGAATTCGACGAAACCACTTTTGTTGGATCTGGGATGAAAAATTATTGCTAGGTTTCAAATTTCATGATTTTTGAAGCTAGTATGTGAGCGAGGCAAAAGAAACTGTGTTTTGTCAATTTCAGTCAAAATTAATTGACTGAAAAATAGCCATTTTTCAAACAGTCTCAGAACTCGATGAAATAAATTTTCTTAGGACCGTATCATCATTAGAAAGCCAAAATTAATTTTTCTGGATTTTTCTGACTTCATATGCGACCCCGGTAAAATTTGAAAGTACGTTCGAATTTAATATTAAAGAATTAATTTGAAAATAAAGGAAACATACTGTAAACTTCAGAATTAGACCTCGGCACTAGCGCCATTGCGTTCAGAAGACGTCAAAACCTGTTGTTCGACCGTCGTTGGGTTCCGTTTGGAGGTCGGACGGAAAAACCCTAATTTCTAGAATTAATTAAATTAAAAATAAAATACCCTAGAAATACGGGATGAATAGTGCGTCGTTCTTCCCCCAATTTACTGCGCCGAAACCCATGAACAGCTCAGATTTTTGAGCTCCGATTTCTCCCAATCCATGACGAATTAACATATGCCCCTTTGGACTTTTTTGAAGATCTTTGAACGCTCATCGATCTCAGACAAACCCCGCCCCTCCTCGTTGCCCGAGCCGCCTCCACCACCTCCCCGAAGTCCAGCCGAACGCGGGCCCGCCACGCCACCCACGAGCCGCTGCACCTCTCCCCTTTTCCGGTGTTCAGGCGCCTTTCCTCCCCCTTCGACCTCCAGCAATCGGTTCCCGAAAACATCAACTACAGCTCGTGAATTCGTGATTCAAAGTTTTGAACAAACTGAAATTTTAAAGGTAAAATTCAACTCAGTTTTGCGACGCTTTTAATCGTTACAATGACAGTTGTAATAAGTCAGTTTTATAATTTTTACATATGAATTTCAAATTGAAATCTTTCAGATCCGTAACCATCGTGACTTTGAACACGAGATCTGATCGAGTTCGAACCTTCTTTTCAAATCTAAACAAGGTGAGAATTTATTTTTAATTAAATTTAATTAATTTAATTATTATCCTAGCATTATGTGAAGTTTGAATGGTAAATATCATGCTTGCGATACAGATCTATTTTGTTTTGTCATATTTGATGATGGTTGGTATGTGTTTGTGATGGATAGTTTAGATACGTATGATTATCATCTCTTATGTAATTACTTGTGTTGATTTGGATTGATCTGTTGTATCAATTCAAAATAATAGAAATATGATTGTCACATTCTTATATTATCGCTTTTGTATGGTTTGAATTAATCAATCTTATCGATTCATAATAAAAGAGACATAGTTTGCCATCGTTATGTTAGTGCTTTTATTTTATTTGAATTGATCTAGATTATCAATTCAACATAAAAAAATAAAGATTTGTCTTTTTATTTGGATTGATCTGGATTATCAATTCAACATAGTAAATAAAGTTTACATTCTTTTTTTTTAATGGTGTAAATAAAAGTAGGAATGTTGTATGTATATAAATTTACTTTTTTTTTATGTAAATAAAAGTTAGGAAATTGTAGTGAAATGAAATTTACATTATTTTTTTTAGACATGAATTTGGATTGAAATAAAAAAAATTATTACATTTTTATGTGTAGTTTAGATGTAGATTAAAACGGTAAAATGAAAATGATCTTTTTCTATATAATTAAAATGTGAATTTACATCGTATGTTAAAATTTACATTTTTATATGTAAATTATATATGAAATTACACCGTATGATAAAAATCACATTTTTTTATGTAATTAAAATGTGAATTTACATCGTATGTTAAAATTTACATTTTTATATGTAAATTATATAGGAAATTACCACGTATGATAAAAATTACATTTTTATATGTAATTAAAATGTGAATTTACATCGTATGTTAAAATTTGCATTTTTATATGTAAATTAGGAAATTACACCGTATGATAAAAATTACATTTTTCTATGTAATGAAAATGTGAATTTACATCGTATGTTAAAATTTACATTTTTATATGTAAATTATATAGGAAATTACACCGTATGATAAAAATTACATTTTTCTATGTAATTGAAACATGAATTTACACCGTATGATAAAAATTACCTTTTTACAATGTAATTAGAATGGAAGGTTGCATTGTAGTTAAAAATCACATTTTACAATATAAATTAGAAGTAAAGTTGCATTGTAATTAAAAATCACATTTTACAATATAAATTAGAAGTAGAGTTACGTTGTAATTAAAAATCATATTTTTACAATGCAAATTAGAAGTAGAGTTTGCATTGTAATTAAAAATCATATTTTTACAATGTAAATAAGAAGTAGAGTTTGCATTGTAATTAAATTTACATTTTTAGATGTAATTTAGAATATGATTCACAATGCAAATATAAGTTACATTTTTATTATGTAATTAAGATGAGAAAATACATTGAGGTTGAAATTTACATTTTATATGTAATTTAAAAATAGGATTTTGCAATGTATCAAAATTTACATTTTTTTATGTAAATGAAAGGAATGGGATTCACATTTTTAATGTAAGTAAAGAATGAATTTAGGATGTTGTGATATGAACTTCATTTTCAAATGAATTAAAATTTAATAAGGATCGGTAGTTGTTAGAGCGTTGTTTAAATCAAACGACATTATTATGATTAAAAGATTATATATATATATATATATATATATATATATATAATTAAAACTAAACGAATGGAGCACGGTAGTTCGCATTTTGAAATCATACCTTTGAATGACTATACAAGAAGATCCGACCGTCGGATTTTCTTGAAACTGAAACCGTTAGAACCGTCTTGGAAAAATCTTTCCAACGGTATATATTACGTTAAGATCCAACGGTTAGATTCGGAGAAATGTAAAAATCAAAATTGGTTGAATGCAACGCCATAGTCGCCCATTGACTTAAGGCGTCGTTATATAGAAATTTAATTATTTTAAATAATTAAAATAGGAAGTAATCATTATAAAATGATGTCAGCAAGTACGAAGGATTTTAAATATATATATATATATATATATATATATATATATATATATATATACGAGGATTATTTGGAAAGTCCGAATTCTCTCATTCCAAATAATCAAACGACGTTAATGGAAGTATGAAGATGGCGTATGAAGACCGTAAATCTTCCCTCTAATGGACAACGATCGAGGCCCTGATTTGACTTGCTTCCAATTCAAGGGTCATGGTCATTGCCCAAACGTACGTGTTGATTTCACGGGCTTGGTTTTCGCTCAAACCCAGAGCATAAGCTAATAAATGGATTGTGTGTCTGACATCGTACTCCATTAAATATCATGTTATTAATCTTCTGTCGAATGTATGGATGTTTGGTGGCGGAGAATTTATTCTCTTGCTTAACACCCGTTCATATATTTCGGCAAAGGATTGGTAGTGCGATATGAAGTGATGATGTGGCATGCTAAGATGCATATGATCAAGGCTTTGTTGAAAAGCAGGCCTTGTGGGACGATCAAAGCATAGCCTGTTTGGGCATAGCTTTGTGTATAGCGTGACTTCGCGAGCCTCACACACCGGCGGAGTCTAAAACGGGAGAAGGGAACGTAGGGAGAGCAACACGTTTCTTTCTAGCTAGAAGTGGTGATTGGGCTTTAACACGACCCGACATTTTACTTATGTGGATGATGGAATGAGGCGCCTCGGATGACAGGTCCTATAGGACTGGGAAACGTGTGTTCAGGAATAACTAATCTGCAACTCGTATGGTGGACCGGCCCTGCAGGATCTAAGGGTTCACTTCGGGGGACCCTAAGGCATTAGCTATAGTGTCTTGAATCGGTCAGGAGCTCCTCCCTAGCCTTGACTCATGATGGAAATCCAAACCTCCAATACGAACTACGGATTTGATTGTATTACTAGTATGGAAGCATAGTATTATGGTATCTATGTGTCCTAGGATTGATACATTTATTTTGAAATGTTTTGATATATGCTAATAATAATATTAAACTCGTATTTGTCGTATTTAGTATGTTTAATCACCATAAGGTAAAACCCTATCCTCTGGTTTGTGTTGCATTGTGTGATGGGACATGGGTCTTATGGTGATTCCATTTTTCTCAAAAGCATAGCGTTGTTTTATGATTCACTTATTATTTATTCTGTAACTTTAGATTATGCACGGTAATCCATTAGAGAAAACCCGTTCCGCGTTAGCGGCGTGGTCCTTGGATTTGCCTTATTACTAGTAGTTAAATTAGTTAAGAATTCTCACACCAGTCCCACGACTGACCCGTTGTTTGTTTACACATTTTTGCAAACTCGGGTGCCCTCCTTTCTACACGGGCAGCCAAGTAAACAGGTTCATTATTTGCTTGGAGTCTTTTCTTTGGAGCTGCTTATTATCTTTCTTGGATTTGCTTTTGTGGAGAGGTGATGACTTGGAGCTTGAAGACATCTATCATTTGCTGCTATTGCATTTTTCTCTTTTTAATTCCAGACATTAAGTTGGAGTTGGAACTTATTTCTTTTTCTGCAAACTTGATGTAATAATTTAGAATTCTGTGACTGTGGACTTTCTGTGGTTGATGACATTATATTTCCGCTGCTATGATGTTGTTACTCTATGAATTCCCTATGCTATGTTGTATCTGTGATTTGTATTATTGTATCTATGTTGTATTTCAAATGATTATTCCTTACTTTCATTCGGTGGAAGTTTGGGGTCATCACACATTGCGAGGTTCCTTAGCGTACCACGCGGAGGAACTACGTGGTACACTAAGGAACCTCGCAGTGGCAGTATGAGATTCCTTAGCGTACCACACAGTGCCACTGCGTGGTAAGCGAAGGAACCTCGCAATGGTAGTGCGAGGTAGGCTGAAGCTTAAAAAAACAAACAAGGGGTAATTTCGTCATCACGGTTTTGAGTTTAAAAGTGGGACAACTCAGCTATTTGGTGAGTCCAAATAGAATTTGCCAAACCAAAAATCTCAAATCACAAATCTCAAACAAATTTTTATTATTTAAACTAAGTTCTCAGATAGGATTAATATGTAGGGTTCGGTGATTTAGGAGATTTGTTGATCTTGGTTCTTGCCGATTCAGTTCGGTCACGGTGAGTATCTTGCGTGGTGAGTTCGTTGATGACATGGAGATTAGAGGTGGCATATTTCGGTCGTGTAGTGGATGGTTTAAAAGGGCGATTTGGGATTTCAAGTTCATGAGGCTCGACGTTGGTTGTGGTTTCAGGAAGATGGGAATAGGGAGGAGGAGTTTGGTTGCTTGCATTTATGGGTAAAAGTGGTTTGGAGTTTGAGTTGAAGTGGATGTGGAGCGGATTTTGACAGAGGGGTGTTTGTTGTGAAATGCGTGAATGGTTTTAAACGAAGGGAGGATGATTGCTAACGTAAGGTATATGTTGTGTGGTCGTATGCAGATGGGTGGTTTGTTTGAGTTATGGTTGTATAGGAGTTGTTGAAGTGTAGGTTTGAGATAGTTTTGGTATGTTGCTTACTGTGAAGAAGGTGGAGGTGCTCTAGAGTTGTGATTTTAAAGAAATGAGCTATTTTATTGTGGTGTGATTTGTCAGAATTATTTTATAGTAGAGGAGGATGGTGGTTTGAATGAATGATCGAGTGAATGATGAATGATGACCGTAGTGTATTGGGGCAGCTGGTAAAAGCTGACATTGACGTTAGTTGATGTTTGTATGTTGCTTGGTTTGAATTCATAGGAGATGCTGGTAGTGTGTGGTATTGTCAGATAGAGTTTTTAGGTATGAGTTTAGGAGGAAATAAAGGTTATGGAAATGAGCTTGCAAGTTGAGGTGGAAGATGTTTGTATGGGTTGTTGTTGTAGCTGGACTTAGTTGAGGGCATGTGATGGTCATGGTGATTAGTGTGCTGTGTTTATGGCAAGTAGGTGTATTAGGTTGAGGCAATTTGGATAAATTGTGGAGCAAGAAGGTGGATTTTGGACCGGTATTTGCAGGTTGGTGTTGAGGGAAGAAGGAAGTGTGATGATGTATGGGAGGAGATATGTAGAGGGGTAAATGACAGTGATGGAGGAGGTAGAAAATACAGTGAAGATAGGATAAAGTAGAAATGTACTAAGGAATAAAGAGAAATTAAAATGTACAAATGCGAAATGTAATAGTGTTTGCAGAAGAACAGAATGTAAACTCTTTGTAAATGCAATGAGAATAGGGTTTTATTGAACTATAGGTGTTTTTTTAAAATAAATCGAAGCACTCAAAGATGAAAAAGTGTAACGACCCAAATTTTTGGTCAATTTAAAATTTAGATTTAAATAAGATTAGTGGACTTTTAAGAATGAATTAAAGGTGAATATATTAAAATTTGATATTTTAATAACCTAAAAAAATTGATATTTTGCAAATGACCTCGGATTTCGATGAAACCACTTTCACTGGATCCATAATAGTAAATTATTGTTTGGTTTAAATTTTCAAGTTAATTAGAGTTAGTGTATAAGCATATATAATATAAAAGCGTATTGAAAAATGAGTTCGAATTCAATTTAAGCTAGAAATAATCCCATTTTCAAAAGGTCTCCGAATCTGATGAAACC
The DNA here is from genome assembly GCA_030737875.1 of Allium sativum. Taxonomy (NCBI): domain Eukaryota; kingdom Viridiplantae; phylum Streptophyta; class Magnoliopsida; order Asparagales; family Amaryllidaceae; genus Allium; species Allium sativum. The sequence goes on along the minus strand of CM060919.1, from coordinate 814,404,220 downwards.
AATCTTATCGAACTTGCAGAGTAAAATAATGGTAAGGTATCAAATTTCATAGTTTTTGGAGTTAGTATGCGAGCGCACGAAAAATAAGTGGGTTAAGCTATCAAATTTAAGTAATAACGTAATATAATAATAAAACGTATGGTCAAACGTTCTCCAAATTCAACGAGATTCAATTCATTAGATCTGTAACTATGAAATATGTTAGGATTCCAAATTTCATGTCAGTTGGATTTATCGTTTAGTCACACGAGCGATAAACACATGAAAAGCTTTAAAAAGCTTCATCTTTATACAAAGTAAAGAAACACACTTTTACCATTTTGAGGTTTCACCTCCCTAGACCCCTCTTGTGTGCTTTCTCCTCCTCTCCCATATCGCGACAATTCAACGACCCATACCTCTCCTCTCCTTATAAAATCAAGCTCCTTCTTTTCCTTTTCAATTCTCTCTCTCTCTCATTTTTCTTCTTTTCCTCCTTTAGCTCCAACCTCCACTTCCATGGCCATGTTGCTACCCGCCTACCTGAACAAGCCCATTCGCACCTTCCTCCTGCTCCTCCTTACCTGCAACAAATGCCTCCAACCCCTCTCCCTTCACCCGTGGCTCCACCGTCTTCCAAAACCACCAATATTCCACTGAAAACCCCAAACCGCCAAGCCCATCCCTTAAATCACAAAATCAACCCCTTTCACCCCATTACAGCCCACTATGACCTCCACCTAACCTACTCCAATGTAACAATCCCTGGTTTTCAGTGATTACCTAGTTTAGTAAATAACCATTAAAATATGAATAATTAGGTAATGATTAAGCTGAAAATATATCATTATCTTTTCTTCATCTTATTTAGCCGTGATAATATGTAAGTGGAGCTTAATGATTGGATTATGGAGTTTAATCACTTTTAAATGATTAAATTGAGGCTTGGGATAATAAAATGTGGAATTTGAAATTTTGGTCGGAATATTGGTCTTTGGGATAATTTGACAATTAGAAATATTAACAAAGATTAATAAATGTTTTCATATTAAAAATGGAGAGACTAAATATTTCTTTATGTGATGAATAATGAGTTAAAACCATTTAAGCATAGTTAATGTCAAAAATTGTGAATATTTAATTTATATTATGATTATTTGAACTTTGGGTGAAATTTGTAATATTTTGCAAACCATAAAAGGCTAAAATGAATGTAGATAATCATAAATGTAAAATATGCGTTTTATTATGTTTAATATTTTCTTGAGATTAGAAACAAGTCATTTGCAACAATTGATTTATGCCTATGTTATATATATTATACTAATACTGATGAACTATTTATAATTGTGTTAATAGTTGTTAAAACAAAGTCAATTGGAATAATTAGTGCGCATGAAAAATAAAGATTTCATAAGTATAAGTAAAACAAATGCTTTTGTGTAAATTTGTTGCATATTATGAATATTTGTTAGAAAATTAAGTTTATGGTTAATAAGCTTAAAATTGTTTTAAAAATAAGGCTAGCAAATTTATTTAACATTTGTTGATGTTAAACTATGGTTGTTAGATCAAATATTGGTGAAAAACATAGGTGTAACACCCCAAATTTTAACGACATTAAAAGAGAATAAATTAAATAAGAATTAATTTAACATTCGGAATTAGAGGGAATGGACTATGCCATTGCGTCCGTCTCGAAATTCCGGTCAGAATAGACATCTGGTTTGCGTAAAACGGACACCGTATGAAAAAGTTATGAGGGTTCGAAGTTTGTGTTTATGCACAAGATGAATATATATATAAAATAAAATCCAAAACCTTAAAAAACAATTAAAAAATAAAAAATCGGGCCAAAGCGGGCTGAGCGGGAAAATTCCATCTCGTGGGTATAGACCACCACTAGGGGGTGTCGACATAGGTGTCGACCCCCTATAGGGGTGTCGGCATGGGTGTCGACCCCCTATAAGGGTGTCGACCCCCTCGGACAGATCTGGGCAGACTTCGTTTTACGTACCTGGACTTGATTCTGGGTTTGGTTCATTGGTTCTAGGCTATAAATATGGTCCTCTATACTCTTATTTTCTCCATTGGAGATCATAGAGGCCATATGCTGTCGGGTTGCAAATTTAAACAGAATCAAAGTCTACTAAAGTCAGTTTTGCTATTCAGAATTTAGATCTCTCTCTCTAAATTTTCTGAGCCTAACGCTGTGAGTTTCTAGTCACTTTTTGGTTTACATAAATAACAGTAAATTGTGAAAGACTATGAATTGGATATGTTGTACAGTATGAATCTATGCCAGTATTAAATCTTATTCCATGTAGATCATGATAGATCTAATTCCCTAGATCTGATTCAATTGTGGCTATACTATGATGTTGCCTTTATGGATCTTCATTTGTAACTACATTGTGGTAAATGTAAATCTATTAATCTTGACAGTTGCAACATTGCTTAGATCTAATTTTGTATGTAAATCACCTTTCATGTTGCGATCAACTTAGATATGTTGTAAGTTGGACATATTTAGATCTAAGCATGCTTATGATCATGTTTTATGCTAGATCCACTTTACGATCATGTTTTATGCTAGATCCACTTTATGATCATGTTTTATGCTAGATCTATTTTATGATCATATCTTATGCTATGATAGATCTATCTCTCGAGATCCAATTCAATTGTGATTGTCCTAGTATGTTATTTTTGTTTCATTTGGATAGATCAAATCATTTATGTGAACCATAAACATATGCCACCTTGAATTGATTAGGGTTGGGTCCACACCTTTATCTTAATTGTAACCTCTATGATGTGGATTTGGGTAGATCTATTTATAAACCTGTAGATCTAAACCTTTATTTATGATTAGATCTAATTTAATCTATTAGATCTAGAGTAAGTGGACATTTTATGTAGATCTAAAGCAATATTTATGTTAGATCCCGTTATGATGATGATTACATGTTCATGACAATATGTATGTTCACCTTGATATGATGTTAATTACATGTCCATTCACTTTGTTATCATACTAGTATGTTTATGCCTATATATGTTGAAACTATCACCTCTATCATATTCCCTTTTTCATTGTTATGGCTAGACTACTTATTAGCCTAGATGCCGCCAAAATACGTGCGAATATGTTAGTGAAGGAAATGGGGGAAAAGGGATTTGTAATTGGAATGTAATCTTTAAATGAATTGATATGTAATTTAAATTATTGGGTAAAATAGGTATCAACACCTATAAAAGGAAAGGATTAATTAATTGGTAAATTAATTAAAATGACATAATTTGAATATGAACATTTATGGACATGTAATTCAAATTATTGGGCAAAATATGTATTGACACCCAAAATGGGAAAGGTTTAATTAATTGACTAATTAATTAAAAATAGAATGTTTAGTAATTACAATTAGGAATTGTAATTGTACTCATGACACGAGGTTAGGTTACATTAGTGGTGGAACTCTGCCCGGACCCGGCCGGCATATCCAGCAGCCACTAGTGTTGAACCTAATGTAGGAGGTCTAGATACGCGAATACGAATCGTGTTAAGAAACGAGGTTAGGCCCAACTATGGAATAAGACTGCCCAGACCCGACCAGCATATCCAGCATCCATATGTTGTAGGCCTAATGTGGGATGTCTAGCCCATTATAAACCATAAATGGACATGGTAATGAATCGGACTACTTAACCTAATCTAATCCATAAGGGATTGTATGAATTTGAACTAAAGATATGGTTAAGTAAAACATGCTTGGATTAGTGGGAGGGTTAAGTACATCTTGGGTAGGAAGGTAATATAAATATATATAGGCCCACAAACTTAACTGTTAAATAAACATGCTTGAAACAGTAGGAGGGTTAAGTACATCTTGGGTTGGTGGGTAATATTTATATATATAGGCCCACAAACTTAACCTCTTGAGGTTATGTAATTAAAGACATTTAGGTAAACATAACCAGTGGAAAACCTTGTAATGGGGATGCAAGACAAAGTGGAAAGCTTGCATCATCTTGTGTGGGACCCATTTTAGTCAGTAACCCTTAAATAGGTATCAAGCGAGTACTTTGAACTAGGTCGGAGAGGGGCACGCTTACTGAGCAGATTGTAAGAGATCCAAACGTGGAGGCGGTGTTGACGGCGCGTTCCAACGGGGTCATGTGCGTGCATGACTCTGCCTGTTGGGGAAGATAAGACGCTGTGACATCAGTAAATATGGTTGTTGTAATGCCTCGTAATTTTTACGGATAATAATTTATTAATTTAATTATTTAAATAGTGATATAGAGATTTAAATAGTTGTTTAATTAAATAATATTGAATATTTAATTAATATAAATTATAGAATAATATATTTAATTCTGAAATAGTCGGAAATAGCCGAATTCACAATATTGTGTGAATTGAATTATTTATAAGATATAATTCAGTTTAGAATTTGATTTACGATAATGAATATATAATTTAAACGAAGTTTGAACGTATAATTGTAATATAAATATAATCGAGCTTGAAGTGGCGCGGCAGTTCACAATTTGGCACTTCGAACTTTAAATGAATATACCGAGTCCGTTTTAAATTGGATTTCTGTGAAACAAGAAACGTTCGGAGCTGGTGAAGTATATTTTTCTAATGGAAGAGAAAAATCGGGATTTCGTCGTGTAGATTTTGATTTATGTCCAAACCAAATTTTCAAATAGTGTTATAGTATTCCTTTATAATTTATAACGATTTATAAAAGGATTTCTATTTTTAATTGGATATCAATTTGACCCGGATTTGAAATATCGAGTTATAACTCCATATATATTTATTTTGGGGTTATATGATATTCTATTATGAATATATACGATAATATTTATTTTTAAATATTTAATTTAATTATTTTTAAATATATTTATTTATTTAAATGGGTTATTTAGAGCTTTAAAAATAGCCAGTTTTGCAAACGACCTCCGTTTTCGATGAAACTAATTTTGTTAGATCCGGAATATTTAATTATTATTGTATTTCATTTTTCATAATTTTTGGAGTTAGTATGTGGTCGTACGGAATTTTAATGTGAAAAACAGTTGATAATTTGACCTTTAAAAATACGCTGTGTGAGCAAACGGAGTTGAAATTCGACGAAACAAGTTTCGTTGGGTCCGTAATGTCAAACTCTAGTTGTATATCCATTTTAATGATTTTTGGATATTGTATGTGATTATGGGGATTTTTAAACAGCATATATAGATAACGATTCATTAAAATGAAATATAAAAATCAAATAAAAAATTATATAACTTACCTATAAATATCCTCCTAACCTTCTAAACCTAATTCAGTATTCCCTTGGTCAAACAAGGAGCCGCAACTCACCAGAAAAAATATACAGTATACGATCTTCATAAATCAAGAAGAAATCTTGGAAAAATCAACAAATCTCAAAACCTACATTTCTACACTCCTCTAATCATTTGCTTTGATCTGATATGGTTCATGTGGTGCTCGAACACATGTAAGTTCGATGATCTATGTATTGCGTGAGTTAGGGTTAGGAAAACTTGGATTTTTTAGCAATAATTCCCAAATCGAAGTTGATATTTGGGTTCAGCGCCGAATACCGCACTTTTATGGATTCTTTGGGGATTTTCTGTAATTAAAACTGTTGATGTGAATACTGGAGTTCATGAGAGCCACCGAGAACGCGAATTTGCTGGAAGTGATCGGTCCTCGTGATTTTTGTTGGAATCGTAAGGTTGGAAAAGAGAAGCTTGTTGGTGGGGTTTTGGTGTGACTCGATGGCGTCTACATTAAATTCGTGATCGACGGAAATTGGGTGAAGGGTGCGAGCTGAGTGAAATGGGCGTGATGACGAAGGGAAGTCGAAGGGATTGAGAGTGGTAATTTTGGTTTAAAGATTCATGAAGTAGAAGTGAGGATAATGGTGTAAGAAGGATTCGAAATGGCTGTTGAATGGAGCAGCTGCATTCATTGTCATCGGGGAAGAAGAATGAATAGGTGGTTGGGTTATTTTCATGAGTGGGTCGTAAGTTAAAGGTTAAAGCCCAAATTGTTTATAAAAGGAAATTTAATTATTTTTAATTTAAATTTGTACAAACTTATAAATCGTATAACTATCCCATAATGTATCAGAATTTCGAACGGTCAGATCCGTTGGGATCGTACGGACGAGAGCTCCACAATGGAACTGACTTTGAATGAAATGGAGCTCATTACAATTTTTAGCGAAATAAATTGTCTGTCTGAATCAACCGACAGTTATCGTTATTTAACGATGATCATCCAATTTGAGAAAAAGTCACCAACTCTACCAGTTTATATTTTTATAACGTATATCTAGTAATGATAAATAATGATCGACTGTTGTGTGATGACTGTTTGGTAGAATTGCAGAATTGTTGGTTGAAATTATAGATAACGATATATATATATATAAATCGTTAATCAAATAATGATTATGTTTATCAGAATATTTCGTATTGCAGGTAAACAGGTTGGAGTCAACATTTATTTTACTGTTTTTCATATATAGTGATATATGATGTGATATATAATCTGTTGTTGATGATGTGTGTTATAATGATATTGATCATTGTTATTTGGTAGTTTAAATACCATATGAAATACTGGAATGTAAAAAGGATAATTTCAAAGTGAATATTGAAAATGAAATATTTATTTATAAAATAAATAGAACTATATAAAAGGATTTATATAAAATAAATAGAAGTATAAATGGAATATTTGACGAGATATAAAAGAAATTTTGAAAAGATAGTTTAAAGTGGATATTAAATAGAAATCTATTTTAACAAATAAACTGAGAAGATTAATTTATAAATAATGTTTTATAAATTAAATAAAATATTTACCATTTGATAAATAGAATATATAAGACTGAATTTATATAGAGAAGTAGGAATCGGTTTTAACACCAATATTTTAAATGGAATTTGAGTAGCATTTATAAAGGTGATTATAAATGGGATTATAAGTGTTAGAAGAATAAAATGAGATTTTATAAATAATTCTATAATTAGAAGTATAAATAGAAATTGGATTTGGTATATTGTTTTAAATACGAAATCAAACTGTTTTGATTACAATGAAGAAATATTATTTACATTTAATTTGAATAAAGGATTTAAGTAAATATTTTTCTAATAAAATTTTTAAAAAGGAAATAGGGTTTGAAATAGGAATTTAAAATGGAGTTAAACGAATTAGAAACTGACTGGAGATTACTTAAGTTGAATGGCTGTCTGGGTATTGATCTGATGTTGGTTTCGGCCTTCGGGTTAATACATAGGGGGTTGTTCTCTTACTTGTTTACAGTTAGAAACTGATATATATGAGAAGATAGTGTTGCGTGAATAAGAAATGGAAACACTTTCCAAAGTTAATAACGTATATTTTCTAAAATTAGAAAAATAAGGATTTGATGAATATATGAAAACGAGAAATGGGGAAATGAATAAATGATGATCGATCGATAGAATTTCAATCTGGAAATAATATCGTTGTTTGCACACATGTATTTCTTTTATAGTCAAATCACCGACTATCAAAGTTTTTGGCCATTTTTCCGCTATCAATACGGAGAGACCGGGATCCGATATATTATCTGAAAACCCCTCCATATGGCATTAGCGTTGCGAATCAAATATGATGAAGATAATTGAAGACGGAGTTATGCAAGGGCTGTCCTGTTTACAGAGTAGTGCCTTCGGTCTGTCCATTCCCAGGACGACCTGTATGGAAGAATGTCTGACAGAGTATATTTAATAGATCGTGTAAGTAGATCTCTTCAAACATATTTACGTTTAGTGGTGGAGGAATTTGTTTCTCTTAGCTGTATACCCGTGGTAGTTTTGGAGAAATCAATTTGTGATTTGGTGGGTATGACGATGTGACATTCAAAGTGAATAATTGTGTGATCTGTCAGAGATAAGCATGGCCTCTAGCCTCACAGCCGAAAATGGTATAAAATCGGGTAGGTCGCATGGCTAAGTGGTTAGCTGCCAAGTTGGGTGTATTGCCACCTGATCTAGAGAAACTCTTTTTGCTTCTAAAATCTATCGATGCTGCCCCTTTCGGGAAGCAGTTACGGATCCCAACCATTGGTGATAATACATTCGGTACACTCAAGCGAAATGAGTGACCGGTTATGTTTAGCCTGGGTTACAAGATGTTCTTGTTGAACCTGGTGTATTCCTCCTTGGAGATATACTATCGGAAAGTGGTCCCATACCTTGCCAGTTGGAATTCATTACCCAATAAGCGCCCACGGTTTTTGATTATATATTATGTATGAAGAACGTAAGATGAAAGCATTCTGCTAGTTGATCATTTAGTTGTGATTGATAGACACTATTATAATATTAAATGATTTTGATATAAAGTTTATCATTTAGTTCAAAAAGATTTTGAAATGTTGAATCAAGTGTTTTGGATTATCATAAGGGGAAAACCCATTCCGTTATATGGCGTGGTCTTATGAGATATCATTTATTTTCTCAAACTGTTTTAAATTGTTTTACTCACACCAGTCCATGTCACTGGCATAAGCTAGGAGATGCATGATAGGGGGTTCTCACTTCGTGGTTAGGTGGCGAATGGGAGATTCTTACCCCTACATGTCCCAAAAATGGGGGTTGATCTAGTAGAGAGGCTGGCCGTAAAACATGGTGCTGGGGTACCTCTGTAAGCCACGGTGGGATGTTAGCCTGCTACCTTGGGTGAGAGGACGGTTGAAAAGCCCAGTCGACATTGGGTTATATGTCGATTACCAGGATCGCGAAAACTTGGGTCGTTACAGTGGTATCAGAGCTGAAGGTTAAGCGATTACCTTGGCTCTGTGGCGTGACTCAGTAGATATGGGGTTAGTAATACCCTAGATTGAGTATGAGTGTATAAATATGAGCGCGTATTTGGTATTTGATATAAAAATGATTATATATTGTGAAGATTTATTGATTGAGTTGTTTATGAGTTTAGGGCGATCAGTTTGATCCACATTATCGATAGGGGTTTATAAACACTTGAATACGATGAACCAACACTGTATGTTTTGAAAAGTGGGTAAATGAAATAATTTTACCCAAATTATATTTTTATATAAAGGATTTATATTGGAATTATTATAATATATTGGATATATTGGTTGTTATTATAATCAAATAAGATTATAATTGAAAATGGTTATGTAAATAACCAATTGGAATTCATATAAGTAGTATATGAAATCAAATGGATTAAGTTTGAATTTAAATCAGAATTGGAATTAAAATTCCGAAAACAGGAAAAGTGTTTGTTAATGGATTTGGATTAAGTTTATAAGAATTTTATAATCCTGGGAGATTTTAAATTATTTTACAAGCATGATGAATGGTATTTTGAAATTTATTTCAAAATGGAAATGTTTAAATATGGTTTTGAAAAGTGATATAGTATTGAACTCACTTCGATTGCCGGAAAATTGATTCCAATGATGACAGTTGCATCATCGGTGTTCATTTTCGAGTTGCTAAGTGGCGGATTACTACTAAGGATTTTTTTTTGAATTGTTTTGTGAAAAGCAAAGTTGTTTTGAATCTTGAAAAGGGATATCTGATTTTAGAAAATCTAAAATGTTTAAAAATTCCATGAGGATGATTGTTTTTATTGAAACAAATTAAATTAGAATTTGTAAAAGCAAATAGAAATAGAAATTGAATTGAAACCAGTTAAGGGGAAAATGAATTAAGATAGAAAATATAGAATTAGATTGGATTGGAGATATTCTGTTGGCTAGCTTTTTGACCAAGCCACCCAGGTTCACTCATAAGAAGAAAGTATGAAACTACATTCTCTAAGTACATGAAGGAACAGATCGCACCATCGACTCGCCCCTCATCGGATCGCACACCATCGGGTCGTACCTCATCGGATCGCCCCCATTTCATCAGCGAAACGACACCTCTATGCGACTCGATCCGTACATACATTACTGCCCAGTATAGACCGATCCGATCCCCTGATGCACGGCGAAGCCTCTGACCCGTTCAAGCACGAGCTAGTCTTCGGCGATCTGAGACGCACAGATCCAGCGACACGTGTCCCCAACCGTCATTTTGACTGATTCTCCCCATTTGCTCGATCCGATTTTCAAGGGGATCACGACACCTGTCCACAACGGCTAATTTGACTATTTTTTCATCGGTTGCGATGCGATCCGATGTTCTCGGGATTCGTGCCACGTGTTACCACGATCCGCCTGACAAAATCAGCTATAAATAGCCCGGAGCTTGGCATTTTTGAGGGTCTTTTTGGCAATATTGAGGACTGATTCCGCCATTATTGTCATACTACCATTTCTTATCAGTTTTATTACTAGATTACTGAAAGAAATCACAATTGTAAAAGTGAGCTAGAGAGGAATCATTGATTGTACCAGCACACAAAGTATAATCAATAACATATAAAGTGGACGTAGGCTCGTTAACGCCGAACCACTATAAATTCTGGGTGTTATTTTCTTTTTCTTCATTCTTCAGTTAAAACTCTATAAGATTCAGAACAATTTGGGTGTTAGGTCCAAATTTTGATCTAACATTTTGGTGCTTTCACTGAGAAAACAGTCCTAAAGCTTCACTATTCAGTTCTTTGAAGATTCCAGCAACTCAGATATCATGGCTGGAAAGAGATCTAAGGAAGTACGAGCTTCACGAACCAATGAAACCGAAAATGAAGCAGTCGAAGAAAGTGTGCACGAGCTAGGCAATGAGGGAACTTCGGATCGCGGAGCGCCGGGGGCGAACCGATCCGATGAAGGCGCCACGCTCCGAGTCGACGAGAACGAGGCGATCCGGACTGCTGAAGGGGTTGTTACTCGATCCCGAGATAACGCCTCGAATCCTCCGCGTATCGTGACCATGAACCAATCCCGGGGGGCGCTGCGAGTCGCCATCCTCGATCCACAGCGATCCGAATTGATGATCGGACTACAACTCGACCTGGAAAGGAGCCTATGGCACGCTCTTACCATCCTGGCCCCTCCGCTCGACCTGGCTCAAGATCTTTGCGCATAAGAGAAAGTGATGATGACCAATATGACCCTGCTGCTCCCGTTACTGATGGGGATCTCTCTCGCTTTTCCGAAATGTGGGAGAGACTGTTTGATGAATTGGCTGCCCAAAGACAGGAAAGCTCCGTTCTGCGACAAAATTTGACCGCTATGGATAGAAGGCTTAATGATCTCGTAAGGCAAAGGGCGCCGCCAGCTCGTCCGCTCACTCCAGGATATTCTTCTTCGTCAGAGGAATCACCGAGACCTCCGCGACGACCATATGAGGGAGCCGAAAACATAGAGCAGCTTCGGTTCGGAACCCTGCCATCACGGGAAGAAGAAGCACTGGAGGCGGGGCCCTCAAACCGTAATGTGAACGATCACGCCGCAACTCCCAGAGCTCGAGGTGTGGACAGTCCTGTATAGAACAGACTACCTCAGCCCCGTCGCCGCGCAAATGCTCATGGCAACAGGGGGCAACGAAGCCCAATCCGAGCCCCGGATTTTGTGACTGCTCCCGGAAGAGAGATTAGAGAACCCCGCCGAGCAAGAAGCACTGACCCTGAACCTCCGCTGACCAGTGAAAATGTTGCAGCTATGATCCATCGAATTCTGGCGGATAGCCGTGGACAACGGAATGAAGATTGGGGAATCGACCGCAGTCACACCCCTTTCACTGATGATATTCTGGATGCGACTTTCCCGAGGCGTTTCAACATGCCACAGATGAACCGATACGCGGGTAGGTCTGATCCCGTCCAGCATCTGATGAGATATTCTTGGTCAATGTCCGCTGCCGCAGCTTCTGACGCTGTCAAGTGCAAAGCATTTCCCATATTCTTGGAGGATGTAGCATTGTTATGGTTTACTCGCTTACCGGCAAGATCGATTTCTAGCTTCAGGGAGTTGAGTGAAAAGTTCGTAGAACAAATGCACAAAAGACAAAGAGTGTGATTGACTTGTTCCTTGTCAAGCAGCGACCAGGCGAGAGTTTGAGGGTGTACCTAGACCGTTTCAACCTGGCCGCTACTGAAGTTAAAGATCCCCATGAGCCAGCCGTTGTCGCAGCTCTGATTGATGGAGTAGATAAAGACACTGAATTTGGGAGATACCTGGTAGGCAAGCCACCCCATACTAGAGAGTTATTCTACGAAAAAGCTAACGTACATTTACGCCGGGAAGAAGTATATGCTAACCGAAAGGCAAAAACGGCCGATAAGGAGGAAATCCAGAGCAATGTCGCCATCAAGTAGACAGGAGACAGCTCGGGAAAGGTCGAAGTTAATGTCGGAAATCGGAATCAGGGTTGTCGTCAGTCAGGGAACAATGATAATAATAATAATGGCAACAACCGGAAGAGGAACCGAGGGAACGACTCCCAGAGAAGGACTCGTCCCAGGGCCTTTGAGAGTTATACGCCAATAAATGATACTCTGGAAAATATCTTCATGGATTCGTACAACGTCCTCCAGAATAAGAGGCCACTTCCCAGAGAGTCGACGGAGAAAGAACGTGAAACGGGGAAGTTTTGTCTCTTTCATCAGATTCACGACCATTCGACAAATGAATGCCGTCACCTAAGAGATGTAGTCGAGAGGCTTCTTCGAGAAGGAAAATTAGATGAATACAGAGTAACGCCCAGAGATAGGGGGCAAGCCGTACAGGCCCCAAATCAGAACCAGAATCAACTTGCTGCCAGGCCAACTGCCCAGCAAAAGGGAAAGGATATCGTTATCAATACCGTAATCGGATGACTTTATCTCGCCGGACATAGTTCCAAGGCATTGGATCAATATGTCAATGCAGCCAAGCAACACCTAGAGGTAGGGGAGTGTAGTAACCCGAGGTCAATATCCCGGTAAAGCAACAAAAGATGATGTCCGACGATGTTGTTTTCCGCGAACTAGAAAGCATTGGAGTCCATGCTCCGACTGAAGATCCATTTGTAATCACAGTACCCATTGGACCAGCTACTGTTCATAAGGTCTTGGTGGATAATGGGAGTTCCGTCAATATTCTTTTCAAAAGGACATTCGACCAGATGAACCTCGAAATAAAAGACTTGAAGCTCTGTCAGGGATGGATCCGTGGATTTAACAGAGCATCCACTGCTCCAATGGGTTATGTAGAGTTACCAGTTACGCTTGGGGAAGGAGAACGCCAGAGAGTAAGAATCCTTCCCTTCGTGGTTTTGGATGTTGAATCACCCTACAATGCCTTCTTGGGCCGACCGGCCCTCGCAAAGTTTAGAGCCTGTATAGCCCCCTGGTGCTTATTATTGAAATTCACCACAGAAGCTGGCATTGGTATTGTCAGAGGAGATCAGGTTGCTGCACGAGCATGTTATGTTGCCGAACAAAAGTTACTTCGCAATGGAGGGGACATAGAAACCAAGGGCGCTTCTCCCCCTACAAGGGCGGAGACCTTATAGCAACTAAAGAGGATAACCGTTGGAGAGTCGCCCAGAGAGTTGCCCGAGGATATAGATCCCAGAGAGGACCAAGAACCTAGGGGCAGAATGACAACCCCCAACGAGACAACTGTGGATGTACCGATCGATGATAGTGACCCGGAGAAGGTCCTTAAGATTGGATCCCAGTTAAATCCGAATCTCGCTAAAGAACTGACGGATTTCTTAAAAAATAACTTGGATGTATTTGCTTGGACCCACGCAGACATGTGCGGGATATCCCCATCAATCATGAGCCATTCATTAAGCATTAACCCTAAACTTCCTCCTGTAAAGCAAAAAAGGCGAATGCTGGGCCCAGAGAGGTCTGCTGCCTTGAAAGAGGAGGTTGGAAAGCTAAAGAGTAATGGATTTATCAGAGACTCAATCTACCCAGACTGGATTTAAAATCCAGTCCTGGTAAAGAAGGCCAACGGGAAGTGGCGAACGTGTATCGACTTCGTGGATTTGAACAAAGCCTGCCCAAAAGACAGCTTTCCGTTACCACGGATCGACCAGGTTGTGGACTCTACGGCGGGTCATGAACTTCTCTCATTTATGGATGCTTATACAGGATATAACCAGATTCCAACGCATGTTCCAGATCAAGAATACACTAGTTTTGTCACGGATCTGGGATTATATTGCTATGTAGTGATGCCCTTTGGCTTGAAGAAGGCAGGCGCTACATATCAACGTTTAGTCAACAGAATGTTCTATAACCAGATCGGGAAAACAATGGAAGTATACGTCGACGACATGTTGGTTAAGTCCAAGCAATCCTCCCATCATACTACGGACTTGGCAGAGATGTTCGGCATTCTTCGAAAGTACGGAATGAAACTCAACCCAACAAAATGTTCATTCGGTGTTCCCTCCGGAAAATTCTTGGCATTCATCGTTAGTTCCCGTGGGATTGAGATTAATCCAGACCAGATCGCGGCAATCAGAAACATTCAGGAACCTAGGCAAATTAAGGATGTGCAAAGCCTTGCAGGAAAAGTAGCCGCACTAAGCAGATTTATCTCCAGGGCTACGGACAAATGCATCCCATTCTTCGAATTAATAAAGTGGGGAAAACGCCACTTCAAATGGATGCCCGACTGCGTAGAAGCATTTCAGAACTTACTGAGGCACCTGGAGAAACCTCCGATATTATCTAAGCCGATGGATCATGAGGACTTATTCGTGTACTTGGCAGTGTCATCCCACGCTATCAGCTCAGCGTTGGTAAGAGAAGAAGATAAGGTCCAAAGACCTGTGTATTACATGAGCAAAAAATTGACGGCAGCAGAGCGTAATTATCCAAGGATAGAAAAGTTGGCGTATAGTTTACTGATCGCCTCTAGAAAGCTTCAACATTATTTTCAGGCGCATCCCATTACCATATACACTGATCATCCACTCAAGCAAGTTTTACAGAGACCAAAGGCGTCTGGAAGATTACTCAAATGGAACATTGAGTTAAGTCAATTTGATCTGAACTTTCAGCCCAGATGGTCAATTCGGGGGCAAGTGATAGCCGACTTCATAGCATAGTTTACCGTCCCGGAGGAGGATATAGTAAACGAAGAAGCTGATCCCTCAAAGTTACTTCTCGATCCCAATGCCTGGAGATTGTATACTGATGGCGCTAGGAATGACGAAAGATCCGGCGCTGGAATAGTGCTTGAAACTCCCGAGAAACGATTGATATCCTATGCTATCCAAATGGATTTTCATGCCACTAACAACGACTCCGAATATGAAGCCGTGATAGCCGGATTAAGGATCACAAAGGAGTTAGAGGTTACAAAGCTGAACATTTTTTGCGACTCCAAGTTAGTTGTGAACCAGGTTACTGGGAAATTCCAAGCTAAAAGTGCAAGATTGATTTTATACTTGAAGAAAGTGAAGGAGTTGCTGAACGATTTTGATCACTATAGCATATCTCACATTCCGCGGTCAGAGAATCAGCAGGCGGATAAGTTGGCAAAGATGGCTAGTTCCGACGATCCTGAAGAGACCGGGCTAGCCCCCGTTGAAGTACTTCGGTCTCCTAGTATAGATCAAATGGAAATCAATCTAATACTAGAGACGGAACCAGAAAGGGAGTCGTGGATGACCCCTCTAAAGAATTTTTTGATGAATGGAGCGCTTCCGACCAAGAAGAGCGAGAGGCGTAAAGTAATTCGTAAAGCTGCCCGATACGTTCTGCAAGGTGGAGTTCTTTACATACAAGGATTTTCGATGCCCCTTCTTCGGTGTATAGCCCACGATGACATCAAGCGTGTGCTACAGGAGGTACACGAAGGCGAATGCGGCGATCACACTAGAGGGCAAACTTTGGCAAAAAAGGTGTTGCGACATGGTTATTTCTGGCCTACCATAAACAAGGATGCGGCAAAATACGCACGACGGTGTGATGCGTGCCAGAGATTTTCAAAAATACCTAGAGCACCTCCTAATCAGTTAAAAACAATGACGAGCCCATGGCCTTTCGCTATGTGGGGAATTGATATCATTGGAAGTCTCCCCATAGTTAGGGGTGGGGCAAAGTTCGCTATTGTGGCCGTGGATTATTTCACTAAGTGGGTCGAGGCTGAACCACTGACTACAATCACTACCAAACGAGTGATCAATTTTATCGTTAGAAACATCATCTGTCGATTTGGGATTCCAAAGATTGTGATAACGGAACTCAATTCGATAGCACTGAATTCAGAAACTTCTGCCAGAAATACCATATTGAGAAACGGTACACCTCTGTGGCGCACCCGCAATCGAACGGACAAGTCGAAGCGGCAAATAAAGTGATTAAGTCCATTTTGAAAAGAAGACTGAAGCGGGCCAGAGCTATGTGGGCTGATGAATTACCCTTGGCACAATGGGCCTACATGACAACATATAAATCGGCAACAGGACATACCCCCTTCTCCCTTGCTTTTGGAACGGAAGCGGTCATCCCGGTTGAGATAAAGGTACCTTCTCACCGGGTGACTTATTATGATCCGATGACCAATAATGAATTGCTCCTTGAGTCCCTGGATATGATCGAAGAAAAGAGGGATGAAGCAGACCTGCGCGCCTTGAGATGCAAACAACAGGTCGCTCGATATTACAACAAAAATGTTCGAGCCCGAACCTGGGAACCCGGAGACTTGGTTCTGAAACGTGTCTTTCCACCCCCAACTCATATGGGAGCGAAGTGGGAAGGACCGTACTCCATTCTGAGCAAGCTTGATAATGGAACCTTCAAGCTGGCAACCGTAGATGGAATGGAAATCCCCAGAGTGTGGAATGCCCAACATTTACGGCCATATTTAACATAAGAATTTCAAATCTGTTCTTTTTCTTTGTTGAAAACCATGTACAAGGCACGACTTGCCTAGAATAGTCTGATTCCTTAAAGCAAAGAATTATAAAGTGGATGTAGGTCATGATTCGACTGAACCACTATAAAAATATCGTGTGTCATTTACCTTTAGTGCATTATTTATATGTCTTTCTATTTTTACGAGAACTACTGTGAATCATGCAGCGATCCCAGAAGCATATAAACATAAATGCCTTCCATCGGAATGGAATGTAATCACAAGTCAAAATTCTTAGGATACAATAAAGTAAATTATATCGTTGATAGCGCTCTAACTCTCCAGAGCCGAGAGAGAGCATAACGGACATGAAGCCGATGTCCATACGTCATGGCGGTGTACCATGATCGGAACCGCCTTGACGAAACTCTAACTCTCCAGAGAGAGAGAGAGAGAGAGAGAGAGAGTATAAAAGCGTCTCCGATTGAGCGCTGAGAAAGAGCTCCTTACCCGCTGAAGGATCGGGGAGCGGTTGAATTCCCGAGCTCGAACTCTAACTCTCCAGAGAGAGAGGGAGAGAGTATAAAAGCGTCTCCGATTGAGCATTGAGAAAGAGCCCCTTCCCCGCTGAAGGATCGGGGAGCGGTTGAATTGCCGAGCTCGAACTCTAACTCTCCAGAGAGAGAGAGAGAGAGTATAAAAGCGTCTCCGATTGAGCGCTGAGAAAGAGCTCCTTCCCCGCTGAAGGATCGAGGAGTGATTGAATTGCCGAGCTCGAACTCTAACTCTCCAGAGAGAGAGAGAGAGAGAGAGAGAGTATAAAAACGTCTCCAATTGAGCGCTGAGAAAGAGCTCCTTCCCCGCTGAAGGATCGGGGAGTGATTGAATTGCCGAGCTCGAACTCTAACTCTCCAGAGAGAGAGAGTATAAAAGCGTCTCCTATTGAGCGTTGAGAAAGAGCTCCTTCCCCGCTGAAGGATCGGGGAGCGGTTGAATTGCTGAGCTCGAACTCTAACTCCAGAGAGAGAGAGTATAAAAGCGTCTTAGAGTAAGCGCTGAGAAAGAACTCCTTCCTTGCTGAAGGAACAAGGACCGACTGGACTATTGAATTTGAACTCTAACCTCGGCAACCGCCAGGAGAGTATAAAGGAGTCTATGATTAAGCACTGAGAAAGGTGCCAGAAGTTCAGTACCACAAGAACAATAATCTTATGAAATTTTCTAAGTCCCCCATATTCAGAAATAGGGGGCAACATGCGAATAATGCTAATCAATCTTTAATAAGCCCTAGTTAAGCGCCACATTAACGATTGATTGGGGGCCATATGCATATACACATGAACTTTATTGCAGCAACGCAGCACGAATTTTTTTAATTTTTCTTTCTATTGTTTGACTGATTTGTAGTTATGATTAGATGGTCTATAACTAAACATGGAAAGTTTATTTGAATACAGGTACACAATGATGCGAAAAGAGATAAACTTTCCTTTAATACGGCAAGCCTACAAAGTGAAAAATAACCTAGAAAACAAAAGTGAGGGCCAGTCTCATAATTACACTTCCTGGCCAGTGGAAAATCTAAAGACAAAATATAAACCAGCGACAATATCCTATTTATGCTTTGACCTCTTCTCCTGCTTCTGTTTCTCCAGCTTCGCCTTGTCAGCGTCAGATTGATCTCCTTTCTTCCTCTTCCTTTTGTCTATGAGAGGAACATCCGACTCTTCAGAAGATTCCTCTTCCGCCTCCTTTCTCTTCCTTTTATCAGAAAGGGAAGCCGGGAAATCATCAGGATTCGCAAAATGAAGCTGTCTGCTGATGGATTTGGGCTGGATTTTCAAAATCAACCCAGTTTTGGGATCGAATTCTGCGATAGGGACTATGTCCAAAGGCTCTTGTCCCACCTTCTTTGAAGCCATCTCTTTTTCCTGCCTAGCTTTTCTGCTGGCCAAAGTTTCGTCGTCATCGTCTTCGGTCTCTTTGGCGCCAATGATATCTTCCTCATCCTCTACATGGCGCCCATCCATGTCTTTCAAGGCCTCGATGGTTTCAGCATCCTTGGGAACGTCAGCACAAGGTGCCAGGATGCATTTTTCTGCTGTTGTATCCTCAGTCTGCATCGATATATCAACACCGGCACCTGGCGAGACAGCCTCCTTCTCCGCCTCTTTTCCTTTTTCAACACCCTTGTCGATGGGCTCATCACCTGTATTATGGGGAACACATGTTACTAATTCAGTTGGTTGTTCTACTAGACGACGACAATTCACAATTGCTTTGGTAAATTGTGGGGAAAAAAGGGAGATACCTTCAGCAGATCCTCCTTCTTGGGTAGCTGCAGGAGCTCCAACAACCACAGGAGTTAGGCCCAAAGAGATTAGTGGATCATCAGGATGGTATTCCTCAACTCCGGAGGTCTTGGGCTCCACGGTTGAACTCGAACCTTCGTCAGCTTTGCCTTTACCCTTAGCCAGGGCCCTCTCCTTTTCCATCTCCGCTTGAATCAGACGACGACCCTCTGCCAGGTCCTCGGGCTCGTTATCCCTCAAGATGCTCTTCATCAACTCATCTTCATCAATTTCATCGACTCCCAATCTCTGCTTCTCACCCTCAACAATGGCATCCCATAAATTGGCTAAAGTAACGTGGTAATCCGGGATCCACGAGATGTTGCGGGTTTTGAGGACTTGGCCAAGGAAGTCAAAAATCATCTCTTCAAACCCCTCGATATCCTTCTCTCTCTCGAGGAGCTTGTTGTTAGAAGCAGTAGCCATTTCGATGGCACTTTCAACATTCTTTTCGGCGAGAGCTGCCCGTCTCTCCGCATCCGCGACCTGATCGTTCAAAATCACCTTTTCCGCTTTAGCCAAAGCTAAACTTTCATTCAAACTTGCTTTTTCTTCCTCCCAAGCAGCTCTCTCAGCTTCAAAATGGCCTTGTGCTGTTTTCAACTCAATGTTGGCCATTTTGAGATCTTCAACCTCCTTCTTTAAGGCCATTTTCTCTTGGCTATTGGAGTCAAGTTCCGAATGAAAGCTTTTCTTAGCATTCTCCAATTCGGTCTTATAATTTTCGGCATCTCTCCGCGCTAAGGCGAGTTGGGATTGAGCATCTTCCAGGTCCTTCTCCATCTTTGTCCTGGCCCTTTCATTGTTTTCAAGTTTCGCCTTAGATCTATGTGCTTCTATTTCAAGCATTCGGATGACTTCTAAAAGGTTAACTGCATGTTTCTTCATCATCTCATACTGCCTGGCTACGTGGCGGATGTGCCCGACAACTTCATTATCCCAGTTCTTAGGGACCGGTTCCATGGCTGGAGCAAACGTCATCCTGTCGAAGAATATGTCTGGGAATTGTTCCCGCAGCTTTTCCAGCCTACCTTGAATCTCGGGACCATGAATGTAATCCCGTGACCCGGGGGCAGCCAACTCTGGCTGGCTGGAAGGGACGATGTCACTCCTCTCCTTTTTAGACTCTTTGATTGGATCCTTGCCTTTATCCTTGGATTCGTGATGCCTTTTTGACGACCTGCTGTGAGAGGGTGCACTTTTCGGAGGAGTTAACTCTTTAGGAAGTTTCTTTCCCCCTGCAGGAACTACCGGATAACTGGGGAGCTTGGCAGATGTCGATTTCGGTGGAGACCGGGGTTGCGAGGAAGTCGGCTTGTGAGAAGGGCCGTGAGGGCGCTCAGTACCCGGATGAAGACTGGGAGTGCCCTCACGAAGAGAACGATAAGAATAAGATCGCCTGCGGGACATCTTTCCTGCAAAAGAGAAAAGAGCATATTAAAACTTTGAATACTGACGATATAAGAGTGCGGGGTCAGACAGTGTGTGTGATTTGTGCATCCCATATAATTCCCCCTAACAGACCCGGGCCTGAAGACAGGCTCATCTGACTAGTTTCTTGTTCTCTAGTTGGAGCGATGATCTCTTCAGAAGCAGGGAAGAATGGCTCCCCTTCGAAGTCCCTCTCTGTGTATATATCATCGGGCAGAGGAATTTTGCTCAGCTCGTTGAATAACTGTTCTTCTGTCAAATCATCGGGAGCAGCGGGTTCGATTGGAGTAGAAACTGGGATTTCCTTGGACTTGTCACCGCGGACCTCATCCCCTCTGTATATGTTCAAATCCTCATCGTCTTGGATGACTATCGGGGAAGGACTCTTGCGAAATTTAGTTGTTTCTACTGCTTGCGATGTTCCCTCTCCCTCAGTTGGGGACACGTATCTATAGGGTTTGTCGCCAGCGCCAAGTCCAAATCTTATATCCAGAAGATGATGCTTATGAAGATTCTCATCAGTGATGCATTTTTTGATCCTTAGAAAGTCGGATCTGCTTTGTAGAAGAATAGACAATCGATTGTTGTATAACGGACCCTCCATTTTCGGGAAGACGTGATCTGTTTAAGACAAAGAAAAAGGGGGGAGAATGTTAATGCTTCGGCTTCTTGAACAAGATATTCAGTCAAAAGCTTAAAGTTTACTTGATTTAAGCCATCTTCTTGAGCATCCGGCCTGTTTCTTTATATAGAACCAATCAGACTTAGGATCCCCTATATTGCTGTATCCGTCGTACAGAACCTTCCTGTTCGCCACCGATTCAAAGAAAGAGAAATTTGGGGTTGCCAAGGAACGATGCTTGAAAAGAAAGAAGAATGTCAAATCTCTAAACGTGAGTTCGGTATGTAGGATCTCCGCGTATGCAATATATAGGGTGTATAGAGATCCGTAGGCGTTAGGATGAAGCTGCATCGGAGCGATACCCAGTCGTTTTAAAGTCTCGATGATGATTGGAGGAAACGGAGGAATAGCTCCTACCAAGCACATGGTTCGACTGACTGCCATATACCCTTCCGGAGCTAAGTGGGGTCTATCTTCGCTACCGGGTGTCATCACATCATCCCAAGGGATCCCATGTCTCAGGCAGATTCTTTTAAGCTTTATATCATCGAGTTTAGATGCTAAAGAATCGGAAAATTTCTCTATCCCGAGCGCGCCAGGAATCTCGTCGGGAGCTCGCCTGTCTATCTCAGATTCTTCACTAGATAAAGTACTTTCAGATGGATTTGATTCCGTTACCTCGTATTCAGAGCCAGAATCTTCACCTCCTGGGTTAATTGGAGGGACCTTGGGGTTGTATTGCTCAGGAACCTCGGACTCCGTTTCTGTAATGGATCTTGGAGAAGATTGATTATCCGACATTACTGTTAGGCGAGAAAACATGAAAAATGAGATTAAAACTACCCGTCCCCCGTGTGTGCAAGTGCCGGTGTGTGTGCTAGTGCATGCATTCAAGATAAAGCATAAAAGTTATCAAGATCATCAAAATATTAGTCGTCATATGCAGTCAAATTATGTGGTCATTTAGCCCAGAAAGTCCAACATCAAGGCCCTAACCTAACTGTTCAGAATTTTATGGTGACAAGGCATCGTCTAAAGTTCAAAATTTGTTTGGATCGTGAACTACGAGTCGGATCGCGGTGTGTATGACAGTTCACCCTCCTTCGGATCACAGGGTAGAGGGATCGCCCTCCTTCGGATCGCAGGGCTGAGGGATCGCCCTTCTCTCAGGTCGTGAGACAGTAGGGGTCGACCCCCTCGCGGATCGCGAAATTGCGTGGTCGGGGTCTTTGCCGGATCGTTGCAGCCCCCCACGATACACGCCTCTGCCATCACCACGACCCTCCGTCTCGCCACTGGCCTTCTCTCTTCTCCTTCCTCCTTCGTTTCTCTCCTCTCCTTCTCATTTCCGAACTCCAACCTCTGAACCCATCAGCCATGGCGCCTCGCTGGTCCCCCCAAAAATCACAAAATTCCATCATTTCTTCCCTCAAACCAGTCGAAAAAACTCATAAAAACGAGAGTGATATCGAATAAGGATGCTTTCGGTAGAATTACCTTTCTAAAAGTTGGGAAAACAATCGGATTTTTGGAGGTTTGAAAAACTAGGGTTCTTCCTTAATGGAGCTGGCGGCGCGATGCAGAAGCTAGAAGAAGGGGGAAAGTGAAGAGGGAGTGCGGTTTATATAGGTCACGAGGCGACCTTTAATATTCCAATTTTTGTTTTACTCGAACCGTGAAAATAGACGGGCCACGAACCAAAAGCCCACCACGTCTCGAAGAAAAGCCCATCTCGTTCCGTTCCGTGATGAGGCCCATGTGCTCACCAAAGAACGAGGCGAATGGCTTGCTAACGGACCGCGACTCGAGCATGCGATCCGAACCGATAGATGATCGACAGATCCAATGATGAAGACTCTGAAAAATCCTAGAAAAGGAATTGTTCACTGATTTGCGACTCGTTGTGAAAAGATGATTCTATAGTTTCGAAGCATGTTCCATCATCGATAAAACATACTTCGAGGGGGCAAAATGTTGGCTAGCTTTTTGACCAAGCCACCCAGATTCACTCACAAGAAGAAAGTATGAAACTACATTCCCTAAGTACATGAAGGAATAGATTGCACCATCGACTCGCCTCTCATCGGATCGCACACCATCAACTCGCCCCTCATCGGATCGCACACCATCGGGTCGCACCTCATCGGATCGCCCCCATTTCATCAGCGAAACGACACCTTTATGCGACTCGATCCGTACATACATTACTGCCCAGTATAGACCGATCCGATCCCCTGATGCACGGCGAAGCCTCTGACCCGTTCAAGCACGAGCTAGTCTTCGGCGATCCGAGACGCACGGATCCAGCGACACGTGTCCCCAACCGTCATTTTGACTGATTCTCCCCATTTGCTCGATCCGATTTTCAAGGGGATCGCGACACCTGTCCACAACGGCTAATTTGACTATTTCTTCATCGGCTGCGATGCGATCCGATGTTCTCGGGATTCGTGCCACGTGTTACCACAATCCGCCTGACAAAATCAGCTATAAATAGCCCAGAGCTTGGCATTTTTGAGGATCTTTTTGGCAATATTGAGGACTGATTCCGCCATTATTGTCATACTACCATTTCTTATCAGTTTTATTACTAGATTACTGAGAGAAATCACAATTGTAAAAGTGAGCTAGAGAGGAATCATTGATTGTACCAGCACACAAAGTATAATCAATAACATATAAAGTGGACGTAGGCTCGTTAACGCCGAACCACTATAAATTCTGGGTGTTATTTTCTTTTTCTTCATTCTTCAGTTAAAACTCTATAAGATTCAGAACAATTTGGGTGTTAGGTCTAAATTTTGATCTATCATATTCCGAAATGAAATTGGACTGGTAAGTTAAGAGTTGAAATTAAAAATTGAATCTGAGTTAAGAACAGAATTTGGCTTGCGTATAACCAAATAATTGGGATGACACTGGTATATGCAGAATTGGTAACACATGGAAAGGATATATGGATATGCCCGACAAAAAGGTACCAGTTTATATTATATGTGGGTTTGAGATTTTATGAGCCTGTTTGGCAAGCTGTTTGGCTATTTGATTTTCTTTTGGATTGGAGAAGGCCCAGAGATGCGAGTTGCAGTTGTACCGATTGAGCCGTACAGAGGAAGTGCTGGCTAAATTTTTCGAAAATTTCGAGTGTTAGAAAATTTTCAGGATTTTTGAAAATTTTCGTTGATAAGAATTAATTAATATTTTAATTAAAATTTATTTTTTCAGTTGAAACTGAAATTAAAGAAGTAAACAAATAATTTTAACCCAGCTAATAGGGTTTGTTTTCTACCTTAGCAATTTCGAGGACCAAATTATTTTAAGGGGGGAAGAATGTAATGTCCCGTAATTTTTACGGATAATAATTTATTAATTTAATTATTTAAATAGTGATATAGAGATTTAAATAGTTGTTTAATTAAATAATATTGAATATTTAATTAATATAAATTATAGAATAATATGTTTAATTCTGAAATAGTCGGAAATAGCCGAATTCACAATATTGTGTGTATTGAATTATTTATAAGATATAATTCAGTTTAGAATTTGATTTGCGATAATGAATATATAATTTAAACGAAGTTTGAACGTATAATTATAATCGAGCTCGAAATGGCGCGGCAGTTCGCAATTTGGCGATTCAAACTTTAAATGAATATACCGACTCCGTTTTAAATCGGATCTCTGTGGAACAAGAAACGTTCGGAGCTTGTGAATTATATCTTTCTAATGGAAGAGAAAAATCAGGATTTCATCTTGTAGATTTTGATTTATGCCAAATCAAATTTTCAAATAGTCGCTATGGAATTCCTTTATAATTTATAACGAATATAAAAGGATTTCTATTTTTAATTGAATATCGATTTGACCCGGATTTAAAATATCGAGTTATAACTCCATATAAATTTATTTTAGAGCTATATGATATTCTAGTGAATATGTACGATAATATTTATTTTTAAAAATTTAATTTAATTATTTTTAAATATATTAATATATTTAAATGGGTTATTTAGAGATTTAAAAATAGCCAGTTTTGCAAACGATCTCCGTTTTTGACAAAACTAATTTTGTAGGATCCGGAATATTTAATTATTGTTTGATTTCAATATTCGTAATTTTTGGATTTAGTATGTGGCCGTACGAAATTTTAATGTGAAAAACAGTCGATAGTTTGACCATTAATATAACGACCCGAACTTCCCCGGTAAGGAAAGCGCGGATTGCTTTGAGGACAACACAAATCAGAACGCAAACAGAAGAACATTTCATTGTTATTACAACAATTCCATCAGAATACAAGAATATACAGAGTATGAATAAATATTACACGTTTGATAAATATCAGGGATTTAAATTACATTACTACAGTGAAAAAATAATACAAAATACAACTGAAAGAAATACACGGATATAGAGCTTTCTGAGTATTGTTCCAGCTGTAAACCAGGATCCTGTGAATATAAATCTGCAAAACCAAAACAACTAGCTACCCGTGCGGAAAATAAGGGCCCCCAGAGTTTAGGTTAAAACAAAAAACTCCAGGTCAGTCATGTTACTGGTGTGAGAACTAAAACAGTTATTAATCTTTATTTTTAAAGTTCGATAAATCAAGGGACCACGCCGTATAACACGGAACGGGTTTCCTCCCAAGAATAACAGTGCATAAAACAAACAGCGCAATGCTAAAAAAAGAAAAATGAAGCTATTATAAGACCCAGGTCCCATTACACAATGCAACGCAAGCCGGAGGATAGGGTTTTTCCTTATAATAGTCAAATAATGCTTGATACGTTTAAAAACAGATTATTTTTATATTACTATAAGTGTATAGTGTCAAAACAATTCCAATCATAAGTATCAATCATAGACGGCATAGCTACCATCTACTATGTCGCCATACTAGGTTCTACAAATAAAACCGCAAAGGTCATATTGGAAATTGGATTTCCGTCATGAGTCGAGGCAAGGGGAAAGCTCCTCTCCGTTCGAGACACTCTAGCAAATGTCTCAGGACCACACATAGCGATCCTTGGATCCTCCAAGGCCAGTCCTCTCCTACTTTTGAGGATTAATTATTCCTGAACACACGTTTCCTGGTCCTATAGGACCTATATCCGAGGCACCTTGCATCCAACAACCACACAGGTAAAAATAATATATATGTCAGGGCTGGTAGATCACTGACATCACCCATAACTAGAAAGAAATGTCGTGCACTCCTTGGATCCTTATCCCATTTTTGACTCATACCGAGGTGTGAGGCTCGCGAATTAACGCCATACACAAAGCTATGCCACATAGGTCGTGCTTTGATCATCAACCACAAGACTTTGCTTTTCAACAGAAGCCTTGATCATTTGCCACTTAGGCATGCCACACAGGAAATTCATGCCATGTGATTGATATCCATCAATATATAACCTCTAAGCTCGTACGTCTCAGAGAAGGGCGTTAAGCAAGAGAATAAATTCTCCGCCGCCAAACAGATGTATATTTAATAGAAATCAATTACATAGAATAAAATCCAATGTCATACACACAGTCCATTTACAAGTTCGTTCTGGGTCTGAACGAAACCGGAGCAACCTTATTCCTCGCATATCCATCGATCTCCAAGTACGTCTAGACGATCACCAACTGATTCCCTCCTCTTGGGTGCACAGCCCAATCAAGATCACCAATAATCATCCAAACGATGTGAAGACCTCCGGTCTTCAACCACCGTCTTCATCCTCGACTTATCGTCGAATCAGTCATTCAGAATGGGTATAAACCTGACATTTCCGAATAACTCGCGTATATAATAAACAAGTGCTACACAAACACAACATACGCCTCATTCCAATTCAGAATATTCTTTTATTCAAAAATTCACATTATTAGGGAAAGGTTCCCATTAATTTTATCAAAGATAAATCTTTCTAAATTTATTCTTTAATCTTCCTATGTGTATCATTTCAAACCATGTTAAGGTTTTCCAAACTAGTCGAGATTAGCGAACCACACCGAAGTAATTATTTATTTTATTTCCCAATCCCAACCTATTCATCCATTGGAGCAAAGCTGGTAATACTCCATATCTAACACCATGGTGTTATCGGTAAATATTAATTACCATTTCACGTTCAAATCTAATTAAAGATATAACTATCGCTTTGGAGCAAAACTGGTGATACTCCATTCTCGATCACTTCAATCTAATTAAAGATTCATTAAAACTCCACTTAGTTTTAATCTTCCTAAAAATCAATATCCTGTCTTTAACTGGGTTAAAGATCCAATGTCGCCTAAAACACGGTTCACGATAAACCCAAAATCACTTTCCATTGTTAATCGGATTAAAGAACAGGTGTTATTCAAAACACCGCTCACGATAAACCCCAAAAACCAATTTAAATTCAATTCCAACTAAATACTGATTAACTGGATAATTTCACTCAATCTTAATTAAAATATTTATTCTTTTCTAAACTGGGTTCAAGAACAGTGTTATTTAAGACACCATTCACGACGAACCCAAAATCCCATTTAATATTAAATACAAGGCTCTGAATAGAAAATATATCGGCTTATAATCAATATCAAATTCTAAAACCAACAAATATCATATTGGAAATAACGATATAAATATGTCTTTCAAATTTCCATAACCATATCTGTATAATCACGAAATCCAACATCGAAATATTCCGAAGATAATTTCGATTCAAATCCATTCCAATTCGTATATTGGAAATTCTGATTATTTTTAAAACCATATCAAATCTAGTTCAAAACTTGTTCATTTCGATAAAAATATATTTTTGTCCTTTCAAATGTGAAATTTTTCATCCCAGTTCTTTCCAATTCATATAATATGATTTTACACAAATTATTAATATTTTTAATAATTTTATCAAGGCCCGTACAGTCGGTTTTCAATAACGGCCACCGAACTGCATTTATAGCGACCTTTTCCAAATTTGATTTGGACATAATTCCAAATCCAACCATTAGATTTCAAAATTATAATATTCATTGGAAAGCTCTTTTCGATACGAACCCAACGGTTTCAGTTTTAGGAGAATCCGACGGTCGGATCTCCCGTAACGTCCATTCGAAGTCTATGGTCGAAATTCGCGAACTACCGCGTCGCGTTCTATTCAGGCCATTTAATATATATAATATATATATTTTGTCGATTTCAATTCTAAACGTATTTTATAAATCGTTTTAAATTCGTTTTCAAAACAATTTCAACTTCATATTCAATTTCAAATCAAAATTGTGGATTTTATATCATTAATATATAAATTATAATATTTTCAAAATATTAAACTTTGAAATCACTTCCTTTTCTATATTTATTATAAAAATGAATATAATTGATATAAATATCGTTCGCGTCAAAATGGCGCACATCTAATCAACACGGCTTTATATATTTCAATAACTTCGTTATTCTATTCAACAAATGAATATTTTCTTTTTCAACACATGAATATATATTTCTTTCAACACATGAATATTCTCAACACATGAGTATCGTCAACACATGACTATTTATGTTATTTAATATATTTTATAAAATCATGATTTCTATCGTTTAATCCTTAGTCAGGCTCCAACCGTAAATTAGTAAGAGAACGACTCCTACGTATTAACCCCAAAGGCCGAAACCAACATCAGATCAATACCCAGGAAACCACTCATCTTAACTAGTTTCTAATTTTATATAGGATAAAAGTGTGAATTTTATTGTTAAAATATTTCGTTCAACACACGATAAATTTCAACACATGAATATTCTCTGCACATGAGTATCGTCAACACATGACTATTTATTCTATTCAACACATGAATCTTTATTTTATAATATTGTTTATTTTCCAAATTGGAATGAGGCCCAATCAACTACCATATAATGTTAATTATATGGATTCCATACAACACATGTATATAATAGCAATGATAAATAATCAACCATCATCCAAAGTGCACCACACAACTGCATAAGCATTAAATATAACTAATTAACGCTTACAAAGTCTGTCAATCAAACGATCGACATACCACTAAACAATTGGGATTAGTGTACGTCAAATATCATCCTAACACCTGTGTGGGGTTTCAATCCACAAACACTGAATATTATTTGTGCAGTTGGGCGACGTGGAAAATTTATCGTCCCAATCAATATCCTTCAAACATGTGTACATAAACAAATCGTCCGATTTGTAAATGGATATTTATTCACATACACGTTAAAAATTATATTTTTAACGACCAAAATATTTTATTCAACCTATGAATATTCTATTCAGTTCATTTATTCAATAAAATGATCTTTTTATTTTTCTATCTTATTTTAGAAAATTTCGGCGGCATAACGGCACGATACTAGAAACGGGGCCTAGCCTTATCCCCAGTCTAATAATGGCCTGTGCCATACACATACGAATCAAATCAATTCCATTTTACCCAAACAACCAAATTCAAACCAATAATCCAATCAACTACACACTCAAACAAACAAGTCGTCCATGGTCTGTGGATGACGGGGAACAGTTTATATGTGCAGTTACATAATAAATAACCATATAAAAAATTTCAGTGAGGAGTTCTCACCTTCGGGATCCACTCCGCTGTTTCATTTCTGAATTTCTGAATGGCTTGGATTTGCCCGAAATTCAACGCAATCCTTTACACGCTGTTCATAAATAAAAATCATATTTTTATTTCACCGCTACATGGATAAAAATCATATTTTTATCACTTCGCTATATTTATAAAGATCGAATTTTTATAGCGCCAAAAATCAAATCTTTTTGCTGCAACATATATAAAAATCTAAACTTTAGATTATGAAAAACCATATTTTTCTCGACACTTCATATAAATAAAAATCATATTTTTATTTCAAATCTCTATATGTAAGAATCGTTTTTTATATTTCTAATTTCATAGTAAAGATCGTATTTTTATATTTTAAAAATCTAGTCTTTCTTTAGTTAGAAATTGAATCTTTTTATTTCTAAAAATCATAACTTTTTATTTCTAAAGATCTAA
This sequence comes from Allium sativum, assembly GCA_030737875.1. Taxonomy (NCBI): domain Eukaryota; kingdom Viridiplantae; phylum Streptophyta; class Magnoliopsida; order Asparagales; family Amaryllidaceae; genus Allium; species Allium sativum. The sequence continues at coordinate 814,373,969 of CM060919.1, read as the reverse complement.
ACTTTTTATAACTAAATAGAAAATCTGTTTTTTTACTGAATAAATAACATAAAAAATATAATCAAAGAAACTCACGTTGATTATCGAAGAAAAGAGAGAGGAAGGGCTCGCGGTTGGGTCCGTGGCCGTTGGGGCGCCGGATTTCATCACTGGTGGCTGGAGGTAGGGTGTGGGATTCGACGTGGGGTTTCACAGTTTTAAGGAGGGAAAGGGGTTTCGCTGAATGGGTTCGGATCTTCATCGGGGAAGGGGGAAGCTTGGTGGTGTGGATCAAAGGCGGAAGGGGGAAATCGAAGGGGGGAGGCGCAGCTTTGTCGGCGATGGCTCCGAGGAGCGTTGCGATGACAGCAACGGGGCTAGGGCTCAATTTGGGGCGCTAGGGTTCGGAACTAGGGAGGGGTGGGTGGCGCTGACGAGGTAGGGGCAAAGGGGGTGCGCGCTAGAGGGTGGAGTGACGACGACGTCGCTGGTGGAGGCGACTTCGAGCCCGTCGCTCGTTTTTTTTTTATATCTGAAGTGAACGAGAAAGGAAAGGAAGGGGGAGAGAGAGTGATTATATAATAAATTATATTATATTTTAATTTTCCTAAGAAAAGTTGCCTTTATAATCCGAACTCCAAACAGAACCCAACGACTGTCATCCCTAGCTAAATACCCCCATTTCGAACGCAATGGGATATGTTTCGTAAACCAGTTTGGCTATTACGATCTGTTTTTCTTTAAATTAAAATATAAATCATTATATTTTCAATTTAAACATACATTTCAATTTACCGAGGCCATATACTAATTCTATAAATTCTAGAAAAGTTATTTCTAGCTTTGTATTGACGATACGGTCCTAACGAAACTAATTTCATCCAATTCTGAGACCGTTTGAAAAATGGCCATTTTCCAGTCGATTAAAATCAACTGAAACTGGTCAAACGCGTTTTCCTTTGCCATGCTCACATAATGGTTTAGAAAATTATGAATTTTGAAACCTAGCAATAATTTGACATCCCGGATCCAACAAAAGTGGTTTTGTCGAAAACCGAGGTCGTTTGCCAAATTTTCATTTTTAAGGGCCAGAATTCGATAGCGACTATTCTGAATTTTCAACTGGGCATAACTTTTAATTCCCGCTATGAAATTTCAATTTTTTGGATTCGTTGGAAAGATATTCTCAAATAGATTGTAATATTTTTGGTTTTGCTAAAATCCGATTTATTTTGAATCTGGCACATTCATTTGAGATTTAAAATCGAATTTTCAAACTACCGCGCCATTTTCAATTCCTTTTATATTTAAAAATAAAATATTTATATTCTAACGATGATCTATATAAATATATACTTCTAATTCTGTTCAACATAAATTTCTCGTCGTTATTATTTAAAATAATTCATTTTAAATATTCAAAATTCATTAAAATCGCCAAATTAAAAATTTTAAATTGGCTCGGATTTATGGGTTGTTACATTTAAAAATACGATGTGTGAGCAAACGGAGTCGGAATTCGACGAAATAAGTTTCGTTAGGTCCGTAATGTCAAACTCTAGTTGTATGTCCATTTTCATGATTTTCGGATATTGTATGTGATTATGGGGATTTTTAAACAGCATATATGGATAATAATTCATTAAAATGAAACAAAAAAATCAAATAAAAAATTGTATAACTTACCTATAAATATCCTCCAAACCTTCTAAACCTAATTCAGTATTTCCTTGGTCAAACAAGGGGCCGCAACTCACAAGAAAAAATATACAGCATATGATCTTCATAAATCAAGAAGAAATCATGGAAAAATCAACAAATCTCAAAATCTACATTTCTACACTCCTCTAATCATTTGCTTCGATTTGATATGGTTCATGTGGTGTTCGAACACATGTAAGTTCGATGATCTATGTATTGCGTGAGTTAGGGTTAGGAAAACTTGGATTTTTAAGCAACAATTCCCAAATCGAAGTTGATATTTGGGTTCAGCTTAGAAAACCGCACTTGCGTGGATTCTTTGGGGATTTTCTGAAATTAAAACAACCGATGTGAATACTGGAGTTCATGAGAGCCACCGAGAACGCGAATTTGATGTAAGTGATCGGTCCTTGTGATTTTTGTTGGAGTAGTAAGGTTGGAAAAGAGAAGCTTGTTGGTGGGGTTTTGGTGTGACTCGATGGCGTCTACAGGAAGTTCGTGATCGATGGAAATTGGGGGAAGGGTGCGAGCTGAGTGAAATGGGCGTGATGACGAAGGTAATTCAAAGAGATTGAGAGTGCTAATTTTGGTTTAAAGATTCATGAAGTAGAAGTGAGGATAATGGTGGAAGAAGGACTCGAAATGGCTGTTGAAATGGAGCAGCTGCATTCATTGTCATCGGGGAAGAAGAATGAATGGGCGGTTGGGCTATTTTCATGAGTGGGTCGTAAGTTAAAGGTATCCCATACTGTATCAGAATTTCGAACGGTCAGATCCATTTGGATCGTCTGGACGAGAGCTCCACAATGGAACTGACTGGGAGTGAAATGGAGCTCGTTACAATTTATAGAGAAATAAATTGTTTGTCTGAATCAACCGATAGTTATCGTTATTTAACGATGATCGTCCAATTTGAGTAAAAAACTCACCAACTCTACCAGTTCATATTTTTATTACGTAAATCTAGTAATGATAAATAACGATTGACTGTTGTGTGATGACTGTTTCGTTGAATTGCTGAATTGTTGGTTGAAATTATAGATAACGATATATATATAAATGATTAATCAAATAATGATTCTGTTTATCAGAATATTTCATGTTGAAATGAAATCGATGTTATATTATATTGTGTAACATCTGTGGATGCAGGGAAACAGGTTGGAGGAATCTGGATTCCTCAACATTTATTTTACTGTTTTTCATATATGGTGATATATGATGTGATATATAATCTGTTGTTGATGATGTGTGCTAGAATGATATCGATCATTGTTATTTGGTATTTTAAGTACCATATGAAATACTGGAATGTAAAAAGGAAAATTTCAAAGTGAATATTGAAAATGAAATATTTATTTATAAAATAAATAGAATTATATAAAAGGATTTATATAAAATAAATAGAAGTATAAAAGGAATATTTGATGAGATATAAAAGAAATTTTGAGAAGATTGTTTAAAGTGGATATTAAATAGAAATCTGTTTTAACAAATAGATTGAGAAGATTAATTTATAAATAATGTTTTATAAATTAAATAAAATATTTATCATTTGGTAAACAGAATATATAAGACTGAATTTATATAGAGAAGTAGGAATCAGTTTTAACACCAATATTTTAAATGGGATTTGAGTAGCATTTATAAAGGTGACTATAAATGGGATTATAAGTGTTAGAAGAATAAAATGAGATTTTATATGAATAATTCTATAATTAGAAGTATAAATAGAAATTGGATTTGCGATATTGTTTTAAATATGAAATCAAACTATTTTAATTGCAAAGAAGAAATATTATTTACATTTAATGTGAATAAAGGATTTAAGTAAATATTTTGCTAATAAAATATTTATAAAGGAAATATGGTTTGAAATAGGAATTTAAAATGGAGTTAAAGGAATTAGAAACTGACTGGAGATTAGTTAAGTTGAATGACTGTCTAGGTATTGATCTGACGTTGGTTTCGGCCTTCGGGTTAATACATAGGGGGTTGTTCTCTTACTAGTTTACAGTTAGAAACTGATATATATGAGAAGATAGTGTTGCATGAATCAGAAATGGAAATGTTTTCCAAAGTTAATAACGTATATTTTCTAAAATTAGAAAAATAAGGATTTGATGAATATATGGAACGAGAAATGGGGAAATGAATAAATGATGATTGATGATTGATCGATAGAATTTCAATCTGGAAATAATACCGTTGTTTGCACATATGTTTTTCTTTGATAGTCAAATCACCGACTATCGAAGTTTTTGGCCATTTTTCCACTGTCAATACGGAGAGACCGGGATCCGATATATTATCTGAAAACCCCTTCGTATGGAATTAGCATTGCGAATCAAATATGATGAAGATAACTGAAGCCGGATTTATGCAAGGGTTGTCCTGTTTACAGAATAGTGCCTTTGGTCTGTCCATTCCCAAGACGACCTGTATGGAAGAATGTCTGACAGAGTATATTTAATAGATCGCATAAGTTGATCTCTTCAAACATATTTACATTTGGTGGTGGAGGAATTTGTTTCTCTCAGCTGTATACCCGTGGTATTTTTGGAGAAACCAAATTGCGATTTGGTGGGTATGACGATATGACATTCAAAGTGAATAGATTTATTTTAATTATATAACGAGCCTGAAATTGCATGGTAGTTTGAAATTTCGATTTCGAATTTCAAATGAATGTACAGAATTCGATTTAAGTCGAAATTGGACGAAACTAGAAATATCTAAATCTGTTTGATGATATCTTTCTAACAGATGTAAGAAACTGAGATTTCACTTTAGAAGTTGAAAGATATGTCCAGTTTAAAATTCAGAAAAGTCGCTGTGGAATTTATATATATTTTAATATATATAAAGACCTTTGAAAATGGAAATTTTGCAAACGACCTCTGTTTTCGACGAAACCAATTTTGTTGGATCCGTGATGTCAAGTTATTGCTAGATTTCAAAATTCGTAATTTTTCAAATCAATATGTGAGCGTGGCAAAGTAAAACGTGTTTTGTCAATTTCGATCGACCGGAAAATGTCCAGTTTTCAAACAGTCTCGGAATTTGATGAAATTTGTTTTATTAGAACCGTATTGTCAATACAAAGCTAAAAATATTTTTTCAGGAATTTTTCGAGTTAGAATGTGGCCCCGGTAAGTTGAAATGTGCATTCAAAATTCAATATATATATTTATATTTTATATCTAACGAAAACTGATCGAAACAGTTGAATCAGCCTACGATACATATCCCATTGTGTTCGGAATGGGGGTAATTAGCTATGGACTACAATCAGTGGGTTCGATTTCGGGTTCAAAATAAAAAGCTGCTTTATGGAATTGAATAAATAATTAAATATATGTTATTATATAATCTCTCTCAAACCCCCCTTTTTATCACAATCGTTCATTCAGAAATGAAAAAAAACCCTCCATCGCAGAAACCTCATGCCCCTCCAAATCGACGTCACTGCCGCCCCAGGGGCGCGCGCCACCCACCAGCGTCGTTGGCCACCACCCCGGCCACCCATCTCGTCTCACAACCCACCCCTTCCACCCTCCTTTCCCCCTCCGACGTGAAGAGCTCCAACCCCTTTCACCACCAGAAAAATCACGCCGCTAGCTGAAGTGGGCCCGCCGCCGCCCTAACACCCTAGTCCCAATCACCTCTGGCCCTGTGCACCTCCTCCACGCGCCCCTCCGACTGCCGATTGGAATATCCTCTGGTAAGATCCAATTTTTATCCAGAAAAAAATGTAAGTTTCTTTACCTGATTTTGTTTATATAGGGAGCATAGTTGGAAAAGCAGTTTTATTTATATAAAACATAGTTTTAAAATTCAGTTTTTATTTTTATTTTGTTTAAAAAAAATACAATCTTTGTTTAAAGAAAAATATTTATCTTTTCTTATAGAAGGTTATAATTTTTGTTCGACTAGTAAGATAAAAATATAATTTTTATTTAGGTAGAGAGATAAAGATATAATTTTTATATCATAGAAAGAATAAAAATATGATTTTTATTTATGTAGAATAATAAAAATATAATTTTTATTATATCACTAGCAAGATAAAAATGAAATTTTATCATGGAAGTGGCGGTGTAAAGGAGTGATTTTTACATATGTAGCAGAGATATAAAAAAATTATGATTTTTATATATAGAATGGCGAGAGAAAAATATGGTTTTATTTATATGAATACCATTATAAAAACAGATTTTTTATCTATATAGTAGCGGTATAAAAATAGAATTTTTATTATATTAGTAGCGTTATAAAATAGAATTTTTAATATATTAGTAGCATTGTAAAAATAGAATTTTTATCTATATAGTAGCGGTATAAAAATGTGATTTTTATCCATATAGAATGATTATAAAAATTTGATTTTTATATACATAGCAACAATATAAAAATATGATTTTTATATATGTAGTGGCTACGGACATCGAAAATGACAAAAGACGAGCACGATGAAGATTTCTACACATGAAGAGTCGTGGCGTTTGGTTTAGCTAGTCGGTGAGAACTCCTCACCTTTTTTTTAATTTCTAATTTGAAATATATACTAGGATGCAGACGGTGTTTAGCAGCACCCGACACCCGTCGTCCACAGACCATGGATGACTTGTTTGTTTGGTTGCTGTGTTGTGAAATTTGATTGTGTGATGTGGAATGAAATAAAATAATTTATAGTGGAAAATATTTTATAGTTAAAAATATGATTTTTAACGTGTATATAAAATAAATAGTAATAAACAAATCGGAGATTTGTTTATATACACTGATTTGACTGACATTGATTGGGACGATAAATTTTAAACATCGCCCAACCGCACAAATAAAATATGTGTTTGTTGATTTGAAACCCCACACGGGTATTGGGATGATATTTGATGTACACTAATCCCGATTGTTTAGTTGTATGTCAATCGATGGGTTGACAGACTGTGTAAGCGTTAATTATTTATATTTAATGCTTATGCAGTTGTGTGGTGCACTCTGGATGATGGTTGATTATTTATCGTTGCTATTATATACATGTGTTGTAGAAAATCCATATAACTAATATTATATGGTAATTGATTGGGCCTTATTCCAATTTAGAAAATATATTCATGTGTTGAATAGAAATATATATTCATGTGTTGAACAGAAATATATATTCACGTGTTGAATAGAAATATAATATTCATGTGTTGAATAGAAAATAAATTTATGTGTTGAATAAAAATATATATTCATGTGTTGAATAGAATAAACATTCGTGTGTTGAATAAAAGCCGTGTCGATTAGATTGACGCCATTTGACGTGAACGATAGTTATATCGATTTTATTCATTTTTATAATGAATATAGAAAAGGAATTGATTTAAAAATATAATGTTTTGAAAATATTATCATTTGTATATCAATGAAGTGGAATATTCATTTTTGATTAGAAATTGAATATGAAGTTGAAATCGTTTCGAGAACGAATTTAAAACGATTTATAAAATACATTTTGAAAGGAAATCGGCGAAATATATATATATATATATATATTATATACATATAATGGCCCGAATAGAACGCGCCGCGCCACGGTAGTTCGCCAATTTCGACCATTGACTTCGAATGGATATTATGGGAGATCCGACCGTTGGATTCTCCTAAAACCGGAACCGTTGGGTTTGTATCGAAAAGAGCTTTCCAACAAATATTAGAGATTTGAAATCTAACGGTTGGATTTGGAATTATGTCCAAATCAAATTTGGAAAAGGTCGCTGTAAATGCAGTTCGATGACCGTTGATGGAAATCGACTGTACAGGCCTTGATAAAATTATTAAAAATAGTAATAATTTGTGTAAAATCATAAGAAATTATTTGTGAAGATTTGGAATGAAAACCTCCATATTTGAAAAGATAAAAATTGATTTTTATCGAAATGAACTAGTTTAGAACTAGAATTATAATTCTATTTGTTTTTAAAATAAATAAAGTGGATTTGAAATGGTTTTAAAAGTAACCAGAATTTCCAATAATTGAATCAGAAGGGATTTGAATCGAAATTATCATTGGAATATTTTGATGTTGGATTTCATGATGATACAGATATTATTATGGGAATTTGAAAGATATTTTTATATCGTTATTTCTAATAGGATATTTGTTGGTCGTAGAATTTGATATTGAATATAAGCCGATATATTTTCTATTCAGAGCCTTGTATTTAATATCAAATGTGATTTCGGTTTGTCGTGAATGGTGCCTTCATTAACACTGTTCTTAAACCCAGTTGAGAAAAAGATTAAATCTTTTAATTTAGATTTAATGAAGTGTACCAATTAAATGGTATTTAATTGGAATTGAATTGGAATTGATTTTTGGGTTTATTGTGAACATTGTTTTAAATAACACTTGTTCTTTAACCCGATAATTAATGAATGTGATTTTGGGTTTTTCGTGAACCGTGTTTTAGATGACATTGGTTCTTTAACTCAGTTAAAGACAGAATATTGATTTCTGTGAAGATTAAAACTAAGCGGGGTTTTAATGAATCTTTAATTAGATTGAAATGGTCGAGAATGGAGTATCACCAGTTTTGCTCCAGGCGATAGTTAAATCTTTAATTAGACTTGAACGTGAAATGGTAATTGAATTTTCCGATAACACTGTGGTGTTAGATATGAAGTATGACCAGTTTTACTTCATGGGATGAATATGTGGGGATTGGGAAATAAAATAAATGATTACTTCGGTGTGGTTCACTAATCCCGACTAGTTTGAATTGATATTCAAAAGAAGATTTAAGAATAAATTTAAAGAATTTATCTTTGATAAAATTAATGGGAACCTTTCCCAAAGTTTAAGAATATTTGAATAAAAGAATATTCTGAGTTGGAATGAGGCGTATGTTGTGTTTGTGTAACACTTGTTTATTATATACGCGAGTTATTTAGAAAGACCGGGTTTATCCCATTCTGAATAACCGATTCGACGTGGTGTCGAGGATGAAGACGGCGGTCGAAGACCGGAGGTCTTCACGTCGTTAGGGTGATTACTGATGATCTTGATTGGGCCGTACAACCAAGAGGAGGGAATCGGTTAGTGATCGTCCGGACGTACTTGGAGATCGATGGATATGCGAGGTACAAGGTGCCTCTGGTTTCGTTCAGACCCAGAGCGGACTTGTAAATGGACTGTGTGTCTGACATTGGATATCATTCTGTGTGATTGATGAATATCGGTTGCATGTAATGGTTTGCCTATGTGGCATGCTAAGATTAAAATGATCAAGGCTTCTGTTGAAAAGCAGAGTCTTGTGGTTGATGATCAAAGCATGGCCTGTGTGGCATAGCTTTGTGTAACGTTGATTCGCGAGCCTCACACCCTGGTTGTGAACTAGAAACGGGAAAGGACATCAAGGAGGGAATGCGTTTCCTTCTAGCTAGAAGTGCGTCAGTGGTTTTACACGCCCTGACGAGTTTGACTTATGTGATTGTTGCTGTTGCGAGGCGCCTCAGATATATCAGTTGATCCGGGATCGATGCAGTCATTGGACTCATTGACACCCCATAGGGTGGGGAAACGCACTGTTCAGGCATTTTTAATCCACATCCCAAGCTTTCCTGTAATTGCCCACATTTCAGCATGGTTCTGGCTAGATTTGGCCTATTTTCTGAAAAACTGGTAAAATCCAACCAAAACCAAACTTTTCCGAGATATCGCCCACGTTTCAGCATGGCTTCTTCCTGATCAGTCCCGTTTTCGAGAAAATAGGAAAATCTCGCCGAAACCAAAGATTCCCGTAATCACCCATGTTACTGCTTGATACGTCCAGTTTTCGAAAAAACTGGGAAATCTCGCCAGAACCAAACTTTCCCATGAGCGGCCACGTTTCACCAAGGTTTCTGCTTGACACGTCCTATTTTCGAAAAAACCAGAAAAATCAAACCAAAACCAAGCTTTCCTATAATTGCCCACATTTCAGCAAGATTCTGGCTAGATTTGGCCAGTTTTCGGGGAAACTGGTAAAATCCAACCAAAACCAAACTTTTCCGAGATCACAACAAAAATATTTTTTAAAAAAATTTGGGGAGGGCTCTTCTGTCGAAAACATTTTCAATTTTTTTTTTAAATATTTCAAAATTAATATTTTTAAATATTTTTAAAAAAAAATTCTCCGAAAAATCCACACAAAATTTTTTTGTTGATCGACCAATGTATCAGCTTGCGTTTTGCATGATCCACTTTGGTCGATTCTTCCCCTTCCTCCTGACGATCCAAGGGACGATGCGTTCTGTTCCTGAGGGGAGGGCTAGAGCGTCTCGAAGCGGTAAGGACGATCCCTTGCCTTGGTTCACAGATGGAAATCCAACTTCCGATACGTGACATTTGTGGTTTTGATTGTAGAGCCTAGTAAGGCGACATGATATATGGTACCCATGTCGTCTATCATTAATGCTTATGATTGAAATTGTTTTAAACACTATACACTTATTATAGTATCAAATGAATTGTTTTAAATGTATCAAGCATGCTTTGGCTATTTTAAGGGAAAACCCTATCCTCCAGTTTGTGTTGCATTGCGTGATGGGACCTAGGTCATTTAATTGCTTCATTGTTCTTTATTTAGCATTGCGCTGTTGTTTTATGCACTGGTTTTCTTGGGAGGAAACCCGTTCCGTGTTATACGGCGTGGTCCCTTGATTTACCTAACTTTAAAATAAAGATTAATAACTGTTTTTGTTCTCACACCAGTCACATGACTGACCTGGAGTTTATTGTTTTAACCTAAACTCTGTGTTCCCTTATTTTGACACAGGCAACTAGTAGTTTCGGTTTTGCAGATTTATATTCACAGGAACCTGGTTTACAGCTGGAATGATATCCGGAAAGCTCTGTATCCGTATATCTCTTTCAGTTGTGTTTTGTATTATTTTTCCGCTGCATTGTAATTTGTAATCTCTGATATTTATCGAATGTGTAATATTGATTCATACTCTGTATATTCTTGTATTCTGATGGAATTGTTGTAATTAACAATGAAATGTTCTTCCGTCTGCGTTCTTTTGTGTGTTGTTCTCAAAGTAATCCGCTCTTTCCTTACCGGGGAAGTTACGGGTTATCTCAGTGGTATCAGAGCTTTGGTTTACAAAGCTCGAGAACAAGACACATTAGAACCAAACGAAAGAATTCATCAGAAATTGGATTAGTAATATCCAATGAGAATGACGCATTAGAGATGGGATCAGTAGTATCCTAGAACGAGTGTGAAGAGTATATTTTTAAAACGAAAACAATTTTTGTTTTGAAAATTTAAATCAGTTATTCGTATTTGATTATTTATTTTGTATTGAATTTGGACAGTCCAGTATATATAGATTTTGCGTATACGTCTGATCCGCGTGCATTCGAAGTTTTAATATACTGGATAGATATAGAATTACACTTTAATCGCCCGGAGATGATTTTGATGATGGAGCTCCATCATTAGGATTTATGTTCATGTGATGAAAGTGGGATTTCTATATATTTCCATAGACTGGTGTGAGAACCAAAACTAGATAGGGTTTATTGTTGTGATTTGGCACCAAAAATGTGAATTTTTTGACTATGTATCAAAATTATGAATTTGAAATGATAATCAACAAAATGATTGATGGTTGTGTTGTTTGATTATTGTTTGATTAGCTAAAATTTGAACCTTTAGCCAAATTAAACCAAATGGTGAATTGTACTGAAAATTTGTCGCATTTGCAAAGTATACATGTACTTACATCGAACAGGTCATAGCAAGGAGGCTAGAGAAGAGGAATAAAATTGTTTGCCCGACAAATAGGTACATGTTTATTGTATTTCTTGGGTTTTGGATGATTTTATGAGCCGATTGGCTAGCCGCTTGGCTTTTTCTTTTTCTTTTGGATTGAAGAAGGCCATGGGAGGCTATATGAAATATCCCGAAGTCCTCGGAGCAGGGGAGGTTATGGCGAAATTTTTCGAAAATTTAGGGTGTTAGCAAAATTTTTGAAAAATTTGAAAAGTTCTTAGAAACTGAAAAGTTGAAGAACTTAAGCCGTAGTGAAAATACCGGAAGTTGAGTTGATTTGTGAAACAACTTTCGGCTTTGTCCCTTTTCGGGGACGAAAAGTTTTAAGTGGGGGAGATTGTAATAACCCGGAAATTCTGAGCCAATTTAAGTTTTTTATTTTGGCTATTTTAATGAATTTTGATTATTTAAAACAAATTATTTTAAATAATTACGACGAAAAATTTATTTTCGACGAAGTTAAAACGAATAAATTTATTTTAATTATATAACGAGCCTAAAATGGCGCGGTAGTTTGAAATTTCGATTTCGAATTTCAAATGAATATACAGAACTCGTTTTAAGTCGGAATTGGACGAAACCAGAAATATCTAAATCTGTTTGACGATATCTTTCTAACGGTTGTAAGAAACTGAGATTTCACTTTAGAAGTTGAAAGATATGTCCAGTTTAAAATTCAGAAAAGTCGCTGTGGAATTTATATATATTTTAATATATATAAAGGCCTTTGAAAATGGAAATTTTGCAAACAACCTCTGTTTTCGACGAAACCATATTTGTTGGATCCGTGATGTCAAGTTATTGCTATATTCCAAAATTCGTAATTTTTCGAATCAATATATGAGCGTGGATAAGTAAAAAGTGTTTTGTCAATTTCAGTCAATTTCGATCGACCGGAAAATGTCCATTTTTCAAACGGTCTCGGAATTTGCTGAAATTAGTTTTGTTAGAACCGTATTGTCAATGCGAAGCTAGAAATAATTTTTTAGGAATTTTTCGAGTTAGTATGTGGCCTCGGTAAGTTGAAAAGTGCATTCAAAATTCAATATATAGATTTATATTTTATATCTAACGAAAACTGATCGAAACAGTTGAATTAGCCTACGATACATATCCCATTATGTTCGGAATGGGGGTAATTAGCTGTGGACGACAGTCGGTGGGTTCGATTTCGGGTTCGAAATAAAAAGTTGCTTTATGGAATTAAATAAATAATTAAATATATGTTATTATATAATCTCTCTCAAACCCCCCCTTTTTATCACGATCGTTCATTCAGAAAAGAAAAAAACCCTCCATCGCAGAAACCTCGCACCCCTCCAAATCGGCATCACCGCCGCCCCAGGGGCGCGCGCCACCCACCAGCGTCGTTGGCCACCACCCCGGCCACCCATCTCGCCGTCGCAACCCACCCCGTCCACCCTCCTTTCCCCTCCGATGTGAAGAGCTCCAATCCCCTTTCACCACCAGAAAAACCGCACCGCCAGCTGAAGTGGGCCCGCCGCCGCCCTGATACCCTAGCCCCAACCATCTCTGGCCCTGTGCACCTCCTCCACGCGCTCCTCCAACTGCCGATTGGAATATCCTCCGGCAAGATCCAATTTTTATCCAAAAAAAAATGCAAGTTTCTTTACCTGATTTTGTTTAAATAGGAAGCACTGTTGGAAAAGCAGTTTTATTTATATAAAACATAGTTTTAAAATTCAGTTTTTATTTTTATTTTGTTTAATATAAAAAAATATACGATCTTTGTTTGAAGAAAAATATTATCTTTGCTTATAGAAGGTTATAATTTTTGTTCGAGTAGTAAGATAAAAATATAATTTTTATTTAGGTAGAGAGATAAAGATATGATTTTTATATCATAGGAAAAATAAAAATATGATTTTTATTTATGTAGAACAATAATTTTTTTTTTATTATATCACTAACAAGATAAAAATGAAATTTTTATCATAGAAGTAGCGGTGTAAATGAGTGATTTTTACATATGTAGCAGAGATATAAAAAAATAATATGATTATTATAAAGAGAATGGCGAGAGAAAAATATGGTTTTATTTATATGAACACCGTTATAAAAATAGAATTTTTATCTATATAGTAGCGGTATAAAAATAGAATTTTTATTTTATTAGTAGCATTATAAAAATAGAATTTTTATTATATTAGTAGCGTTATAAAAATAGAATTTTTATTATACTAGTAGCGTTATAAAAATAGAATTTTTGTCTATATAGTAGTGGTATAAAAATGTGATTTTTATCCATATAGAGTGATATAAAAACGTGATTTTAATATACATAGCAACAATATAAAAATGTGATTTTAATATATGTAGTGGCTACGGACATCGAAAGTGACAAAAGGTGAGCACGACGAAGATTTCTATATATGAAGAGTCGTGGCGTTTGGTTTAGCTAGTCGGTGAGAACTCCTCACCATTATTTTAATTTCTAGTTTGAAATATATACTAGGATGCAGACGGTGTTTGGCAGCACCCGACACCCGTCGTCCACAGACCATGGATGACTTGTTTGTTTGGTTGCTGTGTTGTGAAATTTGATTGTGTGATGGGGAATAAAATAAAGTATTTTATAGTGGAAAATATTTTATAATTAAAAATATGATTTTTAACGTGTATATAAAATAAATAGTAATAAACAAATCGGAGATTTGTTTATATACACTGATTTGACTGACATTTATTGGGACGATAAATTTTACACATCGCCCAACCCCATAAATAAAATATGTGTTTGTTGATTTGAAACCCCACACGGGTATTGGGATGATATTTGATGTACACTAATCCTGATTGTTTAGTTGTATGTCAATCGATGGGTTGACAGACTGTGTAAGCATTAATTATTTATATTTAATGCTTATGCAGTTGTGTGGTGCACTCTGGATGATGGTTGATTATTTATCGTTGCTATTATATACATGTGTTGTAGAAAATCCATATAACTAACATTATATGGTAATTGATTGGGCCTCATTCCAATTTAGAAAATATATTCATGTGTTGAATAGAAATATATATTCATGTGTTGAATAGAAATATAATATTTGTGTGTTGAATATATATATATATATATATATATATATATATATATATATTCATGTGTTGAATAGAAATATAAATTCATGTGTTATATAGAAATATAATATTCATGTGTTGAATAGAAAATAAATTCATGTGTTGAATAAAAATATATATTCATATGTTGAATAGAATAAACATTCATGTGTTGAATAAAAGCCTTGTCGATTAGATTGACGCCATTTGATGTAAATGATAGTTATATCGATTTTATTCATTTTTATAATGAATATAGAAAAGGAATTGATTTCAAAATATAACATTTTGAAAATATTATCATTTGTATATCGATGAAGTGGAATATTCAATTTTGATTAGAAATTGAATATGAAGTTGAAATCGTTTCGAGAACGAATTTAAAACGATTTATAAAATACGTTTTGAAAGGAAATCGACGAAATATATATAATATATATATTATATATATAACGGCCTGAATAGAACGCGCTGCGCCGCGGTAGTTCGCGAATTTCGACCATTGACTTCGAATAGATTTTGCGGGATATCCGACCGTCGGATTCTCCTAAAACTGGAACCGTTGGGTTGTTATCAAAAAGAGCTTTCCAACGAATATTAGAGATTTGAAATCTAACGGTTGGATTTGGAATTATGTCCAAATCAAATTTGGAAAAGGTCGTTGTAAGTGCAGTTCGATGGCCGTTGATGGAAATCGACTGTACAGGCTTTGATAAAATTATTAAAAATAGTAATAATTTGTGTAAAATCATAAGAAATGATTTGTGAAAAATTGGGATGAAAAACTCCATATTTGAAAAAATAAAAATTGATTTTTATCGAAATTAACTAGTTTGAACTAGAATTATAATTCTATTTGTTTTTAAAATAAATAAAGTGGATTTGAAATGATTTTAAAAGTAACCGGAATTTCCAATAATTGAATTGGAAGGGATTTGAATCGAAATTATCTTTGGAATATTTCGATGTTGGATTTCGTGATGATACAGATATTATTATGGGAATTTGAATGATATATTTATATCGTTATTTCTAATACGATATTTGTTGGTCGTAGAATTTCATATTGAATACAAGCCGATATACTTTCTATTCAGAGCCTTGAATTTAATATCAAATGTGATTTGGGTTTGTAGTGAATGGTGTCTTCATTAACACAGTTCTTAAACCCAGTTGAGAAAAGGATTAAATCTTTTTATTTAGATTTAATGAAGTGTACCAATTAAATGGTATTTAATTGGAATTGAATTGGAATTGATTTTTGGGTTTATCGTGAACATTGTTTTAAATAACACTTGTTCTTTAACCCGATAATTAATGAATGTGATTTTGGGTTTTTCGTGAACCGTGTTTTAGATGACATTGGTTCTTTAACCTAGTTAAAGACAGGATATTGATTTCTGTGAAGATTAAAACTAAGTGGGGTTTTAATGAATCTATAATTAGATTGAAATGGTCGAGAATGGAGTATCGCCAGTTTTGCTCCAGGCGATAGTTAAATCTTTAATTAGAATTGAACGTGAAATGGTAATTGAATTTACCGATAACACTGTGGTATTAGATATGAAGTATGACCAGTTTTACTTCATGGGATGAATAGGTGGGGATTGGGAAATAAAATAAATGATTACTTCGGTGTGGTTCGCTAATCCCGACTAGTTTGAATTGATATTCAAAAGAAGATTAAAGAATAAATTTAAAGAATTTATCTTTGATAAAATTAATGGGAAGCTTTCCCAAAGTTTAAGAATATTTGAATAAAAGAATATTCTGAGTTGGAATGAGGCGTATGTTGTGTTTGTGTAACACTTGTTTATTATATACGCGAGTTATTCAGAAAGACCGGGTTTATCCCATTCTGAATAACTGATTCGACGTGGTGTCGAGGATGAAGACGGTGGTCGAAGACCGAAGGTCTTCATGTCGTTTGGGTGATTACTGATGATCTTGATTGGGCCATACACCCAAGAGGAGGGAATCAGTTAGTGATCGTCCAGACGTACTTGGAGATCGATGGATATGCGAGGTACAAGTTGCCTCCGGTTTCATTCAGACCCAGAGCGGACTTGTAAATGGACTATGTGTCTGACATTGGATATCATTCTGTGTGATTGATGGATATGGTTGCATGGAGTGGTTTGCCTGTGTGGCATGCTAAGATGCAAATGATCAAGGCTTCTATAGAAAAGCAGATTCTTGTGGTTAATGATCAAAGCACGACCTGTGTGGCATAGCTTTGTGTAACGTTGATTCGCGAGCCCCACACCCTGGTTGTGAACAAGAAACGGGAGAGGACATCAGGGAGGGCATGCGTTTCCTTATAGCCAGAAGTGGCGTCAGGGGTTTTACATGCCCTGACGAGTTTGACTTATGTGGTTGTTGATGTTGCGAGGCGCCTCGAATATATCGATCGATCCGGGACCGATGGAGTCATTGGACTCATTGACACCCCATAGGGTGGGGAAACGCAGTGTTCAACCATTTTTAATCCACATCGGTGGACCAGCCCTGACGATCCAAGGGACTATGCGTTCTGTTCCTGAGGGGCGGGCTAGAGCGTCTCGTAGCGGTAAGGACGATCCCTTGCCTTGGTTCACAGATGGAAATCGAACTTCCAATACGTGACATTTGCGGTTTTGATTGTAGAGCCTAGTATGGTGACATGATATATGGTACCCATGCCGTTTATGATTGATACTTATGATTGAAATTGTTTTAAACACTATACACTTATAGTATCAAATGAATTGTTTTAAACGTATTAAGCATGCTTTGGCTATTATAAGGGAAAACCCTATCCTCCGGTTTGTGTTGCATTGTGTGATGGGACCTGGGTCTTATAATAACTTCATTGTTCTTTATTTAGCATTGCGTTTTTGTTTTATGCACTGGTATTCTTGGGAGGAAACCCGTTCCGTGTTATACGGCGTGGTCCCTTGATTTACCTAACTTTAAAATAAAGATTAATAACTGTTTTACTTCTTACACCAGTCACATGACTGACCTGGAGTTTATTGGTTTAACCTAAACTCTGGGTGCCCTTATTTTGACACGGGCAGCTAGTAGTTTTGGTTTTGCAGATTTATATTCACAGGAACCTGGTTTACAGCGGGAATGATATCCGAAAAGCTGTATCCGTATATCTCTTTCAGTTGTGTTTTGTATTATTTTTCCACTGCATTGTAATTTGTAATCTCTGATATTTATCGAATGTGTAATATTGATTCATACTCTGTATATTCTTGTATTCTGATGGAATTGTTGTAATTAACAATGAAATGTTCTTCCGTCTGCGTTCTTTTGTGTGTTGTTCTCAAAGTAATCTGCTCTTTCCTTACCGGGGAAGTTACGGGTTATCTCATAGGGTGTATTGTCACCTGATCTATAGAAATTCCTTTTGCTTCTAAAATCTATCAATGCTGTCCCTTTTGGGAAATGGTTGCAGATCCCAACTGTTGGTGATAATACATTCGGTACACTCAAGCGAAATGAGTGACCAGTCATGTTTAGCCTGGGTTACAAGATGTTCTTGTTGAACCCTATGTATTCCCCTCTAGAGATACACTGTCGGAAGGTGGTCCCATACCTTGCCAGTTTGAATTCATTGCGCAATAAGCCCCCACGGTTTTTGATTATATATTATGTATGTTGAACGTGAGATGAAAGAGTTCTGCTAGTTGATTATTTAGTTGTGATTGATAGACACTATATAATATCAAATGAGTTTGATATAAACTTTATCATTTCATTCAAAAAGATTTTGAAATGTTGAATCAAGTGTTTTGGATTCTCATAAGGGAAAACCCCGTTCCGTTATATAGCGTGGTCTTATGAGATATCGTTTATTTTCTCAAGCTGTTTGAAATTATTTTACTCACACCAGTCCCATGACTGACCCTGAGTTTATTTTGTTTTGTTTTCCTTAAACTCTTGGGTGCCCAATTTTTTATGGGAAGTCAAGTTGTCAGGATTTTACAGATATACTTGGATAGCATGGAGCAGGAGGCTTCAGGAATATACAGTTATTGTTTATTTCCATTGTGTTGTAAGTTTTATACTTTGATAATGTTACTGTATACATATATTGATTTTATTTCGAGGTTATGTATTTGTTATGTATTGTTCATTCCGCTGTGAGATTCGTGTTTACTCTGATGTTGTATGTTCTTCTTCTTCTATTCTAAGTTTCTATCTTATCTACTCTCACCCTCTAACTTCTTTCATGGACTATCCGATATTTCCGATGCTTGAATAGTCAACATTGGGTTATATGTCGATTACCAGGATCGTGAAAACTGGGGTCGTTACAGTTGTGCACATCCAGAAAATGAAGGGTTGCATATTAGGGAGTGATACACCCTACTGTGGGGCCAGTACAGGGTATCTACTGGATATGGAGCCAATCGATTGGGGTAAGTAAATAGGGTACATCTAGTCCTGTCTGTTTCTGTAGGGTACTTGTTTTTCTATCTGGGCTAACACCCGTTAATTCTATTTAGGTACCAGTTCTGTTTGGGTTAAAACCCGTTACTAGAGTACACCTAAAATACCATTACATTTCTGTTAGGATCATCTTGTTTTTGTTAAGCAATTGGGGAATATGTAATCCTATTACATATCTGTTATACTAGTATTGGTGCAGAGCA
This sequence comes from Allium sativum, assembly GCA_030737875.1. Lineage (NCBI taxonomy): Eukaryota > Viridiplantae > Streptophyta > Magnoliopsida > Asparagales > Amaryllidaceae > Allium > Allium sativum. The sequence continues at coordinate 814,354,750 of CM060919.1, read as the reverse complement.
AGGAAAGTATTAAAAGCACTATCTATTCTATCTTATTGTCCTGTTTACCTTGTTATGCCTGCCATTTATGTATTGATCTCTCTTATCCACTTTGTATGCCTATCATGTTACTTTTATTTATTTAATGGTTAAAAGTAACTAGACTCGCCAGACTTTATGTCTGACCCTTTTTGTTTCCCCTTCTTTCTTCCGTTCCCCCCTTCAGGTTCTCAGGGAGGAAACACACAAGCTTGATCGTGATTCTGCTTATTTTACTGGAGCTGCTTATATGTATGGATCAAGCTCCTATCCTTGTTGCTATGGCCATATTTTGCTCTTGGGCAATTTTCTTTCTTTTATGTACTCTGATATTTCTGAAGTATAAGACAGTGGTTTTTATGTTGTAATGGGTTTTTACATTTCAGACAAATGATGCTTTGGACCATGGTATTTTGACGATTAATAAAGTTGTTTATTTCTGCTGCAAAATTTTGTATATCTATCTCGTAATATTCTGTGTCTATTTACCTAAACGCTTCATGAAACTTAATGCATTCCCTTTGTGAGTGACATTAACGGACGTGGGGTGTCACAATAGGTTAATTGGTTAATTGGTGGTTAAAATAGCCTAAACAAGTGTTTTTGTGTTTGACTAGGTGTTAAATTGGTTGATTAGGGGTTAATGGACCTAATCAGGTCATAAAAGGCCTAATAATTTTCCTTAAGCGAAGAAATTTCGGGAGAATTGAGGAGTACGTATTTCTCCTGTAACAACCCGGAATTTCAAACCAATTTAAATTTTTTATTTTAGCTATTTTAATGGATTTTGAATATTTAAAATGACTTAATTTAATTAATAACGACTAAAAATTTATTTTAATTCAAGTTAGAATGTATAAATTTATTTTAAATTATAAAACGAGCCTGAAATGGCGCGGTAGTTTGAAATTCGATTTCAAAATTCGAATGAATGTACATGATTCAAAATAAATCGGATTTCAATAAAACCAGAAATGTTGGAATCTATTTAATTATATCTTTCTAACGAATGTGAAAAACTGAGATTTTATAATATAAAGTGAAAGTTATGTCCAATATAAATTTTAAAATAGTCGCTATGAAATATGTATATATATTTTATATAATATATAACCCTTAAAGATAAACATTTTGCAAACGACATCCGTTTTCGACGAAACCACTTTTGTTGGATCCGGAATGTCAAATTATTGCTATATTCCAATTTTCATAATTTTTGGAGTTAATATGTGAACATGGTGAATTTAAAACGCGTTTAGTCATTTTAGTTTGAATTTAATCGACGGGAAAATGACCATTTTTCAAACGATCTCCAAATTCGACGAAATTTGTTTTGTTAGGACCATATCATCAAAACATAGCTAGATTTATTTTTCTGAAATTTTCAGAGTCAATATGTGGCCCCGCTAAATTAAAATGTATGCTGAATTCAATTTTGAACGTTATATTAATTCATATTATAATTTTAATGAAAACTAATCAAAACAGTAGAATTGGATTACGAAACATATCCCATTGTGTTCGGAATGATGGTATTTAGCAGAGGGCAACACTCGTTGGGATTCGTTCAGAGTTCGGATGTAAAATAACTATTTTTGGAAATTAAATGAATTAAAAATAAATTATTATAAATAGCAGCCAATCAGAAAAATCGTTGACCTAATTTAATTAAATAAAAATCGCACCTCCAGTATCGTGCGAACGTCGGTTGAGGCTCGAAACTCCGAATTCGTTCAATCTACTCAATGAAATCGAATACTTTCTGAAGCAAAATTAGAGTATTCGACCCCCTCTTTAAATCCATGTAAGCCAGATGCGCTATCGTTGAGCGAGATGCTCGAATTTCGAGGGAAAAGTGGCCGACTTCGCAACTGATTTCCGACGTTCTGGTGAGATCGAGCACCACTTAGTGGCAGGCAGAGGAAGGACGCGGAGTGGCGCGTCGCATGTGGGGGTCCGATCATCCTCCGATGGACTGTAGCAGCGGCGGCGGCGACGTTTTCAAATCGAGCAACATCCAGAAAAATTAAAATTGAGCTTCATTTTTTTTATAAATAAATTTGAATTAAAAATATGATTTTTTTATGTAAATAAATTTAAGTAAAAATTTGATTTTTTATTATGTATAGGGATTGAAATAAAAATGTGATTTTTTATATATATAGTGGTATTATAAAAATGTGATATATATATATATAGTGTTATTATAAAAATTTGATTTTTATATTTAAGAACATCAAATAGAAATATGATATATATATATATATTTGATTTTTATATTTAAGAACATCGAATAAAAATATGATTTTTATATATAAAACATCGAATAAAAATATGATTTTTTGATATATATTAACATCGAATAAAAATGTGATTATATATATAGCGATGTTAAAAATAGGATTTTCATTTATATATATCGATATTAAAAATGTGATTTTTAATTATATATAGCGATATTAAGAATGTGGTTTTTAATTATATATAGCGATGTTAAAAATGTGGTTTTTAAAATAAATGGCATTGAAACAGATTGCGTTGGAATCAAAACAGCAAATCTGAGCGACAGTAAAGAATAGCGGAGTGAATCCCAATGTGAGAACTCCTTCTCGCTCAAATTATTTTACAGTTATTATACGTAGGTTGCAAACGGGGATTGAATTGTGGTGTGATTGGCTGTGTTGTGGTGAATTGACTGTATTGTGGTTTTATGGTTTGGCTGATTATTGCGTATGGCGCGGGCCAGTATTAGGAGAGGGGTAATGCTAGACATTGCTCCGGTTCTGATATCACGTAGTTATAATGCCGAAATTTTCTGAAATAAATATTGTTCATTAAAAATATAATTTTTAATGTGTATATGAACTGTATAAAATATTCATGTGTTGAATAAATTGTTTGAACCACAAAAATATAATTTTTATTGAATGTATGAACTATATAAAATAGTAAAGTGTTGAAATAAATATTTTATCAAAAAATATAATTTTTAACGTATATATGAATGACATAAAATTCTCCTGAAATGAAAATAAATATTCATTTATAAATCGGACGATTTGTTTATGTACACCCATTTAACTGACATGGATTGGGACGATAAATTTTACATATCGCCCAGCTACACAAATAATATTCAGTATTTGTTGGTTGAAACTCCATACGGGTATTGGGATGATATTTGGCGTACACTAATCCTAATTGTTTAGTTATATGTCAATCGATTGGTTGACATAATGTAGTAAGCGTCAATTATTTATATTTAACGCTTATGCAGTTGTGTAAGGCACTCTGGATGATGATTGATTATGTATCATTGTTGTTGTATACATGTGATGTATGAAATCCATATTACAAACATTATATGTTAATTGATTGGGTCTGATTTCAATTCAGAAAGAATGAATATTTTAAAATAATGAATATTTTAAAATAATATTCAGTAAAGGATTATAATGTGAGTTTGATGTCCGATTTTGGATGGACATAAAAACATTGAAATGTGTGAATCCGTATTGATTAGATTTGCGCCATTTTAACGCGAACAATATTTATATCGATTTTATTCATTTATAATGAATATCGAAAAGGAAATTATTTCAAAATATGATATTTTGAAAAAAATTATCATTTAAATATTATAATGATAAGGAGTACTCAATTTTGATTTAAAATTGAAATAAAAGTGGGAATCATTTTTAAAACGAATTTATAAAATACATTTTTAATGATATATATATATATATATATATATATATATATATATATTAATGGCTTGAATAGAACGCGCCGCGCCGCGATCATTCGTGAATTTCGACCATTGACTACGAATTGACATTACGGGAGATCCGACTGTCAGATTCTCCTAAAACTGGAACCACTGGGTTCATATCGGAAAGAGCTTTTCAATGAATATAAGAGATTTGAAATCAAACAGTTGGATTTGGAATTGTGTCCAAATCAAATTTGGAAAAGGTCGCTATGGATGCAGTTCAGTGGCCATTATTGAAAACCGACTGTACGGGCCTTGATAAAATTATTAAAAATATTTATAATTTGTGTAAAATCATAATAAATGATTTGGAAAGAGTTAGGATGAAAAATTCCATATTTGAAAAGATAAAAATATATTTTTATCAAAATGAACTAGTTATTAACTAGAACATTAATCCAATGTTTTAAATAAATAAATTGAATTTTAAATGGTTTTGATATAACCAGGATTTTCCAACGTATGAATTGGAATGGATTTGAATAGAAATCCTCTTCGGGATATTTCGATATTGTATTTCGTGACTATACAGATATTATGGAGGAATTTGGAAGATAAATGTGTATCGTTATTCCTCATGCGATATGTGTTGGTTTCAGAATTTGATATTGAATATAAGCCGATATGATTTCTATTTAGAGCTTGATTTTAATATAAAATGTGATTTTGGGTTTGTCGTGAATGGTGTCTTCAGTAACACTATTCTTAAACCCCATGTGAAAAGAATAAATCTTTTAATTAAGATTATTAGAGTTTCCAATTATATTTATTAATTGGAATAAAAATGGAACGTGAATGGGGTTTAGTGTGAATTGTGTTTTTAACGACATTCGTTCTTTAACCTGATTAACAATGAAATGTGATTTGGAATATATAAATCTTTTACTAAGATTTAATGAAATTTTTTCCAAAGTAAAGTTTTCCAATTTAATATATTAATTTTGAATTGAATGGAATTCCATTTAGTGATAATCGAAGTGAGCTTCTATGGAGGAAGACTGTTACTATATATGGAATTTAAAAGGCTTTGCCGTTATTCCATTTATATTATTGGTTGGATACGGAAATTTATATCGATTATATATATTGATCTGTTTTCTGTGAAGATTCCATAGTTAATGGAAAGTGATTTTGGGCCTATCGTGAACTGTGTTTTAAATGACATTGGTTCTTTAACCCAGTTAAATACAGGATTACATGTGTAACATTGTATTTCGAACCGTATTGTTGATCTCTGCTAAATATATATCTGTTTGTTGGCGGAGAATTTATTCTCTTGCTCAACACCCTTCCTTGAGACGTATGGGCTTAGAGGTTATATATTGGTAGAAATAAGTGGTACGGTGTAGATTGTCGATGTGGCATGTTTGGGTTTCCAAAGTTAAATAATCATTAAATAATTATTGTTGGAAGAATAAAACGAATTGAAGCTTTAATGAATCTTTAATTAGATTGAAATGTAAATGTGATAATTTAAATTATCAAATTTGGGAAATGATCGAGAATGGAGTACCACCAATTCTACTCTAGGCGATAGTTAAATCTTTAATTAGATTTGAACGTGAAATGGTAATTAAATTTACTGGTAACACCGTGAGTGTTAGATATGGGGTACTATCAGTTTTGCTCCATGGGACGAATAGGTTGGGATTGGGATTGATAAATAATTGATTACTTCGGTAAGGCTCGATAATCCCGACTAGTTGATAAACCTTAATTTGGTTTTGAATTGATATCCAAAGGAAGATTAAAGAATAAAGATAAAAGAATTTATCTTTGATAAAATTAATGCGAACCTTTCCCTAATGATGTGAATATTTGAATGAAAGAAAAATCTAAATTGGAATGAGGTTTATGATGTGTTTTGTAGTACTTGATTATTGATAATAAAATACGTAAGTTATTCAGAAAGACCAAGTATAACCCATTCTGAATAATTAATACGACGACTAAAAGTCAACGATGAAGACGGTGGTTGAAGACCGGAGATCTTCACATCGTTTGGATGATTACTGATGTCTTGATTGGGCCATACACCCAAGACAAGGTAATAAGTGGTGATCGTCCAGACGTACTTGAAGATCGACCGGATATGCGGGGAGCTCTCTCCTATATTGGACATATGGGACGAGGAATAAGGTGCCTCCTGTTTCGTTCAAACATAGAACGGACTTGTAAATGGATGTGTATCTAACATTGGATTTCATTCTATGTTGATTGATTTCTATTAAATGTATATTTGTTTAATGGCGGAGAATTTATTCTCTTGCTTTACACCCTTCTCTGACGTACGAGCTTAGAGGTTATATATTGATAGACATCAGTTGCATGGCGTGAATTGTCAATGTGGCATGCTGAGATGCAAATGATCATGGCTTTTGTTGAAAAACAAAGTCTTGTGGATGATGATCAAAGCACAACTTTAATTAGCATAGCTTTTTGTTGTAGCGTTAATTCGTGAGCTTCACACCTCGGTATGAGTCAAAAATGGGATAAGGGAATGCAGGAAGTGCACGAGTTTCTTTCTAGCTAGGAGCGGTGTCATGGTATGGTGCCCAGACATTTTTACTTATGCGGATGATGGAATGAGGTGCCTCGGATATTGAGTCCCTACTGGCTCAGATATATGGTGTTATTAAAACAGAATGTAAACTCTTTGTAAATGCACTGAGAACAGGGTTTTATTGAACTTTAGGTTTTTTTTAAATAAATCGAAGCACTCAATGATGAAAAAGTGTAATGACCCAAATTTTTGTTCAATTTAAAATTTAGATTTAAATAAGATTAGTGGACTTTTAAGAATGATTTAAAGGTGAATATATCAAAATTTGATATTTGAATAAAATAAAAAATTGATATTTTGCAAATGACCTCGGATTTCGACGAAATCACTTTCATCGGATCCATAATAGTAATTTTTTAGGTTTAAAATTTCAAGTTAATTGAAGTTAGTGTGTAAGCATATATAATATAAACTCGTATTGAAAAATGAGTTAGAATTCAATTTAAGCCAGAAACAATCCCATTTTCAAAAGGTCTCTGAATCTGATGAAACAAATCTTATCGAATTTGCAGTGTCAAGTAATGGTAAGGTTTCAAATTTCATAACTTTTGAAGTTGGTATGCGAGCGTACGAAAAATGAGCGGGTCAACCTATCAAATTTAAGTAATAACGTAATATAATAATAAAACGTGTGGTCAAACGTTCTCCAAATTCAACGAGATCCATTTCATTACATCTGTAACTATGAAATTTATTAGGATTCCAAATTTCATGTCAATCGGATTTACCGTTTATTCACACGAGCGATAAACACATGAAAAGCTATAAAAAGCTTCGTCTTTATACAAAATAAAGAAACGCACTTCTACCATTTTGAGGTTTCACCTCCCTAGACCCCTCCTCTCCCATATCGCGACAACTCAACTGTCCACACCTCTCCTCTCCATATAAAATCTAGCTCCTTCTTCTCCTCTTCTATTCTTGCTCGCTCTCTCTCTTTCTCTCTCTCTCTCTCTCTCTCTCTCTCTTTTTCTTCTTTTCCTCCTTTAGCTTCAAACCTCCACTTCCATCACCATGTCGCTACCCATCTACCTGAACAAGCCTATCCGCACGTTCCTCCTGCTCCTTCTCACTTGCAGCAAATGCTTCCAACCCCTCTCCCTTCACCCGTGGCCCCACCATCTTCCAAAACCATCAAAATTCCACTGAAAACCCCAAACCGCCAAGCCCATCCCTTAAATCACAAAATGAAGCCCTTTTACCCCATTACAACCCTCTATGACCAGCAGCTAACCTGCTCGAACGTAACAACCCAAGTTTTCAGTGACGCTAGTAAATAACCATTAAAATATAAATAATTAGGTAATGATTAAGCTGAAAATATATCATTATCTTTTTCTTCGGCTTATTTAGCCTTGATAATAAGTAAGTGGAACTTAATGATTGGATTGTGGAGTTTAATCACTTTTAAATGATTGAATTGAGGCTTGGGATAATAAAATGTGGAATTTGAAATTTTGGGTGGAATATTGGTCTTTGGAAATAATTGACAATTGCAAACATTAACAAAGATCAATAAATGTTTTCATATTAAAAACGGAAAGACTAAATATTTCTTTATGTGATGAATGATGAGTTAAAACCATTTAAGCATAGTTAATTTCAAAATTTGTGAATATTTGATTAATATTATGAATATTGGAACTTTGGGTGAAATTTGTAATATTTTACAGACCATAAAAGGCTAAAATGAATGTAGATAATCATAAATGTAAAATATGTGTTTATTATTTTAAATATTTTCTTAAGATTATAAACAAGTCATTTGCAACAATTGATTTATACACGTGTTATAGATATTACACAAATATCGGTGAACTATTTATAATTGTGTAATTGGTATTAAAAGTTGTTGCAAATGATAATAAATGTGAAAACATGTGTTTTGTAGAGATTAGTAATTTATTTTGTTAAAATAAAGTCAATTGGAATAATTAGTACGGATGAAAAATAAAGATTTCATAAGTATAAGTAAAATAAACGCTTTTGTGTAAATTTGTTCCATATTGTCATTTTTTTTAGAAAATGAAGTTTATGGTTAACAAGCTTAAAATTGCTTTAAAAATAAGGTTAACAAATTTATTTAAAATTTGTTGATGTTAAACTATGGTTGTTAGATCAAATATTGGTGTAAAACCTAGGTTAATAGGCTAACTGGTGGTTAAAATAGCCTAAACAAGTGTTTTCAGGTTTGACTAGGTGTAAAATTGGTTGATTAGGGGTTAATGGGCCTAATTAAGTCATAAGAGGCCTAATAATTTTCCTTAAGAGAAGAAATTTCTGGAGAATTGAGGAGTACGTACTTCTCCTCCTCAACATCTTCCTCCAGAAAGATTGAACTAACAAAATAAGAAAAACCCACTTCCTCATAAATTAAATTGTCTCAATCCACTTGCAAATCTAAGAAATTGGTGTCTAATATTTCTCTAGCAGCAGGTAAATCACTTTAAACTCAAACCTAATCCATACTTCCATGATTTTGTTGAGAATTTGATGATTTACAGTGAAAACTTCTTTGCATGTCTCTCCCTGTGCTTCTACAAGTGGTAGGAACCTATCTTCTTGGCATTTAATCTCCAAATTGCATCAAATCTTAGCTAATTTATTGTCTTTTACATCCAAGGCGAGTAAATCCCACATCTTTATAGTCTTCAAATATTTTATGTTTAATTTGAGGCTTGTGGCTAAAAAATATATATGTAGAATTCTTGTAGTTGTTCATTTTTTTGAGTTGCTGAAAACATAGCGAATTCTCTACTTTGAGCTGATGCATTTTGCAATCTACTTCGTTTTTTTGAGCGATTCCTTTTTTATTTCAAAGCTAAGGATCTACTCTACAGGTATGCAAATTTTCATTGTGTTTTGATCACCAGAAGTCTGTGCGAACAGCCCTTAAAGTCAGGGTTTTGTCGTGAAATCATCTTCTTCTGAGTTGCTGAAAACACAACAAAGCTCTACTTTGAGCTAATGTATCTTACAATCTGGTATTTTTGAGTGATTATTTTTTTTATTACAAAGTTTGGTATCTTGTCAATAATTCAGCAAATTTTCATTCAGTTTTGGTTAACATAAGTTGGTGAGAACAGATCTCAAAGTCAGGGTTTCGTCGTGAAATCATCTTCTTCTGAGTTGCTGAAAACACAACAAATGCTCTACTTTGAACTAATGTATCTTACAATCTACTGGGTATTTTTGAGTGATTCTTCTTTTGTTCCAGAGTTTGGTATCTTGTCAATAATTCTGCATATTTTCATTCTGTTTTGGTCAACATAAGTTGGTGAGAACAACTCTCAAAATCAGGGTTTCGTTGTGAAATCATCTTCTTCTGAGCTGCTGAAAACACAGCAAATGCTCTACTTTGAGCTGTCATATCTTATAATTTTCTTAGTATTTGTGAATGATTCTTTTTTTTTTCCGAAGTTTGGGATTTTGTTAATATTTCTGCAAATTTTCATTTTGTTTTGATCACCATAAGTCGGTAAGAACAGCCCTCAAAATTAGGGTTTCGTCGTGAAATCATCTTTTTCTAAGTTACTGAAAACACAGCCAATGCTCTACTTTGAGCTGCTGTATCTTCCAATCTGCTTGGTCTTTTTGAATCATTCTTTTTTTGTTTCAAAGTTTGAAATCTTCTCTATAACTCTACAAAGTCTCATTTTGTTTCGATCATCAGAAATTGGTGAGATAAGCCGTACAAATCAGGGTTTTGTCATAAAATCGACCGGGAACAAAACCACACCCAGGTCCGAATTTTATGTGTTGTATCTCCTCCGTTATTAATCGGAATTGAGTGATTCTTTTTTTGTTTCAAAGTTTAGGATCTACCTATAAGCTTGCAAATTTTTGGACTAATCGGATATCGTTTGATCATCCGAAGCTTACCTTAATGTTGAAATCTGAATTGATTTGGTGTGCATTTTCTTATCTCGACACTTAATACTTTTGTGATTTTGAGTGTGTTTTATGACTTGGCTATTACTTTATTAACTAGAGTACTAGATTCACATATTTATCAATCTAATCTCCCAATTTATGAGATAATTATGTTGATTATTTTTAAGATTTTTGATGATGTTAGGTACACGTGCACGATTTTAAACTAGGTTTCCAATATATAGAAGTGTCTATTTTACTATAGTTTTGAGGCTAAAAGAGTTTTATAATTTTAGTTTTTAAATCTATATGGTCTTAAAACAATAGCATAAAGTTTTTTTTCATAAATGAATAAATTTCATAAAAGAAGTAACTGATTTTAAGAAATCATTTTATAAACCATTTTAGAAAAATCAAATATTTTCCTATATAAAAGTCACACTTTTATGCACGATTCAATATATCATATTGGATGACAAATGACATAATAATCTTCATGGTATGGGACACAGCAGTATACGAAGTCAGTTAATTCTGGTGTAGTCAGATTGAAGTTGATGCCATATTAATGATTATTTTTTATTTTCTATCGTTGCTAGTGCGAAGTTGACGAGCGGCAAGTAAACTAATCAGTAGGAACATGTGGTATAGGATGCATTGTTGCCACTTTTTAGGTTACTTACTGCAAGTCAGTAACGCATTCTGAGGATGTTAAGCGAGTAATTGCTTTGAGGAAAAGTCATGACTTGGGGAAGTCACGTATATATGTTCACTTGTTCGCGAAGATCAAGATACACTCAGCTGGGGTAATCGCGGTGAGGGACGCCTAATATGAATACATAAAAGTACTTGGCTATTGCTCGGGATGAGTGATACTTTAGCTCGGGGTAGGCTATAGCTTATATGATGGCACATGCACATTTCTATGAGAGTTTTATTTCTATGGATTTCTCTCTCTTGAGATTCATGAGATGATTTTAACTTGATTGGGAGGATCACATATTCATGAATAGCAATTAGGTTTCTAATCCATGCATACCTTGGGGAATTTGAATGTTTTGGAATGGGTATTACTTTAATGATGTTTTATCTTTTGAGGGTTGCATATGATAATTTATATGATTTCGGTGTTGCAACCGCCTTATAAAATTGGAGTGATGTTATACTTAGCCTAAGAGCCAGTAATAGACATTCATATGTATTCCTTATATTGTGTTAGGTGAACTTAAACTCATTATCTCTCATTATTGTTTTGTTCTCAACTATTTAGGTTAATGAGTTATTCATTTCATGCCTATTTACCTTCCTACCTATTATTACTCACTGCTGATTAGACTGACCTGTGTGTGTTAATGCTTGGGTCAGACTGAGCTTTTCAGGTATCGTTCAAGCTGTTGTTGATAGGTATTACTTTGGCTATGGAATCCTCTTATTTGCTTTGGTTTTTGTAGTTAACCTTTTGAGTAGACTCACTACAACAAAAAACACTTTTTGCAAAAGGCAATATTTGTTGTAGTAGACTAATTGCAGAAGACCCACGCCTGTTGGTATAGCCGGAGTTGTAAAAAGTTCGCAACATTTTCCACCTGTTGCAATAAGATATTGCGGTACACTTTTTTGCAACAGGCTTTTACTGTTGCAACAGATCCTTCTGCAACAGTATATGCCCGTTGCAATAGATTTATAAATCTGCAAAAAGAAAAAAATACAGCTTATAGATTCTACATATTAAATGTAATCGTCTTAGTAATAGTGTATGTCATAGAATGAAATAAAAAAATAAAAATTTTATTTTAACAAAGTTTTAATAGTACAAACAATTGCAACAAAACTTTCTACAATTTTCATGCACCATCATATATAACAATTTCTTCTCTCACACAACATATTTTTTCGAATAGAGTATTTTCTAATCATATTTCTACTCTATCATACATATACTGAATAAATATCATTAGTTCACTAAAACAAATATGCAATTCATGCTCCAAGTTTACTGTCGATCATGAACATGCACATGCCTATCCCAGAATATGTACGTCATTCCAGCGAACTCTACATCAAATAAAAGCTTAGAACATACAACACCTTCTGTAGTTCCTTGCCACCCATTGATGTGCAACAGTACAAAATCCAAAATTTTTGACTGACTTGTGTTAACAAATCTATGATGCTTTCTTGACCAAAAAACGAAAGTAAGTTACATGGCGGGGACCAAAATCAATTGCATGTTATAACAATTATTGGTACCATGCACGTGATTCCTTCTGTAACCATTAGGAAAAACTGATTCATCTTAAAAATGAGAAAAAGAAAAGATTAAATACCTTCAGTCGCCTTTGCGTTGCAGCTGAGTTGCTCAATGCGCCATCAATCAGGACAACATTCAACGACTTCTCCACCATGTCCTATTGGATTTGAATCTGACCTTTTATTATGAATCCCTAAAGAACAGTTTTGCATTTTCACTAACAAACGTGTGTTTGGATTTTCATACTCCAAGAATAGATAGTGTGTTGCAACAACATAATTTGAAATCAGTGTACTATTGTAATTAGAAATCAGAAATATTGTTGAAATAAGTTTCCATGCTCACCTATGTGGTAGTAGAACAAATCATCAGCCATAAAAAGGCTGAAGATAAATAATGCAATACATAAGTACTGTGATTTATCTCAGCTACATCGAATCCTAGTTTTTTATATGGAGTATGTGTTGGAGTAAGTGCACACTTTCGTAGAGTTTACACTAAGTTCTTAATAACAAAAAGTACAGAAATAAATAGATATTAAGGTATTACACAGCATACCATTGTTTGACCTTCCGGATTGATTGCTAAACCACCAAGAATATCCTGAAATGATTTCGAAGATGCAAACACTGACCATTCTTTTACCTAAAATGGTAGAAATTCTATCATATAATACAAGTTTAGAAAAGAAAAATCCGAGAAAACAATAATTATGATTGTACTTTGACAAAATAAGTAATTAGTTATAAAATGCAGATGAGAAAGTGAGTAAAGTTTAATAATAGCATATTACAGGTTAAATGGCTCTTGAATTATAGGATTGTCATAAGATGAAGCACACTATGAATAGAAAGCCTTCAATTTATCAGGAGCATAGGCACCGTATTTTTAGTACAAAGTAAGATTTCAATTAAAAGTTATCACAATTTGGGAAACATGAAAAGCTTATTATTTATAGCTTCTGGCATCACTGAATGACTACTCCAAGATAAAGAACATAGGAATTATTTATTCAGAGTGCCAAAAAAAAAAATTGTCAAATAAATATAGCATTCTGTAGTTAACAACTACTTGCACAATATAAAAAACAAGTTCTTACCTACAATTTTTTATAAAAAAAACAAACTAGTTGGAAACTATATCTTATTTTACGAAGACTAGTTTAGAACACAAACAACAAATTACCTAACTACTAGAAGGAATTCCACATAATTTCTTCTTATTCGGGAATACCAGAAATACACATGGTTGCAACTTCCACTACAAATATTTGCTACAATAGCTTCCTGGTGTAATTTTGACGCAAAAAAGTCCTTAAGAGAAACAAAATGGCTCAAAAAGATGTAACTGACTAGTGTGAGAAGGAAAATCATGAATCCACATATTCTGCAACAAAAATATGGAACCAAAGATGGAACTCAATTTGGCCACTGTACTCGAATCCATGAAGTATGTTAACTAAACTGCGAACCTCGAACCGACCACTGTACATGAATTTACAAATTCTGAAAGCAATGAATTCGCGGCTTTTTTAAGTGGATTAGGGTTCAGGCTTGTATTCGGAGCTAAAGGAGAGGACGACTCTAATTTTTAAAATCACGTAAAACCCACACCCATACATAATTTAGCCAAGCCCTAATCCCCTTCTCCAGAAATCGCGTCTTCGGTTATGCAGGGAAAAAAAATCATGTTGAGGTTGAATAACGACATAGGAGGAGGCATCTAGGGGAAGCACGCGACTGGAAAGCAGGCGACAAAGAGAGATGCAGTGATTTGCAGGAGACGACGTAGGTAGAGGCGATATCACGGTAGCCATCGATCCCTTTTAGTACATGACGTGAGTCGTGTTTGACTCCAGAAGTGTGAGCACGAGGTTGGGGCAACTGACAGGGAAGTTTGGGGAAATCATAGGAAATAAGAAGAGCGACACAATTGAAAGCAGATGGGGAGGATTGGGAAGACAAAGGTCGTGGCAAAAAAATGAAATTATTATTTTTCTTTAACCGATTGGGAAAGGGATCGCATTTTGATTATAGGGTTTGGGTTGAAAGCGGAAATGAAAATGTCAAGGAAAAGGAAGCAGGAACGTAAAGCGGCCAAAATGAAACAAGCTAGAAATATCGAAGCAAAATGTGATTGGATTTGGAGCCGAAAATCAGGTGGAACCATAAAAAGCTTGCATCAACTTATGTAAATTAAAGTATTAATGCTTTAATACATAAAACAGTAAATTTTATTTTAATTTTTATATTTTGATAGAAAATTCAAAATTTTACTTCAAAATTTGATGAAAATTCCAAATTAACTCTCCCTCTTGCAATGCAATTTATATTTTATTTTATAAATATTTAGAAGAAAATAAAATTTTATGAGTATTTTTAGTTTAATTTTAGTTCTAAGTTTTAAATCATTTAAATTATTGAATATTAAATATAATTATCAATTGTAATCATTAAATACTAAATAATAAAAAAGCTTATTAATGTTAATTTAAAAACCCAATTATTCAATATTAGTCTTTGTTATTAATTATTACATTTAATTATTTAATAATCATTATTAAGCAATCATTATTAATTATTGTTTATGAATTATTACCTTTTTAAATACCCAAAAATGGATATGATCTGTAACACCCCACGTCCATTAATGTCACTCTCAAGGGAATGCATTAACTTTCATGGAGTGTTATTGGTGTATAGAACAGAATATAACAAGACAGATACAAATATTGGTACTTGAAAATTTTAAAACAACTTCTATTGCAGCGGAGAAATAGTCTGATTACAACAACTTCATAAACCAACAACAAAACCAAGTACACTAAATATCCATCTTGACAAATTGTTTTCTGAGTACATAAACTAAAAAAGCATAACCCCAACATAAGTAGCCATAAAAGAGATAAGCTGAACTTTACTTTTAGCAATCCAAGAACTTCCAAAAGAGAGAGAAAGAGATCCAAATCAAGCTCCACTAGCGCTAGTCCGACGCTGAGAACCTGGGGGGGAGGAAGAAAAGAGGCAAAAACAAAGGAGGTCAGACATAAAGTTTGGCGACTCCATTAAATTTAACAATATAATTATTAAAGTAATCAGGATAAGGCATAAACTGGTAAAACAAGGAATGACTGTGAAGCAAATGGGAAAGACAAAGAAAACAAGAGGAATATGCTAGCGTTAATCGCGCTCCTAATCACTATAGGATAATTACTATACTGCACCACTACTAGTCACCCTAAAGGTTGGTCCCGCCTACTGAACAAAATAATTATAATGGTGGTTCCGTGTACCCCTAGCTGTCTTCATAGGTGCCGCCTACCCCTATCTCCACTAGTTGTACCCATTACCCCCATGCGACCGGCTCCCTAACTCGTAGATACCCATGCTGGTCCCACAGTGGGGTGTATCACTCCCCAAAGTGGCAACCTGATACCACTAAAGATGCATGGCTTATATCTACATGATGCAACAACGTCTTATCTACTAGCCTGGGCCCACACACACACATGACCCCGTTGGACTTGCGTTGCCACCGCTAACCCGTTTTGACCTCTTACAATCAAACCCAGTAAGCGTGTCCCGTCCTCGATCTAACTCGAGCTCATGAAGATACTTAATGGGTTACTGGTTTGAAAAGGGCCCCCCATGCTTGACCCAAGCTTTCCACCTATGCTTGGTCCCTACTTAGGATTTCCCACTTAACCCCCTCTTATTCATGTCTTCTTACATGTTTCAATTTGGTTAAGTGTCTCTAATCGTATTTCACATGTCACCGATGTCACCCACTTAACCCCCATGTCCCACCACATGTTTATCATGGTTAAATGTTACTTAGTTCATTATAATCGTAACCTTGTAAGACCTCCCACATTAGACTACCGTTTGCGGTTGCTGGATTTGCCGGGCGGGTCGGGGCAGTCTTATACTGCAAACGAGCCTAACCTTGTGTCTTTACAATTGTTACGCATTTAACTTATGCCATCAAGCTCTCATATTAGATTACTATTTGTGGTTGCTGGATTTGCCGGGCGGGTCCGGGCAATCTTATACCACAAACGAGTCTAACCTCGTGTCTTAGGCGTTTATTATTACACATAATTATTTCACCCCAACATGGATTAATTGTCCATATTCAAATTTGTCAATAATTTCCAAATTAATCTATGTCCATAATTGTCACCTAAATTATGTCCACAGTTTTCAGGTATATAAATTATACCAAATTAGCATCTCAAATTAATTATACGCCTTTAAAGCCATTTTATGCCAATTCACAATATATATATTTAATATTTTCCCATTGTCCCCACGCTGTTCATACGTTTACTATGAAATATGCTAGACTAGCAAATAGTCTAACTCATAAAAAGGAAAGAAACATCACAACTTGCATAACACATAAAATAGATCTAACTTGTGAATATAACATAAGTTTGCATAGCCAATAACTTGCATAAGCAATGAACATATAGAACATAAATTTGCATAAACTATGTACTGTCGGGGATCTAAATATAGATCTAAATATGAAATTGTGAACTTGCATATATGAACATGGGTTTCATCTAAACTTGCATATGTGAATATAGTTTTCACCTAAACTTGCATATGTGAATATAGTTTTCACCTAACTTGCATATGGATTCCTACAAACTTGCATATGAATTTAAACATGTAAACTAATATCACATGTTTTACATATAAAATAGCATATGTATATACTTGATTCACATATAAACTTGTGTATAATTCGCAAACAGACTTGCATAAGATTCATATACAAACTAGCATATGTAAAAACAGACTTGCATAAGATTCACATACAAAGTAGCATATGATTTACATCTCAAACTTGCATACGAACTGATGTCATAAAATGAATCAAGTTAAATATATGTGATTGGACATATGAAATAGGTCTACTAACATAAGTTAACAAAACTGTCATATGTTCACCAACAGACGATAACAAAGTTAAGTAACATCACATGATTCAACAGACATGTTCTCATAATCCCAATTATAACTAATCATAATTAATTTCTTAATTATTTTGTGAAAGAAACTGTACTCACAAAGAAGGATTAGAGAAGAGAATAATTCGTTCGTCGTTTGTATTAGAATCTTGACTTGCAATTCCTAGGCTTTAAGAAGAAGAACTATTCTAGCAACAACATGGAGGCCAAGAGATTAATTTACTTTGGTTTTAGAGCTTGAGCCTATGCATACTTTTATAGACGTTTAAATCAATATAAGTCGTTAGATTATCATATGAGCAAATCACAACCATTCAGACTAGATAGAGTTATCCAGAACTGCCACATATGCCCTAGTGACTCGGCAACAGGTCAGAAAAGACTCAGCAACAAGTCAGAATCGTCACAGTTCAGATCTACCCGAGGGGGTAGGTCGACCCCCTGGTCGACCTGTATAGGGGAGGTCGACACCCTGGTCGACCTGGCCTGTGGCGGGAAAATCCCACCCAGACGCTTCTTTGTTTGAATTTGAATTTTGAAGTTCATTTTGAATTGTTTTTAATTTATTTAAATTTCTGAAACTTCTGAGGGCCATAACTTCCTCATACGAAGTCCGATTTACGAAAACTTGGACTCTATTCCAAGCAGAATTTTGAGACGATCACAATGGCGTAACCCGTTTCCCTTAATTCTCACTTTAACAATTAAGTATTCTTTAATTCATTCTTTTTAATGGTCACAGAAAATTCAGGGTGTTACATTCTCCCCTCCTTAAAGGATTTTGTCCCCGAAATCTTCAAGTCAAGAAGAATGTATATCCTACCATCCAATCATCCATCTACTCAACCATCAAACATAGGCATCCATTATCCTTACAAGATTTCTAATGCTATATGAAAATATGCAAAAAGTGTGTGTATATGTTCCTTATCCAATGCAAAATCAGGCGGTCTATTGATTCAGTTGACTTCCTTAATGCAAATCATGATAGTGCCATGCGTCCATTATGTATGCGAAAGGATCCTAACGATACATATTATTTCTACATGTGTGCACAACCATTCATCAAAATGCAGCATCCATATGATAACACAACCATTATCCATCCATTAAATATGCACACACATTTATATGCAATATGAAAGTGACTGAGCCGATCTAGTGCCTAATGTGTGTGTACATGCATCCCCGAGCAACCACTAGCAACCACTTGCAACCACTCGCAACCATCAATCATAACATGTTTCAAATACATGTTTACATCCATTGGTTTCTACCTAAGGATAAAAAAATAGGACTGAGGAGATATAATTAAAAGATAGATATAAGTATAAATAAACTTATGGAAAAAGAGATCAAGGAGGTACCCTCAAAAAGAAAAGGGTAGGCTGCGCATATTTTTCTCTCAGTTTCCCAAGTCGCGTCTTCCTCAACATCACTCCATTAAACTTTAACAAGCTTGACTTCATGGTTGCGTAGCTTTTTGACTTCCGTACCCAAGATACGAGTTGGAATTATTTTCACTGTCGCTTCTCGTTCCACTTCTACTTCCTCTAGTATACTTGGGGTCCACAACTTCCGCAGACTTATGTAAGCACTTTCGTAGTTGAGAAACATGAAATACATTATGAACTCCAGCCAGTCTTTCGGGTAGCTCTACTCTGTAAGCCGTCGTCCCAATCCTTTCAGTGATAGGAAATGGTCCTACAAATCTTGGTGCTAGCTTTCCTACGGACCCAAAGCGATTGACAGTCCTCAAAGGAGATACTTTAAGGAACACCCTATCACCAACCTAAAACTCAAGGTCGGTCCTCCTTTTGTCTGCGTAGGACTTCTGTCTATCTTGTGCAGCCTTCATCCGTCTTCTTATCAAGTCCACCTTTTCTGGGGTTTCTCTAATCATGTCTGTCCCTAGCACGAGCTTGTCTGTAGACTCCCACCAACAAGTTGGTGATCAGCATGGTCTTCCATATAAAGCTTCGAAGGGCGCCATGCCTATGATGGCTTGGTAGCTATTGTTGTAAGCGAATTCCACCAAAGGAAGATGACCCTCCCATGTCCCTCCAAAGTCAAGAATGCACAATCTTAAGAGGTCTTCCAATACTCTGTACATCCTTTCCGTCTGGCCATCAGTTTGGGGGTGATAGGTCATGCTTAAGCATAATTGTGTGTTTATAGCCTCTTGCAAACTCTTCCAAAACTTTCTCGTAAAGATATGATCTCGATCACTTACTATGCTGGATGGTATCACATGGAGTCGAACTATCTCTTTAAGATAAATGGGTGCTAGGGAAGAGGCAGTCCTTCTAATCTTAACAGGTATAAAGTGAGCGCTTTTAGTGAGCCTGTCCACTATTACCCAAATACTAGTATTGCCCCTTCTTGACCAAGGAAATCCATCAACAAAGTCCATCGAAATGCTATCCCACTTCCACTGTGGGACCTCTAGTGGATGAAGCAGACCACCAGGCTTCTTCTACTCCGCTTTGAATTGCTGGCATATCAAGCACTTAGCGACGAACTCCGCTACATCCCTCTTCATGTCATTCCAAAAGAAAACCCTTTTTATATCTTTATACATCTTGTCTCCGCCTGGGTGTATAATCAGCTTAGAATGGTGTGCTTCTTCGAGAACCGTCTTCACTAAATCTCTTACTTGTGGGATGCATAGCCTTTTATCCCGTCTCAACCAACCCTTATCATCGATGGAGTATCTATTGAGGTGACTAGAAGTCTCACCCCTAACTAGCTTATCCATCATATCAACTAGCTGAGGGTCTTCTAGTTGTGCGGTTCCTATTGAGTCCAAAAGAGTAGGCCGCACCTCTAGCGATGCTAACAGACCAAGTACAATTTCAAAGGAGGGTCAAAAGTTAAAGTTTTCTATGTACTCCAAGCTTTGCCTTTCTACAAAGATAGGACTCAAGGTCAGCTTCTTTCTACTCAAGGCATCTGCTACTACATTGCCCTTTCCAGGGGTATAGGAAATCTCAAAATCATATGAGGCCAGAAATTCCATCCACCTTTGTTGTCTTAAGTTAAGATCTTTCTATGAGAAAAGGTATTTTAATGATTTATGGTCAATAAGCAATTCAAACCTTTCTCCTAGTAGGGAATGACGCCATGATTTCAGAGCGAAAACAATGGCAGCTAGCTCCAAATCATGAGTTGGGTAGTTCTTCTCATGTACCTTCAATTGCCTTCCCCCATAACAAACTACCTTGCCTTCTTGCATCAAGACAACACCCAACCCTGTACCGCATGCGTCTGTGTATATGGTAAACATTTTTCTCCCATCAGGCAATGTCAGAACTGGGGCTGTTGTTAGAGCCCTTTTCAAACGTTGGAAAGCTATATCACAATCCAAATCCCAAGCGAAAGTTAGGTTGTTCTTTATCAATCTTGTGAGTGGGGCTGAGATTTTTGCAAAGTCTTTAATGAACTTTTGGTGAAAGCCCGCTAGCCCGAGAAAGCTTCGGACTTCAGTTGCATTCCGTGAAACCTTCCAATCTTGCACCGCAACTACTTTTGCGGGGTCCACAGCTATCCCCTCTTTGGACACCACATGTCCAAGAAACCTCACTTCTTCTCTCCAGAAATGGCATTTGGAGAATTTGGCTTTCAGATGATGTGCACGAAGAGTATCCATGACTTCCCTTAAATGCAAAGCATGCTCTTCTTCATTCTTCGAGAAAATCAAAACGTCGTCTACGAAGACCACCACAAAATTATTAAGAAACTCCCTGAACACCCTGCTCATCAAGTCAACAAAGTAAGAAGGTGTGTTTATCAAGCCAAAAAGCATGACAAGCCATTCGAAGAAACCATCCGGGGTTCTGAACGCGGTCTTATCAATGCTATCTTCAACCACTCTTAGCTGATGAAACCCAGTAGCCAGATCTAGTTGGGAGAAAACCGACGCACCTACGAGCTAATCAAACAAGTCGTCTATTCTTGGAAGTGGGTGCCTATTTTTCTTGGTCAGCTTATTTAGCTCCCTATAATCAACTCATAGGCGAAGTGAACCATCCGCTTTGGTTGCGAATACTACTGGAGCACCCCATTCAGAAATATTCCGCCTTATAAACCCTTTTTCGAGCAACTCTTTGAATTGCTTGCTGAGATCTTTTCTCTCCCTTGGAGCCATGTGTCCAATGGGTAGAGCTACGGATTTTGCGTTATCAACAAGGTATATGCGGAAGTCTATCTCCCGCTTCAGAGGTAAGCCCTTCACCTCTTCAAATACATCTGAGTATTCACGGACTAATCTAACAAACTGCAAGTTTTCAACAGATGCATCAAGAGATTCTAGGTAGCTAAGCATAATAGAATGTACGGGATTACAAGAGATTTCAAGAGTGTTACCGAGGCGAGTCATAAGTCTAACCACTCTTTTTCACAATCGAGGATGGCACCATTACTGGATAACCAATCCATACCTAGAATCAACCCATAGCCTGTGAAGCCAAGAACGAAGGTGTTGCATTCAAACTCAACGCTCAAGATAGACACTCTCAAATCCCGACAAATCATTGAAAGATGAGCCGAACCACCAATAGGATTTGAGACTACCATGGGATCCGTAACTAGACTAGTATTTAGGTGCAGTGTTTCAACTAACGAAGCAGACACAAACGAGTGTGAAGCGCCAGAATCAAACAAAATACGAACAGGATGATCAAGCAGAAAAACCAAACTTTCAACAGAAGTGTTTCTACCTCTCTCCTGTCCTAGTGCCATGAGAGCATGAACCTACCCTCTTGCCTGCCCTGGTGCCATAAGTGCCTGAACCTGCCCTCCAGAAGTAGCCCCTGTTCTCTACCGTTGCCCTTGCCTTCTCGGGCAATCTCTAATCAGATGTCCCGCCTCACCATAGTTGAAATAGCCAGTCTTCTTCTTCTTCCTACAGTCCTTGCTCAGATGGCCTGGTGTTCCACAATTAAAGCACCTTATCTTTCCTTTGCTATTGTTATCCTTACCACCTTTCTTATGTTGCTGCTGTGACTTCTTTTGATCCCCTTTCTTTTCCGATGCCTTATTAGCATCAGCGCCTTTCTCCTCTTCATGCATAAGCGCCATATCAACCAGTTTCTCAAAGGTAGCCCCCATAGGAATGTGGGTCATAGCCAACCCATGTAGCGGCTCATTCAAACCTTTAACAAATCTCAGGGCCTTCTTTTCAGGTGTGTTCATCAAGTCTAAGCCAAATCTCACCAACTGATTGAACTTGTTGACATACTCCTTTACTGATAAATTCACCTGCTTCAACGCTAAGAACCTCTCCGTGTATAAATTCTCTTCTGCGCGTGAGAGAAATTTCATCTCGAACCTATGCCTGAAATCCATCCATGTCTCCACTGGACGCTCTCCATTCGTGACCTCCCATCAAAGCGATGCTTCGTCTTTCATTAACCAAGAAGCTAATTGGATCTTCCTTCCATCTTCTATCTCGAAGATTCCAAACAAATCTTCCACCTCCTTAAGCCAATTTTGAGCTTTAATAAACGTCTCTAACCGTGAAAAGGTTTTCCGCCTATTGTTCGAAAGTCTTTGCATATCTTTGAAAAAGTATCAAGGCGGGGAGGGGGAGGAGGAGGAGCGGCTGTAGCTGGGGGAGGAGGAACGTCTGCTGGGCATGCGGCGGTGGCCCTAGCCTCCAGATACCTTCTGAACCAGGTTGGTATCGGTATGTCCACGGGTATCTCGGATATCCCAGACATGCTGAAAAGAAAAAGGAAGAGATTCAAAATGGAGAATCGACGGAAAGATATATAGCTCTTGGGATTTATATTTTTAAAACAAACTTTTCTCTTGGAAATACTCTCCTTAAAACATATTTTTGAAAGTATTTCTTTATAAAATGCTTTTGAAAACAGTTTTTCAAAATCTCTTATCTGTTCTTGTAACCTTCAGCTCTGATACCACGTGTAACACCCCATGTCCATTAATGTCACTCTCAAGGGAATGCATTAACTTTCATGGAGTATTATTGGTGTATAGAACAGAATATAACAAGACAGATACATATATTGGTACTTGAAAAATTTTAAACAACTTTTATTGCAGTGGATAAATAGTTTGATTAAAACAACTTCATAAACTAATAATAAAACCAAGTACACTTAATATCCATCTTGACAAATTGTTTTCTGAGTGCACAAAGTAAAAAAGCATAACCCCAACATAAGTAGCCATAAAAGAGATAAGCTGAACTTTACTTTCACTAATCCAAGCACTTCCAAAAGAGAGAGAAAGAGATCCAAATCAAGCTCCACTAGCACTAGTCCCACCCTGCGAACCTGGGGGGGGGGAGGAAGAAAAGAGGCGAAAACAAAGGAGGTCAGACATAAAATCTGGCGAGTCCAATAACTTTAACAATATAATTATTAAAGTAATTAGGATAGGGCATAAACTGGTAAAACAAGGAATGACTGTGAAGAAAATGGGCAAGACGAAGCAAACAAGTGGAATATGCTAGCATTAATCGTGCTCCTAATCACTATAGGATAATTACTATACTGCACCTCTACTAGTCACCCTAAAGGTTGGTCCCGCCTACTGAACATAATAATCATAATGGTGGTTTCGTGCACCCCTAGTTGTCTTCATAGGTGCCGCCTGCCCCTATCTCCACTAGTTGTACCCACTACCCCCATGCGATCGACTCCCTAACTCGTAAATACCCGTGCTGGTCCCACAGTGGGGTGTATCACTCCCCAAAGTGGCAACCCGATACCACTAAAGAAGCAAGACTTATATCTACACGATGCAACAACGTCTTATCTACCAACCCAGGCCCACGCATGCACATGACCCGTTGGACTTGCGTTGCCACTACTAACTCGTTTTGACCTCTTACAATCAAACCCAGTAAGCGTGTTCCGTCCTCGATCTAACTCGAGCTCATGAAGATACTTAATAGGTTACTGGTTTGAAAAGGGTCCCCCATGCTTGACACAAGCTTTCTGCCTAAGCTTGGTCCCCACTTAGGATTTCCCACTTAACCCCCTCTTATTATTGTCTTCTTACATGTTTCAATTTGGTTAAGTGTTTCTAATCGTATTTCACATGTCACCCATGTCACCCACTTAACCCCCATGTCCCACCACATGTTTATCTTGGTTAAGTGTTACCTAATTCATTATAATCGTAACCTTGTAAGACCTCCCACATTAGACTATCGTTTGCAGTTGTTGGATTTGTCGGGCGGGTCCGAGCAGTCTTATACCGCAAACGAGCCTAACCTCATGTCTTTACAATTGCTACGCATTTAATTTATGCTTTCGACCTCTCACATTAGACTACCGTTTGTGGTTGCTGGATTTGCCGAGTGGGTCCATGCAGTCTTATACCACAAACGAGTCTAACCTTGTGTCTTAGGCGTTTATTGTTACACATAATTATTTCACCCTAATATGGATTAATTATCCCTATTCAAATTTGTCAATAATTTCCAAATTAATCTATGTCCATAATTGTCACCTAAATTTGGTCTATAGTTTTCAGGTATATAAATTATACCAAATTAGTATCTCAAATTAATTATATGTCTATAAAGCCATTTTATGCCAATTCACAATATGTATATTTAATATTTTCCCATTGTCACCACGTTGTTTGTACGTTTACTATGAAATATGCTAGACTCGCAAATAGTCTAACTCATAAAAAGTAAAGAAACATCACAACTTGCATAGCACATAAAATAGATCTAACGTGCGAATATAACATAAGTTTGCATAGCCAATAACTTGCATAGGCAATGAACATATAGAACATAAATTTGCATAAACTATGTACTGCCATAGATCTAAATATAGATCTAAACATGAAATTTTGAACTTGCATATATGAACATGGGTTTCACCTAAACTTGCATATGTGAATATAGTTTTCACCTAAACTTGCATATGTGAATATAGTTTTCACCTAAACTTGCATATGGATTCCTACAAACTTGCATATGAATTTAAACATGCAAACTAATATCACATGTTTTACATATAGAATAGCATATGTACATACTTGATTCACATATAAACTTGTGTATAATTCGCAAACAGACTTGCATAAGATTCACATACAAACTAGCATATATATAAACAGACTTGCATAAGATTCACATACAAACTAGCATATGATTTACGTCCCAAACTTGCATATAAACTGATGTCATAAAATGAATCAAGTTAAACATATGTGATTGGAAATATGAAATAGATCTACTAACATAAGTTAACAAAACTGTCATATGTTCACCAATAGACGATAACAAAGTTAAATAACATCACATGATTCAATAGACATGTTCTCATAATCCCAATTATAACTCATCATAATTAATTTATTAATTATTTTGTTAAAGAAATTGTACTCCCAAAGACGGATTAGAGAAGAGAATAATTCGTTCGTCGTTTGTATTAGAATCTTGACTTGCAATCCTAGGCTTTAAGAAGAATAACTATTCTAGCAACAGCATGGAGGCCAAGAGATTAATTTAGTTTAGGTTTAGAGCTTGAGTCTATGCGTGCTTTTATAGAAGTTTAAATCAATATAAGTCGTTAGATTATCATAAGAGCAAATCAAAACCATTCAGACTAGGTAGAGTTGTCCAGAACTGCCACCTATACCCTAGTGACTTAGCAACAGGTTAGAAAAGACTCAGCAACAAGTCAGAATCGTCACAGTTCAGATCTACCCGAGGGGGTAGGTCGACCCCTAGGTCGACCTACTGGTCGACCTGTATTGGGGAGGTCGACCCCCTGGTATGAAACTTCTGAGGGCCATAACTTCCTCATATGAAGTCCGATTTACGAAAACTTGGACTCCATTCCAAGCAGAATTTCGAGATGAACACAATGGCGTATCCCGTTACCCTTAATTCTCACTTTAACAATTAAGTATTCTTTAATTAGTTCTTTTTAATAGTCTCGGAAAATTCAGGGTGTTACATGATCATCAACTATAATTACTGAATTAAATACATGCTTATTGCAACTTGTACGAAATCAAAATTGTAAAACATTCGTTTATTGCAACTGACAGAAAAACGCAGTTGCTAAAAATTTGTTTATTACAAGTGTCAAAAATGTCGGTTACTAAACATCGTCTATTGCAACTGTCAAGAAGTGCCAGTTGTTTAAAACCATTTGCTACTATTGTTGTATGTCGCTAATAGATATTATTATTTATTTATGCATTTTTATTATACACTATTAGAAGTAATTCTTATTTACTGAGTGCTTTACATCAATTGTTTTATAATTATTATTAATTATTTTTATTATAAATGAATATTAACTATTTCTATTTATAAATAAATAATGTAAAAGTTAATTAAACATAAAATATAATCATTGCCTATAGATTGCAATTAGTTAATGTAATTAGTTAATGTAAGTCATATTAAAAATCTATTGTTAAAAGTTTGTTAAAAAGTTACTAATAATTATATTTACACATTGTAAGTAATTAGTTACTAATTATATTAGTCAATATATTTTTTGCAACTGGATTTTGCCAATTGTAAAAAATACAGTTATTGCAAGTGGCGAAAACAGTTGTTAAGATATTTTTTGCAACATGTTTAAAAGCGCAGTTGCAAATAATATGCTTTTTGCAACTGTTATGGAAGAGCAATTGCTAAAAGTATGTTTTTGCAACTGGAAGGTAACCGCAGTTGCTAAAAAAATGCTTTTTACAATAGAAAGAAATGGCCAGTTGCTAAATCTCATCTATTGCAACTACTACGAAAGGTCTGTCGCTAAATATTATTTACTGCAACAGTCATGTGTCGCCTAATGCAAATAACTAGTTGCAATAGGGTATTTTTCTTGTAGTGATGGTTGCACCAGATCTTCATATTTTGATGTTGTACTTTATCTCTACGATTCGTTGTACTCTATTGTGGTTGTATACCACATTTTCATGACATTGTATGATTGTACATTATAAGTATATGTACCTGATGCTAGGTGTTCTGTTCTATGATGAGAGTTATGTTGATTATTCGTATTTGTTCTGAATTGTATTCTAGCCACCATAAAATTGTGTTGTATAGGGATTAAGAGTATCGCGCCACGAGAAAAATGGATAAAACATTTTATCGATACCCTTAATGGCTGTTTAATGCAAATTTATGGATGGTCGCCTTTAACCAGCCCTATTATCCACCCTAATATACAACATTACCCAGTAATGCTCTTTATTAGAGTGGGTCTTGGGGTGGGGTTCACAGCTTGGTATCAGAGCCGAGGTTCAGAACAAAATGCGATTAATGCAGGACATAATACGAGCAAATACATTACATTAATATACAATATATGTGGAACATCAAACCCCAGTGTTCTAACCTTCAGTAGAATCAGGCTAGGTCTTGTCTTAACTTCTTTTGTTGTGGGGTTTGTATAAAAAGGGAAGTTATGAATAGGAATGGAAACTCGTTGACATTCTGCAATATCCCTAAAAACTGTACATACTCATATATATCGTTGTTTGGCTTATAACTTCATATTTCTTCTGCCATTTGTTTTTCATTCTATCCTATTGTGATCCATGCTTTTTTTTTATTTCTTTCAGATCTCTTATGGCTGGTAGTACTCATAGTAGTTATACTGGCATGGGACCAGCCCATCCACCATATTCTGATGATGTTCGTATTTTACCGATCACTGGTTCGAGCTAGTTTCCAGTCTCGGGCCTTCGATTGATATTCTTTTTACCCCTCGTCGTACATCTGAGTTTGATCAGAATTGTTATGACTTTTTCCATTTTAGAGGCACCTTCTTTAACGGATCGGAAGGTGTCCCGGGAATCATGGGTTGGCTCGGTTCTTGTGAAAGCATCTTTGATAAAATGGACTTATACAATCGACGATGAGTTCTATTAGCTACGAGTATGCTACGATGAAAAGCCCTTGACTGATAAGAGTCCTTAGCATTAGAGGTGGATGACTCTCGCTTGAGCTGGGCTCGATTCGAGGATCATTTTGGCCAGAAATTTATCCCTAATGGTGTGAAGAAGCTCTTAGCCTATAAGGCTAAGAGAAGGCATTTGGTTGTTGAGCCTTTGTCATTCTCTTCATAAGAAGTTTAAGAAGCATGCGCGTGGTTCTTATGTTTCCAGAGAACGATGTATCTTGGCCTTTGCATTATCAATGTTTTAATTGTGGAGCACCAATCACTTTGCTAGAGTTTGTCCGTTATCTCAGGTTTGCCATTAGTGTAAGGAAGACTTCTTGTCCTAGGAAGTGAAAGGAGGTCGATTCTAGGAATTCTAGGGTAGTTGAAACTTCTAGTGATCCGTTCTAGCCTGCATGTATCACTTTCATCATAGTACTCTGTAATGTCCCGTATTTTCAGCGATATAATAATTAATTTATTTAATTATATAAATTCTGATTTAGAGAATTAAATGGCTGTTTATTTAAATAATATTAAATATTCAAGTAATATAAATAATAGAATAACATATTTAATTTCGAAATAGTCGGAAATATCTGAATTCACGATATTGTGTGAATGGGATTATTTATGAGATATAATTCAGTTTAGATTTGAATTATGTTAACGAATATACTATTTTAACGAAGTTTGAACGCATAATTATATTATAGTTATAATCGAGCTCGAAATGGCGCAGCCGTTCGTAATTTGGCGATTCGAACTTTAAACGAATAAACAGAACCCGTTTTAAGTCGAATTTCTATGAAACAAGAAATGTTCGGAGCTAGTGAAGTATATTTTTCTAATGGAAGAGAAAAATCAGGATTTCAACGTATAGATTATGAGTTATGTCCAAATCGAATTTTCAAAAAGTCGCTATGGAATTCCTTTATAATATATAATGATTTATTTATATAAAAAGGGTTTTCAATATAAACTAAATATCGATATAATCCGAGATTTTGTAATATCGATGTATAAATCCAAATGTGTATATTTTGGAGCTGTTAGATATTATATGTGAGCATATACGATAATATTAATTTATTAATGTCTAATTTAATTATTTTTGAATATATAAATATTTTAAGTGAATATTAGGCTCACGTCCCTATTGTGAAACTTAATTAGGCTCACATCCGGTCATAAACTTAATATAAATTAGGTCCCTGTTTTCAAAACTTATAAAATAATAATTAAAAAAAATAAAAAAAATTTGTAAATTAGTAATAAAATAAGTTATGCATTATACAAAAAATTCAGTTCAAAAAACAACAAAAATAATGTCAGAAAGAAGAAAACAGCAAAAAAATAGAAAAAACTGCAGTTAAATGCATAATATTATGCACCTTTTTGATTTTATTGCATGCATATATGCAATTAACTGCAGTTCTTCCAGCAGATAGATTTAAATTAATATTTCAGTTCATTTTTATTTGCATCCAAATGTGCAAATTTCTCAAAAAAATGCACACATGTGTGCAACATTTTTATAGGATAAAAGTAGGGACCTAATTTATATATATATAAAAAAAAAAGATTTGAAAATTTTAAACCCGCCCCTTATTTTATTACTTCCGCCTTTTTTTATTTTTTTTTAAAAAAAGTACGTTCCTTCATAAAAAAAAATTCTAAAATATGTAAATAATTTCAGGATTCTACGGAAATAAAAAAAATAGTTGCATACATTTATGCAATTATTACTGATAATTGCATATATGTATGCAACTTTTCCGTAAGCTGTGTTCGGTTTGAAAATTTGAAACTAAACCTGCACAAATGTGTGCAAATATTGGGTATATTTGCACACATGTAAGCATGTTTTTGTATGAATAAAAATCAACGAAGATGTATGTAGTGAAAAATATGCTCGGATGTATGCAGGAAAATGATATATGTGCATACTATTATGCATTTAACTGGAAATTTCGTTTTTTTTTCTGTTTTTTTGATTTTTGATGCCTTCTTTGATGGTTTTTTGTTCTGAATTTTTTAGTGTTTACATGTTTTATTTAAATATGAATTTACGTGATTTTTTTATTTTTTTTTTATATTTTTTTAATGACTTTTCAAAAAATAGGGACCTAATTTACAATAAGTTTATGACCGGGTTTTTTTTATATTTTGAAACTTAATAGGGACCTCTAAAAAACGCACCCAATATTTAATTTGTCTATTTAGAGCTTTAATAAAAGCCAGTTTTGCAAACGACCTCCAAATTCAACGAAACGAATTTTGTTGGATCCGTAATATCAAATTTTTGTTAGATATCAATTTTCGCGATTTTTGGAATCAATATGTGGTCGTACGTGATTTTAATGTGAGAAACAGTCGATATTTCGACGATTAAAAATACGTTGTGTGGGCAAACAGAGTTGGAATTAGAGGAAACAAGTTTCGTTGGGTCGGTAATGTCAAACTCAAGCTGCATGTCAATTTCCATGATTTTTGGATATTGGTTGTGATCATAGGGATTTTTAGAAGACCAATACAATCAGAAATTGGCTAAAATAAAATATTAAAATAAATGAAAATAATAATTTCTTCTATCCTATAAATACCCCTAACCATCTAACCCTAACCCAATTTTCCTCCAAGGCCAAATGCAGCCGCCACCAGTTGGAAAAAAAATTCCAACATTACCTTCCAAACTTCAAAAACCAAAATCAAATCCGATTCAAAGCTAAAAATTCCAAACTTTATATGCTTTCGAACCTCATTCAGTGCTCTTCAATCTAGTATAAGTTTCATTGTGTTGGTGACAATTTTGAACGTTGGAAAATGTGACAGCGTGCGTGTGTTTGGCCAAGGTTTGGATTTTTAGGCAAAGATAGGAACCAATGCAAGTTTTCGCTATCATTTTTGAGTTTATGATGGTATTTAGCATCTTATGTGGAGTTTTGGAGTGATTTGGTGAGAAAAAGTGTAGGGATGACACTATTGGCCATGAGAGGAGCTGTGCGACGGGATTCATGGGGTGCCACAGAGCTTTGTGAAAATGGGTTGGAGATAATGAGCATACGAAGAGATGAAGAATGGAAGTAGTTTGGTAGGTTTTCGTTGAGACATGAAGGAGATTGGATTGGGTGAAGTTTGGGAAATGGTGAGGAACCGGTTTTGGAGCTTTCTGTGTGTTTGGGGAAGATGGAGATACGGTGGTGGGATGGTTTGAACGGGTATTGGGTTGTTTTGATTAAGAGTAAATCTCATTTAACAATTTAAGCCATGTTTTAGTTATATAAAATGTATGCTAACTTCGAATTATAATAACTTTGTCATACAAAATTGAAATTCAGCGAAACTGGTCACGTTGGGATCATATGGACGTAGGCTTCTCAATGAAACTAGTTTGAAGTGATTTGGAGCTCGTCTCAATTTATGGCAAAATAAAACGCCTGAACCAGTCCGACGATCGAGTATCGTTATTTAATGATAATCAACCAAGGTGAGTAAAACTCACTAACTATGTTTAAATTATATTTTTATAAATAAAATCTAGTACTAATAAATAATGATTAATTTCTATGTGATGATTGTTTGGTTGAATTGTTGTTTGATTGGTTGAAATTACAGCTAACAATATACACACATGTCGTTAAACAAACATTTATTCTGTTCATCAGAATATGTTATATTGAATTGGAATTGATATGAATTATACTGTGTAACATCTGTGAATGCAGGGAAATAGGTCGGACAGATCCAACTGGATCCCTCAACATTTATTTTGCTATTTTCATATATTGTCATATATGATGTGATATATAATCTGTTGTTGATTATGTGTGTTTGGATGATATTGATAATTGTTATATGGTATGTTAAATACCATAAGGAATATTGGAATGTAAAAACAGAATTTTCAAAGTGTATATTGAAAATGAAATATATTTTTATAAAATCAAATGATTTTATAAAAAAAGGAATTTTAAAGTGGATATTGAATTTAAGGATTTTATAAAATCAATGGATTTTATAAAAGGAAATATTTATTTAGAAAATAAATATAATTATATAAATGGAATATTTATATAAAATAAATAGAATTGTAAAAATGAAATATTTGTAAAACAAACAAAATAAAAATAATTGTAAACCAAATAGAAAAGGGAATATTTATAAAATGAATAGGATAATTATAAAACAAAGTATTTTATAAAATAAATAGAATTTTATAAAAGGAATTATTTGGAAAATAAATATTAAATGTAAATCTGGTTTTAACAGATAAATGGAAAAGATTAATTCAAAGTAGAATTAAATATAATTTGTTTTAACAGATAAAATGAAAAGATTAATTTATAAATAAAGTTTTACAAATTAAGTAAATTATTTATCATTGGATAAACAGAATATATCAGTCTGAATTTATATACAGAAGTAAAAATCGGTTTTTACATCGATATTCGAGATTAAAATTTGATGTAGCATTTATAAAGGGAATTATAAGTGAGATTTAAGTATTAGAAATAAAAAAGGAGATTTCATGTGAATAATTCTATAAATAGAAGTATAAATAGAACTTGGAAATGGAATATTATTTTAAAATACAAAATCAAACTTAATGGATTATATAAATGATATATTTTTCACATTCGATGTGAATAATGGGTCAAAATGAATATTTTATAAATTAAAACATTTATAAGGAAAATTGGGTTTTGAAGTAGGAATTCAAATGGGAATTGGAATTAGTTATTCGAATTTCAATTAATTGAAATAGAGTTAATCGAATTAGAATTAATCGATTAGTGTTAATCGAATTAGAATTAATCGATTAGAGTTAATCGAATTAGAGTTAATAGAATTAGAGTTAATCGAACATTAGTTATTCGAATAGAGTTAATCGAATATTAGTTAATCGAATAGAGTTAGTTGAATATTAGTTATTCGAATTAGAATTTTTCGAAGAGAGATAATCAAATGTAGTTTATTCGAAAAAAGAGATAATCGAATATAGTTTATTCAAAGAAGAGAGATTATTGAATATAGTTTATTCGAAAAGAGGGTTATAGAATATAGTTTATTTGAAAGGTCATTATCGAATATATTTTATTCAAAGAAGAGAAATTATCGAATCTAGTTTATTCGGAAAACAGTTATCAAATATAGTTATTCAGAAGAGAATTATACATTGAAATTCGGTTATACCAAATTCGAAAAGTACATCTACTTTCCATTTTTAATCCAGATTTATTTATTTATTAATAAATTAGTTGTTTATTTATTTGTTCGAAGTAAGAAATAAAAGTTACATTAAAGTTATTATATTTTGGAGGCATGGGATTATAACACTATTATTGCAATCAAAATTATTTTTGTTAAGGAAGTGGATTCGTAAATAGAATCTGAGAGTTACATAAGGAAGTTTGTTGAAGATTTAAAATGTGAAATTTGTCTATTTCGAGGTTAGAAATGTTGTTCAGTTAAGGTCTGAGAGGTAATAATACCCCAACTCGTTGCTAGCTGTGTGAGCTGCATGATTGAAGGTTCTCGTTTTGCGTTAGGTGTCGGACGGGAGACTCTTACTTCTACATGTCCCTCGAAAGTAAGGGATGGTTGGTTGTGAAGTCGAAAGGCCGGCCGTAAAATGATTTGGTGGGGTACTAGTGTAAGCCACAGGAGGAGGGTAGCCCACTGCCTTGGAGGATGAGAGGATGGTTGAAAAGCCTACTGGAATTTTCCTGGGTCATTATAGTGGTAACTGAGATGAAGGTTAAGTAATTACCTTGGCTCTGTAGCGTGACTCAGTAGAGATGGGGTTAGTAATGCCCTAGATTGAGTTGAGCGTATATATACGAGTGAACGTATTTGTAGATTTTATAAAAATTGTTTTATATTGTGGAGATTTATTGGTTGAGTTGTTTATGGATTCTGGTCGATCAGTTTGATCCACTGTATCGATAGGAGTTTCTAAACACTAGAATACGATGAACCGACATAGTATCTTTTGAAAAGAGGGTAAATGAAACAATTTTGCCCAAATTATATTTTGATATAAAGCCAATATTTATATTGGAATTATTATTATATTGATGTGTTGGTCATTATTATAATCAAATAAGATTATAATTGGAATGGTTATGTAAATAACCAATCAAAATTCATATCAATATAATATATGAAATCAGATGAATTAAATCTGAAACTAAAACCAAAATTTGGAACTAAAATTCCTAAAATTGGAATAAGTGTTTGGAAATGAATTTGGATTAAATATATGAGAATTTTAAAATCTTGGGAGATTTTAAATTGGTTTGCAAACATTGTGAATGATATTTTGTAATACTTTCAAAATGGAAATATTTAAATATGAGTTTTGGAAAGTGATATAGTATTGAACTCACTTCGATCACTGGGAAATAATTCCGATGATGCTGACCACATCATCAGTGTTCATTTTCGAGGTTGTAAGTGACGGATTACTACCAAAGATATTGTTTTCGAATTATTTTGGGAAAATGAGTTGTTTTGAATCTTGAAAAGGAAAGTTTGATTTTTGAAAAGGGTAAACAGTTTAAAAATCCCAGAATTAGGTTGTTTGGATTAAAAACAAATTGAATTGAAATTTGTGAAAACAAATTGAAATTGGGTTAAAGCCGGTTAAGCGGAAGCTGTATTGAAATGGAGTAATATCAAATCAAGTTGGAATTTGGTATATAATTGGACTACGTTGAGTAAATGGTTTGATTTTTGAAATAAAAATCAGAATTGTGACTGTGGGATGAAGATAAATGATTTGAGGAATAAATAAGTTAATGAAATAGGTGAATGGAACTTAACGAAGTTAAGTAGGTTGAATTGATGAGTACAGGAGTTAGGAATCAAGAATGGAACTTTGGTTTGAAATGGAACTTGGCTTGTATAAGCATATGATTTGGTTTAAGGTTAAAATCGATTGGAATTTGATTGGGAAGACATTGGTATATGCAGAATTGGTGACAGATGGAAACAATATAATGATATGTCTGACAAAAAGGTACATGTTTACTTTTACATGAGTTTGGTGTTTTATGAGCCTGTTTGGCAAACCGCTTGGCTATTTGATTTTCTTTTGGGTTGGAGAAGGCCTAGAGAGGCGAGTTGTACAGATTGAGCCATACAAAAGAGGTGCTAGCAAAAAATTTCGAAAATTTCGGGTGTTAGAAAATTTTCAGAATTTTTGAAAATTTTCGTTTATAGAAATGAATTAATAATTTACTTAAAATAAATTGGTTTAGTAAAACCGAAGTTAAGAAGTAAACAAATAAATTTTTACCCATTTAATAGGGTTAGTTTTCTACCTTAGCAATTTCGAGGACGAAATTATTTTAAGGGGGAAAGAATGTAATGTCCCGTATTTTCAGCGATATAATAATTAATTTATTTAATTATATAAATAGTGATTTAGAGAATTAAATGGCTGTTTAATTAAATAATATTGAATATTTAAGTAATATAAATAATAGAATAATATATTTAATTCCGAAATAGTCGGAAATATTTGAATTCACGATATTGTGCGAATGGGATTATTTATGAGATATAATTCAGTTTAGATTTGAATTATATTAACGAATATATAATTTTAACGAAGTTTGAACATATAATTATATTATAATTATAATCGAGCTCGAAATGGCGCGGTAGTTCATAATTTGGCGATTCGAACTTTAAACGAATACACAGAATCCGTTTTAAGCCGGATTTCTGTGAAACAAGAAACGTTCGGAGCTAGTGAAGTATATTTTTCTAATGGAAGAGAAAAATCGGGATTTCATCGTATAGATTGTGAGATATGTCCAAATCAAATTTTCAAAAAGTCGCTTTGGAATTCCTTTATAATTTATAACGATTCACTTATATAAAAAAGGATTTCCAATATAAACTAAATATCGATATAATCCGAGATTTTGAAATATCAATGAATAAATCCAAATGTGTATATTTTGGAGCTGTAAGATATTATATGTGAATATATACGATCATATTAATTTATTAATATTTAATTTAATTATTTTTAAATATATAAATATTTAATTGGTCTATTTAGAGCTTTAATAATAGTCAGTTTTGCAGACGACCTCCAAATTCGACGAAACCAATTTTGTTGGATCCATAATATCAAATTTTTGTTAGATATCAATTTTCATGATTTTTGGAATCAATATCTAGCCGTACGCGATTTTAACGTGAGAAATAGTCGATATTTCGTTATTAAAAATACGCTGTGTGAGCAAATGGAGTTGGAATTTGACGAAACAAGTTTCGTTTGGTCCGTAATGTCAAACTCTAGCTGCATGTCAATTTCCATGATTTTTGGATATTGGTTGTGATCATAGGGATTTTTAGAAGACCAATACAATCAGAAATTAGCTAAAATAAAATATAAAAATGTATAAAAAAAATAATTTCTTCTATCCTATAATTACCCATAACCATCTAACCCTAACCCAATTGTCCTTCAAGGTCAAATGCGGCCACCTCTAGTTGGAAAAAAATTCTAATATAACCTTCCAAACTTCAAAATCCAAAATCAAATCCGATTAAAAGATAAAAATTCCAAACTTTATATGCTTTTGATCCTCACCCAATGCTCTTCAATATAGTACAAGTTTCATTGGGTTGGTGACAATTTTGAATGCTGGAAAATGTGACAGCGTGCGTCTGTTTGGCCTAGGTTTGGATTTTTAGGCAAAGATAGGAATCAATACAAGTTTTCGCTATCATTTTTGAGTTTATGATGGTATTTAGCATCTTATGTGGAGTTTTGTAGTGATTTGGTGAGAAAAAGTGTCGGGATGACACTATAGGCCGTGAGAGGAGCTATGCGACGGGATTCATTGGGGGCCACCGAGCTTTGTGAAAAGGGGTTGGAGATGATGAGCATACGAAGATAAGAAGAATGGAAGTGGTTTGGTAGGTTTTCATTGAGAAACGAAGGAGATTGGATTGGGTGAAGTTTGGAAATGGTGAAGGAAACAGTTTTGGAGCTTGCTGTGTGTTTGGGGAAGATGGAGATACGGTGGTGGGCTGGTTTGAATGGGTATTGGGCTGTTTTGATTACGGGTAAAGCCCATTTAACAATTTAAGCCGTGTTTTAATTATATAAAACGTATGCTAACTTCGAATTATCATAACTCTGTCATACAAAATTGAAATTCAGCGAAACAGGTCATGTTGGGATCGTATGGACGTAGGCTTCTCAATGAAACTAGTTTGAAGTGATTTGTAGCTCATCTCAATTTATGGCAAAATAAAACGCCTGAACCAGTCCGACGATCGAATATCGTTATTTAACGATAATCAACCAAGGTGAGTAAAACTCACTAACTCTGTTTAAATTATATTTTTATAAATGTAATCTAGTACTGATAAATGATGATTAATTTCTGTATGATGATTGTTTGGTTGAATTGTTGTTTGATTGGTTGAAATTACAGTTAACGATATACACACATATCGTTAAACAAACATTTATTCTGTTCATCAGAATTGTTATATTGAATTGGAATTGATATGAATTATACTGTGTAACGTCTATGATGCAGGCAAACAGGTCGGAGGGATCCGACTGGATTCCTCAACATTTATTTTACTGTTTTCATATATTGTGATATATGATGTGATATATAATCTGTTGTTGATTATGTGTGTTTGGATGATATTTATCATTGATATATGGTATGTTAAATACCATAAGGAATACTAAAATGTAGAAACGGAATTTTCAAAGTGTATATTGAAAATGAAATACATTTATATAAAATCGAATGATTCTATAAAAAAAAAAGGAATTTCAAAGTGGATATTGAATTTAAGGATTTTATAAAATCAATGGATTTTATAAAAGGGAATATTTATTTAGAAAATAAATAGAACTATATAAATGGAATATTTATATAAAATAAATAGAATTGTAAAAATGAAATATTTGTAAAACAAGTAGAAATAGAAATAATTGTAAACCAAAATAGAAAAGGGAATATTTATAAAATGAATAGGATAATTATAAAAAGAAGTATTTTATAAAATAAATAGAATTTTATAAAAGGAATTATTTGGAAAATAAATATTAAATGGAAATCTATTTTTAATAGATAAATGGAAAAGGTTAATTCAAAGTAGAATTAAATAGAATTTGTTTTAGCAGATAAAATGAAAAGATTAATTTATAAATAAAGTTTTATAAATTAATTAAATTATTTATCATTGGATAAACTGAATATATCAGTCTGAATTTATATATAGAAGTAAAAATCGGTTTTTTACACCGATATTTAAGATTGAAATTTGATGTTGCATTTATAAAGGGAATTATAAGTGAGATTTAAGTATTAGAAATAAAAAGGAGATTTCATATGAATAATTCTATAAGTAGAAGTATAAATAGAATTTGGAAATGGAATATTATTTTAAAATACGAAATCAAACTTAATGGATTATATAAAAGATATATATTTCACATTCGATGTGAATAATGGGTTAAAATGAATATTTTATAAATTAAAACATTTATAAGGAAAACTGGGTTTTGAAGTAGGAATTCAAATGGGAATCTGAATTAGTTGTTCGAATTAATTGAATTAGAGTTAATCGAATTAGAATTAATCGATTAGAGTTAATCGAATTAGAATTAATCGATTTGTTAATCGAATTAGAGTTAATAGAATTATAGTTAATCGAATATTAGTTAATTGAATAGAGTTAGTTAAATATTAGTTATTCGAATTAGAATTTTTCGAAGAGAGATAATCAAATGTAGTTTATTCGGAAAAAGAGATAATTGAATATAGTTTATTCGAAGAAGAGAGATTGTCGAATATAGTTTATTCGAAAAGGGAGTTATAGAATATAATTTATTCAAAATGCCATTATCGAATATATTTTATTCAAAGAAGAGAGATTATCGAATATAGCTTATTCGGAAAAGAGTATCGAATATAATTATTCGGAAGAGAATTATACATTGAAATTCGGTTATATCGAATTCGGGATAGTACTATCTACTTTCCGTTTTTAATCAAGATTTATTTATTTATTAATAAATTAGTAGTTTATTTATTTATTGGAATTAAGAAATAAAAGTTATATTAAAGTCATTATATTTCGGAGTCATGGGATCATAACACTATTGTTAGAATCAAAATGATTTTTGTAAAGGAAGTGGATTCATAAATAGAATCCGAGAGTTACGTAAGGAAGTTTGTTGAAGATTTAAAATGTTAACTTTGTCTATTTCGAGGTTAGAAATGTTGTTCAGTTAAGGTCTGAGAGGTAATTATACCCCAACTTGATTGACTTCATTTTTAACTAAGGAATGGTTAAGGTTCGATAGGGAAGGTTAGTTAATTGAATTTAGTTAACAAGTGCTAATGGTTCGAATCACATAGTGATGTTTATTTAAACATCTGTTTAAATCCAATGAAGGAGTTTTGGAAATGTTATCCAAACAGGAATCAGAAATGTTTTCTAATATAGAAAATAAGAAATGATAGTACATATGGAAATATTTTCCAATGATTAATAACGTATATTTTCTAAATCTAGAAATAAGAATTTATAGATATATGGAAACGGAGAAAGGGAAATGGATAATTGAATGGAAAATTAAATTAAAGGGGTCAGTGTTGATTGATGATTGGTCGGTAACTTTTCCATTTGGAAATACAACCGTTGTTTGCACACTTGTTTTCCTTTGATAGTTAAATCACCGACTATCAAAGATTTTTGACCATTTCTGTTGTCAATACGGAGAGACCGGGATCAGATTTTTTATCTGAAAACCACTCTGTATAGGCATTAGCGTTACAAATTAAATATGATGAAGATAATTGAAGATGGAGTTGTGCAAGGGCTGTTATGGCGATCCTAGGTAGAAATTGCCTAAGATGGATTTACATTATAGTGCCTTCGGCTTGTCCAGACCCAGGGTAACGTGTATGGACGAATGTCTGACAAAGTATATCTGATGGATCACGTAAGTTGATCGCTTAAAATGTATCCACGTTTGGTGGCGACGGAATTTGCTTCTTTAGCTGTGTACCCATGGTATTTTTATGGAAATCAATTTGTGATTTGGCGGGTATGACGATGTGGCATTCAAAGTAAATGAATGTATGATCTATCAAAAGAAACGTTATGACCTCAAGCCTCATCAACCGGGAAATGACTAAAATCGGGCAAGCAGCATGGCAATGTGGGTCGCCCCCATTAGGGTGTATTATCACCATCCAGAGAGTATTCATATTTGTTACTTCTTTTTGCTTCTATATCTCCTGGGAACGTTTATGTTGCTTGCAACCATGGGTGACAATATATTCGATACACTCAAGAGAAATGAGTGGTCGGTCAAGTGTGGGCCGGGTTGCAAGATGTTCTTGTTGAACCCAGTGTATTCCTCTCTAGAGATACACTATCGACAGGCGGTTCCATACCTTGTCATAGTCGGAAGCTAATCTCCAATAAGTGCCTACTATTTTGATTGTATACTATATATGTGGAGCGTGAGATGAAAGCATTCTGCTAGATTGTTAATTATTTGTGATTAGACATTATTATAATATCAGAATATTATTGAATTTCAAAAATGTTTTGGGTTATCATAAGGTAAAAACCATCCGAGTTTATGTGAGGATTGGTCTTATGAATTATCTGTTCTTTTAAAAAGGATTTTTAAAAGTTAAACCAAGTGGTTGGAGTTTACTCACACCAGTCCCATGACCGGCCCAAAGTTTATTTTGTTTTGTTTTCCCTAAACTCTTGGGTGCCCAAATTTGTACGGGCAATCCAGTAGTTCAGGTATTTCCAAATATTCTTGGGCGAGTTGGAGCACGAGGCTTCAGGAATTTATAGCTATTGTTTATTTCCGCTGTGATGTAAGTGTTGTACTCTAATATACAAACACAAATTTGTGTTTCAATGTTATTTTGTACACTATATTTTATTCGTTCCACTGTGAGATTCGTGTTACTCTGATGTTGTTGTGCTCTTCTTCTTCTTCTTCTATTCTAATAGTTCTACCTTATCTATTCTCACCCTCTAACTTCTTTTTATTAACTATCCGATTTTTCCGATGTTTGAATAGTCGACATTGGTATTTGTTTCGATTTTCAGATTCGAAAATCCCTGGGTCGTTACATACTCTCTTAAATTGTTATGATTTCTTTTGAAATTTTGTGGTCTAAAATAAGTTTTCATGATCTGAATTAATGGTGTTATTCTTGGATGGTGTGATATCATTCATGGAAATCGAGCACTTCATCCTCCCTGGAGTATGAGTTTCATTAATAATTCCAAACACTTATTAAGCTAAGTTGTTCCTTTCTTTTCCTAGTAGTATGTGACGTATTTAGATGGATTTCAAAGAGTGAGTCGCAGTTGGCTTACTCAAATTTAAAGTTGCATTCTGTATCTTGAATTCATGCGGTAGTCTTATCCTTCAAACTTAGTCCATCATTTTCTTCATCCGTGTTTATTAAAAAAATTCATTTAAACCTTTGTAAATTTTTATAAAATCTTGTGGTGAATTCTTTAATTAGCCTTGCCTGCTGTCAATCCTATCGGTGGGAGATTTATGGAGTGACTAGTGTGTTGCCCCTTAGGATTTAACTCTAGTCCTATCTAGTATTCATCCTTGTGATTTGAATTCCCGTGGAGTATTTTAAGGATTCTGGTCGATACGCCTAACCAATGTTATCGATAGGAGCCTCTTAAATGCTGATACGAGACCTTTGATTACAACTTTTGGGGATAATGAGGAATTATTCAGAGTGTGCAGCGGAAGCTAGTTTATTTCTTCGGCTAAGTGCAAGATTATATTTTTTAATTGGAACATATATACATCTTGATTTTTATAATTTTAATGTGATAAAAGATAATTACAAATGAAGTGTAATTGGGAATTATTAATCGAGTTAGTGTATCTAAATGTGATTCAAGAATTCCAATCGAGACAAGGGACGCCTTGGGTCGATAGGAGTTTCAAAACTACGTATGAGATAATATTGACTCATAATAATAATAATAAATAAAATTTTAATTTGAATAAGATTTGAGGTGTGAATTTTGGTATATTAAGAAGCTAATTTCGAACGAAGTTATTTCCATATATTTTCATGTTATATTTTTAGATATAATATTCAAAATAATCTGAAATATAAATTTTTGAGATAGACATTACTATAAATTAGTAATTTAAAATTGATGTGATGTAAGCTCGAGATTAAAAATTATATTATCCTGATTCTCTTCTATATCTATTTTGGTATCAAGGTTTAAAGACCTTGATTCATGCAAACCTCCCACTTTTGAAAATTTAGCCCATAAGTGTTGAATTTTCTTTAAAATGCTTGAGTATGCTTTTAATATAGAAATGGGAATAAAAATCAACTGTTTAAAAATAAAGGATTAATGAAAAATCAAACAATAGTGCTTTTGACACCTCTTA
This sequence comes from Allium sativum, assembly GCA_030737875.1. Lineage (NCBI taxonomy): Eukaryota > Viridiplantae > Streptophyta > Magnoliopsida > Asparagales > Amaryllidaceae > Allium > Allium sativum. The sequence continues at coordinate 814,311,924 of CM060919.1, read as the reverse complement.
TAATGGGAGAATAAGAAAACTTTCGTTGTTTTTTAAATTAAAAGTGTGTAATCAATCTGTACAGGGATTTGAAATATGATCACAGAATATAATCAAATACGATATAGTGTGTGTTAGCCTACTTTGTGAACTAGGCAACACAAAGTCAAGAAACCAACCATTGAAGAGTATTTTAAGTTATAAGACTTCGGTTCGGATTGGAAGAAAACACCACAATTCAGATTGATAGCTGCAGTTGTTCGGATCGGGATAGAGCAGCATATTGGTTCGGATCGGATAGAGTTCTCTGTTCGGATCGGTGGTCTCTTACTGGATAGATTGGCAAAGCATATCCAATCGGATCGGAAGGCAACTAAATCTCGAATGGATCGGAAAGCCATCTTCTTGCCACGACGCTGGAGCGGAGCGGAATAGGTTAGAGAAGGAGAGACGTCCAAGCCACTCCGGTTCGGATCGGGTATTCCGATCCGAACCCCCTACCTGCACGCTTCCGACCCGCACCTATGATCCAGGTTAATCTCCTGTAAAATCGCCTGGAGAACCGGACCGGCTATGACTAATTCCTATCCCTAACGTCCATCTCTTTGATGTGTTGTCAGCTTGATAGTTCATCCGAACCCGGAGAGAGTGCAATGGATAACACGTGGCCCGACCCGGATTGAATCTCAGGCAAATTCACACCTATAAATACCCCGACTGGAGACAAAGAAAAGGATCTTTTTCAGCACTTTTGAGAATTGAACTACCTCCATCATCCGAACTCCATTACTCCCGGAGAATCCAAATCATCTTTCATTTCTTGTTTTATTCATTTGAGTGAACAAAAGTGAGTTGTGAGTGAATCTTACATTGTATTTGCAACTGAATTATTGAATATAGTGAAAAATAAGTGGACGTAGGCATTTGTTCGCCGAACCACTATAAATCCTGCATGTTCATTTTTATTTTTATCTCATTTTTATCTTGTTTCAAGTCAATTTGGGTGTTAGAACCACTTTTGGGTCTAACATTTTGGTGCTTTCACTGAGAATCCTCATCTAAATTCTTTATTTTCCGGGATCTCTTTCTACTTTTTGGACCGTTGAGTTCAAAGAAGTGAATCCTTAAGTTTCTCCGTTTTCTTACATTCGTTGAAGTAATTGTCAAAGACTCATGGCCAAAGGAAAAGGCAAGGAAGTTCAGTCTGTTCAAGGAAATGGAGCTGGCGAAGATCAGCAACGCGCTGTTGTAACAAGGTCTCGGGGGCAGAGTTCAGCAGCAGGAAGAATCAATGCAGGAAATCCGAGCCGCCAGCAGGGGGAGAGCTCCGATCCGATCCGGGTAGGAGACTCTGAAGCAGTGCACTCCCCCAATCTAAACCGACCCGAGCTGCTCGCTGCACACCGATCCGACCAGGCGCCCCAGCTCCGATCCGACCCGACCTCCTACCTCCGATCCGACCCGATCCTTGGTGAAGCTGGAACCTCTACTTGAGTCCCTGCGAATGCTCCAATTCCAGCCACCCGAGTTGATGATCAGGTCAATCCATCTGCGCCCATCACTCAAGGAGATTTCTCGCGCTTGCTTGACATGCTTGAGAGCACAAGGGAAGCTATGAGAGTTCATGAGCGCACTAATCTCATGATGCAGGAAAATATGAGGCTCATGAGTCGGGAGATCAATGAGCTCCGTCGACAGAGAACTCCGTCACCGGTTCGTCACACACCAGTTGATCAATCTTCATCGTCCGAGGAAGAGAGGCCCCGTGAACGAAGGCCACTCGAACGACCTCAGAACGTGGAGCAGATGACATTTGGATCTTTAGGATCTCGTGAGGATATCGCACGAGCATTAGGAAACGATGACCCCACTCGGGGGCAAAGACTCCAGTCCCCTCTTCCCGAGATCGACCGGGAACACAGGGAACGGAATCGAGCAGAGGCAGCTCGAAGAAGAAGGGCATCTCCTGAGCAAGAGCCCAGAAGGAACTCGGATACTAGGGCCAGGGAACCTGAGCAGCCCCTAACTAGTGCTGATGTACAGGCAATGGTTCGCCGAATTATGTCCGAGAGCCGGAATTATACAAATGAAGACTATGGCATTGAGCGAAGCCATACTCCGTTCACCGACGATATCCTCGACTTCCAGTTTCCCCGACGCTTTAACTTGCCACAAATGGACAAATACAACGGAAGGACTGATCCGGGACAGCATTTAATGCGGTACTCATGGCTCATGAATGCCGCTGCTGCCCCTGATGAAGTAAAGTGCAAAGCGTTCCCAATCTACTTAGAAGATGTGGCACTGTTCTGGTTTACCCGACTTCCTCCTCGTTCGATTTCAAATTACAAGGAACTAAGCGAGCGTTTCATGAACCAGTTCCGACTACATGCCCGAAAGTCCAAGAGTGTTATTGAATTGTCGAGAATCAAACAGGCGCCCGGAGAGTCTTTAAGGGCATATCTTGATCGTTTTAACCAAGCCGTAACTAAGGTCAGTGACCCGCACGAGCCCACTATTCTGATGGCATTGAAGGAAGGAGTCGATCCTGAATCCGAGTTCGGAGACTACCTTTCTGGGAAGACACCCTCCACAAGGGCGATGTTCTACGAAAAAGCCGATATTTATCTAAGACGAGAGGAGGCCAGGGCAAACCGAAAGAGAAAGTCTGAGACAGCTTCAAAGGAGAATGTGCAGAGTAATATTGCCGTGAAGCAGTCTGGGGAAAGTTCTGGCAAGGTTGAAGTAAATGTAGGAAACAAGGGTGGAAATAGCAATACTGGAAATGGGGGAAACAACAACAACCGTAATTCGAACGGTAACAGAAGAAACAGAAATAGGGGAAGTGACCCTAACAAAAGGCCCCGATTCCAGAACTACGAGGACTATACACCATTGAATGACACCCTGGAAAATATTTACCTGGATACGTACAATGTGTTGCAGTACAAAAGACCGCCACCTCGTGATTCGACCGAGAAAGAAATGGCGACAGGGAAATTTTGATTGTTTCACGGAACTCATGGGCATTCGACCAATGAATGTCGGCATTTGAGGGATGTAATTGAAAAGCTGCTGCGTGAAGGAAAGTTGGATGAGTACAAGGTTGCCCCGAGGGACAGGGGGCAAGGAGAGCAGGCTCCAAAACAGATCCTACCTGCTCCTAAACCTACCGCGCAGCAGAAAGGTAAAGGGATTGTCATCAACTCCATAGTAGGCGGACCTCACCCGGCAATTCGAAGTTTTAGGTCAATGGACCAATATGTGAATGCTGCCAAGCATCTAGATGTGAATGAAGGTGACGATTTGGAAGATGTCACCCCCATAAAACAACAAAAAACCATGTTCGATGACGTGGTATTTCGCAGCCGAGACAGCACGGGGATACAATCTCCCACCAATGATCCGTTGGTTATTACTACCACCATTGGGCCGGCCTTGGTCCATAAGGTATTAGTAGACAACGGAAGTTCCATTAATATTTTGTTCAAGAAGTCATTTGATCAGATGAAGCTTGAGCCCGAAGATCTGAAACCTTGTGAAGGATGGATTAGAGGCTTTAACGGAGCGACGACAGCTCCCATGGGATATATAGAGTTGCCCGTGACCCTAGGGCAAGGAGAACGTAAAAGAGTGCGAATGCTTTAGTTCGTAGTATTGGACGTAGATTCGCCATATAACGCATTTTTAGGGAGACCTGCCCTCGCTGAATTTAGAGTTTGTATCGCCCCTTGGTGCTTGTTACTAAAGTTCCCAACCGAAGCCGGGACTGGAGTAATGAGAGGGGATCAGGTTTCTGGACGGGCCTGCTATGTGGCCGAACTGAAGATGTTGATGAAAGGAGTTAATGCTGAGAGTAAGGATGCCTCGTCTCCCTCAAAGGGGGACTCGGCATAGCAATTAGAGAAATTGACCCTAAAGGAGTTGCCCAAAGGAACACCTGAAGACCTGGATCCTAGAAAAGACGAGGAACCAGAGGCTAGGAATGCAACTCCTAACGAAGCGACAGTGGAAATTCCCATTGATAAAGCTGATCCGACGAAAGTTTTGAAGATTGGTTCTCAATTGGATCCACGTCGTGCTGAAGAACTGACGGACTTCTTGAAGGCAAACTTAGATGTGTTCGCCTGGACCCATGCTGACATGTGTGGGATATCACCTTCCATTATCAGTCACAAATTGAATGTGAATCCGAAGCATCCGCCAGTGAAGCAAAAGAGACGCATGCTGGGCCCAGAGAGGTCGGCTGCTCTCAAAGAGGAAGTAGAGAAATTGAAGCAAAATGGATTTATTCGAGATTCGACTTATCCCGACTGGATATCGAATCCCGTCTTGGTAAAGAAGCCAAACGGAAAGTGGCGAACTTGTATTGACTTTTCAGATTTAAATAAAGCTTGTCCAAAAGATAGTTTCCCACTTCCCAGGATTGACCAGCTTGTAGACTCGACAGCAGGTCATGAACTTCTTTCTTTCATGGACGCATACTCTGGATACAACCAAATTCCTATGCATGTACCAGACCAAGAGCATACGAGTTTCATTACGAATTTGGGGCTATATTGTTATGTTGTAATGCCATTCGGGTTAAAAAACGCTGGAGCTACTTATCAGCGCTTGGTAAATAGAATGTTTTATGATCAAATAGGAAAAACTATGGAAGTTTATGTGGATGATATGCTTGTCAAATCAAAGCAGTCTTCCAGTCATACGCAAGACTTAGCGGAAATGTTTGGTATCTTGCGAAAATACCGTATGAAACTGAATCCTTTAAAATGTTCATTTGGAGTGGCGTCGGGGAAGTTCCTTGGCTTCATTGTGAGTTCCCGAGGAATTGAAATCAACCCTAGCCAGATAGCAGCGATTAGAAACATCGAAGAACCGAGGAGAATTAAAGACGTCCAAAGTCTGGCAGGGAAAGTAGCGGCGTTGAGTAGATTCATCTCCAAAGCCACAGATAAGTGTGTTCCGTTTTTTGATTTAATAAAAAGGGGAAAGAAGAACTTCCAATGGACTCCTGATTGTGTTGAAGCTTTTCAAAATCTGTTAGAACTGCTAGAGAAACCGCCGATTTTATCAAAGCCCGTAGATCACGAGGAATTATTTGTTTATTTGGCAGTCTCGGCCCACGCTGTCAGCACAGCCCTGGTTCGAGAAGAAGACAAAGTACAAAGGCCGGTGTATTATGTAAGTAAGAAATTGGCAGCGGCAGAGCGCAACTACCCAAAGATTGAGAAGCTTGCTTACAGCCTCCTGATCGCATCCCGAAAACTTCGTCACTACTTCCAAGCCCATCCAATAACCATATACACCGACCAGCCGTTAAGACAGGTGTTGCAGAGACCCGAAGCATCGGGAAGGTTGATCAAATGGAACATAGAACTAAGCCAGTTTGATTTGAATTTTCAACCACGAAAGTCAATCAGGGGGCAAGCTCTAGCAGACTTTATTGCGGAGTTCACCATTCCAGAGGAGGAAATAATCAATGACCGAGTGGTCAAATCCGAGGATAAGCTAGAGATGAATCCGTGGAAATTATATACAGATGGAGCTAAAAATGACCGAAGGTCCGGAGCTGGAATTGTCTTAGTCACTCCCGAGGGACGGTCGTTATATTACGCCCTGCGATTAGAATTTTCGGCAACTAATAATGACTCTGAGTATGAAGCCCTGATTGCCGGGCTGAAACTTGCTAAAGACCTCGGAGTAAAAATGATGGACATATTTTGTGACTCTAAGATTGTTGTTTGTCAAGTGCGAGAGGAATTTGCGGCTCGAGGACCTCGACTTATCGCCTACCTCAAGAAAGTGAAAGAGCTATTGAATAGCTTAGAGTGGTACAACATAACACATATTCCCAGAATTGAAAACCAGAAAGCGGATAGACTGGCAAAACTGGCTAGTTCTGACCATCCAGAAGGGACTGAGGTAATTCCAATTGAAACGTTGGAGTCGCCAAGCTTCGAATCAATGGAAATTGAATTCGCTCTTGAAGCGGAACCAGAGAAGGAGTCATGGATGACTCCAATTAAGAATTTCCTTAAGAATGGGACACTCCCATCGAAGAAGAGTGAGAAAAGAGCTGTAGTTCGCAAAGCAACCAGATATGTTATACAAGATGGTGTTCTCTATAGACAAGGATTTTCTATGCCCCTGTTACGATGTATCGCACACGACGACATCAAGCGCGTACCAAGAGAAGTACACGAAGGTGAGTGTGGAGATCATACAGGAGGCCAAACTTTAGCAAAGAAGATATTGCGATACGGATACTTCTGGCCTACAATCAATAAAGATGCGGCTGATTATTCACGACGCTGCGATAAGTGCCAGAGATTCGCCAAAATCCCCAGGGCACTGTCAACCCAGCTTAAATCGATGGTGAGTCCTTGGCCATTTGCCACATGGGGAATTGATATCATTGGAGTTTTACCGATTGCTAAAGGAGGAGCTAAGTATGCAATAGTAGCCGTGGATTATTTCACAAAGTGGGTGGAAGCTGAGCACTTGACTAAGATCACCACAAGAAAGGTGATAAGTTTTGTGGTCAGAAATATTATATGCCGATTCGGGATCCCAAGGACGATTGTTACTGACAACGGGACCCAATTTGATAGCTCTGAATTCAGAAATTTTTGCCAGAAGTATAAGATAGACAAACGATATACTGCGGTTGCATATCCACAATCGAATGGGCAAGTAGAGGCAGTAAACAAAGTTATAAAATCCATCCTCAAGAAACGGTTGGAGCGTGCAAAGGCAAGATGGGTTGACGAATTGCCCCTAGCATTGTGGGCATATCGAACAACGTTTAAAACGGCTACCGGTCATACCCCTTTCTCTCTCTCCTTTGGCTCAGAAGCAGTAATTCCAGTTGAACTGGAAGTTCCTTCCCACAGGGTGACGTATTATGACCCGATGACGAATCGGGCACTTTTACTTGAGTCTCTTGGTGAAGTCGAAGAGAAAAGGGACGAAGCAGACTTGCGTGCAGCAAGACATCGGCGTCAGATGGCACGCTATTATGACAAAAAAGTTCGCCTCAGAACTTTTGAACCAGGAGATTTGGTGCTAAAGAGAGTTTTTCCATCCCTTCCTCACCTCGGCCCAAAATGGGAAGGACCCTTTGTCATCCAACGGAAACTTGAAAAAGGAACCTTCAAGTTAACGACCGTAGATGGCGAAGAAGTTCCTCGAGCATGGAATGCCCAACACTTAATGCGATATTTGGATTAGAAATGCTATATTTTTTGTTATTTTTACTGTGAATTCTGTAACAAGACATGCCTTGCCTTGGGAAAATCTGATGATATGAATAAAGGACTATAAAGTGGATGTAGGCTACGACTTAGCTGAACCACTATAAAAATATTGTGTGTTATTTACTTTTATGCATTTACATTCATTAGTTGTTCTGTTGTGATTATAAAATACAGGATAACTCAGAGCCTAAAGAAGGTTGAAAACAGTTTGGACATAAAAAGAAGCACAATGATTATTTGTGCAATAAGACGTAAAAGAATGAGAAAACGACATTCTAACTCTAACTCTCCAGAGAAAGAGAGAGAGTATAAAAGCGTCTCCGACTGAGCGCTGAAAAAGAAATTCTATTCTAACTCTAACTCTCCCGAGAAAGAGAGAGAGTATAAAAGCGTCTCCGACTGAGCGCTGAAAAAGAGATTCCACTCTGAACTCTAACTTTCCAGAGAGAAAGAGAGTATAAAGGCGTCTCCGACCGAGCGCCGAGAAAGAAATCTTTTCCCGTTGAGAGACCGGGGAATGAATAGATGACTAAGCTCGAACTCTAACTCTCAAGAGAAAGAGAGAGAGTATAAAAGAAATGCCGGGAAAAACAACAGGTATTGACGACACAGGAAATGCCATCCCGTTAGAGAATTGGGAGCATTCAGATTGCATGGTTAAGCATTGAACAACTTATGGAAATTGACTGGGGACACATATGCATACACATATTCCCCCCCTCCACAACTTTGTTTCATAACTATAGACATGCATTTTTACATAAGTGCAGAACTGCTAACAAATAAACATTGCAAAAAGTGAATTATTTTTATTTACAAATGAATGAATTTGTACAGGGAAATAGCTGAAAAAGAAAATGCGGAAGCTGTTTTTGTAGCAGCACTTATTGGTTCACAAAGATGCTAAAAAGACACAGGGGAACCCACTATTTGGGTTTGGGATGAGCCTTCGATTTCTTGGCAGCTTTTTCCGCATCCTTTGCTTCCTTCTCGGCTTCAGTCAAGATTCGTTTTGGTTTCTTTTTCCCTGAAGAGGTGGTACTGGAGCCAGCAGACTTCTTCCCGGAGGACGGGGCACTGGAATCAAGAGAAGATTTTTTAGCAAGTTCTTCGGTAATAGATCTAGTTGAGAGCTTAACAACTAACCTTGAACCTGCATCCACAACTGCGAGGGGTTTGAGGACCTCAGGGTCTAGTTCTTCGGCCTTTAATTGTAAGCGCTTGTCTTGATCAGCCTTCATGGCAGCTAAGGTAATGTCATCGGCGCTTTTCGATTCCCCAGTTATTGCAACTTCCGGTTCCTCATCATGCCCCCCGTCTCCTCCATCGTCCTTCAAAGCTGCTATCATTTCTTCATCTTGGGGAGTGGTGACCTTAGTCTGCTCATTTCCTTCCCCCAAGTCAGTAGAAGCAGCCTTGTCTTCACCTTCTTTGGCGCTGTCAGCGGGCTTTGTCCCAGCAGTAGCTCCTTGAGCTACATCTGTCTTTTCGGATGATTCAACACCTACAGGATGAGAAGCAACAGTTATCAGCTCAGGCGAAAACGATGGGTCTCTCATAGAATGTTCAATCATGTAGCGAAAAGTAGTAATAGCTTTGGCAAATTGAGGAGAAAAGATAGGGATACCTTCTGAAGACTTTTCAGCGGGGGTGACTACTACCTCTGGGGTTATTTCAGCAATGGGAGATAGCAAAGTTGTCCGGGGAATTCCCGGATTTTCGGGATCATACCCTTCTACTTCGGGAGGTGCAGGAGCAGAAGAAGAGGAACCAGCTTCGGGAATGGTCTTCTGTTTAGACTTCCGCCTCTCTTCTTCCATGGCCTCAGCAATTAGGCGGCGCCCTTCAGCTAGGCGCTCCGGTTCATCGTCTCTCAAGTATTTCTCCATCAGCTTATCTTCATCAAGGGAATCGACCTTAAGTTCTTCTTTTTCCCACTCAACAATTTGATTCCATACTTGAACCAGAGTGGATGGATAGTCTTCGATCCAAGAAATGTTTCGACGACGAATAATGTGTGCGAAGAATTCAATCATTAGCTCTCCGAAGCCCTGAATATCAGCCTCCGCTTCTGATAGTTGCTTGCGGGCTTCCTCCACAGATTTAATAGCACATTCCACATTGCCCTCGGCCAGAGCAGCCCTGTTTTCTGCCTCCAACAACTTCGAAGCCAAGTCGGCATTCTTCTTTTCTAATTCGGCACTCCTTTTTGCTAATTCGGCGTTTTTCCGTTCAAGCTCAGCATAAGCAAGGCGTGTCTTAGCAGCCTCTGATTTGGCCTCGTCAGCTTGCTTCTTCAACTCAGAACGCTCCTGAGTGTGGGATTCAAGCAAGTCATGATAGCGTTTTTGTGTGTCCTCGAACTGTTGTTTGAAATTAGAAGCGTTCTTCTGAGCGACAGCTAGTTGAGCTTGAGTGTCTTCTAAATCTTTTCCTAGGGCTTTTAGAGCCTTGGCATCCTCCTCCGCGGTCTTTTGCATTGAATCGGTATTTGTCATTAGAGTGCGAATGATTCTAGAAAGATTGCGGGAATACTTGAACATCTCGGAATATTGTTTTTCCACCAAATCAATCTTTGCTTTGGCCTCCTCTGCCCAATTAGACGAAACAGGTTCAAGGGCAGGTAGAAAAGTCAGAGTTTCGAAGTAGTGTTCGGGAAATTGCTCTTTCAAATATGCCCGCTTTACTGCAGTTGTTGCATCTGATGGAGGAGGAGCGACGATCGTCAATTCGGTGTCCCTTCCTGACAAGGACTCTGTAGAACCCTTGTCTGTCCTAGGTCGTTTAGTAGCAGGGACCTTTTGCTTGCTTCGAGACCCGGTTTCCTTTGGAGGAGTTTTCTCTCTACTCCGCTTTTCATGGGAGGAAGTGGAATCCTTAGATGGTGGTCTATCCTCCTCCCTACGACCTTGATATCTCTTGTATTTTTCTTGTTCCGGGCGAACTGGTGAGCGGGAGCGTGAGGGCCGAGATCGATAGGGATCATAAGGTCTTCTTTCCTCCCTACCACGGTCATCCCGGCGATTATGCTCGACATCCTGAGGAGGATTGGACATGCTGCGACGAAGCTTTTTTATATCATAATAGGATCGAGACATTGTACCTGCATGATAAAATAAACGAAGTTTAGAATCAATGGATTCATGGAGAAAGAAGTGTAATGAATGCTAATGCTGTGGTGTAAAGTGCATCCTAAGTGGTGTGTGTGCCCCCCAACCAACCCGAGTCTTAAGCTAGACTGGTGCGGGCAGGCTCTTTGGCCTTAGCGGGAGTAGTTTCTTCAGAAGAAGTGAAGACAAAAGGGTCCTTCCTGAAATCCTCTGAAGTATATATAGTCTCAGGTAAGGGGAGATCCCCCAAACCCTGAAATATGTGCTCATCAGTGCTAGGAACATCCCCTTCGGAAGCGTGAAGTGGCGACTCTTGGGAAGATTTTGACTTGTCTAGAGAAGTAGTTTCCTCGGGGGCAATATACCCTTCACGATGCTTTTTGGCCAGATTAGCCAATTCATCATCTTGCGTAGAAGATGGAGAAGGTGAAGTGTGAAGAGAAGCTGTAGGAATTCCTGAACCTTCTCCTATCTCTGGGACCACCTCCACTAAGGGAATGTACGCGTATGGAACCGTCCCATGTCCAATGCTACGAAAAACAGATAGCAGCCCATGAAAGTGAAGGTATTCATCTTTAAGGACCTCGTCGATAGTCAGGAATTTTTGATCGCCATTAAGAAGATGGTGCATCCGATCGAAGAACACCTGATCTGATATCTGTTTGGGATTGTCGACTGCAAACAAAAAGGAAAACAGGTCAGGGTGATGATTCAAGTGTATAGAGTCCGAGTTCAGAAAATCAACGCTTTACTTGATTTTGTCCATCTCCTGGCGCATCCAGACTGTTGCTTTATATAGAACCACTCTAGTCTGGAATCTCCAGCTTTACTGCTAAATGGTGTAGAGATTATCTTCCTTTTTGGGACCGATTCAAAGTAGCAGAAAGATGGAGTTTCTCTAGTCCGATGTTTGAAATTATAAAAGAAATGAACGTCATCGAATGTGAGCTCTAGGCCTAGGATTTCACGATATGCTATGTACAAGGTGTCCAAATAGGCATATGAATTGGGATGCAACTGCATGGGGGCAATCCGCATTTGTCTTAAGAAATCAACGATGAAAGGCGAGAATGGAGGAATGGCGCCAACCATGCACATCAATCGAGTGACCGTCATATATCCTTCTGGAGGGTTGTGGGGACGGTCAGAGCGTGAGGGCACTAGGGTGTCCCTTTTCATTATTCCATACTTTAAGCAAATTCGAACAAGTCGGTCGTTGTCGATTGTCGATTCAACGGAGTCCGAAGGTGATTCCAATATGATGGCTGATTCAAATTCATCGGGTGCTCGATTATCACCAATCCCTCCTTCTTCCTCGAAACCTAGAGAAACTTCAGTCTCTGAAGACACCTCGTCGCTTTCCCGATGACCAACTCCGTAATCTGGACCGTCACTGTCCCATTCTGGATCGGATGAAGAAGATATATCCTCAAGAGTGATTTTGCTAGAAGTTTCCGGAGCTTCTTTCCTCTCAGCTAGACGGGAAGAGCGTCTGGGCCTCATTGTCATGAAACTATTGAAGAAGCAATAGCACGGATTAGAGTAAATTATCCTGTGCCCCCCTTTGTGTATGTGTGTGAACTAAAGTGTGTGCAGCAAATGTGGGAAATGCAAAATAAAAGTACAACAATGTAAGACGAAGCTTTGAAGAGAAAGTGATAGTCAGAGTTGTTCTTAATTCTCGTTTATGTTCACAGGGCACTATCCTAACTGTCCATGAAGTTATTGTTTAGAGTGATTGTTAGTTGAATTAGTTGGGTAGTCTTTGTGTGCCAAGTGTGATATGTTCGGTTCGGTTCGGATATGCATAGGGTGATTGGCTCAATACAGATGCAGATGTAGGGTCGGCTCGGATGCTTCATTAAAGCAAGGTCAGCTCAAGACAAGGGAAATAATGGGATCGGAAGCAGGACTGATCTAATCGGATCGGGTGACCTGATCCGAACCGAACCAGTATCACTTAACCGGTCCATTTACTTCAACCCCTTATCCCATTCTCTCCTCCGACCCGAACCGACATTTTCCTTCCTTCCCGTCTTTCTAAAGTATGCAACCCGAACCGATCCCCTTTCCTTCTCCTTCCTTTTTGCTTCTTCGTATTCTTCCCGAATCAACTCCGATTTGTCATCACGCTCTTCATCTTCTTCCTCTTTCCCCCCTACTCACAAACGAATCCGTTTTATCACCAAAGCTACCATTGAGGACAAATATTTGCCCTCTCCAGCCTTGAAACGCCTCGAAGCGATGGCGCATCCACCAGTAACGACGTGGAGTTCAAGCAAAGCCTGTGGCTAAACCATCCCAATCCAACACGAATTGAAATCAAGAACAGTTACTATGAAGTTATTCGAGATTAAAGAGCTACCTATGTGTTCGATTTGAGAAATCTACAAGGAATGGTTTCAGGATATTGGAGTTTTTGAAGTTTTCAATACTAGGCTTGGAAGCGGCGGCGGAAAAGAAGAAGAAAAGAATGAAGACAGTAGTGGATTTATATAAGGGGAAGTGCTGAGTCCTCGTATTCCTATTCTTTCTCACCCGTTCGGACCGGAGTGAAGGCCCAGTAGCACAACTCTGCCTGAAGGCCCACTGTCCGAGAACCAAATCCACGAAAGCGCTTCGGATCGGAATCCGAACCGGACGAGTTTCACACATTAATTTAGCATCTGATTAGAATTGAGTTCAAAAGAAGGGGAATAAAGGAAGAGCATACCTGCAAGAAGCATTATATGACGAGAAGAGTTCCCAAATTTGCTCAGAAATGAAGAAAATGTGCTCGGGTCGGACGCCGAACCGAATGGAAATCTGTGCATTACTCCTGACTGTTCTGATTCAAGAACTAGCATTTAAACAACATCAAAGCACGCTTCGTACAACAGAAGCATCCTTTGAGGGGGCAAAATGTTAGCCTACTTTGTGAACTAGGCAACACAAAGTCAAGAAACCAACCATTGAAGAGTATTTTAAGTTATAAGACTTCGGTTCGGATTGGAAGAAAACACCACAATTCAGATTGATAGCTGCAGTTGTTCGGATCGGGATAGAGCACATATTGGTTCGGATCGGATAGAGTTCTCTGTTCGGATCGGTGGTCTCTTACTGGATAGATTGGCAAAGCATATCCAATCGGATCGGAAGGCAACTAAATCTCGAATGGATCGGAAAGCCATCTGCTTGCCACGACGCTGGAGCGGAGCGGAATAGGTTAGAGAAGGAGAGACGTCCAAGCCACTCCGGTTCGGATCGGGTATTCCGATCCGAACCCCCTACCTGCACGCTTCCGACCCGCACCTATGATCGAGGTTAATCTCCTGTAAAATCGCCTGGAGAACCGGACCGGCTATGACTAATTCCTACCCCTAACGTCCATCTCTTTGATGTGTTGTCAGCTTGATAGTTCATCCGAACCCGGAGAGAGTGCATTGGATAACACGTGGCCCGACCCGGATTGAATCTCAGGCAAATTCACACCTATAAATACCCCGACTGGAGACAAAGAAAAGGATCTTTTTCAGCACTTTTGAGAATTGAACTACCTCCATCATCCGAACTCCATTACTCCCGGAGAATCCAAATCATCTTTCATTTCTTGTTTTATTCATTTGAGTGAACAAAAGTGAGTTGTGAGTGAATCTTACATTGTATTTGCAACTGAATTATTGAATATAGTGAAAAATAAGTGGACGTAGGCATTTGTTCGCCGAACCACTATAAATCCTGCGTGTTCATTTTTATTTTTATCTCATTTTTATCTTGTTTCAAGTCAATTTGGGTGTTAGAACCACTTTTGGGTCTAACAGTGTGAAAATAATAATAATAAAAATTCTTGAGTGTCCCTTTGTGATCCTTTGTCGTAGTATTAATGATTGAAGATTTTCTAATTTATCCACCACATCGTAGGGTAATCCCTTTTGTGCGTCAGCATGGCCTTTGCCAGAATTATACATCGAAGTCTGTAACGATTATTGTTTCGTCGACATTGATTTTGGTATGAGAGTATAAATGTATAAACTCCAAATTTCATGTGGTGGAGCTTTTTTGTTTTAAGAGATGTTGATCGTGAATAGGATAAGCAATGATTGCCTTAAATCCTGCACAAGCTCAAAAGGGATATCATGAGTTTTGTTGGTCATTCAATTTCTCATCTAGTGTTTTCTTTAGAGGATGAGGCGTTGTGTGAAAGCAAATAATTTGACATTTTGATAGGGATTACTCCCTATCCCTTAACCTGTTCCTTATTGGTGTATCCCTTCCTCGTTAATCTTGAAAGACCTCTTTGTGCATTGTATTCTTGTTGGTTCTTTCCTTTGTTATTATATTCAAACTTGTCTTGTATAATAAATCTTGGGTGAATTTCCTGAAGGTGGGCTTCAAAGGAGAAACCTCCCTTCAAAGAAAATTCTTGGTGATCTTGTTTTGTAATTATTGCGTTTGTATCTAATTTCTAATCATTGAGAATGTGTCGAAGTTCATTCTATCATCTTCCCAAGCCGTGAGGGTAAGGGATCCCTCATCTTATGTGTAACATGGTTCGTGTATGTACGCTATGTACATGCGTATGCCTTTGCGATCAATTTAAAGTGGTTGTGCAGACTTAACAATAAGGAAACTGCGGGGATGCAATTTTTGTAAGGTGGAAATCTGTAACTTCTCGGGTTTTCAGTGATTACCTGGTATAGTAAATAGCCATTAAAATATAAATAATTAGGTAACGATTAAGTTGAAAATATATCATTATCTTTTTCTTTGGCTTATTTAATGATTGGATTGTGCAGTTTAATCACTTTTAAATGACTAAATTGAGGCTTGGGATAATAAAATGTGAAATTTGAAATTTTGGGTAGAATATTGGTCTTTGGGAATAATTTGACAATTAGAAATAGTAACAAAGGTTAAAAAATGTTTTCATATAAAAAAAGGAAAGACTAAATATTTCTTTATGTGATGAATAATGAGTTTAAACCATTTAAGCATGGTTAATATCAAAAAATGTGAATATTTGATTAATATTATGAATATGGGAACTTTGAGTAAAATTTGTAATATTTTGCAAACCATAAAAGGCTAAAATGAATGTAGATAATCATAAATGTAAAATATACGTTTTATTATATTTAATATTTTCTTAAGATTAGAAACAAGTCATTTGCAACAATTGATTTATATACGTGTTATAGATATTATACAAATATCGGTGAACTATTTATAATTGTGTAATTTGTGTTAAAAGTTGTTGCAAATGATAATAAATGCGAAAAAATGTGTTTTGTAGAGTTTTAATAATTTATTTTGTTAAAACAAAGTCAATTGGAATAATAAGTGCACATGAAAAATAAAGATTTCATAAGTATAAGTAAAATAAACGTTTTTGTGTAAATTTGTTGCATATTGTCAATTTTTGTTAGAAAATGAAGTTTATGGTTAATAAGCTTAATTTTTTTTAATAATAAGGATAACAAATTTATTTAACATTTATTGATGTTAAACTATGGTTGGTAAATCAAATATTGGTGTAAAACATAGGTTAATAGGCAAACTAGTGGTTAAAATAGCCTAAACAAGTGGTTTTGGGTTCGACTAGGTGTTAAATTGGTTGATTTGGGGTTAATGGGATTAATTAGGTCATAAGAGGCCTAATAATTTTCCTTAAGAAAAAAAAAATTCTAGAGAATTGGGGAGTGCATACTTCTCCTCCTCAACATCTTCCTTCAGAAAGACTGAACTAACAAAAAAAGAAAAACCCACTTGTCTCTTTCTAGAGAATTGTCTCAAATCCACTTGCAAATCGAAGAAATTGGTGTCTAATATTTCTCTAGCAACAGGTAAATCACTTTAAACTCAAATTTAATCCGTACTTTCATGATTTTGTTGAGAATTTGATGATTTACAGTGGGAACTTCTTTGCATGTCTCTCTCAGTGCTTCTATAGGTGGTAGGACCTATATTCTCAGCATTTAAGCTCTAAATTGCATCAAATCTTAGCTAATCATTGTCTTTTACATCCAAACGAGTAAATCTCACACCTTTCTAGTTTTTAGCAATGATTTGTTTAATTTGTAGCTTGTGGTTGAAAATAATATATGTAGAATTCTTGTAGTTGTTCGTTTTCTTGAGTTGCTGAAATCACAACGAATGCTCTAGTTTAAGCTGGTGCATTTTTCAATCTACTTGGCGTTTTTGAGCGATTCTTTTTTTTATTTCAAAGCTAGGGATCTGCTATACAAATATGCAAATTTTCATTGTGTTTTGATCACAGAAGTCGGTGAGAACAGGTCTCTAAGTCATGGTTTCGTCGTGAAATCACCTTCTTCTGAGTTTCTGAAAACACAACAAATGCTCTACTTTGAGCTAATGTGACACACCCCACCTCCGTTAAGGTCACTCACAAAGGGAATGCCTTAACTTCGGTGGAGCGTTTTAGGTAAAAGATGCAGATAAATTACAAGACAGACAAATAAAGCAGCGGAAAATAAATAAAACCTTACTTTATTGATAAAACAACAGCTTGTACAAAGATTGTTTTCCAACACCAATACCCATTACAACAAAGCATCTGTCTTGTTTAACAAAATAAAGAAGCATAAACTGACAATGATATTCCCCAATAAAGCATGAGCCAGCTATAGTAGTGGAAAAGAGAGTTCAAAGTAATATACCAACTAATCTTCAAGCTTGGAAAGAGAAACGATTCAAACTAATTAGCTGAGCTATTCCCTCCTTGACAACCTGGGGGTGGGGGGGAGGGCGCGGGAATGGAAGAAAAGAGGCAAAAACAAACTAGGTCAGACATAAATCTGGTAAGTCTAGTGATTACTAGCATTTAAACATGAAAAGGATCATGACATGAATAAATTGAACATGTGACAATACCATAATAACGAGATAACATAAAATTAGCATAAGAGCAAGATAAAATGAATGCGCTTCGATTCTTTCTCTGACTTCCTACTTTCTCTGCACCACCTAACCAGCATCCTAACTAGTGTCTTTTATGGAATGTTTCATATTCCCTACTAATGTCCCAACTAGTATCATGTATTATGTAATAAGGTGATCCCAACTCCGCAATTGTGGTAGCCTTCAGGTGCACATCTAGTATGAGGATCTTACCTCAATTAGCCTAATTGTCGTGGATATGTTAGATGTACCCTTACTAATCGATCAATCGGCTCCCTACTTGTATTAATTTTCCTTGTGTCTGTGTCAGTCGGCCCTCTCTTATGTGTAAGTACCATGTGTTGGTCCCACCATAATGTGTATCAATCCTTATGATAGCACCCCGACACGATTCAAGATGCACAATGTATAACCATTGGTACCCAGTGCCTGCTTTTTCCCACTCCGGAGTACGTGCACACCCGTAATCCGTCGGAACCTACACTGACGTACACACTGCCGTTATTTTGACCTCTTATAATCAGCCTAGTAATCGTGCCCCACCCTGCCTAGTTCAGGGTACCATGATACATCTATGTAGGTTACTACCGAAATGGGTCCCCGTTACTAGGGTTTCCTAGTGGTTAAGTTTGTGGGCCTATATATACAAATATTACCCACCTACACAAGATGTACTTAACCCTTCCACTGATTCAAGCATGTTTATTTAACGGTTAAGTTTTTGGGCCTATATATATATACACTAATATTACCCACCTACACGAGATGTACTAAACGCTCTCACTGATCAAGTCAATATGTTTTATTGCTTAAGCTTGCCTTAACTATATCCACTTTGTTCATGCAATATTGGTTAAGTGCTGTCCATTCATGTTAACTTAACCCAGCCACACATCATGTTGTATTGGTTAAGAGTTTCCTATTAACTTAACCATGTTCATTCATCATGTTATATTGGTTAAGTGTTTCTTATTAACTTAACCCCACTTGTTCATCATGCTATATTGGTTAAGTGTTTCTTCTTAACTTAACCCCACCCGTTCATCATTTTATATTGGTTCAGTGTTTTTATTAAATTAACCCTACTCATTCATCATGCCATATTGGTTAAGTGCCATTAATCCAGTCGAGTTAACTTAACCACCCATTTGTCATGTTACATTGGTTAAGTGTTTCCCTCTTGTGTTAACTTAACCCTACCACTTATCATGTTAAATTGGTTAAGTGTTTCTCTCTTATTTTAACATAATCCTACCATTTTTAGCATATCTTCTTCATGGGCATTGATTGATTTATTAATGCAGCAACCTCTCACATTAGATATGTGTTGTTGCGGTTACTAGATGTGATGGACGGTTCTGGGCAGTTTTACACCACAACTCAATCTAACCTAGGGTTTTTCTTGGGCATGATGCACTAACCTCTCACATTAGATCGGTGTTGTTGCGGTTACTGGATGTGCCAAGCGGTTCCGGGCAGTTTTACACCGCAACTCAATCTAACCTCGGGTTAGGCATGTTCATCTTTTCTTTAATTTACATATTTGTCATTTATGTCAAGTTTATGTGTAAATTATCCACAAGTGTTGTCATGTCTTTACTATTTAAATTATGTTCATAATTAATGGTATACAAATTATACCTTTTTCATACTACTAATCATTTAAATGATTATGAGCCAATCTATGCAAATATCATGTAATTTAATATTTTTATGTTTAATCAATTCTAACATTTCATGTTAACATAAAAAGTATATTTTTATGTTAAATCAACTCTAACAATTCATGTTAACATAAAAAGTATATTTTTATGTTTAATCAACTCTTAACATTTCATGTGAACATAAAAAGTATATTTTTTTATGTTTAATCAGCTCTTAACATTTCATGTTAACATAAAAAGTATATTTTTATGTTAAATCAACTCTTAACATTTCATGTTAACATAAAAAGTATATTTTTATGTTAACTCAACTCTAACAATTCAACTCTTAACATTTCATGTCAACATAAAAAGTATATTTTTATGTTAAATCAACTTTTAACATTTCATGTTAACATAAAAAGTATATTTTTATGTTTAATCAACTATAACAATTCATGTTAACATAAAAAGTATATTTTTATGTTAAATCAACTCTTAACATATCATGTTATCATAAGAAGTATATTTTTATGTTAAATCAACTCTTAACATTTCATGTTAACATAAAAAGTATATTTTTATGTTAAATCAACTCTTAACATTTCATATGCCGCATATTTGTGTTTCATATCACAATCACGATCAAATTAAATATATATATATATATATATCTAAACCAGTAGCATGTTAAAACATAAATGAAACACAAATTTAATTTACAACATGATAGGTTCCATTTAATCAGTCACAATAATCTCCTAGGCATAGGTAATTTAAGATGAATATGAATCAGGTTTGATTATCTTACACTTAAGCACCGTTCTAGATTCAACTTATAACTTCTATTAAGAAATGTGTTTAAATCTAAGCAATAACTGAAATTACAAACAAAACAACAAATCTTGTATTCTGGGATCTGATTTCTGAAATTGAAAAGCTATCCTTTTGATGTAGACAAACGATTCTCTAATTTTGATTCGGTTATCTAGTTTAGAGAAGATGTTCTAGTTTTAGAGAAGACTCGAGGCTACGCTAGGTTGGCCATGGACAACATGACGGCTACTTTGAGCAAGGTTATGAGGTCTAGTGTTGAGGGTTGGGGTTGTTTATATAGAAGTTCAGATTAATTCTAGCCTTTAGGTGTTAGGTTTTTAATCCGTATTGTACACCTAGTGCTGAGTCAGCACCGTATTATATAAAATAGTCCAAGTTCAAAACGTTAAATGGAACATTATATTTTTTAATGCAATGCTTACCTTTTTCAAACGTTCAAAAGATATGGAGCATTAATGTTTACCCTTTTTAAGCATTCAATTTCTTTCTTACTTTACCGTTCTTTAATCCATCATGCCTCTTTTACCTCCTTATTACATTTGAAATTCAAATACAATCTTTTTTGGTTATTTTTCATAAAGCAATAAATGTCCCTCTATTTATAATGCATTAATAGTATTACTTTTTAAATGTTATGCACCCTATTAATTGTATGTACAAATTTTCTCTTTATACATTGCATGTATTTATTCATTCTGCACTCACACATTTTTAACTTTGTATCTTTTTTAACATAATTGCACATATGTACGTATATGCATCTATTCATTTTTAATTAATGCTTTCACCGCATGCATTATTGCATTAATATTCCCTATTTAACGCATGTACTAATACGCTAATCTTCTTACCTTTAATTTGTCGCATGCATTTCTTTACATTAACTCTTTTTGCACTTTTAAATTTTCTCCTTTAATTATTAAAAATTTGGGTTGTTACATTATTCTCTCCTTAAAGGATTTCGTTCCCGGAATCTCCAAGTTAAGAAGAATGTTACCATCCTACCAACCAGAACCATCTACTCATCGATTATCCACAAACATTCATTGTCCTTAATATTTTCTAATGCTTGTATGAAATATGCAATTGTGTGTGTATATATTCTTATACTAATGTGAAATCAGGCGGTCTACTGATTCAGTTGACCTCCTTAATACGAATTATGTCAATGCCATGAGTCCATCATGTATTCAATTATTCCTAATCGTACTTTATAGTTCCTTCATGAGTGCACAATCATTCATACGAATGCAACATCCATGTGACAACACATCAAGTTTTCAACCCATATACAAATACAAATACATATATGCATATGCAATATGAAAGTGACTGAGCCGATCTAATACCTAATGTGTGTGTATATGCATTCTCGAGCAACCACTTGCAACCATCAATTATAACATGTTTCAAATACATGTTTACATCATTGGTTTCTACTTAAGGATTAAGAATAGGACCAAGAGGATATACTTAAAAGATAAAGACTAGCATGCAAAACAAATCTTTACAGAAAAAGAGAGATCAAGAGTATACCCTCAAAACGGGTATGATGCGCGTATCTAGTCTTCTGTCTTCTAAGTCGCAGCTTCTTGAGCTTCATTCCATTGTGCTCTGACTGTCTTAACTTCACGATTGCGTAGCTTCTTCATTTCTGTTTCCAAAATATGAGTTAGAACTCATTTCACTGTCGCCTCTCGTTCCACCTCTTCTCCTTCTAGTATACTTGGCACTACAAATTCTGATGTGCCATGCTAACATTTCCTCAAAAGGTCTTCCAAAATCCCACTCACCCTTTCTGTCAGAGGATAATAAGCGGTGCTCCTTAGCCAAACTCTCTCATTCTCATCTTTGCCATCCTTGTGAAACTACTGCTACTATATTTGTAAGTTGGGCACTTCTTCGCCCTTTGACAGGTGTCATAGTCTCATCAAGCCTATGGAACCATGTCGCGATTAGGTTACCTCCTAGAAAGCCAGGAGCCCTGGAGACTCAGGAAAGAAGGAAACAAGGATTCAAACAGAGGATCAAAAGATAGTGCTTATGGCTTTCGGGAATATGCCTTTAAAACAGAACTTTTCTTTTGGAAATGCTTTTTTAAAACGATTTTGCAATTTTTTTTCAAATCTTTTATCTGATCCGGTAACCTTCATCTCTGATACCAAGTGAAACACCCCACCTCCGTTAAGGTCACTCACAAAGGGAATGCCTGAACTTTGGTGGAGCGTTTTAGGTAAAAGATGCAGATAAATTACAAGACAGACAAATAAAGCAGCGGAAAATAAATAAAACCTTACTTTATTGATAAAACAACAGCTTGGTAAAACAGCTTGTACAAAGATTGTTTTCCAACACCAAAACACCAATACCCATTACAACAAAGCATCTGTCTTGTTTAACAAAATAAAGAAGCATAAACTGACAATTATATTCCCCAATAAAGCATGAGCAAGCCACAGCAGTGGAAAAGAGAGTTCAAAGCAATATACCAACTAATCTTCAAGTTTGGAAAGAGAAACGGTCAAAACTAAGCTGAGCTATTCCCTCCCTGACTACCTGGGGGAAGGGGGGAATGGAAGAAATTAGGCGAAAACAAACTAGGTCAGACATAAGTCTGGTAAGTCCAGTGATTACTAGCATTTAAACACGAAAAGGATCATGACATGAAAAAACTGAACATAGAATAATACCATAATAACGAGATAACATAAGATTAGCATAAGAGCAAGATAAACTGAATGTGCTTCGATTCTTTCTTTGACTTCCTACTTTCTCTGCACCACCCAACCAGCATCCTAACTAGTGTCTTTTATAAAATGTTTCGTATTCCTTACTAGTGTCCCAACTAGTATCCTATATTATATATAAGGTGATCCCAACTCCGCAATTGTGGTAGCCTTTAGGTGTACATCTAGTATGAGGATTTTACCTCAATAAGCCTAATTGTCGTGGACATGTTAGATGTACCCTTATTACCCGATCGATCGGGTCCCTACTTGTATTAATTTTCCTTGTGTCTGTGCCAATCGGCCTTCTCTTGCATGTAGATACCTTGTGGTGGTCCCACCATAAGGTATATCAATCCTTATGATTGCAACCCGACACGATTCGAGATGCACATAACTACTGGTACCCAGTGCCTGCTTTTTCCCACATCGAAGTACGTGCACGCCCGTAATCCGTCGGAACCTACACCGACGTACCCCCTGCCGTTATTTTGACTGCTTATAATCAGTCCAGTAATCGTGCCCCACCCTGCCTAGTTCAGGGTACCATGATACTTCTATGTGGGTTACTGTCGAAATGGGTCCCCGTTACTAGGGTTTCCTACTGGTTAAGTTTGTGGGCCTATATATACAAATATTACCCACCTACACAAGATGTACTTAACCCTCCCACTGATTCAAACATGTTTATTTAACGGTTAAGTTTTTGGGCCTATATATATATATACACTAATATTACCCACCTACACGTGATGTACTTAACCCTCTCACTGATCAAGTCAATATATTTTATTGGTTAAGCTTGCCTTAACCCTGTCCACTTTGTTCATGTAATATTGGTAAAGTGCTGTCCATTCATGTTAACTTAACCCACCCATACATCATGTTGTATTGGTTAAGTGTTTCCTATTAACTTAACCATGTTCATTCATCATGTTATATTGGTTAAGTGTTTCTTATTAACTTAACCTCATTCGTTCATCATGCTATATTGGTTAAGTGTTTCTTATTAAGTTAACCCCACTCGTTCATCATGTTATATTGGTTAAGTGTTTCTTATTAACTTAACCCTACTCATTCATCATGCCATATTGGTTAAGTTCCATTAATCTTGTCGAGTTAACTTAACCACCCACTTGTCTTGTTACATTGGTTAAGTGTTGCCCTCTTGTGTTAACTTAACCCTACCACTTATCATGTTATATTAGTTAAGTGTTTCTCTCTTATGTTAACTTAACCCTACCATTTTTAGCATATCTTCTTCATTTGCATTAGTTGATTTATTAATGCACCTACCTCTCACATTAAATATGTGTTGTTGTGGTTAATGGATGTGTTGGGCTGTTCCGGGCAGTTTTACACCACAACTCAAACTAATCTCGGGTTTTTCTTGGGCATGATGCACTAACCTCTCACATTAGATCGGTGTTGTTGCGGTTACTGGATGTCCCGGACAGTTCCGGGCAGTTTTACACCACAACTCAATCTAACCTCGGGTTAGGCACGTTCATCTTTTCTTTAATTTACACATTTGTCATTTATGTCAAGTGTATGTGTAAATTATCCACAAGTGTTGCCATGTCACATTTACTATTTAAATTATGTTCATAATTAATGGTATGCAAATTATACCTTTTTCATGCTACTAATCATTTAAATGATTATGAGCCAATCTATGCAAATAGCATGTAATTTAATATTTTTATGTTTAATCAATTCTAACATTTCATGTTAACATAAAAACTATATTTTTATGTTAAATCAACTCTAACAATTCATGTTAACATAAAAAGTATATTTTTATGTCTAATCAACTCTTAACATTTCATGTTAACATAAAAATATTTTTTTTATATTTAATCAACTCTTAACATTTCATGTTAACATAAAAAGTATATTTTTATGTTAAATCAACTCTTAACATTTCATGTTAAAATAAAAGGTATATTTTTATGTTAAAACAACTCTAACAATTCATTTTAACATAAAAAGTATATTTTTATGTTAAATCAACACTTAACATTTCATGTTAACATAAAAAGTATATTTGTTATGCTAAATCAACTATTAACATTACATGTTAACATAAAAAGTATATTTTTATGTTTAATCAACTCTAACAATTCATGTGTGACAGCCCGTCACTTCTTCGTGAAGGAAAGAGCGGATTGCTTTGAGAATAGCACACATCGGAATGCAAATAGAAGAACATTTCATTGCATATTACAACAATTCCATCAGAATACAAGAATATCACATATTATGAATCAATATTACACATTTGATAAATATCACAGATTTAAATTACATTTAAATGCATAGCAGCGGAAAAATAATACAACACATAACCGAAAGAAATACACGGATACAGAGCTTTCCGAGTATCTTTCCAGCTGTAAACCAGGATCCTATGAATATAAATCTGCAAAACCAAAACTACTAGCTGCCCGTGTCGAAAATAAGGGCACCCAGAGTTTAGGTTAAAACAATAAACTCCAGGTCAGTCATGTGACTAGTGTGAAAACGAAAACAGTTATTAATCTTTATTTTTAAAGTTAAGTAAATCAAGGGACCACACCGTATAACACGGAATGGGTTTCCTCCCAAGAATACCAGTGCATAAAACAAACAGCGCAATGCAAAATAAAGAAAAATGAAGCTATTATAAGACCTAGGTCCCATCATACAATGCAACGCAAGCCGGAGGATAGAGTTTTACCTTATAATAGCCAAAGAATGCTTGATACGCTAAATTTCACCTTTTATTATTACTATAAGTGAAGAAATCAACATCAATCATAATGTATAAATCATAGACAGCATAAGTGCCCCATACCACTATGTCGCCATACTAGACTCTACAAATATAACCGAAATGTCAAGTATTGAAAATTGGATTTCCGTCATGAGTCAAGGCAACGGGAAAGCTCCTCTCCGTTCGAGACACTCTAGCAAATGTCTCAGGACCACACACAGCGATCCTTGGAACCTCCAAGGCCGGTCCTCTCTTACTTTTGAGGATTAGTATTCCTAAACACATGTTTCCCGGTCCTATAGGACCTATATCCGAGGCGCCTCACATCCAACAACCACACAGGTAAAAATAATATATATGTCAGGGCAGGTAGGTCACTAACATCACCTATAGCTAGAAAGAAACGTTGTGCACTCCTTGGGTCCTTATCCCGTTTTTGACTCATACCGAGGTGTGAGGCTCGCGAAATTAACGCCATACACAATGCTATGACACATAGGTCGTGCTTTGATCATCAACCACAATACTTTGCTTTTCAACAGAAGCCTTGATCATCTGCCACTTAGGCATGCCACATAGGCAATTCATGCCATACGATTGATATATATCGATATATAACCTCTAAGCTCGTACGTCTCAGAGAAGGGCGTTAAGCAAGAGAATAAATTCTCCGCAGCCAAATAGATATATATTTAATAGAAATCAATCACATAGAATAAAATCCAATGTCAGACACAGAGTCCATTTACAAGTTCGTACACGGTCTGAACGAAACCGGAGGAACCATATTTCTCGCATATCCATCGATCTCCAAGTACGTCTGGACGATCACCAACTGATTCCGTCCTCTTGGGTGTACAGCCCAATCAGGATCATCAGTAATCATCCAAACGATGTGAAGACCTCCGGCCTTCAACCACCGTCTTCATCTTCGACTTATCGTCGAACCGGTTATTCAGAATTGGTATAAACCCGAGCTTTCCGAATAAACCGCGTATATAATAAACAAGTGTTAAACAAACGCAACATACGCCTCATTCCAATTCAGAATATTCTTTATTCAAAAATTCACATTCTTAGGGAAAGGTTACCATTGATTTTATCAAAGATAAATCCTTCTAAATTTATTATTTAATCTACCTTTGGATATCATTTCAAACCATGTTAAGGTTTTCCAAACTAGTCGGGATTAGCGAACCACACTGAAGTAATCATTTATTTTATTTCCCAATCCCAACATATTCATCCCATGGAGCAAAACTGGTAATACTCCATATCTAACACCACTGTGTTATCGGTAAATATTAATTACCATTTCACGTTCAAATCTAATTAAAGATTTAACTATCGCTTTGGAGCAAAACTGGTGATACTCCATCCTCGATCACTTTAATCTAATTAAAGATTCATTAAAACTCCACTTAGTTTTAATCTTCCCAAAAATCAATATCCTATCTTTAACTGGGTCAAAGAACCAATGTCATCTAAAACACGGTTCACGATAAACCCAAAATCACTTTCGATTGTTAATCAGGTTAAAGAACAGATGTTATTCAAAACACCGCTCACAATATACCCAAAACCAATTTAAATTCAATTCCAATTAAATAGTAATTAACTGGACAATTTCACTAAATCTTAATTAAAAGATTTATTCTTTTCTAAACTGGGTTCAAGAACAGTGTTATTTAAGACACCATTCACGACGAACCCAAAATCCCATTTGATATTAAATACAAGGCTCTGAATAGAAAATATAACGGCTTATATTCAATATCAAATTCTGAAACCAACAAATATCGTATTGGAAATAATGATATAAATATATCTTTCAAATTTCCACAACCATATCTGTATAATCACGAAATCCAACATCGAAATATTCCGAAGATAATTTCGATTCAAATCCATGGCAATTCGTATATCGGAAATTCTGATTATTTCAAAACCACTTCACATCCAATTTATTTACTCAAAAATATTGGATTATAGTTCTAGTTCAAAACTAGTTCATTTCGATAAAAATATATTTTTATCCTTACAAATGTGGAATTTTACATCCCAGTTCTTTCCAATTTATATACTATGATTTTACACAAGTTATTAATATTTTTAATAATTTTATCAAGGCCCGTATAATCGGTTTTCAATAATGGCCACCGAACTGCACTTACAACGACCTTTTCCATTTTTGAGTTGGACATAATTCCAAATCCAACCGTTAGATTTGAAATTTCTAATATTCATTGGAAAGCTCTTTTCGATACGAACCCAACAGTTCCAGTTTCAGGAGAATCTGACGGTCGGATCTCCCGTAACGTAAATTCGAAGTCAATGGTCGAAATTCGCGAAATGTCGCAGCGCGACGCGTTCTATTCAGGCCATTAATATATATATATATACTATATATATTTCGTCGACTTCCTTTCAAAACGTATTTTATAAATCGTTTTAAATTCGTTTTCAAAGAAATTTCAACTTCATATTCAATTTTAAATCAAAATTGAATACTTCATATCGTTAATATATAAATGATAATATTTTTAAAACGTTATATTTTAAAATCACTTTCTTTTCTATATTCACTATAAAAATGAATAGAATCGATATAAATATCGTTCGCGTCAAAATGGCGCATTTCTAATCAACACGTCTTTATATATTTCAATAACTTCGTTATTCTATTCAACAAATGAATATTTTCTTCAACACATGAATATATATTTCTTTCAACACATGAATATTCTCAACAAATGAGTATCGTCAACACATGACTATTTTTGTTATTTAACATATTTTATAAAATTATGATTTCTATCGTTTAATTCTTAATCATACTCCAACCGTAAATTAGTAAGAGAACGATTCCCTAAGTATTAACCCCGAAGGCCGAAACCAACATCAGATCAATACCCAGAAAACCACTCATCTTATCTAGTTTCTAGTTAGTTTCTAATTTTATATATGATAAAGATGTAAATTTTATTGTTAAAATATTTCGTTCAACACAAGATAAGTTTCAACACATGAATCTTTATTTTATAATATTCTTTATTTTCCAAATTGGAATGAGGCCCAATCAATTACCAAATAATGTAAATTATATGGATTCCGTACAACACATGTACATAATAGCAATGATAAATAATCAACCATCATCCAAAGTGCACCACATAACTGCATAAGCATTAAATATAAATAATTAATGCTTACACGGTCTGTCGATCAATCGATTGACATACAACTAAATAATTGGGATTAGTGTACACCAAATATCATCCCAACACCCGTGTGGGGTTTCAAATCAACAAACACTGAATATTATTTGTGCAGTTGGGCGATGTGTAAAATTTATCGTCCCAATCAATATCCTTCAAATGGGTGTACATAAACAAATCGTTCGATTTGTAAATGAATATTTATTTATTCACATTCACGTTAAATTTATATTTTTAACGACAAATAATTTATTTCAACACATGAATATATTTTCATTCATTCCACATCACAATCAATTTTCACAACACAACAAAATCAAACAAGTCGTCCATGGTCTATGGACAACGGGTGTCGGGTGCTGCTAAGCACCGTCTGCATCCTAGTATATATTTTTAACTAGAAAACAAGAATTAAAGTGAGAATTTCTCACCAAGAAGCTAAACGAAACGCCACGACTCTTCATATGTAGAAAATCTTCGCCGTGCTCGCCTTTTGTCACTTTCGTTGTCCGTATCCACTACATATATAAAAATCGCATCTTTATATTGTTGCTATGTATATAAAAATCACATTTTTATAACTACGATATATGGATATAAATTACATTGTTATACTGCTACTATATAGATAAAAATTCTATTTTAATACCACTACTATATAGATAAAAATTCTATTTTTATACCGCTACTATATAGATAAAAATTCTATTTCTATAACGGTTCATATTTTCTATCTCTTCATATATAAGAAAGTTCATTTTTTTCTAATCAACAATCGAATCTTTCTATTTTAAAAATATAATCTTTTCGCTGTAAAAATCAAAACTTTATACGTATAAAAATCCTAGCTTCATATGAATAAAAATATTAACTTGCTATGAATAAAAATATAAACTTTCTAACATAAAAATCATTTCTTTCTTTTATAAATTAAAAATCACTTCTTTTCTAAATTAAAAATCACTTCTTTTCTACCATAAACATATAAATAAAACTGAAAAATAAATTAAATGTAAATAAAATAAAATAAACTCACTTTCTTGCAAAAATCTTATCTTTGCCAAAGGGGAGGTTAGCTGCACCTTGGGATGGAGGGAAGCGACGTCACGCGGCAGGCGGGCGGTGGATCGTGGACTAGTGGCGGCGGAGCAGCGTTTCAATGGTGGGTTAGGCTTAGGTCATGGCCAAATCAGAGGAGGAGGGGGGAAAGAAGCGAGTGGGAGGAGGAGGAGGCGCGGCCACCTGAGGCACGGAGGAGGTGGATGCGGCGCGCGAGGTCAGATCGTGGGGGAGGGGGGCGACGAGGAGCAACGAGTTCATGGGTGCAGTTTCTTCTTTTGTTTTTTGTTTTTTTGACTTCATTGACTTCTGAAAGGAGAGAGGGAAGGAACGAGTTTATATATTAATATGTATATTTAATTAATTTAATTTTCTCAAAAGTAAACTTTTATTTTGAACTCGAAATCGAACCCACCGACTATCGTCCCTAGCTAATTACCCCCATTCCGAACACAATGGGATATGTATCGTAAGCCAATTTGGTTATTTCAATCGGTTTCCGTCAAAATCAAAATATAATTCTATATATTGAATCTGAGCGCACGTCGGGGCCACATACGAACTCTAAAAATTCCCGAAAAATATTTTCTAGCTTCGTATTGACGCTACGGTTCTAACAAAACTAATTTCATCAAATTCTGAGACCGTTTAAAAAATGACCATTTTCTGGTCGATCGAAATTGACTAACACTGTCAAAACACGTTTTACCTCGCTACGCTCACATATTGATTCGAAAAATTATGAATTTTGGAATCTAGCAATAATTCGTCACCCGAGATCCAACAAAAGTGGTTTCATCAAAAACAGAGGCCATTTGCGAAATTTCCATTTTTAAGGGCCAGAATTCCATAGCGACTATTCTCAATTTTCAACTGGGCATCACTTTTTATCCCCGCTATGAAATTTTGACTTTTCGGATTCGTTGGAAAGATATTATAAAATAGATTCAAATATTTTGGTTTCGCTAAAATCCGGTTTATTTTGAATCCTATACATTCATTTGAAATTTGAAATCGAATTTTCAAACTACCGTGCCATTTTTAATTCCTTTTATATTGAAAATAAAATATTTATATTCTAACGACGATCTACATAAATATATACATTCTAATTGTATTCAAAATAAATTTCTCGTCATTATTATTTAAAATAAATCATTTTAAATATTAAAAATTCATCAAAATTGCCAAAATAAAAAATTTTAATTGGCTCGGATTTTTGGGTTATTACAATCTCCCCCACTTAAAAATTTTTGTCCCCGTAAAGGAACGAAGCTGATAGTAGTTTTACATACAACTCAACTTTCATTATTTTCATTATGGCTTAAGTTCTTCAACTTTTCAGTTTCTAAGAACTTTTCAAATTTTTCAAAAATTTGGCTAACACCCTAAATTTTTGAAAAATTTCTCCATAACCTCCTTTGCACCAGGAGCTTCGGGATATTTCAAATAACCTCCCATGGCCCTCACCAATCCAAAAGAAAAAGAAAAAGCCAAGCGGCTAACCAATCGGCTCATAAAATCATCAAAAACCCAACAAATACAATAAACATGTACCTATTTGTCGGGCAAACAATTTTATTCCTCTTCTCTAGCCTCCTTGCTATGACCTGTTCAATAGATATACATGTATAAACATGCAATTGTAATCATTTTTCAATACAGTTCAATATTCGGTTCAATTTGGCCTAAATGTTTCAAAATTCCAAACCAATATCAAACAACACAACCATCAATCAATTAGTGGATTATCGTTTCAAATTCATAATTTTGATATATATATACAGAAATTCATATTTTTGATGCCAAATCACAACAATAAGCTCTATCTAAGTTTTGGTTCTCACACCAGTCTAATGTAAATATATAGAAATCCCACTTTTCGAAACTCGAACACAAATGCTGATGATGTCTAGACTATCATCAGGATCATCTTCGGGCGACTAGAGTATGATTCTATATCTATCCAATATATTAAAACTTCGAATATACGTTCATGATGCGTATATGCAAAATCTTCATATACTCGATTGTCCAAATTCAATACAAATAAAATATTCAAATACGTATACTTGAGTTTAATTTTCAAAACAAAATTCGTTTCGTTTTTATTTTAAAAATACACTCTTCCGGCTCATTCTAGGATACTACTGATCCCATCGCTAACGAGCCATTCCCATTGGATATTACTAATCCAATCTCTGATGAACTCTTTCGTTTGGTTCTAATGTGTCTTGTTCTCGAGCTCTGTAAACCAGAGCTCTGATACCACTGTGACAGCCCGTCACTTACCCGTGAAGGAAAGAGCGGATTGCTTTGAGAAAAACACACATCGGAACGCAAACAGAAGAACATTACATTGCTTATTACAACAATTCCATCAGAATACAAGAATATCACAAAGTATGAATCAATATTACACATTTGATAAATATCAAAGATTTAAATTACATTTAAATACATAGCAGTGGAAAAATAGTACAACACACAACTGAAAGAAATACACGGATACAGAGCTTTCCGAGTATCATTCCAGCTGTAAACCAGGATCCTGTGAATATAAATCTGCAAAACCATAACTACTAGCTGCTCGTGTCGAAAATAAGGGCACCCAGAGTTCAAGTTAAAACAATAAACTCTAGGTCAGTCATGTGACTGGTGTGAGAACTAAATCGGTTATTAATCTTTATTTTTAAAGTTAGGTAAATCAAGGGACCACGCCATATAACACGGAATGGGTTTCCTCCCAAGAATACCAGTGCATAAAACAAATAGCGCAATGCTAAATAAAGAAAAATGAAGCTATTATAAGACCCAGGTCCCATCACACAATGCAACGCAAGCCAGAGGATATGGTTTTACCTTATAATAGCCAAAGAATGCTTGATAAGCTAAATTTCAGCTTTTATTAGTACTATAAATGAAGAAAACAACTTCAATCATAATGTATAAATCATGGACGGCATAAGTGCCACATACCACTATGTCGCCATACTAGACTCTACAAATAAAACCGAAATGTCACATATTGGAAATTGGATTTCCGTTATGAGTCGAGGCAAGGGGCAAGCTCCTCTCCGTTCGAGACACTCTAGCAAATGTCTCAGGACCACACACAGTGATCCTTGGAACCTCCAAGGCCGGTCCTCTCTTACTTTTGAGGATTAGTATTCTTGAACACACGTTTCCCGGTCCTATAGGACCTATATCCGAGGCGCCTCGCATCTAATAACCACATAGGTAAAAATAATATATATGTCAGGGCAGGTAGGTCACTGACATCACCTATAGCTAGAAAGAAACGTTGTGCACTTCTTGGGTCCTTATCCCGTTTTTGACTCATACCGAGGTGTGAGGCTCGCGAATTAACGCCATACACAAAGCTATGACACATAGGTCGTGCTTTGATCATCAACCACAAGACTTTGCTTTTCAACAGAAGCCTTGATCATCTGCCACTTAGGCAAGCCACACAGGAAATTCATGCCATGCAATTGCTATCTATCGATATATAACCTCTAAGCTCGTACGTCTCAGAGAAGGGCGTTAAGCAAGAGAATAAATTCTCCGCCGCCAAACAGATATATATATATATATATAATAGAAATCAATCACACAGAATAAAATCCAATGTCAGACACACAGTCCATTTGCAAGTTCGATCTAGGTCTGAACGGAACCGGAGGAACCTTATTCCTCGCATATCCATTGATCTCCAAGTACGTCTGGACGATCACCAACTGATTCCCTCCTCTTGGGTGTACAACCCAATCAAGATCATCAGTAACCATCCAAACGATATGAAGACCTCCGGTCTTCAACCACCGTCTTCATCTTCGACTTATCGTCGAATCGGTTATTCTGAATGGGTATAAACCCGGCCTTTCCGAATAACCCACGTATATAACAAACAAGTGTTACACAAACGCAACATACGCCTCATTCCAATTCAGGATATTTTTTATTCAAAAATTCACATTCTTGAGGAAAGGTTCCCATTGATTTTATCAAAGATAAATCCTTCTAAATTTATTCTTTAATCTTCCTTTGGATATCATTTCAAAACATGTTAAGGTTTTCCAAACTAGTCGGGATTAGATAACCACACCGAAGTAATCATTTATTTTATTTCCCTATCCCAGTCTATTCAACCCATGAAGCAAAACTGGTAATACTCCATATCTAACACCACGGTGTTATCGGTAAATATTAATTACCATTTCACGTTCAAATCTAATTAAAGATTTAACTATCGCTTTGGAGCAAAACTGGTGAAACTCCATCCTCGATCACTTTAATCTAATAAAAGATTCATTAAAACTCCACTTAGTTTTAATCTTCCCAAAAATCAATATCCTGTCTTCAACTGGGTTAAAGAACCAATGCAATCTAAAACACGGTTCACGATAAACCCAAATCACTTTCCATTGTTAAACGGGTTAAAGAACAGGTGTTATTCAAAACACTGCTCACAATAAACCCAAAAACCAATTTAAATTCAATTCCAATTAAATACTAATTAACTGGACAATTTCACTAAATCTTAATTAAAAGATTTATTCTTTTCTAAACAGGGTTCAAGAACAATGTTATTTAAGAAACCATTCACGACGAACCCAAAATCCCATTTGATATTAAATACAAGGCTCTGAATAGAAAATATATCGGCTTATATTCAATATCAAATTCTGAAACCAACAAATATCGTATTGGAAATAACGATATAAATATATCTTTCAAACTTCCACAACTATATATGTATAATCATGAAATCCAACATCGAAATATTCCGAATAAAATTTCGATTCAAATCCATTCCAATTCGTATATCGCAAATTCTGATTATTTCAAAACCACTTCGCATCCAATTTATTTATTCAAAAACATTGGATTATAATTCTAGTTCAAAACTAGTTCATTTCGATAAAATATATTTTTATCCTTACAAATGTGGAATTTGTCATCCCAGTTCTTTCCAATTCATATATTATTATTTTACACAAATTATTAATATTTTTAATAATTTTATCAAGGCCCGTACAGTCGGTTTTCAATAACGGCCACCGAACTGCACTTACAACGACCTTTTCCAAATTTGATTTGGACAGAATACCAAATCCAACCGTTAGATTTCAAATTTCTAATATTCATTGGAAAGCTCTTTTCGATACGAACCCAACGGTTCCGGTTTCAGGAGAATTCGACGGTCGGATCTCCCGTAACGTCGATTCGAAGTCAATGGTCGAAATTCGCGAACTACCGCAGCACGTTCTATTCAGGCCATAAATATATATGTAATATATATTATATATATTTCGTCGATTTCCTTTCAAAACGTATTTTATAAATCGTTTTAAATTCGTTTTCAAAACGATTTCAACTTCATATTCAATTTTAAATCAAAATTGAATATTTCATATCATTAATATATGAATGATAATATTTTCAAAACTTTATATAGTGTAATCACATTCTTTTCAATATTCATTATAAAAATGAATAGAATCGAAATAAATATCGTTCGCATCAAAATGGAGCATCTCTAATCAACACGGCTTTATATATTTCAATAGCTTCGTTATTCTATTCAACAAATGAATATTTTCTTCAACACTTGAATATATATTTCTTTCAACACATGAATATTCTCAACACATGAGTATCGTCAACACATGACTATTTTTGTTATTTAATATATTTTATAAAATTATGATTTCTTTCGTTAAATTCTTAATCAAACTCCAACCGTAAATTAGTAAGAGAACGATTCCCTAAGCATTAACCCTGAAGGCCGAAACCAACATCAGATCAATATCCAGGAAACCACTCATCTTATCTAGTTTCCAGCTTGTTTCTAATTTTATATATGATAAAGATGTAAATTTTATTGTTAAAATATTTCGTTCAACACATGATAAGTTTCAACACATGACTCTTTATTTTATAATATTCTTTATTTTCCAAATTGGAATGAGGCCCAATCAATTACTATATAATGTTAATTATATGGATTCCATACAACACATGTATATAATGGCAATGATAAATAATCAACCATCATCCAAAGTGTACCACACAACTGCATAAGCATTAAACATAAATAATTAACACTTACACAGTCTGTCGACCAATCGATCGACATACAGCTAAATAATTGGGCTCAGTGTATGCCAAATATTGTCCCAACACCCGTATGGGGTTTCAAATCAACAAACCCTGAATATTATTTGTGCAGTTGGGCGATGTGTAAAATTTATCGTCCCAATCGATATCCTTCAAATGGGTGTACATAAACAAATCGTTCAATTTGTAAATGAATATTTATTTATTCTCATTCACGTTAAATTTATATTTTTAACGATAAATAATTTATCTCAACACCTGAATATATTTTCGTTCATTCCACATCACAATCAATTTTCATAACACAACAAAATCAAATAAGTCGTCCATGGTCTATGGACAACGAGTGTCGGGTGCTGCTAAGCACCGTTTGCATCCTAGTATATATTTTTAACTAGAAGACAAGAATTAAAGTGAGAAGTTATCACCGAGAAGCTAAACGAAACGCCGCGACTCTTCATATGTAGAAAATCTTCGCCGTGCTCGCCTTTTGTCACTTTCGTCATCCGTATCCACTACATATATAAAAATCGCATCTTTATATTGTTTCTATGTATATAAAAATCACATTTTTATAACTAAGCTATATGGATATAAATCAATTTTTTATACTGCTACTATAAAGATAAAAATTCTATTTTTATACCGCTACTATATAGATAAAAATTCTATTTTTATACCGCTACTATATAGATAAAAATTCTATTTCTATAACGGCTCATATTTTTCTATCTCTTCATATATCAGAAAGTTCATTTTTTTCTAATCAAAAATCGAATCTTTCTATTTTAAAAATATAATCTTTTCGCTATAAAAATCAAAACTTTATACGTATAAAAATATAAGCTTTATATGAATAAAATTATAAACTTGCTATGAATAAAAATAAAAACTTTCTAATATAAAAATCATTTCTTTCTTTTATAAATTAAAAATCACTTCTTTTCTAAATTAAAAATCACTTCTTTTCAACCACAAATATGTAATAAAACTGAAAAATAAATTAAATGTAAATAAAATAAAATAAACTCACTTTCTTGCAAAAATCGTATCTTTGCTATAGGGTAGGTTTGCTGCGCCTTGGGATGGAGGGGTGCGGCGTCACTCGGCAGGCGGGCGGTGGATCGTGGACTGGTGGCGGCGGAGCAGCGTTTCAGTGGTGGGTTAGGGCTTAGGTCACGGCCAAATCAGAAGAGGAGGGGGAAAATAAGCAAGTGGGAGTAGGAGGAGGGGGAGGTGCGGCCACCTGAGGCACGGAGGAGGAGGATGCGGCGCGCGAGGTCAGATCGGGGTGGGGGGGTGGGGTGGGGTGGGGGACGAGGAGCAACGGGTTCATGAGTGTGGTTTCTTCTTTTGTTTTTTTGACTTCGTTGACTTCTGAAAGGCGAGAGGGAAGGAAAGAGTTTATATATTAATATATATATTTAATTAATTTAATTTTCTCAAAAGTAAACTTTTATTTTGAACTCGAA
Organism: Allium sativum; assembly: GCA_030737875.1. Taxonomy (NCBI): domain Eukaryota; kingdom Viridiplantae; phylum Streptophyta; class Magnoliopsida; order Asparagales; family Amaryllidaceae; genus Allium; species Allium sativum. The sequence continues at coordinate 814,274,846 of CM060919.1, read as the reverse complement.
ATCGAACCCACCGACTGTTGTCCCTAGCTAATTACCCTCATTCCGAACACAATACGATATGTATCGTAAGCCAGTTTGGTTGTTTTGATCGATTTCTGTCAAAATCAAAATATAATTCTATATATTGAATTTGAGCGCACATTCCAGTTCATCGGGGCCACATACGGACTCTAAAAATTCCTGAAAAATATTTTCCAGCTTCGTATTGACGATACGGTTCTAACAAAACTAATTTCGTCAAATTCTGAGACCGTTTGAAAAATGGTCATTATCTGGTTGATCGAAATTGACTGAAATTGTCAAAACATGTTTTACCTCGCCACGCTCACATATTGATTCGATAAACTATGAATTTTGGAATCTAGCAATAATTCGACACCCTGGATCCAACAAAAGTAGTTTCATCAAAAACAGAGGCCATTTGCAAAATTTCCATTTTAAGGGCCAGAATTCCATAGTGACTATTCTGAATTTTCAACTAGGCATAACTTTTTATCCCTGCTATGAAATTTCGATTTTTTGGATTCGTTGGAAAGATATTATCAAATAGATTCAAATATTTTTGGTTTCGCTAAAATCCGGTTTATTTTGAATCCTGTACATTCATTTGAAATTTGAAATCGAATTTTCAAACTACCACGCCATTTTTAATTCCTTTTATATTAAAAATAAAATATTTATATTCTAATGACGATCTATATAAAAATATACATTCTAATTCTATTCAAAATAAATTTCTCGTCGTTATTATTTGAAGTAAATCATTTTAAATATTCAAAATTGCCCAAATAATTTTTTTAAATTGGCTTGTATTTCCGGGTTATTACATCATGTTAACATAAAAAGTATATTTTTATGTTAAATCAACTCTTAACATTTCATGTTAACATAAAAAGTATATTTTTATGTTAAATCAACTCTTAACATTTCATGTTAACATAAAAAGTATATTTTTATGCTTAATCAACTCTTAAAATTTCATACACCGCATATTTGTGTTTCATATCACAATCACGATCAATATAAATATATGGATATACTGATATATATAAACCGGTCGCATGTTAAAACATAAAAGAACCACAAATTTAATTTACAAAAAGATAGGTTCCATTTAATCAGTCACAATAATCTCATAGGCATAGGTAATTTAAGATGAACATGAATCAGGTTTGATTATCTTACACTTAAGCACGTTCTAGATTCAACTTATAACAAGTCATGATTTCTAGATTCAACTTATAACAAGTCATGATTTCTATTAAGCAATGTGTTTAAATCTAAGCAATAACTGAACTTACAAACAAAACAACAAATCTTGTATTCTGGGATCTGATTTCTGAAATTGAAAAGCTATCCTCTTGATGTAGACGAATGATTCTCTAATTTTGATTCGGTTATCTAGTTTAGAGAAGATGTTCTAGTTTTAGAGAAGACTGGAGGCTATGCTTGGTTGGCCATAGACAGCATGACGGCTACTTTGAGCAAGGTTATGAGGTCTAGGGTTGAGGGTTGGGGTTGTTTATATAGAAGTTTAGATTAATTCTAGCCTTTAGATATTAGGTTTTTAATCTGTAGCGTACACCTAGTGCTGAGTCAGCACCATATTATATAAAATGGTCCAGGTTCAAAACGTTAAATGGAACATTATATTTTCTAATGCAATGCTTTCCTTTTTCAAACGTTCAAAAGATATGGAGCATTAATGTTTACCCTTTTTAAACATTCAATTTCTTTCTTACTTTACCGTTCTTTAATCCATCATGCCTCTTTTACCTCCTTATTACATTTGAAATTCAAATGCAATCTTTTCTGGTTATTTTCATAAAGCAATAAATGTCCCTCTATTTATAATGCATTAATATTATTACTTTTTTAAATGTTATGCACCCTATTAATTGTATGTACAAATTTTCTCTTTATACATTGCATGTATTTATTCATTCTGTACTCACACATTTTTAAATTTGTGTCTTTTTTAACATAATTGCACATATGTACGTTGCATCTATTCATTTTTAATAAATACTTTCACCGTATGCATTATTGCATTAATTTTCCCTATTTAACGCATGTACTAATACGCTAATCTTCTTACCTTTAATTTTTCGTATGCATTTCTTTACATCAACTCTTTCTGCACTTTTTAATTTTCTTCTTTAATTAATTAACCCAGTAATTAGTTATTAAAAATTTGGGTTGTTACATAATGTATCATACAATCCACTAGGTATTTTTAAGCGATTTATTTTGTTCCAAAGTTTGGTATCTTGTCAATAATTCTCTAAATTTTCATTCAGTTTTAGTCAACATAAGTTGGTGAGAAAAACTTTCAAAGTCAGGGTTTCGTCGTGAAATCATCTTCTTCTGAGTTGCTGAAAACGCAGCAAATGCTCTATTTTGAGCTAACGTATCTTCCAATCTACTATTTATTTTTGAGTGATACTTTTTTGTTCCAAAGTTTGGTGTCTTGTCAATAATTCTGCAAATTTTCTTTCTGTTTGGTTAACATAAGGTGGTGAGAACAGCTCTCAAAATCAGGGTTTCGTCGTGAAATCATCTTCATCTGAGCTTCCGAAAACACAACAAATGCTCTACTTTGAGCTGCTGTATCTTACAATCTTCTTGGTATTTTTGAGTGATTCATTTGTTTTCAAAGTTTGGAATCTTGTCAATAATTTTGCAAATTTTCATTTTATTTTGATCACCATAAATCGGTGAGAACAGCCCTCAAAGTTAGGGTTTCATCGAGAAATAATCTTTTTCCGAGTTGCTCAAAACACGGCCAATGCTCTACTTTTAGCTTTATATCTTCCAATCCACTTGGTCTTTTTGAGTCATTCTTTTTTGTTTCAAAGTTTGGAATCTTCTCTATAATTCTACGAAGTATCATTGTGTTTCGATCATCAGAAGTTGGTGAGATAAGCCCTAGAAATTAGGATTTCGTCGTGAAATTGACCGGGAACAAAACGACGCCCAAGTCCAAATTTTGTGTTCTGGATCTCCTTCGTTATTAATCGGAATTCAGTGATTCTTTTTTTGTTTCAAAGTTTAGGATCTACCTATACGCGTGCAAATTTTTAGATTACTTGGAGATCGTTTAATCATCCGATGTTCACCTAAATGTTGCAACCTGAATTGATTTGGTGTGCATTTGCTTGTCTCGACACATGATATTTTTGTGATTTTGAGTGTGTTGTTATGACTTGGCTATTACTTCATTAACTAGAGTAACTAAGTTCACATCTTTATCAATCTAATCTCCCAATTTATGAGATAATTATGTTGATTTTTTTCAAGACTTTTGATGAGATTGGGTACACGTGGACGATTTTAAACTTTCTTTCCAATATTTTAGTTTTTAAATCTAAATGGCCTTAAAACAATAGTATATAAGGTTATTTTCATAAATGAATAAATTTCATAAAAGAAGTAATAAATTTTAAGAAATTGTTTTATAAACCGTTTTAGAAAAATCAAGTATTTTCCTATATAAAAGTCACACTTTTCTGCATAACTCAATATAGCATATTGGATGATAAATGGCATAGTACACTTCGTGATATAAGACACGGCAGTTTACGAAGTCAGTTAATTCTGGTGTAGTCAGACTGAAGTTGATGCCTTATTAATGATTATTTGGTATTTACTGTAGTTGCTAGTGCGAAGTTGACCAACGGCTAGTAAACTTATCAGTTGGAATATGTGGTATGGGACGCATTATTTCCACTTTTTAGATTACTTACAGCGAGTCGCTAATTCATTTTGAGGATGTTAAGCCAGTACTTGCTTTGAGGAAAAGCCGTGACTTGGGGATGTCATGTATATGTGTTCACTTGATCAGGATGATCAAGATACATCGGCTGGGGTAGTCGCAGTGAGAGGCGCCTAATATGAATACATAAAAGTACTTGCCTATTTCTTGGGATGATCAATACTATAGTTTGGGGTGGGCTACAGCTTATATGATGGCACATGCACATTTCTATAAGAGTTTTATTTCTATGGATTTTTCTCTCTTGAGATTCATGCTACGATTTTAACTTGATCGGGAAGATCATATATTCGTGAATAGCAATTAGATTTCTAATCCATGCATTCCTTGGGTAATTTCAATGTTTTGTAATGAGTATTCCTTTAATGATGTTTTATCTTTTGAGGGTTGCATATGATGATTTATATGATTTTGGTGTTGCAACCTCCTTGTTAAATTGGAGTGATGTTATACTTAGCGTAAGAGCCAGTAATAGGCATTCATATGTATTTCTTATATCATGTTAGGTGAACTTAAACTTATTATCTCTCATTTTTTTTCGCAACTCTTTAGGTTAAAGAGTAATTCATTTCAATGTTGACAAGGCTGACCCGTGTGTGTTAATGCTCGGGTCAGAATGAGCTTTTCAGGTACCGTTCGAGCTGTTGTTGACAAGTATTACTGGCTATGGAATCCTCTTCTCTGCTTTGGTTTTTGTAGTTAACCTTTTGAGTAGACTGTTGTACCAGATCTTCATATTTTGATGTTTTTCTTTATCTCTACGACTCGTTGTACTATATTGTGGTTGTATGCCCCGTTTTGATGACACTGTATGATTGTATATTATATGTATATGTATCTAATGCTGGGTGTTCTGTTCTGTGATGAGAGTTATGTTGATTATTCCTATTTGTTCTGAATTGTATTCTAGCCACCATAACGTTGCATTGAATAGGGATTAAGTGTATCGCGCCATGAGAAAAAAATGGATAACACATTTTATTGATATTCTTAATGTCTGTTTAACGCAAACTTATGGATAGTCACCCTTAACCATCCCTATTCTCTGCCCTAATAGACAACATTACCTAGTAATGCTCTTTATTAGAGTGGGTCTTAGGGTAGGGTGTTACATCCAGCCACCGCCATCCTAAAACTTATACCGTACCTCCATCCCAAGCTCCTAACACCAAGAAACCCTACCCGATTTACCTCAAAAACTCTTTTCTTGCCCCGTTTGTTTGTCTGTTGGCTTCGAAACTCCGCCACGTCAAAAATCTGCAAAATTTCATTTCAAAACTTCCCATTGATGTCAGGAGGCAGTTAAAATCTTCCGGAAGCATAAGGATACAATCCGTTTAAAGATTGACGAAGTGGAACCCATAGTGACAATCTATGAACCGATTAAGGGCTAGTTTAGTTTTAATTGGTGTTATAAATTGTATGAGTTATATATTATTCTCTAATACATGGTTTGGGATTAGTACAGTGTTTAATGATGTTTAACATGGTAAAAATCTGATTTTTAAGTGGTTTACAGGTAGTTGCTGGGGTATGTGGCACCTAAAATTAAAAGTATTCACTTGGAAATTGACTTGGACCTTAAATGGTTATTAATTGGGAAGATTGACTAGACGTTGGTTATTGGGTTTGGATATGACCACCATTGGGTAGTGAATGATATGATTGTGTTGAATGCATATGATTGTTGATGATTGATATTGTGGTTAATCGGTTAATTGATAAGCCCATATAGGAGTTAATGGTTTAAGACTTACATGGTACATAACACGATATGTGGGATGTTATATTGGTTGTTGATATGTAGTTAATAAAATTTTAAAGATTATAGTCGATTCAATTTTTTGTTAGAATAGGATGTGTCGCGCAGTAACCATTCGCGAAATGCGACCATTGACTTCAAACTAACATACATGGAGATGCGACCATCTGATCTTCCTAAAACGAAAAACATTAGGCCCTAAATGAAAAGAGTTTTCAAATGTATCTAAGAATGTTAATATCCAACGATTAGTTTGTGAGATAAGTCAAAATCAAATTTCTAAAAAAATACGAATTTTGCAGTTTAAGACTCGAAACAAGATTTTTAAACAAGAAGCTATTTTTAAATTATTAAAAATAGGGATAGATTACGATAAATCATAATAAATGGTTTTAAAGTGATTTGAATTGATAAAATGAATTTCGGGTAATATTTAGTCATTTTGACTAAATTATCTGATACAAGCCTGTTCGTAGCGCTTTTTATGATGTTGTTGATTGCTGATAGAGTTGATTCATTTAATTATGAACGTGAAACCAAATGAACGATTTTGAAAGATGATTTCATAAAATAATATAAAACTAAATGTTTGATTTCAAGTAGTAAAAATATATTTTAAATTACATCTTTTGAAGTGATAAATGGTTTATAATAGATGTATTATAAATGAAGTGGAGTTCGACGGCTTAAACCACAATGTTTAAATGATTTGGGAAGTAAAAGTTCTATGATTTGAAAGTACTTTTGGTTATTATTGTGAAATGATTTATCACTTCGGGATAGAAATGATTTGATATGTTACCTATGATTCGGTTAACCCGTGACCAAAATTCTGGGCAAATGGGTATGAGGCTTTCTAGTTATAAAGGGACATACATAGATTATTGACAGATGAGAAGGCTGAGACCTAGTGCCTTGTTATCGGAAAAAACCTCTCGACATGGTTGCATAAGTTTTAATATGCATATGTTTTAATGTGCTTAAAGCTTGAATTTTCTAGAAGTGAATTGTTTTGAAATCCCGAAAATAAGCATGATTTGATATAAAAGAAATATCTAATATTTCAAATGATTTTAAATGAAATGGGGATTCTAAGTCCGTAGAGATTATTTTCAAAAGAATTGTTTTTGAAAATAAAATAGATTCAATAAATATGATGGTGAAGCTAAAACTTGTTTGGTTTTGAGTTTATTAGATTTGATAAATCTAAAGTGTTGTTAAAACTATTTTGGATTGTGTTTGATGAATCGGTATTCATGTGGAGGGAACATATTCTGTGTTATACGGTGTGGTTCCATGAATTACCTAAGTTTAATATGAATTATAATGACTTGAGTTCTCATACCAGTCCCATGATTGACCAGTAGTTTGTTTTTCCTTGGCAAACTCGGGTGCCTATATTTTCCACATGGGCAGCTGGGTAGTTTGTTTTACAGATATTTTATAGAGCAGGATTCTGGATTGAAGCTTAAAACTGTGTCCATAGCATTTGATAGTTTTCTGTTGCATATATTTATGTTTTTTCTTTGTATTGTTTTGTAATTTTTTTATTTTTTGATATTGGTGATATACTCTGATATATTATGTGCACTGATGATGTTAATGAAGTGTTCTTTTGTTTCTGTCTGATGTGTTGTATGCCCAAAGTTATTGTCTCGGGGGTTTCTATTGTTTCGGGTCAGAACTGTGCAGTTTATAGTTGATTCAAAAGGAAGAAATTTTTGGTCCATTACAACTAGGCGCGACGAGTTCTATTTTGGCCAAATTATTTTTGAAAAGGTCGCTATAAATGCAGTTCGGTGACCGAAATTGGAAACCAATTGAAACAGCCTTATAATATTTTTTTTTAAAAATATGGAATAATCATTATAAGTCGTAATTAATGATTTTGAAATGATTTGAGCAAAAAATTGCGTGGCTTTGAATTATGAATTTATTTTTTGCTTTTGACCTGATTTACTCAACATAGTATATCAATATTTTGGGAATTTAGTTCAAGATTAAACTAAAAGTTTTCAGACTTAAATCCATTTGGGTTTGAATGGAAATAATCCTCGGATATTTCAGTATTGGATTCGGTAATTATTTGGATAATGTTTGAGGAATTCGGAAGATATAGATGTTGTTATTCCGTATACGATATTCGTTAATTTCATATTTTGATGTTGAATATAAGTCAATATGATTTCTATTTGGAGACTCATATCTGATATCAAATTGGATTTTTGGTTTGTCGTCAATGATGCCTCAAATAACATCTATTCTTTAACCCAGATAAAGACGTGATTTGTTTCCAAAGTAAGTTATCATTGAATAATGATTTTGAAGATTAAAAATATGTTAGAGTTTTGATAAATCTTTCAATAAAGATTTGATTGAATGTAATTAAGATTATAAGTATGTTAGAATTTTAATAAATCTTTCAACAAAGATTTGAAATGAAAGAAGGTAATTAAACATACCAAAACAAGAGGGGGTTTAGATATGGAGTACCACCAGTATTGCTCCATCGGATGAATAGGATAGGAATGGGATAATGATTTGAGAGATTACCTTTTTTTAAGGCTCGATAATCCCAATAAGGCTTATAAACCTTAATTTGAGTAAAACAATATTACGAATTGAAATGAGACTTATGATATGTTTATATATCACTTGATTTTAATGATGTGATAGTTATTAAAAAAACTAGTTTCAACCCATTCTGAATAACTAATACGACAATTGTCGAAGATATTGAAGATGGTGGTTGAAGACCAAAGATCTTCACATCGTTTGGATTATTGCTGATGCCTTGGGTAGCTCCCGTTATATGGTTAAAGTGGCGGTTGCGTACTTGGGATCTACCAGATATGCAAGGGCCTCTCTCCCTTAGTGATTGACTGGATATGCAAGGGCCTCTCTCCCTTAGGGGACGAGGAATAAGGTGTCTTCGGACTTAGAATAAACTTGTAAATGGATGTGTGTCTGACGTTGTATTCATAACATAACTGATTAGTTGCTATTGATGATATATTTGTGGTGGTGGAGAACTTATTCTCTTAGCTTAGCACCCTTCTTTGAGACGTATGAACTCAAAGGCTAATTTATTAATAGAAATTAATCATATTTGTGAATTGACAATGTGGCATGCTAAGTTGCTGATGGATCAAAGTTTTGTTAAAAAGCAGAGCTTGTGGATGATGATCAAATCATGACTGACACAGTGTAGCTTTGTGTTGAAACGTGACTTCGACAAGCCACACAACCCATGAATGGCCAAAAATAGGATGAAAACAGCAGAGAGGACTAATGTTTCCTTCTAGCAAAGGGTGATTCCATGGTATAGAGCCCGGACAATTACTTATGTGGATAATGAAATGAGGCGCCTCAGATGATGGCCAATCAACGACCAGGATGACAGTCAACACGACCGAGGAACGTTATGTTTAGGAAAGAGATTAATCAGCCGTGTACAGTGCTAGCCGGCTCTGCCGATCTAGGTTCATGTGCGCGTAAGTCCTGAACATCTTGCTAGAGATGGTTCCAAATCGGATAAGGAAGATTATTTGCCTTGATCATTGATGGAAATTCAACTTCCAATACGAATCTTGCGTTTTTGATTGCAAACCTGTATGGCGATGTTATAGGATGAGGTATTATGGCATCTAAGATTGGTACATCTATTTTTGAAATTCGTTTCCACACTATGCACTAGTGATAATAAAAAAGAAATTTCACGTATCAAGCATGTTTGGCTATTATAAAATAAAACTCTATCCTCCGGTTTGCGCTTGCATTGTGTGGTGGGACTCAGTCTTATAATAGCTCCATTTTTCAAAAAGCATTATGAGTTTTTATGGCTGGTATTCATACGGAAAAAACCCATTTCGTGTGATACAGCGTGGTCCCGTGAATTACCTAACTTTACAATAAAGTAAATAATTGGTTTGGTTCTCATACCAGTCTCATGACTGACCTGGAGTTTATTTTTTCCCACCTAAACTCTGGGTGCCTATATTTTCCACACGGGCAGCGAGTAGTTAAGGTTTTGCAGATACTTTTGAAGCAGGATCCTGGATTATGGCTGGAGTTATACTCTGGATTAGTTGGTTGTCTTCCGCTGTGTGTGTCTATGTTTCCGCTATGTATTGTAATTTATTACCCTGATATTTTTTCGCTGTGAATCGATTATATGTACTATGATATATTCCGTGCTCTGATGTAAAATAATTGTAATAACAATTAAATGTTTTTCGTTTGTGTTCTAATGTGTTGTATCCCATAATGGTTAGAGTATTTTTGTCTTTTGGATCGGACTTGTAATAGTTATGGTCGATTCAAAAGGAGGGGATTTTTGGGTTGTCACAAAAAGCATTTGCTAATATTCTTTAATACTCAAAACAGGAACAATCAAAACACAACTAGATCAAAGAAAACAGTAAAAACACAACTATTGTAAATGAAAATACTATGAAGCATGTAAAGAAACACTCAGAATAGAAAAAGATATGAAACAAATGCAGATTTTTTTCCTTTTTAAAGAAAATTAGCAATAAACTAAAGGCAAATGCAAGGATCGCAGTACCAAACCTGGAAAAAGAAAATGCAAATGATCAATATGAAAAGTTATTTTGAAATGATTGTAAAAAAATGCATAGAGTTGAGCAATGAAAACAAAAACTATGAAATTGATTTTTTTTGTTTTGAAGAAAATGAAAGTTCAAAATAAACTAAAAACACAAATCTAACAAAACCAAACTACCCTACAAAACCATAACACAAAACAACAATGAACACAAGTGGACAAACAAAACAAAAAATAAAACAAAACAAGCATACTACTTTTTTCTTTTTTCAAAAGAAGAACAACAAACAAGAAAATTAATTCAAAGAATAAAATCAATATTAAATTCTTCCCCCGGAAACAACGCCAAAAACTTGTTCGGTGATGGAAATTCTATCGAATTAGAAATCAGCAACGTGAATTACCATGATAATAACCGCAAGTGCACAGCGTACAATTGTTAGTAATGGTGAATACAGATTGATGCACAGGGAAAAATATAATTTTAAATTCTACTCAATCAAATTAAATCGATGTTGAAAGAGATGTTAGATACAACTAAAACTTAACTAACAAACTAACAAAAGAAGATAGATAAAAATATGAGAGATAAATGTCAATTTAAGGATGATTCAACTCTCTAAATCACATAGTTCAACAATAAATGGAATAATGGTCTTTTTAATTTGGTCATTACTTAGTTTAATTGATGTGTTTATCATAAGTATGACCTATCTCAACTATTAGTTAGCTCAACATTAGCCATAAAACAATAACACACCTCTTAAACCACTTACTAACTTTTATGAAAATTGACAACAATGTTGAAAATAAATTATATTTTAAGGATGGCCTGTTAACTACTGATTAGAAACATAGGCCATCTAATTTTGATAATAGTTTCGCTTTATTGTCATAATCATATTCAGATGAGAATGCAATTTGTGAATAATGAGTTTAAGCATAGTCTATTTTCTATGAACAACATAGACTATCAAATTCAATCATGAAATACAAATTAACATAAACAACTATTGTTCCATTAAGCACTTAAAGAGATCAACAATTAAAATATGTTGAAGCTACATGATTAAAGAGCTAATTACCCCTAAATTGAAGGGTTTAACTCCTCATACTTGTTATCATATCGACACTTGTAGATTGCAATACGAAACAAGTGAAAAAGGAGCAAAGTAAAGGGAAATGTGACACCACACGTTCGTGAATGACACTCTTTATCAGAATGCATTAAGTTTCGTGAAGCGTTATAACTAAACAGAAACAGAAACATTAAAAGACATATATAAAATAACAATGGAATTAAAACTTTATTAAATAGAAAAACTTCGTGGCCCAAACCCAATTACATAATAAGTATGAAATACTGAAAAACCATTACATCAACGTAAAACTTCTGTCTTGTACCAAAATCATCATCAGAGTACAATAATACATAAAAAGAGCATAATCCCCAAAATATATCCATAGTAGAGAAGACAGGAAATCAAGCAGTACATTTAAGTAGCTCCAAATAGAATGAAAGAAGAATCTTGAGCAAGCTTGAGTATTCCCTCCCTGAGAACCTAAGGGGGAAACAGAAGAGATAGAAAATGAAACAAAATGGGTTAGACATAAAGTCTGGTGAGTCCAGTTACTTTTAGCATAGAATTAAGTAAAAGCATCATGGCAGGCATATAAACTGAATGAAAGAATTAACTATATACCGGGCAGGTATGACAGGATAAGTAGGATAGACAGAACAGAATATATTGCGCTTCCCGAGTATTTTTCTCTGCACCAATAGTAGTATAACGAGAACAAGATGATCCCCACTAGAACTAGATGGTAGACTTAGGTGTACTTCTAGTAATAAGTTTTCCCCAACAAGAATAACAGGTTGCCCCACAGGAATAACAGGTATTACACCCAACAAGAATAACAGTCTCCCCAACAAGTAAGACTAGATGTACCCAAATTACTACCCCAATCAATCGACTCCATACTCCGTAGATACCTGTGCTGGCCCTACATTAGGATGTATCACTTCCTTGGCAACCCCATTATTTCCAAGATGCACAGCTATATCTACTGATGTCACAGCATCTTATTTTCCCGAGCAAGCGGACCCATGCACGCACATGACCCCGACGGAATGCACGGTCAATGCCTTTCACCAAAGTAACCTCTTATAATCAGCTTAATAAGCGTGCCCCGACACTGACCTAGTTCAGAGTACTCGTTTAACACCTAACTGGGTTAATGACTGAAATGGATCCCACACAACAGATGATACAAGCTTCCCCCTAGGCTTGTGTAACGACCCGCATTCTACGCATCATAGGATCGTAGAATATTTATTTATTTCACATACGAAGTCGTATGGTCATGTAACTTTGGGAGACGACTATTGGGGTCATTTCCCATGTTCATGATTTTTGTCGATTTTTAAATGACCGTTTTGCCCCTAGTTGGTACTGTTTTGGCCATAACTTTTGACTGGAAAGGAATTTTGATCTGAAACCACTTCCATTGGATTCTAATGATGGTTTCTCTTTCCGTAGAGTGGTTACATTAGCCAAACGGACTTACCGTTTGGGAGATATGGCTGAATTAATGTTTAAAGGGTTATTTTCAGCTAATTGGGTTTAACCGGGTGATTAGCAGCTAGGCCCATTGGGTAATTTCGGGTTTGGGAGTATTTAAGGGCTGCTAGGGTTTGGATTTCGGTTTTAGACTCATTTTTCCAGCCGCCACTTAGTTTCTTCAACCCTAGTCATGGCCTCCACCTTCTAATTTCATCCCAAATCACCTTCTAATCACTTCCTAATCAAGTCTTGGCCTAATCTACATCAAATCAAGGCGGATTAGCATCAAATCAAGATAGGAGCTGCTGCTAAGTATTGGAATTCGACCCAAACAGAGAATCATTTCAGCTCTATAGTTTACTTTGTGGCAAAGGTGAGTGATTTGCATTGTTTTTCACTAATTACGGCTAATTATGGTAATTAGCGAAGATTAGCGAAATTATGGCTCAGAAAATTCTAGAAAAATTCCTAAAATTCTAAAACACCATTTTATGCCTCTGATATGAATTTGGGTTAATTTCGACTAATTTTGCAAATCCCGGAATTTGGGGGATTAAGGGGTAATTAGTGATAATTAGCGAATTTATGCATGTTAAAAATCTGGAAAAATATTCAGAAATTCTGAAATATTGTTTTAGGCCTCTGTTAGAAGTTTGGTTCGATTTGATTAAGTTTTTCTAAGTATATCACTTGATTTGCTTAAACATGCTTAAGGGGAAATTTGGGGTTTTGACCATGTTTGATCCACTTTACATGCTATGATTTGTGCTATGGTGTTTGTGGTCGATACCATATGTTGCTATGACTGTATGAGATGCTTTGTGATTGTTTAGAAGTGTTAGTTTGGTCAAAAACGCCGTCGAGTGGCGAAAGACTGTCGCAGAAACGAAGTGCAGGAATTCACCCGGATCGGATCGCCCCCTATGAGCACGATCCGATGGAAGCTCGCGCCACGATCCGCTCCACTTCGAAGGCCACGAACCGATGCAGCGCCGTGTCCAAACTGAAGTACCTCGATCCGAACCGCTCCAGCTTGGTGGACCACGAACCGATCAGAAGGTGCGATCCGAGATGAGGCGCGACGATCCAGACGAGGTAGCACGACCCGAACCCAATGGGTTGCCAGCGCCACGAGCTGATGAGGCGCGATCCGTATGCAGATGACCACGATCCGAGCTGAAGGAGCTTGTCACGAATCGATCTGGAGGGGAGCGCACGATCCGAAACAGAAGGTGACCACGAGCTAGTGACTGCGAACCTAACCAGAGTGGTGCGACCCGAACCGTTGGAGGGCGGAGCACGATCCGAACCTGAAGGAAGACCACGACCTGAAGCAAAGTAAAGTGAAGAAAGGAAGACCGATCCGGATGGAGATGACGACCAAAACCCGAGATGCAAAAGTAGTCCAAATGGAAGTTAGAGCTCAGGATCCAGTTGGGAACCAATGAGTTCACTTCATGGTTGGGCTTTGCTGCGGGACGTGTGCAAAGGGGTTGTCGGTATTCATAACTTTGGTCCACCACTGAGAGATGGATAGTGGGCTTGTAGTGATAGTTACACGGGATTGGATTCCGTCATGGCCCAAAGTATTGGGTGACCAAAGTAGTGGATATCGTATGCTTTACGCACTGAGTGAGAGGTGAGGATGCTTGCTATGTTTGATTGTTTGACATCACTAGGACATGCACACCCCCACCCCCGTTATCTTTACACCATTTGAAAGGGCACCTTAGAGTGTTGTACAGTATGTAGTGCTAACTCTTTGGTTGCAGGTCCAGGTTCAGGTATGATTAGATTATACCTGTTATTATTCTGTTTAGATGTTTATCGCTCATACCAGGCTTTATGTCTGACCCAGAGTTTTATGTCTCTTCTTATTACTCTGGGTGCTCACACGAGCAGACTAGAGACAGGTTATGGTTAGCTGGTGAATGCGCAAGTAGCTGATTCGGAGGCGAGCAGGAGGCTTCCACGTATGATATATAGATATTCTCCCTGTGTCGTTGGTGGTCGCTACTTGGGCATTAGTAGTGTACCTCCTTTATCTTGCTTTTGCTTTGAGACAGTTTGAAAAGTTGTAATAAGCTATATTTTGGATTTCCGCTGCTATGATGCTCAGTTCTGGTTTTTAGCTTATGCACTGTCTCTTCTGTTTTATGTCAAGTATGTTATTATTATATTTTGTTCTATGCGCTGTGAGACATATTACAGGTTCCTTGATTAGTCCATTCTCTTCTTTGTTTTTCTTCTGGCGACCGTCCCATGCTAACTGGACGTGTGTACAGCGCACCTTTGGAGGAAATGTCGGTTGGTGCGGGGCGGGCCGTCACACTTGGTATCAGAGCTCTAGGTTGCGTAGTTAACCTAGGGAAAGACACCAGGGAGAGATAGTACGTATATGAGAGCGCGTATTTGTGATTACTTTGGTTTTCAAAAGCTATATATATATACTATTGGTAGTATAAGAATGAAGTTGTACTGCACCAGCACCACTATGGGGTCGTTAATCGTTTCCCCTTTTACAGATTAACGATGAGCCGATATGCTAGAGGTGCTGGTAGGGGAGCCAATAATGGGAATGCTGCCGACATGAGGGCGATGTTTACCGACCTCATGAGAGACATGCTTAGAGGTGTTCAGGGAGCAGTTCCCAATCCCGGAAATGGTGGTGGTCCAGTGGTGCAGGCGCCTAGGGTCGATTTCGCCAAGTTGTGCAAGGATTACACTAACCTTGGTGGGAAGCCGTTCCACGGAACGGAGTCGGCCACAGATGTTCAGGATTGGTTGGATAGCTGTGATCGTATCTTCGACGACTTGGGTCTTGAGGATGCGATGAAGAGAAGGCTAGCGTCTCGTCAGCTGCAAGGGCGAGCGATGAATTGGTGGAATGCCATTAGAACGGCTACTCCAGAAGATCAAGTTACTTGGAATCAGTTTAAGACTCGTTTTTGTGATAAGTTTATTCCAGCTGCTCATAAATCAGAACTGTTCAGGAAGTTCTTGGAGCTTAAGCAGAACGGTAGAGCAGTCTCGGAGTATATCGCTGAATTCGACACTTTATCGAAATATGGATGGTCCCTTATCGATACAGTCGAAAAGAAGAACGAGAGTTCATAACTGGCTTGGATGGGTACTTGGGGGAAAGACTTATAAACCATATCGATGAGACGTTCGAGTCTATTGTAGGAAAGGCATTAAGGTCAGAGAGCCTTTTCCCTAAGTCGAAGACCGAAGTTGCTACGGCATCTGCAGAGGAGCCAAAGCCGCAAGCAGGCGGTGAAAACAAGACGAATTCTCAGAACAAGAGGAAGCAGAACCCGACCATGGATGGTCAGAATAAGAAAAATAAGAAAGATGGCGAATGCTTTAGTTGTGGCAAGAAGGGCCATTACGCCAGAGATTGTCGAGAAAAGCCTGGGGAAAGGAAGTGCTTTAACTGCGGCCAGGCGGGACATCACAAGGATGATTGCCCACAACCTCCTAGGGAGAAGCAGATTGTGAAAGCGTATGCTATCAACGCTGTTCCTTCTTCGTCAAATGCCCCAACTGCGGCGCAGAAGGAAAAAGGTGTTGTTATTCGAGGTATGCTTTCTATTTAAGATGTTTTGATCGGGTTTTGTTTGACAAACCTGAGTTAGTCGATAGACCTTTAGTAGTGACGAACCTGATTGGTGGTTCGACTAGTTTTGGCATGATTTGTTAATGTGGTCTTATCGAGTCATGGATGTATGTTTCCTTGTGATTGCTTTGTTTTGGGCTTTACTGGGTTTAGCATTATTTGGGGAGTCGATCTACTCCAAAGGAATAGGGTGGTATTAGGTACCTACCTAGTGATGGCGATAGTAACTGGAGTTAAGGAAGCTAAGAGGTTATCGTTGCAGTAAGTTCTAGTTGTCTCTGGGAGGCAAATGAGTACTCCAGTGCTAGATTGTTTTGCTAGTATCACCTCATGTGGATTGTCCGAACTCGGAGGAGATGTCCCTTGGGTGCTTGTCTGATATTGGTTTAGGCCTTTGGGGCTTGTGCTTGGGGAATGTCGATTTCGACTAGGATGGTTTGCGTGAGGGGTAAATAGTTGTTGCGATTTTCATTGGATGATATCTTGGTTCACTCGAGGAGTGATGGGCAGACAGAACATGATAAGACTGTTCAACGGTATAGACTGCCTAGAGTTAGACTCGATAGGGTTATGAGCTTGCTCGAGTAGGACTCGGGAAAGATGCAGAGTAATGGATTGGTTAGGACCCTATGTTGATGTTCTTTTTGAAAGAATAGGATGTGTTCGTTGATCATGGAAGATGCAACGAAGATTAGGACGATTCAAGTTAGACTTGAACTCGTAAAAGAAAAATGGGGCGAGTTCGTTAGTCATGGTGATATAACGAATATGGAAATACTTCACATTAGATTTGAAGTATGTTTGGAACATTGTGGGAAGCTCGTTGATCTTGGAGATTCAACGAACATAGGAGAGTTTCACATTGGACTTGGACTCGTAGGTAGAGTACCTAGATTCACTAGGTGGGTCTAGTTTACCTTTGGAAGGTGAATGTACGTTGGACGTGCAGTACGAGATTCATTGGATGAGTCTAGTTTATCTCTGGGAGATTGACTCGAGTTAGACTCGAGAAGGCTGCAAGGAATTGGATTCAGCTCGAGTTGGACTCGAGAGGGCAGCAAGATAATGGATAGACTTGGGTTGGACTCAAGTATTTTAGGAGGACTAAAAGCAGGGGTATCTGGGGACGCCCGTTACCTTGGATCCGTTGGACGTGATCTAGTTATCCTTGGAGGATAAACGTACGTTGGACGTACGGTAGTCCGATTGGAGGCTGGGCTTCCATTAGTTTAATTATCCTTGGAGGATAAACGTACGTTGGACGTACGGTAGTCCGAAGGGAGGCGGGGCTTCCATTAGCCTGGGGTTGGTTGGACCAGTCAAGTAGGCATCGGTGTATGTATGGGGGCTGGGCTTCCATTAGTTAGTGATGTTGGTTGGACCAGACATGCTAGAATCGACATATTGGGATTGGTTAGACCAATCATGTAGGTGTCGATGTGCTTATGACTTTAGCAGGTGATAGATAGGATTTGTTTGATGGATGTTATGGTTGCTATGTTTGTTCCTATCTTTCTTCTCTTGAGTAGACTATCACCTGTAGGGTTCCAGCGATGGGGAACAAAGTGATTGTAGTAGGACTATGAGCCAGTGCAGTAGAGTCATTGTGACTCGAGGGGCAAAGTGGACATAGTAAAGGATTAGTAAGGCTATGAGCCAGTGCAGTGGAGTTGTTATGACTTCATGGGGCAGAGTGGACATAGCAGAGGACTAGTGACTATGGACCAGTGCAGTGGAGTCGCCATGACTCCATGGGGCAGAGTGATCATAGTAAAGGATTTGAGTGCAGTACTAGTTGCATTGAGTAGGAGACATGCCAGTTTAGGGGTTTTGTTTTTAGGATGGAAGCAACTAGAGTATGTCACAGGATATGATTTCAGACCCAAGACTGAATTGGATTCAGAAATGCTAGTAAGCTTGATGATTAGATCGATTTTGATTGAGTGGATTGTTTCCAGTTAGAAGGACGATCCTAACCTATTGGAAACCATCTCTAGGGTAGAGATGGGTATCGATGGAAAGAGAATGATCAAGTAAGGATTTGATCGAGAAGGATGGCTTCAAAAGAATGGAAGACTAGTTGTACTCGACGTAGATGGACTGAGAGGTGAAGTGCTTAGAGCATATCATCACTCGAGATTGGCTATACGTCCCAGTGGTAACAAGATGTATGGAGACATAGAGTAGATATACTACTGGGAAGGGATAGAGATAGGCAGAAGGCTTATCTCGATAAGAGATGAAGAGATTTGGAATCCTTCGTTAATGACTTGGTGTTCGTCGAGATCTCTCCATAGGGAATGTGATTCGGATTGGTTGGAGAGGTAAGTTAGCACCAAGATTTGTTGGCCCATTCCCAGTCCTCGAGCAAGTTGGGAATTTGGCGTATGAGGTAGAGCTACCTGACAAGATGGCGGGAGTTCACAACGTATTTCATGTTTCCCAGTTAAGGAAGTTTGTGCAAGACCCTAATGTGGCTATTTCACCAGATCAGTTGGACGATAGCGAGGTTGAACTCGAGGCGGTTGGGAACCGCAAGTCTATGCGTATTGTTGGGAACGATACGAAGCAGCTTCGAAGGAAGGCGGTGAAACTAGTCAAAGTCCAGTGGGTGAGAATGAAAAAGACTGTACTTGGGAAACAGAGGAGGATATAAGGAAGAAGTATTCAGAACTCTTTGCCTAGTAAGGTTTTGGTAGTGATAGTTTCTTCCCTTGTTAGTAAACCGCATGTTAGGATAGACTTGTTTTGCATGTTGATTGTTGTTTTATGGTTGATAGGCATGCGGGACCCTTTGTGTGTTCTGGTTAGGGAATTTCGGGGGCGAAATTTCTTAAGGGGGGAAGAGTGTAACGACCCGCATTCTACGCATCATAGGATCGTAGAATTTTTTTTATTTCACATACGAAGTCATATAGTCATGTAACTTTGGGAGACGACTATTCGGGTCATTTCCCATGTTCATGATTTTTGTCGATTTTTAAATGACCGTTTTGCCCCTAGTTGGTACTGTTTTGGCCATAACTTTTGACTGGAAAGGAATTTTGATCTGAAACCACTTCCATTGGATTCGAATGATGGTTTCTCTTTCCGTAGAGTGGTTACATTAGCCAAACGGACTTACCGTTTGGGAGATATGGCTGAATTAAGGTTTAAAGGGTTATTTTCAGCTAATTGGGCTTAACCGGGTGATTAGCAGCTAGGCCCATTGGGTAATTTCGGGTTTGGGAGTATTTAAGGGCTGCTAGGGTTTGGATTTCGGTTTTAGACTCATTTTTCCAGCCGCCACTTAGTTTCTTCAACCCTAGTCATGGCCTCCACCTTCTAATTTCATCCCAAATCACCTTCTAATCACTTCCTAATCAAGTCTTGGCCTAATCTACATCAAATCAAGGCGGATTAGCATCAAATCAAGATAGGAGCTGCTGCTAAGCATTGGAATTCGACCCAAACAGAGAATCATTTCAGATCTATAGTTTACTTTGTGGCAAAGGTGAGTGATTTGCATTGTTTTTCACTAATTACGGCTAATTATGGTAATTAGTGAAGATTAGCGAAATTATGGCTCAGAAAATTCTAGAAAAATTCCTAAAATTCTAAAACACCATTTTATGCCTCTGATATGAATTTGGGTTAATTTCGACTAATTTTGCAAATCCCGGAATTTGGGGGATTAAGGGGTAATTAGTGATAATTAGTGAATTTATGCATGTTAAAAATCTGGAAAAATATTCAGAAATTCTGAAATATTGTTTTAGGCCTCTGTTAGAAGTTTGGTTCGATTTGATTAAGTTTTGCTAAGTATATCACTTGATTTGCTTAAACATGCTTAAGGGGAAATTTGGGGTTTTGACCATGTTTGATCCACTTTACATGCTATGATTTGTGCTATGGTGTTTGTGGTCGATACCATATGTTGCTATGACTGTATGAGATGCTTTGTGATTGTTCAGAAGTGTTAGTTTGGTCAAAAACGCCGTCGAATGGCGAAAGACTGTCGCAGAAACGAAGTGCAGGAATTCACCCGGATCGGATCGCCCCCTATGAGCACGATCCGATGGAAGCTCGCGCCACGATCCGCTCCACTTCGAAGGCCACGAACCGATGCAGCGCCGTGTCCAAACTGAAGTACCTCGATCCGAACCGCTCCAGCTTGGTGGACCACGAACCGATCAGAAGGTGCGATCCGAGATGAGGCGCGACGATCCAGACGAGGTAGCACGACCCGAACCCAATGGGTTGCCAGCGCCACGAGCTGATGAGGCGCGATCCGTATGCAGATGACCACGATCCGAGCTGAAGGAGCTTGTCACGAATCGATCTGGAGGGGAGCGCACGATCCGAAACAGAAGGTGACCACGAGCTAGTGACTGCGAACCTAACCAGAGTGGTGCGACCCGAACCGTTGGAGGGCGGAGCACGATCCGAACCTGAAGGAAGACCACGACCTGAAGCAAAGTAAAGTGAAGAAAGGAAGACCGATCCGGATGGAGATGACGACCAAAATCCGAGATGCAAAGGTAGTCCAAATGGAAGTTAGAGCTCAGGATCCAGTTGGGAACCAATGAGTTCACTTCATGGTTGGGCTTTGCTGCGGGACGTGTGCAAAGGGGTTGTCGGTATTCATAACTTTGGTCCACCACTGAGAGATGGATAGTGGGCTTGTAGTGATAGTTACACGGGATTGGATTCCGTCATGGCCCAAAGTATTGGGTGACCAAAGTAGTGGATATCGTATGCTTTACGCACTGAGTGAGAGGTGAGGATGCTTGCTATGTTTGATTGTTTGACATCACTAGGACATGCACACCCCCACCCCCGTTATCTTTACACCATTTGAAAGGGCACCTTAGAGTGTTGTACAGTATGTAGTGCTAACTCTTTGGTTGCAGGTCCAGGTTCAGGTATGATTAGATTATACCTGTTATTATTCTGTTTAGATGCTTATCGCTCATACCAGGCTTTATGTCTGACCCAGAGTTTTATGTCTCTTCTTATTACTCTGGGTGCTCACACGAGCAGACTAGAGACAGGTTATGATTAGCTGGTGAATGCGCAAGTAGCTGATTCGGAGGCGAGCAGGAGGCTTCCACGTATGATATATAGATATTCTCCCTGTGTCGTTGGTGGTCGCTACTTGGGCATTAGTAGTGTACCTCCTTTATCTTGCTTTTGCTTTGAGACAGTTTGAAAAGTTGTAATAAGCTATATTTTGGATTTCCGCTGCTATGATGCTCAGTTCTGGTTTTTAGCTTATGCACTGTCTCTTCTGTTTTATGTCAAGTATGTTATTATTATATTTTGTTCTATGCGCTGTGAGACATATTACAGGTTCCTTGATTAGTCCATTC
The DNA here is from genome assembly GCA_030737875.1 of Allium sativum. NCBI lineage: Eukaryota > Viridiplantae > Streptophyta > Magnoliopsida > Asparagales > Amaryllidaceae > Allium > Allium sativum. Next base: position 814,253,208 of record CM060919.1, on the reverse strand, counting down.
TCTTCTTTCTTTTTCTTCTGGCGACCGTCCCGTACTAACTGGACGTGTGTACAGCGCACCTTTGGAGGAAATGTCGGTTGGTGCGGGGCGGGCCGTCACAGCTTGCATCCACACTACTAGGATTTTAACAGGTTATGCCTTATAATTTAACAAGGTTGCATAACCTCCACACGTAAAACAGGTTAAGTTTGTCAGGCACATATATATATATATGTATATGTATATGTGTGTGTGTGTGTATATATATCCGCCCCACAGATTTAACAAGATTAACTTAACCCCCCTTTATTCAAACAACTTTACTTAACCCCTATTCAGTTTAATAGGTTCAGGTAACCCCCTTATAGATTTAAACAGGTTAAGCATTACAAATTAACAAGTTATCCATTTATGGCTATTAATGGACTAGACCTCTCACATTAAGTCCACTACTTGTGGATGTTGGTTATGATGGGCGGTTCCGTGCAGACTTCTACCACAAGTCGGACATAACCACGTGTCTTAGCACTGTTACTTGTACATTTATGCATTCGACCCCTCACATTAGATTAACCACTTGTGGTTGCTGGATTTGCCGGGGGTTCAGGGCAGACTTCTACCACAAGTGTAACTTAACCTCGTGTCTAAGTGCGGTTATAATTTTTAATCACTGTAGTTTTTAGGCATATTTGTTCTTTGCCAATTGTTCATGTTCGTTACAAGTTATGCCCCAAAATCCCAATTCATGTTATGCCCGAAATTCCCAATACAAGTTATGCCCAAAATTCCCAATATAAGTTACAATACACTTTATGCCCCAATATTCCCAATATAAGTTATAATACACATTATGCCTCAATATTCCCAGTACCAGTTATCCCCCAATTTTTACGTTTCCCATAATTCCCAACTTCGCGAGTTTGCATATTTCAGCCACATGCCTAGGGTCGAAGGTAGCCTGATTGACATAGAAATGTGTTTATTTTATGCTCTTATATCTTATCTTTTGTATATAAATAAATATTACTTGGGTATTGTTTTGTTATTTTTACAGATAGTCCAACCCAGCCCGCATGCAACCAGAAATGTAGAGAAATAGAGTTCAATTTGCTGTGTATTTGCATTTTGAAGAATTGTAGATGAAGATATCACATCTAGTTGCTGTTGGACAAGAAAAGGAGTGATAAAAAGGCTTTGAACATCACAAATCAATGAAGAAGTGTCAAGGAAACAAGAGGAAAAAGAGAAAAGGCCCAAATTTTCTTTATTTATCTAAGGCCCATTTATGTTCTCATTGTAAAATAATTGGTGATGTAATGACCAGGCCCATTTATCATTAGGGTTAGGGTTAGGGTTTGGCTATCTACCCTATATATACCCCTGTCATAACCTTGTAGCCACCATCTCATCTCATCTCTTATTCCATTGTTCTAATAAAAGTTCTTCTTTCTCTTTTATTTTCTGCATTTTTTTGTTTTCTTAGCAACTAGTGTTGTCTATACGATTAGATTCGGTAGAACACTATTTGTATTTTGCACTTATTTGCATTAGTGATTTACCGTCTGATTAGATTCAGCGGAAATCCTAATTTTAATTCTTGTTTGTTATTTCAATTTCTGCAATTTCAATTTCTGCTTTTATTATTTTCTTAGGTCAAATTGGATTTGATTAGATTCAAATCTAATTCATAGTTTATTTCTTTTCCATTGAAATTGTGATCTGATCGTCGGTTCAGTTAGATCTGTTCTGAATCAAATCACAGTTTTAATTTTGTTTTGTTTTATTTTCAAAATCAACCTCCAAAGTTCGTCTAACACGCCCACGAAACATATAAATAGTAAAATTTAACTTTCCTCCCTGTGTTCGACCTGTATGCTACACACCTGTATGCTTGCAGAATTTATTATAAATGTCGCGCTTTTCTAATTCATAGACTAGCGTCGGTCATAGCCTGGCTATAAAAATAAAAAGGGAAGGAGAAAGGGAAGAGAACAAGAATAGGCATAATTATTAAATAGGCATATGATGATAAAATTTATCAAGATAAGCATAAAATGACAGAATTGGGCATATGAGAATTATAGCTCTGGTGTACAAATTATGGTAGATCTGATATGATTCAAATTATTAATAGGCTTCGGCTTAGATCTTATTCATAAACATGTCAAGATAACTTTTAAATGTTTATATCTAATAGAACATAAACTCACCGTGATTGGATCAAAAGAACAGAGAATTAATCGCAGATGACGTAGCGCAGATCTCTGAATTAGTATAACATGTTGTTGAAGAAGAATAGGCTATTTTATTCTGAGTTGGTGTAGCACCTCGTTGTCGCCATTGATTTTGATGAATAAAACAATGGGATTATGGTACTTTTTATAGCCTAGGGTCAACGAATCTAGTCAAGAAACGAGTCCTTGTTCAAAAACCGTGTTCTTCCCAAATCTCGGAGGGATCGACATGTGGGTCGACACACCTGTGATGGTATCGACCCATGGGTCGACACCCATAAGGTGGGGCTGACCCCTAACTGGACGAACTCCCGCTCTCCCCCGAATTTATGATTTTGAATTATTTTAAACTATTTTGAATTGTTTTGTATATATATAATTCTCTTGTGAGTGTACAAACTTCTAGGCTTAATAACTTTTTCATACGATGTCCGTTTTACGCAAACTCAGAGTCTATCTTAAGCAGAATTCCGAGACGAATGCAATGACGGAAATCGTTTTACATAATTCCCAATATTTAATTAAATGTTTTCTAGTTTATCATTTTAGTGTCTTTTAAAATTACGGGGTGTTACATTCTCCCCTACTTAATGGATTTCGTCCCCAAAATCTCTAAGTTAAGATGAATGTATACCCTAACATCCGTCACCCATCTACTCATCCATCAATCAGAGGCATCCATTGTCCTTAAAAGATTTCTAATGCTTACATAAACATATGCAAAAGGGTATGTGTATATGTCCCTATACTAATGCGAAAGATCAAGCGTTCTACTGATTCAGCTGACCTCCTTAATGCAATGTATGTCAGTGCCATGAATACAATATGTATGCAAATAATCCTAATATATCTTGTGAATGCTACATGCGTGCACAATCATCCATCCAAATGCAACATCCATATGATGATTCACCCATTTTCATCCATAAAAGAAGAAAAATGCACACACATCCATATGCAATATGAGAGTGATTGAGCCAATCTAGTGCCCAATGTGTGTATGCATCCACGAGCAATCACTAGCAGACACTTGCATCTACTTGCATCCATGAAACATAACATGTCTCAAACACATATTTACATCCATGGGACTTCTACCTAAAGGTTGAAGATTCAATCGGCAGGACATACTTAAACAATAGAAACAAGCATGAAATAAAAGCTTTGGAAAAAGAAGTTAAGAACATACCCTTGAAAAGAAAAGGTATGAAGTGAGAATCTTGTCTTCAGTCTCCCAAGTTGCATCCTCACGTTCATCTCCCCATTGAACTTTTATCAACTTGACCACTCGGTTGCGTAGCTTCTTAATATATGATCCAAGAATACGGGTAGAAACTCGTCTCGCTGTCGCTTCCTGTTCCATCTCTACTTCCTAAAGCATACTCAGCTCAACTACTTCTACGGTATTATGCAAGCACTTCCGTAAATGAGAAACATGGAAAACATCATGAACACTGGGCATTATCTCTGGTACCTTTACCTATAGGCCATTTGGCCAACCCTTTCTGTTATGGGAAATGACCCTACAAATCACGGTGCCAATTTCCCTACAGATCCAAAACGAACCACATTCCTCAAAGGTGATACCTTGATAAAAACCATGTCTCCCACCTCAAACTCAATATCGATCCTTCTCTTATGTGCATAGGACTTCTTCCTGTCCTGAGCTGTCTTCATGCGCCTTCTAATAAGATCAATCTTTTTTGAAGTTTCCCTAATCATCTCAGGTTCAAGTAGAAGTCTTTCTATAGACTACCACCAACAAGTCGGTGATATACAGGGTCGCCCGTACAATTCTTCGAAGGGTGTCATGCCAGTACTAGTTTGATAACTGTTGTTGTAAGCAAGCTCTACTAAAGGAAGATGCTCTTTGCAAGTCCCTTCGAAGTCTAGGATACACAACCTTAAAAGATATTATAGAAATCTATTCGCCCTTTCAATCTGCCCATCGGTTTGAGGGTGATAAGCGGTGCTAAAAAACAACTGTGTACCTAATGCCTCTTGCAAGATCCTCCAAAATTCACTGGCGAAAATAGGCCACGATCACTTACAATACTGGAAGGTACTCCATGTAGACGGAACACCTCACGAAGATAAACTACTGGCAACCATGCTGCCTTCCTCTTACTCTTAACAGGAATGAAATGAGCGCTCTTAGTATGCTTGTCCACTATAAACCAAACACTAGTGTTGCCTTTTCTTGATCTAGGCAAACCTTCAATGAAATCCATCGAGATGCTCTCCCACTTCCACTGTGGGACCTCCAAAGGATAAAGTAACCCACCGAGCTTCTTTTGCTCAGCTTTGACTTGCTGGCAAATCAAACATCGAGAAACAAACTCTGCTACATCCTTCTTCATCCTAGCCCAAAAGAAAACCATCTTCATGTCCCTATACATCTTGTCACCATCGGGTTGAATAGTCATCATAGAATGATGGGCTTCCTCATGGACTGTCTTTAACAAACTCCCAACCCGTGGAACACAAAGCCTTCCACCTCGTCGTAACCACCCTCTATCATCCGTGGAATATCTACTGAGGTGACTAGAGGTCTACCCTTTGCTAAGTTTGTCCAAAATATCAACTATCTGTGGGTCCTATCGCTACGAACTTCCTATCTGATCCATCAGAGTAGGTCACACTTATAATGATGCCAATAGACTAGGTGTAAACTAGGTAGAGGGCCTAAAATCAAAAGTCTATAAATACTCCAAGGTTTTCCTCTCTACAAATAGAGGAATCAAGGTCATCCTCTGCCTACTCAGTGCATCCACAACCATATTGCCCTTACCAGGGGTATAAAAAATCTCAATGTCATAAGATGCTAGAAGCTCCATATATCTTTGTTTCCTCAAATTTAGATCCTTCTATGAGAATAACTACTTGAGAGATTTATGATCAGTGTACAACTCAAACTTCTCTCCAAGTAGATAATGGTGCCAAGTCTTAAGTGCAAATACTATGGTAGCCAATTTCAAGTGCACATGGAGAGTTTTCAAAACCTCCCTTAAATGTAGGGCATGCTCTTCCTTGCTCTTCGAGAAAATCAAGATGTCATCAACAAAGACCACTATGAACTTATTTAGGAACTCCCGAAACACCCTACTCATCAAATCAAAAAAATAGCTGGGTGCATTCGTCAACCCAAAAGGCATGATGAGCCACTCGAAGAAACCATCTGGAGTTCTAAAAGAGGTTTTGTCTATACTGTCCTCGGCCACCCTCAGCTGATGAAATCCCGTGCCAAGTCTAGTTGAGAGAAAACAGATGCACCAACAAGCTGGTCAAACAGATCATCTATCCTCAGAAGTGGGTGCCTATTTTTCTTAGTGAGGTTATTCAACTCTCTATAATCCACACATAAGCGAAGCGAACCATCCACCTTAGTGGCGAATACAACTGGAGCACCCTATTCAGATATGCTTTGCCTAATAAACTCTTTCTTAAGTAGCTCCCCTATTTGCTTGCTGAGCTCCCTCCTTTATCTTGGAGCTATATGGCGCATATGCAATGCAATTGGCTTTGCATTGTCCACCAAGTATATACGGAAATCAACCTGTGCCTCGGAGGTAAGCCCCGAACCTCCTCAAAAACATTAAGATACTCACAGACAACTGGTACAGATCGTTGATCATCGATTGATGCATCAAGCGTTTCTAGGAAACTGAGCATGACAAACCCTTTAGAGTCAGAAGAAATCTTGGGGGTCTTTCCATGGCAAGTCAAAAGTCTAACGACCCTCCTCTCACAATCGAGAATGGCACCGTACATGGCTAGCCAATCTATCCGTGGAATCAAACCATAGCCCATGAAACCAAACATATATGCGTAGCACTCAAACTTGACGCCTAACACAGATATTCTCAAACCCTTACAAATCATAGACATATGAGCCATACCCCCAATGGGGTTTGAGACAACAACGAGATCTACAACCATACTAGTACTAAGGTACAGAGACTCAACCATAGAATCAGATATAAAAGAGTGTGAAGCTCCAGTAACTAAAAGAGTTCTAATTGGATGATTGGCAGAAACTTTCCTACCTCTATCTAGTACGCTGGCCACGAGAGCATGCACCTGCCCTCTAGAAGCTCCTGCCCCTTGGCCTTGTCCTTGCTTCTTCAGACACTCCCTAGAGTAGTTTCTGACCTTTCCTCAATGAAAACAAGCATTATTCTTTCTTTTGCAGTCTTTGATCAAATGACCCTCGCGCCCGCAATTATGATATTTCCTCTTATCTCTAGCTTTGTCGTTCTTCCCGCCCTTTTTTGTTGTTGTTCTTTCTTGGGCCATGCTTTCTTGTTCAGTGTTTCATCAACCTTAGCCACTTTCTTTCCACCCTTATCTTCTTCGTGCATTAATGCTGTATCAACGAGTTTCTCAAATCTTGCCCCCATCGGAATATGAGACATAGCCTACGCTTGAAGGAGTTCATTCAATCCTCTAGCAAACGTCAAAGCTTTCTTACACGGGGTGTTTAATAGCTCCAAAACAAACCTTGCCAATTGATTAAACTTATTAACATGCTCTCTCACAGATATGCCTCCTTGCTTAAGCGCCAAAAACCTTTCCATATACATACTTTGCTCGGCTTGAGAAAGAAACTTCATCTCCAATCTCTATCGGAAATCATCCAAAGTCTCAACTGGACGTCCCGCATTCGTCACTTCCCACCAAAATGAGGCCTCACCTATCAACTGCCAAATGACCAACTGAAGCTTCCTATGGTCTTTAAATTCAAAAATCCCAAACAAATCCTCCATTGCTTTAATCTAATTCCTTGCCTCTACGAAAGCCTCAGTTCCTCGGAATGACTTCCCGCCTATAGCACATAAATCTTTGCATATCTTAGAGAAATTACTAGCACACGGAGGAGGAGGACACTACAAGAAAATCTGTAAATAGCAGCGGCAAAATCTGCTTCAAATCCGTCGCTAAACAGGTCTTAGCGACGAATTTCCTACATAACATGGTGGTCGGTAAAAACCGTGACGGTATCTGTGTCAGATTTTGCGACGGAATTTTGCATGATTTTACCGACATTTTACTAATTTTATAATATAAATAAATTTTATTTACTAATTTAATTTTAATTTTTATATCGGCTATTTACCGATGGATAATTAAACTATAATAAAATATTTCTTACATAAGGAGTTGGTAAACCCTTGCTAATTACCAAGGGATTAACGACGAAAATTAAATTGAGTTAAACTTAACCTCCCTTTTTTTTGTTGGTAATCCGTTGCTATTCTCCTTCTGCTCTCTCTCTATATATATATATACACACACACACACACACTCATCACACATATAACTTGTGTTCCATTCAATACACAATCCTAATTTATATACAACACAATTAATATCAACACACACATCTCATAATCAATATGTTATATTAATCACTCATCTCATAATCAACATTACATAATTGACATACTAAACATTCTTACATCAAAAATACATAATACATCCATAATATTTCATAAACAATACTAAAAAGTACAAACCAAAATATAGTTCTAGCATTTCAAATCCATAACTTGTTATGGCATATTTCCGCTTTTTTACATCAAAGATGTCTATCTTCTGTAAAACGAAAATTCTCTAGTTATACATATAGTCATAGAAGTAAAGAATTTTATTTTTTACCCATCTACTACTTTAGGCCTACCCAAGTATTACATGTCCAATTCAAAAATAATCAGCTGCATTGATCCTGTCTCATATTCAGAGCAGTCAACATCCTAAACCAAGAAGCATGCATGTACGATCAACGTAAATTCGGACTCGAATGATATGATGATAGTGAGCAAAGTGGTGTCCACGTACCTAGTTTCCACGTACGGGGCGGATGAGGTTTTGTTACGTCGAGGCTATGTTCACTGTGCTGCCTTCTTTAGTCCTGCCTTCTTTAGCAAGCACTCACGTAGCCGACACCCTAGTGACGGTGCAAAATGTTAGTAATCGAATGCATAAGCCATTAATTAGTGTAGTCCATAAACAACTCCAATGACCATGGTATATGTATAATTAAAATGAGAAATACAAAAACTGAATAATGCGAGTAGAAGGTAATAATCAAATAACTCACTTTCATGCAACTGCTACCATGCCTGGATTATCAAAAGGAAGGCACTTTTGGTAAAACAGTTGATATTTTGTTTAAACTTGCATTGTGAAATACAAAAATAATATGGAAAACAAAACATAAAAAAATCAATTGTTTTTTTGGAGGCGAAACCCTTAGTAATTAAAACAAACATAACAACATACATGGTGCAATCTAAAATCAGCTACATTGGATAGTCGGATATCACCATAAAGGGTAAATTGCAACATCATAATCTCAAATACAACATTTTGTTCATCATAAACAAAAATGAGTGTAGGCACTGTTAGCACATCATGGCATGTAGAATATTCTGCATAGTTTTGTTTATGAACTCGGTTTTATCAAAACCTAAAGTTTTGTACACTTTGGTTGTGTACTATTTTGGAATCAATATTTTGGACCATGTGAATGGTATTTATGAAACAGACGTGAAAAATCCAATGGGTCAGGATCAAGTAATGATTTTTGTTAGGTGTGGCTCACATTGTGGGACGTGGATTGGATGGATAAGTCCCATATTATAAGAAATATACATATAACATGGTATATATGTGATTGGCAGCATGTAACATTGGTAATTCTCTTTGTTACAAGCAAGTGCTGCCAAGACCATGTATGCCCCCATTGGGAGACAATGAAGAGACATTTATATAGAACGTTGACACATTGGAAGTTTCGTTAGGTGACGCCATCACACATTGAGTGTGGTAACAGGGATGAGGTCCAAGTTGCTCATTGACAGTACCAAATAAGGCAATACCATTTAAAAGGATCATATTATGTTAGTCCCTTCATTGGTTCATGCATAGTATAATAAACTTCTGTTATGTCCTTGGTTTATATTATTGTCCTAACTTTCAATTTCCAAGCTGGAAGAATAGCAGCTGTATATCCTAAATTCCTAATAGCTTGCTAATTCACACGTAATGTTAACCTTCTAAACAAAATTCATGGTTAATTATTCGAAAAGCATGGGAATACAACCAAAATATGTTTGAGTTTGAAAATTCTACACATGAAGCCTTTCAAAATAATTTCACTGTGTACACCCTGTAGTTGGATATGGAATCTGGTTTGTGACTGGCAAAAGAGTGCAGGTCCATTATGCTGGATTAAATAATTAAACCAATCAGATGACCCCCGTAGGATAGTGATATATCTCTAGATTAACTATCCACGGATCGTGGAATAAATCCCATGGGCATCAGTTAACCCATTTAAAAAGAAAAAATAATAAGAAAATCTAGAGAATCAAAAGTCCAGTAAGGCATATTGATGACCATGTTTAGCTGTTTCATAACAATAAAGTATTTTCTTTCATGGCTATTTTAACAGGTTAGCTCCTGTTTGAAATGTGCTAGCTTTTTGCACAAGACAAGAAAAAACTAATTTATTTGAATGTATTTAAAAAAAAGCATGTATGAGTAAGTTAACAAACCGATCAAGCTTACTTGTATTAACTAAGATCACGTAGAAATGTCAGAAGATCATTAGATGTAGGAAGCCAAACCAAGACTAAGCAAAGGAATGGACAACCGAGCCTTATAAAACCCACGTCATCCCAAAAACAGTTGCATAGAAAAAAGCAAAAAACTCCAAAAGAGCACCCAATACTAGATCTAACACAGTGGACATAAACAAGATATACCAAGAAAATACTCACCCAAATGAAAGATGATAACCAAACCAAGGCAACACTTGCCAGATCCAAAAACATGCAGAAATAAAGGTAATTTGATTTAGCAGCATTGAGCAAACTCATAATACTGACGCCAAACTCAATAGATTTGCCTGATAACATAGGGATAAGCATAAGTTAGAAGCAAGGAAGGCTAAAATAACAGAAAGAGGGTATGAAATAGTTAGATAAATGGAGCTGGTATGAAATAGAAAGCAAAAGTTTAACCGGTCGATCGGTCAGCTAATAAATCATATATTCAAGGTCTTAATCGGTCGCATAACACAGATCCTGATTCAAAAATCATAAATTTATTTGGATCTAAAATAATTACCTGAGCAGACTCGGAAGGAGGTAGTGAAACCCTAGAATAGAATTAGTATCGGAGCCGTGAACCCATCGCAAGATGGGAGAAGGGCGGAAATGATCTGGAATGAAGAGATTTCAGAGAAGTTTACCAGCGAAGATCGGCTGAAGAAAACCCCATAAGCCTTGGATTTTGTTTAGCTTCGATAGTTTAAAGCTTTGTCTGCCATTTTTTTCCATTTTTTTTGAAGCTTCGTGAACATTGTGTCGGCTGGGGTTTGTGTCGGCTACGTTTGGGTGTAGGTGAAACTGTTTCGCTTTGAAGAGCCAATTATTTTGGCCGCCTAAATTCAAGTCCAAAATTTGAATTTGGAGCTAAAAGTTTAACTTCCACCAAACAAGATTTAGTATAAATTTTTATGTGCGATTTACTAACTATTCAGAATTAACCATAACAAAACATTAAATTTAAATTTAGTTTCTGATTATAACAATAATTATGAAATATAAATTATTTATTTGTAATAATTTATTATAAATTATGGATAACTAACCCTTCTAAGTTTTCAACTATAAATTATTAATTACCATTTATAAATTATTTAACTGTATTTTAATATTCGTTATTAACTTTAAATTATTTGTTACTATAATATTTTAATAAATAATGAATATATTTAATTTTTTTATCATAAATATTAAATATATTTAATCTTTAACTTATATTTATGTTCTATATTTCAATTTTATGTTTCAGTTTATGAATAGTTTGAAATGTGCTTTGAGTGAACAAAAGAATAATCTAAATAACCAAAAAGCAAAGCTCTCTCGAACTATATAGCCAAATATTATTTATGTGCCTCTACAGTTGGGTCAAAAATCCAAAAATCGAACCAAAAATCATCATACCAACCAAACCCAAATCAATGACAATCGATAGCCACCACTAACCGAACCAGTACGGCCACACAGAACTCCCAAATCGAAACCCAAGCCAGACCTGGAAATCAAAATAAACGCAAATTCCGTTGTAATAGTCAAAAAGGATATTGATTAGGGGAGGATGTTGTGAAGTCGATAACGAGGAACCGAAGACCAGCAGTGGGAACGAACAAAAAAATTCTGGTCGAAGTGGAGCGGTCAGATAAATTAGAGAAAATACGCATAGGGATTTTAGTGTGGAGAGAAAGCTAGGGTTAAAGGAGAATTGAGCGTTTTGTTTTTCTTAATTTGATTTCGAAATTCTTTAATATTTATTTAACTTCTTATTTTTAAACTTTGACCATTTTGTTTTTCTTAATTACTAATTATTTATCAAATAATATGTACCAACCAATTTCTTACAAGCAAATATGTATTAATAATTTCTTTATATCTATTAATTTAATTAATCGTATTAAAGACTATTAAACAATCATTTATTATCAATTTTTTTTAATAAACATCGAACAATAATGTTTTTTATTAATTACTATTACCTCTTATTTATATTATATAGTAATTAATAATTAATCAGCATTAATTTTCAAAAAAAAATCAGCATTAACTATTGAATTTTATTTACTTCTAATAGTTATTATTTATTATTAATTACTAAGGTGTTATTAGCATTAATTATTTAAAATTTAATTTTACTAATTAATTACTAAGTAATAACACACATTTAAAACATTTAATAAATAAAAAATATAAAAGTTCGTGTCAAATCTCTTGGAAAACTGCAGGAAAATAGCTTTAAAATTATGTCGACGGTAATCTGACTCTGTTAGCAACGGAATTTAGCGTCAAATATTATATGACGGCAAAGAGCTGTAATTTCCATTGATTTAGGGACAGAATTAGTATTCGATGGTAATAATTTATAATAAGATGACATATAAAATCCAAAATATTTTCTCTTACAAAGCCCACGGAAATCCGCCGCTAATTAGCGACGGAATTTTCGGCTGCTAAAAATCTATCGCTAATCTCGGTTTTTCTTGTAGTGGGAACAACGGTTGCAGCGGGCCAGGGGGTCTGCTTGGCCCTCGGCAGGTGCCGTAACCTCTAGATACCTACGAAACCAAGGCAGTATCTGAATTCCCTTAGGAATATTAGGTTCCCCAGACATGCTGAAAAGAAAAGGAAAAAGGGATTCAAACAGAGAATCGAACGATATCTCATATGGATTTGGGAAATATGTTTTTCAAAACAGACTTTTTTTGAAATACTTTCTTTTAAAACCTTTTTGAAAACAGTTTTTAAAATCTTTTATCCGATCTGGTAACCTTCATCTCTGATACCAAATGTGAACGTCACGTCCGTAATTATCACTCTTTATCAGAATGCATTAAGTTTCATGAAGCGTTATAGGTAAACAGAAACATTACAAGATAGATATAAAATAACAGTGGAATTAGAACTTTATTAAATAGAAAAACTTCGTGGTCAAAACTCAATTTTATAATAAGTACGAAATACAAAAAACCCATTACATCAACATAAAATTGTTGTCTTGTACCAAAATCATCATCAGAGTACAATAATACATAAAAAGAGCATAATCCACAAAATATAGCCATAGTAGAGAAGATAGGAAATCAAGCAGTACATCTAAGCAGCTCCAAAAATAATGAAAGAAGAATCCTGATCAAGCTTGAGTATTCCAACCCTGAGAACCTAAGGGGGGAGGGAGAGGGGGGATGGAAAAGAGAGAAAAGGAAACAAAATGGGTCAGACATAAAGTCCGGCGAGTCCAGTTACTTTTAGCATACAAATAAATAAAAGCATCATGACATGCATATAAACTGAATGAAACAATTAACCGTATATGAGGCAGGTATGGATAGACAGAACAGAATATATTGCACTTCCCGAGTAATTTTCTCTACACTAATACTAGTATAACAATAACAAGATGATCCCCACTAGAAGTAGATGGTAGACTTAGGTGTACTTCTAGTAACAGGTTTTACACTAACAAGAATAATAAGTAGCCCGACAGGAATAACACGTATTACACCCAACAAGAATAACAGACTCCCCAACAAGCAAGACTAGATGTACCCTAATTACTACCCCAATCACTCAGCTCCCTACTCAATAGATACCCGTGTTGGCCTTATAGTAGGATGTATCACTTCCTAATGTGACAACCCCGTTATTTCCAAGATGCACAGTTATATCTACTGATGTCACAATGTCTTATTTTCCCAAGCAAGCGGACCCATGCATGCACATGACCCCGATGGGACGCGCCGTCAACACCTTTAACCCAAGTGACCTCTTATAATCAGGTCAGTAAGCGTGCCCTTACCCCGACCTAGCTTGAAGTACTTGTTTGATACTTAGTTGGGTTACGGGCTGAAACGGTTCCCACACAACAGATGATACAAGCTTCCCTCCCAGGCTTGCATCCCCACTTCTAGGATTTTAACAGGTTATGCATAACAGTTTAACAAGGTTGCATAACCCCCACATGCAAAGAAGGTTTAGTTTTTCGAGTATAAATAAATAAATATATATATATATATAACCCGCCCCCACAGATTTAACAAGATTAACTTAACCCCTTTGATTCAAATGAGTTTACTTAACCCCTAATCGGTTTAACAGGTTTAGGTAAACCCCCTCATAGATTTAAACAGGTTAAGCATTAAAGATTAACAAGTTATCCATTTATGGCTGTTAATGGACTAGACCTCTCACATTAAGTCTAATACTTGTGGATGTTGGTTCGACCGGGTGGTTCCAGGCAGACTTCTACCACAAGTAGGCTTGACCTCTTATCTTAGCACCGTTACTTGTACATTTATACACTCGACCCCTCACATTAGATTAACCACTCGTGGTCGCTGGATTTGCTGGGAGGTTCCCGGAAGACTTCTACCACAGATGTAATATAACCTCGTGTTTAAGTGCGGTTACAGTTTCTAATTACCATAGTTTTTAGATATATTCATTCTTAGCCAATTGTTCATGTTCGTTACAAGTTATGCCCCAAAATCCCAATACAAGTAATGCACAAAATTCCCAATACAAGTTAGGCCCAAAATTCCCAATAAAACTTACAATACACTTTATGCCCCAATATTCCCAATACAAGTTAAAATAAATTTTATGTATCAATACTCCCAATACAAGTTATCTCCCAATTTTTACCTTCCCCATTGTTCCTAATTTCGCGAGTTTGCATATTTCAGCAGTATGCCTAGGCTCGAAGGTAGCCTGGCTATAAAAATAAAAAGGGAAGGAGAAAGGGAAGAGAACAAGAATAGGCATAATTATTAAACAAGCATATGATGATAAAATTCGTCAAGATAGCCAAAATGACATAACTGGACATATGAGAATTATAGATCTGGTGTACAAGTAATGGTTGATCTGATATGATTCAACTTATTAATAGGCATAGGCTTAGATCCAGTTCATAAACATGTCAAGATAACTTTTAAATGTTTATATCTAAAAATAATATAAACTCACCATGATTGGATCTAAAGAATAGAGAATTAATCGTAGATGACGTGACATAGATCTATGAATTCATATAACTTGTTGTTGAAGAAGAATAGGCTATTTTACTCTGAGTGGGGGCAGTACCTCATTGTTTCCATTAATTTGGATAAATAAAACAATGGGATTAAGGTCCTTTTTATAGCCTAGGGTCAACGAATCTAGTCAAGAAGAAAGTCCACATTCAGAAACTGTATTTTGTTCAGATCTCGGAGGGGTCGACATGGTTGTCGACACCCATGTGTTGGTGTCGACCCATGGGTCGACACCCTTAGGGTGGAGTCGACACCTAATGGGTCGAACTACTGCTCTCCCCCGCATTTCTGATTTTGAATTACTTTGAACTGTTTTGAATTGTTTTGTATATATATAATTCCCTTTTGCGTAGACAAACTTCTAGGCTTAATAACTTCTTCATATGATGTCCGTTTTACACAAACTTGGAGTCTATCTTAAGCAAAATTCCGAGACGAACGCAATGGTGTAGTCCGTTTTACTTAATTCCCAATAATTAACTAAGAATTTTCTATTTTATCATTTTAATGTCTTTTAAAATTATAGGTTGTTACAGGAAACTATTCTACTTGCATGAAACAAAGAGAGATCTACACTACTAACATAAAATAAAGAACAATAATAAGAAAGCACTAATTAACATTGCATAAAAGAAACGGAAATTACATGTAAAGAAAAAATGACTAAGTAGCCATGGAAAAGAAATTATATTGCTCCTAAACTAAGTAGAGAATGAAGAATCCTAAGGAACTGAGGTTACATGAACAAAATGAGATATTTATACAAGCCTAAAACTTTAGCCGTAATCCATATTTTTGGAAACCACCTAAACTGCCACTCTCATGTAGAAGCTTCCAAGTCATTTGCACCAATTAATCACCTATTAAGCATACATGAATGAATAATGGCCATATGCATGTGTATTTAGTCTTTATTAGCTTCTAATTGTACTTCAAAGTTAGTGGGTAGGTGAGGTCCACCATGATCCGTGAAATGAATTATTTCAATCTCCATTCCTTTGTATTCACTTTGCACATGCATATCTTCATGTAAACTTCACCAAAATTGCTAAGAAATATCAGAGAAATTTCCAACTAAATTTTCATAAATTAATAATATATACACAAAAATGACTTGTTTCCCTTATATAAAGATGATTATGTGATGATTTGAAACCATTTGGATTTTGGTTTAAACAAGTTAAAATACCCATTATGATCATCTGTTCAACTAAAACAAGAATAAATATCTGAATATAAATGTGCATTTTTATGTGCACATCAGTAATGTTTGCTTTCTTGCTAAATATTGCTATGTAAATTATATTATTCCTTTCGTATGGTATGTTTAACGTTTCAATTTCAAATTTATGCACATATATTTTCATATAACTTTGCAGAATTTTATTCGTTAATAGATGAGCTATAAAAATTATTATTAATGTTATCAATTCATCGATTCCTTCCTTTTTAATATATGTTCAAATTTCAGACTCAGCTATTCTCTTACCTATTTTTCATTCATTTCACATTTATTACTTTTCGTTTTAAGTTTGCACTTTAAATTTCAATTTCGAATCTATGTGTATATATTTACGCACAACTTTTTCTATTTTTAAAATTCAAATAGTGTTTTCCCGACATTTATTTCTTACTTATTTTGATTGAGTGCCTGTTATTATTGAATTTCATATTCATATATATGTATATTTACACACACACACACATACATGTGTGTGTATATGCCCACACACACTTACCTATATATAATTTTTTCCCTTATACGTACATTCACATATATTTTTCTCTTAGAACATGCATTCTTTTTATTTGGCCCTCTTAAAATTAAAAACATGACATTGGCGGGACTCGAACTCCTAACCTCCACCTTGGAAAGTGCATGCCTTACCAACTCACCTAACTTAGCTTTTGTTCACAAGACTAAAGATATTAGTAGTTATTGTTCTCATTTGTGTTTTTCTTATATACTCTTTTTCACGTTTGTTCTAAAACTTAATTTAATGATATCTTCTTTATTTCAAATCTGTTTTCCGCAAACCATAGGTCTAAATTGATCTGGAAATCACCATGCACGCAATGATGCTAGTTCCATGACCAAATTCTTCAAATTCTACAATTTTATTTTATTATTTAATTAAAAATATCAGGTATTACATTCTCCTACCCTTAGGAAAATTCATCCCGAAATTTGGTAAGGGTAAAATTAAATAATTCTTTGCACAATTTACAACCATCATATGTACATCCAACTTTTCAATCATTTGTGCACTTGTGGAAAGTGTGAAAAATCGGTGTGTATGACTTTAAGCAGGATCTATATGGATATAGCGGAAATATAGATGACATACTAACTAGCTAGTCTACAATAGTTATGCAAATAAATAAGAGCTATTATGATAAGTCACAAGTAGACAAAAGCAATAAGTAAAGTAAAATGACACTAGGTATTTTATACTGGTTCGGACTTCCCGTCCTACATCCAATCCCAAAGCTCCTCTTCGTAATTTACTATCATGCCCTCTCTTAACCCAGAGGAATAAGTCAGTAAACCCGAGCCCCAACAAGGATGTGCCTTGTCTATGCAACTATACCGGACTTCAACAAACACAAGTGTTATGACCTCTTCTTTGTGTTCTTGAATCAACACGGATAGTCATATCCTTCCTATAATATTATCCTCGAGTATTTGAAATAAATTTGAAGATTTAAGGAAGTTAGTTTCTTGTCAAATCAAGATATATGAAATGTTATCAAGGATTCAACAAATAACTTGAACTTTGGAGAGCTTTGTATTGCAAAGAACATAGAATTGTAATTTCAGAAAATAGAGAGAATAGAATGATAATCGGTGATTTGAAATCATGTTTTGAAGTGTTTATATAATAGTAGAAAGGTAGCAATTCTTTATGAAGAGTTTTAACCAAAAGAAGCTTCCATTTCCTTTCAGAAATGAAGAGATTTCTTTTCATGAATGAAAGCAACCTTTCAGAAAATATTTGTTGTTTCGAATCAGTCGACTTGTTAAAAATCATTAGTTGACTGGTTGAATTAAATTTTAAATCGTTTGGATAAAAAACTTTTCTAAACTAGCCGTTATATACAAAAACAGTCAGACCAGTCAACTGGTCATTTCTCTACCAATCAACTGGTAGAGCTGTTTTTCCACAGTTCTGGCTTTTGAGGCCTTATAAATATATATATATACTTTGTTTTGGTTATTCGTGTTATACTTGAGGATAGATTTTAACTTAATTCTAACACGACTCAATGTATATATATATATATATATATAATACCTTATCTCTCTGACATGATTCCCTTGCAATCTCTTTTGTTGGCATTAATCAAAATCTTATTTTCAACATTCTCCCCTTTTTTGATTGATCACAACATATCTGATTTTCTCCCCCTAAGTATTTTCTCTCCTCGAAATCCTGCAACATTTTGTTAGTTTGATAAAGATATAATCTTACCGTTTAGATTCCTGCAAAATGTTAGCACATATATTCCAAAAAAATCTTTTGATTAATAATGAAAGCAACCTTTCAAAATATATTTGCTGTTTCGAATCAGTCGACTGGTTAAAAATCATCAGTTGACTAGTTGAATTAAATTTTAAGTTGTTTGGATAAAAAAAGCTTTTCAAAACTAGCCATTATAAAAAAATTGTCAGACCAGTCGACTGATCATTTCTCTACTAGTCGACTGGCAGAGCTGTTTTTGCACTGCTCTAGCTTTTATGGCCTTATATATATTTTCTTTCTTTTTTTAATTTGTGTTATACTTGAGGATAGATTTTAACATAATTCTAACATAACTCAATGTGTGTGTGTGTGTATATATATATATATATAACACCTTATCTCTATGACATGATTCCCTTGCAATCTATTTTATTGGCATTAATCAAAATCTTGTTTTCAACATTCTCCCCCTTTTTGATTGATGACAACATATCTGATTTCCACCCCCTGAGTTTTTGCTCTCCTTGAATTTCTGCAACATTTTGTTAGTTTGATAAAGATATAATCTTTCGATTTAGATTCCTGCAAAATGTTAGTACATATATTCCAAAAAATATTTTATTATTAAGAGCATAGAATATATATCATAGATTCATCATTGGATAGAAATATTTCTCCCTATTTGTCATTGATTAAAAAGCAATTAATCATGATGAGCACATAGTAAACGAATAACAATATAGAAACATTGATAGAATAAGCACATAATCAATTTAAAACATGCATGAAGTTCAACGCAACAAAAATCATAAAGTTTCCTACCACAAGTTATTACACAACAAAAAGCATAAGTTTGAAAAAATAAAAAAATACTAAAGCAAATAACATACATAACGTACGACTAAGCTAAAAGTCATCGGATTTAGTACTTTCAGAAAAAGTCCAATTAATAGGAGAAATAGGTCGTTTTTCCAGATTCGTCACATGACCAATAGCTGCAAGAGAGCATGAAATAGGTTCCCATATCCTTCCAAGAAAACTTTTGAGTTTATCAAACTTTTTATCCGACTTCTTGTCCATCCTTTCTTCTAGAAAGAGTTGGTTGCAAGTAACAACATCAAGTGCTTGTCTTGATGTTTGAGATAGTTCTGTTAGTCGGACATCTTCGGGATTAGCATGAGTAGTAGTGGTTGATCCAATCATCTCTTTTTCCAACTTTCCAAGCTCATGATTCGAATAGTTGGAGGATGCATATGCATTTGTTTCAAAATTTCCTCATCCATTATTTTTATTTCAGTTGTCTCCGAGTCCAGTTTGGGCATTTTTTCACATTCAAAGATCCTCTTCAAGTATTCTCCATAATGAAAGTATGTAGCCATTCCATGTTTGTAAGGAAGAAGATGGTCCATAATTGTTTGCATCCAATTTATTTTCATGTGACCAAACGTGGCATACAAAGCTCGAAAAGTATCCGAATACACTAGATCATGTGTTTCATATCATGGTAGAATTGTTCGAGTAAGAGTATGGTGAAGGACTCTTGCATTAGGTCGTAGCCCTTTGCTTTGTGAACCGTCTGAGTCATCATCCATAAAGAGATGACTTATTTCATCTCTTACCCAAAATTCGCAATTCAACTCGGTTAAAGCTATCCCATCCGTATGCAAATTTAAAACTTGACTTAATCTATAAATATAAATGAAGATGGGTTCCCCACAAACAAGACTCCATAAAAACAATTTTGTGAATTAGTGGGATTTTGATGATTTAAGTTCATATTTGCCAAGAATAGCTTTATCATAGTGGCATTAATTTTGATATTGTTTTGAGAATAATCTATGAGTGCCTACCTTAACGAGCTAGTTGTTGTAATCCATAGGAATTAAAGTCTTTGAATTTCACAAAAGGCCCGGGGATGAATTTCAAACTTGACAAAAGCTTCCACCTTTTCCTAGCTAGGTCATTCCAAAGCCATTGATCAATATAGGATTCTGTTGGCTTCTTTGATCTTGTTCTTGAAGATTATCCCGTGTCTAATTGACGTTTAGGAGGAGCCATGATGAAATTCAGAATTTTCTAGGGGTTTTGGAAGTTTTTAGATAGTTTAAGAAGTGAGAAAAAGGGGAGTAGTGGGGTTTTAACTCACGATGCAGGCAGAAACCCAGTTTTTGGGTTTTCTCTTTACCAGTCGACCGGTTGATAATATACCAGTCGACTGGTTGCCAATAAATTGCACAGCAACTCTTATTTTCCAAATTATTATATGAAAATCAAATATATTTAACTATAAATAGAAATATAATTTTATTATGCAGAAAGGACGAAACATATACACTTTGACTTAAACAAATCATTGGAAAATTTGCATTACTGATCAATGCAAGTCTTATTAAGAGAAAGGAAATATTCCTATGATTCGATAACTATTCTCCAGATGAGGTTAATTTCCATGGTGTCCTGGCTCCCTCATTCTGTTGATAGTTCTTTACCCATGAGTTTGGACTTTCCTTCTTATTTTTTTCGGTTTTCTTCCATGCACTCTATAAAGTAGAAGGTCTCTTTGATGATTCAGGATTCATAGAAAAAGGGTAATGCCTTAGTTCTTGGACAATTGATCTTCCAAAAATTCAAAGAGCTAAAGTTTTGTGAAAAGTTAATCTAATTGAAGTTTGCTTTTGCTCATAATATATTTCTCTTTGTAATTTTAGTTATTCAAGTTGATAATGTGAATATCACCAATTTTATCTTTTATTGAGGGAGACACCAAAACTACTCTTCTCTTCTTGGCTTCCGGAATGTATCCGATTCGATGCTCTTTCCACCGAAGAGTTAGTTCGTTTTTTAGAGTGGGAGACATGATGATATTAATTGAATCGGTTGAAATTTTTTTAGAAGATTTGGTTGGTGTTGAAGGTCATTTTTCTTTCTTTGACATGATAATAATATTATTGGTTGTCGTTTCTTTATTTTTTTTTAAAGACAAAAACACTATTTCTCTAGAATTTATGCAAAAGTTATACTAAATATAGTGTATCAAATGAATGGCAAAGCTAGTATTAGCCATTCTTTTAAAAGAATCGAAAATATGTTTGCTAAAACTAGGTATGTGTGTTTAATAAATGGTCTGTACATTAGATAATATACTAAAAATAGTATGTCTATTTTAAATAAGCAACAACTATTACTAAAGAATTATATAGAAATGAGTATTTTTTGAAGTCTATGTTCAACAAAAATAACTTATAGAGAAGAGTGGGTGTAAATGACCTCCTTTTAGTTTTAGCTAATCATTGTCATAAATTTTCGTGTTACCTGCAAAAGAATAGAATTTAAGATGGTACCCACTTCCTCCGTTAGGGTCCTAAGGGTTAAGTCTTAGGAACCCAAATCCAAGAGGGTTCAGGTTCCTTTTTGAATAAATAATTATTATTATAATGAACAGATTCTAAAAAGTTTTTAATATATTTATTCTTAATAAGAACATTATTTGTTTTTGGAATCCATATTCTAATATTTTTCGGGAATTATTTCTTAGTAGAAATATTTAATTTGCTACTGGAAATTTCTGGTTTAGCATTAGAATTTTTTGAACTGGATTTCCTTTTTGATTATATCCAAATCCTTTTTTGCAAAAAGTCAGTTGAGAATTTTCTCGTATTTTAGATAAATTCTCTCTACCTTTATTAAAATTGTTAATATTTTTAGAAATAGTTTCTAGCTTAATTTTTATAACAAAGTTTTCCAATTCTAAAATTTTAACTTTAGCAATTAATCATGATTCTCAAAAGCTAATAAATAATTTTTATTCTTTTGAGTCTCGATTTCTCAGCTCAACATAGATATCTAAGAATTTTCTATTGAAAGAGACTCTTGTAATTTTCTAATTTCATTTTCTAAAATTTCTTTCTCATCTTTTAAAAGCGCTCTCTCAAATTCTGCTTTCTTTTTATCTTCGTTAGCTTATTTAAACTTTCGCTTAAACATTTTTCTAGACTCTTAGAGTTCAGTATTAATTTCTACTAATTCATCAAAAGTAAAGTCACCTACATCATTATCCTTAGCCATGAAGCATATATTTGCTTGCTTACTGTCACTGTCGCTGTCACCTTCAGAAGATGAATCCGAATTTTCCCAAGTGACTGAAAATGCTCTTTCTTGATTTTTCCTTCTTGCGATTTTTCTTCAATTCTTGACAATTCTTTTGATAATGTCTAGTCTTATAACAATTAAAGCATTCTACAAGTGTAGGGTCAGGCTCTTTTGACGAATTCTTTTTCACATTCTTGTTTTGGCCCTTTCTGTATTTTAGAAAATTACTAAAATTCTTTGCTACGAAAGCAATATCTTCTTCATCTAAATCGGAATCTTCTTTCTCAGCATGGAAAGCTAAAATTTTCTTGTCTTGTACCTGTGCTTTCTTTGCCTGCAAGTTTACTTCATAAGACATTGGATTACCGATCAATTCTTTTGGCTTCATAATAGAGAAATCATTAGCTTCTTCGATTGCTAGTACCTTTCTCTCCCATTCATCCGTTAAAGAATTCAAATTTTTCGACACTTTATCAAAATTGGAATACCTTTCTCCTAATCCTAACAAAGAATGATATATATTTTGAAAATGTGAATACATATCATTTATCGATTCATTTTCATTCATTTTGAAATTTCGAAACTGATTCTTAAGCATAGATATTTTTCTTTGTTTCACTTTGTTAGTTCCTTCATGAGTGACTTTGAGTGTTCTCCAGAATTCATATGTTGTGTTGCACATACAAATCCGGTTAAACTCGTTTCTATCTAAAGCATAATGCAACATGTTCATAGCCTTAGCATTGGCAGTAGCCTCTACTTTTTCAGATGCAGACCATTCAGTAAATAGTGTAGTAGGCTGTGTGTACTCTTTAATGTGATATTTCATGCATCGAAACTATTTGCTTGCATATAATATCTCATTTGTGTAGCCTAGTAACCATAGTTCATGGCATTAAAGAAGGGTGGTCTACCAATGGATTGGCCTTCAGTATATCCAGTATTATTACTAGCACTAATGTTATTATCCATATTGACTATGTATCAGATAACTGTTTTATGGTTAAATGATGACCTTGCTAAGATACCAATTGAAAAGTCGATGTGTACATCTTTAAGCATGATCTATATGGATATAGCGGAAGTATATATGATATACAAACTAGCTAGTCTATAATAGTTATGCAAATAAATAAGAGCTAATATGATAAATCACAAGTAGACCAAAGTAATAAGTAAAGTAAAGTGACACTAGGTATTTTATACTGGTTCGGACTTCCCATCCTACGTCTAGTCCCGAAGCTCCTCTTCGGAATTCACTATCACGCCCTCTCTTAACCTGGAGGAATAGGTCAGTACACCCGAGCCCAACAAGGATGCCTCTTGCCTGAGCAACTACACAGGACTTCAAGAAACACAAGTGTTTTGACCTCTACTTTGTGTTCTTGAATCAACACAGATAGTCAACGGTTTAAGTACACCCTTCCTATAATCTTATCCTCGAGTATTTGAAATGAATTTGAAGATTTAAGGAATTTAGATGCCTGTCCAATCAAGATATATGAAATATTATCAAGGATTCAACAAGTAACTTGAATTTTGGAGAGCTTTATATTGCAAAGAATATAAAAGTGTAATTTCAGAAAATAGAGAGAATAGAATGATAATCGGTGATTTGAAATCATGTTTTGATGTGTTTATATAATAGTAGAAAGGTAGCAATTCTTTATGAAGAGTTTTAGCCAAAAGAAGCTTCCATTTCCTTCCAGAAATGGAGAGATTTCTTTTCATGAATGAAAGAAACCTTTCAGAAAATATTTGCTGTTTCGAATCAGTCGACTGGTTGAAAATCATCAGTTGACTGGTTGAATTAAATTTTAAATCGTTTTGATAAAAAACTTTTCAAAACTAGCCGTTATATACAAAAACAGTTAGACCAGTCGACTTGTCATTTCTCTACCAATCGACCGGTATAGTTGTTTTTGCATAGTTCTAGCCTTTAAGGCCTTATATGTATCTACTTTGTTTTGTTTATTCGTGTTATACTTGAGGATACATTTTAACATAATTCTAACACGACTCAATGTGTGTGTGTATATAACACCTTATCTCTATGACATGATTCCCTTGCAATCTCTTTTGTTGGCATTAATCAAAATCTTGTTTTCAACAAAGTGTAATACAACATAATAATAAATGAATGCAATGAATACCTAAGCGGTACCTCTTATATGAATGCAAATTTTCTTGAAAATGTTTTGAAAACATGACGCACACATCCTAATTATACCAACAATTTCTATATGAATGCAATATTTAAAAAAAAACATCTTTTCGTCCAATTTTTCCTACACTCTTACAGAACAAGAGTGTAGTTCATCCAATTTTGCATCCATACCCTGTCAACCAACTTTAAATTTGCGAATTACTGAATGGTCTAATTTTCTGAATTTGATTTCTTATGTTAGAAAAGATAGAAAATGGAAAATTATTTATTTTCCAACCACTTTTATGCACCTTTTCCCCAATACTTGGAAAACTTAATTGCTAATTTTTACAAAAATTCTTATTTTCTATTCCAAGCACAGTTTGCATAAGATTTTTCTTCTTCAGCTTTCCAAACTTACTTTGGAAGCATTCATTTTCTCTTATTGTTCTTTATTTTTGCAATTTTCATCATTGTTTTTTTCTTTTAGTTGTCCCTCTTTTACCTTCCTTTTCATTTTATTCACAATATCCTATATTCTTGTTCATACCGAGTGATCATTACAAACACCTAGAAAGAAAAATATCCAAATAAACCATTCTATTTTTCTAAAATAGAACACTCCATAGGAATGCAAGTTTATTAAAAAAAACTTTCCTGATTCCTCAAAGGGTGCTAAAAAGGTTTTTTATTAATTAGTAACCTTGTCACAAATTCACTTGTAAAAACTTCAACTTGCTTTTTTCTAGTAAACGGTAACCAATTGAAGCAACTTTTCAAAATTTCCTCAAATATTTACTAACTGTCCATGCACACTAGTGGGATCCTTTTTGGCTAAATTATTTTTAATTAAATATGATTAAGTTTTTATGAATCCTTCCACCTATATTTTGTAATATATTTCACTACACATTCCATTGCCATTTTAACAAAACATATTCACTTACAAGTCTACTGATTCATAAGAACTAATCTAATAATTCTTCTTATCCTGATAAGTAAAGTGTGTCACAATCTATCCTTTAAGGAAACTTTATGTTTTTTTTAACTCAAGGTCACCTATGCACCCTATACAGCCAATTCATTTATTCGGACTTTCTCTTAACCACTTGTGTCGTTAACCCCACCAATTGCTTACGCATTTAATACTTTAAAATAAGTGATTACCTCAAAAATCCTTTTAATGCAACTCTTAATATTGTAAATCAATAAATTTCGAAAATTTTGAAATTTTGAAACTCGAAAACTCTTCTAGAAATCTTTTTCTACACTTACATTTTTTTTTTTCAAGTTCTTTTAAAAGGTTATAACTATGGGGATAATTGCAAAGAAGTTTCTACCTTTTGCATTTTCTGAACTCTTTGCGCGAAATTACATTTCTTTGTCCTAAATTTCTTATTTACAAAAATTTATTCCGAACTATGTCTGAACTGAAGAATAAGACTAGTGCCTCTTTTGCGCCAAATGTATATATATAAATACCTAATCCATTTTTCTCCTTTATAGTATTTTCTTAATTTACGATGCCTTACTCCCCAATCCATTAATCTGAAATACCAAATTTTCAAATATTACCACATGGAATCTTTTTTTTTTTCAAACATTTTGTACACTTTTCACCCACCCAACCACTCATGGGTCTACAATCCTCGAACTTCCATAACCATTTCCTAAGTGTACAAAACTGACATCCAACTTCCTAAATGTGTCGTTCACCTAATTAGTGGATTCCTTTATGGATATATGTATATATACATATAATATTTATATTCAAAAATACAAATATGTTCACTCACTATCTATATAGGAATCCTAAACCCGAGCTCTGATACTAGTTGTAACAACCAAATTTTCAATGGGTCCGGATTTTCAAATTTTTTAAATTCAAAACAATTGAAACTCAAGTTGGTTTGTCTGGTATCCTTCAGAAACGATAGAGATAATAAATATATCAGAACTCGATAAAAAATCTCACAACGGGATGGATAATATATAATAATCAAATATAGCCTTATCAAAATATTGACACTACCCAACAAGTGTCCAAAGGCTACCAAATCTTTGCCATAAATCTAACATGCGTGTATGTTATGAGGAGGGGGTCATAACACAAAATTTGGTGAAAGGACAAATAATACATTCTGCAATAACCCTACATATACCGTCCAATTAAATTTCTTAATTATTATGTTATTCGGGTTAATAACACTCTGGACCTACACACACATTGCGCCTACCTATTCCCCAGTAAGTTAAACCAAATATAGTATATATGTAGCTATACCCAACATCTCAAGGTACTCTCCATAGTACCCTACTCATAAAGTCTCCGCCATCACACCATAGAAGTATGAACAACCACCAATTTATGCCAAATCACGTATGTAAATATATATTGTTACACCACGTATTCGCATAGAACCACCATCGCTATGCCACACAAGCATACGGATACTCGTATCAAAACTAGTTGGTCAAATTACGTCTTAACATGGAGTAATGCCCTATTGTCTACAATACACCACCCAGTGCGTGTATCCAGACTCTCACCCGAACGTACTGCCTACTATAACCCGAGTCCCGTGTATCTAGACCCTCACCCGAACGCACTACCTACTATAACCCGAGTCCCGTAATAGGGATGCATCCAATGCACAAAACTTGGTCGGGAGCTTTCAATATCTGTAAAGGACATCATCGTTAGGACTACAATACAAATATCTACATATGGTTTGTCTCTTTTCACGGTGGCTATGGACCAACCCCAACCCCTCCACCAACTAATGAAAGAATACATCAAGAGCTAATGATGTGCCCGTAACAACCATTTTAACAACTAA
Source organism: Allium sativum (assembly GCA_030737875.1). Classification (NCBI taxonomy): domain Eukaryota; kingdom Viridiplantae; phylum Streptophyta; class Magnoliopsida; order Asparagales; family Amaryllidaceae; genus Allium; species Allium sativum. The sequence goes on along the minus strand of CM060919.1, from coordinate 814,225,822 downwards.
TTTGTCTTGTCCCTCAACCAACCTCACGATAGTGAAAGAATCTTGATCTGTTGGTTTAGCTCTTAGCCTTTCCGTATCCCACTGACTGCCAATGACGTGTATCTGATTATTGCTATCCTTAATTTGGTACTGACCACACCGCCGAATCACCCAACATCATCTGCCAAAGCCTGATGACTTCCACACTATAGTTGCACTCAAGGTATACTCTAGATGGTGCACCATGCCTCCCTCCGAGCGACAGTTTCATCCGATTGTTCCTCAGAGGGCCATCTCAGAGTACCTACCACGTCCTGCAGAATCCCCGTGCGTCCCTCATGACCCGTAGAATGATAAGTTGAACGTTCTCTTCTGATGTCTCCAGATACCATGATCACCTACCTGCATTGGGTTCTTCATCTCCATACGTACGGATTGGTCCAAGCGCATCACGCCATCACGTTATTAGATCCTGTGTCTAATCACTTGCATCACACATTTGCTTTAACTTATTATATTGCTAATTTACTTGATTATTTACAAATTCTTTTTCTATTCAAGTTAATAGTGTATTAGCTTAAATTTGGCTGCTTATTTTCCCCAATTAACTCCACGTTGTCGGAAATCTATGAGCCACTAATTATTACATTCATTAAACTTAATATTTTACTATTCATAAGTTTACTAATAATAAGCCTCTTATTTCCTTTTCTTTTTCATGTTATTTATAACTTCATGTTATACTGTTACTACGCCGTTGTTATGAGTTTACTTATTAACTCAGTACCCCTAACTAATGTTTATTAATAAGTTCTCATCTTATCTCTTATTATAACCAACATTATATCGTTACCACAATCATTATTGTGGATTTACTTATTAACTTTGTTCCCTTAACAGAGGTTCATTAATAAGTTCTCTTTTCATTATTAATTAAAACCTATGTTATAATTCCACTTGTCCCTAGGACAAGCCTATATATTATATTTCATTATCATTCACATAATTAATTAAATATGTTATATTCCCCATTCATCACATTTCCATTGATCCCTCCTAATTTAAGCCAACCTTTATTGTTGTAACCTTTCTTTGTTTTTCGTCTTGCACATTTTTATTACAACAAAAATTTCACAAACTTCATTAATTTGGTTGGCGGAAATGTATAAAAATTTATTTCCATAATATACATCAATTTTGATCTGTAGTTCCAAGCTATTTTATTTTATTTTATTACATCATGTATATATAGTTAGTTAGTGGGTTAGTTTGTTAGTGTGCAATACGGCAAGAACCCCTATTTCACACTAATCCTTATTACATTCTTTTCTTGCAACTATGTTCTCTGTAATCTACTGTAACAGTAATTATGGAAATATATCTCTTTTACACCCCCAATTAACTCAGTCCATTACTAATTTCCTTTTTTTCATTCTGAGTTATATTATTTTTTGTTTTCATACCCAATTCCTAATTTCAATTTAATTACGGTAAGTTTCTATATAAAATTAGGCTTGCTAATTCTTATTCCATTATTTCAACAATTCACTGTAATTATTTTTTTACAACATACCCAATTTACCATTTAATTGCAATTTTTAGACTATATGCATAATCACTGTCAGATTCACAATTTTAGTATTACAGCAATTCTCAACCCAAATAGAAAGTTAAGTAGATCCGTACCATAGTAACATTTTTAACGTACTTAGAGAATGGATTATATCACAATTTCCACATTTTCAATTATTTACGAAAAGGTATAATTTAAACCCACTTACCTGACTGCTTTCCAGTTCTTGAATCTGATTTAGATCTAGTACCTTGTGGTCTTCCTAATTGAATCTAATAATGAAATTACAATGAATTTACAAATTTGACGCTAAAAGAATGACGGAAATCCTAATAATTTAGATTCATAGAATTTACCTTATGTGACAAGAAATCTGAATACCTATATCGTAGAACTATATTCTTTATCTTTGAATCTTGAATTAGAATTCCTAAGACTAATATTCTTATTTCTGAAAGAATTGGAGAAGAAAGAAAATATGAGTTGGAGGCTATGCTCTGCTAGTCTAAATATAGGTGTACAGAAGATTCTTGTTCATCAGATTAAATATAATGTAATCTGAGCCATTAAAATCGAAAATTTAACGTTAGTTCACTCAACAATGGGTCGACCTGGACTCCTGGTAGGTCAACTCCTAGGCCGACCCAGCACTAAGGTGGTCGACCCCAGGGTCAACCCACGTATGGTCTGGGTCGACCCATTACCTATGCCCTAAAGTTAATTATACCGAAATTAATTTTTTGTTAAATGTTGGTTGTAAAATTCTTGCTAAATATTGCTATGTAAATGATTTTCTTCCATTTATATGGCATGTTTAACGTTTCAATTTCAAATTTATGTGCATATATTCACGTATAACTTTGCAAACTTTTATTCGTTAATAGGTGCTCAATAAACGTTAATATTAACGTTATCAATTCATTATTTCCTTTTGTTTGAATATATGTTCGAATTTCAAACGTCGTTCTTCTCTTACCGATTTTTCATTCATTCCACATTTATTACTTTTCAATTTAAGTTTACACATCAGATTTCAATTTTGAATCTGTGCGTATATATTTATGCACAACTCCATTCATTTTCAAAATTCAAACAGTTTTTTCCCGACATTTATTTCTTACTTGTTTTGGTTGATTACATGTTATTTATTAATATTATATTCATATATATGTATATTTGCACACGTATACACATACATGCGCACATGTACATGTATATATATAATCACCTATATTTTTTTTCCATATATGTACATTTACATATATTTTTCTCTTAGAACATGCATTCTTTTAGTTGGCGCTCTTAAAATTAAAAACATGACTTTGGCAGGACTTGAACTCGTGACCTTAACCTTAGGAAGTGCATGCCTTACCAACTCACCTAAATTATCTTTTGTTCACAAGACTAAAAACATTGGTAGCTATTGTTTCTCTTATGTATTCTCTTCCATGTTTGTTCTTAAACTTCATTTCAAAATATCTTCTTTGTTTTAAATATATTTTCAGTAAACCATAGGTCTAAATTAATCAGAAAATCGCCACGGACGCAATGACACTAGCTCCATGATCAAATTTTGAAAAGTTTACATAAATTTATTTTATTATTTAATTAAAAATGCTGGGTGTTACAGCCGATCCAAGACCATAGCCATATAGTCGATCCGAAGTGGAGAAATGTCACCGATCGAAGGTCAGAATCGTGTGCACCTATATGAGGTTGTTCACGTAGGCCGATCTGGGCCTATCAAATTCTCGTCTATTTTGGGAAATAACTCATGTCAACTCAAATTTTATCCATCCAAAACTTTGAGTATCCGTGAAATCTATTGCTTCAACCAAGATTTTCTGAGTTCATATAAGTCCATGCTCGAGTGCCGAGCGATGTTGTTACCAAAAATCCAATGCATAATAGCCTTATAAAAGACGGGTCAACACTATCCACCAAAACACGGCCTATAGTAGCGGACTTGTTTTGTACAGTCTTGGAATCCATTAATTTAGAAGTCATAATCCAAAAGAATTCCAATTCGATAACCGAAAAACAAAGATCCAAAAAACCACAATCACACTAGATTGTATTAATAGAAAGCCAGATTCCAAAATCCAAAGAAATCGAAATCCGAAAACCAATAAAATCTCATGATCTCTCCTGGTTGTATTAACGATAGAAAGTTCAAAGTTCAGAATCCAACAATATAGAAAACCAGAGAAATCCGACAATTCTTTAAAATCTGAGTAGTCTGAAATCTAGTGTACCTAATCCAAAATCCACGACCGCTCCAGGCCAAACCAGCGTGGGTATAATCTATACCTATAAAAATCATGTAAGCGACCTAACCAAGTCCTGACAAGACAGTTTAAAACCTCATCAAGTATAGTCCATACTCGAGCCTTGACCAAGCAGTCTTACTAGTTTCTAACAAGACGACTCGGCTCATTCCATGCAAAATCCGTACTTTGGGACCAGTTATTAAACATTAAAATTCTGATTTCCAATTCCGCTTCACAATCACAATCAATCCAAGTGCAGTAATTTTTGGATCTAGATTAATCCTAGAGGGGAGGTGAATAAAGTTTATCACAGTTTTGAAATGTTGTTAATGCAGATCGCAAATCACAGAATATAGCAGAAATAGAAATGCAGAAAGTAAATGACATTAGATATACCCAGCTTCGGAAAAATCCTGCCTACTGCTGCATTCCTAAGGTTTCTACTAGGTGATAGAACAAATCCCGCTTACAAGACCATGTAAACTCGCACTGTAACACCCCGCCTCCATTAAGGTCACTCACAAAGGGAATGCCTTAACTTCAGTGGAGCGTTTTTGGTAAATAGACACAGAATATCACAAGACAGATATAAAATTTTTGCAGCGGAAACAAATAACTTTATTAAATCTCCAAAATACTTTGTTACATAATACCATGAGTCATAAAATTATTACAACAAAACACTTCTGTCTTATATCATCATAGTACATAGGTTTTTAAAAGAAAATCATCATTTCCCCAGATTAAAGAGCAAGCCATATAAGAGACAGAGACTCGAGCCATACTTCAAAAGTAGCTCCTAGAAGATGATATCCAAATCCTGACTAAACCTGGGTGTTTCCTTCTTGAGAACCTAGGGGGGACGGAAGAAAAGAGGCGAAACAAACTAGGTCAGACATACGTCTGGTGAGTCCAGTAACTTTTAGCCAGTAAATAAATAAAAGTAAACATGATAGGCATACAAAGTGGATAAGAAGATCACGATAAAGATGACAGGAATGACAGGACAAATAAGGTAAGGTGTATGCATGATTCACTACTAACTACTCTGCACTATTACTAGTCAAATTAAGATGGGATGATCCCTTCCGCTAATGATAACGATGGTGGTAGTTTCGTGTATTCCTAGCTGCTGCCATAGGTGCTGCCTGCTCCTATCTCAACTAGTCGTACCCGCTACCCTCCTACTATAAATTGGTAGACTTAGGGCATATGTCCGGATATACCCTAACCACTACCCTAATCGATCGGCTCCCTACTCTGTAGATATCCTGCGCTGGTCCCACAACTAGGGGGTATCACTTCCCTAAAGTGGCAATCTAAGGTGTGCACAATCATACCTACTGGTGTCACGGTCGTCTTGTCCCCCTCTGCCCGGCCCATGCATGCACATGTCCCCAGTCGGTTTGTGCCGCCCACACCATCCGTCTCTTTTTGGATCTCTTACAATCAATCAGTAAGCGTGCCCCTTCCCCGTCTAGTACGGAGTTCTTTACTTTGATACCCCTCCAGGTTACTGACTGAAATGGGTCCCACACAACATGATACAAGTCCTCCTCTATGCCTTGTATCCCCACTAAGTTTTCTACTGACTATGTATACCCTAAGGTGTCTTTAATTACATAGCCCTCAATCAGTTATGCGTACCTATAGGTGTCTTTAATACATAACCCCTATTCTACCTATCGGTTATGCGTACCTATAGATGTCTTTAATACATAACCCTATCTATTCCCATTAGTTATGCGTACCCCTAAGGGTGTCTTTAATACATAACTTTACTATTTTGCCCCGGTTATGTATACCATTAGGTGTCTTTAATTACATAACCCTTTTTATTTAATGGTTAAGTTTGTGGGCCTATATATACTAATATTACCCACCTACCCTTCAGTTGTACTTAACCCTCCCGCTGATTTAATCCTGTTTATTTAATGGTTAAGTTTATGGGCCTATATATATTAATATTACCCACCTACCCATCAGTTGTACTTAACCCACCCACAATCCAATTCGTTTTACTTAACCCTAACTTATGTCTATCATCATACAGTCCATATGTATTAAGTTAGGTTAAGTAGTCTTAATTTATTATTGAGACATCTAATCGTATTTTACATGCCACGCAAGGCACCCACTTAATTCCACATGCCACCCAAGGCACCCACTTAACCCCCTCATGTCCCACTACATGTTTATCTGTTTAATTCTTTCTTAATTCGTTAAGACCGTAACCTCATAAAGACCTCCCACATTAGACTGGCATTTGTGGCAACTGGATTTGCCGGGCAGGTCCGGGCAGTCTTACACCACAAAAGAGTCTAACCTCGTGTCTTTACAACTGTCACACATTCAATTTATACCTAAGACCCCCCACATTAGACTGGCATTTGTGGCAGCGAGATTTGCCGGGCGGGTCCGGGCAGTCTTACACCACAAAAGAGCCTAACCTCGTGTCTTAGACGATTAATTACTCCTAATTAATCATCCCCCAATTTGAATTACTTTCCCTATTCAAATTATCAATTAATTTCAAATTTCACTATGGCCATAATTGACTCAATTATGTCCATCTATTTATGAGATGAAAAATCATACCAATTTTCATCACAAATTTATTTTATGCCAATTCTCAATATTAAATCTTCAGACTTTAATTGCTTAAACATTCCTCTTTTGATTAATTAAGTTAATTAATTAATCCTTTCCTTTTTATAGGTGTCAATACCTATCTTATTAACAATTTGAATTTCCTATCCCTAAATGGTCATATTCAAGTTATATCAATTTACCCAATTTTACACATGTCATAATAGGTAATTATTTATATGTTTCCCTACCAGAATCATGTGTCCAATTTACATAATCACTATGTAAATTATGCCTGTTACAAATTCCTCTTTTTCCTCGTTTCTTAACTAGCGTAACCGTTTGCGTTTTTGGTGTCATCGAGGCTACAAAATAGTCTCGCCATAACAATAAAATAAAGGGAATGACAAGGTGATCGTTTTCAGCACAATTTTTGGCATAAGCATGACAACTAGGGAAAATGACATGATAACTTCGCATATAATTATGATTCACCATATAATTAACAACTTGCATAGATTCATAACAACTTGCATAGGTTCATGAATTAACAACGTAATTAACAACTTATATAGGTTCATGATTCTCAACATAATCAACAACTTATATAGGTTCATGATTCACAATACAACAACTTGCATGATTCACAACATAACTTCTTGCATAGGTGACCTACATAGGTTAATGATCCACAACATAAAAACTAGCATAGGTTCACGAATTAATAACTTATCAACTTGCATAGCTAACTTACATAAGTTCATGATTCATAACATAACAACTAGCATAGATTCATGAATTAGCAACGCAACAACTTGCATAGGTAACTTGCATAGGTTCATAATAACTTGCATAACTTCATGATTCACAACAATAATAAACTTGCATCATATCATGATTTACAACAATAATGAACTTGCATAACTTCATGATTCACAACAATAATAAACTTGCATCATATCATGATTCACAACAATAAATTTGCATAACTACAAACAACGAATACCCAAATCATAGTCTACCACAATTCACTTTTATTTATTTAAACCTAAAAGTGACTAGAACTCACCGAATAAGGGGTCTGGAGTTCTGGGATCTGAATTCTATAATTGATTAGCGTTCCCTTGTTGTAGACAATTTCGTTGTTGTAGTTTTAGGCTTGATTTGAATTGAATTGTTGTCTTTAACTTTCTTCTAGTTGGTGGCGGCTACTCTAGGGTTTGGAGTGACAACATGACGGCCACTGATCTAATTCTGATTTGATTCTAGGGTTTGAGTCTACATATGTTTATATAGAATTTAAATTTAATTATTGCCGTCGAATGACCCTAGAGTTAATCAAAACCACTCAGTCTAGATTAGAACTATCCAGAAACCCTAATGACTCATTAACTAGTCAGAAATGACTCAGCACTGACTCACCGTTCGAATCAGAGCCTCAGAAATCTGTGTAGATTTTTACCTCGGCCTGGGCGCACCTGCCAAGTGCGCCAGTGCAATATTGCATAGGCGCACTTCCCAAGTGCGCCGGTGCAATTTTGTTCTGGCGCACTTCCCAAGTGCGCCAGTGCATTCTGGCCCGTTTCTGTTTTTTCTGTCTAACTTCGTTCGTCCATATCTTCTTCATACGTTATCCGTTTTACGCAAACTCGGACTCTATCTCAAGCAGAATTCCGAGACGAACGCAATGGAATGACCCGTTTCCCTTAATTCCCACATTTGAAATTAAGTAAATTTAAATTTAGTTAATCTGATTGTTCAAAAATCCGGGGTGTTACATTCTTCCCTCCTTAAAGGATTTCGCCACCGAAATCTCCAAGTTAAGGAGAATGCATATCCTACCATCCAAACAACCATCTACTCAACCATCAAACACGGACATCCATTGTCCTTAAAAAATTTCTAATGTTGTATGAACATATGCAAGAAGTGTGTGTATATGTTCCTTATCTAATGCAAAATCAGGTGGTCTACTGATTCAGTTGACCTCCTTAATGCAAACCATGATAGTGTCGTGCATCCATTATGTATGCGAAAGAATCCTATCGATACATATTATTTCTACATGTGTGCTCAACCATTCTTCAAAATGCAGCATCCATATAATAACACAACCATTGTTCATCCATTAACCTAAATATGCACACACATTTATATGCAATATGAAAGTGATTGGAGCCGATCTAGTGCCTAATGTGTGTGTAAATGCATCGACGAGCAACCACTGGAAAACACTTACATCCACTTGCAACCATCAAACATAACATGTCTCAAACACATGTTTACATCCATGGATTTCCTATCTAAAGGGCGTAGATTCAGTTGATGGGATACAAACGAATGACACAACTAGAACAAAAGCTCTGTTCCCATTTGACATCGGTTAAGAGAATAATTCCCTAAGTCTCAGCCCCGAAGACCGAAATCAACATCAAACTGACACCCAAATAATTACCCTCATTAAACAATGTCAAAACTGGAGATATACTTCATGCTTTGAGTAGAAACCCCTATCCTTCAGAAATATCCAGATACTTACAGACTACTAGTACAGATCAGATTACAAAATGATTCTCAGAAAGCTAAGCATAACAGACCCTTGCGGGTTACAAGAAATTTTGGGGGTCTTCCCATGACAAGTTAGAAACTTAACGACCCTCCTCTCAAAATCTAGAATGACCCTCTACATACAAAGCTGGTCCATTTAGAAGCAACCCATAGCCTATAAACTTGAGCACACAAATGTCACATTCAAATTTTTGACACCTAATACAGATAATTTCAAACCCTACGAATCACTAACAATTGAGCCGAACCACAAATGGGGTTTGAAACAACTACGGGATCAGAAACAAGACTAGTATTAAAGTGCAGAGTCTCGATTACAGAATAAAAAAGAGTGTTAGCTTCATAATCAGATAAGGAAATTAAACCTTCTACATAAATTTTTCTATCCCTATCCTATCCCTCTGCCGCGAGACCATTTGCCTATCCTATCAAAGGAAGAATTTTTAGCCAAAGGACCGAAGGATACTACATATGGCTTTTCGGGGAATGTTTTTCAAAACAGGCTTTCGTTCTTGAAAATACTTTCTTTTAAAACCTTTTTGAAAATAGTTTTCAAAAACTTTTATCTAATCTGGTAACCTTCAACTTTGATACCAAGTGTAACACCCCACCTCCATTACGGTCACTCACAAAGGGAATGCCTTAACTTCAGTGGAGCGTTTTTGGTAAACAGACACAGAATATCACAAGACAGATATAAAAATTTTGCAGCGGAAACAAATAACTTTATTACATCTCCAAAATACTTTGTTACATAATACCATGAGTCATAAAACTATTACAACAAAACACTTCTGTCTTATATCATCAGAGTACATAGGTTTTTAAAAGAAAATCATCATTTCCCCAGATTAAAGAGCAAGCCATATAAGAGACAGAGACTCGAGCCATACTTCATAAGTAGCTCCTAGAAGATAATATCCAAATCCTGGCTAAACCTGGGTGTTTCCTCCCTGAGAACCCAAGGGGGGAGGGGGGAACGGAAGAAAAGAGGCGAAACAAACTAGGTCAGACATACGTCTGGTGAGTCCAGTAACTTTTAGCCAGTAAATAAATAAAGGTAAACATGACAGGCATACAAAGTGGATAAGAGGATCACGGTATAGATGATAGGTATGACAGGACAAATAAGGTAAGGTGTATGCATGACTCACTACTAACTGCTCTGCACTATTACTAGTCAAATCAAGATGGGATGATCCCTTCCGCTAATGATAACGATGGTGGTAGTTTCGTGTATTCCTAGCTGTTGCCATAAGTGCCGCCTGCTCCTATCTCAACTAGTCGTACCCACTACCCTCCTACTATAAATTGGTAGACTTAGGGCATATGTCCGGATAAACCATAACCACTACACAAATCGATCGGCTCCCTACTCTGTAGATATCCTATGCTGGTCCCACAACTAGGTGGTATCACTTCCCTAAAGTGGCAACCTAAGGTGTGCACAGTCATACCTACTGGTGTCATTGTCGTCTTGTTCCCCTCTGCCCGGCCCATGCACGCACATGTCCCCGGTCAGTTTGCGCCACCCATACCATCTGTCTCGTTTTGGATCTCTTACAATCAATCAGTAAGCGTGCACCTTCCCCGCCTAGTACGGAGTTCTTTACTTTGATACCCCTCCGGGTTACTAACTGAAATGGGTCCCACACAACATGATACAAGTCCTCCCCTATGCCTTGTATCCCCACTAGGTTTTCTACTGACTATGTATACCCTAAGGTTTCTTTAATTACATAGCCCTCAATCAGTTATGCGTACCTATAGGTGTCTTTAATACATAAGCCCTATTCTACCTATTTGTTATGCGTACCTATAGGTGTCTTTAATACATAACTCTATATATTCGCATTAGTTATGCGTACCCCTAAGGGTGTCTTTAATACATAACTTTACTATTTTGCCCCGGTTATGTATACCATTAGGTGTCTTTAATTACATAACCCTTTTTATTCAATGGTTAAGTTTGTGGGCCTATATACACTAATATTACCCACCTACCCTTCAGTTGTACTTAACCCTCCTGCTGATTTAATCATGTTTCTTTATTGGTTAAGTTTGTGGGCCTATATATATTAATATTACCCACCTACCCATCAGTTGTACTTAACCCACCCACAATCTAATTCGTTTTACTTAACCCTAACTTATGTCTATCATCATACAGTCCATGTGTATTAAGTTAGGTTAAGTAGTCTTAATTTATTATTGAGACATCTAATCGTATTTTACATGCCACCCAAGGCACCCACTTAATTCCACATGCCACCCAAGGCACCGACTTAACCCCCTCATGTCCGACTACATGTTTATCTGGTTAAGTCTTTCTTAATTCATTAAGACCGTAACCTCATAAAGACATCCCACATTAGACTGGCATTTGTGGCAGCTGGATTTACCGGGCGGGTCCGGGCAGTCTTACACCACAAAAGAGTCTAACCTCGTGTCTTTACAACTGTCACACATTTAATTTATGCCTAAGACCCCCCACATTAGATTGGCATTTGTGGCAGCTGGATTTGCCGGGCGGGTCCGGGCAGTCTTACACCACAAAAGAGCCTAACCTCGTGTCTTAGACGATTAATTACTCCTAATTAATCAGCCCCCAATTTGAATTACTTTCCCTAGTCAAATTATCAATTAATTCCAAATTTCACTATGGCCATAATTGACTCAATTATGTCCATCTATTTATGAGATGAAAAATCATACCAATTTTCATCACAAATTTATTTTATGCCAATTCTCAATATTAAATCTTCAGACTTTAATTGCTTAAACATTCCACTTTTGATTAATTAAGTTAATTAATTAATCCTTTCCTTTTTATAGGTGTCAATACCTATCTTATTAACAATTTGAATTTCCTATCCATAAATGGTCATATTCAAATTATACCATTTTTACCCATGTTATAATAGATAATTATTTATATGTTTCCCTACCAGAATCATGTGTCCAATTTACATAATCACTATGTAAACTATGCCTATTACAAATTCCCCTTTTTCCCCGTTTCTTAACTAGCGTAACCGTTTATGTTTTTGGCGTCATCGAGGCTACAAAATAGTCTCGCCATAACAATAAAATAAAGGGAATGACAATGTGATCGTTTTCAGCACAATTTTTGTCATAAGCATGACAACTAGGGAAAATGACATGATAACTTCGCATATAATTATGATTCACCACATAATTAACAACTTGCATGGATTCATAACAACTTGCATAGGTTCATGAATTAACAACGTAATTAACAACTTATATAGGTTCATGATTCTCAACATAATCAACAACTTATATAGGTTCATGATTCACAATATAACAACTTGCATGATTCACAACATAACTTCTTGCATAGGTGACCTACATAGGTTCATGATTCACAACATAACAACTAGCATAGGTTCACGAATTAACAACTTATCAACTTGCAAAGGTAACTTACATAAGTTCATGATTCATAACATAACAACTAGCATAGATTCATGAATTAACAACGCAACAACTTGCATAGGTAACTTGCATAGGTTCATAATAACTTGCATAACTTCATGATTCACAACAATAATAAACTTGCATCATATCATGATTTACAACAATAATGAACTTGCATAATTTCATGATTCACAACAATAATAAACTTGCATCATATCATGATTTACAACAATAATGAACTTGCATAACTTCATGATTCACAACAATAATAAACTTGCATCATATCATGGTTCACAACAATAAATTTGCATAATTACAAACAACATATACCCCCAAATCATAGTCTACCACAATTCACTTTTATTTATTTAAACTTAAAAGTGACTAGAACTCACCGAATAAGGGGTCTTGAGTTCTGGGATCTGAATTCTGTAATTGATTAGCGTTCCCTTGTTGTAAACAATTTCGTTGTTGTAATTATAGGCTTGATTTGAATTGAATTGTTGTCTTTAACTGATATACACGTAAATGTGTCTATTTTATCCGCTTATTTATCTTATTTTCCCTTTAAAATAAATGATACTTTGTATTTATAGCTGTGTTTTCAGATTGTTGACAAGAAGCATGGTTTAGAGCATTTGATGGATAAAGCATGAAGAATTTGCTTAAAAAGAGCGAAGTTTAAAATTGCTAAAGCTTGAAGAGTCTAAAGCTTGAAGAACGGTTGCAATTATATTTCAGTTAAGAAGATTTGGCTCAATAAAGACTCAAACTGCATTCACATTAGCTCATTTGGAAGGCCTCTTACTCATGTTGCGTTCACACTAGCCTATTTGCTAGACCACTCACTCTAAAGCTGCGTTCACACTGGCTTATGTGTTATTTGGGTTATTTCTTTAGTCCCACATTATGTAATTAGCTAGCTAGCCTTTGTCATATCAGCTATAAATACATTGTATCTTAGTCTTGTAAAAAGACACACTTAGTTTTATTCTGTAATCCTCTGCTTGGAATAAAACTCTTCTTTCTCTCTTCTATTTAGTTTTTATTTGCATTTTATTTATGTTCATGTCTGTTATTTTCTTTTTATTTTCTTCTTCTTTAGCTATGTCTAGCTAATCCCCTTTGATTAGGGGGTGATGACGTTAGTAGATATGATTCAATATGAATCACATAGCCAAAGGATGAGGACTTTATATATGTAGATCTAGATCTGTTCAAGGGTTAGATCTGAACCTTCATACCCTGTGTCGTTTAAGAGCTGTGCTCCTTCATAGGGTATATTCGAGTTCGATCTAACACTTATCAGATTTAGATCTAATTTTAGGGTTTTAGAAATTAATTAGTGAATCTGTCCTGATAGTCTATGGTTGTAGAGCTGAGCTCCTGCATATGCTATGCTTGTCGTTATTTACATATTTGTTTCTAAACACCTATTATCGTTGATTCATGTTTGTGACAGAAACATGTATTAGATCTGGTTAATCTTTGGCTATTGATGATTATGAATCTGATCTATGTCGTTATCCCCTAATTGCTTTCACTTATTGTTAAAAATCTTTTATTTAATTTCTGCTATTTTCTTTGTTTTCCACCAATCAAAAGTTAGGGATAACTTGATTGGATTTATTAATAAAATAATTTGGTCCCAGAGTTCGACACCCTCTACAACAATCCTTGTTGTTTAGGAAAGACGAACGAATTTTACAGTTGTTTACAATTGTCTAATTTGTTCGCAAACATTAACTTTCTTCTAGTTGGTGGCAGCTACTTTAGGGTTTGGAGTGACAACATGACGACCACTGATCTAATTCTGATTTGATTCTATGATTTTAGTCTACACATGTTTATATAGAATTTAAATTTAATTATAGCTGTCAAATGACCCTAGAGTTAATCAAAACCACTCAGTCTAGATTAGAACTATCCAGAAACCCTAATGACTCATTAACTAGTCAGAAATGACTAAGCACTGACTCACCTCGCCTCAGAAATCTGTGCAGATTTTTACCTCGGCCTGGGCGCACCTGCCAAGTGCGCCAGTGCAATATTGCATGGGTGCATTTCCCAAGTGCGCCAGTGCAATTTTGTTCTGGCGCACTTCCCAAGTGCGCCAGTGCATTCTGGCCCGTTTCTGTTTTTTCTGTCTAACTTCGTTCGTCCATATCTTCTTCATACGGTATCCGTTTTATGCAAACTCGGACTATCTCAAGCAGAATTCCGAGACGAACGCAATGGAATGACCCGTTTTCCTTAATTCCCACATTTGAAATTAAGTATTCTTAAATTTAGTTAATCTAATTATTCCAAAATCCGGGGTGTTACACGCACTCCCTGCTCCTGTGCTAACCCTACGCTCAAAATCCTAGACTAGTCTATATCTACTAGACCAGATTTTCTCCTAGTTTTACATACACTAGTAAACTGTCAGTTAACCGCTAACTGAATCCCCTAGAATTTTACAAACTCTAGAAAACTTCTTTTAATTACAAAAAGAATTGAAAAATGAAACAATAAAAACAAGACAATTTAAACCCCACACATAAATTAAAACACTATCTCCCCTTTTTAATCCTAAAGTAAAAGATGGCCAGTCCATTTTCATTTGAGTGCACCACTTCTTCTAAGGCCCGATCTCTATTTGTTCTCTGGAGAAAAAATATGGCGGCTGAACTAGGGTTTCATCTTTGAATCCCAAATCGAAGTCGATAGCTTGATGTATGGATCAATCTCTGATGCTAGAACTCTCTGTTGCTTTCTGATGCTCCAATTTGGAGTTTTCTTGATCAAAAACGATGGAAAATTTGTGAGTATTCTCTTATTTGAAACTTTAGCTCTCGACTTAATTTTTTGGTTTTCGATCCTCTACTAGTCTGTGATGATGTGGTGTTAAATAGAATAATTAAATCCTTTAACTCTCTGATTTCATCCAAAATGACTTGGTCTGGTTTTAGTGGTTTCCTCTTTTGAATTAATCAAATCGGCTTTGAAATGGCTTGCGTGTATTTCCATTTTTATTTCCTATGATTGAAATCTGAAATAATTATCTTGTCAAGAAAACTTGATTGCCTTCATTGAATTTGAGTTTTGCGTGGCCTTTTAAAAATATATTTTCCCCCTTTTGAAATTAAAAATTTCGGCTTTGATCAATTCTGGAACTGATTTGAATTATTCTTGCCAAAAATGAATTTCTGGAAGTATTGAAATTGTAAATTTATTTCATGCCAAAAATAACTTTCCAGAAAAGATACTTGAGATTAAGGCTTGTGTATTTCTTCAGAGAAATTGAGATTTCTTGCCCAAAAAGATGAACACAAATTTCTATTTCCATTTTGTAGTTGCTGAAAAAATGTTCCTGTGTGACGTCCTTAAAACTGCATGAGCATTTCTGGAAATGTTTTGAAAGAAAAACTATCCCAAAAACTTGTGAGTCGAATCCTGGAATAAATAGAACTGTTTCTTGTTTGAAATTCTTGATTTCTAGAATGACACAAATGCACATTAAAACCATTCCTGTTTCTCCATGAATTATTTAATAGAAAATTGCTCACTGAATTCTTGAACCCTATAATATCCTTGCCAAAACTACAGATTGAATTGTTTGCTAAAACAAGAAATTGTTTACCACTTTAAACCTTTGCCCAATTTAATACTGTTCAAATAAGGAAACTAACTTTAAAACTTGAATGCTAATTTATACAAGTATTTCTGGGAATCAAAAACTTATTGCTCTCTGGCTTGATTGCTCTAAATTCATGCATGTACACACATGTTGTGTGAATGATGACTTTCGATGAGCATGTAGACATGCATGAACTATGCAGTAGATTGAGTTCTTGGTATGTCCATGTTATTCTTTTTTATTTCTGATTTGAAACTATTTACTAGTCAAATGTATAATCAGTACTTTCCAAAAAGACATGTGAATTTCTTGTGCATGTTACCAATACCTCCATACTAGAACAGTGTATTTTGAAAAATAAATCATTTCCTATTTTGGCGTAACACTTGCATGTCATTTGTAAAAATATCTTGCACCATTGGCTTGAACTGTTGAGTTGCTTCACTTTGAATGTTAGCACCAATTTGCACATTGCATATCCACCACTGCACTGTATCAAGCTTCATGTTGACTTGCTGCTATGTTATTTATGTCCATTGTGTTCACGTATGAAACAGTAGTTAACCTTGTCATTGAACTTGAATGATCTACTTTGTACACCATATGCTGTTCAGTTTAAACTGCTGTATGAACTTTAACCTTCGTCAACCCTTTAATGTTTCATTCATGTTGACACATGTCTTTGTGCGCTCTGTTTTACTCTTGTGTACTTTGAAGTTTGCTGAAATGAACATGCTTTAACCCTTGTTGCACATGTTGTAGCAATTTGAATTCATGCTCCTTAGATGCACTCCGGATTGGCGAGGCAGTGCACACGTGTGTGTGTGTGTGTGTGTGTGTGTATATATACGCATGCGTATATGCAGCCATCAGACAAGATTTCCTGTCCCTGTACTATACATATACAAACTGACTAGACATAGATGAATCAGATCAAGTCATGAAAAAATGATGAGAAACACACCAGAAATCTAAGGCAAATAAACTTTTTAAAATAAAAATTATATCTGCTAGAATTTAGAAATTATTTCTGTTCTAAATACTATGTGTGTGTTTCTATATATGACAGGTAAGCATGAAGATGATTGGACTGACTGTGAGCAGTGACGACAATAGTGTTGACTGACTAGGAGGCTGAAGAAAGATGACTGAAGAAAGAAGACAATATGTGTCATTGTATAAAATAAATGTATGAGTGTAACTGTAAAAACAGGGTGACATGTATGAGTGTTGTAGTGATTATGTAGTAAAGGAGCTGTGTTTATGAAAAAGATTGTACTGTTTATATGTAATAAACAGGTTTGATTGTAATAAAAATATTATTTTATTGTTGTCAAACAAACTTATCTATTTTATTCATTTTATTTACAAGTACAATATTCAGTGAATGTTTAAATAGATGAGTTACAAATAGTTGTACTGTTTGAATGTTTGAAATATATTATCTAATTTAAATAAAATACTGTATGAGTATATGAATGTCCTCGTATTCTATTTAAATATAAATATTATATTCTTGTCTATAATGTATATATAGAACAGTACAGTAACAAACACATTTAAAATAATATTTATTAGGTTGTTATCATCAGACAAAAATCATATAATTGTGTATACAACTATGTTATATACAACAATCTCCCCCTTTTGAAGATGACAAACAAATAAAAGATTTGAGCACAATAAATGTGTTTGACAGTGAATTTTGACCTCCCCCTATTTATTAGCTCCCCCTATAAATTTATTAGCTTCCCCTACAATAGAAAACTCCCCTATAACTGTGCATAAGTGAACTGAACTGAATAATAATGCATTTTCAAAATTAAAAATATTTTTAAAATATTCACTCATAAATCAAAATCTCAACCCATTCTCCCCTTTTTGTTATCATCAAAAGGATATAGAAATTTAAAACATAGATGAAAAATGACTAAAATATAATATCATCTTAAGAGGAAGAACGATCATCATAAATCTCAATCAGTCAAACAAAAATCATAATATTCTAAGAACATGTAGCCTATTTCACATTGTAGAGAATAACGGATCTACGATGAATTTTATATAAAATGTAGAGAGTTACAAAAATATGATTTCTAATTATTTTCAAATTTTTTTTTTGTAAAATTGAGCACAAAAACAGTGATGGATTTGGACTATAGTTAATAATTCAATTTAAGTGACAAAATCGAATAATCTCAAATCCCAATACCCATCAATCAACAAATCATAATACGTCATAAGATTTCAACACATTTCACAAATTAGAAAGATGGATTGATAGGCTGGTTTTTATACACAAAGGAGGATTTCAGTTTAATTTCAATTTAGCACAAAATTTCCTTTTTTTATTTAAGAGCACACTGACCATGCATAACCAGAGCTTGGATTTTTAAATGAGGTTAGTCGCAGCTTAAATTATAAGTTGTCTCTTAACCATGCATGACCAGAGCTTTGATTTTTAAATGAGGTTAGAGACACACTTATATATAGATTAATTATATATATTTATCATTTCAACTTTAAAAGGGAAAACTCCTTAGTATATAAAACCAATATATGGATGATAGAAAATGGAGTAGGTACAGAAATGGACTATGAAATAAATTTCTAAATTAATTATATTATGAAATGTGCTTGGCTGTACCGGGATCATTGAAAATTTTGAATTATCACTAATTCTGAATAATAATACAGTATTGTAACAACCCGGAAAATGCGAGCCAGTTTAAAATTTTTATTTTGGCAATTTTAGTGAATTTTGAATATTTAAAATAGGTTATTTTAAATAATATCGACGAGAAATTTCTTTTGAATAAAATCGAACGTATATATTTATACGCGTCGTCGTTAGAATATAAAAATTTATTTATATATATAAAAGGAATTGAAAATGGCCCGGTAGTTCGATAATTCGATTTCAAACTTCAAATGAATGTACTGGGTGCAAAATAAACCGGATTTTAGCGAAATCAAAAATAATAGAATCTAATTGAGAATATCTTTCCAACGAATCCGAGAAATCAAAATTTCATAGCGGGAATCAAAAGATATGTACAGATGAATATTCTGAATAGTCGCTATGGAATTCAGGCCATTAAAAATAGCCATTTTGCAAACGACCTCTGATTTCGACGAAACCACTTTTGTTGGATCCGCGATGTCAAGTTATTGCAAGGTTTTAAATTTCGTAATTTTTCGAATCAATATGTGAGCGTGGCAAGGGAAAACGCGTTTGACCAATTTCAGTTGATTTTAATCGACTGGAAAATGACCATCTTTCTAACGTTCTAAGAATTCGACGAAACTAGTTTTGTTAGGACCGTATCGTCAATATGAAGCTAGAAAATATTTTTCTGGAATTTTTAGAGTTCGTATGTGACCCCGGTAAATTGAAATGCGCGTTCGAATTCAATATATAGAGTTATATGTTGATTTTAACGGAAACTGATCGAAACAGTCAAATCAGCTTACGATACATATCCCATTGTGTCCGGAATGGGGATGAAACGCTAGGGACGACAGGCGGTGGGTCTCGTTTCGAGTTCGAATGAAAAAGTTGCTTTTTAAAATAAAATAATTAAATATATATGTTATAATATATATATTCTCCTACCACTACCCCTCTCCCTCTCTCTTTAACTTTATAGAAAAAAAAATCGCGTCAGGCGATCGTCGCCCCCCTTCTGAGTGCGCCGCCGCGCCTCCTGGTGGCGCGCCACACCGCCAACCGCTGCCCTCCTCCGCTTCCTCCTCCCCTTCTTCTTCCTTGACCGTGAGACCCACTCCAGCACCCCACAAACCACCGCGCAACCCTCTCTTCTCCGATGATCGACTGCTCCTCCCCCATCGTGGCCAGACCCCGCCAGAAACCCCCCCTGACGCCGCATCCGCCTCTCTCCTCCCCCTTCTCCGCTGAAGACGCAACCCCTCCCTCCTCTCCTACAAAGAGAATGTAAGTTTTAATTTCAAGTTTATTTATTCTCCTTGAGTTAAAAACTGAATTTTTATTCGATAGGAAAGTTAAAGATAGAATTTTTATTCGATTGGAAAGTTAAAGATATGATTTTTATATGATAAGGAAGTTAAAAATATAATTTTTATCGTATGTAAAGGTTGAAAATATAATTTTCATATTATATAGATAATAAAAATATAATCTTTTATATTGTAGAAGTATAAAAATATAATTTTTATATAGGTAAGATAGTAAAAATATCATCTTTATAGATATAGCGAAATAAAAATCTGATTTTTATTATATATATGTTGAAATAAAAAATGCGAATTTATAGTGATAAAATAAAAATTCAATCTTTATATTTGAAAAGGCGAAATCTTTATATGAAGAATAGCGTGATAAAAATATAATCTTTATTATATGAACATCGATGTAAAAATAGAATTTTTATCTATATAGTAGCGATGTAAAAATAGAATTTTTATCCATATGGAGTGATTATAAAAATATGATTTTTAAATTGAAAGTGAACAAATAAAAATGTGATTTTTATTTTAAAGACAACAGTATAAAAATGTGATTTTTATATATGTAGTGACTACGGGCAACGAAAGTGGTAAAAGGCGGGAACGACGAAGATTTCTACATAGGAAGAGTCGAGATGATTGGTTTAGCTTTGGTGAGAACTTCTCACTTTAACTTTTCTTTTCTAGTTATATAAATATATACTAGGATGCAGACGGTGTTCAGTAGCACCCGACACCATCGTCCACAGATCATGGACTTGTTTGTTTGGTTGTGTATTTGGTTAGATTATTTGATTTGAATTTGATTGTTTGGTGAAATGGGATGGATTTGATTGATATGTGTATGGCGTGGGCCATTATTAGACCGGGGATAAGGCTAGGCCTTGTCCCGTTTCTTGTATCGTGCCGTTATGCCGCCGAAATTTTCTAAAATAAGTTAGAAAATTAAAGATATCATTTTATTAAATAAATGAACCGAATAGAATATTCATAGGTTGAGTAAAATAATTTGGTCGTTAAAAATATAATTTTTAACGTGAATGTGAATAAATAAATATTCATTTACAAACCGGACGGTTTGTTTATGTACACCTATTTGAAGGACATTGATTGGGACGATAAATTTTACACATCGCCCAACTGCATAAATAAAATCTGTGTTTGATTGTTTGAAACCCCACATGGGTATTGGGATAAAATACGGCATACGCTAATCCCAATAATTAGTTGTATGTCGATCGATTGATTGACAGGCTGTTATAAGCGTTAGATATCTATATTTGATGCTTATACAGTGTAGTGCACTTTGGATGATGGTTGATTATGTATCGTTGCTATTATATACATGTGTTGTATGGAATCCATATAATTAACTTTGTATGGTAATTGATTGGGCCTCATTCCAATTTAGAAAATAAAGAATATTATAAAATAAAGGTTCATGTGTTGACCGTACTCATCCATTGAGATTAGTCATGTGTTGAACAAAATATTTTAATAATAAAATTTACATCTTTATATTATAAAATAAAGGTTCATGTGTTGACCGTACTCATCCGTTGAGATTAGTCATGTGTTGAACGAAATATTTTAACAATAAAATTTACATCTTTATCATATATGAAATTAGAAACTAACTGGAAAATAGGTAAGATGAGTGGTCTCCTAGATATTGATCTGATGTTGGTTTCGGCCTTCGGGTTTAATATTTAGGGAATCATTCTCTTACTAATCTACGTTTGGAGTCTGATTTGAAATCAAACGATAGATACCATAATTTTTATAAAATATATTAAATAACAAAAATAGTCACACGTGGACAGTACTCATTCGTTGAGATTAGTCATGTGTTGACAAAAATATAGATTCACGTATTGAATAGGATAAATATTCATTTGTTGAATAGAATAACGGAATTATTGAAATATATAAAGCCGTGTTGATTAGAGATGCGCTATTTTGACGCGAACGATATTTATATCAATTATATTCATTTCTATAATTGAATTGAATATATAACGAATTCAAATTGAATTGAATATATAACAAATTCGAATTGAATATAAAACAAATTCGAATTGAATTGAATATATAACGAATTCGAATTGAATTGAATATATAACGAATTCGAATTGAATTGAATATAAAACGAATTCAAATTGAATTGAAAACGAATTGAAATAGAATAAAAATCGATTTGAAATGAATTCAAATTGAATTGAAATTTGAATTGAATTGAAATGAATTTAAAACGAATTTATAAGAAAAAAAAAATTCAATTTTGATTTGAATTTGAAATGGAAGTTGAAATTGTTTTTGAAACGAATTTAAAACTATTTATAAAATTCGTTTTATATTGAAATCGACGAAATATATATTATATATATTATATATATAATATAATGGCCTGAGTAGAACGCGTCGCGCCGCGGTAGTTCGTGAATTTCGACCATTGACTTCGAACGGATATTATGGGAGATCCGACCACCGGATTCTCCTAAAACCGGAACCGTTGGGTTCGCATCGAAAAGATCTTTCTAACGAATATTAGAAATTTTAAATCTAACGGTTGGATTTGGAGATACGTCCAAATCAAATTTGGAAAAGGTCGCTGTAAGTGCAGTTCGATGGCCATTGTTGGAAATCGACTGTACGGGCCTCGATAAAATTATTAAAAATAGTAATAATTTGTGTAAAATCATAAGAAATGATTTGTCAAGAAATGGGATGAAAAATCCCACATTTGTAAAGATAAAAATGGATTTGTATCGAAATGAACTAGTTTTGAACTAAATTTAAAACACAATTATTTTTAAATAAATAAATTGGATTTGTAAGGGGTTTTAAATAATCGGAATTTCTAATATATTTGATTGGAATTGAATTAGAATTCATTTGTGGGTTTATCGTGAACGATGTTTTAAATAATACTAGCTCTTTAACCCGATAATAAAAGGAATGTGATTTAGATTTATCGTGAACTGTGTTTTAAATGACATTAGTTCTTTAACCCAGAAAAAGGGAGTTTTAATGAATCTGCAATTAAATTGAAATGTGAATTGATAATTTAAATTATCAAATTTGGAAAGTGAGCGAGGATGGAGTATCACCAGTTTTGCTCCAAAGCGATATTTAAATCTTTAATTAGATTTGAACGTGAAATGGTAATTAAATTTACCGATAACACCATGGTGTTAGATATGGAGTATTACCAGTTTTGCTTCATGGGATGAATAGGTTGGGATTGGGAAATAAAATAAATAATTACTTTGGTGTGGTTCGCTAATGTCGACTAGTTTGGAAAACCATAATTTGGTTTGATATGACATCCAATGGAAGATTAAAGAACAAATTTTAAAGAATTTATCTTTGATAAAATTAATGGGAACCTTTCCCTAAGATTATGAAATTTAGAAACTAGTTGTAGGTTAGCTAAGAAGAATGATTTCCTGGGGTTTGATCTAATGTTGGTTTCGACATTCGGGGTTAATATTTGGGAAATTGTTCTCTTGCTGATTTACGGTTAGTGGCTGCTGAATTAGAATGAGGCATATGTCGTGTTTGTGTAACATTTGTTTACTATATATGCGGGTTGCTCGGAAAGGCCGGGCTTATACCCATTCTGAATAACCGATTCGACGATAAGTCGAAGATGATGACGGTGGTCGAAGACCGGAAGTCTTCACATTGTTTGGGTGATTACTGATGATCTTGATTGGGCTGTACACCCAAGATGAGGGAATCAGTTGGTGGTCGTCCAGACGTACTTGGAGATCGATGGATATGCGAGGAAAGTGCCTCCGGTTTCGTTCAGACCCAGAACGAACTTGTAAATGGATTGTGTGTCTGACATTGGATTTTATTCTGTGTTGATTGATTTCTGTTAAATATATATCTGTTTGGCGGCGGAGAATTTATTCTCTTGCTTAACGCCCTTCTCTGAGACGTACGAGCTTAAAGGTTATATATCGATAGATTTCAATCGCATGGCATGAATTGCTTGTGTGGCACGCTGAGTTGCATGGATCAAGGCTTCTGTTGAAAAGCAAAGTCTTGTGGTTGATGATCAAAGCACGGCCTACGTAGAAGCTTTGTGTATAGTGTGGATTCACGAGCCTCACACCTCGGTATGAGTCAAAAACGGGATGAGGACCCAAGGAGTTCACGACGTTTCTTTCTAGCTATGGGTGGTGTCAGTGACCTACCAGCCCTGACATTTATATACTTTTCACCTTTGTGGTTTAGATGCGAGGCGCCTCGATTATAGGTCCTATAGGGCCGGGAAACATGTGTTCAGGAATAATTAATCCTCAAACGTAAGAGAGGACCGGTCTTGGAGGATCCCAGGGGTTACCCAGAGTGTGTAGTCCTAAGGCATTTGCTAGAGTGTCTCGAAGCGGAGAGGAGCTTGCCCCTTGCCTCGACTCATGACGGAAATCCAATTTCCAATACAAGATATTTCGGTTTTATTTGTAGAGCCTAGTATGGCGACATGATATATGGTACCCATGCCGCCTAGGATTGATATTTATGATTGAAATTGTTTTGACACTATACACTTATAATAGTATCAAATGATTTTTTTTAAACATACCAAGCATGTTTGGCTATTATAAGGGAAAACCCTATCCTCCGGCTTGCGTTGCATTGTGTGATGGGACCTGGGTCTTATAATAGCTTCATTTTTCCAAAAAGCATTGCGCTGTTTATTCTATGCACTGGTATTCTTGGAAGGAAACCCGTTCCGTGTTATACGGCGTGGTCCCTTGAATTACTCTCCTTTAAAGTAAAGTTTTAAATAACTGTTTTAGTTCTCACACCAGTCCCATGACTGACCTGGAGTTTATTGTTTTAACCTAAACTCTGGGTGCCCCTATTTTCTACACGGGCAGCTAGTAGTTTTGGTTTTGCAGATTTATATTCACAGGATCCTGGTTTACAGCTGGGATGATATCCGAAAAGCTCTGTATCCGTATATCACCTTCAGTTGTGCTTTGTATTATTTTCCGCTGCTATGTAATTTATTGTAATCTCTGATATTTATCGAATGTAATTTATTCAATTATACTCTGTACATTCTTGTATCTGATGGAATTGTTGTAATATACAATGAACTGTTCTTCCGTCTGCGTTCTGATTTGTCCTGTTCTCAAACGATCAGGGGTTTCAAACGGTCTTGGTCGGTTTAGCAACTGATTCGGATCGAGCGAAATCCCCGGCCTTCACATTTGGTATCAGAGCTTTGGTTTACAGAGCTCGAGAACAAGACACATTAGAACCATACGAAAGAATTCATCAGATATTGGATTAGTTATTTCCAATTAGAATGACTCGTTAGAGATAGGATCAGTAGTATCCTAGAACGAGTGTGAAGAGTATATTTTTCAAATGAAAACAATATTGTTTTAAAAATTTAAATCGCTTTATACGTAGTTGAATATTTATTTATTTTGAATATGGACAATCGAGTGTATAAAGATTTCGCGTATATGCGTCATGAACGTATATTCGAAGTTTTAATATACTAGATAGATATAGGATCACACTCTAGTTGCCCGGGGATGGTTTTGATAATGCTGCAGCGTTACCAGTATTTATTTTCGAGTGACGAAGGTGTGATTTCTATATATTTCCATTAGACTGGTGTGAGAACCAAAATATAGCTAGAATACATTGTTGTGAATTAGCATCAAAAACATGATTTTTTGTATATGTATCAAAATTATGAATTTGAAACTCTAATTCACTAATTGATTGATGTTTGTGTTGTTTGTTTATTTGTTTGATAATTTTGAACCATTATGCCAAATTGAACCAAATATTGAATTGTATTGAAATTAGTCGCATTTGCTTGCATATACATGTACTTACATTGAACAGGTCATAGCAAGGAGGCTATAGCAAAAGAATAAAATTGTTTGCCCGACAAATAGGTGCATGTTTACCATAATTTACTGTTTTGTTTGGGTGATGATGATTTTATGAGCCGATTGGCTAGCCGCTTGGCTTTTTCTTTTTCATTTTGAGATCAGATGGCCTATATGGCAATTTCGGGATTTTCTCGGTGCTCCCGGTGCAGGGGAGGTTATGGCGAAATTTTTCGAAAATTTAGGGTGTTAGCCAAATTTTTCGAAAAATTTGAAAAGTTCTTAGAAACTGAAAAGTTGAAGAACTTAAGCCGTAGTCAAAATAATGGAAGTTGAGTTGATTTGTTAAACTACGTTCGACTTCGTTCCTTTTCGGCTTCCATTGTTATGTTCCTTTTCGGCCTTTGATTTAGAGAAGATTAGAATATCATCAATAAAAACCAGAACAAATTTATTCAATTAAATCACACATTGAACTGATAAGAAAATAGTTAGAAATATATACTTGTGCATTATATATGTTTGAACAGGAAATTGGATAGCTGTTGAGTAAAGATTTTATTTGCGTGCCCGATAAATAGGTAAACCTTAATGAGTTGGATGCGAATAATATCAACTCCTGTGAATGTCATTGGATGTGGAGTGTTGGTTATTCTGTGTGAAATAATAAACACCGCCATAGGATAACAACAATTAATTTTGAACTACATTACATGGCATACTTCTGGAAGATATGCATACTTCATCATATACCACATAAGCATTTGGAGCTTGTGTGACGAGGTGGAAGATTTACCATACGAGCGAGAGGCTTGTATGGCGATGACTATATTTTATAGGTTGAACTGATGACTGATATGGACTATTTAAATTGTAACGATAAAATTGCCAGATTAATAAAAACCCCACACGGGTCTAGAGTTGACAATAATCACGTCTCTCTAGTTATTAGATACGACACATGGACTATTTATTTCCCACACGGGACGAGGTGACGAGGATTTATCCTCTGGAGCATTTAAAATACACACTCCCTCAGGCTTTGACAGGGTGACGAGAATTTATTCTCTGGAGTTATTATCAATACACGCTCCCCTGTAAACACCAGAATATATCATTATAAATATGTTTATGCTTATTAGGATTTATTGGGTACCTAATATGGCCCAATAAATTTCCAAACCTCTCCCCGTACAAAGGAGGTTATGACGAAATTTTTCGAAAATTCCGGGTGTTAGCCAAATTTTTGAAGAATTTGAAAATTCTCAGAAACTGAAAAATTGGAGAATGGAAGCCAGATCGAATGTAGAGTTGATTAATCAAACCACTTTCGGCTTTGTTCCTTTTCGAGGACGAAAAGTTTTAAGTGGGGGAGATTGTAACAACCCAGAAAATGCGAGCCAGTTTAAAATTTTTATTTTGGCAATTTCAGTGAATTTTGAATATTTAAAATAGGTTATTTTAAATAATATCGACGAGAAATTTCTTTTGAACAAAACCGAACGTATATATTTATATGTGTCGTCGTTAGAATATAAAAATTTATTTATATATATAAAAGGAATTGAAAATGGCGCGGTAGTTCGATAATTCGATTTCAAACTTCAAATGAATGTACCGGGTGCAAAATAAACCAGATTTCAGCAAAACCAAAAATAATAGAATCTAATTGAGAATATCTTTCCAACGAATCTGAGAAATCAAAATTTCATATCGGGAATCAAAAGATATGTCCAGATGAATATTCCGAATAGTCGCTATGGAATTCAGGCCATTAAAAATAGCCGTTTTGCAAACGACCTCGGATTTCGACGAAACCACTTTTGTTGGATCCGCGATTGCTAGGTTTCAAATTTTGTAATTTTTCGAATCAATATGTGAGCGTGGCAAGGGAAAACGTGTTTGACCAGTTTTAGTTGATTTTAATCGACTGGAAAATGGCCATTTTTCTAATGGTCTCAGAATTCGACGAAACTAGTTTTGTTAGGACCGTATCGCCAATACGAAGCTATAAAATATTTTTCTGGAATTTTTAGAGTTCGTATGTGACCCCGGTAAATTGAAATGCACGTTCGAATTTAATATATAGAGTTATATGTTGATTTTAACGGAAACTAATCGAAACAGTCAAATCAGCTTACGATACATATCCCATTGTGTCCGGAATGGGGATGAAACGCTAGGGACGACAGGCGGTGGGTCTCGTTTCGAGTTCGAATGAAAAAGTTGCTTTTTAAAATAAAATAATTAAATATATATATTCTCCTACCACTACCCCTCTCTCTCTTTCTCTTTCACTTTATAGAAAAAAAAATCGCGCCAGGCGATCGTCGCCCCCCCTTCTGAGTGCGCCGCCGCGCCTCCTGGTGGCGCGCCCCACCGCCAACCGTTGCCCTCCTCCGCTTCCTCCTCCCCTTCTTCTTCCTTGATCGTGAGACCCACTCCAGCACCCCACAAACCACCGCGCCACCCTCTCTTCTCCGATGATCGACTGCTCCTCCCCCATCGTGGCCAGACCCCGCCAGAAACCACCCCTGACGCCGCATCCGCCTCTCTCCTCCCCCTTCTCCGTTGAAGACGCAACCCCTCTCTCCTCTCCTTCAAAGACAATGTAAGTTTTAATTTCCAGTTTATTTATTTTCCTTGAGTTAAAAACTGAATTTTATTCGATAGGAAAGTTAAAGATAGAATTTTTATTCGATAGTAAAGTTAAAGATATGATTTTTATATGATAAGGAAGTTAAAAATATAATTTTTATCGTATGTAAAGGTTGAAAATATAATTTTCATATTATATAGATAATAAAAATATAATCTTTTATATTGTAGAAGTATAAAAATATAATTTTTATATAGGTAAGATAGTAAAAATATCATCTTTATAGATATAGCAAAATAAAAATCTGATTTTTATTATACATATGTTGAAATAAAAATGCGACTTTTATAGTGATGAAATAAAAATTCAATCTTTATATTTAAAAAGGCGAAATCTTTATATTTGAAAAGGCGAAATCTTTATATGAAGAATAGCGTGATAAAAATATAATCTTTATTATATGAACATCGATATAAAAATAGAATTTTTATCTATATAGTAGCGATGTAAAAATAGAATTTTTATCCATATGGAGTGATTATAAAAATATGATTTTTAAATTGAAAGTGAACAAATAAAAATGTGATTTTTATTTTAAAGACAACAGTATAAAAATGTGATTTTTATATATGTAGTGACTACGGGCAACGAAAGTGGCAAAAGGCGGGAACGACGAAGATTTCTACATAGGAAGAGTCGAGATGATTGGTTTAGCTTTGGTGAGAACTTCTCACTTTAACTTTTCTTTTCTAGTTATATAAATATATACTAGGATGCAGACGGTGTTTAGTAGCACCTGACACCATCATCCACAGATCATGGACTTGTTTGTTTGGTTGTGTAGTTGGTTAGATTATTTGATTTGAATTTGATTGTTTGGTGAAATGGGATGGATTTGATTGATATGTGTATGGCATGGGCCATTATTAGACCGGGGATAAGGCTAGGCCTTGTCCCGTTTCTCGTGTCGTGCCGTTATGCCGCCGAAATTTTCTAAAATAAGTTAGAAAAATAAAGATATCATTTTATTAAATAAATGAACCGAATAGAATATTCATAGGTTGAGTAAAATAATTTGGTCGTTAAAAATATAATTTTTAACGTGAATGTGAATAAATAAATATTCATTTACAAACCGGACGGTTTGTTTATGTACACCTATTTGAAGGACATTGATTGGGACGATAAATTTTACACATCTCCCAACTGCACAAATAAAATCTGTGTTTGATTGTTTGAAACCCCATACGGGTATTGGGATAAAATACGGCATACGCTAATCCCAATAATTTGTTGTATGTCGATCGATTGATTGACAGGCTGTTATAAGCGTTAGATATCTATATTTGATGCTTATACAGTGTAGTGCACTTTGGATGATGGTTGATTATGTATCGTTGCTATTATATACATGTGTTGTATGGAATCCATATAATTAACTTTGTATGGTAAGTGATTGGGCCTCATTCCAATTTAGAAAATAAGGAATATTATAAAATAAAGGTTCATGTGTTGACCGTACTCATCCGTTGAGATTAGTCATGTGTTGAACGAAATATTTTAATAATAAAATTTACATCTTTATATTATAAAATAAAGGTTCATGTGTTGACCGTACTCATCCGTTGAGATTAGTCATGTGTTGAACGAAATATTTTAACAATAAAATTTACATCTTTATCATATATGAAATTAGAAACTAACTGGAAAATAGATAAGATGAGTGGTCTCTTGGATATTGATCTGATGTTGGTTTCAGCCTTCGGGGTTAATATTTAGGGAATCGTTCTCTTACAAATCTACGGTTGGAGTCTGATTTGAAATCAAACGGTAGATACCATAATTTTTATAAAATATATTAAATAACAAAAATAGTCATACGTGGATAGTACTCATTCGTTGAGATTAGTCATGTGTTGACAAAAATATAGATTCACGTATTGAATAGGATAAATATTCATTTGTTGAATAGAATAACGGAATTATTGAAATATATAAAGCCGTGTTGATTAGAGATGCGCTATTTTGACGCGAACGATATGTATATCGATTATATTCGTTTTTATAATTGAATTGAATATATAACGAATTCGAATTGAATATATAACGAATTCGAATTGAATTGAATATAAAACGAATTCGAATTGAATTGAATATATAACGAATTCGAATTGAATTGAATATATAACGAATTCGAATTGAATTGAATATAAAACGAATTCGAATTGAATTGAAAACGAATTGAAATAGAATAAAAATTGATTTGAAATGAATTCAAATTGAATTGAAATTTGAATTGAATTGAAATGAATTTAAAACGAATTTATAAGAAAAAAATTCAATTTTGATTTGAAATTGAAATGGAAGTTGAAATTATTTTTGAAACGAATTTAAAACTATATATAAAATTCGTTTTAAATAGAAATCGACGAAATATATATTATATATATTATATATATAATATAATGGCCTGAATAGAACGCGCCGCGCCGCGGCAGTTCGTGAATTTCGACCATTGACTTCGAACGGATATTACGGGAGATCCGACCGTCGGATTCTCCTAAAACCGGAACCGTTGGGTTCGTATCGAAAAGAGCTTTCAAACGAATATTAGAAATTTGAAATCTAACGGTTGGATTTGGAGATACGTCCAAATCAAATTTGGAAAAGGTCGCTGTAAGTGCAGTTCGATGGCCGTTGTTGGAAATCGGTTGTACGGGCCTCGATAAAATTA
The DNA here is from genome assembly GCA_030737875.1 of Allium sativum. Taxonomy (NCBI): domain Eukaryota; kingdom Viridiplantae; phylum Streptophyta; class Magnoliopsida; order Asparagales; family Amaryllidaceae; genus Allium; species Allium sativum. The sequence goes on along the minus strand of CM060919.1, from coordinate 814,194,593 downwards.
TTAAAAATAGTAATAATTTGTGTAAAATCATAAGAAATGATTTGTGAAGAACTGGGATGAAAAATCCCACATTTGCAAAGATAAAAATGGATTTGTATCGAAATGAACTAGTTTTGAACTAAATTTAAAACCCAATTATTTTTAAATAAATAAATTGGATTTGTAAGGGGTTTTAAATAATCGGAATTTCTAATATATTTGATTGGAATTGAATTAGAATTCATTTGTGGGTTTATCGTGAACGGTGTTTTAAATAACACAAGCTCTTTAACCCGATAATAAATAGAATGTGATTTGGATTTATCGTGAACTGTGTTTTAAATGACATTAGTTCTTTAACCAAGTAAAAGGGAGTTTTAATAAATCTGCAATTAAATTGAAATGTGAATTGATAATTTAAATTATCAAATTTGGAAAATGAGCGAGGATGGAGTATCACCAGTTTTGCTCCAAAGCGATAGTTAAATCTTTAATTAGATTTGAACGTGAAATGGTAATTAAATTTACCGATAACACCATGGTATTAGATATGGAGTATTACCAGTTTTGCTTCATGGGATAAATAGGTTGGGATTGGGAAATAAAATAAATAATTACTTCGGTGTGGTTCGCTAATCTCGACTAGTTTGGAAAACCATAATTTGGTTTGATATGACATCCAATGGAAGATTAAAGAATAAATTTTAAAGAATTTATCTTTGATAAAATTAATGGGAACCTTTCCCTAAGATTATGAAATTTAGAAACTAGCTGTAGGTTAGCTAAGAAGAATGGTTTCCTGGGTTTTGATCTGATGTTGGTTTCGGCCTTCGTGGTTAATATTTGGGAAATTGTTCTCTTGCTGATTTACGATATGTGGCTGCTGAATTGGAATGAGGCGTATGTCGTGTTTGTGTAACATTTGTTTACTATATACGCGGGTTGTTCGAAAAGGCCGGGCTTATACCCATTCTGAATAACCGATTCGACGATAAGTCGAAGATGATGACGGTGGTCGAAGACCGGAAGTCTTCACATCGTTTGGGTGATTACTAATGATCTTGATTGGGCTGTACACCTAAGTTGAGGGAATCAGTTGGTGGTTGTCCAGACGTACTTGGAGATCGATGGATATGCGAGGAAAGTGCCTCCGGTTTCGTTCAGACCCAGAACGAACTTGTAAATGGATTGTGTGTCTGACATTGGATTTTATTCTGTGTTGATTGATTTCTGTTAAATATATATCTGTTTGGCGGTGGAGAATTTATTCTCTTGCTTAACGCCCTTCTCTGAGACGTACGAGCTTAGAGGTTATATATCGATAGATATCAATCGCATGGCATGAATTGCCTGTGTGGCACGCTGAGTTGCATGGATCCAGGCTTCTGTTGAAAAGCAAAGTCTGGTGGTTGATGATCAAAGCACGGCCTATGTGGCAGCTATGTGTATAGCGTGGGTTCGCGAGCCTCACACCTCGGTATGAGTCAAAAACAGGATGAGGACCCAAGGAGTGCACGACGTTTCTTTCTAGCTATGGGTGGTGTCATTGACCTACCAGCCCTGACATTTATATACTTTTCACCTTTGTGGTTTAGATGCGAGGCGCCTCGATTGTAGGTCCTACAGGGCCGGGAAACGTTTGTTCAGGAATAATTAATCCTCAAACGTAAGAGAGGACCGGTCTTGGAGGATCCCAGGGGTTACCTAGAGTGTGTAGTCCTGAGGCATTTGCTAGAGTGTCTCGAAGCGGAGAGGAGCTTGCCCCTTGCCTCGACTCATGACGGAAATCCAATTTCCAATACAAGATATTTCGGTTTTATTTGTACAGCCTAGTATGGCGACATGATATATGGTACCCATGCCGCCTAGGATTGATATTTATGATTGAAATTGTTTTGACACTATACACTTATAATAGTATCAAATGATTTGTTTTAAACGTACCAAGCATGTTTGGCTATTATAAGGGAAAACCCTATCCTCCAGCTTGCGTTGCATGGTGTGATGGGACCTGGGTCTTATAATAGCTTCATTTTTCCAAAAAGCATTGCGCTGTTTATTTTATGCACTGGTATTCTTGGGAGGAAACCCGTTCTGTGTTATACGGCGTGGTCCCTTGAATTACTCTCCTTTAAAGTAAAGTTTTAAATAATTGTTTTAGTTCTCACACCAGTCCCATGACTGACCTGGAGTTTATTGTTTTAACCTAAACTCTGGGTGCCCCTATTTTCTACACGGGCAGCTAGTAGTTTTGGTTTTGTAGATTTATATTCACAGGATCCTGATTTACAGCTGGGATGATATCCGGAAAGCTCTGTATCCGTATATCACCTTCAGTTGTGCTTTGTATTATTTTCCGCTGCTATGTAATTTATTGTAATCTCTGATATTTATCGAATATAATTTATTCAATTATACTCTGTATATTCTTGTATCTGATGGAATTGTTGTAATATACAATGAAATGTTCTTCCGTCTGCGTTCTGATTTGTCCTGTTCTCAAACAATCAGGGGTTTCGAACGGTCTTGTTTGGTTTAGCGACTGATTCGGATCGAGCGAAATCCCCGGCCGTCACAAATACCATTTCTTTCACAAAAGATTTCACTGATTATTTCATATTTTTTTAAAATAGTAAACTCTCTACATTAATATAAGAAACACGATGGATGGCAGAATGATGATAAATAAAGGAGATGATCGTGAAATAATTTCCAATTCAAAGATATTATAATAAATGTTCAACCATTATGAAAATCTAAATAAAATCTCCTCTTGTTTTGAAATATACTGCAGTCATAATTCATCACAATTTCAAAAACTGATAATAATTTTGATGAATTATAAATACAGTCCTATATTGATATTGATTTCAATTTCTGAATGAATGATCAATAAACAATCTTAAAATTTGAAATCAGTTACGAGAGGAATATGATGGGCTATATAGGATAAGAGGAATTAAAATATACACAAAAAAAATCAGCACATCTGATACCAATTGGTGTCTCTATTAATGAGGCTTGTAACATGACACTGGTGATAGGGCTGTCAACGGGTATCCGATAAATCCGATATCCGTCCGCATCCGTATCCGAAAATACGAAATATATCCGTTATCCGAGATGCAGATATCCGATATCCGAAAATCATTCCGGATACAGATATGGTTATAGTGGTATCCGTATCCGAAAAATATCCGTCCAATTTTATGATACGTGTATGTATGTATATATATTATATAATTTTTAATTTATATTTAAGATAAAATTAATATATAAATTTCTTTAAAATAGCTAACCTAAACTCAACTATTTAATTATAAAGGAATGTTGTATTTTGTATTATGCAACATTTTAAATCATGTACTCATTTTATTTTGTGGTATGGTTATAATTAAAACATAATTGTGTATGTGCTTCTATGATTTATGTTTTGTTCAATTTTAGTCTTAGGGTTGTGTATTTCATATTTTGAACACTTTATCTCTTAAAATATTTGTTGTAAGAAATTTATTTGATTGATGTCCTGCTTGTAATTTTTAATTAGATGTATTCAAATTTTCAAAAAAAAATATTTTACGAACCAAATTTGTACATGAGTGATGTATTTGTAAACTTTTATTGTTTTATTTTCGGATATTTTTTTGGATATTTTCGGATAACCACATCCAATATAGAGTTTTAAGTTTCAGAAACGGATATTTTTGGATATCCATATTCGCTAATGCGGATACGGATATTTTCGGATATCCGAAAATATCCGTGGATACAGATACGGATATTTTTAACTGGTATCCGCGGATATCGGATACGAATTCGGATACGGATTTTCATTTTCGGATATGGATTCGGATACGGCACTATCCGTATCTGACTGCATCCGTTTACAGCCCTAACTGGAGATAAACAAGGATATCATAGACAAAAGAATTTTAAGCACAAAGCCCAAGTAGACAAGACTAACAAATCAGGCACTTTTATCAAAGCAACAAAGAGTTAATTCCAAAACAAACATTTTTCAAAATAGTATCAGAGCAGCACAGAAAATAGTTTCAAATCATAATTGTCAAGATGACGGTCATATAAGATGATTCATGATCCAATGATTAAAAATACTGTTTATTTGAAATCATTTGAGGAATATGAAACTCCCAATATTCAGTGAATCAATCACACTAGAATGTAAATTTCAAATTAAAGGTATGTGTGTGATTCAATAAATCAATAATTTCAAATGATTTTAAACAAACAAATATTTACATCAAATTATCATGAAATAGCAGAGAGTTTTAAGATCATATTTTCAGAAGATTTTTTCAAAAAATATTTCTGACAAGCACACGAGAAATTTCAGATCATTTACATCAAGTTTGAGAGGTATTCATGATCCAAAAATTAAAAATAATTTATTTGAAATCACTTGAATCAATGTCAAGTTTGAGATATAATGAATTATTCACACAAGATTGATAATTTCAGATCTGAGAGGTGTGTGAGATTCAAAATATTAAGAATTTCAGATGATTTCAAACAAAACTAATTTCAACCATAATAATCATGAATAAAGATGAATTTCAAGATGTATCACTGATTCAAGACATTCAAAATTTCCAAGCCAATTTGAAAGATAATGAAATTATCACCAAAGATAAATATTGGTGTGCTCTAATGAGAATATTATTTCAAGCTTTTCAAAAAAGAATTAGTGAAAACTCAAAACCGCAGATATATGTGAAATTAAATATTCAGATCTTCAAAAATTTAGAATTTAAACTAACAGTGTTCAAGATATGATATGAATGCTTCAGCATTATTAGAAATTCAGAAATTAGAAAATAAGCTTCAAAATAATTGCAGATATTTACAAAATTAAATTTAACATCTGAAAAAGATTAAAACATCAAAGTTTTATTCAAATGAAAATTTTCCAGAAAAATATGAATTCTGCAATTTGAAGTTAATGAAGCCCAGAAAAATATAGCAGTGACAAATCAAGTCAAATAAAATGAAGAAAAATAGAAGGGGTAGAGGAAGGAATAAACACAGAAAATAAAATATTTACAAAGATGAGTTTAGAGGTCATACCTGAAATCGATGTAAACTAGTATCTCTAACTCATCAGGTTTGGCTAAGGAACTGAAAATGATTCAATGATATGAAGTTGTTTGAATCCAATTTCTCTTTCGCAAAGCTGCTCCTCAGTCTTCTCCGGCACCTAGCAATTTATAGGATCGAGTGGTCTAACAAAGTTTCTAAAACCACTCACAGCTGTGTTCATATGTTTTGGTACCCAGACTTGTTTAAATAACAAACCATTAGAATTAACTTTCGTACCCTTAGGAACCCAAATCTGTTTGAACTTGACGAAGCCTATTTTCTTTTTTGGGATCCAAGAATGTTTAAATGGTTTATTATAAAACGATTTCTCATCACAATTTTGATTCAAAAAACCTTTGAAATTTACAGAGTTCAAATTTTCAAAGCAGTTTGAGGGATTTTTCAAATCATTTGAATTTTGTTTTCCAAAAACATCATTTTTTTCAGAAGCCAAGAACAGATTTATTTCCAATAGAAACTTGGTTTTGTAATAGCATATCCAACTATTTTCCCCATTAGAAAATTTATCCAAAGTTGATTCTAATCGTTGAATTTTGGATTTTAGATTGCTATTTTCTTTTAATAAATTTGAGCAATTTTTTGCAGTGGTCTTCTGTTCAGCACTAGACTGTTTCAAAACCAAATTCTCATTTTCAAGCAATTTAATTTTGGCTTGGGATTCGGAAATTTCAAGTTAAAAATGATTTTTTTTTTCAGATTCAAGTTTTTCAAAGGTTTTAAATTTTTCAATCTCAATTTCGAGCTCTTTCAAAATCAGATCTGTTTTCAACAAACTATCATTTTCAGCAATATCATGTTTGGAATTTTTGGTATCCTTAAAATTTATAAATTCCTTTTGTAAACAGTTGTTTGCATCTTTCAGCTCAATCTCATTATCTTTTAAAATTAGAATTTCTTCTTTAAGCCTTTGATTGTTATTATTGAGAAGAGCGAGATTTGTTTTTAATTTCAAACAATTTTTACAATCAAAATTTTCAAATATCATGACATTTTCAAAGTTTAATTCCAAACATTGATTTTTTTCTAGTCAACTCAAGATCTTAGATTTCAAAGGTTTATTTTTCAGCTGGAGTTTATCAACAGATTTAGTTAAATCAGCACAAAAATAAACCAGATCTTCATAAGAGAAATTTTCTATTTCATTGTCTGTTGAGTATCCATCAGCTGATCCATCTGAGTTATCTTCTATAAAACCTGTCAAGCATAGATCTGAAGTTGAGTTGTCATTCTAGGGTTTTGAGCAATCGTCAGACTTTCCATACAGCGTGCTGAGAGTTTTCCAAATACCCTGCGTAGTTAAACAATGAGAGATAAATTTTAATTGATCATTACTAAGAAAAGAATAAATAATATGCATAAAACGAGCATTTAAAACTTTATTCCTTTTATCTAATATATCTTCCAAATTTTCAATAATATTCCAATATTCAAAATTAACAGATTTTAAATATAATTCAAAATTTGATCTCCAAATTAAAAAATCTGTCCCATTGAAAATAATTGGAATATCAGTGGACTGACTCTCAGAAGACTGACAACTAGGATGACCCATGACTCTAGAGTTAACAGAATACCTGTTCTAATACTAATTGTTGGATTTAGTTTATCCCTAGAGGGGGGGAGGGGTGAATAGGGTTTATAACAGTTTTGAAATGTTGTTAATATAAATCGCAAATCACAGAATATAGCAGAACTAGAAATGCAGAAAGCAAATGACACAAGATATACCCAGTTTCGGCAAAATCCTACCTACTGCTGCATTCCTAAGATTTCTACTAGGTGATATAACAGATCCCGCTTACAAAACCATGTAAACTCGCACTCCCTGCTCCTGTACTAACCCTACGCTCAAAACCCTAGACTGGTCTATATCCACCAGACCAAAATTTCCCCTAGTTTTATAGACACTTGTAAATTGTCAGTTAACCCCTAACTGAATCCCCTAGAATTTTATAGACTCTAGAAAACTGTTCGTTTGATTACAAAAAGAATTGAAAATCAAAACAATAAAAACAAGACAATTTAAACCCTACACTTAAATTAAAACACTATCTCCCCTTTTAATCCTTAAGTAAAAGACGGCCGGCCCATTTTCATTTGAGTGCACCACTTCTTCTAAGGCCCGATCTCTATTTGTTCTCTGGAGAAAAAATATGGCGGCCGAACTAGGGTTTCATCTTTGAATCCCAAATCGAAGTCGATAACTTGATGTATGGATGAATCTCTGATGCTAGAACTCTCTGTTGCTTTATGATGCTTCAGTGTGGAATTTACTCGATTGAAAACGATGGAAAATTTGTGAGTATTCTCTGATTTGAAACTTTAGCTCTCGACTTGATTTTTAGGTTTTCGATGATGTGGGGTAAAATAGGATAATTAAATCCTTTAATTCTCTGATTTCATACAAAATGACTTGGTCTGGTTTTAATGGTTTCCTCTTTTTAATTGACCAAATCAGCTTTGAAATGGCTTGCATGTATTTCCATTTTTGTTTCCCCAGATTGAAATCTGAAAGAATTATCTTGCCAAGAAACCTTGATTTCTTTCATTGAATTTGAGTTTTGCGTGGCCTTTTAAAAACAGATTTTCCCCCTTTTGAAATTAAAAACTTCGGCTTTGATCAATTCTGGAAATGAATTGAATTGTTCTTTCCAAAAATGAATTTCTGGAAGTATTGAAATTGTAAATTTATTTCATGCCAAAAATAACTTTCCAGAAATGATACTTGAGATTAAGGCTTGTGTATTTCTTTAGAGAAATTGAGATTTCTTGCCTAAAAAGATGAACATTGATTTCTATTTCCATTTTTTAGTTGCTGAAAAAAATGTTCCTATGTGACATCCTTAAAACTGCATGTGTATTTCCGGAATTGTTTTAAAAGGAAAACTATCCCAAAAACTTGTGAGTCGATTCCTGGAATAAATCGAACTGTTTCTTGTTTGAAATTCTTGATTTCTAGAATGTCACAAATGCACATTAAAACCATTCCTGTTTCTCGAAGAATTATTCAATAGAAAATTGCTCACTGAATTCTTGAACCCTTTAATATCCTTGCCAAAACTGCATATTGAATTGTTTGCTAAAACATGAAATTGTTAACTACTTTAAACCTTTACCAAATTTAATACTGTTCATATCAGGAAACAAACTTTACAACTTGAATGCTAATTTATACAAGTATTCCTGGAAATGAAAAACTTGTTGCTCTCTGTCTTGATTGCTCTGAATTCATGCATGTACACACATGTTGTGTGTATGCTGACTTTTAATGAGCATGTAGACATGCATGAACCATGCAGTAGATTGATTTCTTGGTATGTCCATGTTATTCTTTTTCATTTCTGATTTGAAACTATTTACTAGTCAAATGTATAATCAATACTTACCAAAAAGATTTGTGAATTTCTTGTGCATGTTACCAATGCCTCTGTACTAGAACAGTGTATTTTGAAAAATAATTCATTTCCTATTTTGGTGTAACACTTGCATGTCATTTGTAAAAATATCTTGCACCATTGGCTTGAACTGTTGAGTTGCTTCACTTTTAATGTTGACACCACTTTGCACATTGCATATCCACCACTGCACTGTATCATGCTTCATGTTGACTTGCTGCTATGTTATTTATGTCCGTCATGTTCACATATGAAACAGTTGTGATGGCCCGCCCCGCACCAGCCGACATTTCCCATGAAAGTGCGCTGTGCCAATGTCTAACTAGCACAGGACGGTCGCCAAAAAAATAAAAAAGGGATTTGAACTAACAAGGAACCTATAGAATATCTCACAGCGCATGGAATAAAATATAATAATAGCATACTTTGGCATAAAACAGGCAAGACAGTGCATAAGCTGAAAATTAAATATCATAGCAGCGAAAAATTCCGAATATAGCTTATGTCCTACATCATCATTATTACAACTTTAAAATTGTCTCGAAAGCAAAAGAAAATAAAGGTACACTTCTAATGCCCAAAGTAGTGACCAACAGTGACATAGGGAGAATATATGTAGATAATACGTGGGAGCCTCCTACTCGTCTCCGGTGCAACTACTCGTGCATACCATCTAACCTGCCTCTAGTCTGCCCGTTTAAGAGCAACCAGAGTAATAAGAAGAGACATAAAACTCTAGGTCAGATAAAAGTCTGGTATGAGCGATAAGCAGCAAAACAGAACAATAACAGGTATACTAAACCATACCTGAACCTTGACCTGCAACTAAAGAGTTAGCACAACATACCGCTCAATACTCTAAGGTGCCACTAACATATGGTGTAAAGAATAATGATAGGATTAGTGAGGAACTATGAAAATCAACCCATATTTTCCCTTAAACTATGCAAATCAACCCATATTTTCCCTTAAACGGATCAAACATAGCCAAAATCCCATATTTTCCCTTAAACATGTTTAAGCAAAACTAATGATAGGATTAGTAAAACTTAACCAAATCAACCCAAACTTCTAACAGAGGTCTAGAATAATATTTCAAAATTTCTAAATATTTTTCCAGAATTTTATCATGTTTACATTCGCTAATTAACACTAATTACCCTTAATTAACCATAATTAGTGAGGAACTATGCAAATCACTCATCTTAGCCACAAATAAATTACCAAATCTGAAATTCTCTGTTTGGGCGTGAATACCAAGGCAATACAGCAGTTCTAATACTAATTTGGTGAAGATTCTTTGATTTGATGTGGATTTGGCTTAATTAGCGATTAGAAGGTGATTTGGGGTGTTTTAGACGTTGGAGGCCATTACTAGGGTTCCAAGAATGAAAGTGGCGGGTGTGAAAGTGAGAAAAAGGGTGTTCTCTAAACCCTAACAGCCCTTAAATACTCCAAAACCCGAAATTCCACTTTGGGCCTAGCTGTTAATCACCCGGTTAAGCCCAATTAAGCTATTTTTCACCACTTGAAACTTGTTTCAACCATATCTCCAAAACGGTGAGTCCGTTTGGCCAATGTGACCACTCTACGGAAAGGTAAACCATCATTCGGATCTAGTGGAAGTGGTTCCAGGTGAAAATTCCTTTCCAATCAAAAGTTATGGCCGAAACAAGATCAGCGAGGGGCAAACGGTTATTTAAAAATCGGCAAAAATCATGAACATGGGAAATGACCCTAATAGTCGTCTCCCAAAGTTACATGACCAGACGACTTTGCGTGTAAAAGAAATAAATATTCTACGATCCTTCGATACGTAGAATGCTGGTCGTTACATTCTCCCCCCCCTTAGGAAATTTCGTCCCCGAAATTCCTTAATCCAAAACATACAAAGGATCCCGCATGCCTACCAGCCACATAGAACAATCAAACATGCAAAACAAACAAAACAAGCCTATCCTAGCATGCGAATGACTAAATCAAAACTGAAATCTTACCAGGCGAAGAGTTCTGGATACGTCTTCCTAATGCTCTCCTCTGTCTCCCTAGTACAGTCATTCTCATTCTCGCCCCACTGAACTTTGACCAATTTCACCGCCTTCCTTCGAAGTTGCCTTGTATCGTTCCCAACAATACGCATTGGCTTGCGCTACCCATCCACCTCGGGTTCAACCTCAATATCCTCCAACTGATCAGGTGAAATAGTCACATCAGGGTCGTGCACGAACTTTCTTAACTGGGAAACATGAAATACATTGTGAACTCCTGCCATCTTCTCTGGTAATTCAACTTTATATGCCAAATTCCCAATTTGCTCGAGAACTGGGAATGGTCCAACAAATCTTGGTGCTAACTTGCCTCTCCTGCCAAATCGTATCGTGCTCTTCAACGGAGAAATCTTGACAAACACCAAGTCGCTAATGGAGAACTTTAATTCTCTTCTCCTCTTATCAGCATAACTCTTCTGCCTATCTTGGGCAGCCTTCATTCGTTGTTGGATAACCTTAATCTTAGCAGAAGTTTCTCTTATCTCATCTGGTCCAAGCACAAACTTCTCACCAGTTTCTAACCAACATGACAGTGAGTTGCACGGTCTTCTGTGCAAAGCTAAAAATGGAGCCATACCAATACTGGATTGATAACTATTATTATATGCAAACTCTTCTAGATGCAAATGGTCATCCCATGATCCACCAATATCTAATATGCAAGCTCTCAAGAGATCTTCTAATACTCGATTCACCCTCTCTGTCTGTCCATCGGTTTGAGGATGATACGCGGTATTGAGATGTAATTCTGATCCTAACGCCTCTTGTAAGCTCTTCCAAAATCCACTAGTAAACAACGGATCTCCATCACTCACAATGCCTTTGGGTATTCCATGAAATTTCACTACCCACTTTACATATAGTTCAGCTAACTTAGCTGCCGTTCTATTCGACTTGATGGGTATAAATCTTGCACTTTTGGTCAGTCGGTCCACAATCACCCAAATGATATCATGGCCCGATCTAGTCCTTGGTAACCCATCAATGAAATCCATTGAGACTTGTTCCCATTTCCATTCTAGAATCTCTAATGGTTGCAACAAACCACTAGGCTTCTTTTGCTCAGCTTTAACTAGCTGGCAATTCAGGCATTTGGATATAAACTTCCCAACGTCCCTTTTCATCCCTTCCCAGTAGTAGGTATGCTTCATGTCTCGATACATCTTGTTACATCCGGGATGTATAGTCAGTTTTGAGTGATGACATTCCCAAAGCACTTCATCTCTCAATCCATTAACATTGGACACAACAAGTCTTCCACTCTTTCTAAGCCATCCTTCTCGATCAAGCCCATACTTGTTCATCTCCTCATCGATACCCATCTCAAACTTGGAGATGATTTTCAGTAGGTTAGGATCGTCCCTCTAACTGGAACCAATCCGCTCAATCAAAGTGGGTATGATCGTCAAACTTGCCAACATTTCTGGATCCAATTCGCACTTTGGTCTGAAATCATACCCAGCGATGTACTCCAGTTGCTTCCATTCTAGAAACATAGCCCCTAAACTGGCATGTCTTCTACTCAATGCATTAGCCACCGCATTGCCCTTTCCTGGTGTATATGTGATGTCGAAATCATAGGAAGCCAAGAATTATAACCATCTTTGCTGTCGGAGATTTAGATCATTCCGAGAGAAGAGATACTTTAACGATTTATGATCGGTAAACAGCTCGAATGTCTCCACATCTTCAACGCGAACACGATCGCTACCAATTCCAAATCATGGGTAGGGTATCTTCTCTTGTGCCGTTTCAATTGCCGACTTGCATGAGCTACAACCCTACCTCCTTGCATCAATACAGGACCTAGCCCTGTACCTCATGCATCCGTATATACTGTCATCTCTTTGTTCCCCATAGGAATGACTAACACCGATGCACATGTCAACTTTTCCTTTAGGCTCTTGAATGCATTCTCGCACTTTTCGTCCCAGATGAAAGCTTGATTCTTCTTGTTCAACTAAGTCAACGGTGCTGCTATCTTGGAGAAGTCTTGGATAAACTTACGATAATATCCAGCTAATCCCAAGAAACTTCTTATGTCTGTTGCATTCTTGGGCGTAGACCAATCTTGTACCGTAGCCACCTTCGCAGGGTCTATGGCGATACCATTTTCTGAAACAACATGGCCCAAGAATCTCACTTCCCTTCTCCATAAGTGACACTTAGAAAACTTTGCTTTCAATTGGTGTTTTCTCAACACCTCCATCATTATCCTCAAGTGTTCCTTGTGTTCTTCCTCTGTCCTTGAATAAACAAGTATATCGTCCATGAACACAAGAACAAAATTATTCAACTGATCTCTGAATACTCAATTCATAAAATCCACAAATTATGCTGGTGCATTGGTCAACCCGAATGGCATGACCAACCACTCATAAAATCCAGACGGTGTTCGAAAGGCCGTTTTAGCTATACTCTCAGCTTCCACTCTAAGCCGATGGAAACCTTTTGCGAGATCCAACTGGTAGAATACTCTCGTGCCACTCAACTGGTCAAACAAATCATCTATCCGAGGTAGGGGATAATTATTCTTCCTCGTCACCTTATTCAACTCGTGGTAGTCCACACACAATCGAAGGAAATCATCTGCCTTGGTAGCAAACACAACTGGTGCTCCCTACTCAGAAAGACTTCTTATGATAAATCCCTTCTTCAACAGATCGCTCACTTACACCCTGATCTCTCGCTGCTCCCTTGGTGCCATACGATGAAGTGGCATCACTATAGGTTTGGCATCTTTCACTAAATCAATACGGAACTCAATCTCTCAGTGTGGTGGAAGTCCAGTCACTTCCTCGAAGACGTCCAGGTACTGGCCAGCCACGGGCACATCTGACAACTCATCATGTGGGATGTCGAGGGAATTTATAAAACTAGCCATTACCCCATCATTAGGTAGACCACCAAACACTACACTCTGCCCATCATCCGCTCTAACTATCACCAAAAAGCCCTCACAGTCTACCACCACCCCGTATCTTTGGAGCCAATCGACTCCCAAAATAATGCCAAACCCAATAAAGCCTAAAACAAAGCAATCACAAACAAATATGCATCCATGACTCGATAAGATCACATTACGGCAAATCATGCTAAGGCTAGTTAAACCACCGATCTCGTTAGTCACAACTAAAGGTCTACCGACAATATCGGGCTCCAATCCCAACCTATCTACTAGGTCATTAGATATGAAGTCTGGTATGAGCGATAAGCAGCAAAACAGAACAATAACAGGTATACTAAACCATACCTGAACCTGGACCTGCAACCAAAGAGTTAGCACAACATACCACTTAATACTCTAAGGTGCCACTAACATATGGTGTAAAGAATACGGGGGTCGGGGTGTGCATGATATAGTGATGGAAAATAATCAAGCATAGCAACCATCCTCACATCTCTCACTCAGTGCGTAAAGCATACGATATCCATCGCTCTGACCACCCATTCCTTGCTATGATCACTCTGCCCCATGGAGTCATAGTGACACCACTGCGCTGATCCATAGCCACTAATCCTTGCTATGTCCACTCTGCCCCATGAAGTTATGAAGACTCCACTGCACTGGCTCATAGCCATGCTACGATCACTCTGCCCCATGGAGTAGTAACTACCCCACTGCACTGATATGTAGCCTAACATCCGCCTTGGTGGTGGATCAAAGCTATAGATGTCGATAACCCCTTTGCACACGTCCCGCAGCAAAGCCCAACTCATGAAATTGACCCGATGGTTCCCAACTGGATCCTGGGTACAAACTTCCCATTTGGACTACCTCTGCATCTCGGGTTTTGGTTATTATCTCCGGATCGATTCGGTCCTTCACGTCGCTTCAGATCATGATCATCCATCAGTTCATTCTCCATCTGGTTCGATCGTGATGCTCTAGGTGTGGTGCTTCGGTTTGGAGAAGCGGCTCGGGTCATGGTCCCCTCCAGACATCGAATCGGTCCGTCCATGAGGCACCTTTGGTTCAGTCAAGTCCCACGGTTCGGGTCGGGTGCTCTCTTCAGATCATGCCTCCATGCTAAGGTCGGATCGGATGAAGCATTTCGTGAGTGGCATTGGTTTGGATCGGAGCTCTTTCTCTCAAGCGGGTTGGATCGTGGAGCTTCCAAGGCGAGCGGGTCTTGATGCAACAGATTGGGGCGGTTCGGTTCATGCTTTCCCCCTCCAATCCGATCCGGTTCGGGTAATTTCCTGTACTTCTTTCCAGCGACTGTTTTACGCCATTCGATGGCGTTTTCAACCAATCTAACTTTTCTAAGCAATCACAAATCATTCCAAACAGTCATAGCAACATGTGTAACTGACCACAAACACTAAAACAACAATTTGATATATTAAAACTGATCTAACATAGCCAAAATCCCATATTTTTCCTTAAACATGTTTAAGCAAAACTAATGATAGGATTAGTAAAACTTAACCAAATCAACCCAAACTTCTAACAGAGGTCTAAAATAATATTTCGAATTTTCTAAATATTTTTCCAGAATTTTATCATGTTTACATTCGCTAATTAACACTAATTACCCTTAATTAACCATAATTAGTGAGGAACTATGCAAATCACTCACCTTAGCCACAAATAAATTACCAAATTTGAAATTATCTCTGTTGGGTGCGAATACCAAGGCAATACAGCAGTTCTAATACTGATTTGGTGAAGATCATCCTTGATTTGATGTGGATTTTGCTTAATTAGCGATTAGAAGGTGATTTGGGGTGTTTTAGATGTTGGAGGCCATTACTAGGGTTCCAAGAATGAAAGTGGCGGCTGTGAAAGTGAGAAAAAGGGTGTGCTCTAAACCCTAACAGCCTTTAAATACTCTAAATCCCGAAATTCCCCTTTGGGCCTAGCTGTTAATCACCCGGTTAAGCCCAATTAAGCTGTTTTTCACCACCTGAAACTTGTTTCAGCCATATCTCCCAAACGGTGAGTCCGTTTGGCTAATGTGACCACTCTACGGAAAGGTAAACCATCATCCGGATCTAATTCACATGGTTCCAGGTCAAAACTCCTTTCCAATCAAAAGTTATGGCTGAAACAAGATCAGCTAGGGGCAAAACAGTCATTTAAAAATCGGAAAAAATCATGAACATGGGAAATGATCCCAATAGTCGTCTCCCAAAGTTACATGACCATACGACTTTGCATGTAAAAGAAATAAATATTCTATGATCCTTCGATACATATAATGAGGGTTGTTACAACAGTAGTTAACCTTGTCATTGAACTTGAGTGATCTACTTTGTACACCACCTGCTGTTCAATTTAAACTGCTGTATGAACTTCAACCTTTATCAACCTTTTACTGTTGCATTCATGTTGACACATGTCTTTGTGCACTCTGTTTTACTCTTGTGTACTTTGAAGTTTGCTGAAATGAACATGCTTTAACCCTTGTTGCACATGTTATGGCAATTGAAATTCATGCTCCTTTGTGAACTGTTTGAGAATGTTGCTACCATGATAATTGAACTGCCATGTTTAAGCTTGACCATGTTAACATCATTTTTGTTGCATCCATTTGAACAACCTTGAAATTTTATGTTGCTGAATCATGAAAAGCTTTGCCCACTTGCATGTGCACATGTGCACTTGATTGTTTTGACCATATTGAATTGCACTGCATTGATCATGTCTTCACCTTTGCACTGTTTCACTTTGCACTGAGTCGAGTTGGTCCACGTGGCTGCTCCTTAGATGCACTCTGGATTGGCGAGGCAGTGCACACGTGTGTGTGTGTATATATACGCATGCGTATATGCAGCCATCAGACAAGATTTCCTGTCCCTGTACTATACATATACAAACTGACTAGACATAGATGAATCAGATCAAGTCATGAAAAAATGATGAGAAACACACCAGAAATCTAAGGCAAATAAACTTTTTAAAATAAAAATTATATCTGCTAGAATTTAGAACTTATTTCTGTTCTAAATACTATGTGTGTGTTTCTATATATGACAGGTAAGCATGAAGATGATTGGACTGACTGTGAGCAGTGACGACAATAGTGTTGACTGACTAGGAGGCTGAAGAAAGATGACTGAAGAAAGAAGACAATATGTGTCATTGTATAAAATAAATGTATGAGTGTAACTGTAAAAACAGGGTGACATGTATGAGTGTTGTAGTGATTATGTAGTAAAGGAGCCGTGTTTATGAAAAAGATTGTACTATTTATATGTAACAAACAAGTTTGATCGAAATAAAAATATTATTTTATTATTGTCAAACAAACTTATCTATTTTATTCAGTTTATTTACAAGTACACTATTAAGTGAATGTTTATATAGTGGAGTTACAAATAGTTGTATTGTTTGAATGTTTGAAATATAATATCTAATTTAAATAAAATACTGTATGAATATATGAATGTCTGTACAGTCGTATTCTATTTAAATATAAATATTATAATATTATCTGTAATGCATATATAGAACAGTACAGTAACAAACACATTTAAAATAATATTTATTTGGTTGTTATCATCAAACAAAAATCATATAATTGTGTATACAACTACGTTATATACAACAGTAATCTTATTAAAGTTCCAAAATTATAAGTTATTACAAAAGCCAAAAGAAAATTAACAGTTTGTTATCGGGTATAGAGCTCACCCACGTAATACAGCCTAATCTCATATTTGGATCGACCAACTTAGCCATTTTTATTTCAAATTTACTATATGAAGAGTAGATGGTTTATTGTCAGGTACAAAGTATGTGAAATGCTCAATCCCAAGACCCACACCAATAAAAAAATTACTAGGTAATACTGTTTGTTATATGAAGAGAATAAGAGGTTAGGAGCGACCATCTGTAAGACTAACATTAAATGAGTATCGAATATAACCATTAGATGTATAAATTTTTCTTTCCTACTTTTAGCGGATAGACATACTCAATCCATCTAATATAAAACTATGATGGCCAAAGATCTTATTCAGAACATAGTATAAGCACAAACACAAATAATAGACCATTGAACAAAATACATATATACATACAATGGAGTATAACATATACATGTGCTACGTACACAAACGATTTGATACACGAATCTACGGCAAGCTATGAACTTGAATAAACTCGGTTTGACCCAAGTATATGAGTCAGTTCAACTTAAACAGGTTAGTAGATCATAATAGATGAAGTATAACATCATGAGAGATAACTCTTCTCAAGTAGAGAAAAAGTAAGTTCATCTTGATACAACATCATGGGATAGATCACGACTAAACATCATGTAAAGATCTCATGAATGGTGTTATCAACAAAATGTAAAGGGATTAAGTATATGGGGCTAAGCATGTTAGGGATATAGATGGTGGTGATGATAACAATCTTGTTTTAACTATTATTAATATAAAATGTATATACTAACACTAATATCTAGCACACCCCCCCCCACACACACACATATATATACACACACTCACACACACACATATATATATGTATATAAGAAACATATGAAGGTATTGATTATTGATGATTGTATAGTTTAGAAAATTAAGATTTCAAAGAAGAAGACCTCATGAGTAATAAGAGTTCAAGAAATAAAAAGTAATAGAATCTAGATTTCTTGTTAAAATTCTGAAATAGCACTGAATCCTTATTTCAATCTTTATCACTACTTTTGATATTCTTATATTATTTTCAAACCGATTTCAAAGTTACTTCTTTACTTCAAATCAATACTTCTTAGTTTTTAAATTTATTTTAACTACTTATTTTAAACAATTTAACACCTAATTTAATAGTTTATACTTCCTTATTCATATAATACTACTTTTATATTAAGTTTTATTTAACGATTTAAGTTTTAATTTCCTTTATTTATATTTATATCTTAAGTTTAAATATTTCTTATATTTATATTTATAGTTTTATATGTTTTAAAATCATTCTTGTATATATGTTTTTAAATCATTTTTATATATGTTTTTGATATATATATATTTACTACAAACAATTTATTTAAATATATAGGAAAATATTTTTTAACTTAAGGTTTACCAAAATTATTTAAATAATACATTCTTGATCTGAAAATTTTATTTTCAAAATTCTTGAAGGCATGTCAACATGAGTAACCCCCCATGTCGACATGGTGACCGATAGATTTCAAATTCAAATTTTGAAAAGTTGGGTCTTTTAATATCAAATCTTTTCTGAAAGTTTTCGACAGTTGGGAGCTACAAATAGTCTCCTAAATTTGAGATTTTTTTGACCAATTTCATTATCTTCTTCTTCCTTTATATTCTTTCCATTACAACCACAAATTTCTTAAATTATATACTTATGCTCTGTTAAATTTCAAAGAGAATCACATCAATATTCTTCTATTTTGATTCTCTACCATACCCTCTCAAAGATTCAAGTGCTACTCAAGAGTTATAGGTTTCTATAATCAAATATCACAATATCAAGTTCTATTGAGTCTATTAGCAAAACTGATACTGAAAAGCTGTGGTCGTAGCCCATACGAATCGACTAGGTATGATTTTAGCCAGGAAATCAATTGAGTATCATTGTACTTCGAAAACAGGCAGGGTGTACTTTGTGGCCCTGAAACTGAGGATTGTAATTTGAAGATTACTATTGAAAAGAAATCTGCATCAGCCCAGAGTTGTGTGGGACTGGGATGCAGGGTAATCTGAGCTAGTATAATATTCTCGTATGTTCTTTCCTTTTACAAATTTTTATTTATTTTTATCTGCATCTGTGTTTGATTTTGTGGTTTGCATTTTATTTTTTATTACTCAAAAGGATTTCAAGAAATTTACGGAATTCATTAAACACTATTCTCCACCCTTTAATGTTTAGTTTTCTTTAATCATTAAGCCGCACACCCTAACAATTGGTATCGGAGCGAAGTTTTCAAAATTATCATAATATTTTTTTTAAATTTAAATGCCATTTTTTTATAAAACTATTAACACTATTTTTGTGTGGATATGTCATAGAATCATCATGATGTTATTGTTTAAAACTCAATTTAGTTATTTGGATAAGTCGCTTGATTCTTGAAAAAAATTGTTGTTTTTGCAGGAGAAGAGCTATATCTGATGACTATTGGCCAAAAGACACCAAGACAATCGTTCATTAATTAAAAAAACAGGTGGATACATAATTGGAAATCTACAAAGAAATGAGTACCAAATCAATAAAAAAAACTTTCGTTTCTCTACCACAACATGATTTAATAATATACTTCTATTCATCTATTCCGCAAAGACACCTGTTTCGTGCGAGTCCATCAAGAAATAACCAAGCGATGATCAAATGTAGTTTTGGTACATAATTGAAAAAAGAAACCAAAACTTTGCTGGTATTTTTCATAATTCATCTAGATATTTGAAGTATTTCATCCCAGCTACTTTTCAATATTGTAATTCTTGTTCTCGCGGTCGTTTTGACGGGATGGTCATCAAATTCCAATCAAAATTGAGTGAGATATGGCAATTTAAAATTGGCTATCCAAAACTGAAAAACCGTGTACGAGATTTTCTGCTTTTCTCATACTAATTCGACCTGCTTCACGATAATACTATCCAAATTAATCACCAAACGGTTACTAGATCATAGCCCTTTCCTTTCTCTTCGATTTTCCTCTAGTTTCATCCAATTCCGTTAGGAAATGAAGAAAATATGTCTTTTGGAAGATTGATTGTAAGCAGGAAAACAGGAAGAGGAAAAAAAAGATTTTTTTATGAAGAGACATGACTTTTGGGTCTATTTATATTAGTTGAAATGTCCACTCATTCAAAATTCAAATTTAGATTCAGGATTTTGGCACTAAATTGGTTAAAATACTAAATCATCGATATCTTTCTCATATGGCCATCAAATTCGGCAAACGAATATACTATGTTGATCAGAAAAACATGCCCGTTGCAATAGAGCAGATATCATCATCAAATAATGAAATATATGAATGTTTGGTTCATGACAATGGAAGAACAACAAAATGGACTCATGATAATGGAGAACAACAAAATAGTGGATTGCAAAAAGTAATACGCTTAACTATTATTTCATAATTATTCTTGCATTTAGGAATAAATATAAATGCACAGAGTTATATAAATTTATATCTTTTATAATTTTAGATATTTTAATCCATATGTCGATACACCATAGTATATAAATCAATATACCAATCTATTTTTTTAAACTTTTCTTATTTTAGATTTAAATTCCACAACTCTTTGCTTTGATTTAAAAAATTGAAAGAATACCCTCTCAATATGAAAATGTCAGTTCAAACTCTAGTTATCAATTTGGTTTGTCTGCTTATTTTCATATATTGTGTTTCAAAAATATACATTGAAAGTATATGAATCAATAAAATTATATATAAGTACATAAATATGTTAATATTCTATATAGAATCTGAATTAATTAAAAAAATTCAAACATTTGATATTTTTATAAAATATAAATTAATATATCTTTTATATGTAATTTTTAAACATACATAGTCTAACTTGTATATATTTTTCACCTATAATTTCATAAAAATTTAGGTTACATTATCATAAGTACTATTTGAAATTTAGTACTAATTTTGATTTCTTATTATATTTGGTTTATAAAACTCGTATATTTAATTTAATATTTTGGTATATAGAATAGATTTTTATGTCTTAAATATATAGTTTTAAATATAAGAAATAATAATTTAATTGTTTACTTTATATTACCACATTTCATCAAAAAAAATTGTTATAATTATGTATTTTATATTATCAATTTTTTTTTAAATTTTAAGGTTTGACGTTCAAATGTTTCTTTTGCAAATTTGTCTATTTTGGTTTTTAAAGTTTGAATTTAAAATTGATTTGTATTAAAAGATTGAGTATATCTCAAAATAAATTAAATTTTTTATATCTTAAGTTTTTTATTAACACTAGTATTTATATTTATTTATGTAATTATGAATATGTTTATATCATAATGGTTTAATTTATATGACAAAATTTTATATTCCCTTTAAGATGATCTTCAATATTTACTACATTATTTTTAGAGAAACACTCTACCATTTAAATCCATATTTCTTAGAAAATTAATTTGACTATTTATTTTTGATAACTACCTTTCATGAATATATTTTTTATTACCTTTAAACTCTTATCTTTATTATCCTTTTAATCTCATTCATTAGTATCATTAAAATAAGTCTATAAATTAATGGGTATTACCTTTGTTTGGTTGAAACAATTTTTTGATATATATATATATATATATATATATATGCATGATCACTAAATATTACTTATTACTAATGACTATACCTTGAATATCTCTTACTATAAATACACATCATCATCAAATCATTCCACATATTATTATAGTTACATATCTTATTCATATCACACTTCATTATCATAGATTATAATGCACGTCATATTGAAATCATTGACATCTCAAGTTGCACTTCATATTATATTTCATGTTGCATATGACATACATTTCATACTGCATTACAAACAACATAATGCACACATTGCATTACATATTTAACATAACAAGTATATTTTATGGGGAGTTTTGTATTATTGATTGATTTGTTTGATTTGACCTGATTGACTTATTTGATTTGTTTGACTTGATTGACATGTTTGAATTGCTTATTTGATTGACTTGTTTGACATGGTTGGTTTTGATTTGTGTGTGTATGTGTTGATAGGTTTGAAATATACTTATACATATGTAGGTATTGAATATTACAATTATACTCAAATTTTTCACATTTTATAACTTTACTTTAGTTCTTCTAGTATTAGATAAAGGAAGAGCTTTATAGATTTTCGGATTGGTTGAAGTTCCAAGAAATGTTTGAATCGACATTTATCGTTTGATTTGGTCGATTTGGTTTAAACTATTGTTTTAATTGGAATAATCTGAACATAGTAAGTAACATAATTAACAATGGTTTGATTTGATTGGTTGGTCTGAATATATTTTATTCATGTCTCCCATCTGAATACTATATTATTATAGTACTGTAGTCAAGGAGATTTATTTTAATTTAGGATAATTGGCCATAGTTTAAGGAGGAATATTAGAGTCAAGTCTTTTATTAGTTTAAAGGGGAGTATTATTGGTTTGACATAGAAATGTTGTTTTTTTTAATGACAAAAGTGGAGAATTATAAAATAGAATGTTAGTGTAAGGGGGAGTTAGTGGTTTATGAAATGGAGTAAAGGGGAGTAATGAGAGAATCAAGAGATTATGTATTAACATTTTATAAACCAAGGTTATCATCATAAAAAAGGAGGAGATTATTAGAACTGAGATGGTGGTGGTGATGAATTTGATGACAACAACCTTTTTTTACAATTATTTTTATAAATACACATACTGACACTATTATCTAGAATATATTTATATATATACACAAGAAATATATGCAGATATTGATTACCAAAGACTGTGCAGTTTAGAGAATCAAAATTTCAAAGAAGAAGAGTCCAAGGTAGAAGACTAATGAGTAACAAGATTTCAAGAAATAAGAAGTAATAAAGTCAAGATTTCTTGTTAAAACTTTGAAATAGCATGGAATCCTTATTTCAACATTTCTCACTATTTTTAATGTTCTTATCTTATTTTCAAACCGATTTCAAAATTACTTCCTTATTTTAAATCTATATTTCTTAGTTTTTAAATTTATTTTAACTCCTCTTTTTAAAATACATATTTTATTTTTTAAAACAGTTTAACTCCTAATTTAATAGTTTATACTTCCATATTTATGTCACACTATTTTTATATTAAGTTTCATTTAACCGTTTAAGTTTTAATTTCTTTTACTTATATTCATATCTTAAGTTATAAATGTTTCTTATATTTATATTTATAGTTTTATATGTTTTAAAATCATTCTTATATATATTATTAAATCATTTTTATATACGTTTTTAATATATATTTTTACTTCAAATACTCTATATAAAATAGGAAAATATTTGTTTTAACTCTAGATTTACCGGAATTCATTTAAACAATATAGGTGTTAAATTGAAAATTTTAATTTTCAAAATTCACGAAGGCATCTCAACATGGCGACCATTGGATTTCATATTCAAAACTTGAAAAGTTGTGTCTTTTGCTTTCAAATATTTTCTGAAAGGTTTTGACTATTGGGAGGCTATAAATAGGCTTCGAAATTCGAGATTTTTAACCAATTTCATTTTCTTCTCTCTAATGATACTCTTAATTTCTTAAATTCTATACTTATACTTTGCCAACTTTCAAAGAGAATCACATCAATCTTCTTCTATTTTGAATTTCTACGACGCTCTCTTAAAAATTCAAGTGCTACTCAAGAGTTATTGGGCTTCTGTAATCAAAGATTGCAAGATCAAGTTCTGTCGAGTCTACTACCAAAACTGATACTGAAAATGTGTGATCATAGCCTGTTCAAATCAGCTAGGTGTGGTCGTAGCCCATACAAATCGACTGGATACAATTGTAGTTGTGCAGTTTATTCCCTGCTATTAACCCGGCTATATCGTGTAGCAGATTTCTATCGCTACGATGTTTCCAAATAGCCTCTGAAATAGCCTTTCCTCTTTAAGCCTTGCTATATTTCGGTATTCCCGATATATCCAATTATTTTAGTCATTTCCACTACTTCTGCTATATCTTCTTAAAGAAATGAATTTAAAATAGATACTTTTATATTATAAAATTAGTATTTTATTATAATTTTTGGACATATATTTATCATAATAAAAAATATTATAATATTCTATTAAATTTAATAACACTAGATTAAAGTCTACATTTATTTATGTATATTTGCACATTCTTTTATTTAAAATTATGAATGTACTTATTATAATTTAACTGAATATTAACTTTCCATTTATTTATCATTTGTATACTTGTAAAAGTATTAAATACGAGTTATATATGCTATTTTAGACTCATCTTCTATATCCTACTATTTCCTTGTTTTATTCCCGCCATAACTTTTTGCATCTCCGCCGCATTGGATCTGCTGAGCGCTTTAACTGCACAAGATTGTAGCCTAAAGATCAGTTGAGTCTCACTGTACTCCGAAAATAGGCGGGGTGTACCTCATGGTCTTGAAATCGGGGATTGTAATTTGAAGATAATTATTGAAAAGAAATCTGCATCAACCAAGAGTTGTGTGGGACTGGATGTAGAGTGACTCTGAACCAGTATAAAATTCCTTTGTGTTCTTTCCTTTTACAACTTTTTATTTATTATTATTTGCATCTTTATTTGATTCTATGATTGTCTCATATTTGTGATTTGCATTTCATTCTAAATTACTAAAAAAATATTTCAGGAAAAATTGTATAATACGTTAAACACTATTCTCCCACTATAATGTTTAGTTTGCCTTAAGATCCTCAATCTGCATTCCTCAACAAAGCATGCACACATTATAAACCACCAACACAATAGAATGACATGGCCAATAAAACATCAATGTATGGAACACATACGGGTACTCCAAAACAACACAATGAGATCACTGTATGTATAGAAGAATCGTGGTAGCTCTAAGGCTACATAAATGGATCAACATTAACAACAACATCATAAGTTGGATCCAAAACGACAAACTGAGATAGGATCATCAATATTATCAAATAGTGGATCTAAATCAACGAACTACAACAAAGTCAATAATAACATCATGAAGTGGATCATATACAACCAATAACATTAAAAGTGGATCCGAGCAATGAACAGCATCGGAAGAGCATCTGAAGCAACAAATAGCACGTGCATCTAGAACATAGCTCTCGTGAGCTTTATAAATTATTATGTGTGTGTGTGTATATATATTCAGGCGCCCATCATTGTGACTCCACCACCCTCGGTTGAGTGTAACTTGACCCCTCCCTCGGCCAAGTGAAGATATACGTATAAGATTCCCCCCCAAGCCTAGCTACACCCTCCCTCAGAGAAAGTACTGGCAACAATAAACACAACAATTATGTTTCATAGACTTCCTATCAGTAACTCGAAAAGTGAAAACAATACGTCCATACCACACGTTCTACATGTTAGTTCATGAGTTTTAGATTAGTGACAAGAAAGAAGAGAAGATCAAGTAGAAGTGATATGTGTTAACCGACATTTTGGTACGATTACCAAAAAGCGGTCTAGGCCCACACAAATCTACCCATCATGTGGTTCAATGGCATATAAGTGTTGCTAACATCTTCAAGAATCAAGCTAAGACAAGGTCGCGCAAGAACGGTCGTCACGGCTCGTCAAACCGCTCTCGAACAATACAAGTCCTGAATCAAGTGAAGGCTCTCAAAATTGTCTGATTGTATCAAGCAATTCATGGTTCTATCTCCAGAAGACTCGAGTCGGGCCACTGGCAGAATGTCGCATCCCTCAGATGCGAGATTCGACAACATTGAAGATCGCCCGTCATGTGTCGATCACCACCAAAAGCTTGCACAACAATCACCAATTGGTTCTAGAATCTAGCCTTGGCTCTATCCATGCTTCACATCCATGCCTTGCATCACCATGCTTCACATACCGTGCCTCGCATCACTATGCTTTGCATCTGTGCCTCGCATCACCATGCCTCGCACTACCGTGCCTCGCTTCACCATTCCATCATCACCATGCCTCGTACCTCTTTGCCTCGCATCACCATGCCTTGCACCACCGTGCCTCGCATCACCATGCCTCGCACCACCATGCCTCCACCTTGCATCACATCGAAATCCCATCTTTTGAATCCATCAACCTCTGCATTCCATGGATGTGAGATGTCGCATCCATCGGATGCAATATATCACATGCCACCGGAGGCAACATAGCACATTCCTCCAGATGCGACATATCACATCCCTATGCATGAGGGATGCAGCATATCGCATCCCACTAGATGCGACATATCGCATCTCTCTGAATGCGATGGATCCCCCCGATAGCGGTAAGTCCCTTAAGGATGCGAATTTTTGCATACTTGGGATGTGAAATTCAATAGTTGCGCATCGGGGGAAGCGGTTTTTTGGGATCTGATCGTTTAGGATGTGATATCCCAGTCATTTTTATCCCTTTTCCCACTCCTTTTTTCCTACTCCCACGTCTCACCTATTCCCACCTACTTCACTTCTTGTAAAAACCATCACCTCATTCTTCAAAGGGTTTGGAATTTTTCTTGGCTTAAAACCTAGAGAGCACCTTGAACACCATTAATGGTAGCGTAGTCTCTGGGGAAGGATAATACCCTGGATCTCCAGAATTCTCGGCACACATCGGACTTTCAATTTTCCCCGTACATCCCGGAACTCCGAACTTCCCAACACATCCCAGACCTCGAAAACACCCGACTCCGTCAGACCCCGGAACCTCCTGAATCTGTCCGAACCTCGGAACCTCCCGACGGTTCCCGGACCTTGGAACCTCATGACTTCTCCTGGACCTCGAAACCTCCTGACTCCGCCAAGACCCCAGAACCTCCAACTTTGCCCGGAACTTCCGGATACATTCCGGACCTTGAAAAATCCTGACCGCTCCCAAATAGCGGAGATTCTCGACCACAAGGATCAACAGAACTTCATTATCACTATATTTACTTATGATGATATCTACCACTGTACTCTCTGGATAATGAATAAAATCAGCGAAGCCTTCAAAGTGGATGTAGTTTCAATCCGAACCACTATAAACAACCATGTTATTTACTTTCCCATGCGTGATTACTACATCTCGCACTCATTTCCTCTCAGGACATCTGGTTTTAATTTTTTGGAACTTTGGAGCGTTGGCGACTATTTTGGGCATCAACATTTTGGCCTGCCAAGTAAGGGAGAGTAAAGCGCGCATCTACGGATGACTTTCTGTCACTTCCTTCGAGGAATCGAAACCTCGCCTTTCCTTCTATTCAGTCACCAAGACTTGGGACGCTACTTAAGTTTTCTCATACTTACCAGCCAAGTCTATCAACAATGGTGAACAATGGAAAGAATCCCATGGCTGGACCTTCCACTGTCAATCCTAATTCGGAATTTCCTCCTCAGGCTCGACCCACCAAAGCTTTGACCAACGTAAAAACCCTTAGGGTCCCCAACATCAACGTATTCGCCGATCGATCCCAGTTCGATGAAATGCCAAGAAAATTAGGCGAGACTCAACGATGGCTTGTCGACAAAATCCCGTAGAACATCGAATTGACCTGATGGCTTCAACAGTATGCTCAATGAGACATTCTTCCCCTTCAGGCAGACTTGGGCATTCATCCTCTGTCTAACTACCTCTCACAAAAGCTACATCCCTGTTTCTGTTCGGGATACCTCCCGCTTCAATCCCTTCCAACGTGAGCCCAACTCCGGTCAGCAGGTCAATATACCTATTGCCATGCAAGGCCGACTCACTTCTGCTCAGAACTTGCCGCCTACGGTATGCATTGCAAACTGGGCCTAAGCTCCAGATCATTAGCCACAGGAAAGCTGAACAACCGAGGCCGAAGTTTCTTTAGACCAAGATGACATTCATCCTATAAGATGTCCATGGCTCCCCACTCCTGAGTCGATTCATGAATGCCGCATCCCGGCGGAGATTCGAACTTCCATTCTCGCTAGCCAACTTCGCAGCATCCTGAAAGAATCTTGGGGTCATATCACCGACAACTGGGAAGCTAGTGCAAGACGTAACCTGTTCACTCAAGACGTGCTCGACTCCAAATAGATCCAACATTTAAATATGTCACAAATAAAACCTTATTCAAGGGATTCAGACCCTCGGGAGTTCTGGCACCGATACGAGTCTCGTATTGATTCCGCTCACGCCATAGACGCCACAAAGTGAAAGTATTTCCTCGTCTTTCTTGAGCATGTACCCCTCCCATGGTTCATTAGACTTCCATTGAAAATTATCTCAATCTTTCCCCAGCTTTCTAGGGGTTTAATCGATCTGTTTGGCACACACATTCGCTAGCGGTCTGACGAAACTCTAACAATCTACCTCGAGAGGTTCGACAATGCCTTGGAGGGTGTCAAAGACTAAAGCCATCAGGTTGTCCTAGTTCAACTCGTCAAGGGCATATTCCCCGATTCCGAATTCGGAGCATGGGTCAACAACGCACAACCTAAAACTATGGAGATCTTCTACAAGAAAGCCAACTACTTCCTATGCCAAGAGCTAGCACAAAGGAATTGAGCTTCTTGCCTTCGAGATGAAGCGCATAGCTCCAACGACTCTAACCCCATCGCTCCACGCTGTCTTGCTCACACCGGCAACGTCAGAGGTAGTCGCAACTATAAAAGGAGTCGGCCACTGGCAGAATGTCGCATTCCTCAGATGCGAGATTCATCAACATTAAAGATCGCTCGCCTGACACGTGCCTATCATCTCCAAAAGATTGTGGAACACGCGCCGATCGGTACCAGAATCCATCCTTGGTTCTACCCATGCTTCGCATCCATTCCTCGCATCACCATGCTTCGCATCCCATGCCTCGCTTCAACATGCTTTGCATCCTGTTCCTCGCGTCACCATGCTTCACATCTGTTCCTTGCACCACCTGCCTCGCTTTACCATTCCCCGCATCACCATGGCATGCTTCACCATTCCCCGCACCTCTGTGTCTCACACCACGATGCCACGCATCACCATGCCTCGCATCACTATGCCTCGCTTAACCATGCCCTGCGTCACTGTGCCTCGGATCACCGTGCATTGCATTTCACAATTCGCATCCACCTCGCATAACATCGCATCCCCATCTTCCAAATCCATCTAACTTCGTATCCATCGGATGCGACATATCGCATCCCACCGGATGCGATGGATCACCCCCTGATAGCGGAAAGTCGCATCCCTCAAGGATGTAAATTTTCACATCCTTGATATATAGAATTCGCATCCCTTTAGAGGGATGCGAAATTCTGCAGTAGCGCATTGGGGAATGCGATTTTCTGGTCTTTGCTCATTTAGAAGGCTAAATCCCACACCTTTTTTTATCCATTTTCTCACTCCTTTTTTCTACTCCCATATCTCACCTACTCCCACTGTAACAACACGCATTTTACGTATCAGAAGATCGTAAAATATTTTTATTTTATTCCTTGAGGGTCGGATCACTCTCATCTTTTAATAGGTTACTTATGGGGATGTGAGACATGTCCATAATTTTTACTGATTTTGTTTGTGACCATTTTGCCACTGTCAGTCTTTTACAGCGCTTAACTTTTGATTCAGGTCGAATCAAAGGGTAAGACCTATGCCATTGGAAAGGAACTGATGATTGCCTTTCCGTAGAGTGGTTACATTAAGGATTTGGCTCAGCGGCTTGGGAGAAATCGTTGTTTTAGGGTTTTTCAGTTAGTTGTACATGTTTGGAGAGCCTAATGGGATGAATTGAGGAGGCTCATTAGTGGGTTGGTGAAAACTATAAATAGAGGGTGAGGGGTATGGAGAATAGGTTATTTCTCTCATTCTCTCATTTGGAGACCTTGTGCTTCTTCTTCCTCTAACACCTTTCCACCATTAAAAATCCAAATCCAAGGAGGAAAATCGAAGATCTACACCATTCGAGGCTAGATCTACATCGCTCCAAGGGAAAATCCTTCGGTTTAAGGAGCTTGGTTCGAAGTATTCGCTGTTAGGATTCATAATTCTATCATTTTAGCTTGTTTTGGAGAATCGGTGAGTGATTTACATCTCTCAGATGAATGCAATGAAGTATATAAGTTTTTGTGCATGTTTCTCATAAAATTTGAATGTTCTACCATAGATTTACACTATTACATGTTCATTTTCGTATGCATCACCGTATGATCTAATCTAACAAGTTTTACTCGTTAATTTCATGTTATTTTACATGTTTGTGTTAGTTAGATCTCTCATTTTGATCATATGTTCATTTTAACGGTTTTTGGTGAGATTTACATCATTTTTGTGGAAATCGTCATTCGTGTGATTAGTAATGTTATGATATGTATATGATTTTTTTTGATGATTTCGGTTGAGTTGGTTTTGTCGGATTCGTCGTTTGGTGAAGTTTTGGTCGAAATTGGAGTTGAACTGCACTATCCAGAAGTTGGATCAGGCAGAAGATGGCTCGGACAGAAGTTGGATCGGGCAGAAGCTGGCTCAGCCAGAAGTTGGATCGGGAAGAAGTTGGATCGGGCAGAAGTTGGCTCAGCCATAAGTTGGATCAGCCAGAAATTGGCTCGGGCAGAAGTTGGCTCGGGCAAAATTTTGATCAAGTAGAAGTTGGCTCGGGCAGAAGTTGGATCGGGCAGAAGTTAGCTCGGGTAGATGTTGGCTCAGCCAGAAGTTGGATTGGGTAGAAGTTGGATCAGGCAGAATTGGCTCAGCCAGAAGTGGCTCAGCCAGAATTGGATCAGCCAAAAGTGATTCGGACTAAAGTGACCCGGACATTTCCAGTGATGGTGTGACTTCAAAGTAAATTTAATCGGGAAATCAGAAGGTGCTGAAATAATGCTATGGATTGCTTTGAACCTTATAAAGATGTTGGTTGGTTCAACGTGGTGGTGGCTTCGACAAGAGTCCAGGAGGGGATGTTCTAAGTGATGTGATACATTCGTTGATCGGTGAAAAGCAACGAATAGACAGACAACTCAAAGGTCATGAGTTGGTGGATAATGATTGCTCGAGAAGGTCGCTTGAGTAGTATATAGCCGTCAAGGTTGGACAACTAGAGATAGTGAAGGCCGAGAGATTATCGTTGTCGTAAGTTCTAGCAGGCTCAAAGCAGGGGTACGATGGGGGCACCCAAAAGACCGATTGTAGGTCGAGTACCTTAGGTATCGTTGAATGGCCTAGTTGTCAAGGTTGGACATTGTCAAGGTTGGACATATGGAGTTTATGCTGGAACTGGGGTTACCATTAGCCCTTGACCTTTGGCAAGGTTGGCCATCATATGATTAACGAAGGTTTCAAAGCAGGATTGGCCGTGATAGCCAGAGTCAGTCATGGATGATTGGTTGTTCTGTTTGTACCGTCTCATGTAGGTTGTCCAAAGTCGAAGGCGATGTTTTAAGGGTGCTTGTCTGATATTGGTTTAGGCCTCTGGGTCTTGTACTTAAGGGATGTTGAATTCGATTAGGATGCTCTACATGAGATATATATAATCTGGATGATATGAGTGCTTTCCGTGATTGAATGGGTGTTTTGGTTTCCATGGATGAATGATTGAATTGTTTATAGTAAAGGCTATCACTATCCGATGTGAGGAAGATAAGGTTGAGTTCTTCTGTGGTGTCGTGCGTAGATTAGTATGCTTATCTATCCCTTCTCATATATTTTATTATTGAAGTTTGCTAGCTATTTTATTGCACACTAAGAATGTTGTCTGACTTAAGGTTTTATGTTTCCTCGTATTACCTTGGATTGTTCATTTGATTGTTGGATGGGACGACTAAGTAGCAGGTAACAGGTTGCTTAAGTGAGGACGGTGTTGCTGTTCGGAGGCGAGCAGGAGGCTGGCGTACTATTTTTACTACTATTTAGTATTTGTTTCCGCTGTGTGCTATTTTTATGAGTGTTGTAGTGAGGAAAATTGTACAAACACTACTGTTGTTATCCACGTGTATGGGAATACTTTCTATTTGTCATGAAAATTTAGTGTTTTCTGCTTCATTATCATTACCTGTTGTATATGTTCTATTATATTTTATCCTTGTGCTGTGAGTTTACAAAAGATTTCGTTTTTCTACCATACCTTGATGATCGTCTATAGCTGCCTGGCACACCTTACAACGCATTATTCCTCTTGTATAGTGCGGGGGCTGTGGGCGGTCGTCACATTTGGTATCAGAGCTCTGGTCAACGGTTGTTTACAAAGTTCGAAGACGTAATTACGTATGAGAGTGTAACAACCCGAAAATCTGGGCCAGTTTAAAAATTTTATTTTGGCAATTTTAGCGAATTTTGATTATTTAAAATGAATTATTTTAAATAATATCGTCGAGAAATTTATTTTGAATATAATTCGATCGTATATATTATATACACCGTCGTTAGAATATAAATAATTATATATAATTATAAAAGGAATTGAAAATGGCGCGGTAGTTCGATAATTCGATTTCAAACTTCAATTGAATGTACCGGGTGCAAAACAATCCGGATTTTAGTGAAACCAAAAATAATAGGATCTCATTGTGAATATCTTTCTAACGAATCCGAAAAATCAAAATTTCATAGCGGGAATCAAAAGATATGTCCAGTTGAAAATTCTGAATAGTCGCTATGGAATTCAGGCCCTTAAAAATGGGAATTTTGCAAGCGACCTCGGATTTCGACGAAACCACTTTTGTTGGATCCGGGATGTAAAGTTATTGCTAGGTTTCAAATTTCATAATTTTTCGAATCAATATGTGAGCGTGGCAAAGGAAAACATGTTTGACCAGTTTTAGTTGATTTTAATCGACTGGAAAATGGCCATTTTTCCAACGGTCTCAGAATCTAACGAAACTAGTTTTGTTAGGACCGTATCGTCAATACGAAGCTAGAAAATATTTTTCGGGAATTTTTCTAGTTAGTATGTGACCCCGGTAAATTGAAATGCACGCTCAAAATCAATATATAGAGTTATATGTTGATTTTGACGAAAAATGATTGTAACGATCGAATCAGCTTGCGATACATATCCCATTGTGTTCGAAATGGGGGTAATTAGCTATGGACGACAGGTGGTGGGCTTGATTTCGTGCTCGAAATAGAAAGTTGCTTTATGGAATTAAAATAAATAAATTAAATAATATATATATATATAATTTCATTTAAGCCCTCCCTCCCCTTATCCTTTCATTCCCGTTTTTAACAAAAAAAAAATCTCGAGATCGACGGAACCGCTCGCCGACGCCGCACTGGATCCGCCGCCCTCCCCATCGACTCCCCCACCGCTGCCCTGCCTCCGCCGCTACCCTCAGCCACCCTTCTCCTCGTTCGAACGATCGAAACCCCCCCTTCCTCTCGCGACACAGCCCCTGCCATTCCCTCCGCCGCCTCCTTGAAGCGCGCGCCGCCAGCAGACCCCCCTCCCCTTACCTCGACACCGCAACCCCCTCCTTCCGCCGCCTCCTTTCTTCTCCTCCTCCTCCACTCCTTCTTCTCCGACTGCGACCTCCTCCTTCCCCCCTTCCTCCTGCGATCGATGAACCCCCCCCCCCCCCCGTCGAAGACCAAAATCAAAGTAAGTTTTTTTCTTCTTTTCTTTCTGACTTTGTTAAATTCTTTAGCTAGAAAAAAAACCAAATTTCTTTGTTAGTAAAAAGATAAGCTTTTTAAATATAAAAAGATAGTGTTTTTATTGATGAAAGCTATGATTTTTAACATAGGAAAAATTAGATTTTTATCATTAAGTAAAAATATGATTTTTATATATTGAATAGCGAAGTAAAAATTTGATTTTTATATATTGAACAGCGAAGTAAAAATATAATTTTTATATATTGAATAGTAAAGTAAAAATTCAATTTTTACATATGTAGAGATTACGAGCAACGAAAGCGACAAAAAGGCGAGAACGGTGAAGATTTCTATAAATGAAGAGTCAAGATGATTGGATAGCTATTGGTGAGAATTTCTCACTCTTCAATTTCTTCTCTAATTATATATCTATACTAGGATGCAGACGGTGCTTAGTAGCACCCGACACAATCGTCCACAGACCATGGACTTGTTTGTTTGATTGCAAAAATTAGTTAGATTATTTGATTGGATTGAATTGTTTGGTGAAATGAAATTGATTTGATTGATGTGTGAATGGCGTGGGCCTTCACTAGACCGGGGATAAGGCTAGGCCTTGTCCCGTTTCTAGTATCGTGCCGTTATGCCGCCGAAATTTTCTAAATATAAGTTAGAAAAATAAAGATAACATTTTATTTAATAAATGAACCGAATAGAATATTCATAGGTTGAATAAAATAGTTTGATCGTTAAAAATATAATTTTTAACGTGAATGTGAATAAATAAAATATTCTTTTACAAACCGGACGGTTTGTTTATGTACACCTATTTGAAGGACATTGATTGGGACGATAAATTTTACACATCGCCCAACTGCAAAAATAAAAATCTGTGTTTGATTGCTTGAAACCCCACATGGGTGTTGGGATGATATTTGACGAACACAAATCCCAACTATTTAGTGATTTGTCGATCGATTGATTGACAGACTATGTAAGCGTTGAATATTTATATTTGATGCTTATACAGTGTAGAATGCACTTTGGATGATGGTTGATTATTCATTGTTGTTATTGTATACATGCGTGGTAGAAAATCCATATAATTAACATTATATGGTAATTGATTGGGCCTCATTCCAGTTTTAAAATAGAAATATTTGAAAAAGTAATATTTGAAATGGAATATTTGAAAATAGGAATATATGAAGCCGTATTGATTAGATTGACGCCATTTTGACGTGAACGATATTTATATCGATTTTATTCATTTTATAATGAATGTCGAAAGTGATTTCAAAATCTGATTTTTCGAAAAGCAATGAATTCAAATTGAAATTGAAAAGCAATGAATTCAAATTGAAATTGAATAGAAATGAATTCAAATTGAATTGAAAAGAAAATGAATTCAAATCGAATTAAAATCGAAATTGAATTGAAATCAATTTGAAATGAATTTAAAACGATTTATAAAGCACGTTTTGAATTGAAATGGACGAAGTATATATTATATACAATATATATATATATAATAATGGCCTGAATAGAACGTGCCGCGGAAGTTCGCGAATTTCGACCATTGACTTCGAACGGATATTACGGGAGATCCGACCGTCGGATTCTTCTGAAACCGGAACCGTTGGGATCGTATCGAAAAGAGCTTTCTAACGAATATTAGAAATTTGAAATCTAACGGTTGGATTTGGAATTATGTCCAAATCAAATTTGAAAAAGGTCGCTGTAAGTGCAGTTCGATGACCGTTGATGGAAATCGACTGTACGGGCCTTGATAAAATTATTAAAAATAGTAATAATTTATGTAAAATCATAAGAAATGATTTTGGAAGAATTGGGATGAAAAACTCCATATTTGAAAAGATAAAATTAGATATTTGAAAAGATAAAAATAGATTTTTATCGAAATGAACTAGTTTTGAACTAGAATTATAATTCTATTTATTTTTAAATAAATAAATTGAATTTGAAATGGTATTGAAAATAACCAGAATTTCCAATGATTGCATTGGAATGGATTTGAATCGAAATTGTCTTCGGAATATTTCGATGTTGGATTTCGTGATTATACAGATGTTGTTATGGAAATTTGAAAGATATAGATATATATATCGTTATTTCCAATATGATATTTGTTGGTCGTAGAATTTGATATTGAATATAAGCCGATATATTTTCTATTCAGAGCCTTGTATTTAATATCAAATGTGATTTGGGTTTGTCGTGAATGGTGTCTTCATTA
This sequence comes from Allium sativum, assembly GCA_030737875.1. Lineage (NCBI taxonomy): Eukaryota > Viridiplantae > Streptophyta > Magnoliopsida > Asparagales > Amaryllidaceae > Allium > Allium sativum. The sequence continues at coordinate 814,158,596 of CM060919.1, read as the reverse complement.
ACACTATTCTTGAATCCAGTTGAGAAAAAGATTGAATCTTTTTATTTAGATTTAATGAAGTGTACCAATTAAATAATATTTAATTGGAATTGAATTGATATTGATTTTTGGGTATATCGTGGACAGTGTTTTAAATAACACTCGTTCTTTAACTCGATAATTAATGGAATGTGATTTTGGGTTTATCGTGAACTGTGTTTTAAATGACACTGATTCTTTAACCCAGTTAAAGATTAAAACTAAGTGGAGTTTTAATGAATCTTTAATTAGATTGAAATGATCGATACACCAGTTTTGCTCCAGGCGTTAATTAAATCTTTAATTAGATTTGAACGTGAAATGGTAATTGAATTTACCGATAACACCGTGGTGTTAGATATGAAGTACTACCAGCTTTACTTCATGGGATTAATAGGTTGGGATTGGGAAATTAAAACAAATGATTACTTCGGTAAGGTTCGTTAATCCCGACTAGTTGAATCAAAATTCAAAAGAAGATTAAAGAATAAATTCAAGGAATTTATCTTTGATAAAATTAATGGGAACCTTTCCCTATAAATGTGAAATTTAGAAACTAACTGTCGGTTAGCCAAGCAGAAGGGTTTTCTGGATATTGATCTGATGTTGGTTTCGGCCTTCGGGGTTAATATTTGTGGAATTATTCTCTTGATTAATTTACAGTTAGTGACTGATGAATTGGAATGAGGCGTATGTAGTGTTTGTGTAACACTTATTTAAAATATACGCAAGTTATTCGGAAAGACCGGGTTTATCCCATTCTGAATAATTGATACGACGATAAGTCGAAGATGAAGACGGTGGTTGAAGACCGGAGGCCTTCACGTCGTTTGGATAATTACTGATGATCTTGATTGGGCTGTACACCCAAGAAGATGGAAACAGTTGGTGATCGTCCAGACGTACTTGGAGATCGATGGATATGCGGGGTACTAGGTGCCTCCGGTTTCGTTCAGACCCAGAACGGACTTGTAAATGGACTATGTGTCTGACATTGGATTTTAGTCCGTGTGATTGATCTCTATTAAATATATATCTGTTTGGCGGCGGAGAATTTATTCTTTTGCTTAACGCCCTTCTTTGAGACGTACGAGCTCAGGGGTTATATATTGATGGATATCAAACGCATGGAGTGAATTGCCTGTGTGGCATGCTAAGATGCAAATGATCAAGGCTTCTGTTGAAAAGCAAAGTCTTGTGGTTGATGATCAAAGCACGACCTTTGTGGCATAGCTTTGTGTAACGCTTATTTCGCGAATTTCGCACCCCGGTTGTGAAACAAAAATGGGAGAGGACCTCAGGGAGGGCATGCGTTTCTTTCTAGCAAGGGTGGTGTCAGTGACCTACCAGCCCTGACATTTATATACTTTTCACCTGTGTGGTTGTTGCTGTTGCGAGGCGCCTCGGTTAGATCGGACGATTCGGGTCCGATGGAGCCATTCGTTGGCTCATTTACACCCCAAAGGGCGGGGAAACGTAGTGTTCAGGCATAATAATCCACATCGGTGGACCGGCCCTGTCGCTCCAAGGCTTGTCTGCGCGCTTGCCTGTGGCTCGGGCTAGAGAGTCACGAATCGGTAGAGGACGATCCCTGGCCTCGGTTCACAGACGGAACCCAGCTTCCAAATACATGATTTTGCAGTTTTAATTGTAGAACTAGTATGGCGACATGATATATGGTACCCATGCCGCCTATGATTGATACTTATGATTTGAAGTTGTTTTATACACTATGCACTTATAATAGTATCAAATAATCTGTTTTAAACGTATCAAGCATTCTTTGGCTGTTATAAGGGAAAACCCTATCCCTCGGCTTGCGTTGCATTGTGTGATAGGACCTGGGTCTTATAACAGCTTCATTTTTCTTTATTTAGCATTGCGCTGTTTGTTTTATGCACTGGTATTCTTGGGAGGAAACCCGTTCCGTGTTATACGGCGTGGTCCCTTGATTTACCTAACTTTTAAAATAAAGATTAATAACTGTTTTAGTTCTCACACCAGTCACATGACTGACCTGGACTTTATTGTTTTGACCTAAACTCTGGGTGCCCCTATTTTGACACGGGCAGCTAGTAGTTTTGGTTTTGCAGATTTATATTCATAGGATCCTGGTTTACAGCTGGAACGATATCCGGAAAGCTTTGTATCCGTATATCTCATTCTAGTTGTGTATTGTATTATTTTCCGCTGCTATGTATTTAAATGTAATTTAAATCTCTGATATTTCTGTGTAATATTCATTTATACTCTGTATATTCTTGTAATCTGATGTATTGTTGTAATATCAATGAAATGTTCTTCCGTGTGCGTTCTGATTTGTCGTGTTCTCAAAACGATCAGGGGTTTCGAACGGTCTAGATCGGTTTAACGACAGGTTCGGATCGAGCGAAATTCCTTCTCGTCACACGTGGTATCAGAGCTTTGGTTTACAAAGCTAGAGAACAAGGCACATTAGAACCATACGAAAGAATTCATCAGATATTGGATTAGTAATATCCAATCAGAATGACTCGTTAGAGATAGGATCAGTAGTATCCTAGGACGAGTGTGAAGAGTATATTTTAAAAATGAAAACAATTTTTGTTTTGAAAATTTAAATCAATTATTCGTATTTGATTATTTATTTGTATTGATTTGGACAGTCCAGCATATAAAGATTTTGCATATCTGTCTTGCAAACGTGTATTCGAAGTTTTAATGTACTGGATAGTTATAGAATCATACTCTAGTTGCCCGGGGATAATTCTGGTGATGGGGCACTGTCGCCAGTATTTATTTTCGAGTAACGAAAGTGAGACTTCTATATATTTCCTATTGACTGGTGTGAGAACCAAAACTAGATAGGGCTTATTGTTGTGATTTGGCATCAAAAATGAGATTTTTTGACTATGTATCAAAGTTATGAATTTAAAAAGCTAATCAACTTATTGATAGATGGTTGTGTTGTTGATTATTGGTTGATTAATTAAAATTTGTACCATATAGCCCAATTGAGCCAAATAGTGAATTGTATTGAAATTTGGTCGCATTTGCTTGCGTATACATGTACTTACACTGAACAGGTCATACCAAGGAGGCTAGAGCAGAGAATAAAATTTGTTTGCCCGACAAATAGGTACATGTTTATCATAATTTACTGTTTTGTTTGGGTGATGATGATTTTATGAGCCGATTAGCTAGCCGCTTGGCTTTTTCTTTTTCTTTTTTGAGATCTGAAGGCCTGTATGGAAATTTCGGGATTTTCCCGTGGCTCCCGGTGCAGGGGAGGTTATGGCGAAATTTTTCAAAAATTTAGGGTGTTAGCCAAATTTTTGAAGAATTTGAAAATTCTCAGAAACTGAAAAGTTGGAGAATGGAAGCCAAATAGAACGTAGATTTGATTAATCAGACCACTTTCGACTTTGTTCCTTTTCGGGGACGAAAAGTTTTAAGTGGGGGAGATTGTAACAACCCGAAAATCTGGGCCAGTTTAAAATTTTTATTTTGGCAATTTTAGCGAATTTTGATTATTTAAAATGAATTATTTTAAATAATATCGTCGAGAAATTTATTTTGAATATAATTCGATCGTATATATTATATACACCGTCGTTAGAATATAAATAATTATATATAATTATAAAAGGAATTGAAAATGGCGCGGTAGTTCGATAATTCGATTTCAAACTTCAATTGAATGTACCGGGTGCAAAACAATCCGGATTTTAGTGAAACCAAAAATAATAGGATCTCATTGTGAATATCTTTCTAACGAATCCGAAAAATCAAAATTTCATAGCGGGAATCAAAAGATATGTCCAGTTGAAAATTCTGAATAGTCGCTATGGAATTCAGGCCCTTAAAAATGGGAATTTTGCAAGCGACCTCGGATTTCGACGAAACCACTTTTGTTGGATCCAGTATGTAAAGTTATTGCTAGATTTCAAATTTCATAATTTTTCGAATCAATATGTGAGCGTGGCAAAGGAAAACGCGTTTGACCAGTTTTAGTTGATTTTAATCGACTGGAAAATGGCCATTTTTCCAACGGTCTCAGAATTCGACGAAACTAGATTTGTTAGGACCATATCGTCAATACGAAGCTAGAAAATATTTTTCGGGAATTTTTCTAGTTAGTATGTGACCCCGGTAAATTGAAATGCGCGCTCAAAATCAATATATAGAGTTATATGTTGATTTTGACGAAAAATGATTGTAACGATCGAATCAGCTTGCGATACATATCCCATTGTGTTCGAAATGGGGGTAATTAGCTATGGACGACAGGCGGTGGGCTTGATTTCGTGTTCGAAATAGAAAGTTGCTTTATGGAATTAAAATAAATAAATTAAATAATAATATATATATAATTTCATTTAAGCCCTCCCTCCCCTTATCCTTTCATTCCCCTTTTTAACAAAAAAAAAAGAATCTCGAGATCGACGGAACTGCTCGCCGACGCCGCACTGGATCCGCCGCCCTCCCCATCGACTCCCCCACCGCCGCCCTGCCTCCGCCGCTACCCTCAGCCACCCTTCTCCTCGTTCGAACGATCGAAATCCCCCTTCCTCTCGCGACACAGCCCCTGCCATTCCCTCCCCCGCCTCCTTGAAGCGCGCGCCTCCAGCAGACCCCCTCCCCTTACCTCGACACCGCAACCCCCTCCTTCCGCCGCCTCCTTTCTTCTCCTCCTCCTCCACTCCTTATTCTCCGACTGCGACCTCCTCCTTCCCCCTTCCTCCAGCGATCGATGACCCCCCCCCCCCCCCCCCCCGTCGAAGACCAAAATCAAAGTAAGTTTCTTTCTTCTTTTCTTTCTGACTTTGTTAAATTCTTTAGCTAGAAAAAAAACCCAAATTTCTTTGTTAGTAAAAAGATAGTGTTTTTATTGATGAAAGCTATGATTTTTAACATAGGAAAAATTAGATTTTTATCATTAAGTAAAAATATGGTTTTTATATATTGAATAGCGAAGTAAAAAATATGATTTTTATATATTGAACAGCAAAGTAAAAATATAATTTTTATATATTGAATAATAAAGTAAAAATTCAATTTTTACATATGTAGAGATTACGAGCAACGAAAGCGACAAAAAGGCGAGAACGGTGAAGATTTCTATAAATGAAGAGTCAAGATGATTGGATAGCTATTGGTGAGAATTTCTCACTCTTCAATTTCTTCTCTAATTATATATCTATACTAGGATGCAGACGGTGCTTAGTAGCACCCGACACAATCGTCCACAGACCATGGACTTGTTTGTTTGATTGCAAAAATTAGTTAGATTATTTGATTGGATTGAATTGTTTGGTGAAATGAAATTGATTTGATTGATGTGTGAATGGCGTGGGCCTTCACTAGACCGGGGATAAGGCTAGGCCTTGTCTGTTTCTAATATCGTGCCGTTATGCCGCCGAAATTTTCTAAATATAAGTTAGAAAAATAAAGATAACATTTTATTTAATAAATGAACCGAATAGAATATTCATAGGTTGAATAAAATAGTTTGATCGTTAAAAATATAATTTTTAACGTGAATGTGAATACATAAAATATTCATTTACAAACCGGGCGGTTTGTTTATGTACACCTATTTGAAGGACATTGATTGGGACGATAAATTTTACACATCGCCCAACTGCACAAATAAAAATCTTTGTTTGATTGCTTGAAACCCCACATGGGTGTTGGGATGATATTTGACGAACACAAATCCCAACTGTTTAGTGATTTGTCGATCGATTGATTGACAGACTGTGTAAGCATTGAATATTTATATTTGATGCTTATACAGTGTAGAATGCACTTTGGATGATGGTTGATTATTCGTTGTTGTTATTGTATACATGCGTGGTAGAAAATCCATATAATTAACATTATATGGTAATTGATTGGGCCTCATTCCAGTTTTAAAATAGAAATATTTGAAAAAGTAATATTTGAAATGGAATATTTGAAAATAGGAATATATGAAGCCGTATTGATTAGATTGACGCCATTTTGACGTGAACGATATTTATATTGATTTTATTCATTTTATAATGAATGTCGAAAGTGATTTCAAAATCTGATTTTTCGAAAAGCAATGAATTCAAATTGAAATTGAAAAGCAATGAATTCAAATTGAAATTGAATAGAAATGAATTCAAATTGAATTGAAAAGAAAATGAATTCAAATCGAATTAAAATCGAAATTGAATTGAAATCAATTTTAAATGAATTTAAAACGATTTATAAAGCACGTTTTGAATTGAAATCGACGAAGTATATATTATATATATATATGTATATTATAATGGCCTGAATAGAACGCGCCGCGCCGCGGCAGTTCGCGAATTTCGACCATTGACTTCGAACGGATATTACGGGAGATCCGACCGTCGGATTCTTCTGAAACCGGAACCGTTGGGTTCGTATCGAAAAGAGCTTTCTAAGGAATATTAGAAATTTGAAATCTAACGGTTGGATTTGGAATTATGTCCAAATCAAATTTGAAAAAGGTCGCTGTAAGTGCAGTTCGATGACCGTTGATGGAAATCGACTGTACGGGCCTTGATAAAATTATTAAAAATAGTAATAATTTATGTAAAATCATAAGAAATGATTTGGGAAGAATTGGGATGAAAAACTCCATATTTGAAAAGATAAAAATAGATATTTGAAAAGATAAAAATAGATTTTTATCGAAATGAACTAGTTTTGAACTAGAATTATAATTCTATTTATTTTTAAATAAATAAATTGAATTTGAAATGGTATTGAAAATAACCAGAATTTCCAATGATTGCATTGGAATGGATTTGAATCGAAATTGTCTTCGGAATATTTCGATGTTGGATTTCGTGATTATACAGATGTTGTTATGGAAATTTGAAAGATATAGATATATATATCGTTATTTCCAATATGATATTTGTTGGTCGTAGAATTTGATATTGAATATAAGCCGATATATTTTCTATTCAGAGCCTTGTATTTAATATCAAATGTGATTTGGGTTTGTCGTGAATGGTGTCTTCATTAACACTATTCTTGAATCCAGTTGAGAAAAAGATTGAATCTTTTTATTTAGATTTAATGAAGTGTACCAATTAAATAATATTTAATTGGAATTGAATTGATATTGATTTTTGGGTATATCGTGGACAGTGTTTTAAATAACACTCGTTCTTTAACTCGATAATTAATGGAATGTGATTTTGGGTTTATCGTGAACTGTGTTTTAAATGACACTGATTCTTTAACCCAGTTAAAGATTAAAACTAAGTGGAGTTTTAATGAATCTTTAATTAGATTGAAATGATCGATACACCAGTTTTGCTCCAGGCGTTAATTAAATCTTTAATTAGATTTGAACGTGAAATGGTAATTGAATTTACCGATAACACCGTGGTGTTAGATATGAAGTACTACCAGCTTTACTTCATGGGATTAATAGGTTGGGATTGGGAAATTAAAACAAATGATTACTTCGGTAAGGTTCGTTAATCCCGACTAGTTGAATCAAAACTCAAAAGAAGATTAAAGAATAAATTCAAGGAATTTATCTTTGATAAAATTAATGGGAACCTTTCCCTATAAATGTGAAATTTAGAAACTAACTGTCGGTTAGCCAAGCAGAAGGGTTTTCTGGATATTGATCTGATGTTGGTTTCGGCCTTCGGGGTTAATATTTGGGGAATTATTCTCTTGATTAATTTACAGTTAGTGACTGATGAATTGGAATGAGGCGTATGTTGTGTTTGTGTAACACTTATTTAAAATATACGCAAGTTATTCGGAAAGTCCGGGTTTATCCCATTCTGAATAATTGATACGACGATAAGTCGAAGATGAAGACGGTGGTTGAAGACCGGAGGTCTTCACGTCGTTTGGATAATTACTGATGATCTTGATTGGGCTGTACACCCAAGAAGATGGAAACAGTTGGTGATCGTCCAGACGTACTTAGAGATCGATGGATATGCGGAGTACTAGGTGCCTCCAGTTTCGTTCAGACCCAGAACGGACTTGTAAATGGACTGTGTGTCTGACATTGGATTTTAGTCCGTGTGATTGATCTCTATTAAATATATATCTGTTTGGCGGCGGAGAATTTATTCTTTTGATTAACGCCCTTGTCTGAGACGTACGAGCTCAGGGGTTATATATTGATGGATATCAAACGCGTGGAGTGAATTGCCTGTGTGGCATGCTAAGATGCAAATGATCAAGGCTTCTGTTGAAAAGCAAAGTCTTGTGGTTGATGATCGAAGCACGGCCTTTGTGGCATAGCTTTGTGTAACGCTTATTTCGCGAGTTTCGCACCCCGGTTGTGAACCAAAAACGGGAGAGGACCTCAAGGAGGGCATGCGTTTCTTTCTAGCTAGGGTGGTGTCAGTGACCTACCAGCCCTGACATTTATATACTTTTCACCTGTGTGGTTGTTGCTGTTGCGAGGCGCCTCGGTTAGATCAGACGATCCGGGTCCGATGGAGCCATTCGTTGGCTCATTTACGCCCCAAAGGGCGGGGAAACGTAGTGTTCAGGCATAATAATCCACATCGGTGGACCGGCCCTGTCGCTCCAAGGCTTGTCTGCGCGCTTGCCTGTGGCTCGGGCTAGAGAGTCACGAATCGGTAGAGGACGATCCCTGGCCTCGGTTCACAGACGGAAACCCAGCTTCCAAATACGTTATTTTGCAGTTTTAATTGTAGAACTAGTATGGCGACATGATATATGGTACCCATGCCGCCTATGATTGATACTTATGATTTGAAGTTGTTTTATACACTATGCACTTATAATAGTATCAAATAATCTGTTTTAAACGTATCAAGCATTCTTTGGCTGTAATAAGGGAAAACCCTATCCCCCGGCTTGCGTTGCATTGTGTGATAGGACCTGGGTCTTATAACAGCTTCATTTTTCTTTATTTAGCATTGCGCTGTTTGTTTTATGCACGGGTATTCTTGGGAGGAATCCCATTCCGTGTTATACGGCGTGGTTCCTTGATTTACCTAACTTTTAAAATAAAGATTAATTACTGTTTTAGTTCTCACACCAGTCACATGACTGACCTGGAGTTTATTGTTTTAACCTAAACTCTGGGTGCCCCTATTTTGACACGGGCAGCTAGTAGTTTTGGTTTTGCAGATTTATATTCACAGGATCCTGGTTTACAGCTGGAACGATATCCGGAAAGCTTTGTATCCGTATATCTCATTCTAGTTGTGTATTGTATTATTTTCCGCTGCTATGTATTTAAATGTAATTTAAATCACTGATATTTCTGTGTAATATTCATTTATACTCTGTATATTCTTGTAATCTGATGTATTGTTGTAATACACAATGAAATGTTCTTCCGTGTGCGTTCTGATTTGTCGTGTTCTCAAAACGATCAGGGGTTTCGAACGGTCTAGATCGGTTTAACGACAGGTTCGGATCGAGCGAAATTCCTTTTCGTCACAGAGAGACGTACTTGTAGATTTCAGTTGGAAGTTTACTCTATATATAAGCATAGATAGTAGTAGTGGTAGTTTTCCTTTAGCAGTTTATCTTGTAAGTGGACTAATCATTCTATTTTAGATTTAGAATGAGTCATCAAACCTCTAGGAGTGAGCCTGAGATGGGAAGAGTAGGAGATGGAAAAAGCCGATTGGAAGCATTAGCTATTGCACCAGAATATCTAGTTATGTTTGGGGCGGCCATGATGGCAGTAGCCAGGTTAAGGGTGCCCGTTCCTGAAGCATCAGTAGAGCATGGTGTTCCTGCGCAAGTACCTAAAAGGTATTCTGTTAAGCAACAAAGGGAATATTCTCCTACAGATGAAGAAACCTTTATTGACCCCAGTGCTAATAAGAAGAAAAGAAAGAAGAGATTTAAGAAGAATGTCACTTGCTTTAATTTTCAATTGGAGGGTCATTATGCCAGCAATTGTGAGAACCCGAAAACCGAAAGGAAGTGCTTTAAATGCAGCAAGCCTGGACATAAGAAGAAAGACTGTCCGGGCCTTCCAAAGAATAGGCAACCGGAGGAAGCATGTGTTGTGGAAGCTATTCCAATTTCCTATTGTATTCCTGAAGAGAACTAGGAGAAGTTGTTGTCTAGATGTGCTTCCAACCAGTGAAGTTGTTTGAGTTCTATTTGGTACTAGAGAATCGTCATCTTTTACCTATAATAAGATTGTATGTTGAATCGGTTCAGAAGTTGAAGTCGTAGTTGTAATTGATCTAGTATGGGTTCATCTGCTTTATGCAAGCTTTGTGGATCTAATATTGTTGATCATGAATGCTCATTTATGAGTGGTTGCTTAGTTGTAACTTTCGCTGGGTTTGAAATCATCTGGGGCATGGATTGGCCCAAGAGATGTGCGGCAAAAGTAAGTTGCGAAAAGCTAGAGATGACAATCGGGGATGTGGAAGGGCGGGAGGTGTTGATTCGGGGTAACCCGAAGATGGTGTTCTTATAAGTTCTTATATTAGCTTGTGATTCCACAGGAAGACTTGTCATCTGTGCTGATCGCTAAGGAGTATAAACATGTCCTTGATGCAGTCAAAGGGTTGTCGCCGCATCGAGAGATCGAGTTTACGATGGATTTGGCCAAGGGTGTTAGACCAATTGTTATGCCTCTTAGGCAGATGACACCTAAGGAACAATGAGAGTTAGAGGTGCAGATTTGTGACCTTTTGAGAAAAGGGATTCATTCAGAAAGTGTTTCCGAATGGGTTGCACCAGTCGTGTTTGCAACCAAGGTAGATGGCTCGTTAAGATTGTGTGTGGACTATCGTAAGCTGAACAAGGTGACTAAGAAGAACAAGTATATGTTGCTAACGATTGATGACTTGTTCGATTGGCTTCACAAAGCCAAAGTGTTTTCTCAAATGGGTTTAGCAACGATATTTCACCAATTGAGGGTGGCTAAGGATAGTGTACCGAAGACTGCTTTTAGGATACCATACGGATTCTTTGAATGGTTTGTGATGCCATTCGGGTTGACTAACGCGCCAACGTATTTTGTGGATCTTATGAATAGGGTTTTCATATATCAGTTGAACAATTCGTGTCTGGGTTTGTGGATGACACTCTGGGTTGCTCTTGGAATGAGGAAGAGCACAAGACGCACTTGAGAGTTGTGTTAGAGATCTTGCGAAAGCATCAGTTGAAAGCTAAGTTCTCGAAGTGTCACTTATGGAAGGATGAAGTGAGGTTCTTAGGTTATTTTGTTTTTGGAAATGGGATAGCGGTTGACTGCGCTAAAGTGGCAGCAATCTAGGACTGGGATAGACCTAAGAATGCGATAGATATTTGGTGTTTCCTTGGGTTGGCAGGATATTACCGACGATTTATCAAGGATTTCTCCAAGATGGCTGCACCGTTAATAGGATTTACGAAGAAGAACCAAGTGTTCACATGGAATGTGAAGCGTGAACAAGCGTTCGGAATCCTGAAAGAGAGGCTAACGAGTACTCCTGTGTTAACCATTCTGAGTGGGAATGAAGAGATGGTGGTACACACCGATGTATGTGGTACTGGACTTAGAGCAGTGCTAATGTGGAAGGATAAGGTTCTGGCCTATGCGAGTCGACAGCTAAAGCCGCATGAGAGAAATTACCTAACTCATGATTTAGAGTTGCCGGCGATTATGTTTGCTCTGAATATGTGGATACATTACCTATTGTGAGTTAGATTCGAGTTGTTCACGGATCATAAGTTGTTAAAGTATCTTTTCTCCCCAAAGGATTTGAATCTTCGGCAGCAACGATGGGTGGAGTTTCTGGCATCGTATGATTTTGAATATAGCCTATACTCCTGGTAAAGGTAACGCAGTTGCAGATGCGTTGAGTCGAAGACACGCAAGTTTAGGTGTGATGTTTTTAGAATGAAAGAGCCTTGAGTATTTGGCAAGGTTTGATTTCAGGCCAAAGTGTGAGTTGGAACCTGAAATGTTGGCAAGCTTATCGATAAGACCTACTCTCATCGAAAGGATTGGCGATAGCCAAAAGGCAAGATGCAAAGCTCGTCGAGTTTATCCCGAAGCTAGAACCGAAAGACAAAGAGCTCGAAGTCGATCGAGAAGGTTGGCTTCGAAAGCATGTGCGATTAGTTGTTCCTGATACTGATGGATTAAGAGATGAGGTTCTGAGAGAATGTCATCACTCAAACTTGACGATTCATCCCAGTGGTAATAAAATGAATCAAGATATGAAGCGAAACAACTACTGGGAAGGGATGAAGCGATATATTGGAAAGTTCATTTCCAAGTGCATAAATTGTCAGTTGGTGAAAGCTGAACAAAAGAAGCTAAGTGGGTTGCTTCAGCAATTAGAAGTTCTTACGTGGAAGTGGGAGCAAGTATCGATGGATTTTATCATTGGACTACCTAGAACGAAGCCAGGAAATGGGTCAGTCATGTTGGAGGAGTTTTCAGCAATGCTTCTAAATGTTGTGGTGGGTAGCTTAAGTGCTATGGGTTGTTGGACCCATTCTGATAGACGAGCAAATCCGAAAGCTCGCGTATAAAGTGATTTTACGCGAAGGATGTAGAGTGTACATAATATTCTGTGAGTCATTTTTGCGAAAATATTTGCATGGTTCGGGTGTGGTAGTCTCCAGAGTAGTACGTCAACCTTGTAGTTCAGTTTGCAGTTACGAAATCTTATAAGCCGCTTCATGTTATGGAGAATAAAACAAAACAGCTTAGGGAGAGGACATTTTATTTAGTTAAGTTATAATGGAGTGGAGATGGCGACGATGGTATGTGGGGGACGAAGGAGAGTATAAGGAAGACCCATCCAAAATTCTTCGTCCATAGGACTCATTGATATCGCGTCATCATTACATCATTATTACTTGTTGTCATTATTGTTACTTGTTGATATTGTTGTTATTTTGTGGTTGTCTGACAGAATTCCGTGTGCTAGGATAAGGCTATGGATGCATGGCTTGTTGTTTGCTAGTTTGGATGATAGAATTGGCTTCTCATGGATGATAGGCATGCGGAAATTGTTGTAGTTGCCTATGTTTACTTCGAATTTCGGGGGAGAAATTCTTAAGGGGGGGGGGGAGAATGTAAAAGCCTACATTTTACGTATCGGAAGATCGTAAAATATTTTTACTTTATTCCCTGAGGGTCGGATGATTCTCATCTTTTAATATGTTGCTTATGGGGATGTGAGACATGTCCATAATTTTTACCAATTTTGTTTGTGACCATTTTGCCACTGTCAGTCTTGTACAGGGCATAACTTTTGACTCAGGTCAAATCAAAGAGTGAGACCTGTTCCATTGGAAAGGAATGGATAATTTCCTTTCCGCAGAGTGGTTACATTAAGGATTTGGCTCAGTGGTTTGGGAGAAATCGATGTATTAGAGTTTTCAGTTGGTTGTTCAGGTTTGGAGAGCCTAATGAGCTGAATTGGGGAGGCCCATTTGTGGGTTGGTAGAAACTATAAATAGAGGGTGAGGGGAATGGAGAACATGTTACTTCTCTTATTCTCTCATTTGGAGACCTTGTGCTTCTTCTTCCTCTAACACCTTTCCACCATTAAAAATCTAAATCCAAGTAGGGAAATCGAAGATCTACACCATTCGAGGCTAGATCTACATCGTTCCAAGGGCAAATTCATCAGATCAAGGAGCTTGGTTCGAAGTATTCGCTATTCGGATTCATAATTCTATCATTTTAGCTTGTTTTGGAGAATCAGTGAGTGATTTACATCTCTCACATGAATGAAATTAAGTATATGAGTGTTTGTACATGTTTCTCATCAAATTTGAATGTTTTACCATAGATTCACACTATTATATGTTCATTTTCGTATGCATCACCTTATTATCTAATCTAACATGTTTTACTCGTTAATTTCATGTCATTTTACATGTTTGTGTTAGTTAGACCTCTCATTTTGATCATATGTTCATTTTAATGGTCTTTTGTGAGATTTACATCATTATTAGGGAAATCGTCATATTCGCATGATTAGTAATGTTACGATATGTATATATGATTGTGTTAGATGATCTTGGTTAAGTTGGTTTCGTCGGATCCGTCGTTTGGCGAAGTTTTGGTCGAAATTGGAGTTGAATTGCACTATCCAGAAGTTGGATCGGGCAGAAGTTGGCTCGGGCAGAAGTTGGCTTGGGGAGAAGTTGGATCGGGAAAAAGTTGGATTGGGCAGAAGTTGGCTCAGCCAGAAGTTGGATCGGGCAGAAGTTGGCTCAGCCAGAAGTTTGATCGAGCAGAATTTGGATCGGGCAGAAGTTGGCTCAGCCAGAAGTTGGATCAGGCAGAAGTTGGATTGGGCAGAAGTTGGCTCGGGCAGAAGTTGGCTTGGCCAGAAGTTGGATCGTGCAGAAATTGGATCGGGCAAAAGTTGGCTCGAGTAGAAGTTGGATCGGGCAGAAGTTGGCTCAGGCAGAAGTTGGCTCAGCTAGAAGTTGGATCGGGCAGAAGTTGGATCGGGTAGAATTGGCTCAGCCAGAATTGGATCAGCCAGAAGTGCTTCGGACTAAAGTGACCCAGACATTTCCAGTGATGGTGTGACTTCAAAGTAAATTTAATCGGGAAGTCAGGAAGTTCTGAAATAATGCTATGGATTTCTTTGAACCTTATAAAGATGTTGGTTGGTTCAACGATGGTGGTGGCTTCGACAAGAGTCCATAAGGGGATGTTCGAAGTGATGTGATACGCTCGTTGATCGGTGAATAGCAGCGAATAGGCAGACAACTCAAAGGTCTTGAGTTGGTGGATAAAGGTTGCTCGAGAAGGTCGCTTGAGCAGTAAATAGCCGTTAAGGTTGGACGACTAGAGATAATGAAGGCCAAGAGATTATCGTTGTCGTAAGTTCTAGCAGGCTCAAAGCAGGCGTACGATGGGGGCACCCAAAAGACCGATTGTAGGTCGAGTACCTTGGGTATCGTTGAAAGTCCTAGTTGTCAAGGTTGGACATTGTCAAGGTTGGACATATGGAGTTTATCCCAGAACTGGGGTTACCATTAGCCCTTGACCTTTGGCAAGGTTGGTCATCATACGATTAACGATGGTTTCAAAGCAGGATTGGCGGTGATAGCCGGAGTCAGTCATGGATGATTGGTTGTTCTGTTTGTACCGTCTCATGTAGGTTGTCCAAAGTCGAAGGAGATGTTTCATGGGTGCTTTTCTGATATTGGTTTAGTCCTCTGGGTCTTGTACTTAAGGGATGTTGAATTCGATTAGTATGGTCTACATGAGATATATATAATCTGGATGTTATGAGTGCTTTCTATGATTGAAAGGGTGTTTTGGTTTCCATGGATGAATGAATGAATTATTTATAATAAAGGCTATCACTGTCCGATGTGGGGAAGATAACGTTGAGTTCTTCTCTGGTGTCGTGGGTAGATCAGTATGCTTATATATCCCTTCTCATATACTTTATTGTTGAAGTTTGTTAGCTGTTTTATCGCTCACTAAGACTGTTGTCTGACTCAAGGTTTTATGTTTACTCTTATTACGTTGGGCTGTTCATCCGATTGTTGGATGGGCAGACTAGGTAGCAGGTAATATGTAGCTTAGGTGAGGACGATGTTGCTGTTCGGAGGCGAGAAGGAGGCTGGCACACTATTTTTACTACTATTTAGTATTTGTTTCCGCTGTGTGCTATTTTTATGAGTGTTGTAGTGAGGCAAATTGTACAAACACTACTGTTGTTATCCACGTGTATGGGAATACTTTCTAGTTGTCATGAAAGTTTAGTGTTTCCTGCTTCACTATCATTACCAGTTGTATATGTTCTATTATATTTTATCCTTGCGCTGTGAGTTTATGACAGATTTCGTTTATCTACCATACCTTGATGATCGTCCATAGCTGCCTGGCACACCTTTCAGCGCATTATTCCTCTAGTATAGCGCGGGGGTTGTGGGCGGTCATCACACCCACCCACACCACTTCCTATAAATACCCCCACCTCGTTCTTCATAGGCATTGGCAATTTTCTTGGCTTGATACCTTGAGAGCACCCTGGATACCATTAATGGTAGGATAGCCTTTGGGGAAGAAGAAGACCGTGGACAACTAAAATTCCCGACATACCCAGGACTTTCGATTTTCTCGATACATTCCGCACCTCCGAACTTCCCAATACATCCCAGACCTCGGCTACTCCCTACTCCGCCTGGACCCCGAAACCTCCGACTCTGCCTGAACTCCGGAACCGTCCGACTTCTATGCGAACCTCAGAACCTCCCGACTGCGCCTGGCCGTCTGAACCCCGGACTCAGCCCGAACCTTGGAACCTCTCGACTCCGCCCGAATCCCAGAACCTCTTGACTCCTCCCGAACCCCAGAACCTCCCGACTCCGTCGGGACCCTGGTACCGCTTGACTCTGTCGGGACCCCGGAACCACCGTCTCCGCTAGGACTCCAGGACCTTTGACGCCGCTCGGACCCGGAACCTCCCAGACCTCGCAACCTTCCGACTCCGCCCGAACCCCGAAACTTCCAAACACATTTCGAACCTTGAAAATTCCCTATCGCTCCTGGATAATAGAGAATCTTGACAACAAGGATCAACAGAACTTCATTATCACTGTATTCGCTTGTAATGATGTCTACCATTGTACTCTAATAACAATGAATAAAATCAGCAAAGCCTTCAAAGTGGACATTGTTTCAATCCGAACTGACCACTATAAACAACCGTGTTCTTTACTTACCCGCACATGATTACTACATCTCATGCACATTTCCATTTTGGACATTTTGTTTCAAATTTATGGAACTCTCGAGTGCTGGCGACCGTTTTGGGTGTCAACAATATGCAAGCTCATAGAGTATGAATATAAATTTAATTGTGTCTTAGATGTGTTATATGTTATAATAGTCTGTCCTCAAATATTACTACACACTAACACAACAGATTATATATCACATATTAGCACAAGTGCCAAAATTGAGCAATGAAGCATAGACTAGTCGATTGGTCCATAATATACCAGTCGATTGGTATATTGAACTGTGCATAGTTTTGTGCACATATATATATATACACACACACACATAATCAAATTTCTACCAATTGACTGATCATTTTCTACCAATTGACTGATTTTTACCAACTGTCATTTTTCCCGAAGCGACACTTCTTTTCATTAAAAGATTCAATCCAAATCCAAGAGCAATGGATGCTTCTTTTGATTGAAACTCTTCCCAAATGATTACTGCTCTTCGTACGCTATTTAAACACATCAATATCACTTTCCAAATTACCAAATTTTGCTCTAATTCCTTATTCTAATCTCTCTATATTCTATGCATTCAAAAGCTTTAAAAACTATCTTTCATTGCTTGAATCTTTGATTCCATATTCATACTTCTTGATTCAAAAGTGGCTTACTTCCTTAAAATCTTCATATACATTTCGTATGTTTGAGGATAAGAAAATAGGAAGGCGTACTCAAAGTGTGACTGAACTGTGTTACATAGAACACATATATAATCAAAGCTACTATTATATTTGTGAAGTCTTGTTCCATTGCTCAGGTAAAAAGTCCTCTTCAGCTATTGAGGCAAAATCCTGTTCTACTGCTCGGGTGTTTGTAAACTTGTTCCCCCAAGTGAAGTAAGGGTACAGTTTAGTAAAATTCCAGGAGTAGTTTGGGACTGGACGTAGGACGGTGCTTCGAACCACCATAAAAGTTCCTAGTGTCATTTATTTATATTTACTGCATTTACACTGCTTATTTGCGATACTAGTTTATATAGTTTTTCTCATTAAATTTTTCCTTGCATAAACTATATCAATTATAGTATATCACACTATCATGACTTCCGCATATACACTTAGTTCCATATTACTCGATCCTATACTATCAAGAACATATATAAATTTTCAAATTGAAAGCGTATATATATATACATATTGGAAAAAATATTAAGTTCCAAAATTTTTCTGAACAACAGGCACCAGCCGACTGGTAAGGCTTTAGGCCCAAAAACAATTTTTTGTCCATGCGTTTTTAAATCCCCTCCATCACCTATTAAACCTCACTTCTAAAACTCCTCCTTTTCAAACTCAAAATCTAAAGTTTCCAGTAACTTAAAAACTCAATTTTTACCTTTAAAACTTATCAAAAATGGCTCCTCCTTACAAAGAGTCAAAGAAAGCTTCATCTGCTTATCAAAAACCAATTGAATTCCATATTGCAAATTGGCTCTATGATGATACTACTATAGAAAGATGGCATAAGATGGTAGAAACAAAATTTATAGAAGGTTCGTTTATACAATTTCCCGATTTTAATTCGTATGGTCTTCATGGGTTAGCTCAAAAGGGGGTAGAATTAAGTCTCTACTTGACTATGAGAATAACAAGATGAAAATCAATCATGTTATGGTAAAATTATTCCTATCTAATCTAAACTTAGGTCATCAAACCCCTGAAAATACGGAATTTTATGCATGTAGCTTGGTATGCGGTAAAGAAGTATTCTTTTCTCTTCAACGTATGGGTCATATATTGGGAGCTCAAACGAATGGTATAGAACTAATAGATATGAATTGTGCCATTCATGTATGGGATGAAGAAAGGCACTATTTTATGGACGCTAATTCGGATGGTACCAAAACAATGGGTTTACAGCCGGTTTTACAGCCAACTGCACTGCTACTTCACCATGCTTTGACACGAATAATACTACAAAGAACCGACACTTTTGATCTTGTTTACACAGAGAATTTTTGGGCATTATTTGCGGTTTATGATGGTATTCAAATTAATTGGACGAAATTGATCTTGGATGAGTTCTTAGGTTTTAATCAAGGAAGCATGAGACACATCTTTTATGGAGAATATAATATGAGATCGCTTGTTTATGTTGTCGTTCCCCAACCCGATTCCGAGACGATGGATGTAAAGGTTTTAAATAGCAAAAACATTAAAATGATGAAACTTCCACCAGCAAATCTTTGTATAATGTATTTTAAGGAATGGAAGCTAAGGGGTAAATCTCAAGAACAACAACCTCAAGGGAAATCCTCAGCTTCACATATCCAACCATGCCCCGAAGTTGTTAGACTTACAACAACATCCCAAACAACACGAGAGGCCATTGATGTAGTTGCCAAAAATCTACTACTACTTGAAACACGTCTCAAGAGAATTGATAAGATGGTAGACAAGAAGTTTGAGAAGATTAAATCATTCGTTGGAACTATATGGGAAGCCATCTCCTGCTCTACCTCCGCATCAACCTCAACTCAAGATCCGGGTAAGAGGCCAGCACGAACTTTCATATGGCCTACCTCTGAAGAAAGCAGAAGCTCATACACTATTTTAAATAGTGAGATGGTAGTAAGTTTATTATAATTTATATGACTCTTATGATGCTTGTACTAAATAGTCTCTTATGCTTATGAACTTCTTTTACTTTGGCTTGTGAACATATTCTATTATGTACCTATGTCATCAATTACGTGTATGAACATTTATCTTGATGGTATTTCTTTTTTATCGATGAAAAAGGGGGAGAGAGAATTATATACCAACAAGCTATTACAGGAAATATATAAACACATATTCAGGGAGAGAGAATTCATACATATTAACACAATCTACAAGAGTTTGTCATCAATCAAAAAAGGGGGGAATGTTAGTTCATGAGTTTTTGATTCACGATAAGAAAGACGGGAGGATCAAGAAGAAGCAATATGCAAGCTCATAGAGTACAATTATTCATTTAATTTTGCCTTAGATGTGTTATATGTTGTTAAAATCTATCCTCAAATATTATTACATACTAACACAGTATATTATATATTACATATTGGCACAAGTGCCAAAACTGTGCAAAGAAGCACATATCAGTTGACTGGTCCATAATACACCAGTCGACTGGTATGTTGAATTATGCACAGCTTTATACACTTATGCACATAATATGCATAATCGAATGTCTACCAGTTGACTGATCATTTTCTACCAGTCGACTGATTTTTACCAACTATCAGTTTCAGCGAAGAGACACTTCTTTACATGAAAATATTCAATCCAAATTCAAGAGAAGTGGATACTTCTTTTGATTGAATCTCTTCACAAATGATTACTACTCTATGTACATTATTTAAACACTTCAATATCACTTTCCAAATTACCAATTCTTTCTCTAATTTCTGATTCTAATCTCTCTATATTCTGTGCATTCAAAAGCTCTAGAACTATCTTTTATCGCTTGAATCTTTTATTCCATATTCATACTTCTTGATTCAAAAGCGATTTACTTCCTTAAAATCTTCACATATTGAGGATAAGATTATATGAAGGGTGTACTCAAAGTGTGACCGAACCGTGTTACTTAGAACACATATATAGTAAAAGCTACTATTGTATTTGTGATGTCATGTTCAGCTGCTCAGGTAAGAAGTCCACTATGGCTACTGAGGTGAAATCCTGTTCTACTACTTAGGTCTCCGTTTTGCTGCTCAGGTATTTGTAAACTTGTTCCTCCGAGTGAAGTGAGGGTGTTGTTTAGTGAAATTTCAGAAGGAGTCTAGGATTGGACATAGGACGGTGCTTCGAACCAATATAAAATTTCTGGTGTCATTTATTTATATTTCCTGCATTTACTCTACATATTTATGATACTAGTTTATATAATTTTACTCATTAAACTTTTGCTTACATAAACTATATTAAGTATAGTATATCACACTATCAAGACTTCCGCATATAGATTCAGTTCCATACACTACGACATAGATGGCCTACTACAACGAAAATCCAAGATGTTGCCAACTAAAACGTTGCCACAGCTATACCGATTTTTGTCTATTGCAAGGCACGCTTCAATGTGTTAGCATAAATATCAAATTGTGTTGCAGTAGCTATAGTCATAAACTTATAAGTTTAATTTACCACATCATCAGTCCACACCTATAAAAACATGCATATATATATCTGTCAATTTATCTTTTAGAAACAACATCCGTAGTTGACAACTCACTAATCCGTTAAAATTCCACACCACCAATAGGAAATCAACTTTCCTAAGCCTCCTCTTTCTCATCTTCTCAGATTTCATTCCCAACTTCTCGTAAACCTACAGAAATCCCCAAATAAGAAAAAACAGTATTTGAAAACCTTAAATCTGATTTCTCAAATCAATTGTGAATGGTGAATACTCATTGCTCAATTATTCTCCCCCTTTTAAAAAAGAGAGACTTCCCAATAAATCCATTTGCTTCCTGTATGCTTGGCTGGTATCATATTGATCCTAAAAAGATTGCGATTTGGAAAACATCAGTTAATTCAGATTTTGGTTCAGGTTTTATGGATTTGGATTTGGGCGGTTGTTCAGGGTTGCCATTTATGGCAGTGAGTTTATGTTAGCTGTGTTTGGAATTGCAGGTGGGAGTCTGAGGGGTGTTTGCGAATTTGACGAAGGAGAGGGTTGCTTAAGTTTTCTCGAATAAGTGTGTAATGTTTCCTTTTTTGCGTGGAAGTTGAACGTATAGTTTGCGTATAGCAAATATGGATCTCTCTGTGGGTTTACTTATCAGAGAACCACTTTTATGATGTACAATAACGCCTACTTATTATTTATACCAAAACTAATATTGTATCTTGAATGTTTATCAGCGGTAAGAGTTCAAGTTCGTTGTATTTTGCAGTTCAAAAGAGTTCATGTTTGATTTTGAGGGGAAAATTTCAACTACTTTTGGTATGCTAATCCGCTTATAACATTTGTAATTTGTGAAGAAATAGACTACCCATTACTAGT
The DNA here is from genome assembly GCA_030737875.1 of Allium sativum. NCBI lineage: Eukaryota > Viridiplantae > Streptophyta > Magnoliopsida > Asparagales > Amaryllidaceae > Allium > Allium sativum. The sequence goes on along the minus strand of CM060919.1, from coordinate 814,136,852 downwards.
ATCAATTAGTGTAATATTTTTTGTAGATCCTTTTGGTGATGCTAGCACTGAGGACTCAGGTGTCGGAACAAAAGATTACGTCCACGTGCGCATACAACAGCGCAATGGAAGGAAGTGTCTGACAATTGTTCAAGAATTGAAAAAAGAATTCAGCTACAACAAGGTCCTTAAGGACCTCAAGGAGTTCTGTTGTAATGGTATGGTGGTTCAAGATCCTGAACTCGGCTAGGTAAAATTCTCAACTACTTGTTATCGTGTCATGGATAACTAAGTACTTTTGCACTTCAACCCAATCTAAACCTTGGGTTTTTGACACATGTTTGCATTTGATTACTGATGTGAAGTGATGAGAGGGGAAAATGTGGTTGAAACAGATAAACCATAGATGCTTGCTCAAATGTACAATTCAAATTTTACTTCGATGCTTCTTGGTTTAAGCACAGGCTTCAGAACCAATTTCAAAAGCATATTATATTTTTCTTAAAATATGTATTTCATATCTATTTGATAAAGCATACCACATACTGTGTATACATGATCTAATATGAATATTCACAATATTTTTCCATTGCATGTATTTTCTGACTTAATTGTTAAAACTATCTTTCTTATGCAGGTTATTCAATTGCAAGGTGACCAAAAAAAGAATGTTGAGACATTCCATGTTCAGGTATGTACTAATTTGTTTCCATGATGTGTTGATATCTCTCAGTTTTTACTGGCTGTGCAATTATTACTCAAGAAGTTCTTAATTTCATGCTTACTGAAAATTTTGATTTCAACAGCATATTTATTTAATGCCATTGTAAACTAATGTGATTACTTCTATGAATACATTTTTGTTTAAACAGCAGTGATACGGGCTTAACTCTACTACTCAATCCTTCCTCTTTTATGCAGCAGTCTTGGCCAATTACACTATCTAATAGTAGTCTTGTCCTCTATGAATACAGGTTTAACTTCTATGAATGCAGTAGTCTTGTCCTCTATCTTTATGGTAATCATATTTTGTTGAGGTGTAGATCAGTTTGGATTGACTGCTTTGTTCATAATGCACATATCTTAGATTCAAAGTTATAATATGCCACATTCTATGAGAGCTTATTACACTTATCACTACTATTACAAGGATGACACGGCTTACAAAATCCCTTTTTTAAAGCTATGCGAATTCCAAGTCATGATATTTGTAACCTTGTTATTACAATTATCTTCCCCTTCACCATAACCTCACTTCATGTTAACTTTTTGTTGCTAACTTGACAGATCCTAGGCATAATATAGTACATAAATGGAGCTTCCATATCAAAAATAAACGAGTCAATGTGAACAACGAAGGAGGAGTTTCAATTCAGGCTCATTTCAAGGTTTGTTTCCATTTCTCTGCACATACTTTTTACAGTTCCTAATCTTTAAATAATCTAATGTTATGCAATACATTTGTCTATAAGATTGTTATAACTGTTTTCTTGATATTTTTCTTTAGCTGTAGGTATCAAGCTTCACTATTTTTTTTAATATTTAGTTACTACTAGGATCTAGGGTAGAATCTTTTGCATTCATTGGAGAAGAAGCATGAAACTCCATTAATCGTGTGTTCTGATTCAGGTATGCATACTGTTTTTCTTTTCTTTTTATAACTGCTGACAAGGTTCGCTTTAAAGCGCTAAATTGTTTAATAGCTAGCTACTACAATGCAATCATTTGCATGACATAGGTTATTATTTCTTGGTTATAATATCTTACATCATGCACAACCCATTATTTGTTGGCTTCTTAAAGTTATGTGCTGTAAAATTCACTTTGTTGCAAGCTATTCAGCCTCATGGGTACACTATTACTATTTCATTCAATCAAATGAAACTGAAGACATTACATTAGCTGAGGCTGAAGCTTCTTTGGGTGCAAAGATGCCTGAACCAATATTCCACACGGTTTGGGATGTGTTTGGGATATAGCTCCTAACAAGGCAAGGTTCTGTTTAACTTTAAGGCTTCCAGAAGATGTATTTTCCAAAGAAATTCATAAATCAGAAGGCAAGAATGGTGTCTAATTTTATTTACCTCCACGTAGAAAACTTAACATTCAATAAGTGTATGTACTTTTATTGACATATGTAACGAGTTCAGTTATTTTCTGTAATGAAGTTACTAATTCACAAATGGTGTAAACTTGAATAATTATTTTTCTTCTTCTTAATGTGAGTAATTATGTTTGTTGTAAGTGAAATAGCGGTAATTATAATATTATCAAATTTTTGATTAATAGCAGTTGAGGTATATTTACTTCTAGCAGTTGTAGAACAAATTCTGACAACTGCTAGAAACAGTTGTAAAAAAGGTTGACTTTATTACGATTGCCAGTTTTAATAGACATATTACAACTGTTTTTGGAAGGTGTAAAAGGTTTTTTTTTGTTTTAGTGGCATCTATGGCAACACCTGTACCAATGTTGCCTTAGGGTCGCAAAGGTGTTGCCTTTGACTCTAAGGCAATGCGGCAAAAGGCAGCCCCGAGAAAGTGTTGCTATAGATCATTTTTGGCCTATAGCAACAGTTTTTGGCATCACTTCTATGGTGTTGCAGTATGCAATCTATGACGTAGCGATATTACTCGATCCTACTTTAGTTGTCTTTTCACCACCAATCGATTTACCACTTGTCAGCCTATACCAAACTTCAAATAGCTTCAATCAATAAGTCTGGAATTAATCAATATAGATAATCAATGTGTCCCATATCACGTGATTTATGTATCATTTAAATCACATTCTCGCTTCTTCGAAGTATGTAAAAATGTGTAGTTTTTTATATTGAAATACTTGGTTTAAGAATACAAGTTTATAAAATGTTTTTGAAGTCATTTGAATAGTCTCTTTGTGTATACACATAGGAAAATATTGTATATTATATAGCTTCGAGTTGATTTTATTTTTATAAAACAAAACTTAAGAAAGCATCTTCCTTAAAGCAATATGCATACATATATAATTCCTTAGAAAATGGTTTATAAAACATGTTGTTAAAACAAAAGAAATCGGAAAATTCCATAAAATCAACAAGCAAAAAATACACTAAAAACATGTCAATTTGGGTTCGGATTTATCATAGATGTAAGCTCATTCGTAATTGAATGAAGCCAAATGAAATTCATAAGGTTCAGCACTTAGAAACCATCATTAAGAGCAACAAAACCCAAACAAATCAAGCGCTATGTCAATATACACAAGGAAAAAAATTCATTGGAGCAAAACAAAGTTTGGCCACAAAATAACGATAGTCGGGCCGACCCATAACTACCCCCAGGTCGACCCTAGGATTGACCTAAAAAAGGTCCAAGTCGGCCTGCTTCATGCAAAAAGTACTGGGATTTTTCCTTATTTAGAGTGAAACTTCGAGCTATGATTTAGCTAACTTACTGATAGAATTCATATGAGAAATTCTACACATAGAAACTAAAATATACAAGTTATACTGAAACCAATTAGACATGTTTCAGACTAAAAATGTAACAACTATAAGTTCTCAAACATACACAAACACAAGGTCTGGTTATTATAAATAATAATTTTTGAAAACTGCTTGTTGACATTAGATATTAACAATAGAGAAAAACATATTTACATGCAAAGTAAATTAAGATAGATTAAGTGAGTCAAACAACTCACCGGAGATGTATTAGCAAATATTTCCTTGTAAAGATGTTAGCTTAGAACCTTCAAAGCTTGTTGATTTGAAATGCATCAATATGCAATAGAAATAACTATAACTCTTTCCTTTCTTCCTTTCAGCAAATTTGATGAATAAATCTCCGATCAGGGTCACATTATTTGTTAGGATAGATATTTGAAGCCATTTACTATTTTTTATTTGAGGATTGGCTTAGATTTTGAGAAACTAGAGAAGGCAAGAGGTCATTATTTCTCTCAAATTTTTTATAGAAAGAAGTAAAAGGAGGAGAAGGGAGATAATAATTTTCATAGAAATGTGCGTACTCTCCTTTATTAGTTTCTAGATCTTTCTTTTATTAGTTAAATTGAATTATTAGGCCTAACATGAGTTCTAAAAATATGAACACAGTTTAAAATTTTCATTCTCATTTTATTTAAAACCACATTTTGAACAATAAAGTTTTCAATAGAATTCATTATTTAATTAAATAAACATACAACTAATTTTAATTATTTTCAGCATTCAAATATTAATTCTCAATCAATATTTGCACTTTTATTTTAATAACAACCCAAATGGATTCACTAATACGGTGGTTATTACCAAAAAATGAACTTTTAAGAACAATTTGCAAAATTATTACATCTTAGCATAACCGACTATTATATTGTTGCTCAATAAATTTACATAACCATTTTATGATTTCTAATTATAAACACAACTTTTCATCTTACTTTCAATTGGATAAAGCTTCACATAATTAATCAACAAAATTGCCAAAAAGCCTATTATTTCACTTTAATAACTTATAAATCATATTAAAAAATATGTCATATTTCATTATCGATCTCCAATCAATATTTCACGTTTTAAATGTTCGCTTTAACAACTAAATTATTATTTAACAATAATTTATAAAATTATTGCATTTGATATAATAACACCCATCATTAGATTTCCAGTTTAATTTTCTATATATTTAAAATTATTCACAAACAAATGTTGAATTAATCTTCTTAGCTCAATACTCAAATTCAACCTATTATTGTTCTAGCACAAATTATTCACAAAATCCCTAAATTCATTTGTTTATAAATTTAGATGACTATACGAGTTCTCCCTCTCGAAGTTGTATTTCTTTTTCTTTAATATTAATATCATTAAAATCTGTGTATTCCGGTACTAAAAACCAGGGTTGTTACGGACTCCCTCTTAAAGGAATTGCGTCCCTACAATTTCGCTTATGATAACACATTAAAATTTCAATTTCTAAATAATTCTTTACAATTTTACTTCCCTTTGAAAAATATAATTCATAATTTAAATTCGCTCTATATAAAATTTAACCTTCATCCCCAGAATTTAAGAAATAATATACAAAATAGATTAGACCTATACATTATATTCTTCACATAGCATATAGTCTTTTTTTAAATAAGAAATAATTCATACAGCAAAAAGGAGAATCAAGCCATTCTGTGACAGCTCACAAAATAGTTCTGTAGTTAATAACGACTACAAATACTGTGGAACAAAAGGAAAAGACAAAAATAAAAATACACAACACCGAGGAAAAAACCTCCCCCAAACAAGAGCAAGAAGTGCAAGATAGCTATGAACCAATCTATAAGGATCAGGAATGCTCACAAGCCGCACCCAAAAAAGAAAACCCACACTAGCTCCATACCTCTCCCAGAGAATCAAAATTTAGGAGCCTTTGAAGCTAGAAATCCACCTAGAACCTGCTAATCTAGTACCTGCACAACAAGCCAACAAGATAAGATGGGGGGAGGGGGAAGTAACGGAAAACAGACAAAACCATACACATCTGAAATACACACAAAACAAAATATCCAGCTATTCACCCGATGCCCGCACGAAGAGGAGGAGATCCAACCGTAACATTAAAGATACAGGCCAACCCCCTTGAGTAGGACCCAATAACTCCCATGAAGGGCCTACCACGAAAGGCATGGGAAACTTCATTCTTTACCCTCCGGATGATGGGAGGAGGATCCATTGGAGACTCATCAAAGATTGTCTTGTTCCGAGAGCACTAAATATGCTAATGGATGAAGAAAGGAACCAAGCGAAAAAGAATCGAGTGGAGCGATTTCCGAGAGATTCTGGCCCACCAAAAACATAGCAGTCTACTAGAGAAGTGGCATTTCCAAGGAGACCTACCAGATTCTTGAAGAAATTCCAGGCAACGATTGTACAAGAGCCCTGGAAGAATTAATGAGCACAATATTCCAAATCATCTACTCTACAACACCTGCTACGAGACACTAGTGGAATGCCAATCCTCCTAAGGTTATCGTCCAATTGTAACCCATCATGAAGGGTTATCCACCCAATCCCACCTCCATAGGTGTCAGAGAAGGACTTCACGGATTGCATCTACTTTCCCATCTCACTAGCGTAGGACGGGGTAAAAGAGTAATTCATGGACAAAAGCCTATGAAACTTGGCATAAAGAAACAACGCCCAAAGGGAGTTGTTAGAACTGAACCGAACCCACAACTTACAAGCATAAGTGGCACATATATCCTTTAGATTTCGAAGGCCCAAACCTTCTTCTCTTTAAGGATGAAAAACGACATCCCAAGAAATCCAATGGTAATAATTAGTGTTGTTCTTTTCTCCCAGAAGAAGGACGATGCCAAAGAACGATAAGAACGGAAAAAGGAGGAGAATGGAGTCATAGAAGTGAAAACATGCGATCATATTGAGTCAAGAATTGGCTTAATAAAAACCAGTTGATCTGCCTGAGAAAAGTGAGTACTATTCCAATGAATAATCTTTTGTCTAGCTTTGTCAACAAGGGGATCGAAAATAGTATTAACTTTCCGACGTCGGTAAAGAACGATATCTAGGTAAGGCAAAGGAAGGGAGGTCATTTGAAATGGGAGAAGGTATTAATCCAAGAAATCCTCTTCGGGGACAAGTCTTTCGCAGGGACGAAGTAGTTTTAGCTGAATTCACACGTTGGCTCGAACATCTCTCATATAGATATATTAAGGACAAGAGACAGAGGAAGGATCGTCGGTTACTGTTAGAGAAGATGATAATGTCATACGCAAACGATAATGATGAGATGAGAGGACAACCACTAAGGATGCCAAATTTGTAGATTTGACCCGCTATCATTAGAGAATGCAAACCATGAACGAAAACCTTCGCAGTGATTAAAATCAAAGTCAGGGAAAAGGGATCTCCTGGGAGAAGACCCTTTCCTGATTTGAAATACCCGTTAGTAGACCCGTTGATGAGAGCAGAAAACCAACAGTTTGAAATGAGCCTTCAAACCAAGTCAATAAGAGGTTTAGGAAAACTAAAAGCCCTCAAGACTAATGACGAAAAACCAAGACATGCGGTCATAAGCTTTAGCCATGTCGAGCTTGAAAACCACATTAGAGACCCCTACCTTACGATCGATATGAGAAACTAGCTCCTTGGCTAAAAAGATGTTGTCTATGATCAGACATCCTTTTACGAACCCATCTTGATAAGAAGAAATGATGTGACCCAAAAAAGGTGCTAGTCTAGAGGAAGGCACCTTAGAAATGATCTTATTAGAGAAGCTACACAGAATGATGGGACAAAAATCCTTGCATGATCGTGGATTTTCGCACTTGGGAATGAGAGCCAAATTGGTGGAAGTCCAACTTAAGGTAACACTCCCCCCGAGAAGATGAACTGAATAGCCAGAAAAAGGTCTGCCTGAATGATCGGCCAAAAACTCCTAAAGAAAACCGGTTGAAGCTGTCTAGTCCACTCACAATGTCCTTACTTGGAGCAAAAACGTTAGCACGAATTTCCTCAGAAGTAGGAGGATAATAAAGAGTGTTGCTCTATGCAACGAGAATGATCCTGAGGATAAAAGCCAACGTCGATGGGTCGGAGAAGGATGCAGGAGACCCAAGGAAGGAATGAAAGTGGGATGTAATGGACTCATTGACTTCCGTTGGAGTGGAACCCATAAATCTATCCAGGAGAAGAATTAGTTGAATCGAGATGGTTATTCTTCTTTATAATCGAGGAATGAAAGAATTTGGGTTCAAATATCCTTCCACGATCGATTTAATACTGGCCCATTATCGAAGGAAATCTTTCTCAATGCGAGGCTACAAAGAAAAGGTGATTTTAACAAGAGCCTACGCCTCCTTATTAGCGGAAAAAAGATCCTCGTCAAAAGATGATTCCAATAAAATAAGAGTCTTTTCCGCCTCCCTGACAAGGTTGGAGATATTCTTAAAGACATGCATGTTCCAAACCTTAAGATTTTAGACGTTTAAGCTTAAAACAAAACAAACTGAAGGGATTACGAACAGCAGGCAAGTTCCTGGAATCTTCCACCACACTAGGGAACCTATGATGAGATCTCCACATAGCCAGAAATCAAAAAGAAGAAGGGCCGGATAGGGCGAATGACGAATAGCGTAGGATCATCATAGCATGATCCGAGAAGGTACGGTGAAGTTGGGAAACAGAGTATGAGAAAGGAAGGTTAAACCAACCCTAGGAACCGAACACTCTGTTGGACCGAGAGAGGATTTGGTTAGGGTCGTCCTGGTTATTACACTAAGTAAATGCTGAACCGGTGCAGGAGACCTTAGAGAGATCAGAGGTGATGACGAACGATTTGAAATCCCCAACCGCCGCCTAGTTGATTGAGGATCCATCCCGCTTCTTTACTAGGCTGAAAACGACGTTGAAGTCACCTCCATCGACCGAGACAACAAACCCCAGATTAGAAAGCGAGAGTATATCAGACTAAAGGTCCAACCTCTCAACCCGGTCACACTTAGCATACACCACCAAAGATAGAAACGAAGAAGAGAAAGAAGAAATTGAGCAAGCAATAGAAAGAAGCTAAGAAGAATCGAAAATAGGATGGAAAGTTACGGATTTGGACCAAAGGATCCAAATCTTGTTGGATACATTAGCACAAGCACCCCCATAGACTGGGGAAATAACAGAGTTGGTGGACATTTCTGGCCTCATAAATGGTTCTAGGAGTTCCACCAGACAAACCAAGTGCTTCTTGACGATGCGCTTAAGCCTTGCCATAGATGCTTTATTATCCGATACCTCGAACATTCCAAAAAAAAATTATCCATCAAAAAGGAAAGCAAAATTCATAAAGAAACAGGAGTGACAAATCCGTGCCAAGGAAGAAACTGAACAACTCAGACTAGATAAAAAGTGAATCGAGTAGATCTAAAAATCTGCTCGGATGCTGCCATAGAGCGTGTATGAATGGTGCAGGAAGTGCGGGACACAGGTCTCGGTTGCCGATGCGATGAGCAAGAAGGAAGGGAATAACTCAGAAAATAAGCAATCGTCTTTTCCAACCTCAAATTATTTTGTGGCGCTGTCTCGCTATCAGTTTGCACCAATTACTAGAAAAATAAATGCGGATTTAATAATACAATCAAAACGGTCTCGCCATTTTTTCGTTTATTACTAATAGCCTGATGGCTGCATGCGTTTTTTAAACATACATATAAAAGTGTATTTCTAAAAATATTGCTAATATTTACGATAATTATTCTTTTATTCCGCAAAATATAATTTGATGAAAACTTATTATTTCAGTTTGCATTAAAAACGGTCTCAAACCACCAAATCTATATTGTTTTACCTCGTTACATGGCTGCAAAGTTGATATAGTATCGATATAAGCTCACATTATCTTCCACTTTTCTCATCTTATTTAGTAGTTTAACGCTATTTTCATTATAAATATCTTCATAACATTTTCTTTTAGTTAATCATTTTATTGCCTAACTCTGCGTTCGAATGTCTTGTATAAGTATTTAAGAAAGTATTATCAATACATTGATAAGACATACCGATCAAAACTCTTAAAGTACATAACGGACAATTCAACACAATAGATATTCATAAGTTTTAATTTACTCATGGTTGTATTTATATAATAGTCACCGATGAACATATTTTATTTAGAATAAACACAACTCACAATTAAGTCAAACTACATAATCAATCATTTTATCTTCACCCCAAAATTAATTATTAATCAACAATTTAATCATTCATACACTTTCCCATTAATCTCATGTATAATTCACTAGGCTTTGTACCCAGCCGAAATAATCTACTTATTTCCGCTACGCAACTCTGATTATTTTAACTCATTCATATTTACTATCCTAATATAAGTTTCAACTTATCATCTTAGATTTTAATTCATTTCCCATCCCATTTTATTTATTAAACTCAATCATCAACCACATGAAAAGTGGTAGGATTCAAAGTCATACCAAATTCAAACCCAAGTTATAATATACCAAAAGGGTTCAATAGAAATGAATATTTCCTCAAAGGTGAAAATGGACAGTAGGGTTCAACAGATGGAATACTACAAAACTGAATACATTCCTAGATGTATTCTCAACCTATAAATTACTCCAAGGACTCAAATAATTAAGGAAACCGACTAAGCATAATGATGAAAAGATACAGGAGTAGACACGAATATTATCCTTCGCTGTTGTAACACATTTATTATCATGTTTTTATTCTATGTTATCATTCTTTGTTCTAATACCATTTTTTAACGCTTCCCCACAAGACCTACATTAATAAAAGGCGTTACTGGGTAATATCGACTGGTGCGGAGAATAGAGCTAGTTATGAGCGACCATCTGTATGTCTTACATTAAACGAGTATCGAATATGTCGATTGGGTGTATAAATTCTTCTTACTTACTTTAAACAGATCTACGTACTCAATCCATCTAATATATAACTATGGTGGCTAAGGATCTTATTCAAAACATAATATAAGTATAAGCATATATACTAAATCACAGAACAAAATACATATATACACATACAGCCGAGTATAACAGATACATGTGCTATATACACAAATGATTTTATACAAACTATGTAATGGCCCGCAAATCCATACTATCTGAGTTGACTAAATCACCTCACGTCCAACCCAAATTGCACAAAAGTACGAATCATTTTGAATGAAGAAGAAAAAATAGAAGAACAGAAACAATAATACAGAGTCTCACGTCGCAATGGAATAGAATATAATACATATAACTATTTTTGAAATACAAAATTTGTACTTACATATATTATCAGAGTACATAACATATACAACACAGCGGAAAATAACAGTAAATATCTAACGCTAAAGCCTCCTGCAATGATATCTGTAAACACCTGAACTACTTAACTTCCCGTACAAATTTGGGCAACCAAGAGTTTAAGGTAAAACAAAACAAAATAAACTCTGGGTCGGTCATGGGACTGATGTGAGTAAATTCCAACCATTAGTTTTTACTTTTAAAAATCCTTTTAGAAGAAAGGATAGTCGTAAGACCGATCCACACATAAAAACGGATGATTTTTTACCTTATGATAAACCAAAATATTCTTTGAAATCAATATTATTCTGATATTATAATTGTGTCTAAATCAAGTAAATAGCAATCTAGTAGAATGCTTGCATCTCATGCTCTACATACATAGTATACAATCGAAACCGTGGGCGCTTATTGGAGAATGGTTTCCAACTGGCAGGGTATGGGACCACCTTCCAATAGAGTATCTCTAAAGAGGAATACACCGGGTTCTACAAGAACGTCTTGCAACCCAGGCTAAACAAGGCCGGTCACTCACTTCTCTTGAGTGTTCCAAATGTATTATCACCAGCGGTTGGGATTAACAACTGTTACCTGAAAGGGACAACATTGAAAGATTAATAAGCAAATGGATTTTCTCTAGATCAGGTGACAATACACCTTAATTGGGAGCTACCAACTTAGCCATGTGACCTACCCGATTTTATACAATTTCCCATTTGTGAGGCTTGAGGCCAAGCTTATCTTTTGACATGCCACATCTTCATTTACTTTGAATGCCACATCGTCAAATCCGTTATTCATTAATTGATTTGCACAAATATATTCTATATGTTATACAAATTCGTTCTGGGATTGAAGGACCAAAGGCACAATTTCTATTAATCCGTCTTTAGCAATTTCTACCTAGGACTAACATAAAAAGCCTTTGCACTTTACTCCGCCTTTGATTGTCTTCATATAATTTGATTCTCAGCACAACTGCCAATACATAGTGGTTCTCGAATAATAATCCAACCGGCCTCTCCACATTGACAACGATATTGGTCAATACTTCAATAGTCCGTTATTTATCGAAGAAAAACAAATATTCATCCAAAGCATCAAACAATCACTGGGCCCCTTAATTAATATTTCATTAATTAAATCACTTCTCCATTTCCGTATCAATATTTGTTAACCTAATATTTTCAACAATCATCTTGGCCTCTTATGCTATTTGGAAAAACATTTTCATATATCACCTTCCTTTATTTTTTGTACTTGGAAAATATCTTCTATTTATAATTGGAAAACATTCCAGTTACTTATCTCTTTCCTGAACTCATTTATTTCTATACTTAGCAAATATTTATTATTATATTTTTAAAATTCCACATACTTGGGTTAAATCGAATGTTGTGTAAAACGTGATTACAACACCCAAAATACTGCATTTAACTAAATCTTATTTAACATTGATCTTCGAGACTGAATCTTTCTATTTATTGGTTAATAATGAAATAAATCAAGTTGGGGTATAAATACCTCTCAGACCTTGATGACTGAATAATATTCTTCAGTTCAAAACAGACAAGGCTACTTATCTCAAATAATCAACATCATATAAAACCAATTATCCATTTTTAAAACGTGTATATGATTCTCTTTCGATTCTTGCTAGATTTAAATTTATAGGTTTCCTTTTTGTCTATAATATTCTATTTTAAGTTCGTTTCATTATCGAATTATATATATATATTTATATATTAAGTTATTAAATTTTCATAAAAATATTCTAATTCCTTAAATTTTCAGAAGATTTCGCTAGCGTCTCCTTTGTACGGCTCAATTGGTGCAACTATAACTCGCCTCTCAAGGCCCTTTCCATTCAAAAAGAAAATCAAAAAGCTAAGCGGCTTGCCCAATAAGCTTATAAAATCTCAAATGGAATTAAACATGTACCTTTTTGTTAGGCACTCAAAATATAATATTCATTCTCTTCATTCCAAACCTGCTTAACATATATCTAACCATTCCCAATTTATTCCAACTCAACCCAATCATTTTAACCTCAATTTGCTAATTCATTCTCCAATTAGCTCTTTTGCCTATATCACTTTTTATTTGAATATATCACATTCATATATATTTTAATTTTCTTATAAACCATCGTACTCCATTTTCAACTCAAGTTTCATATTCGGTTTCGAATATAAATACACAACTTCCATTCATTTATCCAAAGTCCGATTTCAGTCCCAAACTCCATTAAATAACTATTATTCTAATTAGTTAACTCTATTCAATAATTAAAAATCTGATTTTTCTTTGAAAAATCAATTCACGTCCTCCACTTGAGTTCATACTTATTTTATAACTCTAGTCTAGGTTTTTGTAATGAAAATCCAAATTTTATTAACCTAAAATTCGTCGATTTTATTTATTTAATCGTTATTATTTATAAATGATTATACTGCTTTTTTTGTAAATTTGATTTTGACATAACTCAAATCTATAAGAAGAAATCCATATTTTTCTCTGCTATTAGAAAACTATTATTTGGTCCTCCCTGACGATTCTTGTTTCAAAGAATTCCGACTTTAATTGAGTTCTATGTACTCAATTAAAGTTCGAAACGTTAAATTACGAACTATCGCTTTGCGACGAGCTCGTTTTAATTATATTTAAATATAAATGTATAGACTTTGTTTATTAATAAATCTAAACTCCATTCTTGTATATTTTTAATATATATTAAACCAATTTTCCCAATCCAACTTAACATTTCTGATTATCCCTAATCGTCGATTTTTCATAATTCAGTTATAAATTTATTTAAAATTCAATCTTCTATACTGAATTCCAATTCCCTTTGAAATAAATTATTCTATAAAATTCGATATAATCGAATTTCAATTATAAATCCATTGGATTTTTCTCAGTTTAGATTATATTCCAAATTCCAGAATAAAGTCTATCATTCCCTTTTAAAAATGTTTTCCAACTCACTTTTAAATTCATACTTGAATTTAAACTTCTAAATCATATGATGATAATTTATTTCACTACATTTATGAACATCGTTTATAATTCCGACTTCCTTGTTTTATACACTAAAACATGTTCCATTTCAAAATCTATTTAAAACCCAGTTCTTATATTTGGAATATTTCATTTATTATAACATATATATAATCTAGATCTATTTTCATATTTAAATTTAGTTTCTATCTAATACAATTCCATATTCTATCTGAAAATCATTTATTTTATAAAAGTCGACATTGTCAAATATAACCTTAAATCTATATGGATTTACTCCAATTCTATTTACGTTCCGAATATCGGAATAAATTCTATTGTTTACTTTTTGAAACAATTCCCAATTCCCCTATTTAAATTCATACTTGAATTTAAATACTCACATTGTCCAGTGATGATTATTCCATTTCATTTATAAACATCGTTTATAAATTCACTACTTGTTTTTATTATTCAAAATAAGTTAATATTTCTAGTCCATTCAAAATTTATATTCTATTTTAGAAAAATAGAATTTCCCCTTTAAAATCTCAAAATTGCTTTTCACGATATTTTATATATCACTATTTAGGGCCAGTGATATTCAACATCCCAAACATTCAATTATCAATCATAAGTTTTCCAACACAACATATATGATAATATATATGAAAACGAACAATAAATTTTTTTGAGGAATCCAGTTGGATCCCTCCAACCTGTTTTCCTGCATCCACAGATGTTGGCCAACATAAATAATACCTATCCTACTTCAAGGTAGGATATCGCGGTATAGAAGGTTATCTGCTATATATATTGTGGGGTGCATAGGGAAATCATCCGCTAATGAAACTGTGGGCATCCGCTAATGGTACTGCGGAAAATATCCAATATATATGTAATAGCCACAATCACCAAGCCTAAATATAACTAATGTATATAATAGCCACAAAAATATTTAAATTCATCCAAGCAACCAATAATAGCATATAAAATTATATTAAATAAATATTCATTTATAATAAATTATAAACGAATATTGATAATGGGTTACTCACTTGATTTTTATTTTTGTCAAATATTCATTTAATATCAAGATGATTATATCATGCACCTATGATTATTTATTCAATGACTAAACTATTATTCATTTATATTAACTATTGGAATAATTAAATAAATTATTCCAAGTATTTTAAAATTTCGTAAAAGCTTATACTTAATGCCACTGCAGAAACTTAACCAATTTTCCATGCAAATCCCTAACTAGTCCTGATAAACTGCCATCAACTTCTATTGTAATATTCCGCCCTCAACCTCGCTGAAAACCAAACAACCCTCCTTCACTTGAGAGCCCTTTTCTGGTAATCATCCCAAAATAACGAGAACCAGACCCTACCAATCACCAAATCCCTAAATAGCCATGAGTTTACGCATATCTCCTCCTTTTACTTCTTCACTGATTTATCAAAAATGCCTAACCCTTAAAGTTGTCCCATTGCCACCTAGAAATTCCATTTGAACTCTTGCCTACGGTAAGTAACTGAACCCATTTTCTCCTTATTCTCTCACGGCTACACTTCATGCCTGCCACTCAGAAATCATTTCGAGATTACCCACTTACGCCATTTCCAGGTCCTGACTTTGAGCACAGAGCCTACGACATGCAATGCTTTTATCCCCGATCACCTCTGGCCCTCCTAGCTCATCGTAACTTCGATGTTTGCACCTTTAATTTCATCACAAAGCACATTTGTGCCTCCATTGTTCAAACTCGGACTACCCCTAAAGTCGCTCGCTCAACCTCCACCTTATCTTCACCCACCAAATCCCTCTGAACAATGCGCTAATCCAATCCTCTCGATTTGCCATGTCGAACCCTTTAGTTCCCTTTCCAGACTGGAATCACACGAAGCGAATGGAATCACACGAAGCTTCAGCCGTGTCTGCCTGTTTCTCAAGAATTCGAGATTGTATTTCGAATTTGATTTCCTCTTTATTTGTTTTATTGAGGATCGATTTGTTTTCAATTTCACGAGCGATAATATAAAAAGGAACCGAAAGAACTGAAATGAACTTGGTTTTCGTGGGTTTGGGAAGAGGGTAAATAACGAAGGACTTAGCTAAATTTATAAGAGCGGATGGGGAACAATTCGTACCAAACCATTACATTGCGTTTTATTTGAAGATGGGGAACCATCGTACATGAAGTAAAAGAAGAAGCTATAGCTTAGAGCATCTCCAAAAGCGTTACGGGTCGTAACATTACGGCCCGTAACATGTTGGGAGATATCTTTGATACCTCCCAATAGGCGCGAGCCGATTTTATCGGTTCGCAGCTTGCGAGTCGATTTTATCGGCTCGCGAGTCTCTCGCGCCTAACAATGGCGCGATGGGGAAGGGGTTTGGAGGATTTTTTTTTTTGCTTTCCCTATAAAGATTTGATTTTTTTAGGAAATATTATATTTTGAAAATAGAAAACTTGAAATTTTTATATATACCGGTTTAACAAGTAGTTAAGATTAAAATGATTCAACTAGTAGGTTTTCGCATAACAATAAGCATAAAGATACAACCGGCCATTAAAGATAAAAAAACGAATAATAGTACATGCCTACTAAAACATCAAAACAACACGTTCAATCTCAAGGGATCGCATTGCGTTCATTCGCAACTCTTGAACATTATTTTCGAGACGCCTAATCTCTCGTTCGAGCTCGTTTGCTTATACTATTCCACTTGGGCACAACAGCTCGTCAATCCATTCCGTGTAGCTGCATCCATTTGGATAGGATGGACATTTCTGCATGCGCTGACCAATATTGTCGTCTTCTGCTCGAACCACAACTTTGATCGCATGACCGCAGTAGCAAAGTACAGGATAAGATTAACCTTCATGTTCCTGCGGTGGTACTCGATAGAACTCTACTTCTTGTGGCGGTTGAGCGAAAGCATGTTCGTTCGATAGTTGAACATGTGGTACTTGAACTTCTTGTGGCGGATGTACGTGCTCCTGTTCATGCGATGGTTGAACATGTGGTACTTGAACTTCTTGCGGCCTTATTTGGATTAGAAAATCGAATTCGTCTTCGAGCTGCTGAAGTCTCATCTGTTCCCACGCCTATTCATCAGAGTCAGCATCTGATGGCCAAGAAGGCATTTTGCGCGAGTGATAAAAGGAGAAGGAAGTACTAGAATGTGAACGAAGCTGTTTGAGTGAGATATTATGTGCGTAAATTAAGTAACATATATAGCCGTGGGGAGTACAAATCAATAAAATAAATAATGATGTTACCAGTCACTGTTTCGTTTGATTTAATACTGTAGGGAATCTGCTTTTCTTGCTGTCATGATGTGAACGGACACTGGTTCTACTTTGCTTTACGTGATGTGATTTCCAAAGCAATAGGGAGCTTAAGTGAAAGAGAACGACCCTATTTTTTAACTCCTTTGTGTGTTGAAATGTTTAATTTAAACGGGGACCACCCGATTTGTTTGAGGGAGATAAGTTGTGAGTCAGTTGACAAAAATACGTTTTGAAGAGGACCGTAATAGTGGATGAGCACGACACAACATACAAACTACGATATAGAAACTACATTCGATATAGAAAAATACAAAGATACATGCATGTAGTGGATATCCGACACAACATACAACTACGATATAGTGCCACATAATGTTAAACATAGTACAGGGAAATAAGACGTAGTACGCTATAGCTAAACCCTAGTTTCCGAACGCACGGGGGAACCCATACAACATTTCAACCTTTGCTGCAACAATCACCCTTTCAAGGCGACCTACCTCTGCTTGCATCTCTAGAGCATACGTGACACCCCTCTCCGTCAGTGGAGGATCGATCCATGAAAAAAAATTACAATGTTTCGCTCTGTGTCTATTAAGTGCAGTAATGTACGATTTGCAACCATAAAAGCGTCGACCTGCGTTGCTTTGACTTTTAGAAACAACCACATTACATTCTAATCCGCAGTAGCCGAGTACTGAACGCCCCGTCATGTTGGAGCTTGACCTATCTGGGTTCTCCCGAGCAATTACTTCCCTTAACCGAGCATTGTGGATTTTTTGAAGAGGTCCAATACGTTGGTCGGCAACGTTCATTTACGTGGCACTGAAGAGCTCGGTCTCTACTTCGGTTGCTTGGACTTGATCATCCAATTGTGTTTCGGGCACAAACTCGACTGGTTGCTTATTTCTTTCGTACTGCTCGTACATTTGGACCATGGTTTCATCATCGTATTCCCAAGCAGACATTTCGAACTACTAGAAAAGTGGTATGGAGATAAAATAAATAATATGACAACCTTAGTCTTCGAGAGTCCTGGATTTAAAGGAGGAGGGCTAAGTGGTCATAAAGCTTGACAAGCCCCTGGATTTTGTGTTTTTCTTTCTTAAAGCAGTTCACATGTCAGGTTTTTAAAGGTTGCAGCGTTTAGTAACATCAACTTTTTACGGCAAACACAGAGCAACTCAACTGTTGAGGTTATAGTGTAGTCATGTCATATGACTTGATGCTACAACTCGAGTAATGATGACAGAGCTTTATCAATAATCACCTCCACTTGTTTAAATAGTTCATACTTCGTCTCCCAACCATGACCATTATTTGTGCTTTCTACATCAACCAAGACATTAAGGTGAGAAACCACCATTTTTTTTGTTTCTACGTGTTCAAATACTTCTTTGTATTGGACAACACGTTTTTTTTGTTTCCGTGCAGCTTAAATGGACGATGGGGAAATCAGTGATGAACTTATGAATAAAATGTTTGATGAGTACGGACGGAACAAGGAGAAGGAGAAAGTGGGTGGATTCGTTCCAGATACACAAGTAGCCGAAGTTAATAAACCCGAAACACGTCCATGAAAACACACAACTAGGCAAAGGGTTAACCATAATCATCACAATCGAAGTAATGCTCGCTCCAGTGCTACAACAACCAAATTCTCTCCTAAGGACTTACTTATACTCGTGAAATCCTATATCGAAGTTGATAAAAGAGATTTGCTACTGATGCAAAATGGAGGAGGACTTACCAATGAAGAATTCTGGTCCATGATAACAAGATTACATAACAATCATCGTTCATGCACTACTACACGAACGTCTGCTGAAATTCATATGGCTCATCGGCGGTTTGTTGAAGCTTGTGAACGATACCAGAAGATTATACAGACAGTTGAAGATGAAAACATATTTAAAACGACAAGGTCAACTTTTGATTCTCGTTACCTTGTAGAGTACGACACTGATTTTGTTGGCTATGAGGCACATAAACTACGTTGTAGTTGGATAACCCGATGATCCTTCGTTTACTTGTTGTTGTATCTTTCGTTTACTTGATGATCCTTCGAAAAAAGTATGAAGTTCTTAATTGTTTACCCACGGTATAAATCGATCAGACTAAGATAACAATAGCAACATATATAAAGCACACATTTCATTAATCAGAAACTGGTCGCTACAATAGGAAATAAAACGTTACTACATCAACATAATACGAGCAACTACTAATACGAGTAACGACTAATACATTACTACATCAACTGCGGAAACCTTGACATTATAATACAACGTTTCATCCCCATCCAAAATTCCTTCTCCAAATCAAACATTCCATCCAGATCTTTGTCCGTGATAGCATTCTCTTCTTGTTCTTTCTTATACGCATCTTGCTCTTTCTTATACGCATCTTGCTCTCTCTTATACGCATCTTGCTCTTGCTTGTGTGCTACGTCCTCCGAAAGAATTTGTAGTTTCTTCTCTTCCAGATCAGAAGTCCTTTTCAATACTTCTGTTCTTTCCTTAGCTTCTACAAGTCTGTTATCCGCTCTACGACTGTGTTCTTCGTGTCGTGCATTCACTTTTGATTCAAGCTCAACCGTTATTTTGCCCCTTCTTTTCGTCGCTTTGGCTCCATCAGGTCTAAAATCTTCGTCAATCGTGGCATTGAACTCATCAAGTAGGTTTTCCACTTCACATTGAGAAATATTGGCGGTTGACCCGCTTGGACTAGAAGAATACCCAGATTTTGAACTTTTTTCTTGACCTTGCTAGCATTTTGAACATCGCAGAGGCTATTGGCAAGTCCTGAGTTCCACTTCGATTGACTAGTAAGCAAATCATAACAATGCATAAACTGGTAATAGTGTGGCCTTTTCGTCCCATTTTCTCTAGGAAAAAGCTTCTTGAACTCCTCGCTTGCAGTCGTTTCTAATTACCAAAAGAAAATGTATCAATAAACATGCTAATACCACTAATAATGTACGTATACATAAAAAAATACCAGATTATCTTCCCCCGCATGCCGCTTGGATTCACTATCTTTAGTTTGTACACTTGTAACTCATAATATTGGGTTTGACGGCCTATTTTCCTGAAATGGCCTTGAATCGCCGATAACGTCCTTAGGCCTTCTGGATGCTTCTGAATGAAGGCCTTCTCAAACTTTTTCCAAAACATGACGGCTATTTGATTGTTCCCCGTTGCCGAATCTTGCGAAAAATGACAATAGATGTTGCATAGATCGATGTCCTCTTGCTCTATCCACAGACTGGTTCCTTGCCTGCTGAATGGAGTTTCAAATATATTGCTCGTGTTTCCTTGGGAAAACTAGCTTCCATCTATCGTCGGATGTGAAAAATCTTCGGATGGTGAAGACATTATATAGCAAGAGTTTGTTTAGAGTAAAGAGATGTAGATAGAAGTTGTGAATATGTTGCGATTTACAAAGGTGAAATGGAACCATTTTATAACTAGAAATATAGCCGTTAGAAAAGTTTTAACCGTTTTATGGCCGATGGGAAGAAAAAACGAGGACGAAATAGCCGTTGTGTTGGGGGGGTTGGCGAGCCGATTTTATCGACGTGCGCCGATAATATCGGCTCGCCACATGGCAAGCCTATAAAATCGGCTCGCCGGACCAATTCAGAACTCTGAATTGATCACGTAATATTCCACTGAATATTACTCCTTAGAATGGCAGTTGGGATGGTTTTTGGCCTTGATTCATGATTAAGAACCTGAATCAATGAGCCATTGGAGATGCTCTTAAGGTAGGTATCAGAATTACTTTGGTATGAAGGAAACGATTCCATATGAACGTGTATTATTATTTTATTTTAGAATTTTATACCTTGAACTGATATGAATTTGTTTAAATTATCACGTAATTTCCAAACCCCTATTTGAGCGCAACAACCGGCATTCTCAGGGTTATACCACTATTCTAAACACACTGGAACATGTTTTGATGACTCATTCGATCGTATGGAGAAGATATTAATTTAAATTGTTACAAATTATATTCAAAACAATTAATTCCTTGATAATAAATTATTATTATTATAGTTTATACTTAGAAAAAATTTATATTGGTCATCTGAATCATATTGGTCATCTGAATTATTTCAATTCATTTTTAACCTCGAATTCAATTATATTTTATACTACGATAATTCGATATATTCGAAATTAAATCATACTTTGATTATTAAACCGATAAAATTGATATAAAAAACTCATTTATATTATCAACTCAACATTTAAAAACTATATTAAATGTTTATAATTAATCAAGCAAAAATACGAGTCATTACAAAATGAGTACAAATACTCATGTGTTAATACATGAATGTACATAAGACATGGATACACAGCTACATAACTCAGATATAGTGTCAAGATTGATGATCTAAGGAGAGAGCAACTATACACGGATCTACGACAGGCAATAAACCTGAAACAATCTGGTCTGACCCAAGAACAGAATATGCAGTTTCGTCTAGCGTAAACATACCAATAAATCATAATAGATTAAGCATAACATCATAAGGGATACCTCTTTTAGAGTAGAGAAGGAATCAGTTCAGCTTGATACAACATAAGGTTCAAGGGATAGAATATGACTAAACATCATATAAGGGTCCCGTGAACGGTGTTATTAAGAACATGTAAAGGGGTTAAGTACAAGGGGCTAAACATTTATACATTTAAAAACACCAACATAATAAAATGACATGACTAATAAACCTCAATGTGTGGAACACATACGAGTGCTCAAAAATAATATAATGAAACTCCATATGCATAGGAACATCATGGCAGCTCAAAGTATACATAAATGGAATCAACACTAACAATAATGATAGCATCATAAATTGGATTCAAAACAACAAATAGATAAGATCAAAAATTGCATCAAATAATGGACCCAAATCAACAAATGACAACAACATCAATAATAACACCATAAAGTGGATCAAAAACAACAACTAGAATCAAAAGTGGATCCGAACACAAATAGCATCAAAAGTGGATACAAAGCAACAAATAGCATGTGCATCTAAAATATAGCCCTCATGTTTCGCCAAGTATAATAAGTATTCAGGCGTCCAATATTACAAATTCCCTTGCCGAGTGTAACTTGACACCATGTCAAGCGAATATGTATATGTAAGACTTCCCGGAGCCTACCTAGACCAAAGCAAGTAACAGAAACAAAAATTATGTTCCCCAGACATCCAAAAAGTAAGTCAAAAGGTGAAAAAATACATCTCGTGTTGTATGTTCCACTAATTGATTTACCATTAGCTAGTCAGCCTACACCACACTCCAAATGGCTACAATCAACGAGTCTGGAATTAACCAATATAACTAATCTATGTGTACCATACCGTGTGATTTATTATATCGTTTAAATCATGTTATATCCTTTTTTTAAGAGTGAAGAAGGTGTATTTTTATATATTGAAATAATTGGTTCGAGAAAATGAGTTTACAAAATTATTTCCAAATCGTTTGAATTGTTTCTTTTTAGTGTGTGTGTATATATATAGGAAAATATTGTATATTATATAGCTTTGAGACAGTTCTATTTTTATAAAACCAAAATAAGAAAAACATTTATCTCAAAGCGAAATGCATTTATAGAAATGCCCTTTGAAAATAGTTTAGAAAAGACGTTCTCAAAACAAAAGAAATCACAAAATTAACAAGCATGTAATACATTAAAAAACATGACAAACCGCGTTTGGATTGATCACAGATATAGGCTCATTCATGATTTAATCAAGTCAATTGAAAATCATAAGGTTCAATGCTTAGAATCCATCATAAGGAGCAACAAAACCTAATCAAATTAAGCAGCACATCAATAACATAAGGATAAATGTTCACTGGAACAAAACAAAGCTTGGCTACTAAATTATGATGTCCAGGTTAACCCCTAACTACCACAGGACTATACGCCTGAACCTATTAGACATGTTTACAGTCCAAAATGGAAGAACTATAGGTTCTCAAAGAAGCATGCATATAAGGTTTGGTCACTGTAAGCAGTAACTTCTTAAAATTGTTTACAGACATTAGATATTAACAATAGAGAGCAATAGATTTACATACAAAGCAAAATAAGCTAGATTGTGTGATTCAAACAACTCACTTGAGATGGATTAACAACGATTACCTTATAAAGGTGTTAGCTTAGAACCTTCAAAGCCAGTAGATTTCAAATGCAGTGTATCGCAACAGAAATATTTACTGTAACCATTTCACTTCTTTCAGCAAATTTAATGAATAAATCTCCAACCAGGGTCTAATTATTTTTAAGATAGATATGAGAAGCCATTTACTATTTTTGATTCGAGGGATTTTGGGAAAGTAGATGTAACCCCCCACGTTTTTAATTAAATAATAAAATAAAATTTGTCTAATTTTCAGAATTTGGCCATGGAACTAGCATTATTGCGTCTGTGTTAACTTTTCATCAATTTAGACCTATGGTTTGCAAAAAACGGATTTAAAAAAGAAGAAGATATCTTTAAATGAAGTTTTAGAACAAACATGGAAAAGAAGATATAAGAGAAACACAAATAAAAACAATACCTACCAATGTTTTAGTTTTCTGAACAAAAGCTAAGTTTGGTGAGTTGGTATAACATACACTTCCTAAGATGGAGGTCAGAAGTTCGAGTCCCGCCAAACTCATTTTTTTTATTTTAGAGGGTTTGCTAAAGAGATGCATGTTATAAGAGAAAAATATATATAAAAATGTACATATATGAAAAAGATTAAATATAAGTGAGTACGTGTATGTGTCTGTGTATATATACACACATGTATATGTATATATAAGTGTGTTAATGTGTGTATATTTTTTTGAAAATGGGTAACTTTATTGTGAATATCAATAAAATACATACGTTATATGCCTTGTCAAAACGTTGTAACCCTCTAGCCTAAATCGGTGTCTTACAAGGAAAAAGAATACATATAAAGTTCACTTACAAAGAGGATTACGTAAATAAAAGAAAATACAATATTACAAGAATATTTGGGCTAAAGAAAATGCCCAAAGTTTTGAAATCAAATTCTGCTACTGGCTTCATTCCTCTTCGTCATTTTCATCTTGCATCGTTAAGCTCCACTCCCCATCGAGATAAGAGCTCATAGTTCAAGTCTGATCGCTCCGACTTACTTCCATTGCCAATAACAAGGTACCTCACTCCCTTTTCTATAATCTATAATATCGTATAGCTGTGAACACTTTGATTTTGAAATGCCCTTGAGTTTTTCTCTTTCCATATGTGATAGATTAATGTGGTAAACGCTGCAAAACCGATGTTTTTTCTTTTGATTTCTCTATTTGAATGTATGGATTAATAACTTTGCTTCATCTGCTAGACTCCAGCAGGTGTTTGAAGGAATGTCCAACCTAGTTTTAATCGAGCTCTAAATTGCGTTGGAATATGTACACTGGAAAAATAGATGAGCAACTTATTCTTCCATATTTTCGCATAAAAGACAGCGTGGTTCCTAAAAATACCAAATCTTCATAATCTATCCTTAATATTTAATCTGTCAATGGCGGCTAAATAGGAAATAAATGGCATTCGCCTTGAGTTTTTGTTATTCCAAATGACTTTGTAATAGTCGAATGTAGGATGTTTCTATCTAGATTATATCACATGCCCTATGAAATGATAATTCTCCCTCATTGCACCACTGGTAAAATTCAGAATCATAGTTGAGGTGTGTTACAATTCCTTGAATATGGGATGTTACCTCTCTAGTAGCTGGATGAAGTAAGGGATTAATCTGGTTACTTTGAATTATGGTGGCAACATGATCGTTTTCTCTTCTAGTAGCCTATATTTTACTAAATCCCACTAAGTCAATAAGGCATTGACAATTAATTCATGGCTCAAACCAAACAGAACTGTTCGAGCCATTATGTATTACCTTATTAAATAACAGTTTCGATGAAGTTCGTAAACGAAGTATTGCCTTCCAAGTGCATGACGAATTATTATCTATATGAGTTATCCAGAAATTTTTACTACAGCAGTATCAGTTGTACATCCAACTACCCCCACATACTAGTTTTCGTTAAGAACTTCCACATCAACATGACAAGTGCAGCTTTCTTTAAATTAGCAAAGAGTTTCAAGCCAGTCTCCCCTTCACGTTTTGGTTTTCGAAGAGTGCTCCTAATTACCTTATATTTTGCTCCTCCCCAAAAGAAATTCGTACATAAACCTTGGAGTGACTTCAGGTCCGTCTGAGCTAGGGGCTTCGGAGCAGGAAGAATTGATACGTCTTTCCCAGTTGGTTGAATTTCTTCCCTTCTCAATGCCATCCGGCATGAGAAGAAGGCTTCCTGGGTTAATGTAGGTAGATGTCATTTTGAACGTAGGAGAATAAAAAGAATGGAATTTTCTTTTTCCAATCAATTCATCGGTCTAAGGATAGGTTGGCAAGCAGATAACCGATATCTGTAATTATCTCTTTTCCTTAAGCTCTATCGATGAGGGCGCATCGCATTTCACTTACCTAGTTATCAACTCTTAGTCAATATAAAAGGGGCGGACACTCGCCGACAAGCTCATTCTGATATTGGACGCAGTAAATTGGAATCCTGAAGCATCACCACGAACGTTACCGCGAATTTTTTTTTTCCTTTGCCCCTAAATGAAATATTAAATGAACTAATGATAAACTGGAATTGAAGGCCCCTTTCTCACTTTTGTTATCTATTTTTAAGTGTGTAAAACACCCCTTCAAGAGAAGACCCGCACTAATATAGGGGTAGTTGGATTCTCTCAGAAGTTATTTACGTGCTTTCAGACCTTCAAATACTTCGCCATAGAATAAATGCTAAGGTCTATTCTGAGTGAAGGAAGGATACTAGCTCTTTAGGACTGATAGTAGCTGCTCTTCTGGTAGTATAGCTGTCTGCTTGTGCTAGCTCTCTTCTTTCTTGTGAGAGACATTCGCTGTAGGGGTACATTTCCCTGTAAGAAGAAGGCCTGTTACAACTATCAGATATAGGGCTTCACCTTGAATAACTATTGATAAATGCCTTTCTTTTCAGCTTTCTATTTAATTAAGAAGGCAAACAAACTTAGCTTATTATTAGAGAAAGGGGAAAGTAAATGTTTTTCTTACTTGAAATCACAAAGTAAGAGAGAAAGGGGGCTTGTCAGAATCGCTAGTAATCACCGGTCAGCCATACGGTGGTGAATTCGTTCCCGAGCCTTGTACGCACCGCCCATCACACTATGGGAGCTAGCTATGCCCAAAGT
This sequence comes from Allium sativum, assembly GCA_030737875.1. Classification (NCBI taxonomy): domain Eukaryota; kingdom Viridiplantae; phylum Streptophyta; class Magnoliopsida; order Asparagales; family Amaryllidaceae; genus Allium; species Allium sativum. The sequence continues at coordinate 814,110,444 of CM060919.1, read as the reverse complement.
CAACACCTTAACCGCAAGGAAGGGGATGCCGAAGGCGGGGCTAGTGACTGGACTGAAGTCATAACAAGGTAGCCGTACTAGAAGGTGCGGCTGGATCACCTCCTTTTCAGGGAGAGCTAATGCTTATGCTTGTTGGGTATTTTGGTTTGGCCCGGCAGATATGAAGTTCACTATCTTTATGGTCTTCAAGATGAGCAGATTTTGAGGATACAATAAGTCCCAATTAATATACTGGGCCAGAGAAGAGAAATAGAACCATCATAGTATTTTTTTCACGTTATAATATGAATGAAAGGAAGGGTGGTAAATGTATCATTCAACAATCTAGATCGGATGGATTCTTTTTTTTCTTCGATAAAATAGAAAGGGGAAAAAGAAATTCCTTTGTAGAGCCGTATGCAATGCACAAAAGGTGCCTATACAGTCCATCGTTCAATTCTATTTTTTCTTGTTTTTTCAGTCCTTAGCTTTTATAAAGTGCATTCATGAAGCTGGTATATGAAGAGCCAATATACCACTATAGGAGTGATCACAGTTTGGACTAATTCAGCTCGTCCTGCAAAGCTCAAGAACTTTGCATTCCAAGTTTCACGTTTGTTCGGCACTCTCTGTAGTAAGCTCTGACATTCATTGTAGTGCACATAATTGGATGACAAATGCATCTCAACGTATTTAATAGGAAGTCTACCAATTTGATAATCAAGGACTTGCGCAATGCTGGTCACTTGAGATGCTGTTGAACTAAAGAATTTTTTTCTTTGTAATTACTTACATTAAAGCCGCTGAAGGTACTAACCCCTCCAAAGATAGATTGAAGAACGATAGCAAAACTTATGGTATTTTTTCCAAATACCATCAAATCATCCACATACAAGAGATGAGTGATAATTGGGTGGACATTCCGTGCTGGCTGAAAGCTTGTATCGTTTCTCTCTTCATTCATGCAAAATGTGTGTGTGTGTATATATATGAATATGAAATTCAAAATTAACATGCAATCAATCAAAATGAGTAAGAAATAAATGTTAACATAACACCATTTGAATTCTGAAAAGAATTGAAGTTGTGCGTAAATATATACGCATAGATTTAAAATTGAAATCTAAAGTGTAAACTTGAAACATAAAGTAATAAATGTGAAATGAATGAAAATAAGAAAAAGAATAACTGCATTTGAAATGTTAACATACATTAAAAAGGAAGGAATCAATGAATTGATAGCGTTAATAATGATGTTTATTGCACATTTATTAGCGAGTAAAAGTTTGCAAAGTTATACGCGTAAGATTGAAATAAAAACATTAAGCATACCTTATAAATGGAAGAAATTAATTGGCACTGAGGATATTTAGAAAGAAAGAGAACGATGTAGTTAACCTTAAATTATTAATTTAATTTCAATTTAAACGACTCAGATTTTATTATATTCAATTCGACGAACCTGAATCTTCTATGCACCTATAAATAGACTAGTAGAGCCTAGCCTCCAACTCATATTTTATGAGACGACGTCAAAGCTCGGCCATTTTCTTTCTCCAAATATTTCAGAATTAAGAATATCAGTTTAGGAATTATGATTAAGATTTGAAGATAAAGAATACAGATCTACGATATAAATGTTATATTTCTTGTCAACATGAGGTAAATTCTGTGAATCTGAATTATTAGAATGTCTTTCATTCTTTTAGCATCACATTTGTAAATCCATAGTTATTTTAATATTATATTCAATTAGGAAGACCACGAGGTAGTAGAATTGAATCAGAGTCCAAAATTAGAAAGCAGTCAGGTGAGTGGATTTAAATTATACCTTTTAGTAATGATATATTTATCATTTAAATTCCGCATAATTCTTAATGTAATAAATAATTGAATGGTAATTATGGTATAATCCATTCCCTAAGTACATTGAGAATGTTACTGTTGTACGAATCTATTCCATTGACATTGTATTTGGGTTGAGAAATACTGTACTACTAAAATTGTGAATCTGACATTGATTATGCATATATTCTTAAGACCGTAATTCAATGGTAAATTAGGTATGTTGTAAAAAAAGAATCAAAGCAAATTGTGTAAATAATGGAAAAAGAATTATGGTAAATTGTGGAAATAATGGTAAAAGAATTACAGTAAATTGTGGAAATAAGGGGAAAAGAATTATGGTAAATTGTGAAAATAATGAAATAAAAGAATTAGTATGCCTAATTCTGTACGAAAATTAATAGTAGTTGGAAATGGTGCAAGAAAAGAAGAAATTAATATCAAACTCAAGAAATGGGAATTAGCATTGGACTGAATTAGTTGGAGGTGGAAAAGGGATACATTTCCATAATTACCATTACGGTAATTACTGAGAATGTGCATAATTGTAAGTAAAGGAAGGAAATACGGATTAGTGTGAAATAGGGGTTCTTTTGCCGTATTGCACACTAATCAAATATATCTATGCACATGATGTAAATAAAAGAAATAGCTTGCAACTACGGATCTTAACTGATGTGTATTATGGAAATAGATTTTTATACATTTCGACAAACCAATCTAATGAAGTACGTGAAATATTTTCCTATAATAGTAAAAACATACAAGACGGTAAATAAAGAAAGGTTACAATAGTAAAGGTTTGGTAAGATAATAAGGAACGTGGGGAAAATGTGATGAACTGGAAATATAACCTACTATAATCAGTTATATGAATGGGAATGAAATATAATTTGTAGGCTTGTCCTAGAGACAAGTTGTAACAACCTGGAATTTTAGCCATTGAATTCTGAATATTTAAATTTGTTTTAAATATTTTATTTGAATTATATATAGAAATTTATAAGGAATTTATTTAATAAAATAAATAGATTTTAAAATATATTGAATATCGTTTTAACTTAAAAACAGAAATGTCAAGTTTAAAATTCAAATTAGAATACTTTGAAGTTATATGTATATATTCAGATTAAATAGGTATTTTTATTTGTTTATTTAGAAATTGATTCGGTTTAATTTCCAAAACAATATATGATTATAACGAAATTAATTTCTATAAAAAAATCCAAAACAGATTATTATTGCAAGATTTTTGAGGCATAGTTATAATTTAATTTATAGAATTTTTCTATAATTTTTATTTTAAAAAAAAAGCAACTTTTTATTTAAAGTATTGTACACCCTATATCAGTGTTTTGGGATATTACAAAATAAGTTAACTTGTCCATTTTATTATATTTATGGGATTATGGCACGTTGTTTGACATGGTAGTATTCTTATTTTTGTCTCTAGTAATCTGTAAATAAATGAAATTCTATATGACGGAGACTGCGTAAACTTTAAAACAAATATGCACTACCTTACTCTAGAAGCTACAAACATGCTCTCCACGGTATCTAAACCATGCGCTCCAAAGAATTTGATCCCATGGCCTTTAATCCATTTCACATACATGCACACCAAGTCAATTACCATTATAAAACCTTCTTTCCCAATTCATTTTCGTGTTTCCCCATTTCATCTCAAAAATCCAATCCTTCCAGTAATCAACCAAGAGAAAATCGCCACTTCTAAATTCAAAAGTAAATTAAATTTAATTCTATAATTTATGAGATTCCTCTATTTGGGTTGCTGCAAGCTCAAACTTCGATTTCGCATCCATTTCATATGGTGCGATCATGATTTAGGTACCTCGGTGATTGTTAGAGGCTGGGACCAGAGGGTTTCGTAGGGGTTAGTGCGGCGCTCAATTCGAGAATGATAAATCAATGTCTGGTGGCATGCCACGTCGTCGTCGGCGGTTCATAGATGTCAAAGTCAGTTCGATTTGCTGGAGGACTGTCATTGGGGGTCGAGTTCACAGTTATGATGCGGAGGTGGTTTCTGTTTGAGTTTTAAGGATGGACGGTGTTATGGGTCTATGTATTTGGGAGAGATGGAAGGATTGTTTGGGGAAGGAGATGCTTGTGGTGTGAGTACATAGTATTTCTACGCAAATGGAAGGAGTGAGGCGCGACCTTTATCAAATCGTGGTGGAAGTGAAGTCTTTAGGAAGAGGAGCGTCCCGGTATTAACGGTTTGTGAAAAGAAAACAAGAACAAACTGTACAGGAAGGAGTAATGAAGGGGAAAATAGTTGATAATGTGTAAACCATAATTTAGGGTAAATGATATTTGATTTGTTTGTTAATAATTTTGTAAGCTTATGGTGGATTTGGAAATAATGAGGTGGTCTGTATATTTGGTTGTTGTAGTGAAGTTGGGTAATTTAGTTGTTTGTGGTTATTCGTAGTTGCTAGTGGAATGGTAGTATGGTATTGAAGTTGGTGGGATGTGCAGAATTTGTGAAGAGGTGTTGAGGTAGGAGAGGTTGTGGTTGTGTACGATATTCGATGCAGATGGATGTTGCCTTGGCAAAGTGCAGATATGTGTGAATGAAGTTAATCAAGTTTTAAAACTTGATTAAGGAGAATAAGGTAATCAAGGAAACTTAATAACGGTGGATTATTAATTAACTAATTTAAAAAAAATATAACTTGTAAATATTATATATCGTTCGTTCGTGAATAGAATTGAACGTGGCCGGATCCTTTAGTAACAATGAGATCTTCATTGTAGAACTTATGTGGTTGGAATCAAAGCTATTGGGATTTCATGATGAAAATCGTATGCCTGTCTGATTTTAAATAAAACAAAAGCAAAATCATCAACTGTGGATCAAGGTGAGTAATCTCACTAACTCTCACTCGTTTATATTTTTATATAAACGAGTTTTAAATTTATTCATAATAATTTTATATTGTTAAATGGTTGATTGGTTGAATAGTTGATAAAATTGGTTGATATGATTACATCGTTGATCGATTATTTGTTCTGATATTTCATATTAATGTGAAATAATATTATTGATGTTAATTAACATCTGTGGATGCAGGGAAACAGGTTGGAGGGATCCAACTGGATTCCTCAACATTTATATCATTGTGTTTGAATTGATTGTGACATATGATGTGATATATCAACTGTGATTGATCTTGTTGTGTTTAAATATCACTAGCCTTTGAATTTTGGTATTTAAATACCGTAAAATATTTTCGAATATAGAAAAATTAAATTTGTGATATAAAAAAGAAATATATATTTTTTCGAAAATTGAAGTGTAATTTCGAATGGAGTTAAAAAGGTAAAAACTTGTTTATTTAAACAAGAAGTTAATTTTAAACAAGTTCATAAATAAAATGAATTATTTATCATTGGATAAATTGAGATATAAACTCAAATTTGAATTTATATGGGAAAGTGGAAATCAGATTTGAAACCAATATTTGAAATGAGATTTGAACTTAGCAAATTATAAAGGAAATTACAAACGATTATCAATGTTTGAAATTAATAATTAAATTTTCCATAAACAAATGTGAATAGAAGTTATAAATGGAATTTGGATTTGATATGGTAAAATCAAATGGACTGGATTATGTAAAAAGAAATATTATTCACAATTAAAGTGAATAATTGTTTAGAGCAGATATTTTGCAAATGAAAACATCTATAAAAGGAATCTGGGTTAGAAATATGAATTCAAATAGAAATTCGAATGATAAGGGGAATGGAAATCATTTCCGAAAGGAAACACTGGATTTTACTCCAAAGTTCGGAATATAAAACAAATAGAATTAAATCCAAGGGGTTTATAATTATACTTTGATTAGGTCGAATTTTATTATTATGTTTTAGTTCAGGAAGGATATTTGAATTATATTTAAAATATAATTTAAATGAAATATATTAAGAAGAGAATATTTCAATATTTATAGTTATGGAAATACAATTCTATGTTTTGAAATAGTTTAAGATTTATTTAAAAAAATATTATCAAACAAGTCTAGATTCCAATTAAGGAAAGATATTGATAATTGAAAATGAAAAAAATGATTAAAAGCAAATGTTTTGAGAAGGGAAATAATCATAAAGGAAATTGGGTTAATTTGAAATAATAAGGTTTATTCCGAAGTTCGGAATATTAATCAAATCAGAGTTATTTATTGGAATTCAATTATATCGAATTTAGGGAAGTAGTCATTTTTACTTTTCGTTTGAATCAAATTATTTATTTACTTATCAATTGAAATAATAAGTACAAGTTATATTTTTATAAACCAAATACTTGGAAACAGCGATTATAATGCTGCTTATAATAAATGTTTTGTAAATCTAAACAGCGATCATAATGATGTTGTTATAATAAATGTTTGTAAATGTAAACAGCGATTTTAACGCTGCCATTATAATTAATGTTTTATAAATAAAATTATTTGGCAACAACGATTATAACGCTACCGTTACAATCAATGTTTTTCCGTAAAAGAAGTTGATTCTTAGATTGAATCTAAGAGTCGCGTATGTGGTGTTTGTTTGAGTTGTAAGCTTTGACTATTTCAAAGTTGAGAATGTTGTTCAATTAAGGTCTGAGAGGTAATTATACCCCAATTTGATTGACTTCATAATTGATGGAGGAATGGTTAAGGTTCGATAGTGAAGATTGGTTAGCGATATGTTCAGTTAATAAATGGAAAATGGTTTGAGTTATAATAACGATGTTTCATAACATCACGTTAATTTAAAGGATTTTGAAATGTTTTCCCAACTAAAATGAGCGATATTTCCTACGCATAGGAAATGAAATGAATTGGTCAATGAGGAATTAAGAAAGGGAATATGGAAATATTTTCCGATATTAATAATGTATATTTTCTGAATATAGAAAATGAGGATTCGTGAATATTTAGAAATATTTCTAACTGGAATAAGAGACATTTTCTTGAATAAAGAAATTGTGATATTGGAAATGTTTTCCAAGAATCGAGGGAGACAATCAAGTTTTAAAAAGGATATGGAAGATGGGAAATGGAAATTGGAATTGATGATAATATAATTAATATAAAAGGGGTCAAATATTGTTTGATGGTTGATCGGTAGAAATTCCATTTGGAGTATAGGATCGTTGATTGAATGGATGTTCCTTTGATAGTTAAGTCACCAGCTATCAAAGTTTTAGTTCATTTGATAGCTCCATTGTCAATACGGAGAGACCGGGATAGGGTTTATTATCTGAAAACCACTCGGTATTGGCATAAGCGTTACGAATCAACTTATGCTAAAGATAATTGAAGACGGAGTAAAATGCAAGGGCTGTTCTGTTAATCCTAGGTAGAAATTGCCCAAAATGGATTGATAGAATAGTGCCTTCGTTTGTCCAGTCCTAGGACAACGTATATGGACGAATGTTTGACGATGCAATATTCAAAGTAAATGGTGTCAAGATGTTCTAAAAATATATCGTGACCGCAATCCTCATTACCCGGGAAATGACAGAAATCAGGCAGGCAGCATGGCCATGTAGGTCATTCCCATTAGGGATATTATCACCTGATCTAGAGAAAAATCATTTTCCTCTTATTCTATTTGTTGTTTTATGCTTTCGGTAATGGTTGCTGATCACAATCGTTGGTGATAATATGCTCGATACACTCAAGTTAAATTAGTGGTCAGCCATGTGTGGGCCGGGTTGCAAGATGTTCTTGTTGAACCCAGTGTATTCCCCTCTAGAGATACACTATCGGAAAGTGGTTCCATACCATGTCATGTTGGAAATCCAATCTCCAATAAGCGCCCTGCGGTTTATGATTTTATATTATATATGGAGCGTGAGATGCAAGCGTTCCGCTAGATTTTATTTATTTGATGTAGACTATTGTAATATCACCGGATTTGATATCAAAAATATTTTTGGTTATCAGAAGGTAAAAGCCATCCGTGTTTATGTGTGGATCGGTCCTATGATTATCATTTCTTTCGAAAGGGTTTTGAAAGTTAAACAAATGGTTGGAGTTCACTCACACCAGTCCCATGACTGACCCAGAGTTTATTTATTTTTTTGTTTTTCCTAAACTCTTGGATGCCCAAATTTGTATGGGTGGTCAAGTAGTCGGGATTTTACATATTCACTTTGGAGGATCTTGAAGTAGGAGGCTTTACCTATTAGCTATAAACTATCATATTTTCCATTGTGTACTATGTTGTATCTGGAAACAGGTGTTTATAACTGTTCCAAGAATAACTGTTGTGCTCTGACGATGGTACGTATATATAGTTACTGATTTGTGTTTCAAAGTTTATGTTTTCTAATATATTTTATTCGTTTCGTTGTGAATTTCTGATCTTCGGTTTCTTCTATTCTAATATTTCTTTCTTTCTATTTCTCATCCTCTAACTTCTTTCTACTAATGATTCGTTTTTCTGTGCAATTTGGGTTGGATGTGTGGTGTTATTAATTGACTCAAAGGGAATGGAAATTCAGGTCATTACAGTTGGCATCAGAGCTGAAGGTTGAGCGGTTACCTTGGCTCTGTTGCGTAACTCAATAGAGATGGGGTTAGTAATACCCTAGATTGAGTTTGAGCGTATATATTTGAGCGCGTATTTGTAGGTTTGGTATAAAATTGTTTTATATTGTGTTGTTTGGTTTGTTGAGTGCTTTATGAATTCTGGTCGATACAGGATGTGCAACTGTATCGATAGGTGTTTCTAAACTCTCAAACAAAGCAATTCAATATAGTATGGTCTTTAAAATAGGTAAATGAAATAATTTTACCTAAAAATTATTTAGATATAAAAGGAATAATTTCTGAATTATTATATATGAATGTGTTGATTGTTATTACAATCAAATGGAATTATGAAATATTGAAATTGTTATGTAATTTGTATACGGAATGTATACAAATGAGATAAATCAAGATTAAGTTCAAACCAAGATTGGAATTTAAATTCCGGGTGTTTAGAAAATATTTTCTAAAATATTATAAAGTATAACATTAATTTAGAGTATTTTTGAATACGAATGGCTTAGATGGATTTTTAAAGGGATTAAGCACTGAAATCACTTCAGTGGCAAGAAAATAATTCTGATAATGGATCGCGACATTATTGGTATTCATTTTCAAGTTTCTAAGTGACAGATTGCTACCTTAGTAATTTGGGTATGAAAAAAATTGTTTTAAAAGGACAAGATGTTTTAGAAATTCAAATGTTTTGAATTGAGTTGATTATAAATATATGTTTATAAAAATATATGATTTCAAACTAATTTGAAATAAAACCCAGAAATTTGAATTCTAAAATTAAAATTTAACATGTATAAGTTAAATAGATTGAAATGGTAAAATGTATCAAATGAATTGAAATTTAACTTAAGTTAAAAAAAGGGATTGGATTAGAAATAATTCCAAATGAAATTAAATGAAGAGAAATATTAGGATTCAAATAATTAATATGAATTCGACTTATGAATAAGCAAGTTAAATATATATTGGATGTTGTTAATTGAAATTGAATTGTGATAAATTTGGATTCAAGTATAATAAGTGGTTTGACATAAATAGAAATTAGATTGAATTGATAGAATGGAAGTGAACTAATCAGAAGTTGATTAGTGAATTAAAAACTGGAAGTTAGATTGATTTGAAACCAACTGGAAATGGATATATGTATGCTAAGCAGATATTGGACGGAGGAAAATGAAAGAGGTAGAATTATGCCCGACAAAATGGTACATGTTTAAAATATTACTTAGGTTTGATGGTTTTATGAGCCTATTGTGCAAGCTGCTTGGATTTTGGATTTTCTTTTGGGTTGGAGGAGCCTGAAAGGGCGGATTGTGGTTGTACCGATTGAGTCGTACAAAGGAGATGCTGGCGAATTTTTTTGAAAATTTAGAAAGTTAGAAATTATCAAGAAACGTTTGTTAATTTAAAATCGAGAGGTTAATTGTAATTGAAATAAGAAAACCAAAATTGGTTAATAAAATATCAAGGGGAATAATGAAATTGATAAATGGATTTAAAATCAATTGGAATGGGTATGGATATGCAGAAGAGCATATGGAATGAAGACAAGAAAGTAATGATGGGTCGTCCAAAAATGGTGGACAAATCATTTGGAACGAATTATGAATGGTCGAGTATTGATATGAGAATTCGAAGTTTGGGTAAGAACTTGGTTATGAAGATATGGAATATAATATTTCAACTAAGTAGGTTATGAGGATTTAGAGTTATAGCATTTTTACTACATAGCAATTTCGAGGACGAAATTATTTTAAGGGGGAAGGAATGTAACAGCCCGGAATTTTATCCATTGAATTTTGAATATTTAAATTTGTTTTAAATATTTTATTAGAATTATATATAGAAATTTATAAGGAATATATTTAATAAAATAAATAGATTTTAAAATATATTGAATATCGTTTTAACTTAAAAACAGAAATGTCGAGTTTAAAATTCAAATTAGATTACTTTGAAGTTATATGTATATATTTAGATTAAATAGGTATTTTTATTTGTTTATTTTGAAATTGATTCGATTTAATTTCCAAAACAATATATGGTTATAATGAAATTAATTTTTATAAAAAAAATCCAAAATATATTATTATGGCAAGATTTTTAAGGTGTAGTTATAATTTAATTTATAGAATTTTTCTATAATTTTTATTTTGAAAAATAAGCAGCTTATTATTTGAAGTATTTTACACCCTATATCAGCATTTTAGGATATTACAAAATAAGTTAACTTGTCCACTTTATTATATTTATAGGATTATGGCACGTTGTTTGACACGGTAGTATTCTTACTTTTGCCCAAAGTAATCAATAAATAAATGAAATTCCCTATGACAGAGACTGCGTAAACTTTAAAACAAATATGCACTACCTTACTTTGGAAGCTACAAACGTGCTCTCTAAGGTTTCTAAACCATGCGCTCCAAGGAATTTGATCCCGTGGCCTCTAATCTATTTCACATCTGTGCATGCCAAGTCAATTACCATTATAAAACCTTATTTCCCAATTCATTTTCGTGTTTCCCCATTTTAGCTCAAAAACCCGTTCCTTCCAGTAATCAACCAAGAGAAAATCACCACTTGTAAATTCAAAAGTAAACCAAATTTAATTCTATAATTTACGAGATTCCTCTATTTAGGTTGCTGCAAGTTCAAACTTTGATTTCGCATCCATTTCATATGGTGCGATCGTGATTTAGGGTACCTCGGTGATTGTTAGAGGCTGGGACCAGGGGTTTCGTAGGGGTTAGTGCGGTGCACAATTCGAGAATGATCAATCAAAGTATGGTGGCACACCATGTCTTCGGCGGTGGTTCATAGATGTTGAAGTCAGTTCGATTTGCTGGAGGACAGTCATTGGGGGTCGAGTTCACTGTTATGGTGTGGAGGTGGTTTCTGTTTGAGTTTTAAGGATGGACGGTGTTATGGATCTGTGTATTTGGGAGGGATGGGAGGTTCGTTTGGGGAAGGAGATGCATGTAGTGTGAGTACACAGTATTTCGACACAAATGGAAGGAGCGAAGTGCGACCTTTATCAAATGGTGGTGGAAGCGAAGTCTTTAGGAAGAGGAGCATCCTAGTATTAATGGTTTGTAAAAAGAAAAAAGAAGAAACGATACAGGAAGGAGTAATGAAGGGGAAAATAGTTGATAACGTTTAAACCGTAATTTAGGGTAAATGATATTTGATTTGTTTGTTAATAATGTTGTAAGCTTACGGTGTATTAGGAAACAATGAGATGGTCTGCATATTTGGTTGTTGAAGTGAAGTTGGGTAATTTAGTTGTTTGTGGTTATTCGCAGTTGCTAGTGCAATGATAGTATGGTATTGAAGTTGGTCGGATGTGCAGAATTTGTGAAGAGGTGTTGAGGCAGGAGAGGTTGTGGTTGTGTACGATATTCGATGCAGATGGATGTTGTCTTGGAAAAGTGTAGATTTGTGTGAATGAAGTTAATCAAGTTTTAAAACTTGATTAAGGAGAATAAGGAAATCAAGGAAACTTAATTATGGTGGATTATTAATTAACTAATTTAAATAAATTTGTTATAACTTGTAAATATTATATATCGTTCGTTCGTGAATAGAATTAAACGTGGCCAGATCCTTTGGAATCGTAACGATGAGATCTTCGTTGTAGAAATTATGTGGCTGGAAACATAGCTATTGGGATTTCATGATGAAAATCGAATTCCTGTCTGATTTTAAATAAAACAAAAGTAGAATCATCAATTGTGAATCATGGTGAATAAACTCACTAACTCTCACTTGTTTATATTTTTATATTAACAAGTTTTAAATTTATTAATAGTAATTTTATACTGTGCAATGGTTGATTGGTTGAATAGTTGATTAAATTGGTTGATATGATTACATCGTTGATCGATTATTGGTTCTGATATTTCATATTGATGTGAAATAATATTATTGATATTGATTAACATATGTGGATGCAGGGAAACAGGTTGGAGGGATCCAACTGGATTCCTCAACATTTATGTCATTGTGTTTGCATTGATTGTGACATATACTGTGATATATCAGCTGTGATTGATCTTGTTGAGTTTAAATATCACTGGCCCTTGAATTTTTGTTTTTAAATACTGTAAAATATTTTCGAATATAGAAAAATGAAATTTGTGATATAAAAAGGAAATATTTTTTTCTTCGAAAATTGAAGTGTAATTTCGAATGGAGTTAAAAAGGTAAAAACTTGTTTATTTAAACAAGAAGTTAATTTTAAACGAGTTTATAAATTAAATGAATTATTCATCATTGGATAAATCGAAATATAAATTTGAATTTGAATTTATATGGGAAAAAGGAAATCAGATTTCAAACCAAAATTTGAAATGAGATTTGAACTTAGCAAATTATAAAGGAAACTATAAACGAGATTATAAATGTTTGAAATTAATAATTAGAATTTCTACAAACAAATGTGAAAAGAAGTTATAAATGGAATTTGGATTTGATATGGTAAAATCAAATGGATTGGATTATGTAAAAAGAATTATTATTCACAATTAAGGTGAATAATTATTTAGAGCAGATATTTTGCAAATGAAAACATCTATAAAAGGAATCTGGGTTAGAAATATGAATTCAAATAGAAATTTGAATGATAAGGGGAATGGAAATCGTTTCCGAAAGTTAACGTTGGATTTTACTCCAAAGTTCGGAATATAAAACAAATAGAATTAAATCCAAGGGGTTTATAATTATACTTTGATTAGGTCGAATTTTATTATAATGGTTTAGTTCAGGAAGGATATTTGAATTCTATTTAAAAATATAATTTAAATGAAATATATTAAGAAGAGAGTATTTCAATATTTATAGTTATGGAAATACAATTCTATGTTTTGAAATAGTTTAAGATTTATTTTGAAAAAATAATTATTAAACAAGTCTAGATTCCTATTAAGGAAAGATATTGATAATTGAAAATAAAAAAATGATTAAAAGAAAATGTTTTGTGAATAGAAATAATCATAAGGGAAATTGGGTTAATTTGAAATAATAAGGTTTATTCCGAAGTTCAGAATATTAATCGAATGAGAGTTATTTTTTGGAATTCAATTATATTGAATTTAAGGAAGTAGTCATTTTTACTTTCCATTTGAATCAAATTATTTATTTATTAATTGAAATAATAAGTACAAGTTATATTTTTATAAACCAAATACTTGGAAACAACGATTATAATGCTGCTGTTATAATAAATGTTTTGTAAATCTAAACAACGATCACAATGATGTCATTATAATAAATGTTAGTAAATCTGAACAGCGATTTTTACGCTATCGTTATAATTAATGTTTTACAAATCAAATTATTTGGCAACAGCGATTATAACGATACTATTATAATCAATGTTTTTCCGTAAAAGAAGTGGATTCTTAGATTGAATCTAAGAGTCGCGTAAGTGATGTTTCTTTGAAGTTGTGAGCTTTGACTATTTCAAAGTTGATCTGAGAGGTAATTATACCCCAACTTGATTGACTACATAATTGATGGAGGAATGGTTAAGGTTCAATATTGAAGATTGGTTAGCGATATGTTTAGTTAATAAATGGTAAATGGTTTGAGTTATAATAACGATGTTTCATAACATCGCGTTAATTTAAAGGATTTTGAAATGTTTTCCAGACTAAAATAAGAGATATTTTCTACGCATAGGAAATGAAATGAATTGGTCAATGAGGAATTAAGAAAGGGAATGTGTAAATATTTTTCAATATTAATAATGTATATTTTCTGAATATAGAAAATGAGGATTCGTGAATATTTAGAAATGTTTCTAACTGGAATAAGAGATATTTTCTTGAATAAAGAAATTGTGATATTGGAAATGTTTTCCAAGAATCGAGGGAGACAATCGAGTTTTAAAAAGGATATGCAAGATGGGAAATGGAAATTGGAACTGTTAATATAAGTAATATAAAAAGGGGTCCAATATTGTCTGATGGTTGATCGGTAGAAATTACATTTGGAATATAGGATCTTTGATTGAATGGATGCTTCTTTGATAGTTAAATCACCAGCTATCAAAGTTTTAGTTCATTTTATACCTCCGTTGTCAGTACGAAGAGACCAGGATCATGTTTATTATCTGAAAACCACTCCGTATTGGTATAAGCATTACGAATCAACCTATGCTAAAGATAATTGAAGACGGAGTAAAATGCAAGGGCTATTCTGTTAATCCTAGGTAGAAATTTCCCAAGATAGATTGATAGAATAGTGACTTCGGTTTGTCCAGTCCCAGGACAACGTATATAGTTGAATGTTTGACGATGTAATATTCAAAGTAAATGGTGGCAAGATTTTCTAAAAATATATCATGACCTCAAGCCTCATCACCCGGGAAATGACAGAAATCGGGCAGGCAGCCTGGCCATGTGGGTCATTCCCATTAGGGATATTATCAACTGATCTAGAGAAAATTCATTTGCTTCTTATTATATTCGCTGTTGTATGCTTTCAGTAATGGTTGCTAATCACAACCGTTGGTGATAATATGCTTGATACACTCAAGTTAAATGAGTGGTCAGCCATGTGTGGGCCGGGTTGCAAGATGTTCTTGTTGAACCCAGTGTATTCCCCTTTAGAGATACACTATCAGAAGGTGGTTCCATACCTTGTCATGTTGGAAATCCAATCTCCAATAAGCGCCCTGCGGTTTATGATTTTATATTATATATGGAGTGTGAAATGCAAGCGTTCCGCTAGATTCTATTTATTTGATGTAGACACTTTTATAATATCACCGGATTTGATATCAAAAATATTTTTAGTTATCGTAAGGTAAAAACCATCCATGTTTATGTGTGGATCGGTCTTATGATTATCATTTCTTTCGAAAGGGTTTTGAAAGTTAAACAAATGGTTGGAGTTTACTCACACCAATCCTATGACTAACCCAGAGTTTATTTTTTTGTTTTTCCTAAACTCTTTGGTGCCCAAATTTGTACGGGCAGTCAAGTAATCGGGATTTTACATATTCACTTTGGAGGAGCTTGAAGCAGGAGGCTTCACCTGTTAGCTATAGACTATCATATTTTCCGCTATGTACTATGTTGTATCTGGAAACAAGTGTTTATAACTGTTCCAGGAATAACTGTTGTGCTCTAGTGATGGTATGCATATACAATTAATGATTTGTATTTCAAAGTTTATGTTTTCTAATATATTTTATTCGTTCCGCTGTGAGTTTATGATCCTCGGTTTCTTCTATTCTAATATTTCTTTCTTTCTATTTCTCATCCTCTAACTTCTTTCTACAAATGATTCGTTTTTCTGTTTAATTTGGGTTGGATGTGGATGTGTTGTGTTATTAGTCGACTCAAAGGGCATGGAAATTCGGGCCATTGCACAAGTGGAATTATAATGTAGTTTATAATTAATGATGAACAGGGAACTTATTAACAAACCTTAGTTAAGCGAACTAAGTTAGTAAGCAAACCCATAGCAACGATCGTGGAAATGGTGTAATATAAGATTAAAATTACATAAGATTATATAAACTAGGATTATAATTGGTATACTGATAACTGGGAGTAATAAGTTTAATGAAGGTAATATTAACAATAAGCGGAAGTTTGTTCCGGCGGCATAGGGCTGATTAAGGAAAGTAAACAAACCAATTGAAACTAATAAATCAGTAACTTGAATGGAAAATGAACTTGTAAATAATCAAGTTAAATAGCAATGTGGTAAGTTAAAGCAAGCGCATGATTGTAAGATTAGACATTGGATCTAATAACGCGATGGTGTGATGCCCTTGGATTAGTCCGTACATATAGAGATGAAGAACCCAACGGAGCAGATCATCATGGTGACTGGAGACACGAGAGGAGCATGTCCAACTGATTATTCTATGGGACTAGAGAGAAGCACGAGGCTTCTACAGGACATGTTAGGGTACTCTGAGATGACCCTCTAAGGAATAACCGGATGAAGCCGTCGCTCGGAGGTAGGTCTGTTGCACCATCTTGAGTATACCTTGACTTCAACTATGGTGTAGCAGTCAGAAGGCTGTGGCAGATGGCGTTGGGTGATTCTGTAGTTTGCCTCGCTCTAGGTGGAGTTGTTTAGGACCAAATTAAGGATAGTAATCATCAGATTCCTATCATCGGCAGTCGATAGGATGCAGAAAGACTAGATCTGAACCAACTGATCAATGATCTTCCACTATCGTCTATTAGGACGTTGGTCGAGGGACACACCAAATTGGATGCTAGATTGGTTGCTATGGGCATGTCATTAGCTCTTGATACGGTCATTCATTAGTTGACTGTGGGTTCATAACCACTGTGAAAAGAGATCGGCCATATGTGAATATCTGCAATGCAGGCCCAACGAAGCTATCGTTTACAGATATCGAAAGCTCCCGACGGAGTTTTGGGCATTGGATGCAGCCCTGTTACGGAACCCGGGTTACAATAGGCAGTACGTTTGTGTGTGGGTCTAGATACATGCATTGGGTGGTGTATTATAGACGTGAGGGAATTACTCCGTGTGGAAAGGTAGTTCGACCGAGGAGTTCAAATATGAGGATCTATACATTTACATGGCATAGCGATAGTGGTTCGGTTCGATTACGTGGTGTAATGATATAGATTTCCGTGCGTGGTTCGGAGTAGGATATTGATCGTTGCTAGTCTATGAGTTAGAAAAGCGTGATTTATGAAATAATACTGCAAGCGTACAGGTGTGTAGCATACAGGTCGAACACAGGGAGGTAAATTAAAATCAAATTATTTATCTAATCTCTTGGGCGAGTTAGACAAAACTTTGGAGGTTGATTTTGAAAATAAAACAAAACAAAATTAAAACTGTAATTTGATTCAGAACAGATCTAACTGAACCGACGATCAAATCACAATTTCAATGGAAAAGCAATGAAACTATGAATCAGATTCAATCTAATCAAATCCAATTTAACCTATGAACGCGATTAAAATACATAAAATAAAAGTGCAGAATATAAATAACAACAGGAAATAGAATTAGGATTACCGCTGAATCTAATCAGACGGTCAATCACTAATGAAAAGAAATGCAAAATACAAATAGTGTTCTACCGAATCTAATCGTGTAGACAACACTAATTGCTAAGAAATAGAAAATTGCATAAAAGAAAAATGAGTTTTATTAATGAAGAAGAGAATAGAATGAGATATATGATGGTGGCTACAATGATATTACAAGGGTATATATAGGGTAGATAGCCAAACCCTAACCCTAACCCTAATGATAACTGGGCCTTGTCATTACATCACTAATTAGTTTACAATGAGGAACATAAATGGGCCTTAGATAAATAAAGCAAATTTGGGCGTTTTCTCTTTTCCTCTTGCTTCCTTGACACTTCTTCATTGATTTGTGATGTGCAAAGCCTTTTTATCAATCCTTTTCTTGTCCAACAGCAACTAGATGTGAGATCTTCATCTACAATTCTTCAAAATGTAAATATATATCAATTTCATCTCTATTTCTCTACTTTTCTGGTTGCATGCGGGCTGGGTTGGAATATCTGTAAAAGTAACAAAACAATACCCAAGTAATATTTATTTATATACAAAAGATAAGAAATAAGAGCATAAAATAAACACATTTCTATGTCAATCAAATACCCCCACACTTATCTTTTACTCGTCCTCGAGTAAAACAAGAAATGAAAAACTAACTAGATAGGTCACACTTTCGTAGGAAACACGATTGCATTGAGCGTATGCAACAAGCCGTTAAACCTCTAGGTGTCCCTAGTAGGACGAGTGGTGTCTCGTGCGGGTTTTCAGCGGATACTACCCACAAAATCCAAATGCAGTATGCTATGATTCTAATGAAACTACATGAATGCAATGGACATATGCAAATAAAAACGAAAAAATGAAAGCACGACTTGTTTCAGGAAAGTGGTACAAAAAATTAAGTTAATAATTTCTAATCAGTTGATTTTATTTTAGATACCTCGACTTGTCACAAATTTTCAATATAAATCAAGTTTTCAAATGTTAAATTCCAGTTTGGCCAGTTAGTTCGGTCGATAACATAGTGCAACCATGAAATAAATTCTTAGTTTGCTTGGCACAGTTTGCAAAGTGGTATTCTAATTTTCTCATGTATGGCTAGTCAAATTAATAAGGTCAAGAAGTGTTTGGGCATCATCGCTTATTCTTTATTCTATAAAATTTTAAAATTTATGATTAAGTACATAAACCTAACTTAGAAGACCAAGGTTTACCACCCATGCACTGCCTCGCGGACTAACGGAGAGTGGGTAAAGAGCTTGGCGGATTGTGCAGGCCGACTTTGACTTTATCAACAACGTGTCGGTAATCCTTAGGTGTCCAATCTCATAAAATGAGACCAAGATATTCCAACGTTGACTTTGTCAACAACATGTCGGATAGAGCTTGGTGGGTTTGCACACCAACGCTCGATTTACAAGCAATGTTGGATACCCTTGGATTATTATTATTATTATTGAATTTATAAGCACAAAAAAAAGAGTTAAGCGAATTCAACTTATCACAACTTAGTTTTAAAGATTTGACAAGCCATTATAAGTATTTTAAGTCCTCCACTTATTTAAACAAAGTCTACAATATAGAATAGATTTCATGGCCATCACCTAAGAATCTCCCTATGTACCGGTTACACTATTATCCCTCAAAATTAAACTTTTCATTATATTTCTTATTCGATCTAAGTTGAGAGAAAAAATACTATCAACTGGCTAAAAATTGTAAACTTATTTTGTTGTATCAATTGAAAATGAGTCGTATTTTAAAAATAAAAAAAATAAAAAAAATCATGGTGTGTTACTACGTTATAAAATGTATGATGGTCCTACAGGAAAGGAAAAAAATTAAAGAAAAATTAAAAGAAAGAAAAATTAAAGAAAAATTAAAAGAATGCAATGCAGACTCCCCCCCCCCCCCCCACACTTGGTTGAGACAGTGTCCCAACTGTCTAAGGCAGAAAAACAAAAATAAAAACAATGAAAAAGAAAAATAACAGAAAAAGAACGTGTACCACCTGATTTCATGGTGGATGATCAGGCTCATGCAGATCGATAGGGTCGTCTTCGTCGTATTGCTCGAATTCCAAAAATGGTTTCAGTCGTTGACCGTTTACTTTGAAGACTTTTCCATCCCTAGGATTTTCAATTTCAACCGCTCTATGAGGATATACTGTTTTCACGACATAAGGTCCAGTCCATCGAGATCTGAGTTTTCCTGGAAACAAGTGAAGTCTAGAGTCGTATAAAAGAACTTTTTGACCTACGTTGAATTCCTTACGGAGTATGTTTTTGTCGTGTTGGGCTTTGGTTCTTTCTTTGTAGATTTTCGCATTTTCATACGCCTCATTTCTTAATTCCTCTAATTCCGAAATTTGTAACTTCCTATGTGAGCCGGCTTTTTCTAAGTAAAAATTCAAAAATTTTATGGCCCAAAGAGCACGATGCTCTAATTCAAGAGGTAAGTGACATGCCTTTCCAAAGACTAATCGATATGGTGACATCCCTAGATTGGTTTTATAAGCAGTGCGAAAAGCCCAAAGTGCATCAATCAGTTTTACGGACCAATCTTTTCTATTGGAATTCACGGTTTTGTAACAACCCGTATTTTCAATAACCTGTTATAACGTAAATCGAGGCAGAATTTAATTCTAAAATCTGAATCAAGGGAAACGGGCTATGCCATTGCGTTCGTCTCGGAAAAATACGCGAAATAGAGTCCGAGTTTTCGAAAATCGGAGTCCGTATGACCCGATTAAGGCCCAACGAAGTTTTCAAAAAATTTCAAAGTAAAAACAGATTTCAAATTCAAGTTTGAATTTGGGAATTTAGGGCAGTTGGGCACAGGCGGGAAAATTCCCGCCAGAGTACCCAAGTCGACAGCCCTGTCGACTTGGGAGTCGACTTGGTTGGACCCAAGTCAACAGCCCTGTCGACTTGGCTGTCGACTTGGTCCAGCCGGGCAGTTTTGCCTGGTGCACCATTTTGGGTTTGTGTTGAGTTTGGGGGCCAGATTCGGTTTTGAGGGCTGAGATTGGAACTAGGGTTTAATCCTAAGGCTAAAACTAGTCCTAATCTCTATAAATAAGGCCCTAACCTAACCCTAAATCATCATTATTCATTCATACAACTAAACTATGGCAAAATCATTCCTCTCATGGCCTCCACACTCTTCATAAAAATTTCTAAGTTATTTCTATGAGAGATTTTCCATGCATACAAGTGTTTTCAAGCTTGTATGAGTGTCATTATCTTGCATTCAAGTCAAGTTTCTATATTTGCATCATAAAGCAAGGGTTTTGATCATTTTGGCTTAAGGGCTTTTCTATTGAAGCTTGCATTTTGGGTTTAATTGGTTGCATAAGGGCTTTGTCATATTTTTGTGACTTCATAAGCATTGTAAGCCCTATTCTACTTTCATACTTAAACTCTAAAGTTAAATGTATGATATGCAAGTTTGCCATGATATGCAAGTTAATCATGTTATGTTATGCAAGTTTGATATGTTATGATATGCAAGTTTATCATGTTATGTTATGCAAGTTTGATATGCAAGTTTGCCATGTTATGTTATGCAAGTTTGCTATGTTATGATATGCAAGTTTATCATGTTATGATATGCAAGTTTATATGCAAGTTTGCCATGTTATGTTATGCAAGTTTGCTATGTTATGATATGCAAGTTTGCCATGTATGTTATGCAAGTTTGGGTTGATCCTTTTGTTCATGTTATCATGTTATGCAAGCTTATCTTGGGCTTATGAACATAAAGCTTCAAGCTTTATGCTAAAGGTTGCATTTTGGCAACATGTAAGTTATCATATCCCTTATGATAACTTGCATGTGAGGCTAAATGCGAACTTATGGCCATTTCTACATGTCATTTATCACCATGTATCACCAATATGCTAAGTTTGGTTTTATGCATGCTTTTGAGGCCTAATGCGAGTATATGAACATATGTACATTTCATATGCCACCATGTTGAACTTGTGGCTTCAACACCTTTATGTCATGATTATGCCAAGTTCCCTCTTTCTATCCTTTATGCGCTATTGCGATATGTAAGCGATGGGATTGCGTTTGGGGTTGGGTAAACTTAAAAGACATAAAAACATAAGATTGGGAATTTACCTATTAAGTTAGGTCTACCCATTGGGAATTTACCTATTAAGTTAGGTCTACCCAATTGCTTGAAAATTTGTAATATGTTTTGGAAACATGATGGACATGGCACTTAGAAAAGATAAGTGTGACCAACTCGAGGTTGGGTTGAGTTTGTAGCGTAAACCTACCCGGAACCGACCGGCTTAACTAGTTGCTACAAACAACTGGACCCAATGTGAGAAGTTGGTCATGTTGTACCTTGAACCCGAGGTTAGACCAAGTTGTGGTGTAAAGCTACCCGGACCCGCCCGGCTTAACTAGTAACCGCAACAAAGTCTAATGTGAGAGGTTAAGGCACATTAATTAATTAATGCCTCATGATTAGGGTTAAGTCATGGTCCACTTAATACTTAACCAATTTGGGCTTGGTAGATTAATCAGGGTTAAGTCGTGAACTCATCGTTACACTTAACCAAGTTAATCCATGATTAGCAAGAGGGTTAAACCGTACTTAACCCACTAGAAAAATCCTAGCAATGGGGGTCCACTCCAGCAGTAATCCCAAGTTTGTATCATTAAGACCCTAGGGTCTAGGCTAGGGTGGGGGCACGATTACTGGACTTGAGGTAAGTGACCAAAAGCGACGACAGAAGGGTACGCCGGTGTAGTTCCGGGCGGACTATGGTCGTGCACACAGTCCAAAGCCGGGGAAAACATGCACGGGTACCAGTAGATCGAGACTGTGCACGCATGTTTATGGTGTCCAGGGGTTGCCACCCTAGGGCTTGATACACCCGACGGGAGACCCGGCACAGTCTGACTACAATTATGTTTAGGCCGTATGGACACCAACACGTGACGAGTTAGGCTTATAGGGAGCCGATCGACTAGACCGTTTGATTTGACCTCATGTTAGGGTCACTTCATGTTATTGGGCCAAAGCTTGGGCCAAGGGATCAATACTTGTTTATTCAAGTCATGTTAGTTTGCTAGTACACCTATGGTGCAAAACCTTAAACCTGATTATGCGATGACACCTTTATCTACCTTGTTAGTTAATCTTCATGCTAGTATGTTGTTATCCTTATGTTCATCCCTGCTTCTCATGCCAGTTAACTTTACCAGTTTACATTGATTGTAGTAGGGCTTACTCAGTCTTTTTGACTGACCTGTTTTCTTTCGCCTCTTTTCTTCCATTTCCCCCTCCCCCCCCCCAGGATCTCAGGGTGGGAACGTTGGAGCTTAGCTTGGATTTCTGATCGCTTGCTTGTGGGATTTAGCTCATGTACGGTCTTGACATGAAGCTAGCTATGGTTATCACTTATTTTGGGGATAGTACTTATGTATTTCAGTTTTTCAGTAATGTTGTTTTTATCTAGACTTGTGTATTTGGAAAGTTGATATTATGTTGTACCAGACTTGTTTTGAAATGGTTTGAAATCTTCCACTGTTTTATCTATGTTATTTACTCTGTTTACATATATACATATGTTCTTGTTCTGCTTTGATATATCATTATGCATGTTTACCTGATTCAAACGCCCCTCCAAAGTCAGAGTGCTTGCAAGAGTCACCCTGGCGGAGGTGGGGTGTTACATTTGGTATCAGAGCATATGGTTTACGAGAAGGAACAAAAAGGTTTTTAGAAAACTTTTGGAAAACTATTTTCAAAACCAAGTATAAAGTATTTTCCAAAGAAAAGTCTAGTTATTTTAAAAAGGCTATTCCCCAAAAAGCCATTAGCAAAATCCCTTCGTTTTTTTCTCCATTCTGAATCTGTCTTTTCTTCGTTTTTAGTATGGCCGATAACTTCGTTATTCCGGAGGAAGTACACGTACCTGTTTGGTATAGGAGACTTTTAGAGGCTAGGGCGACCGAAGACGGCCCCGCAGATGTTCCTCCTGCTCCTCCTCCAGTAGTTAATGTTCCTCCTCCTCCTGTCGCTGAGGTTCCTCTTCCTCCTCCCCCTCAGCATCCTCAAGCCGACTTCGCGGAGATTTGCAAAGACTTTAAGGCGATGGGTTGCAAGAATTTCATTGGAACCGAGACTTATGTGGAGGCAAGGAATTGGTTGAAAGAAACCGAAGATCTTTTCTCCTTCTTTGATATAGATGACCATAGGAAGGTTTTATTGGCAGTGTGGTTGCTAAAGGAAGAAGCTGCATGTTGGTGGGTGGTCACTACCGCTACTAGGCCAATTGAGACTTAGGATGACTTTCGGGGAAAGTTTGGACTAAGGTTCCTATCACTGAAGCAAGGGGACATAGCTATTAGGGAATACATAGATAAGTTTAATCAACTAGCTCGGGTCGGTTTAGACTTGGTTAACACAGCTCAGAAGAAGGCCCTATACTTTGCTCTAGGATTAAACGAGCCATTACATGGTTTAGCCATGACTCAGATACCCTTGGGGGCAACTTTCGAGAGTTTGGTGAATATGGCCCTACTCAATGAAGAGGATAGGAGAGACAAGAAGGAGGAGAAGTCTAAAGATAAGAAGGAAAAGAAGTGCTTTACTTGTGGAAGCTCGACTCATCTAAACAAGGATTGCAGAAAAAGGAAGGGCACTTGCTTTAACTGTGGAAAAATGGGACACTTCACTAGGGATTTCCCAAAGAAGCAAGGGCAAGGACAGGGTCAGACTCAGCGTGCTGGACCTTCAGGAGGGCAAGTTCATGCTCTCAATGCCTCTCCAGTTCCCGATCAAGGTAGTATTTCTGTTGAAAGCCTTGTATATATTTCTGATTTTCCAGTTCGTACCTTGTTTGATTCTGGTGCATCACATAGCTTTATCTCATCTGATCTTGTTGATAGTTTGCACCTAAGTACTAGTCTAGTTAATGATCCCGTGTGTGTGTTTCAAATCCAATTGGGGGTTCCGCCCATTTGTCTATTATCTACGTGGATTTGAAAATCTCTATCTTTGGTGTAGAGTTCTCGTGTGATGCTTATATTCTCGGTTTCATGGGGTATGGGTTGATTTTGGGCATGGATGGGTTGTCCAGTTTTGGAGCCATCCTTGATTTTCTTTTGAGCATAGGGTTGTGAGGCTCATGACTCGCCTCGGTAATACCCTAAAAATTTCTAGTAACCCTATGAGTCCTGTCATGTTGTGTTATCTTGAATCCCTCAACTCGTCTATCGATAGTTTGCAATCGGTGAGGGTGGTCCAAGAATATCCTGATATCTTGGGTGAAGTGAAGGGGGTTACCCCTAAGCGAGAGATTGATTTCCGCATTTATCTGGTGGATAATGCAAAGCTGGTTTCTTTGCCCGTTCGGCACATGGCTCCGCGTGAAAGGCGGGAGCTAAGTAAGCAAGTGAAGGAGTTGCTTGAGAAGAACTTCATTCGATGAAGCATTTCCGAGGAAGGTGCTCTAGTAGTATTCGCTACTAATGTGGACAGTACGCTTCGCCCATGTGTTGATTATCGTGAGTAGAATAAGAGGAATAGACAACCATTACCGGGGATTGATGATCTCTTTGACCAGCTTGTCGGTGCTTCTGTTTTCTCTCAGCTTGATCTTGCTACTGGATTCCATCAGCTCAGGGTAGCTGAAGATAGTATAGACAAGACTGCGTTCAGAACTCTAGATGGATTCTTAGAATGGCTGGTCATGCCATTCGGTTTGACTAATGCACCCGCCTACTTAGTGGACTTGATGAGTAGGGTGTTCAGGGAGTTCTTGAACAAGTTTGTCGTGGTCTTCGTAGATGATATTCTGATCTTCTCTAAGGATGAGGAAGAGCATGCTAGACATCTCAAGGAGGTTATGGATACGCTTAGAGCGCATCAGTTGAAGGCCAAGTCCTCCAAATGTCATTTTGGAGAAAAGAAGTTAGATTTCTTGGGCACATAGTTTCTAAGTAAGGCTTAGGGGTGGATCCTGCTAAAGTGGTCGCGGTTCAAGACCGGAAAGCTCCGACGAGGACAAGTGAAGTAAGAAGTTCTCTCAGTTTAATTAGTTAGTTAGCGTCCCTTGAGCTTAGACCTACCCTTCTGGATCAAGTAGGGACTTCACAGAAAGAAGACCCGCAGTTAGTCGAGATCATGGACAAGTTGATTAGAGGCAAGATGTTAAGTCACCTCGCCATAGATAACAAGGGATGGCTAAGACGCAATGAGACAAAGAAGGCTCTTGAAGGTGCACATCACTCGAGGAGGTGGCCGAGTTTGTCCCAAGGAGCATGTTGTGCCAACAGGTTAAGGCCGAGTCATAAAAAGCCTGGTGGGCTATTACATCCATTGGAGGTCCCCGCAATGGAAGTAGTAAAGCGTCACGAAGGATTTCGTGGATGGACTGCCTAGATCAAGGAAAGGGAATACGAGCATGTGGGTCATAGTAGGTAGACTCACGAAGAGTGCTCATTTCACTCCGGTAAAGAGCGAAAAGACTGCATCATAACTAGCGATAGTTTACTTTCAAGAAATAAAGCGGTTGCACGAGGTTCCCTAAAGGATAGTTAGTAACCATGACTCAATCTTCACTAGCCAGTCTTGGGATAGTCTACGGGAAGTCATGGGCAAGCAACTGAATCTAAGTACGGCCTATCATTCACAGGCGGATGGTTCATTTCGTTCAAGCATGAGTTATAGAAAATCACGTTAGTAAGAGCAATTGGCAACGTGGATTGGTA
This sequence comes from Allium sativum, assembly GCA_030737875.1. Classification (NCBI taxonomy): domain Eukaryota; kingdom Viridiplantae; phylum Streptophyta; class Magnoliopsida; order Asparagales; family Amaryllidaceae; genus Allium; species Allium sativum. Next base: position 814,084,281 of record CM060919.1, on the reverse strand, counting down.
TTTCCAAGAAAAGTTCTGCTACGTGGAATACTTTATAGTAAGTAAACGAGATCCAGGATTCACTAGTGAATTTTGGAAAGCTTGCATGAAACCATGAGGTCAAAGTTATGTTTAAGCCAAGAATGATAGAAGAGTAAGTGAAAAAGGAAGACGAGAGGCGACAATGAAATGGGTTCCAACTCATATTTGGAAATAAGAATTAAGAAGCTAAGAAATCATGAGGTAAAAGACAGTCAAAGCACAATGGAGTTAAGCTCAAGGAAACGTGACTTAGAAGACCGAAGGCTAGATACGCGCATCATATCTCTTTTTATGAGTATATCCTTGATCCTTGTTTTCCTGAGGAACTTACTTGCATGTTATCTTTTACATATATCCTCTCGGTCCCATTCTCGATCCCATTTCTGTTGTAAACTCCATAAGGGGGTATGACTCATCGGTTAGTAATACATGTCAAGGTTTGAAGGGGTCCGTTAGGTTGACTAAACCTTTTGGGCTTTTATAGGATTAGAGTTGGGTTAGGAAGGGATTTCTTGTAATCCGAAAGGAGTATATCCTGCTTATCTTCCCGATCTCTTTTGTAGCATATCTTTTGCTATCCATGTTTGTCTTGGTTATCTAGTTTATCATGTTAATCTTGTCATGAGAACCTTAGGTAGAAACCCTTTGGATGAAACATGTGTTTGAAACATGTTATGCTTGATGGTTGCAAGTGGTTGCAAGTGTTTGCAAGTGGTTACTCGTGGATGCATTATACACGTTAGGCACTAGATCGGCTCACACACTCCTCATATTGCATATGCATGAGTGTTTATGCTTATTCATGGATGAAAATTTTTGTGTTATCACATGGATGTTGCATATGGATGTATGTTATGTGCACACATATAGATGTTATACATTATGTTAGGAATTGCATACATATGGATTCATTTCATTAACATAATTTGCATTGATAATACTTGCATTAGATAAGTACATATACACACACCTTTGCATATGTTCATACAACATTTAGAATCTTGTAAGGACAACTATTGCTCGTGGATGATGTTTTGAGTAGATGGATGTTGGATGGTAGGATACGTTCTTCCTAACTTGAAGATTTCGGGGACGAAATCCTTTAAGGAGGGGAGAATGTAACAACCCGTATTTTCAATAACCTATTATAACGTAAATCGAGGCAGAATTTAATTCTAAAATCTGAATCAAGGGAAATGGGCTATGCCATTGCGTTCGTCTCGGAAAAATACGCGAAATAGAGTCCGAGTTTTCGAAAATCGGAGTCCGTATGACCCGATTAAGGCCCAACGAAGTTTTCAGAAAATTTCAAAGTAAAAACAGATTTCAAATTCAAGTTTGAATTTGGGAATTTAGGGCAGTTGGGCACAGGCGGGAAAATTCCCGCTAGAGTACCCAAGTCGACAGCCCTGTCGACTTGGGAGTCGACTTGGTTGGACCCAAGTCGACAGCCCTGTCGACATGGCTGTCGACTTGGTCCAGCCGGGCAGTTTTGCCTGGTGCACCATTTTGGGTTTGTGTTGAGTTTGGGGGCCAGATTCGGTTTTGAGGGCTGAGATTGGAACTAGGGTTTAATCCTAAGGCTAAAACTAGTCCTAATCTCTATAAATAAGGCCCTAACCTAACCCTAAATCATCATTATTCATTCATACAACTAAACTATGGCAAAATCATTCCTCTCATGGCCTCCACTCTCTTCATAAAAATTTCTAAGTTATTTCTATGAGAGATTTTCCATGCATACAAGTGTTTTCAAGCTTGTATGAGTGTCATTAGCTTGCATTCAAGTCAAGTTTCTATATTTGCATCATAAAGCAAGGGTTTTGATCATTTTGGCTTAAGGGCTTTTCTATTGAAGCTTGCATTTTGGGTTTAATTGGTTGCATAAGGGCTTTGTCATATTTTTGTGACTTCATAAGCATTGTAAGCCCTATTATACTTTCATACTTAAACTCTAAAGTTAAATGTATGATATGCAAGTTTACCATGATATGCAAGTTAATCATGTTATGTTATGCAAGTTTGATATGTTATGATATGCAAGTTTATCATGTTATGTTATGCAAGTTTGCCATGTTATGTTATGCAAGTTTGCTATGTTATGATATGCAAGTTTATCATGTTATGATATGCAAGTTTATATGCAAGTTTGCCATGTTATGTTATGCAAGTTTGCTATGTTATGATATGCAAGTTTGCCATGTATGTTATGCAAGTTTGGGTTGATCCTTTTGTTCATGTTATCATGTTATGCAAGCTTATCTTGGGCTTATGAACATAAAGCTTCAAGCTTTATGCTAAAGGTTGCATTTTGGCAACATGTAAGTTATCATATCCCTTATGATAACTTGCATGTGAGGCTAAATGCGAACTTATGTCCATTTCTACATGTCATTTATCACCATGTATCACCAATATGCTAAGTTTGGTTTTATGCATGATTTTGAGGCCTAACGCGAGTATATGAACATATGTACATTTCATATGCCACCATGTTGAACTTGTGGCTTCAACACCTTTATGTCATGATTATGCCAAGTTCCCTCTTTCTATCCTTTATTCGCTATTGCGATATGTAAGTGATGGGATTGCGTTTGGGGTTGGGTAAACTTAAAAGACATAAAAACATAAGATTGGGAATTTACCTATTAAGTTAGGTCTACCCATTGGGAATTTACCTATTAAGTTAGGTCTACCCAATTGCTTGAAAATTTGTAATATGTTTTGGAAACATGATGGACATGGCACTTAGAAAAGATAAGTGTGACCAACTCGAGGTTGGGTTGAGTTTGTAGCATAAACCTACCCGGAACCGACCAGCTTAACTAGTTGCTACAAACAATAGGACCCAATGTGAGAAGTTGGTCATGTTGTACCTTGAACCCGAGGTTAGACCAAGTTGTGGTGTAAAGCTACCCGGACCCGCCCGGCTTAACTAGTAACCGCAACAAAGTCTAATGTGAGAGGTTAAGGCACATTAATTAATTAATGCCTCATGATTAGGGTTAAGTCATGGTCCACTTAATACTTAACCAATTTGGGCTTGGTAGATTAATCAGGGTTAAGTCGTGAACTCATCGTTACACTTAACCAAGTTAATCCATGATTAGCAAGAGGGTTAAACCGTACTTAACCCACTAGAAAAATCCTAGCAATGAGGGTCCACTCCAGCAGTAATCCCAAGTTTGTATCATTAAGACCCTAGGGTCTAGGCTAGGGTGGGGGCACGATTACTGGACTTGAGGTAAGTGACCAAAAGCGACGGCAAAAGGGTACGCCGGTGTAGTTCCGGGCGGACTATGGTCGTGCACACAGTCCGAAGCCGGGGAAAACATGCACGGGTACCAGTAGATCGAGATTGTGCACGCATGTTTATGGTGTCCAGGGGTTGCCACCCTAGGGCTTGATACACCCGACGGGAGACCCGACACAGTCTGACTACAATTATGTTTGGGCCGTATGGACACCAACACGTGACGAGTTAGGCTTATAGGGAGCCGATCGACTAGACCGTTTGATTTGACCTCATGTTAGGGTCACTTCATGTTATTGGGCCAAAGCTTGGGCCAAGGGACCAATACTTGTTTATTCAAGTCATGTTAGTTTGCTAGTACACCTGTGGTGCAAAACCTTAAACCTGATTATGCGATGACACCTTTATCTACCTTGTTAGTTAATCTTCATGCTAGTATGTTGTTATCCTTATGTTCATCCCTGCTTCTCATGCCAGTTAACTTTACCAGCTTACATTGATTGTAGTAGGGCTTACTCAGTCTTTTTGACTGACCTGTTTTCTTTCGTCTCTTTTCTTCCGTTCCCCCCCCAGAGGTTCTCAGGGTGGGAACAATAGAGCTTAGCTTGGATTTCTGATCGCTTGCTTGTGGGATTTAGCTCATGTACGGTCTTGACATGAAGCTAGCTATGGTTATCACTTATTTTGGGGATAGTACTTATGTATTTCAGTTTTTCAGTAATGTTGTTTTTATCTAGACTTGTGTATTTGGAAAGTTGATATTATGTTGTACCAGACTTGTTTTGAAATGGTTTGAAATCTTCCGCTCTTTTATCTATGTTATTTACTCTGTTTACATATATACATATGTTCTTGTTCTGCCTTGATATATCATTATGCATGTTTACCTGATTCAAACGCCCCTCCAAAGTCAGAGCGCTTGCAAGAGTCACCCTGGCGGAGGTGGGGTGTTACAGGTTTTCTCAAGAATTTGTTTGATTTGTCTATTGGAGACTTCTACTTGCCCACTAGTTTGTGGATGGTAGGTTGTCGACAGCTTGTGTGTGATTGAGTATTTCTTGAGCAAGGACTCAAAAGCACGATTACAGAAGTGAGTGCCATTATCACTAATGATAGCTCGAGGTGTGCCAAAGCGTGAAAAGATGTTTTCTTTGAGGAATTTGACAACAACCTTGTTGTCGTTGGTTTTGGTCGGAATGGCTTCAACCCATTTTGAGACATAATCTACCGCAAATAAGATGTAAAGATTCCCAAATGAATTAGGGAACGGTCCCATGAAATCGATGCCCCAAACATCGAATAACTCAATCACTAAAATGGGGTTGAGAGGCATCATGTTTCGCTTAGAGATTCGACCCGTTCTTTGACATCGCTCACATTTAGAGCAAAATTTGAAAGCGTCACGGAAGAGTGTGGGCCAATAAAAACCGCTTTGCAAAACTTTTGCAGCAGTTTTTCTTGCTCCAAAATGACCACCACAAGCATGGTCATGTGAGAAGGAGAGAATACTTTGGTGTTCATGATCGGGCACACACCTTCGAATGATTTGGTCTGGACAGTATTTGAAAAGATATGGGTCGTCCCAATAGAAGTTTCGAACTTTCAAGAGAAATTTTTGTTTATCTTGTTTCGACCATTCAGCGGGTGTTTGTTGTGTGACAAGATAATTCACAATGTCAGCGTACCAAGGGGTGTTAGAGATCGAAAGGAGTTGTTCATCAGGAAAATAGTCATCGATTTGGGTGTCGTTATCATTTTCGTGCACAATTCGAGAGAGATGATCAGCTACGACATTTTCAGAACCCTTTTTATCTCGTATTTCTATATCGAATTCTTGAAGAAGAAGGATCCAACGAATCAAGCGGGCCTTGGCATCCTTTTTAGAAAGCAAATATCGTAGGGCAGCATGGTCAATGTAAACTATGACTTTGGATCCTATGAGATATGGTCTGAATTTCTCAAGAGCGAAGACAACTGCCAAAAATTCCTTTTCAGTAGCTGAGTAATTCAATTGGGCCTCGTTTAAGGTTTTGCTAGCGTAGTAAATGACTCGAGGGAGTTTATCAATTCGCTGACCCAAGATGGCTCCAATTGCAAAGTCAGAAGCGTCGCACATAAGTTCAAAGGGTTGAGTCCAATCAGGAGGTTGAATGATGGGAGTTGTGGTCAATATTGACTTAAGAGTTTCAAAAGATGTTTTGCAATCATTGGAAAATTCAAACTTTACGTCTTTGGCAAGTAAATTCGAGAGAGGTTTTGAGATTTTTGAGAAATCCTTAATGAATCTTCTATAGAATCCTGCATGGCCAAGAAATGAACGAACATCTTTGACAGACTTAGGAGGAGGTTAATTAGCAATCAAATCGATTTTGGATTTATCGACTTCTAGGCCATCTTTGGAGACGACATGACCTAGAACTATCCCCCTTTTTACCATAAAGTGACATTTTTCCCAATTAAGCACGAGTGATTTCTCCTTACAACGCTTAAGGACGAGTTCTAAATGAGTGAGACATTGGGAAAAAGGTGATCCATATATTGAAAAATCATCCATGAATATTTCCAAGAATTCTTCCACCATATCAGAGAAAATACTCATCATACACCTTTGGAAAGTCGCGGGGGCATTACAAAGACCAAAAGGCATGCGACAATAAGCACAGGTTCCAAAGGGACAAGTAAAGGTGGCCTTATGTTGATCTTCTAAAGCAACAGGAATTTGCTTATAGCCAGAGTATCCATCGAGAAAACAGTAGTACTCATGTCCCGCTAAGCGTTTGAGCATTTGGTCAATAAAAGGCAAGGGAAAATGGTCTTTTCGTGTGGTTGAGTTAAGCTTTCGATAGTCGATACACACACGCCATTTGGTTTTGATTTTTGTTGGGACGAGTTCATTACTGTCGTTTTTGATCACTTTGATTCCCGACTTCTTTGGTACAACTTGTACCGGACTCACCCAAGTACTATCAGAGATGGGATAGATGATGTTATTGTCTAAACATTTGATTATCTCCTCCTTGACCACTTCTCTCATGTTTGGGTTTAATCGCCTTTGAACCTCACGGGTGGGTTTAGCCTCATCAACTAAATGTATGCGATGTTCCACAATTGATGGGCTAATTCCTTTTATATCGCTAATTTCCCACCCCAAGGCGTCCTTATTTTCCCGTAAGATATCCAAATGTTTTTCTTCTTGGTCCTCGGTAAGATCGGAGGCCAAGATTACGGGAAAAGTTTTTGAAGAGTCTAGGTAGGCATACTTAAGGTCTGGTGGCAAGGGTTTGAGGTCTAACTTAGGAAGTTCTTGTGTATCAACATTGGTCAACATTCCTTGGTTAGATTCAGGTGACGAAGTGTCGGAGTCAAGAATTTTGTTTAGTTCAGAAATGTATTCGATTTCATCGAGATCAGAGTTGAAATGGCCAAGACACATTTTCAAGGCTTCAGAAGTGTCACTAGAGGTTTCATCAACTGTGGTTTGAATCATGTCAATTTCATCGATCTCAAAATCCCTAGGTTGCTTGTTGAGATTAAAGATGTTTAGCTCAATGGTTAGGTGCCCGAAGGAAAGTCGAAGCTGACCATTCCTACAATTAATGACAGCATTAAAGGTTGCTAAGAAAGGGCGTCCTAAGATCAATGGTATTTTAACGTTGGGATTTGAGACAGGTTCTGTTTCTAGAACTATAAAATCGACAGGGAAGCAAAGCTGTTCGATCTGTACCAATACGTCTTCGATAATTCCCAATGGCTTTTTGACAGATCGATCGGCTAGTTGAAGTGTGATGTTTCTTGGTTTAATCTCCCCTAGTCCAAGTTGACGATAGACAGTATAAGGGAGAAGGTGGACACTGGCACCAAGGTCGAGTAGGGCACTAGAGATGTGAGTGTTTCCTATTTTACAATCAATCGTAGGGCAACCAGGGTCTTTATACTTGACTGGGGCAAGATTCGAAAGAACAGAGCTTGTATTTGCAGTTAGAAAGGCGGTTTTTGGGACATTGGTCGCACGTTTTTGTGTGCACAATTCCTAAAGACATTTAGCATATTGAGGAATTTGTTCAATGGTGTCTAAAAGAGGAATGTTCACATGGACTTGTTTGAAAATTTCCAGAATTTTATCGAAATTTGCCGCTTTCTTCTTATTATTGAGTCTATGAGGAAAAGGAGCTATAGGTTTTTCGACTCTACGATCAGTTTCATCATTCGAGGAAGAAGGTGGTAGGGGTGTAGAAGATGAAATGTTGGGATTGCCAACATTGATTTTCAAAGGTGGGTCGGGTTTGCCGACACTGGGAGAAGAACTGTTGGGATTGCCAACATTTAAGGGAACTTGAGGTTTAGAAGAATTGGCATTCGAAGCCAATGGGTGATCAGTAAGATTATGGATTGGGGTCGAGTTAGAAGGTTCGTCAGGGTCTCCCACGTTATTATCAATCCTCTTTCCAGATCGAAGGGTTGTAATAGCGTTGACTGGATTATGGTTTTCGTCCTCACAAGAATTTACAGCACGAGAGTTATATTTTGGATTCACCTCAGGTTGACTCGGCAACTTTCCCCTCTCATTATTTTTCGCCATTTCCTTTATCATATTCATCATTTGGTCCATTTTAGCGTCTTGCGAGTTTATTTTAGCTTCGTAAGAGCTCAACTGTTTTTCTAGATGCACAATTTCTTGTGATGGTAGAGAAGATTGCGAGGATTGGTTTGATGATTGAAAATTGGGGTGCCTATAAGGTTGTTTGGATTGAGGTGAAGCTTGAGATGTTTGAGAATTGGAAGAAGGACCTTGGTAATTCGGATTGGGAATAAAGGGTTGCACGTGAGATGGGTTAGCCGAATTATTGGGGTTTGACCAGGAAAAATTTGGGTGGTTCCTCCAACCAGGGTTGTACGTGGATGAGTAAGGATTATTTTGAGCTATGGCATTAGCTTGGTCCTGAGAGTAATAGTGGGGTAGCCCTTCTCCGACTTGAGGAGTTTGACTTTCTAAAGGAATTTGACTTGGGTCCACGACATGCACTCCTCTAGTAGAAGTACGAATGGGAACACGAATCGATTCCCACTGCATGTCCTTTTCAGAATAATCTTCTAAGAACCGCCAAGCTTCATCGGCTGTTTTAGACATAAAGTCTCCTCCACACATTGATTCTAGTTGAGTTCTAGTCTGATAGTTTAGCCCTTCATATGCAATTTGACATAATTGATCTTTTAGAATTCCATGATGAGGGCAACTATATAATAGCTGGTTGAATCTCTCAAAGTATTTTGAAAAAGTTTCCCCCTCATTTTGACAAAATTGATTTATCTCGGTTCGGATTTTTAGAGTTTTATGGAAAGGGAAAAACTTTTTCAAGAATGCAGTGACAAATTCATCCCAACTTCTTATGGAATGTCGTGGAAGAGAATTTAGCCATCTTTTAGCGCTTTCAAGTAGTGCAAATGGGATTAGCCTTAGCTTGATCGATTCGTTAGATAGTTGTTTCATTTTTGTTGTGGAGGCATACAATTCAAATTCACTTAGAAATTCATAAGCAGTTTCAGACCCAGAAAATTTTGGTACCCCTTGGATAAAAGAATGTTTTAGCTCAAAATTGTTCCCTTCAGCTGGTGGGAACACAATGACAGATGGTTGAATGGTCCTAGTAGGATAACATCGATCACGAAGATACAAGGGTCTATCCACTTGGATATTGAGATTTTGAAAATTTTGATTTATTTGATTTTGATCCCCAAAGTTTGGAAAATTTTGATTCACTCGATTTTGATCCAATTCGGTTGGAAAATTTTGGTTGATTCGAGAACCCCTAGGAGAATTTTGTTGGCTAACACTTTTTTCACTCATTGTTGTTAAATGCAAGCACAGAAATTAGCTACAATGAAGTTTTCTGTCCTTATTGGCTCCTAACCCAAAATTATAAAGTGATGCGTTTGATTACTTAGATCAAAAGATTTCTCAGCCAGTTAACGGACAGGAGTTATCGGTGCACCAGGAATCACCCTAGCAATGCAGCCGAAGGTTTAAGTACCTTCAGAGTAACAACCGATATAATATTTACGAATCACCGTAATATTTATAAACGGTTATTTCTCTGTCGTAGTCTAGACACCAAGAAATAATTCGTTCCAAATGAATCAACTATCACAATATAATTAAGCCCTAGATGTGCCCGTGACTCCCTTAAGTCCAACGTCTAACCGTTATTATTAGTCAGATTCTACGATGAAATGCAATTTGTGGGCTAAGGAAAGGGTGATGAAATCCCTCACCTTATGTGAATTGGGGTGTTGCCCTTAACAGAATAAATAAAAAAAGTGCAGAAATAACAACAATCACACAAAATAATTGCAGAAATTAAAAAAATTACATTCAAGCCGCTGCCCCTGCAAAAGATTTTTACAACAATTGCCTATATATATTTTTTTCTTTGCGACAGAGCACCTGTAGAGTTAAAAGAAATTTACAGTGGGGTATGGCTGTCCTTCCAGAAAATTTGAGTAGTGCTCACGCTTCTAACTCCACTGTCCGCACTGGTTGATTGTTGAATCCTTGTTCAGTTGTTTGAATTATCTTCTTTACTTCGGGTTCAGATACCTCCTTTTTTTTTTAAGAATTGAAAACAAAACAAGACCAACAACTAAACAAAAAGACTCATCACTCAATACAAATAAAAATAACTAAAACAACTTGACCAAACCCAATATAAAAGCATTCAACCTGATCAAAACCTACCTAGCCAAGAAAAGGGTTTCTCAGTCGTTACCAACTCAAACAAAAATGGGGAATCACAGAACTACCCTTCTTCTTTCTTTTTTTTGTCTTTTGTTTCGTCTTTTTTTTTTGAAAAAGAACAAAATAATTCAGAAAAGCAGTCACCACTCAACAATTAAAACAAGAAGAAAAATGACCTCAAACCTTAATGGAAATTAAAGAAGTGTTGCCTCTTAAACATGTATTCAATTCACAAAGCACACGCGCCTTACAAATTTCAACAATGCAAATTGAACCTCAAAGAATAACTCACGCCTCTTTTTCCTTAAATCAAACGCAATCCTACCTTTTTTCTTTCAGCAACAAATCACACGATTTCCTTCTCAAATATAACCGCAAATTTTCTCCTCAAGTTGAAGACAACTCGAATCAAATCATTCCATAAGAAGTTCGTGTGATACAGGAAACAAATCTGGCATAAAATTAAAATCAATTCAGAATTATATATATATTTAAATCGGGTTCTGGTCTTGTGATTCAAATCGGATTTGAGGAAATGGTTTGGCAAGGGTATTGTTTCGGATTTCCGTCGGTTTCGACTTGGTTCCAATCGGATTTTTGATGGGCCGAAGTGACTTTTGGTTTTTCTGATGATGACGAGGGTTTGTAGCGGGTGTATGTTGAGGTTTCAAGAGTACGAAGGTTGTGAAGTGGTTCAGGGAGTGGGTTGCGGCAGGTTTTAGATTGCGGAAAATGGTTTGAACGTTGAGGGTTGTGACGCAGTGCGATGGTGAGGGAAGTGGTATATGGTAGGGTTTGTGGTCTGTATGTGAATGAGGGGTAATGACTGTGGTGGAGGGTCGGTTGCGTAGCGAGCTGCGATTCAGGGTACAAATTGGATTATGGGTTTACACTTGGGTTTCGGGTTTGTTTGATGATTTGGGTGGTGAGCAGTTATGAGGTGGTGGACGGATGTTGACAGAGATGGCGGGCTTTGGTTGTTCACGGTGGCATTGAGGAGGGGGGAAAATGGTTGCAGTACGATCTTGGTGATGAATATGTTGTGGTATTGTCTGCAGTGGTGCGTGGAGTTGAAGATGTTTTGGTTATATGGATTTGTGGTTGTTGATCAAAAGAGAAGACGTGAGATGATGATGGCTGTGGGATGCAAGGAATAGGAGAAGACAGAAAACAAAGAACAAAATAAAAGGATTTTTTTTTGGACGAGGTGGGTGGTCAGGACATGAATTGGGGTTCGCTGGTCAAACTGTGGTGATTAGAGGCTGGGAGAGGATAATGAAAAGGGGTCTGAAGGATGGTGAGGACTGGCGTTTGTTTATGGTGCAGAGGGGAATGTGGATTTATTGGGAGGGTAGCAGAAGCTTGTGAAGGTTGTGGAAGCAGGTGATGGTTACGGAATTTGTAATGAAGATGAGAGGTAATTGGATTTGGCAATATGGCAATATCAAGGCAAGGAATATTACAGAAGAAAAAAGAAGAACAGTACAAGGAAAGAAATTTGTATTTTTTTTTTTTTTGAAAATTGTAGAAATCAGAAAAGGAGAACGTTGAGAAAAAAATGTAAAAAGGAAGGAAATAAATAAAGAAAAGGAAAGAGAAATCAAAGAGAATTGGCAAGTTTTTTTTCTCTCTTAGAAGGCCACAATATCAGTAATTAATACCAAATCAAGCAATCAAGATTTTTTTTATATATATGACAAGAAAGGAGAAAAATAAAACAAAATTAAAAACTAACACGAATCAGAAATTAAATAAATAATAAAATTCAATTGTTACCTCCCCGGCAACGGCGCCAAAAACTTGATCGTCGCTAGTCTATGAGTTAGAAAAGCGCGATTTATGAAATAATACTGCATGCGTACAGGTGTGTAGCATACAGGTCGAACACAGGGAGGTAAATTAAAATCAAATTATTTATTTAATCTCTTGGGCGAGTTAGACAAAACTTTGGAGGTTGATTTTGAAAATAAAACAAAACAAAATTAAAACTGTAATTTGATTCAGAACAGATCTAACTGAACCGACGATCAAATCACAATTTCAATGGAAAAGCAATGAAACTATGAATCAGATTCAATCTAATCAAATCCAATTTAACCTATGAACGCGATTAAAATACAGAAAATAAAAGTGCAGAATATAAATAACAACAGGAAATAGAATTAGGATTACCGCTAAATCTAATTAGACGGTCAATCACTAATGAAAAGAAATGCAAAATATAAATAGTGTTCTACCGAATCTAATCGTGTAGACAACACTAATTGCTAAGAAATAGAAGATTGCATATAAGAAAAATGAGTTTTATTAACGAGGAAGAGAATAGAATGAGATATATGATGTTGGCTACAATGATATTACAAGGGTATATATAGGGTAGATAGCCAAACCCTAACCCTAACCCTAATGATAATTGGGCCTGGTCATTACATCACTAATTAGTTTACAATGAGGAACATAAATGGGCCTTAGATAAATAAAGCAAATTTGGGCCTTTTCTCTTTTCCTCTTGCTTCCTTGACACTTCTTCATTGATTTGTGATGTGCAAAGCCTTTTTATCAATCCTTTTCTTGTCCAACAGCAACTAGATGTGAGATCTTCATCTACAATTCTTCAAAATGTAAATATATATATATATCAATTTCATCTCTATTTCTCTACTTTTCTAGTTGCATGCGGGCTGGGTTGGAATATCTGTAAAAGTAACAAAACAATACCCAAGTAATATTTATTTATATACAAAAGATAAGAAATAAGAGCATAAAATAAACACATTTCTATGTCAATCAGATATAGGTTGTACAAGCTTCTATGGTGCGACGGTAGAGAGCGTACGTGAAGTGTACTATCGGGAGTACCTTGAGATGTTAGGTATAGCTACATATGTGTTATATTAAGTTTAATCTACTGAGGGAGTAGATGGATGCGATGTGTGTGCAGAGCCTAAAGTACAATTAACCCGAATAACCTTGTAAAAACCCGTGTTTTTATAACGTGTAATAACCATAAATCAAGGCAGAATTAATTTTTAAAATAAGAACCAAGAGAAACGGGTGGCGCCATTACGTTCGTCTCGAAATTCTGCTTGGAAACGACTCCGAGTTTTCGAAAATCGGAGTCCGTATGACCAAGTTATGACCTTTCGAAGTTTTCAGAAGTTTCAAGTTCAAAACAGCTCAATTCGAATTCAAATTTCGAAATTCAAACCTCATAATGGACTGGACGGGAAATTTCCCGCCCAGGACCAGGTCGACCTGGGGGTCGACTATGTAGTCGACCTGCCCAGGACCAGGTCGACCATAGTGTCGACCTGGGGGTCGACCTGGTGGCCGAGCCCACTTTTGAAGCTAGATTCACTTTGATGTTTCTGGCCTCGTTTCTGTCTACATTCTTTGACCTGACCCTATATATACAGCCCCTTACACTAGTCTCTCTACACAAAATTCTTTCTGACCTTATCCTGCTCTAATTCTGGTTGAAAAGTTAGAGAAAAGGGACTACTTCTTCTACGATGAAACTACGTTGCTGATTTCGGGATTTCTGTTAGGACTTGACTAAGCATATAAAGATTCAACATCGACTCTCTTTTTCTATTTCTTGAACCACGATATGTAAGCCCCATTTATTTTTAGATTTAAACTATAAATGTAATATGAGTATGTTGTAAATTGAAATTGGACCTATGTATGATGACTGTTTTACATCCATTCTTGTTCATCTTGGATCTTGACTTTTGGATATATTACTATGACATTGATTTGGGGCCTATTCATGTTGAAAATCAAAACGAAAGACCCCTCATATTATCATGTTGAATCTGCTATTAGTCACAAGTTTATGACTATCACCTTATGTCAATCGTTACCATGACTATACTATCACCTTATGACAACTGTTATCTTGACTAGTACCTTATTTTGCTAGATTTGGAATCTTTATGTTTGAGGCCAATATTCCATATGCCGGTAATGTTATAATCATTTATCTCAAGTCATACCATGTTATGCTAGTAATCACTTTTGCCACCTTATACCCGTTCCTTTTTATGTTATTCCCTAATTAGATTTATTTGTATTGATTCGAGCTTACGTGCGATGGGGATATGATTTGGGTAGACTAGGTAAAACATGAATTGGCTTTGAACTTGAACATGAACGTTGTTATAACCTGAACTTGGATATGGACATGAACTTGACACGATTTGACATGAAACATGACATGAAAACTCGACATGAATTTAGACATGAAAACTTGAACGTGGGCATGACAATTTGATAAACTTGAAAATGGCCAACTCGAGGTTGGGTTGAGTTTGCAGTGTAAATCTGGCTGGAACCGCCTGGCAAATCCAGTGGCTGCAAACAATAGGATCCAATGTGGGTAGTTGGTCATATAGCATGTAAAACCCGAGTTTAGACTATGTTGTGGTGTAAATCTGCCCGGAACCGCCCAGCAAATCCAGTGACCACAACAGTTAGTCTAATGTGAGAGGTTGAGGTGCATTAATGAATTAATGCCACATGATAGGGTTAAGTCATGGACCACTTGAATAAACTAATCCAACTTGACACGATGTTTTGGTAGGGTTAAGTCATGAACCGCTTGAACACACTTAACCAACTTGATACATGATTTTGATAGGGTTAAGTCACGAATATGAATGACAACACTTAACCCATTAGAAACCCTAGTTGTGCGGTCCTTTTCAGCAGTAACCCACCTAGATGTATCACTATACCCTGGGACTAGGCAGCGTGGGGCACGATTACTGGGCTGATTGTAAGCGACCAGAATGACGGCTGAGTAGGTGCGCCATTGTAGGTTCAGGCGGACTATGGTCGTGCACATAGTCCAGAGTTGAAAAAGCAAGCATTGGGCACCGGTAGATTTACACTGTGCGTGCTTGATTCGTGTCAGTGGTTGGCACCATAGGACTTGTTACACCCTATGGTGGACCTAGCACAGGCAACTACATTTCAGGATAGGGCCGTATGACACAGACACATGACGTGCTAGAACTTGTAGGGAGCCGATCGATTAGTAGATCGTACCGTAGGACCCGTAATGGGTCACTTCATGATACTGGACCAAGGTATCGTTTCATGATTAATACTTGACATGGGTTAGAACACTAGTACAGATGGTGCAACGAATCTTGAATATGCGATACTAGACTTGATTTATCTTGTTTATCATATCTGTCCTGTTATCATCCTTATGTTTAATTCCAATTTTCGCATGTCATGTTACCTTTACTAGTTTTTGTACTGTAAGTCACTAGGGCTTACTAGTCTTATGACTGACCCTTTTTCTTTCGCCTCTTTTTCTTTCGTCCCCCCCTCCCCAGGTTCTCAGGGAGGAAACACTAGCTCTTAGCTTGGATTTAGCTTGCTTTTCTGACAGCTCATGTACGGTTTGGTCTTGAGCTATGCTATGGCTGCTTCTGCTATTTATGGGGAATAATTTACTTTTGTTATCTTAAGTTTATGCTTCTTTATTTGGAACTTGATGTAATGGAATAATTTGTACCTTGGATATATGGGGTTTTTGACTCTTTTCTTGAAAGTAATAAAAATTTGGTTTTTAATTTCTACTATTGCTTTATTTATGTTCTGCCTTGTGATATCTCTGTGTATGTTTACCTAAATAATACTCCACCAAAACTAGCGCATTCCCTTTGTGAGTGACCCTAGCGGAGGTGGGGTGTTACATTTGGTATCAGAGCAGAAGGTTACCAGGCTGGGCAAAAAGTTTTAAAAACTTTCTGAAACTATTTTCAAAACCATTTATAAAGAAGCATTTTTCAAGAAAAGTTTTTTGTTTATAAAGGCTATTCCCCAAAAAGCCATTAGCACTTTCCTTTGTTTCCTCGTTTGAATCTTTTTCTTTTTCTTTTTGTTTTTCAGCATGGCTGATCTTAACCTGCCTGAGGGAATACCCGTGCCTGGATGGTTCCGAAGGTACTTAGAAGCCAAGGCCAACAGCACGGGCCCGGCAGACATCCCTCCTCCTCCTCCTCCAGTGGTCGTGGTTCCTCCTCCTCCTGGTACCGCCTTTGCCAAAATATGCAAGGACTTTAAAGCAATAGGCGGCAAAAACTTCGTTGGAACTGAAACCTTTGTTGAGGCACGAAACTGGATAAAGGAGACTGAAGACTTGTTCATTATCTTTGATATGGAGGACCATAGGAAAGTTCAGTTGGCGGCATGGTTGTTGAAAGAGGAAGCTGCATTTTGGTGGGAAGTCACCAACGCTACGAGGCCAGTGGAGACTTGGGCAAACTTTAGAGAGAGGCTTGGGCTTAAATTCTTATCGTCAGCCGAAGAGAAACTTCAGATGGAGAGGTTCCTAGCACTCAAGCAAGGGGACATGTCTGTTAGGGAGTACATGAATAAGTTTAATCAGCTTGCTCGGTTCGGTTTGGATTTTGTCAACACAGCCCAGAAAAAGGCTGTACGCTTTGCTCGAGGATTGAACGAGCCACTACACAGCTTGGCCATAACTCATATACCCATGGGGGCGACCTTTGAAAGCTTGGTGGATATGGCTCTACTTCATGAGGAAGACAAGAATAGCAAGAAGGAGGTTAAGCCTAATGAGACTCAGAATAAGAAAGCTGACTTCAAGAAGGGGGGCAACAAGAATAATAAGAATAACAAGAGCAACAACAAACCACGTGAGACGAGGAAGTGCCACTTTTGTGGTATTACGGGACATCTAGCTAAAGACTGTAGAAAGAAGAAGAGGAAGTTGGGTGAATGCTTTCATTGTGGAGATACTGGACACATCAGCAAGGATTGCCCTAAGAAGCAGGGGCAAGGGCAGACCCAGTGAGTAGGACCTTCTGGAGGGCAGTTGGATGCTCTCAACACCACTCCAGCTCTTGACCGAGGTAGTAATATGTCCGTAGAAAGCCTTGTTTACATTTTTGACTTTCCTGTTCGAACCTTATTTGACTCTGGTGCATCGCATACTTTTATTTCTTCTGATATTGTTGAAAATCTGCACCTAAGTACTAGTCTGGTTGAGGATCCCGTTATAGTTTCAAATCCAATTGGGGGATCCGCCCATTTATCTATGATGTGTATGGATTTGAGGATCTCTATCTTAAGCGTAGAATTCACGTTTAATGCTTATGTTGTCGGATTTATGGGATACGGTTTGATCCTAGGTATGGATTGGTTGTCCGATTATGGAGCCATTCTTGATTGTGAACAAAGGGTAGTGAGGCTCATGACTCGCCTTGGTAATACCCTTGAAATTTCTTGTAACCCTAAGGGTCCGGTCATGTCGTGTTATCTTGAATCTCTTGACTCGTCCGTCGAAAATTTGCAATCTGTAAGAGTGGTCCGAGAATATCCAGATGTCTTTGATGAGATGAGGGGGTTACCTCCTAAACGTGAGATAAACTTCCGAATTTATCTTGTTGATAATGCCAAGCCAGTTTCATTGCCCGTTAGGCACATGGCCCCGTGAGAAAGAAGAGAGCTCAGTAAACAAGTTAATGAGTTGCTTGAGAAAAATTTCATAAGACGAAGCATTTCTGAATGGGGTGCTCCAGTGGTATTCGCTACTAAGGCGGATGGATCGCTTCGTCTGTGCGTAGATTATCATGAATTAAACAAGCTAACAAAGAAGAATAGGCACCCACTACCAAGAATCGACGATTTGTTTGACCAGCTTGTGGGAGCATCTGTTTTCTCTCAACTCGATCTAGCCACAGGATTCCATCAACTTAGAGTGGCTGAGGATAGCATTGACTAAACTGCGTTTAGGACTCCAAACGGGTTCTTCGAATGGCTCGTTATGCCGTTTGGGTTAACGAATGCACCCGCATACTTTGTGGATTTGATGAGTAGGGTGTTTCAGGAGTTCCTTAACAAGTTTGTGGTAGTTTTCGTGGATGATATTTTGATCTTCTCAAAAGATGAAGAAGAGCATGCTAGACATCTCAAGGAAGTCATGGAAATGCTTAGAGCACACCAGTTAAAGGCTAAGTTCTCCAAATGCCATTTTTGGAGGAAGGAAGTTCGGTTCCTTGGACATGTAGTTTCTAAGCAAGGCATAGCCGTGGACCCCGCAAAGGTAGTTGTGGTACAGGACTGGAAAATTCCTAAGAATGCAATGGAGGTGAGGAGCTTTCTCGGTTTGGCGGGCTACTACAGGAAGTTCATTAAGGACTTCGCTAAGATTTTAGCCCCTCTTACTATGTTAACAAAGAAGAACCTAGCTTTTGCATGGGACATAAAGTGTGACGCTGCTTTTCAGAGACTTAAGAGAGCCCTCACCACATCTCCAGTTTTGGCATTACCCGATGGAGGTAAGATGTTTACTGTGTACACAGATGCGTGCGGCACGGAATTAGGCGCCATTCTAATGCAAGAAGGAAGAGTAATAGGCTACGGGGGCAGACAACTTAAAGTTCATGAGAAAAACTATCCCACACATGACTTGGAGTTGGCCGCGATTGTTTTTGCACTTAAAGCTTGGCGCCATTTTCTTTTAGGGAGAGGTTCGAGCTGTATACCGACCACAAATCGCTCAAGTACCTCTTCTCACAGAAAGATTTGAATCTGAGACAACAGTGGTGGATGGAATTCTTGGCATCATATGACTTCGATATAGCTTATACCCCTGGCAAGGATAACGTGGTGGTGGACGCGCTAAGTAGAAAAAGGTTGACTTTGAGCCCCTTGTTTGTTGAAAGGAAAAGCCTTGAGTTTATAACAACCTTTGATTTTACACTTGCTGTTGAGTCATTAACTACTACGTTAGCATCTCTTGAGTTAAGACCTACACTTCTAGATCAAGTGGGGACTTCACAGAAGGAAGACCCACAGATAGTCGAAATCATGGACAAGCTGATTAGTGGTGAGACATCAAGTCACCTCAGTAGTTATGCCATAAATGACAAGGGATGGCTAAGGCGCGATGGAAGGCTATGTGTCCCACAAGTGGGAGACCTAGTGAGGAAAGTTCTCGAAGAAGCGCATCACTCGAAGATGACCATACATCCTGGAGGGGATAAGATGTACAGAGATATGAAACGCATTTTCTTTTGGGCTGGAATGAAAAAGGACGTGACAGAGTTCGTTTCAAAGTGCATAGTGTGCCAACAAGTAAAGGCCGAGTCGAAGAGGCCCGGTGGGCTATTACATCCTTTGGAGGTTCTACAGTGGAAATGGGAGAGCATCTCGATGGATTTCGTGGATGGACTGCCTAGGTCAAGGAAGGGAAATACTAGCATATGGGTCATAGTTGATAGACTCACGAAAAGTGCTCATTTCATTCCGGTGAAAGGCAAGAGGACCGCATCATGGCTAGCGTATATTTACCTTCGAGAGATAGTACAGTTGCATGGGGTTCCTTCTAGTATAATTAGTGATCGTGACCCGATTTTCACTAGCCAGTTTTGGAATAGTCTGCAAGAAGCAATAGGTACACGACTGAGTTTAAGCACGGCCTATCACCCACAGACAGATGGACAAACCAAAAGGGTAAATAGGGTACTAGAAGATCTCCTGAGGCTATGCATTCTTGACTTTGGTGGTACTTGGGAAGACCATCTTCCTCTCGTGGAGTTTGCATATAATAATAGTTACCAAGCTAGCATCGGAATGGCACCATTCGAAGCCCTGTATGGAAGACCGTGCAAGTCACTAACTTGTTGGTGGGAGACGACAGACAGGCTTATACTTGGCCCTAATATGATAAGAGACACTTCTGAGAAGATTGAGTTAATACGAAAACGGATGAAAACGGCCCAAAATAGACCGAAATCTTATGCAGACCAGAGAAGGACAGACCTGGAATTCGAAGTCGGGGATATGGTCTTTATAGAAGTTTCTCCGTTACGCAATGTAGTTTGTTTTGGAGCAGTTGGAAAGCTAGCACCTAGGTTCATAGGACCGTTCCCCATCACTGAGAGGATTGGACGGATGGCCTATAAGGTAGACTTACCCGAGAAGTTAACTGGAGCACACAATGTCTTACACGTCTCGCATCTCCGAAAGTGCTTGCATGAGTCGGCCGAAGTGGTTGAGCCAAGCACCCTTGAAGACGTAGAAGTGGAAAAAGAGGCAACACTGAGGTGAATTCCGATTCGTATCTTGGGGATGGAGATTAAAAATTTAAGGAATTGAGAAGTCAAGCTAGTTAAAGTGCAGTGGAGTGAAGCTCAAGGAGACGCAACTTGAGAAACCGAAGAGAAGATACGCGCGCTTTACCCCTTTCTTTTTGAGGGTACATTCTCGATCTCTTTTTCCTTGAAAACCTTTTCGTATCATGCTTCTACTATCTACGTTTGTCTTGTTATCTTCTCGATCTTATCTTGAGAACCTTAGGTAGAACCATATGGATGTAAACATGTGATTGAAACATGTTATGGTTGATGTTTGCAAATGGTTGCAAGTGGTTTCTAGTGGATGCATGACACACATTAGGCACTAGATCGGCTAAGTCACATTTTCATGTTGCATATGCATGGGTGCTTATACTTGTACATGGATGTAACTTGTTGTGCTATCACTTGGATGTTGCATATGGATGAATGTTTGTGCACTCATGTAAAGATTATAAACTATGTTAGGAATTTGCATACATGTTGGATTCATGACACTAACATATTTTGCATTAAGGAGGTTTACTGAATCAGTAACCGCCTGATCTTTTGCACTAGATAATTACATATAGACACACTTTCTGCATATGTTCATACAGCACTAGAATTCTTTTTTTAAGTTCAATGGTTGCCTATAGATGATGCTTTGAGTAGATGGATGATGGATGGTAGGACACATCCTCCCTAACTTAGAGATTTCGGGGACGAAATCCTTTAAGGGGGGAGAATGTAACAACCCGTGTTTTTATAACGTGTAATAACCATAAATCAAGGCAGAAGTAATTTTTAAAATAAGAATCAAGGGAAATAGGTTGCGCCATTGCGTTCGTCTCGAAATTCTGCTCGGAACGAGTCCGAGTTTTCGAAAATTGGAGTCCGTATGACCAAGTTATGACCTTTCAAAGTTTTCAGAAGTTTTCAAGTTCAAAACAGCTCAATTCGAATTCAAATTTCGTAATTCAAACCTCAGAATGGACTGGGCGGGAAATTTCCCGCCCAGGACCAGGTCAACCTGGGGGTCGACTATGTAGTCGACCTGCCCAGGACCAGGTCGACCATAGTGTCGACCTGGGGGTCGACCTGGTGGCCGAGCCCACTTTTGAAGCTGGATTCACTTTGATGTTTCTGGCCTCGTTTCTGTCTACATTCGTTGACCTGACCCTATATATACAGCCCCTAACACTAGTCTCTCTACACAAAATTCTTTCTGACCTTATGCTGCTCTAATTCTGGTTGAAAAGTTAGAGAAAAGGGACTACTTCTTCTACGATGAAACTACGTTGCTGATTTGGGGATTTCTGTTAGGACTTGACTAAGCATATAAAGATTCAACATCGACTCTCTTTTTCTATTTCTCGAACCACGATCTGTAAGCCCTAGTTATTTTTAGATTTAAACTATAAATGTAATATGAATATGTTGTAAATTGAAATTGGACCTATGTATGATGACTGTTTTACATCCATTCTTGTTCATCTTGGATCTTGAGTTTTGGATATATTACTATGACATTGATTTGGGGCCTATTCATGTTGTAAATTAAAATGAAAGACCCCTCATATTATCATGTTGAATCTGCTATTAGTCACAAGTTTATGACTATCACCTTATGTCAATCGTTACCATGACTATACTATCACCTTATGACAACTGTTATCTTGACTAGTACCTTATTTTGCTAGATTTGGAATCTTTATGTTTGAGGCCAATATTCCATATGCCGGTAATGTTATAATCATTTATCTCAAGTCATACCATGCTATGCTAGTAATCACTTTTGCCACCTTATACCCGTTCCTTTTTATGTTATTCCCTAATTAGATTTATTTATATCGATTCGAGCTTACGTGCGATGGGGATACGATTTGGGTAGACTAGGTAAAACATGAATTGGCTTTGAACTTGAACATGAACGTTGTTATAACCTGAACCTGGATATGGACATGAACTTGACACGATTTGACATGAAACATGACATGAAAACTCGACATGAATTTAGACATGAAAACTTGAACGTGGGCATGACAATTAGATAAACTTGAAAATGGCCAACTCGAGGTTGGGTTGAGTTTGCAGTGCAAATCTACCCGGAACCACCCGGCAAATCCAGTGGCTACAAACAATAGGATCCAATGTGGGTAGTTGGTCATATAGCACGTAAAACCGAGGTTAGACTATGTTGTGGTGTAAATCTGCCCGGAACCGCCCAACAAATCCAGTGACCACAACAGTTAGTCTAATGTGAGAGGTTGAGGTGCATTAATGAATTAATGCCACATGATAGGGTTAAGTCATGGACCACTTGAATATACTTAACCAACTTGACATGATGATTTGATAGGGTTAAGTCATGAACCGCTTGAACACACTTAACCAACTTGATACATGATTTGGATAGGGTTAAGTCACGAATTTGAATGACAACACTTAACCCATTAGAAACCCTAGTTGCGCGGTCCTTTTCAGCAGTAACCCACTTAGATGTATCACGATACCCTGGGACTAGGCAGGGTGGGGCACGATTACTGGGCTGAATGTAAGCGACCAGAATGACGGCTGAGTAGGTGCGCCATTGTAGGTTCAGGCGGACTATGGTCGTGCACATAGTCCGGAGTTGAAAAAGTAGGCATTGGGCACCCATAGATTTACACTGTGTATGCTTGATTCGTGTCGGTGGTTGGCACCATAGGACTTGATACACCCTATGGTGGACCTAGCACAGGTTACTACATTTCAGGATAGGGCCGCATGACACAGACACATGACGTGCTAGAACTTGTAGGGAGCCGATCGATTAGTAGATCGTACCGTAGGACCCCGTAATGGGTCACTTCATGATACTGGACCAAGGGATCGTTTCATGATTAATACTTGACATGGGTTAGAACACTAGTACAGATGGTGTAGCGAAACTTGAATATGCGATACTAGACTTGATTTATCTTGTTTATCATATCAGTCCTGTTATCATCCTTATGTTTAATTCCAATTTTCGCATGTCATGTTACCTTTACTAGTTTTTATACTGAAAGTCACTAGGGCTTACCAGTCTTATGACTGACCTTTTTTCTTTCGTATCTTTTTCTTTCGTTTCCCCCCAGGTTCTCAGGGAGGAAATACTAGCTCTTAGCTTGGATTCAGCTCATGTACGGTTTGGTCTTGAGCTATGCTATGGCTGCTTCTGTTATTTATGGGGAATAATTTACTTTTGTTATCTTAAGTTTATGCTTCTTTATTTGGAACTTGATGTAATGAAATAATTCGTACCTTGGATATATGGGGTTTTTGACTCTTTTCTTGAAAGTAATAATAATTTGGTTTCTAATTTCTACCGCTGCTTTATTTGTGTTATGCCTTGTGATATCTCTGTGTATGTTTACCTAGATAATACTCCACCAAAACTAGCGCATTCCCTTCGTGAGTGACCCTAGCGGAGGTGGGGTGTTACAAACCTAATAATTAAGAAAATGTAGCTGAATGGTATAGGTAGATTTATTTCAGAACGCATAATTTATCCTCTCACCAAAACTTATGTTCTGACCCCCTCCTCATAACATACTCATAGGTTTGATTTATTACAGAGATTTGGTAGCCTTTAGACACTTGTTAGGCCATGTCATTATTTTGGTGAGGCTGTATTTGGTTATTATATTTTATTCATACCTGTTTAAGATGTTTTAACGAGCTCTGATATATTTATTATCTCTGTCTTTCTACAAGACACTAGACAAGCCAATTCGAGCTTTCATAGATTGGGATTTTTGAGAAAAAATTCGATATATCGAAATTCAGTTCATAACATCTGGTATCGGAGCTAGTTTTAGAATTCCTATATAGATAGTGAGTGAGCGCATTTGTATTTTTTTAAAATATAAATATTATATATATACTTATTCCCATATAAGAATCTACTAATTAAGTGAACGAGGCACATGTAGGAAGTTGGATGTCAGTTTTGCGCACTTAGGAAATGGTTATGGAAGTTTGAGGATTTTAGACCAATGAGTGGTTAGGGTGGAAAGTGAACAAAATTGTTTGAAAAAAGGTTCCATGTGCCAATATTCGAAATTTTGGTGTTTCATATTAGTGGATTGGACAAAAGGGCCTTGCAAATTGAGAAAAGATTAAAAAGGAGGCGAATGGATTAGGAATATATATAAATTTAGCACAAAAATGCCGCTAGTCTTATTCTTCAATCCAGACATGGTTTAGTGGAAATTTATGTAAAAAAGAAATTTAGGACAAAGAAATGTAATTTTGCGTAAAGAGTTTGGAAAATTCAAAAGTTAGAAGTCACTACGTAGTTATCCCCACAGTTAGAACTTTTAAAAAGAAATTGAAAAAAAAATGTAAATGTAGTAAAGATTTCTAGAAAACGTTTTCAAGATTCAAAATTTTAAAAGTTTACAATTTTATAAATTTAATGGTTTTCAATGTTAAGAGATGCATTAAATAGATTTTTGAGGTAGTTGTGCAAACTTGCTTTCAAAAGTATTACATGCGTAAGCAAGTTGTGGGGTTAAGCGACAAAAGGCGTTAAGAGGAAGCATTAATAAAGGAATTGGCCATATAGGGTGCATATGTGACCATGAGTGAAATAATTTAGTGAGAAAAGGTCCTGTTAGTGTTCATGTACAGTTAGTAAAGGTTTGAGGGAATTTTGAAAAGTTGTTTCAAGTGGTTATGGTTTAGGAGAAAGAGTTGCATGGTTTGAGATAAGGGGAGAATGAAAAAAAAGAGCAAGTTGAGATTCTTTTTATAACTAAATGTATGATAAGGTTATAATTAATAGAAATCCTTTTTAGCACCCTTTCTGGAAATAGGAAATTTTCTTTTAGCTACTAAAGACTTGCATTACTATGTAGTGTTTTATTTTAGAAAAATAGAATGGTCTAGTTGGATAATTTCTTCCTAGATGTTTGTAGTGATCGCTAAGTAAGAAAAAAATTAGGATATTGTGAATTAAATGAAAATGAAGACAAAATATGAACAACCAAAACAAAACATACAAAGAAGACAACTGCAAAAATAGAGAACAATAAAATAAAATGAATTCTTCCAAAGTTTAGAAAGCTGAAAAGAACATTTTCTTATGTAAACTGTGCGTGGAATGGAAAAATAGAAATTTTTGTAAGAGTAGTAATTAAGGTTCCAATGTATGGGAAAAAAGAAGTGTAAAAGTGGATGGAAAATTTGTAATTTTCCATTTTCTACCTCAATCTAGCATAAGAAATCGAATTCAGTAAATTAGACTTCTCTGCATTCGAAAAAACAAATTGGTTGGTAGGGTTTGGATGTAAAAATGGATGAACTACGTTCTTTCCTTGTAAGAGTGTGGGAAAAATTGGATGAAAAAATATTTTGATCTTCAAAATATTGCATTCATGTAGAAATTGCCAACATATTTAGGGTGTGTGCATCATGTTTTCAAAAAGATTTTTAAGAAAATTTACATTCATATATGAGGTACCGCTTATGCATTCGTTGCATTAATGTATTTTATGTTGTGTTACACTTTGCACATGTAACGACCCGAATCTTTAGCCGTTATTTTTAAAACATTTAAATTAGTTTTAAATGTTGTACTGGAAATATAAAAAACATTTCTATAATGAACTTATTAATTAAATGATGTTTAAATGAATAATTTATAATTAAATTTAGAACGAGCTCCTAACGTCGCAGTAGTTCGTAATTTAACGTTTTGAACTTCAATTGGATATATAGAATCCAGTATAAGTCGGATTTCATTGAAACAAAAAACGTTCAGATCTGTTTGATTATAATTTTCTAATGAAAGAGAAAAATTGAGATTTCATTTATGTATTGTGAGTTATGTCCAAATCAAATTTTCAAATAGTCCCTATGGAATCGTTTTAAAAATTATAACAATTTATTATATAAATAAAATCGATTTTTAATAATTTGAACATTGTTTTATTTTGAAATATCAAATTATAAATCCAAATATGTTTATCTTGGAGCTATATGATGTTCCAGTTGAATATATACGATAATAATGACTTATTATTATTAAATTGATTTTTTTTGGAATTAACTAATATTTTAATTGATTTATATAGCCTTAAAAATAACATTTTTGCAAATAACCTCCGTTTTCGATGAAACTAGGTTCATTGGATCCGCTGTGTAAATTATTGTATGAAAATAAATATCGTGGCAATTCGATGTGACAGCGATAACTATAAATGCCTATATTTTTATTTATTCATTTAGTTGATTTGACATGGGATTTTAAGAACAACCAGTTTTCAAACGATCTCCAATTTTAACGAAACTAATTTTATTAAATCCGCAATAGTTAATTATTGTAAAATTTCCAGTTTAGGGTAAACTGGAGTTATTTTGATTATCGTGCCGATATCAATGCCTATCGATCTACATTGGGAATTAAAAAGGGAGTTATACCAAATGATCTCGAATTCTAACAAAGTCAGTTCCATCGTGTCCGGAATATTTAATTATTGTGAGATTTCCAGTTTTGAGCCATTCGGAGTTATTACGTGAGCGTAGGAAAAATTAATGTGAATCAGTTGACAAATTTAATATTTAACTTTTTTCTATTTTTCCAAATGGACACCGTTTTTCAACAAAACAAGTTTCGTTGGGTCCGGAATGTCAGACAATAGCTGTAGTTCCATTTTCAACGTAATCGGATTTTGTATGTGAGCTTACGAATTTGAAATTGATAAATGATAATGGCGATAACTATAACCAAATAAAAAAAATATTATTTTCATCTATAAAAGCAACAGATTCTCGACCCTAATCCCCAAATCCTACATTCCCTTCCCCGTTCGTATTCTGTTTCTCCCAATAATTCACCACTTCAAAGAAAAAAACGAGATAAAATCGACTTTAATTCCCCAAACTACAAAACTTAGACTTTTGAAATTCTTGGTTAGTCCTCTTCCACCCAATACAATTTTTAATTAGTGCGATCGACATTTTGTTGGGCTTGGCTTCGACAGTAAACCTAGGGCTTGGGCTCTTCGTTACTGATGAGGGTCGGGGGCAATTATAATATTGGCGTTGGAGTTCTAGAGATGAACTGCTCTGACTGGCAGATTTGGGTCCGACTTCAAAAAAAACAGTCGAGGTTTTCTTGTTTGGCTACAGTAGGTGCCAGAGTCACGGCTAATTAGAAGGGGGCGGGTTCGATGTTGTAAAGTCAAGAAGAAGGAGAGAGTGACGAGGTATTGGTAGAAGCCTTCAGTGCGGGTTTTCGTGGAGGGTGGAAGGCACAACAGGGAGGTAAGGTATAAGGAAATGTTTGGAAAGCTTCAGGAATGTGAATATACAAACGAAGGAGAAGGATTATCCTAAACCCTATAATTAACTTAGGGTTTAAATTAATTAATTTTATTTAATTAAGTTAAGAGTACTTTGAATCCATTCAAATGTTGAGATGGCCATGAAACTACGCATGGTGGTTGGATGAATGGGATATAATGAAGGGGATCGTGTTCACACTGTAAAGGGTGGTAGGTTACAATGTGGGTTACATTGGGCATGCAGTGCACGAGAAGTTTATATGGATGCATGATATTTTTTTAAAAAAAATTTAGAGGTTGAAGGATGGGAAAAAAGGGCAGTGCACGTGAAGGTAGGTTAAGGAGTGAGGAAGGGTGATGGTTAGCGAGATGCCAGGAACATTAACCGAAGAAGTTGCATGGGAAAGGAAGTATTAAGGAAGATATGTGATTAGTTAATCATGAGGAAAGTGGGTAATCATGATTCTTTTTCAAAATGATTTACAGTGGAAATTAAGTACTGGCTACATGGAAATTTCATAGTAGGGAGATTAATCGTGATTAGCTGGAAGTTTTAACTAACACCAATTATGGTAATTAATAATCAATTAGAACTAAGTGTTAGAATATTAATTAACTAATTTAAATATTGGTTAATTTGTAAATACTATATATCATTCATTCGTAAATAGAATTGAATGCGGTCAGATCCATTGGAATCATAGCAGCGAGATCTACACTGTGGAACTAACGTGGCAAAAAACCGAGCTACTGGAATTTCGTGATAAAATCAAACAATCGTTTGATATTAAATCAAAATAAAAGAAGAATCGTCAACTGCAGAACAATAAGAGTAAACTCACTAACTCTGGCTCATATATATTTTTGTATGAATGAGTTTAAAATTTACTTATAGTAATTTTATATTGTGTGATGATTGTTTGGATGAATGGTTGATAAAAATTATTTGAAATGGTTGATATAGTTATATATAAATCTTTGATCGATTATTAATTTTGTTTACAATGATAGTTCATATTGATGTGAAATTAATATTATTGATGTTGATTAACATCTGTAGATGCAAGCAAATAGGTTGAATGGATCCAACTGGATTCCTCAACTTTTGTATTACTGTTTTCATTTATTATGATATATAATCTGTCATTGATTATGTTGTGTTTGAATTATATTAGCCGTACAATTTTGGTATTTAAGTACCATAAAATATTTTCAAATATGCAAAAAGAATTTAAGATATAAAAACGGAAATTATTTCCAAAATAGAAATTTAACTTCGAATTGATTTTGAAATTGAAACTTGGTTTAAAAGAATAAAAACAAGAATTTGATTACAAACATCGTTTTATAAATTCAGTAAATATTTATCTTAAGATAAATTGAAATATAATTTTAAGTCTAAATGTATATAGAAAGGTGGAAATTGGTTTTGTAACCGATGTTCGAAATGAGTTTTGAACTTAGCGATTATAAAAATTCGATTATAAATAAATGAAATAAAAATAAGATTTTTACCTGAATAATTCTACCAATAGAAGTTAATAAAGAGAATTTGGATTATGAAATATTATTTAAATAATTTAGTATTATTTTAAAATTGGAATTATTAAATGAGACGGGATTTAGAGAATCAAATAAAGATTTCAGAAGTTATGTAATGTATAGTTTGTAAGTATGTTAAAAAGGGAATTGTTTGATATAAATAGAAACATGTTCATACTCGTTTAATAAATGAAATTTATAAAAATGATCTGGGTTTTTTGTGAAAACCCGTAACTTCCCCGTAAAGGAAAGCGACGGATAGTTCGAGAACAAACCACAACAGAACGCATACAGAAGAACATTTCATTGTATATTACAACAATGCATCAGATTACAAGAATATACAGAGTATAAATGAATATTACACAGAAATATCAGAGATTTAAATTACATTTAAATACATAGCAGCGGAAAATAATACAATACACAACTAGAAAGAGATATACGGATACAAAGCTTTCCGGATATCATTCCAGCTGTAAACCAGGATCCTGTGAATATAAATCTGCAAAACCAAAACTACTAGCTGCCCGTGTCAAAATAGGGGCACCCAGAGTTTAGGTTAAAACAATAAACTCCAGGTCAGTCATGGGACTGGTGTGAGAACTAAAACAGTTATTAATCTTTATTTTAAAAGTTAGGTAAATCAAGGGACCACGCCGTATAACACGGAACGGGTTTCTTCCCAAGAATACCAGTGCATAAAACAAACAGCGCAGTGCTAAATAAAGAAAAATGAAGCTGTTATAAGACCCAGGTCCTATCACACAATGCAACGCAAGCCGGGGGATAGGGTTTTCCCTTATAACAGCCAAAGAATGCTTGATACGTTTAAAACAAATCATTTGATACTATAATAAGTGCATAGTGTATAAAACAACTTCAAATCATAAGTATCAATCCTAGGCGGCATGGGTACCATATATCATGTCGCCATATATAGGTTTACAAATAAACCGCAAATGTCACGTATTTGGAAATTGGATTTCCGTCTATGAACCGAGGCAAAAGATAGTCCTCAACCGATTCGTGACTCTCTAGCCCGAGCCACAGGCAAGCGCGCAGGCAAGCCTTGGAGCGACAGGGCCGGTCCACCGATGTGGATTATTATGCCTGAACACTACGTTTCCCCACCCTATGGGGTGTAAGTCTGATCCGTCAGCCGACCAGAATGCATTCGGCCGAAACCGATATAACCGAGGCGCCTCGCAACAGCAACAACCACATAAGTCAAACTCGTCAGGGCGTGTAAAACCACTGACGCAACTTCTAACTAGAAAGAAACGCAAGTCCTCCCTGAGGTCCGTCTCCCGTTTTTGGTTCATACCGGGTGTGAAACACGCGAGGTAAACGTTACACAAAGCTACGCCACAAAGGCCGTGCTTTGATCATCACCACAAGACTTTGCTTTTCAACAGAAGCCTTGATCATTTGCATCTTAGCATGCCACACAGGCAAACCATCCTATGCAACCGATATCAGTCACACAGAATGAAATCCGATGTCAGACACACAGTCCATTTACAAGTCCGTTCTGGGTCTGAACGAAACCGGAGGCACCTAGTACCCCGCATATCCATCGATCTCCAAGTACGTCTGGACGATCACTAACTGTTTCCATCTTCTTGGGTGTACAGCCCAATCAAGATCATCAGTTATCACCCAAACGACGTGAAGACCTCCGGTCTTCAACCATCGTCTTCATCTTCGACTTATCGTCGTATCAGTTATTCAGAATGGGATAAACCCGGTCTTTCCGAATAACTCGCGTATATATTATAAAAGTGTTACACAAACACAACATACGCCTCATTCCAATTCATTAGTCACTAACCGTAAATTAATCAAGAGAATAATTCCCCAAATATTAACCCCGAAGGCCGAAACCAACATCAGATCAATATCCAGAAAACCATTCTGCTTGGCCAACCGACAGTTAGTTTCTAAATTTCACATTCATAGGGAAAGATTCCCATTAATTTTATCAAAGATAAATTCCTTGAATTTATTCTTTATTCTATTTTTGAATCTCAATTCAAACTAGTCGGGATTAGCGAACCTTACCGAAGTAATCATTTGTTTTAATTTCCCAATCCCAACCTATTCATCCCATGAAGTAAAACTGGTAATACTTCATATCTAACACCACGGTGTTATCGGTAAATTCAATTACCATTCCACGTTTAAATCTAATTAAAGATTTAACTATCGCTTGGAGCAAAACTGGTGATACTCCATTCTCGATCATTTCAATCTAATTAAAGATTCATTAAAACTCCACTTAGTTTTAATCTTCAACTGGGTTAAAGAATCAGTGTCATTTAAAACACGGTTCACGATAAACCCAAAATCACATTCATTAATTATCGGGTTAAAGAACGAGTGTTATTTAAAACACTGTTCACGATAAACCCAAAAATCAATACCAATTCAATTCCAATTAAATATTATTTAATTGGTACACTTCATTAAATCTAAATAAAAAGATTTAATCTTTTCTCAACTGGGTTCAAGAACAGTGTTAGTGAAGACACCATTCACGACAAACCCAAATCACATTTGATATTCAATATAAGGCTCTGAATAGAAAATATATCGGCTTATATTCAATATCAAATTCTACGATTAACAAATGTCGTATTGGAAATAACGATATAAATATATATCTTTCAAATTTCCGTAACAACATCCGTATAATCCCGAAATCCAACATCGAAATATTCCGAAGACAATTTCGATTCAAATCCACTCCAATGCAATCATTGGAAATTTTGGTTATTTTCAAAACCCTTTTCAAATTCAATTTATTTATTTAAAAATAAATAGAATTATAATTCTAGTTCAAAACTAGTTCATTTCGATAAAAATCTATTTTTATCTTTTCAAATAGGGAGTTTTTCATCCCAATTCTTCACAAATCATTTCTTATGATTTTATACAAATTATTACTATTTTTAATAATTTTATCAAGGCCCGTACAGTCGATTTCCATCAATGGCCATCGAACTGCACTTACAGCGACCTTTTTCGAATTTGATTTGGACATAATTCCAAATCCAACCGTTAGATTTCAAATTTCTAATATTCGTTAGAAAGCTCTTTTCGATACGAACCCAACGGTTCCGGTTTTAGGAGAATCCGACGGTCGGATCTCCCGTAATGTCCGTTTGAAATCAATGGTCGAAATTCACGAACTACCGCGGCGCGGCGCGTTCTATTCAGGCCATTATATTATATATATAATATATATAATATATATTTCGTCGAATTCTATTCAAAACGAATTATATAAATAGTTTTAAAATCGTTTCAAAACCTATTTCAACTTCCATTTCAATTCAAAGCAAAATTGAATTCTTCTTTATAAATTCGTTTCAAAATTCATTTCTATTCAATTCAAATTTCAATTCAATTTGAATTCATTTCAATTCGCTTTCAATTCAATTTGAATTCATTTCATTTCGAAATCGTTTTCAATTCAATTCATTTCGAAATCGTTTTCAATTCATTTCATTTCGAAATCGTTTTCAATTCAATATAAATATCGTTCACGTCAAAATGGCGTCAATCTAATCAACACGGCTTCATATATTCCCTTATTTTCAAATATTCTATTTCAAATATTTCTTTTCCCAAAATAGTTGTTATTATCAAAATATTTCGTTCAACACATGACCAATCTCAATGAATGAGTACTGTCAACACATGAACTTTTATTTTATAATATTCTTTATTTTTCAAATTGGAATGAGGCCCAATCAGTTACCATATAAAGTTAATTATATGGATTTTCATACATCACATGTATATAATAGCATGGAAAAATAATCAACCATCAACCAAAGTGCACTACACTGTATAAGCATCAAATATAGATATCCAACGCTTAAAACAGTCTGTCAATCAACCGATCGACATATTCAATCAATCAGGATGAGTGAACTTCAAATTTCATCCCAACACCCGTGTGGGGTTTCAAACAATCAAACACATATTTTATTTGTGCAGTTGGGCGATGTGTGAAATTTATCGACCCAATCAATGTCCTTCAAATAGGTGTACATAAACAAACCGTCGGGTTTGTAAATGAATATTTATTTATTCACATTCACGTTAAAAATTATATTTTTAACGATAAAACATTTTATTTCAACATATGAATTTCAATTCAGTTCATTCTCAATAAAATGATATTTTTATTTTTCTAACATATTTTAGAAAATTTCGGCGGCATAACGGCACGATACTAGAAACGGGACGAGGCCTAGCCTTATCCCCGGTCTAGTGAAGGCCCACGCCATTCACATATCAATTTTAATCAATTTCCAATTCAACCAATCAATCAAATCCTAATCAAATAATCTAACCAACTACACAACCAAACGAACAAGTCCATGGTATGTGGACGGGTGTCGGGTGCTACTAAGCACCGTCTGCATCCTAGTATATATATATAACTAGAAAATTTAAATTGAAAGGTGAGAAATTCTCACAGATAGCTATCCTAGCTCCACGGCTCTTCATTTGCAGAAGTCTTCGTCGTTTCGCCTTTTTGTCACCTTCGTTGTCCGCTTTCACTACATATGTAAAAATCGAGTTTTTACTTTTACTTTGCTATTCAATATATAAAAATCGAATTTTTACTTTGATGTACAATATATAAAAATCATATTTTTCTATCGAAGTTCAATATATAAAAATCCTATTTTTCTATCGAAGTTCAATATATAAAAATTCTATTTTTCTATCGAAGTTCAATATATAAAAATTCTATTTTTCTATCGAAGTTCAATATATAAAAATTCTATTTTTTTTTTTTTTACTTTGCTTTTCAACAGATAAAAATCGAATTTTTATTACTATGTTATATAGATAAAAATTATATTTTTATCACGCTATTTTCCACCTAAAGATTTTGCCTTTTCTAAAATAAAGATTTCGCCTTTTCACTTTCAAAGAACACGCCTTTTCATTTTTAAAGAACTCGCCCTTTCATTTTTAAAGTTCATATCTTTTGTTTAAAAACAAAGTTGTTATCTTTTTTTTTTTTTTTTTTTTTTTTAAAGACACAGTTGTTTTTATTTTTAAAAACAACATATATTTCATATATGTTTTCAAAACAATCTTTTTTTATTAAAAGATTAAACCTTTTAAAATAAAATCAGTTTTTGAAATCAAGATAAAATTCAGATTTAAGTAAAATAAAATTCAGTTTTTAAGTTAAATAAAATTCAGTTTTAAATCTGTTAAAATAAAAACAGAGATAAAATAATAAATAAATAAATAATAAAAAAAACGAAAACTTACAGCCGAAAGGGGGGGGGGGGGCTGCGTCGGTCATCTGGGGGGGGGGGAGCTCCGTTCGTCAGTGGCTGACTTCAAGGGGAGGGGGTTGCGGTGTGAGGCTCGATGGCGGTGGGGGTTCGTGGCTTGTCGATCGAAGGAGGGGGGGGGGGAAATCGTGGGTACGATCGCGAGAGGGGGGGGGGGAGGAATCGTGGGGGCGACAGCCTCTTGAGGCGGCGCGATGAGCGGCGGGCGGCGCTCCGCCTTTTTTTTTTTTTTTTTTTTGTTGTTGTTATGATTTCTGAAATAAATTAGGGGGGGGGGGCAGAACGTATAAAGGAGAAAGGGGGAGTTTCTCTTTTTTTTATTATTTTATTTTATTATTTAATTATTTAATTTTGCCCAAGGGTTGACTTTTACATACGACCTCGAAACGAGGTCCACCGCCTGTCGTCCATAGCGTTTTACCCCCATTCCGAACACAATGGGATATGTATCCTAAGCTGATTTGATCGTTACAATCAGTTTCCTTTTTAATTTTCATTTAAATCACTATATTGAATTTTAAACGCACATTTCAAATTACCGGAGTCACATACTAACTCTAAAAATTCTCGAAAAATATTTTCTAGCTTCGTATTGACGATACGGTCCTAACAAAACTAGTTTCGTCGAATTCTGAGACCGTTGGAAAAATGGCCAATTTTCAGTCGATTAAAATCAACTGAAACCGGTCAAACGCGTTTTCTTTTGCCACGCTCACATATTGATTCGAAAAATTATGAAATTTGAAACCTAGCAATAACTTTACATCCCGGACCCAACAAAACTGGTTTCGTCGAAATCCGAGGTCGTTTGCAAAATGGCTATTTTTAAGGGCTATATATTATATTAAAATATATATAAATTCCACAGCGACTATTTCTAATTTTCAACTGGACATATCTCATCATTTATAAAGTGAAATCTCAGTTTCTCAACTTGGTTGGAAAGATATCATCAATTAGATCCTAATGTTTTTGGTTTCACAAAAATCCGGATTGTTTTGCACCCGGTACATTCAATTGAAGTTTGAAATCGAATTATCGAACTACCGCGCCATTTTTAATTCTATTTATAATTATATATAATTATTTATATTCTAACGACGACGCGTATAATATATACGTTCGAATTCTATTCAAAATAAATTTCTCGTCGATTATATTTAAAATAATCTATTTTAAATATTCAAAATTCGCTATAATCGCCAAAATAAAAAATTTAAACTGGCCCAGATTTTACGGGTTGTTACATTTTTAAAGTTACTCGGTTTGAATCTGAAATGGTATTTCTAAGTAAAAATCAAGATGATTTGATAAACGAGTCTATATTCTTATTAAGGAATGATATTCATATTTGAAAGAAAATGTTTTGCAAGTGGAAATAATTATATGGCAAATATGAGTTAACCTGAAATGGTAGATCATTCTGAAGTTCAGAATATCAATTGAATATAGTATACTCGAAAGAGAGTTATTTATTGAAAATTGATTCTATCGAATTCAGGAAAGTAATTTTTATTTTTTTGTTTTAATCAAGATTTAATTAATTAATTATTATTTATTTATTCATATTAATGAATTAAATTATATTTTAAATTTAAAATGTTTTGGAAGCAACGATTATAACGCTATCATTGTAATCAACGTTTTCTGTCAGAGAAGTAGATTCCTAAATTGAATCCGAGAGTCGC
Source organism: Allium sativum (assembly GCA_030737875.1). NCBI lineage: Eukaryota > Viridiplantae > Streptophyta > Magnoliopsida > Asparagales > Amaryllidaceae > Allium > Allium sativum. Next base: position 814,048,295 of record CM060919.1, on the reverse strand, counting down.
GTAAGTGATCGTTTATTGAAGTTGTGAGCTTTGACTATTTCGAAGTTAAGAATGTTGTTCAGTTAAGGTATGTGAGGTAATTATACCCCACTTGATTGACTTCATGATTGACTGAGTAATGGTTAAGGGTCAATAGAGAGACTTAATTAGTAATATGGTTAGTTAACGAATAATTAATGGTTCGAGTTATAGTTTTGATGTTTTATATAACATCGGTTCAATCAAATAAAAAGATTTTGGAAACATTTTCCGAAGAAAATCAGAGATATTTCATAAGCATAGAAAATGACGTGATTTGATTAATGAGAAGTTAAGAAATGGAAATTGGAAATGTTTTCCAATGCTAATAACATATAATTTCTAAATATAGAAAGTAAGGAATATGAAGAGATGGAAATGTTTTCCGACTTTAATAATGTGTAATTTTGGAATATGGAAAAATAAGAGGTTATATTATTTGGAATTTTTTTCTAAGATTATGAGAGGTTAAACGGGTTTTAAGAAAAATCTGGAAGATATGGAAAATTGGTAAATGACAAGAAATTAATTTATGGGGCGCCAGTATTGCTTGATCATTGATCAGTAGAATTTCCATTGGAAATAGGATCGTTGGTTGAATAGATGTTCCTTTGATAGTTAAATAACCGACTATTAAAGTTTTTGTTTATTTTAATACCATCGTTGTCAGTACGGAGAGACTGGTTGGATTTATTATCTCAAACCGCTACGTATTGGCATAAGCGATGCGAATCGGATTATTTGAAGATAATTGAAGACGGATTAAAGTGCAAGGGTTGTTCTGTTAATCCTAGGTAGAAATTGCCCAAGATGGATTGATAGAATAGTGCCTTCGGTTTGTCCAGTCTAAGCACAACTTGTATGGTCGAATGTCTGACGGAGTATTTCCAAATGATCATGTATGCTGATTTTTACAAATATACCAAGTTTGCTACCGGGGAGTTTATCCTCTTAGTTTAACACCTAGAGTGTATTTGTGGATGTCAATTAGTGATTTGACGGATCTGACGAGGTGGCATTCAAAGTAAATGATGGCATGATGTTCTAAAAAGACAATCATGACCTCAAGCATCATCAATCGGGAAATGACAAAAATCGGGCGGGCAGCAAGGCCAAGTGGATCATTCCCATTAGGGATATTATCACCTGATCTAGAGAAATTTTATTTTCTTCTTATTCTTTTCGCTATTGTATGCTTTTGATAATGGTTGCCGATCACCATCATTGGCGATAATATGCTTGGTACACTCAAGTTAAATGAATGACTAGTCATGTGTGGCCGGGTTGCAAGATGTTCTTGTTGAACCCAGTATATTCCTCTCTAGAGATACACTATTGAAAGGTGGTCCCATACCTGGTCATAGTTGGAAATTTATTCTCCAATAATCGCCCGAGGGTTTTTTCATTTTATATTATATATGGAGCGTGAGATGCAAGCGTTCCGCTCGACAGCTATTTATTTGATTTGGACACTATTATAATATCACTGGATTTTGATATCGATAATATTTTGTGTTATCGTAAGGTAAAAACCATCCGTGTTTATGTGTGGAGTGGTCTTATGATTATCCTTTCTTTTCAAAAGGATTTTTAAAAGTTAAACCAATGGTTGGAATTTACTCACACCAGTCCCATGACTGACCTAGAGTTTATTTTGTTTTGTTTTACCCTAAACTCTTGGGTGCCCAAATTTATACGTGCAGTCAAGTAGTCAGGATTTTACAAATTCACTTGGAGTTAGCTTGAAGCAGGAGGCTTCACCAGTTAGCAATAGACTATCATATTTTTCATTGTGTACTATGTTTGTATCTTGAAAGAGTGTTTATAACTGTTCCAGAAATAGCTGTTGTGCTCAAATGAATGTATGTTTATACAGTTACAGATTTGTATTTCAAAAGTTATGTTACTTAATATATTTTATTTGTTCCATTTTGAGATTTGTGTTCTTATTTTTTCTTCTACTCTAATTTTTCTTTCTTTTGTTTCTCATCCTCTAACATCTTTCTATTAATAATCCGATAATTTTTTATGCTTGGTTAATTGACATGGAATTTGTGTCAATAATCAGGATCGAAAACTTCTTGGTTCATTACAGCATAAAAGATTACAAAATTGGATGTACATATGATGTTGTAAATTATGTGGGGAATTACTTAATTTAGCCCTTACCAAATTTCAGGGATGAAATTTCCTAAGGGAGGGTAGAATGTAACACCCCGCATTTTTATTTAAATAACAAAATAAAATTTTACATTATTTTTAGAATCTAGACATCGAACTAGCTTCATTGCATCCGTGGTAATTTTCTGATCAATTTATACATATGGTTTGCAGAAAACAGATTTAAAACAAAGAAGATATCTTTAAATGAAGTTGTAGAACAAACATGAAAACGAAGATATAAGAGAAACACAAATAAGAACAATAGCTAGCAATGTTTTAGCTTTGTGAATAAAAGCTAAGTTAGGCGATTTGGAGAGCATACACTTCCCAATGTGAAGGTCAGGAGTTCGAGTCCCTCCAATGTTATGGATGGCTAAAGACACGCATGTTCTAAGAGAAAATATATAAAAATCTACATATATGAAAAAGATTATATATAGGTGAGCATATATATATATACATGTATATGTATGTGTATGTGTGGGCAAATATATATATATATATATATATATATATATATATATATGTATATGTATATATGTATGAATATAAACCGTTTCTTTCCCCTTTATCTCTCTCTCCAATGGACAGAGGAAGAATGATCCAAACTAAATCGAAATCGCTCTGCGATTTCAAGCCAGCTTCCACTCTAAACTCAACGAAATATGTTTTCTTTAAAAAGCTTTTTCTTTTTCGCTGATAAGCCGCCTCATATCACAATATCAAAACCAATTCTAAGTGTCACTAGAACCTAACACAGGCAGACACAATTTTTCCATTCCTGCTTCGTTCCACGAGATTATCCTAGACCTAATTTCAGACCCGATTCCTACTACTTTGAGAATTGACCAGATAACAGGAAATTTTGTTCGGATGATGCGGATCAAGCCACCAGAGGTTTTGGGTTCTTGCATGCTCTAGCGTAAGTGAATCCACTTCCAACTTCTCATAACCGAGCCTTTCAAATCGTTCGAAAATCCAAATTTTTTCTAGTTCAATTTCAACCCATTGGACTTGGTGTTTTGGGTAAATTTACTCCAGGTTTGGACGAGTTTTGGATTCTGTGTAAGTAATAATATTGTGGTCTGGTTTAAATGATCATCAACCTTACTGCAAACCTTCTTAAAACTCACGCTTGAATTCAGGTATCAAATTTTTTTTTTTTTAGATTACACCCAGTTTTCAAATTTATGTTTACATGTATTTTCCGACTAAATTGGTTAAGCAATTTAAGGCGAGGACACGATCCCCAACACGGATTCCAGCATCACAGATTCATACCCACTGGTTTAATTTTTCTATCTCTATTTTTTAACATCATGTGTACCCCTTAAATGATTAAGGAAGCAGACGATAGTTAAAGTTGTACTTGGTAGATGTCTTTGTTTGGATAATTGAAGGGATGATGTGTACTGCATTACTACTCAGAAAACAATTACAACAACTACAAACACATCTGAGGTTGTGTAGTTGAATAACCGTTGGTCAAAGATTAAACACTAATCAAGATATTTATTTGAATGTATAGATCAAAAATCAATAATCAAGGAGAGAAACATAGTATAAAAGTTTAAAATCTGACTAAAGGAAAAATCATGAATTACTTCGGGAAATTCAACAGTTGCTTCTATTGTGCCTGGTGTATGATCAAAGTCAAAGACTAGGGACATGATCGAAGTAATGGCATGCTTGTTACCTGATTTTCATATAATTGCCATGTGTTGGATTAAACTTCTGAGAAGACTTCTTATTTAAATGGTTAGACATGTATTAATCTTGGCCAGCATGTAGTGGATGATGCATGGGCTTTCCATGTTAGCCTACCGTAACCATTTTGGGATTGTTCGCATTTGATTGGAGATTAGTTATGCTAGAAGACTTGTTTTGATAGTTGTCAGCGAGTAATTCAATCTTTTGTATTATTATGTACATGTCAGTATTGATGTTTGTCCTTTTAAAAGCCTGAGATTGGTAAATGTCGAGGAAAGAGTTGCAGATCGTGGCCTTTTGCTTCTTGTTTTTAAGAAGGAAGGCATTCAAACTGCTTATTATTTGAGGACACTAGAACAGTTTTTCTTTTTGGAAATCCCTCTTTCACTGGGTTATTAGTTCAACGATTTGGTATAGCTACATTGATCGATTAGAGTGTGCAGTATGTGATGCAATTTTACTATTTGGAATTTCCTTTTAGATTTCGATTGCGTTTTCCTTTGGGTATTCCATATGTTTTCATCAGAATTTTGACATCCAACTCATCAACATGTTAGAAATGTTGATATGTGAATCAGCTTGGTGCTGCAACTGGTAAATCATGGATGTTGCTTCATGGATCATATTTTATGTATAGAGTTTATCGTCTATGTGTGGAGTGAAGTGCAAAAGTCGTGCAACAAGACGGACGAAGATGACATCATTATGGGTCTTAGTTAGCATAAATTTTATGATTTATTTGTATTTTACTTTATGTATTTTACTAGTATTTGTACATTATTTCGCATGTTAATAAAAGCATACCAACACTACAACAAAAACACCATATTACAACTTTAATTTTACAATTGTGTGAAAAGCACAGTTATAATAATGCTTTTTTACAACTGTGCCAAAAGCACAGTTGTAAAAAAATATTTTTTACAACTGTCGGCTCTCTAAAGTTGTAATAAACACATATATCACAACTTTTCATTTTATTAGTTGTAATATATGCCTATTAATTACAAACTTGATGTTTATAATATATATATTTAATAACTAATTATATTAATATTTAATAATAATAACTAATAATAAACTTGGGAATCAATAATATTTATCAATTATTATTAAATAATTAATAGTTAATATGTTGTAATTTATTTTTAATAGTTAATGTATGTTAACTACTTATTAATTAATAGTAACATAAGCTTTTAATAAGTACTACTCTCGATTATAACTAAGTAGAAACAAGTAAAAGTTAATTATAATAACTATTATTAATAAGTAAAAGTTAATTAATAAGTAAAAGTTAATCCATAACTTTTTTTTTGAAATAAAAGACAATAATTTATACATAATTTATTTTAAGTGTTTAATAACTAATAACTAGTACAATATACATAATAAAGTTTTAATAATTAATATTTAATTATTATAACTAAAAGGAAATATTTAATAATTAATAATAACTATTGTTAATAAATAAAATTTAATATTTTAATAAAAGTTAAATCTTAATAATCCATATTATATTTAATATAATTTTTTCTTATTAACTATAACTTATAACATTTTAATTTAACATAATTTGGTGAAACTTTGACTAAGGTCAATGAAAAAATGGTGGTCACAACAAATTAACGCAACAGATAAAATATAGGCGGGAAATATGAAAAATTGGCTCCAAAGTAAATGTGGACTTCTATTTCACTCTCATGTGGGCTGGCTTCTCCCATCCTCTTCACTAAATCAAAGATCGATCCCCAAATTTTCCGCCCTTAAATCCAGAAATGTTCCGAACATTCCAGGCTTGTAACCCTTTTCGTCACCAGTTTCCTTGTCAAATCAAGCTCAATAACAGCAAATTCTATCTTTATAATCGAATCCCACAGGTTAAAATGTCGTCCCGAGATCCGTCCCGGTGCGCATGTACGAGAACAAAAAAAACGGAAGGAAGAAAAGAATAGGAAGAAGGTCTCCTACTGGAAGAAGAGATGAAGATGGCGCAAGCGCATGAAACTGACTTGCGAACAGCGAGGAAGAGACACTGATTAACTTAAGGAAGAAAGGTAACCTAATTTCTAGATTATCCGGTTTTAGTTTAGTGGCTAGATCTAAAAACCATAGATTGACATCGTGAAATTGGGTCATAGATCGCCCTTTACTTTAGAACAGATTCCAACATGCGGAGTTCTAGCTGGTGCAGAATTCGATGTAGTCATCGGTTTTAGTGCCCCTCCAAACCTGCAGAGGCAGCGGAGCTCTACCATATTTCTCCCTCTCCAAACCTAAATTCTAAAATAAAAGTATATTCATACATAACAAACAAATCCAATACATACGAAATTGAGAGGATTAGCATATCCAATGGAAAAGAATGCAAGTTGACACTCCAAATCAGATTTTTTCCCCTCTTCCTGTTTTCTTACATCTCTATAAATCTAGAATTTTCCCCTTTCCAGATAAATAGTAGATTTATAAGAATTTGCGGATTGTAGGCCTAAAAGGTTCAAACTTTGGATTTGGAAGCTTTGAGGTGAGTGGGAAATACATATATAGTTATAATAAGTTATTTATTTCGTCTGAATTAGATCTAAAGTTTTATGCCTATTCTCATCAGATCTGATCATATTATTGCTGTAAATGAATTGACATCTATTAGATCTGGTCGTAAAAAATGTCAAAACTTGTGAATTATAAGTTGTGGTTATGTATAACATAAATTGTAGGGTTCTTAAACTTGTTCATAAATATTCCTATAGTTATATCATGAAATATTTTGTACATGTTTCTTAGCATTATGGATCTGGAAATCAGTCCCAACAAACACCATTTAGATGTAGTTACATTCCAGATCTTTAGTTCGGTGCTGAATAAGAAAATTATGTGAATTTGGGTAAAAAGATGGAATTGGTAAGATATGTGATTATAAGAATAAAAGAAATATTCCTGTTTGTATTCAATATTGCTGGGATTTTGGCTTAATCATTGTAAACATGTCGTTTTCCCCTTCTTCTTTTTTGAAAGGCAAGTGAAAGTTTCTATTCACTACTTCAAGAGTAACATCCAAAGAATACAAATAAAGATTAATACAGACTCTTGACATTTTCTAGCCTTAGAATACCAAAACAGAAACCATATTACAACTGACAGAAACCCTTAATGTGCAGCAAACCCCAAAGAGGCAGCATTGCTAAGAATACTCTAGCCGCCAGTAGAAAAATGACTTAAATAAATTAAAATATCTAAAACAACAGCCCTATGCTAAGAACAACAAATCACGATCATTTAAATTGAAGAGACCCAAGCATATAAGGGGGATTGTTTCTGGTATGTCTTCCAGATTTCCTTGAATTAGTTGTTGGCATAACGTCCTCTGGTATATAACCTAACCCATCATTCAAATCATCATCACCAGATTGTTGCTTTTTCTTACTTCCCTTTTTCTTACCACTCATTGATGATGACATAGGTGGTGAGGCAGTTGATGGTCTAACATTGGGTGGTGGAGGAAGAAAAAAGTGAGAAGGAGGTACCAGGTGAGAGTAAGGTGATGCTGATGACATAGCTGTATAAGATGTACTGGCCGTACTAACAAAAGAAGGAGCAGATTTTGTAGCATTTAGGACAGAAGAGAAAGATTTGCTCAGGGAAGAAGGCGATGAAGAAATGGACGCTACCAAATCAGCATCAACTATATGTGTATTAATCAGACCCTCTTCACTGACACAAAATAAATTTCCAAGGAATGTATCATTCAAATCAATACCAGTCGTATTCAAGCATTCTTGGTTTCCAATTGTAACCCCTTGTCCATGTATAGAAGTTCCATAAATTTGGCCTGAAGATGTATTAATTAAAATGTCCTGATGTGAAGATCCATCATTCTCAGCTTCCGTAATAATCTGAGTTGCCTGTTCAGCCAAAACTGTATCACCCCCATTGGTCTTATCAGTGTTTTCAGTAGCTAAAGCTTCGAATGGATTCACATCTGCCTTCTTACCCTCCTTAGAAGCAACATCTTCTTTATTGTTATTCGCCCCTTTTCTTTTCTAATATTTCTTTTCTTTTGAATTCACTGTTGCCCAGTTACTTTGATTTGCATTAGAAAAAACTTTATTGTAGTTCTGATCTATAGGAGCATGATTTTTAACATGTGTGGCAACCTATTCCTGCACATCATTATCCTTCATAGCCTTGGGATTGTGTTCACATTTATTAGTGTCATGGCCGAATACTTTGCAAAATGTACAAATACGAGGGCTCCAATCATAAGTTAACTTAACAAAAGGACAATTATCAACTAGGCCGTCAACCTCTATTTTATCAGGTAATTCAAATTCTGTTGAAATTTCAATTAAAGCTTTAGCGTATCAAAATCTTTGCAATCTTTCATTACTGTTATCAAAGAATATAAGCTTCTCAACGTGACAAGCAAGCCAGTTAATCCCAACGAGCGTCCAAAGTATGGTTGGAATTCTATAGAAATGAACCCACACCGGCACATTCCTAATCTGTGCTTGGGAATTTCCAATGAAAGGATCCCAACATGTAATTATAAACATTCGACCTCTAATAAAAAACGGATCAGATTTAAGTATTTTCTCCCTACCCAATTCATTTGAAAATTTAAAATAAAAATATATACCATTAGATTTTATATCAACCTCGCCATCCAATTTCCAATATCAGTTCAGAAAAGTAACAACAGAAGTGTAAGACAGAGTACCATCTAGGAAGAAGCCAACAAGGTGATTGCTCAAGTACTTCATGCCTTTATCCCTTACCAGATCTGGCAGTTTTTTTGGTTTTCCATCACTCTCAATATCAAAATGTATTGGCTTGAATACCCCTGCATTTCGAGGAAGTGAACTAAAAAGTGATGCATAGTCAAACTTGGTGAAAGAGGGATAGGAAGAATTCAATGAATTCAAATTGGCATTTAGATTAATCGCAAATTCACCTTGAGCACGATTAGGGTTAAGAGGCGAATCACTAGAATAATTGGAAGTACCCAGATCTGGATTGGATGAGGTCGCTCCCAAATTTAAATCAGATGGGTTAGCAGATGATGGACTAGCACGAGGAGGTGGTGGATCAAGGGGAATGGGTGGAGAAGAGCGTGAAGGGAGAGGTGGGAAAGAGGCATTGAAAGAGGAGGAGAAGGGTTTCCCACTTTTAAATAAAAAAGCATTATTTTGAAATCGCAAGAGGTATGATAAAAAGGATTAAAAAGGGAAAAGTGGTGATAAATACATATATTTGTATGCAATTTGCGTCGACTATTCCAATATATGTATATATATATACACACACACACATATATATATATATATATATTTGCATATATTTCTTGTGATTTTGAAATATGTCAATTCCACTAATTAGGCATTATTTACAATGATTACGGCTAACGGTCTTTTATGAAAACCTTTTTGGCAAGTTGAATGTAAAAAGGAAGTGTTTGGTTAATTGATTAGACCAAATCATTAATTTAGGAATAATAATAAAAATAATAACTATGTTGACCGCACGAATACATAAAAAATAAATATATACATATTATCCGTCCAAATCAGCATAAAACGGTAAAATATAAATTGTATGGAATTTTGCATGTTTGGATAAGGTTTAATTATGGAATTATATGTAAATGTAATCCATATTGAATTAATATATTTGTGGTGACCATTTGTAGCAATCAATATATTTAAAGTGCTATAAAAGACCGCAAATTAATAAATAACCAATGTAACCAATATTGCTTTGGGGAAAAAGTATGATAGGAAGTTGGTTACAATTCCTAAAATCAATTAGGTTAAATGTTGTAAACTTCAATTAGGAAATTTGGATTATGACTGCATTTAGACACGAGGTTATGCTCAACATGTGGTACAAACCTGCCCGGAACCGACCAACAAATCCAGCAACCACTGGTAGTTCGCTTAATGTAAGGGGTCTAATGCACTAATATAATCATATTAAGGCATGAGGTTAAGTTTAACTTGTGATAGAATGCGGAACCGACCGACGAATCCAGCATCCAAAAGTTATCAATTTAATGTGAGCGGCATAGAACGTGTATATATATATATATATATATATATATAGGAATAAGAATAGAAATTGCCTGTTCGTGTACAACAAATAATTAACTTGGGACTGCTAAATAGTTACCTTAGGTATGGTCATAAAGGGAAATAAAAAGGACATAAAAGGAAATGGGCATCGTAAGGTAATTTATGATTTTTCGTTTAAATACTAAGTCCAAATTAGGGAAGAAATCAAATAAATATCCTAAGGAAAAAGGGATATAAGCTTCCTTATTTAAATTAATTAAAAATTTAGCTTATAATATAAAATATTGTTGGACTTTGTAGGTTAATAATGTAAGATATTATTAATCATATAAACCCATGACGAAAATGAATCGTGTAAGTATAGTATTCCTGTGTAGAGGGACTAAACGGGAACGACTTAATAACATAGCCCACCTTATCCCAAATAGGGAAAAGTATAGAAGGCTAATGGGATACGAACTAATAATGTTCGCGTATAGTCCGCTTACTGGGTCTTAATCGGTTAGGGTTGAAGAGTCCACCTGGGAATAGGTCTTTCAGTTTAGGGGTCTTAAATGGCAGGTGTGTGGGCCTACCCAAACCTTGAAACTAAAACATCAGATATGGCCACCTTATGCGGGGAAAGGGTATATGCGTGAATGACGGAAGCCTTAACTAGTAGGGCCCAGAGCAAGTTCCTTTTAGTTTTTGTTAACATTAAGTAAAGTATCGAGAAACAATAAGTGACCAATTGGTTCGCTTAGGGTCTTAAGCGATCGGGAAGAATCCACCCATCTGTAATTGATAGCGAGGCTATAAATGATGTAGGATAAGCGAATAAAAGTATATGGATATAGAAACTTCGTAATTGGGGGTCTAATCTCGATATAGCTGCCAACCAAGCTCTAGTATAAAGGCTTCACAAAAATATGTGTAAACATCCTATCTTGGTATTATAATACGGGAATACTACTTTGGGAAGAGTAGTAAAATCATGTGTAAACATTTACAAGGTCGGGTTAGAATCACTAACCTTGTTGGGCATACAGCTTAGGTTGAACCAAACGAAATACATCTGTGTACTATAATCTGTGTTATACATTTCTTGGTCACCATAACTTGTTGTTCTGACCTCCATCCTTATTATAACTTCCTAGGTTTCCTAGAGAATGTTGGATTTTCGTAGATGATTAAGTTTGGCTTTCGGTTCTCGTTCTCTCTCATGCTCGATATTGGCAGAGTGACTTACTTTGAAAAAGGTAGTTAATTGATTAAATACTAGTTTATCCTATTTTCTTTCCACTGTGAGTTATCTTATCGTACTCTGATTATGCTCATGCTCATTTATTGCAGGCACCAGATTTACAAGCTCCATGCATTGACGTGTTTGAGTTTCGATTTTTGTCAAAATTTAGGTGCAGAAAAGTGCGGGGTGTTACATTTGGTATCAGAGCTTGGGTTAAACGATCAGAGGAATTAGTTAAATTATGACTTGTGACATAACGTAATTCGATTTTCTGTTTTTCTTTGTCTTTCTTACTCGACTTTAATTTATTTTGACAATGAATTTAGTCGTGGGCCTAGTTTTATAAAATGAGCTTTGAGCGACTAAAAGTTGAAATATGTAGAGTTAGGGTTTCTAGCCAACCTTTTCTTACCCTGCAGTCTGTTGGCAATCTCGTCGTAAAGAGATAAACTGTACATGTTTATGTCCCATTCCTAAGAAAGAAAAACCTACCATAATTGCTGATTATAGACCGATTCCATGTTGTAATGTCATTTACAAAATTTTGAGCAAGGTGATATGCAACAGAATGAAAAAGTACCAGACATGATTGCAGAATGCCAAAATGCTTTCATTAAAGGTAGAAACATTTCAGAGAATTCTCTATTGGCACATGAATTGATGAGAAATTTTAATAAGAAAGGTGCAGATAAATTTTTCTTAAAAGTTGAACTCCACAAAGCATATGATAAAATTAATCGATGGTTTATTATTTGTATGCTTAAGGCTGTAGGGTTTCCAGAGAAAATGGTTAGAATTATTTCAGAATGTATCAACACGCCTACCTTCTCTATTCTGATAAATAGAGTACCAAAGGGTTTCATTATGAGTAATCGTGGAATTAGATAAGGTGATAAGCTTTCCTTATATTTGTTTGCTATCTTAATAGAGTATTTTTCTCTCCAAATGGAATTAGCTATGTTTGACAAAAGTATCCTTCCAGTGAACAATTTTCAACTATGCATTAGTCACTTGTTATATGTAGATGACTATATAATTTGTGTGAAATCAAATGATAAAGTTGACAATAAAATTATGGAGAGTTTTGACAAATTAGAGAAGTTTGTGGGACTGAAAATGAATGAGCAAAAAAACTAAATGTTATTTCAACAAGTATTGTGTGAGGAGGAATCAAATTTTGGATATTCTTAAGGTAAAAGAGGGTGAATTACCTATCAAATATCTTGGTGTTCCACTTTCATCTAACAAAATCACTAACAAAGAATGCGCAGAATTGCTAACAAAGATTAGAGAATGACTTCAAGGATGGAATTCCAGGCTTCTATCTTTTGTGGGAAGAATTGAACTGGTACATACAGTTATTTAGTCTAAAGTCAATTTTTGGATTCAAAAATTTCAAATTCTTGAGGCCTCAATTGACAAGATTGAAAGTGTTTGTGTAGATTCATTTGGAGAGGAAAATTACAAAAGACTAAAGATGAAAAAAAATTCAAACCTAAAGCAGAGTTGGTTTAAGAAGTATAAGAGACATGAGAGATGCATTTACCATTAAACAAGCTTGGAAAATTATTTTAGACAATGGTTTATGGGCATGATGGATGAGAAGAACATATATAAAAGACAATTTTTGGAATATGGCAATCAATAATAATGCTTCTGCTACGTGGAAAGCAATTCTAAAAATGAGACATAAATTAACATTGTGCTGTGAAAGGGAATTTGCAAATGGAAATGAAACTGATCTTTGGAAGGATCCGTGGTAAAAGGTAAATCTTTAATTGATTATTTGTGGTGGGATACATTTTTTCATTTGGTTGCCCTAACAAAAAGGTTAATCATATAATTCAAAATGTTGTTTAGAGGAGTAACAGACTACCATGTAGTGATGAGCAAGAAAGTGAGATTGAATACATGCCTTTATTCATAGACAGGGAATTTCATAAATGGAAGTGGGCACCAAGTAATGCATTTTCTATCAAATTTGCGTGGGAAGTGGGCAGAGTGAAAAGTCCTAATGTTGACTGGCATAAATTTGTTTGGGACAAAATGTTCCCCCTAAAATATCCATGACAGTGTATATAGCATTGCTCAAAAGACTACCTACAGAAGATCGTTTATATAACTGGGGTATTATCAATTCTAGTGCATGTAGTCTCTACGATAATCAAGCAGCGTAGTCTCATGAACACATGTTTTTTTAGTGCAACTACACAAATGAAGTAATTAGAATGGGCCGCAACAAATTCACTATGCATGCAAGCCTACAACAGAACGATTTGAAGAATAGCATCAATTACCTGGCCAGTCGTTGGACGAGTGTAGACATAAAAATTAAATACTATAGCATTAGCTTCGTATCTGCAATTTGGTTGTTATGGAAAGAAAGAAATCGAAGGGTATTTCACAATAAACACCAGTCAGTTGGCGAGTTAATCAAACTAATTGAAATTGAAACTAATTTGATTATCAAATTGTGGGGCAAGAAGCTTACATTGCCATCGAAAGTACAATCTGTTGCTGGAGGAGAAAGGGATTTAAGGGATGAGCGGGCACCACGTATTGAAATTGAAAGCCTAAGGCTGCCATGAAAGCCTCGTTGAATTCGAAGTATCCACCGCCTTCCATTAAAAGAATTCTGGAGTTATATTTTGTTTTGGGAAGGAAAGAGTGCATTGTAACTTGTAATTATCAGTTAATGAGTTGCCGAGTTTCACCTGTTTTGGAGCGTTGTAAACATCATTTTGGGTCGAACATGCCCTAATAAAAGAGAATACCAATTTTCATATGTATATATATATATATATATATATATATATATATATATATATATAAACCTAGCTACAACCGAGATAGTCATAATTCCTAGTTTGGTTTTGTTGGTAGTTCCAGTTAAGACCATTACTCGATCCAAAATGGGAAAACGCCAAAGTTAATATGCTACATCCTTTTCGGAAATATAATTACGAAGTGTATCTATTTGTTACTTCATTAAAATTCTGAATTTACCTTTGTTGAAACATTCAATTGAGTTTATCGCCTTGTATTTGAGGAAATTTATTTTTAAAACTATTTGGAAAGAATAAAAATGAGTTTTGAATTACCGTTTCGAAAAATGGTTTAATGAAGGCCCAATTTATAAAGATATGGTTTTTAGAATTTTAATTTATTTTTTTCAAATTATAGGGCTATTGTGCAATTTTAATAAATATAATCAGACTGGTAGGAATGAATAAATTAGACATGACCAGGAATATGCCACTAAATTTAAGTGTAATAAATATCCATTCCTTGTGATTTTTAGTATCTTTCTCCTTATATATATTGGGTAATTTATTGAATTTGTCATAATTAATCCTTAATATCTTAATGCTCCAATATTTTTGAACATGAATAGGTTTTCCTAGTTTGAAATATAAACTGGAATATAAACATAGTAAATAATAAACTTGGTTTATAAATATGAAACCGTTAGTTTATAAAAAAAATCCATTATTGGAAAAGTTTGAAATTTTCTTCGGAATGGCTAAGGAAATATCCTTCATCTTAATTGTTGGGATATTTGATTTCGTGAATCGCCTGTATGTTGTCGGCTACGTAAGGGGAAATCCGTTTTAACCAATATTACATATTTCTAGCTGAAATTATTATTGGAATTCGTTCGTTCGTTGTGTAGTCGCAGTATCGTTGTTGAGACTATAAATCTTTGGATTTGGGAGTTTAACTATGGTATCTAAATATCGTGGTGATAAGGATAATTATTTAGGATCACATCAAATCTTAGAAGATAACTCGGGACTTAATATTTTAATCTGGCCTAATAAGCCCAAGGTTTAACCACTGTCAAAGCCCATTTAGTAGTTGACCGTTTAATGCTATACTAGGATGGTCAATGAGTTGATGTGTTTTGGTACAACTTGGACCGAGGACTCAATCGTAAAAGTTGAGTCCAAATTAACCACTTAACTTCCTTCTTTCGCCCTTTCTTCCTCATCTAGCCGAACTGTATCTCTATCCTTCTTCTCTTTCTTTGTTATCGCCTTGTCTCCTCTTTTTCGCGCTTGTTTGCGCATTAGATCTTGCCTCATTAATACTCTAAGATCTAATTTCTTCTCTCCGACCATTTCTTGGCATACAATACCTAAGTTGCAATATTCGATTCTACTCACACCATTTAAGTATCCTCCCCAGGAATAGGTCATTTGGTTGGATCGAAATGAGCAAAAAGGTCCCACCACTTTAGGACTAAGAAAATTTGTCGAGGCAATTGAACTACAACCGGTCCATTGCCCATAACCTTAGAACAGTTTGTTGTTTGTGTTGCATCTTCCTTTGCTATACCTTGTTTGAACATGTTCTTTCGAAGGAGATCATCATTTCGGGGATGGAGATTAAGCTATCTTTGGATGGTTTTTCAGAGGAGAATCTCGATGAGATTTCAAAGGAATCTCTGTTTTACGCGTACTTATATAGTCCCTTGCTTGACCAGCTTTTGAAATTTTGCAGAAAATCTCTTTTTTCTATGTCGGTTTTTATGTTCGGAAATCTATGTTCGAACCGCCCATGTAGACGTGTGACCCATTGAGCACATCTTTCTATAAATGGGAAGTTATGACTAGATTTGTCTTATGATGCGGGAATTAATCCTTTGCTTGATCGATGGCGTAACCATCATTTAGTGCCACATCATATTTGATTCAATCTGTTGTTCATGGGTGTTATCTCATGGGGTTACTTTATGTAATTACATCTATCCATTTTTGTCTTTGGATAATAGTTGATCGATTTCCATGAGAAACAGTTTTGTGATAGGTTTCTTTCCTCATCATAAATTCTGTCTACGTAGAGATGGTAATGTGGAAACCTCCTACAACACCAACAACGTTTCTAAAACAAGACTGAACATTTTTTTGTCATGATACGGTTAATTAAAGATCATAAAAATTGGTTTGAGCTCCAGTCGTGGAGCAAGACATCTCGTTGTTTATAGTCGTTATTTTAGGAGTTTTGGTGTTGTTTTGTCATTGTCTTTGTTGTTATCTCTTTCCAGCATCAGGTTCTTAGTTTTGTAGTGACTCGTGCTTGTAACAGTTAATGTCGTTTAAATCGCATGACTTAGGATTATGATATTTCTAAGTTTGGAAATGTTTATGTCATTCATGTGTGCCTGTTTGAATGAAATCTCATTTTTGTATCCAAACTAACAGTTGTCGTAGAGCTGGAAAGAGTAAAATTCTGTGTTGGATAAATTTTAGTAAAGGACCAGTTCCACGTCACGGATATATAAATAAATAAATCACCATTCTTTGTTAAAGCTAAAATTTATTTTGGACTTTTGTGTGTGGTTTCTGTTTTCGCATTTTTGGCGTGACTGACTTCCTTTTTCACCGACATGTGACTTGAATCATTTAAGTTTCTGCAAAATACATTTTTAAAGCTTTTGTAAAAACATGGTTTGAAAATAAAACTTTTATCATTTTTAACCGATTTACTGTCTTTTATTTCAGTTTGTGCGAAAACGCAAAATATGGATACGACAATTTGTGCATATTTAAATGTCTATTTTATATTAAAATGGACAATTTGAATGGTGCAAAGGGCACGTTACCGAAAATTTGATTTTCATACGAATCTCATATGGAAAGTAAAGCGGTATTGAAAAGAAAATTTTAAAAATAAACACAAGAAGCTTTTTTGCAGAAATTTAATTTTATGAAAAATTTTGATTTTTGGTCACATGAATAGCGTAAGGAAGATATTTGGATGATTTGTGTGCGCGTTTTAGCGGTGCAGTAGGACTGATGATACGTTAAAATTGTTAACGGTAACAAGGAAAAGGCTGCTTTAGCCTTGGAAACGCTGTTTCCATACCTTATCAACGATGCGCGCGAGCAATTAATTAACTCGTTTTACGTTTTAGAGCTTGTTTTAAGCCTCATTTACAATCTACAATTGGAAATTTTGGGAGCATTTTGGGTAACTGAGGTGAAAGTTCTGCTATAGGATGGAAAATGGAATATTTGGAAGTGGGGAAAATGTTAAAATTCTTCGCTTTAATTTCCTTTTTCCGGTTTAGAAGAGGTTAAATAGGAAACAATTAGATTGCGTACATTTTGGATGATTGGGTTTGGATGCAAAATTAGTTGCTTCACACTTTTGTTTGTAATTGTGTGAGGTAGTGGATGAAAAAGAGTTCTCAAAATTTGCATTCATATAGAACTGCCAGTATATTTAGGATGTTTTGCATCATGTTTTCAAAAATATTTCAAAGATTTAATGCAAACATATAGGAGGATCCGATTAGAATCACCTTGTATACATATTTTATGGTCGAATTGCATTATGTACACTATGCACATGTACACATGGTAGTAAAGTGGATGTACACAAATTGGTTGTGTAGAATAGGACTATAAGCATCAGAATTTCGGGGAAATTTTCCTTTTAAGGAGGAAAGAATGTAACAAACCGGAATTTTGGCGATATAAATTAATTATTACATTTCAAAAAAAAATAGGAATTTCTACAAACAATGGAATTTGGCTAGCCAATTCATTCGTCTCGGAATTTTGGTCAACTTTCATGTTTGAAGTTTGGCGAACGGAGCCTGTATGAAAAAGTTACGGACGAAATAAGAAAATGGGCGGAAAATAAATAAAAATAGAATATTGTATATATAGTAATATATAATTACCCAACCACCTAACTGCCAAATCGACCAAGCGGCCGGCTGCCGACCGCTGGTTATGACCGCTTGGTCGAGCCAGGCAGTGACGGCTCGGGTTTTAGGTGTATAATATTATAAACGAATAGGCGGATGTAACTGAAAACTAATCCAACGGTTTTAGGCCATTTGCACCCCTATAAATAAAGGGGTAAGGCCTCATTCTTTTTCCACATAAATCTGCAAAGGCAGCGGAGCCCTGCCATTTTCCTCCCTCTCCAAACCCTAATTCTAAAATAGAAATATCTTCATACATAACAAATCAAATCTAATTCATATGAAATTGAGTGGATTAGTAGATCTAATGGAAAATAATGCAAGTTAACACTCAAAATAATATTTCTCCCCCCTCTTCCTGTTTTCTTACATCTCTACAATCTGAAATTTCACCTTTTCAGACAAATTGTAGAGTTATAAGAATTTGGGGATTGTAGGCCTTAAAGGTTCAAACTTCGGATTTGGAGGCTATGAGGTGAGTGGGAAATATATGTATATAGATATAGTAACATATTTGTTTCGTTTGCATTAGATCTAAAGTTTTATGTTTATTCTCATCAGATCTGATCATATTATTGTTGTAAATGAATTGATATCTATTAGATCTGATCACAAAAATTGTCAAAACTTGTGAATTATAAGTTGTGGTTATGTATAACATGAATTGTAGGATTCTTAAACTTGTTCATACATATTCATGCAGTAATGTCATGAAATATGTTGTACATGTTGTATAACAATGTAGATCTGGAAATCAGTCCTATTTAAAACCAATTAGATGTAGTTACGTTCCAGATCTTTAGTTCAGTGCTGAATAATAAAATTATGTGAATTTGGGTAAAAATATGAAATTGAAAAACTATGCGATTGTTAGAATAAAAGAATTATTCCTATTTGTATTCAACATTGCTGGTTTTTTGGCTTAATCATTGTAAACATTATTTTTCGCCTTTTGAATAAAAAGGCATTATTTTGAAATCATAAGAGGTATATTAAAAAGGATTAAAAAGGGAAAAGTGGTGCAAATATATGTATAAATATAAATACATATATTTGCATGTGGTTTATATCGACTATTCCAAAATATATATATTTACATATATTTCTTATGGTTTGAAAATATGTCAATTCCACTAATTAGGCATTATTTATAAAGATTACTGTAACAAACAAAAATTTTCGGTCCCGAAAATCGACACAAAAACACCATGTCGAACATTCGAACATCGAAAATGCCGGAACGTTAATAGAAAGAAATAACAGGGTGAGGTAAGAAAGATAGAAAATTAGAATAGAAGAATAAGAAGAAGTATCAACACAGAATTAGAGTCTCACATCGCAGCGGAATAAAATATAATATATAAATAGACTTTATTGAGAGCTTGGAACAAAACTTACGCATCAGAGTACATCAATAAATCCGGATAGTTATAATAGCCTGTCCTCATATATATATATAGCACACAGCGGAATAATAATGTTATAACATCATACGTCTGAACTCCTTCAGCTCGTCTTTGGACTTCACAGTATCCGATAAGCTGAACCTGTACAACCCGGTCTAACCCGAGCATTTCAAACACCGGGTCAGTCCGGTGAACCAAAGTGAGAAAAAACTCAATAATGTTTAAAGGTATCTTCCAACTTGATTTTCACGTTCAAAACCTTTTGAAAGAAAAGGATAATCGTAAGACAAAATCCATACATAAATACAGACGGTTTTTACCTTACGATAACCCAAAACATTTTGAAATCAACAGATTATTATGATATTATGATAGTGTCTAAATACAAATAAATAGAATCTAGCAGAACGCTTGCATCTCACGCTCCACATATATAGTATACAAACAAAACCGTGGGCGCTTATTGGGGATTGGATTCCGACTTTGACTAGGAAAGGAACCACCTGCCGATAGTGTATCTCTAGAGAGGAATGCGCTGGGTTCAACAAGAATGTCTTGCAACCCGGTCCACACCTGACCGATCACTCATTTCGCTTAAGTGTATCGAACGTATATCACCAATGGTTGGGCTCAAATCACCGTTTTCCGAAAAGGGACTGCATCGATAGATAAAAGAAGCAAAAGGAATTTCTCTAGATAGGTGATTATACACCCTAATAGGGGCGACCCACATAGCCTTGCTGCCTGCCCGATTTTTGTCATTTCCTGGTTGATGAGGCTTGAGGTCATAATTTACTTTTAGAACATCTGGCTACCATTCACTTTGAATGTCACATCGTCAAATCCGTCAGTTATCACTAATTGACGTCAACAAAAATACTCTAATTGTTAAGCTAAGAGAACCGTCGTCCTCTGCCACCAACCATAGTACGTTTGAAGAAATCAACCTACGCGATTCCTTTAGAAATACTCTGTCAGACATCTGTCCATACAAGTCATCCAGGAACAGGATGAACCGAAGGCACCCTCCTACGACATCCTAGGAATCAACCTATAAATTAGTAGTGATTAGTCCTTGCAATCCGTAGATTCCAATCACGGCAGAATCATTGTTAACTCTAGGGATCAGCCAAAGATATTTAACAATAGTTCTTTCGCTCATGAAGATTTACGGTCTTCAATTGCTCCATCTCCAGTAAGCATCTTTCACGTATTTGCTAGTTCGGAATGGTTTTCGAATATAAATTCGATCCCGGTCTTTCCGTACCAACATCGCATTGGCCATGATTTGGATAGTCGGTTATTTAATTATCAAAACAAACAATCATCAAAATAAAAATAGATTCATTGGTTGAGTACACAGCGTCATTTGGCCACTAAAAATAATATATCACTTTTAATATATTAATATTCTCAAATCATTTTATTTTGATATTTAGAAAATATCTTAAAATCAGTATTCCATTTCCCGTTAACTTTCATTTCAAACAATTTGTTACCACGTTACTTATTTATTATTTATAATTGGGAAACCAATTCAATTTGTCATTTCAAACAATCGTTACGATATCTCCTTGGTTTCGTTAGTTGAATACCATAATCATCACTTTCCTTTTCAGAATAAATTTATTCCAAATCACATCTCCTATTTTTAAAAAAACAGTCTTTATATATTCACCAATCTCCTTTTATTCATTCCCTTATTATGGAATATTATTTCATATTCCCAAGCCTTTATTATTTCCCTTTATTTCGGAATCCCATTATATGTATTCCAAAATCCTCCAAATAACGTTGCATTGTTATTTCTCAAAAAAAGTCTCTTCGAACATCTTTATCCTTACAACTAATATCATCCTTTGATAATCCTGAAGTTGTTCAAGTTGGGGTATTTTAATTACCTCTCTGACCTTGATCAACAATAGTCTTTCTTAAGATAGATATGAATTGTAATTCAAAAACCCATATTCATTCTAATACCAACAATTACCATTTCACTCTTTTATTTAACATACGGTTTTATAAACCTTCTTACGTTTGAAATCTCCTTTTTTATTATATTATTATTACTAAATTTATTGATTTAGTAAATGATTAATAAAACATTATCCTTTAAACTTTTACATCCTTAAACTATCTGTTTCACTATCCGGTATTTATTACAAATCCCATTACTTGATCCTTTGCAAAACTCAATTACAAGGATCCTTTTCTAAACCTTTCCATCATTTATTCTGAGAAATCTTATTTCAAATCCCATCCATTCCACTTAATGCCATTATTAAGTAATGTCAATTTAAAACTAACGCTTTGACTTTCCATCTCTTTTAAAAACTCATTTATACAACTCTGGTTTAATATCAAACCCTATTTCATCTCCATTTTCTTAATTCAAATCGTTTTATAACTTTGTTTACCAAACTTGGTTTAAATATAAACCCTTTCATAAACTCACTTTGAAAATTCAATTATATTTCAGTACTACTTCGATTACTTAAATGAATTTCATTTAAGAAATAATTCCTTAAGTTATTATTAATTAAAAACTATAATTCACTTCATCACTAACTGGGATTAACATAAAATTTTACTTTTAAAATCTTATTAAATTAAAACACTATTTATTATATTATTTCATTAGATTAATTGGCACAAACTAATTTAATTTAATAATCAATTTCAGTTAAGACAGTTGGTTTGGTCCAATTAAAACATGATTAACTCATTGATCAACCCTAACTCGTCTTTTCAATTAAACTAATAAATAATATTATTAATTTAAATAATCCATTCCAAAGTAATATTATTATAATTGTTTCTTAAAAACAATTAATCGCAGTTATTAATCGTTTCATAGTTGCTTACCAATCTCGTTAATACAAGAATTTGCTTTATAAAAGATAAAGCACGTGCTTCGCACACGGATAGATTTGGGTACCAAAAATGTTGATTAAAACAATCAACATATTTTTTTATTTTGTTGGTTTATTTTCCTTTTTATAAACCTCATTTAAAATAATATATTCTGAAGAAAACTATATTCATTTACAAAATAAATTCCATAACTCCACTCCTATCGATTCACCTGACAACAAATCAATTTTTATAAAACATTTTATATTCTGGCCATCTGCTATAAATTCCTCAGCCAATATTACTCACTGGTTAATAACCAAACTAATGTTGAATTCATATTCAATGATCAATAATTAAACCAATAATCTAATCATATTGGTTATTCATTTCATGTAATGATCATATGCAAGACAAGGTAAGTTGCCTTGTTTGGAAATCATCGTTTAAAAATAATGATGTCATTTCATTTAAATTGAACAACCGTTCAATTTAAATAATAGATATAAAAATGTTCAACATGCATTAAAAAAATCATCAAACAATCAGTAATTAGTAGCCATAGCATACCAATAATAAACCTGACTTATATGTAATTATAAGTGGGATAACTGAGTGAGTTTAACTCACCTTTGGTCTCCATTCACCGTCAATTGGTTTTGTTTTAATTAAATTATACCGATGTTTAACTTAATTAAAAATCTTTAGCTGCTTCCATCTCCGTCGATCTCATTTCAGATTGTAGCGTCTGTCCCTACGGTCCCATGTTGCTTGTTTGGTCCAATTTTGTTTGTCGTACGAACGATTTATAAACAATATCAGTTTTACGGTTTATACAAATTTATTTTAATTTCTAATTAGATAATTTATAATGTTAATTATAAGGTAAATTTTAGATATCCTATAACCAACCTTACCTGTTTCGACAGCACATGTCCTCTTACATATAACTCTTCTTCCTCGCATGCCAGGCCCATCATTTTACTGACCCTTTTATTGCTTGTTTCAAAAAAAATGCTTCCTCCGCAACTTCAAACCAGTATCGCACCTTTCCATCACCTTGTACGTGTTCCATCTTCCCATGCTTTCCTTTATTTCATCATGCAATAAAAGGGGAAATGTTGCACGCCCCATACATCTCATGTTCTTTCCCCTACCTTCCCAGTTCGTTCTTTTCTGTCCCTATTTCTCTATCATTATTATTATTGTTTCCTTCTTGACATGGCGGCCCAAGGCCCAAGTCTACTTCAAATGCACGTTCAGATGAGCCCGCACCACTTCCTACAGTCACTCTTTCTTCCCCAAATGATATATCTGAAGCTTTTTTTTGTTTCTCCATCGTGCACGTTAATTATGATATCACTCATTACCCCTCAACCCTTCAAATAAAGAACACTGTTTAACTCCACTTCCTCCGCTCGGTTTTCCTGCCCCATTTCTGCCACCTCTGATAGCCTCAATCTCCGGCCGACCGTGGGACAGCATACCCAGGTGCGACACTTATCAACGCCAAACTTCACAAAATTATACCCACTTGATCTCCTTGCTTCGCTGATCATTGCACCACCTTCAAAAAGGCGTATCAATCCCTTAATCTCGGAAAAAGTTTAACCCTAAGATGCGACCTTCGACATTCATTGGCGTCGATCACAGTTTGGAGATAATGGAAATGTAGAGAATGATTTTAGGAGTGTATTGCAACTCAAACCGTGATTTTAGGAGTTATATATGTGGAGAGATTATTTTTCAAAGGTGAAAGACACCACTGTTTCTTCTCTGTAGCCAACTAAAATGGTGACAAAGCTGCTCCATATTTATAATGCAAGAAACATGGAAATCACGGTTTTGGATAATTTGACGAGAACGGCAATGGGATTACTTGATGGGCAAGGATTTTGTTTGTCCATCACGTAATTGCAGGAAGCTGCACACCGTAGGTTTTAGCTATGCAGTGTTCTTTCACTGTCTGTGATGGTAATTTTCGTGTGCCTAAGTGAATTGTACCGTAGGGGAAGCAGTGCTAGTTTGTACAATTAGCGTGTGACAAGTTGCACAGATAAAATGGGTAGGAGCACTGTTAGTTATAGGGTAGGCTTGCAGTCGATCATACATGGTATATGAGTTTTGTACATGTGTAGCTTCTCATGTACGTTTTACTTTAATATTTCTCTTTAATTAAACTAAAATGAAATATGAAGTTTGTTGCTGGCTTCTTTAGACAATATTTGATTATGTGGTGATGGAAAAGTTTTGCTAGTATCAATCAATTGTTTACTATTTATTGTCATATTATTATTTTAACATTGTAAAATAATTCATTGTTATTTAACGTCGAAAGTAAAATATATTCTTCGCCACACATCAACTCCAAACACAACGGAAACAGACACACTGTTACGACTAACCATTCCGAATCCAATAAAACTAATTTCGTTGAAAATGGACTCCGTTTGCACAAAGACGGTATTTTAATTTTAATATATTTATCGGTTCACGTTTAAATTTCATCTACCGACAAAATAATCCCAATTGGCTTCAAACTGGAAAATTAGCAGTAACAAGCTATTTGTATTCCCATAAAATTCGTTTTGTCGAAAACGGATATTGTTTGAAAAAACATCTATTTTTAACACTTATATAATATCGATATAATATTTCAAATTAAATCCAAACAATTTAAATTAAATAATAAATATTACTATTTATCGAACATATCTAAATAAGATAATATATCATTCCAGATTAAACTAATATGAAATTACAACTCAAAAGTAATATTTCTGAATCAAACGATATTGAAATATATAGAAATTCCTTTTAAATAAATTAAATAAGCGTTATAATTTATAAACAATTTCCATAGCGACTATCTCAAAATTTTGAATTGGACGTAACTTACTATATATAAGCAAAAATCTCAATTTTTCTCTTCCATTAGAAATTTATAATCAAATAGATTCAAACATTTCTGGTTTCACAAAATTCCGACTTATAATGAATTCTGTATATTCAATTGAAGTCTGAAACTCAATATTACGAACTACCACGCCGTTTCGAGTTCGTTTTATATTAAAATAAATGTAAACGTTCAATAATCGTTTTTATAACGAATTCAATATTAAAATCCATTAATATCTCAAATATTAATTAAAAACAAATTTAAATATTCGAATTCAAACAACTAGAAAATCCGGGTCATTACATTCTTCCCCCTAAAAGAATTTCGTCCCCGAAATTACTAAGTTAAGAAGAACGCTGCAAATCCAATTTACTTCCAAATAATTGTATTAAAATATTTCAAAGCCTTAAAAAAATTTATGAAAAATTTGCCAGCACCTCCTCTGTATGGCTCGATCCGAACAATTACAACTACCACTTTGGGCCTCACATTGGTCAAAAGAAAACAAAGCGAAGTGTCTACCCAACTCAGGGTATAAAATCGATCACCAAACAAAATGGTTTACCTATTTGTCGGGCAACCCATACTCTAATCACGAATCAAATCAATTAATAGCACTTCCGTCTCTTCCAACCGGCACATAATTCAGTATCCAATGCCAATAACAGATATAGGATTAAATCATTTCAGCTTCATTTCATATCTGATTTTAATTCAAATCAATAATACATAAATTTATTTTCTAGTTTTTAATTCATTCAATTGTTGATGAATTTTATATCCGAACCAATTTATTATCCAATACACAAACAATCAAATCATTCTATTTCTCTTTCTAATTTATTTAAGTTATCTTCAGTTAAATTCCTGATTTATTTAATTTCATATTTAATTCTTATCCACAAATTTTATGTCGAATCCTCTTATGGTTTAAATTCACAATCCCATTTGAATTCAAATCAGTTAAACAACCAATATCAATAATTCGAGAAAATTATTTCATTTCTATACAAAAGTATATTTTGGGAAAAATTATTTCATATACCCTCTTTATAAAACAATATTGTATTAATTTTTCAGTTCAAAACCGATCAAATCAAACAATACAAAACATTTGTATATATAAATTTTACAAATACGCTCTCTCATATATATTCCAACACAATCTAGGGTATTACTAAGCCCATCTCTATCGAGTTATGCCACAAAGCCAAGGTTATTCCTAAACCATTGTTCTGATACCACTGTAACGAACAAGAATTTTCGATCGCGAAAATCGACACAAAAACACCATGTCGAACATTCGAACATCGAAAATACCTATGACGATCCCATCGTCCGTGTAACGGTATTAAGGATAATCATTGGGATATAACTCATCAATCATCATAGCAGAGTACAGATAATAGCAAAAACAGTAAATAGAATAATTTTACATAGATATGACAGCGGATTCATAACATGTAACAACATCAGAATAGGACAACGTAGGATATAACTTAGTAAATAAAAGAGAAAGGATCAGTCGCCATCGCCAGAGGCGGAATATATACATGCAATGAGACATAATAAGGGTATCAGTCTACATCGCCGAAGGCGGTACATATACATACGATAATAAGTACTGAAAGTAAAGTAGTCTGCATCGCCTGTGGCGGAATCATAGTATAAGTACAATAATGGCGGAAAATGTCAAAGTCATCTCTGTGAAGTCAACCTCGCCATGAGCCAAAATGCACTCTATGCAACAGTGCAGAGCCAAAAACTACCTGTCACCTGTGAACTAGGCTGCCCGTGTGAAAATAAGGGCACCCGCGTTTGCAAAGTGAAACAAACAACGAGTCAGTCATGGGGACTGGAATGAGAAATCTATTTAATAGTTTAAACAACAGAAATAAGCAAATCATAGGACCACGCCACTTTCACGGAACGGGTTTACTCCAGTGATCGCTGGTGCATTTAAAACAAAGTAAATTTTTTAAAACAACGCAATGCTTTTAAAAGAATGAAGCCATTATAAGACTCAAGTCCCATCATACAATGCAACGCAAGCCGGAGGATAGAGTTTTACCTTATAATGGCCAAATATGCTTGATACGTGTAAAGCAAAATCATTTGATATTATTACTAGTGCATATATGTTTCAAAAACGAATGGCATCATAAATATCAATCATAGGCGGCATAGGTACCATCTACTATGTCGCCATACATAAGTTACAATCGAATCAGTTATCTCGTATTGGGAATTGGATTTCCGTCATGAGTCGAGGCAAGGGGCAAGCTCCTCTCCGCTTCGAGACATTCTAGCAAATGCCTCAGGACTACACACTCTGGGTAACCCTGGATCGGCTGGGCCGGTCCTCTCTTACGTTTAAGGATTGGCAATTCCTAAACACACGTTTCCCGGTTCTTACAGACCTATAATCGAGGCGCCTCGCATTCCAACAACCACATAGGTGAAAAATAGATATAAATGTCAGGGCTGGTAAGTCACTGACACCACTATAGCTAGAAAGAAACGTCGTGCTCTCCCAGCGGTCCGTATCCCGTTTTTAACTCATACCGAGGTGTAAGGCTCGCGAATCCACGCTATACACAAAGCCAGGCCACGTAGACCGTGCTTTGATCATCATCCACAAGACTTTGCTTTGCAACAGAAGCCTTAATCACAGCATCTTGGCATGCCACATAGGCAATCCACTCCATACGATTGATTTCTATCGATATATAACCTCTGAGCTCGTACGTCTCAGAGAAGGGCGTTAAGCAAAAGAATAAATTCTCAACCGCTAAACAGATATATATTTAACAGAGATCAATCAGTATAGAACAAAATCCAATGTCAGACACACAGTCCATTTACAAGTCCGTTCTGGGTCTGAACGAAACCGGAGGCGTCAAATTCCTCGTATATCCGTCCAATCAACATATACGTTCAGACGGCTACTACTTCCATTCCTTCACGGTAGCTACTCTGGTCAGGAACCTCAGCAGCGCCCATCCAACCGATACGAAGATCGTCGGGCTTGAATCGTCTTTGTATTTTCCAATTCGAATCGCTCACTAAATTATTTGAAATGAGGGTTAGCTCGGCCTTTTCAAATAATTCACGTAATTAGAATTTAAATCAATTCTTTCCATGGTTATATTATTCAACATCCATATTTCAGTTCTTTAGTGTTATTTTCATGTCAAACACTTACAACCATCAAATATCAAACAAATCAAGCCCAATTGGGTTATTTCCAATCTATGTTGCTTATAATATTTTATAACTATTTTTCACCATTTTTATTTATTTAAAAATGACCATATTTAATTAAACTACGTTTCAGGTCGTGCCGTGGCACTGGCGCTGTTTTTGCCCTAATTTGTTTTACACATATCGGAAAATCTAACCATTGGATTTCTACAAAGTCTATATCAGTGGGAAGATATTCCCAAAGCGAACCCAATGGTTCCAGTTTCGTGAAAATCCGACGGTCGGATCTTCCACACTAGTCGTTTGAAGTTACGGTTTCAAAATTCGAACTGCAGCGTCGTTATTCGATTTAATTTAATTATATTTATATATATATAAATATAAACGATTCTAGCGCTGTTTTTCTTCAGATTTGAATTAAACATTCCAGACAATCCAACTGTTGGATTTTTACAAGGTTGGTGTCGTTGGAAAGATATTTCCAAGGCGAACCCAGCGGTTACGGTTTTGGGAAAATCCGATGGTCGGATTTCTCGTACCAATCGTCTCAAATTACGATTCCAAAACACGAACTGCACGGCTTCGATTCCTTTCAATTCTATTTATATTTATATATATATAAATATAGTTCATTTCTTTATTTCAAATATAGTTCATTCATTTATTTCGACATCGTTCATTCATTTATTTCGACATCGTTTTCACTTCAAATATTTCAACATCGTTTTCACTTCAAATATTTCACTAACACCTTAATATTTCGAAAAATTTCGCCATAACCTCCTTTGTACGGGAAGGGGTTTGGAAATTTATTGGGCCGTATTAGGTACCCAATAAATCCAATAAATCATCCACATATTTATAGTGATATATTCTGGTGTTTACAGGGGAGTGTGTATTGATCATAACTCCAGAGAACAAATTCTCGTCACCCTGTCAAAGCCTGAGGGAGTGTGTATTTAAAATGCTCCAGAGGATAAATCCTCGTCACCTCGTCCCGTGTGGGAATAAATAGTCCATGTGCCGTATCTAAATGACTAGAGAGACATGATTTTTGTCAACTCCAGACCCGTGTGGGTTTTTTATTAATCTGGCAATTTATCATTATCATTTTATATAGTCCATATCAGTCATCAGTTCAACCTGTAATATATATAATCATCGCCATACAAGCCTCTCGCTCGTATGGTAAATCTTCCACCTCGTCACACAAGCTCCAAATGCTTATGTGGGATATGATGAAGTATGCCTATCGTCAAGGAGTATGCCATGTAGTGTAGTTCAAAATTAATGGTTACTATCCTATGGCGATGTTTATTATTTCACACAGAATAACCAGCACTCCGCATCCAATGGCATTCACAGGAGTTGATATAAAAATAAAATTGCGTAGCCAACTCATCAAGGCTTACCTATTTGTCGGGCACGTAAATAATTTCTTTACTCTACAGCTAATCCATTTTCCCTGTTCAACACATGTATATATATGCAGAACAAAGCTAATAATATTATTTCTAGCAACTAATATTTATTTCAACACATGTGTATTTTTATCAAAGCATATATATGATAAAAGAAATATTTTTATTATCAAAAATATTTATTCAACACGTGAATGTTTTTAACACTTCATATTCACAATAAAGATGTAGTTTTTATTGTCTATCCATTTTATTTTTAAAATACGATAACATTCAACACATGAATTCCCATTCAACGAATGAATTTCAATTCAACACATGAATATTCTCTATAGTTTGTATATATATAAATGTGATTTTTATCGTTAAATCTATTTGTTAAAAATTCGAATAATATTCAACACATGAATTTCAACTCAACGAATGAATTTCAACTCAACACATGAATATTTTCTATAGTTTGTATATATATATATATAAATGTGATTTTTATCGGTAAATCTATTTGTTAAAAATTCGAATAATATTCAACACATGAATTTCGATTTCAACATATGTAATTAATTTCAACAAATGAAAATTATTCTAACACATAAATATTTCAGAAAATTTCGGCAGCATAACGGTATGGTAGTTAAAACCGGGACCGTCCCTAGTACGGCTCCTCGCTCTACCTTAAAACCTCGCGGCTTTTGACAATGGGGATCATGCATCTAGTTCGCACGCAGGCGGCATGTTTTATTTTCATTTCCACAATCCTATTCTAATTTGTTTCCACCACAAGAGGGTATTTTTCAAACACAAAGGTATTTTTCAACCACAAAGGTATTTTTCAACCACAATATCAACCACGAACAATTATTTCCAACCATTTGTCATACCATATAGTATCACGTCAATCACAAGCAATAAATATTGTCCATGGTCTGTGGGCGAGGGGAGTATATATATATATATATATATATTCTATAATTCACTTGCATTTCATCACAATTCAAAGCATATATGTTTCACTCAACGCTTGTATAATTTATACATCGCTAATATAACTTATACAACACATGTACATGAGGTATACAATGCGTATATAATTTACACTTCGCTTATATAATTTATACAACACAATTCCATTCACACAATTTAGTTTAGATTCCTCACATTGGTTTTTGTAGTGCTAAAAATCGTAGGAAGACCAGAAAATCTGTGGCTTCTTCTATGTGGTAGAAAGCCTCCTTGCGGTCGTGATGTTTACTGTTTCATCGAATTTCGTTAACACACTAAAAAGATATGATTTTTCAAAGTTTTGCAACACTTAAAGTGTTATTTTCAATTCAGAATAATAAAGGTCGAACCTTTATATTTCGTTCAGAACTAGGTTTGGGATTTTTGCGAAATCGGTGGAGTATTGGGATGATCGGCGGTGCTGACGTGAAAGAGGGGGGTGAGGGCTTCATGTCGACGGTGGTTCGGTCCTCTCCAGTGGCCTGTGGCGTCGGCGGCGGCGCTGGGAAGTCTCGATGTTTGGGGGCTCGATTCAGGCGGAGGAGGTGATGGTGGAGGTCGTGTTGGGGTCGGATCTGAAGAGGGGGAGAAGGCGAGTCGAATGGTGGTGGTGGCGTTGGCTGTAGGTGGCGGTGGCGGCCGGAAAACGAGGGGGAAGGATGGAGCTCGATGAACCGTCGAGAGCGAGAGGCGGCTAGGTTTTCCGTGGTTTTTATTATTATTTTTTTTGAAAGGAAAAATCCTATTGGCCGAGGATTTATAGTAAATTTTTAAATAGTGTTTTTATAAACGAACTCCTTTTCAAACCCAACGACTATCGCCCCTAGCTAAATACCCCCATCCCGGACACAATGGAATATGTTTCGTATGCCAATTCGACTGTTACAGTCAGTTATTTTTCAAATTAAAGTATAAAACATTTTATATTCAATTTGAACGTACATTTCAATTTGCCAGGGCCACAAACTGAATCGAAAAATTCTTGAAAAATAAATCTAGCTTTGTTTTGACGATACGGTTCCAACAAAACCAGTTTCGTTGATTTCTGAGCTCGTTTGAAAAATGGCCATTTTCAGGTCGATCCATTTTAACAGAAATTAACCAATCACATTTTCTTTTGCCCCGCTCACATACTAGCTTCAAAAATTATTAAATTTGAAACCTAGCAATAATTTGACATTCCGGACCCAATAAAAGTGGTTTCGTCGAATTCTGAGGTCATTTGCAAAATATCTATTTTCAAGGGCTATATATGCTATATAGCGACCTTTCTGAAAATTCATTTGACCATAACTTTTGATTCCCGTTATGAAACTTCGACTTTTCAGATTCATTAGAAAGGTATTCATAAACAGATTTAAATATTTTCAGTTTCGCTAAAATCCATTATATTTTCCACCCGTATAGTCAGACAAAGTTTGTATTCAAATTTCCAAACTGCCATACTATTCCTAATTCTTTATTTTATTGAAATATGCTATTTCAATTATTCAAATTCTTTAGTAATAACCAATTTTAAAAATTTTAAATTGGTTCACATTTTCCGGGTTATTACAATACTGGAACGTTAATAGAAAGAAATAAGAGGGTGAGGTAAGAAAGATAGAAAATTAGAATAGAAGAATAAGAAGAAGTATCAACGCAGAATCAAAGTCTCACATTGCAGCGGAACAAAATATAATATATAAATAGACTTTATTGAGAGATTGAAACAATACTTACACATCAGAGTATTTCAATAAATTCGGACACTTATAATAGTCTGTCCTTATATATATATATCTCACAGCGGAATAATAATGGTATAACATCATACGTCTGAACTCCTTCTGCTCGTCTTTGGACTTCACAATATCCGATAACCTGAACCTGTACAACACTGTCTAACCCGAGCATTTCAAACACCGGGTCAGTCTGGTGAACCAGAGTGAGAAAAAACTCAATTATGTTTAAGGGCATCATCCAACTCGATTTTCACATTCAAAACCTTTTGAAAGAAAAGGATAATCGTAAGACCAAATCCACACATAAATACGGACGGTTTTTACCTTACGATAACCAAAAACATTTTGAAATCAATATATTATTCTGATATTATGATAGTGTCTAAATACAAATAAATAGAATCTAGCAGAACGCTTGCATCTCACGCTCCACATATATAGTATACAAACAAAACCATGGGTGCTTATTGGAGATTGGATTCCGACTATGACTAGGTATGGAACCACCTACCGATAGTGTATCTCTAGAGAGGAATACACTGGGTTCAATAAGAACATCTTGCAACCCGTCTCACACATGACCGACCACTCATTTCGCTTGAGTGTATCGAATGTATATCACTAGTGGTTGGGCTTAAAACACCGTTTCCCGGAAAGGGACAGCATCGATAGATTAAAGAAGCTAAAGGAATTTCTCTAGATAGGTGATTATACACCCTAATGGGGGCGGCCCACATAGCCATGCTGCCTGCCCGATTTTTGTCATTTCCCGGTTGATGAGGCTTGATGTCATAATTTACTTTTATAACAACTGGCTACCATTCACTTTGAATGTCACATCGTCAGATCCGTCAGTTTTCACTAATTGACGTCCACAAAAATACTCTAGTTGTTAAGCAAAGAGAACCGTCGTCCTCTACCACCAACTATGGTACGTTTGAAGAAATCAACGTACGCGATTCCTTTGGAAATACTCTATCAGACATTCGTCCATACAATTCATCCAGGAACAGGATGAACCAAAGGCACCCTCCTAACACATCCTAGGAATCACCCTGTAGATTAGTATCGAGTAGTCCTTGCAATCCATAGATTCAAACCACGACAGAATCATTGTTAACTCTAGGGATCATCCAGAGATATTTAACAATAGTTCTTTCACTCATGAAGATTTACGGTCTTCAATTGCTCCATCTCCAATTAGCATCTTTCACGTATTTGCTGGTTCAGAATGGTTTTCGAATATAAATTCGATCCCTGTCTTTCCGTACCAACAGCGCATTGGCCATGATTTTGATAGTCAGTTATTTAACTATCAAAACAAACAATCATCAAAATAAAAATAGATTCATTGGTTGAGTACATAGCGTCATTTGGCCACTAAAAATAGTATATCACTTTTAATATATTAATATTCTCAAATCATTTTATTTTGATATTTAGAATAATATCTTAAAATCAATATTCCATTTCCCGTTAACTTTCATTTCAAACCATTTGTTAGCACGTTACTTATTTATTATTTATAATTGGGAAACCAATTCAGTTTGTCATTTCAAACAATCGTTACGATATTTCCTTGGTTTCGTTATTTGAATACCATAATCATCACTTTCCTTTTCAGAATAAACTTATTCCAAATCAGATCTCCTTGTGTTAAAAAAATGTCATTATATATTCACTAGTCTCCTTTTATTCATTCCCTTACTATGGAATATTATTTTATATTCCCAAGCCTTTATTATTTCCCTTTATTTCGGAATCCCATTATATGTATTCCCAAATCCACCAAATAACGTCGCATTGTTATTTCTCAAAATTAGTCTCTTCGAACATCTTTGTCATTACAACTAATATCATCCTTTGATAATCCTGAAGTTGTTCAAGTTGGGTTATTTTAGTTACCTCTCAGACCTTGATCAACAACAGTCTTATGTTAAGATAGATATGAATTGTAATTCAAAAACCCATGTTCATTCTAATACCAACAATTACCATTTCGCTCTTTTATTTAACATACGGTTTTATAAACCTTCTTACTTTTGAAATCTCCTTTTTTTTATTGTTAGCCTACTTTGTAAACTAGGCTATACAAAGTCAAGAAGTCAGAAGATCAAGTAGGCAAAGGACACTCTGTTACGCATCCGGTTCGGATCGGAGCTACAGAGGTAAGAACAGAAGAAACACAGAGCTAAAAGATCAAGCCAGATCGGATTGGGCATAGTCAAAGATAAGCACTGCGAGACAAAGTGAGGAAGGCAAAAATCAAGCCGGATCGGATCGGAGGGGATGATCCGATCCGAACCCCATCTACTTGCCAATCCGAACCAAACCCAGTGTACCTTGCTACTTCACTCCATGATCTTCTGGATATTCGGGGCAGTTACACCCACTTTCTACCCATGATGGCCACTTACTTGATGCGCTGGCAACACCAGAACTCATCCGATCCCGAAAGTCATGGAATGGAGGACACGTGCACCCGATCCAAACCGAATTCTGGAGAAGTTTCCACCTATAAATAGACCCCCAAGGGTCGTTTGAAGGGATCTTTTGGCACTCTGAGAGTTCAAACATCTGTGAAAACTGAATTCCAGCATTCCCAAACAATCCAAATCAATGTTCAAAGTACACTTTGAGATAATTGAGTGAATGTATATGAAAAGTAGGAGAGATTGAGTGAATATCTTATTGTATTTTCATCTACATCATCAAACAAAGCGATATAAAGTGGACGTAGGCTCTTTAACGCCGAATCACTATAAATCCTGTGTCTCTTTTTTATTTTCGATTTTATTTCATTTTAATTTTAGTCAATTTGGGTGTTAGAACCACTTTTTGGTCTAACATTTTGGTGCTTTCACTGAGAAGAATTTGAATTCTCTGTTTTTTTGGATTATCGTTCTACTTTTTGGACCGTTGAGTTCAAAGAAGTTAATCCCCAATTTTTGACGCTTTTAAATACTAGTTGGTTGATTGTTGAAGAATTATGACCAAAGGAAATGGCAAGGAAGTTCAAACTAGTCGAGGGAACGAAGTTTGTGAAGATCAGCAAAATCCAATCGTGATAAGGTCTCGTGGGCAGAGTTCGGGAGCAGATTGGACAGGTTCAGGAAATCCGAACCGATCACATAGGGAGAGCTCCGATCCGAACCGAGTGGAAGACGTTGGAGAGGTGCACTCTCCCAACCCGAACCGATCCAGCCAGGGTACTTTGCTCCGATCCGATCCGACTCTAGGTGATGCTGGAACCTCTACTCGAGCCCCTCCAAATGCTCCGACTCCAGCCACCAGGACCAATGACCAGGTCAATCCATCTGTGCCTATCACCCAAGGAGATTTGTCGCGCCTTCTTGACATGATTGATAGCACTAGGGAGGCTATGAGAATCCACAAGCACACCAATCTTATGATGCAAGAGAATATGAGAATCATGAGTAGGAAAATTGGCGAACTCCGCAGACAAAGAACTCCATCCCCAGTTCATCATACTGCAATGGATCAGTCTTCTTCTTCTGAGGAAGAACGGCCCCGTGAAAGAAGGCCGCTCGAACGACCTCAGAATTTGGAGCAAATGACTTTCGGATCTTTGGGATCACGCGAGGACGCTGCTCGTGTACTAGGACCCAATGATCCAAGCTTGAGAGAGCCTATGCTATTATACCAATGCGAGGATCCCATGTTTTGCCTAGAGACCCTAACCTCACCAATCCCACTCAGGGACAAATGCTTCAGCCCTTTCCTCCCGAGATCGACCGGGAACATAGGGAGAAAAGCAGAGCAGAAGCTGCTAGAAGAAGGAGGGCGTCCCCCGATCAGGAGCCCAGAGGAAACCCGAACATCAGAGCCAGGGAGCCTGAACGGCCCTTGACCAATACTGACGTATGGGCTATGGTACGCCATATCATGTCTGAGAGTCGAAACTACACCAATGAAGATTATGGCATTGAGCGAAGCCATACTCCCTTTACTGATGATATTCTTGACTTTCAATTCCCCCAACGTTTTAATCTGCCGCAGATGGACAGATATAATGGGAGAACCGACCCGGGACAACATTTGATGCGATACGCTTGGCTCATGAATGCTGTCGCTGCCCCTGAAGCTGTGAAGTGTAAAGCTTTCCCGATTTACTTAGAAGACGTAGCATTACTATGGTTTACCCGACTTCCCCCTCGATCGATATCGAATTTCAGAGAACTAAGCGAATGTTTTATGAATCAATTCCGACTTTACGCCCGAAAGTCAAAGAATGTTATTGAATTATCGAGAATTAAGCAAGCGCCGGGTGAGTCTTTGAAGTTGTATCTTGACCGTTTCAATTTAGCTGTAACAGAAGTCAGCGACCCGCATGAGCCTACCATCTTAATGGCCTTAATGGAAGGAATTGACCCTGATTCAGAGTTTGGAGATTATCTTTCTGGAAAGCCGCCTCCCACAAGAGAGTTGTTTTATGAGAAGGCCAATATTCAGTTAAGACGGCATGAAGCAAGGGCAAACAGAAAGAGGAAGTCTGGAGCGGCCTCAAAAGAAGCTGTTCAGAGTAATGTTGCCGTAAAGCAGTCTGGAGAAAGCTCTGGGAAAGTCGAAGTGAATGTGGGTAATAAGAATGGAAATAATAATAATGGAAACGGGGGCAACAGAAACCGTAATGCGAATGGTAACAGGAAAAATAGGAACCGGGGAAGTAATTCTGATAAAAGACCCCAGTTCTAGATGTTTGAAAACTATTCACCGTTGAATGACACGTTGGAGAACATTTATTTGGATATGTATAATGTTTTGCAATATAAAAAACGGCCGCCACGAGATTCGACAGAAAAAGAAATTGCTACTGGAAAGTTTTGTTTATTTCACGGAACTCACGGACATTCAACAAACGAATGTCGACACTTGAGAGATGTGGTTGAGAAGTTGTTGCGTGAAGGCAAGTTGGATGAGTATAAGGCTGCCCCAAGGGACAGGGGGCAAGGAGGACAGGCCCCAAGCCAGAATCAGTCTGCTCCCAAGCCTACAACGCAACAGAAAGGCAAAGAGATTGTCATTAACACCATATTAGGTGGACTCCATCCAGCTATCCACAGTTTCAGAGCAATGGACCAATAAGTTAATGCAGTTAAGCACATAGATGTGGACGAGTGCGATGATTTGGAAGACATCACCCCTGTGAAACAGCAGAAGACAATGTTTGATGATGTAGTGTTCCGTAGCAGAGACGATACCGGAATCCAGTCACCTACCGAAGATCCGTTGGTCATTACCACTACCATTGGACCAACACTAGTTCACAAGGTACTAGTGGACAATGGAAGCTCTGTCAACATTTTGTTTAAGAAGTCGTTTGATCAGATGAAACCTGAGTCTGGAGATTTGAAGCCCTGTGAAGGTTGGATCCGAGGCTTCAATGGAACATCGACAGCTCCAATGGGGTATATAGAATTGCCCGTAACATTGGGGCAAGGGGATCGTCGAAGAGTACGAATGCTTCAGTTCGTAGTGCTAGATATCGATTCGCCCTACAACGCATTTTTCGGAAGGCCTGCCCTTGCAGAGTTCAGGGCTTGTATTGCATCGTGGTGCTTATTGCTAAAGTTCCCAACTGAAGCCGGAACAGGAGTAATGAGAGGAGATCAAGCCTCCGGACGAGCTTGTTATGTTGCCGAATTAAAGATGCCGATGAAGGGACTCAACATCGAGACCAAAGGTACCTCGCCTCCTCCAAAGGAGGGTTCAGCGTAGCAATTAGAGGGATCAGCCCCGAGGGAGTTGCCCAAGGGAATGCCTGAAGACTTGGATCCTAGAGAAGATGAGGAACCTGAGGATAGAAAGGCAACTCCTAACGAAACGACAGTGGATATACCCATAGATGAACCTGATCCAGCAAAATTTTGAAGATTGGATCCCAGTTGGATCCGCACCGAGCCAGAGAATTGGCTGACTTCCTGAAGGAAAACTTGGATGTGTTTGCCTGGACCCACGCTGACATGTGTGGGATATCACCATCCATCATGAGTAATTCGCTGAGTATAAACCCAAAACACCCGCTTGTAAAGCAAAAGAGACGTGTGCTGGGCCCAGAGAGGTCGGCATCTCTGAAAGAAGAAGTGGAGAAGCTGAAAGAGATTGGATTTATTAGAGATTCGACATATCCCGACTGGATATCGAATCCTGTTTTGGTAAAGAAGTCAAACGGAAAGTGGCGGACATGCATTGATTTTTCAGACTTGAACAAAGCCTGCCCGAAAGATAGCTTCCCACTCCCGAGAATAGACCAACTTGTAGATTCGACAGCGGGACATGAACTTCTTTCTTTCATGGATGCATATTCCGGATACAACCAGATTCCCATGCATGTGCCTGATCAAGAGCACACGAGCTTCATTACAAATTTGGGATTGTATTTCTATGTGGTCATGTCGTTCGGATTGAAAAACACTGGAGCTACCTATCAACGCTTGGTGAACAGGATGTTTTATAATCAAATAGGGAAGACTATGGAGGTTTATGTGGATGATATGCTTGTCAAATCGAAACAGTCCTCCAGCCATACGCAAGATTTGGCAGAGATGTTCGGTATCCTGCGAAAGTATCGAATGAAGTTAAATCCTTTGAAGTGCTCGTTTGGGGTGGCATCTGGAAAGTTTCTACGATTCATCGTGAGTTCTCGAGGAATTGAAATCAATCCCAGTCAAATAGCAGCGATAAGGAACATTGAGGAACCAAGGAGAATCAAAAATGTCCAAAGTCTTGCAGGGAAAGTAGCTGCGTTGAGTAGATTTATCTCCAAAGAAACAGACAAATGTGTCCCCTTTTTTGACTTGATAAAAAGGGGAAAGAAAAATTTCGAATGGACTCCGGACTGTGTCGAGGCCTTTCGAAATCTATTGGACTTACTAGAGAGACCACCGATTTTGTCAAAGCCAGTGGATCATGAAGAGCTGTTTGTTTATCTAGCAGTATCGGCTCACGCCATTAGCACCGCCTTGGTCCGGGAAGAAGACAAAGTGCAAAGGCCGGTATATTATGAAAGTAAGAAATTGGCAGTTGCAGAACGTAACTACCCAAGGATTGAGAAGCTCACTTACAGCCTTCTAATCGCCTTCCGAAAACTTCGCCACTATTTACAAGATCACCCAATAACCATATACACTGATCAGCCTCTGAGACTGGTGTTGCAAAGACCCGAAGCATCGGGACGGTTGATCAAGTGGAATATTGAATTAAGTCAGTTTGATTTAAATTTTCAGCCACGGAGATCGATCAGGGAGCAAGCTTTGGCTGACTTTATAGCAGAGTTCACAATTCCGGAGGAGGAAATGATCAACGACAAGGTGGTCAAGTCAGAGGAGGAATTAAAATTAGATCCATGGAAGTTGAACACAGACGGAGCCAAGAACGACCGAAGGTCCGGAGCTGGAGTCGTCTTAGTTACTCCTGAAGGACGATCGTTATATTATGCTCTGCGACTAGAATTTTCAGCGACTAATAATGACTCTGAATATGAAGCCCTGATTTCCGGGCTGAAACTTGCTAAGGAATTCGGAATAAAGGTATTGGATATATTTTGCAACTCCAAAATAGTCGTCTGCCAAGTGCGAAAGGAGTTTGCGACCCGGGGACTTCGACGTATTACCTATCTCGGAAAAGTGGAGGAGCTGTTGATCAACTTGGAACGGTATAACATAACGCATATCCCAAGAACTGAAAACCAGAAGGCAGACCGGCTAGCAAAGCTGGGTAGTTCCAACAATCCGGGGGAAACTGAAATTGTTCCAATTGAGACGTTGGGATCGCCTAGCTTTGAGTCAATGGAAATTGAATTAGCTTTTGAAGCAGAACCGGAAAGGGAGTCGTGGACGACCCCAATCAAGAATTTCCTTAGAAATGGAACACTCCCGCCAAAGAAGAGTGAGAGGCGAGCCATAGTTCGCAAAGCTACCAGATACATCCTCCAAGATGATACCCTTTATCGACAATGATTTTCTATGCCCCTGTTACAATGTATAGCACACAACGACATCAAGCGTGTACTAAGAGAAGTGAACGAAGGTGAGTGTGGAGATCATACGGGAGGTCAGACCTTAGCAAAAAAGGTATTGCATTATGGATATTTCTGGCCCACAATTAATAAAGATGCAGCTGATTACTCGCGACGCTGCGACAAGTGCCAGAGGTTCGCCAAGATCCCCAGAGCACCACCGACCTAGCTCAAGTCGATGGTGAGTCCGTAGCCGTTTTCCATGTGGGGAATTGACATCATCGGAGTTCTACCGATTGCAAAAGGAGGAGCGAAGTATGCAATAGTCGCCGTGGACTATTTTACGAAGTGGGTGGAAGCTGAGCCCTTAACCAAAATCACAGCGAGAAAGGTGATAAGTTTCGTGGTTAGAAATATTATATGCCGATTTGGGATTCCAAGGACCATTATAAAAGAAAATGGAACCCAGTTCGATGGTGCCGAATTCAAAAATTTCTGCCAGAAATACAAGATCGACAAGCAGTATACTGCAGTCGCCCATCCACAGTCGAATGGGCAGGTAGAAGCAATAAATAAGGTCATAAAGTCCATCCTCAAGAAAAGATTGGAACGTGCAAAAGCAAAATGGTTGGATGAATTGCCCTTGGCTTTGTGGGCATAGCGGACAACGTTTAAGACAGCTACCGGTCATACTCCTTTCTCTCTCTCATTCGGCTAAGAAGCAGTAATCCCAGTAGAGCTTGAAGTTCCCTCTCACAGGGTGACATATTATGACACGATGACGAATCGGGCACTCCTCCTTGAGTCCCTTAATGAAATCGAAGAGAAAAGGGGCGAGGCAGACTTGCATGCGTCAAGACATCCACGTCAGATGTCATGCTATTATGACAAGAAAGTTCGTTTTAGAACCTTTGAACCAGGAGATTTGGTGCTAAAGCGAGTTTTTCCATCCCTTCCACACCTCGGTCCAAAATGGGATGGACCATTCGTCATCCAACGGAAACTTGAGACAGGTGCCTTCAAGTTAACGACCGTAGATGGCGAAGAAGTGCCTAGGGCTTGGAATGCCCAACACTTGATGCGATATTTGAATTAGGGGTGTTGTATTTTCTTTTGTTTTTCTTATGAACTCTATGAAAAGGCATGACTTGCCTTAGAAAAGTCTGTTGATACGAACAAAGAACTATAAAGTGGATGTAGGCTACGACTTAGCCGAACTACTATAAAAATATCGTGTGACATTTACTTTCCTGCATTATTTATATCTTCAACTATTATTCTATTGTGACTGTGGAATATGAGATGTTAATTTAAAATCTGAAAAGTTGAAGATGGCTTATTTGCAGGAACAAACACAATGACTGTTTGTGCAATAAGACATAAAAGAATGGGAAGACGACATTCTTAACTCTAACTCTCAAGAATTAAGAGAGAGTATAAAGGAGGGGAAGACGACGTCCTCTGAGGCATGAAGGTGCACCCAGACAAGAGACCGCCTCAGCAAGAACTCTAACCTGAATATAAGACAGGAGAGTATAAAAGATGCCAGAAAAGAACAGGCATCAATGATACAAGGAATGTGACCCCCGTCAGAGAATCGAGGATATTCGGACTTTTTAATTTAATCTTGAATAGTTTTTCAAGACCGACTGGGGGCATATAAGTACATACGTATTCCCCCCCACTACGACTCCATTATACGACTTTAGTAGGACATGCATTTGTAGTTTTACATAAGTAATGAACTAACAACTAACAGGCATTGCAGGAAATGAATTATTTGTATTTATTTACAAATGCATGAATTTGTACAGGAAAACAGGCAAAAAAGAAGATGCGAGGGCCACACTCGCTACAACAATTGTGGGTCAACTAAATGCTGAAATAAAGTAAAGCACTTCATCACTTAGACTTGGAAGTGGACTTGGAAGTGGACTTGGATTTCTTAGCGGCCTTCTGAGCATCCTTCGCCTCTTTTTCAACATCAGTTAAGATGCGCCTTGGTTTTTTCTTCCCTGAGACCGAAGTGCTGGAATCGGTTGGCTTTTTCCCAGGAGGCGGAACGCTGGAATCAAGAGAAGACTTTTTAGCTAGTTGTTCTGTAATAGATCTAGTCAAAATCTTAACAACTAACCTTGATCCAGCATCCACTACTGCGAGAGGCTTAAGGCTTTCGGGGCATAGATCTTCAACTTTAAGCTGCATGCGTTTGTCTTGTTCGACTTTCAGTGCAGCTAAAGTATTGTCATCGGCGCTTTTCGATTCCCCAACAATAGCCACCTAAGGGTCCTCCTCATGTCCCTCGTCGCCACCATCATCCTTTAAGGCATCTATCATCTCGTCGTCATGAGGAGCGTCAGCCTTACCCTGGTCTTCTTCATCCCTCTCCGCTGACTTTGTTTCGGCAGTGGTTCCCTGGAGCACGTCTGCCTTCTTGGACGGTTCAGCACCTACGGAATGAGAAGTAACAGTTATCAACTCGGGAGAAAATAAAGGGTCCTTTATTGATTGTCCGACTATGCGATGGAAAGTGGAGACAGCTTTGACGAATTGGGGTGAAAAGGTAGAAATACCTTCCAACGATTTTTTAGTTGGAGTAGCTGCAACCTCTGAAGCCGATTCAGCAATGGGAGATAAAAGAGATGTTTGAGGGATCGCCGGGTTTTCGGGATCGTATCCCTCTACTTCAGGAGTTGTAGCGACAGTGGAAGAAGAACCCGCCTCCAAGACGTTCTTTTGTTTAGCCTTCCTCTTTTCCTCATCCATGGCGGCAGCAATCAAGCGGCACCCCTCGGCTAAACTCGCCGGCTCATCATCTCTTAAATACTTCTCCATAAGTTTGTCCTCGTCGATGGAATCTACCTTGAGTTCTTCTTTTTCCCATTCAACAATTTCGCTCCATACGTGAACATAGGTAGTCCGGTAATCATTGATCCAAGAGATGTTCTGGTGGCGGATTATATGTGCAAAAAATTCAATCAGCAATTCACCAAAGCCCTGCACATCCTCCCGAGCCTCCGCTAGCTGCTTGCGGGATTCTTCGGCCGATTTGATGACACTTTCAACATTACCCTCCGCCAGGGCAGCCCTGTTCTCAGCCTCCATCAACTTGGAAGCCAAGTCAGCATTTTTCTTCTCCAATTCAGCGTTCTTCTTCGCCAACTCGGCCTTTTCTCGCTCAAGGTCAGCATAAGCAAGTTGCATTTTGGCAGCATCTGACTTGGCATCTTCCGCTTGCTTTTTCAGCTCCGAACGCTCTTGAGTATGGGACTCGAGCAAGTCATGATAGCATTTTTGTAAATTTTCAAATTGTTGCTTGAAATTAGCAGCGTCCCGTTGAGCGATAACAAGTTGAGCCTGTGTATCCTCGAGGTCTTTTCCCAAATTTTTTAAGGCCCTTGCATCATCCTCTGCGGTCTTCTGCATCGAGTTAGTATTCGTGAT
Organism: Allium sativum; assembly: GCA_030737875.1. Lineage (NCBI taxonomy): Eukaryota > Viridiplantae > Streptophyta > Magnoliopsida > Asparagales > Amaryllidaceae > Allium > Allium sativum. Next base: position 814,004,462 of record CM060919.1, on the reverse strand, counting down.
TAAAGTTCGGATGATCCTGGAAAGTTTGCGCGAATACTTGAACATCTCTGAATATTGTTTCTCGACTGCGTCTATTTTTGCTTTGGCCTCATCTGCCCACCTCGAGGAAATAGGCTCAAGAGCAGGTAAGAAAGTTAAGTTTTCAAAGTAGTGATCGGGAAATTGCTCCTCCAGATACGCCCGCTTAACTGCAGTTTCAGCATCCAACAGTGGAGGTGCATGGAATGTCATCTCGGTATCCTTATGTGTGGAGGGCTCAATGGCCTCCTCATCCCTTCTAGCTCGTTTAGCAGGAACCTTGCGCTTGCTTCGCGATTCGGTATCTCTTGGCGGGCTCCTTTCCCTACTGCTCTTTTCTTGAGAAGAAGTTGAGTCTTTTGATTGCGGCCTGTCATCTTCTCGACGACCTTGGTATCCCTTATATCGCTCTGGATCTAACCGAACGGGAAAGCGAGAGCGCGAGGACCGCGAATGATAAGAATCATAGGGCCTTCTGTCCTCCCTACCACGACCTTCACGATGATCATACTCAACATCGTGAGGGGGTCTGGTCATGCTACGGCATAGCTTCTTGATGTCATAGTAAGCACGAGACATTGTACCTGCACAATAATGTAAGTGGAATTCAGAATCAGTTTTTTCACAAGACGTAAGTGTTGTGAAGTGGGGTGCAATTGTGTTATGTGCATCCTAAGTGGTGTCCCCCTCCGACAAACCAGAGTCTGAAGTTGAACCAGTGCTAGGGAGCTCTTTGGCCTTAACAGGAGTGGCTTCCTCCGAAGAAGTAAAAACTAAAGATTTGTGCCAAAATCCTCGGAAGTGTAAATAGTGTCAGGAAGAGGGAGATCTCCCAAGCCCTGAAATGTAGGATCATCAACAGTAGGGGCATCTCTTTGGGAAGTACCTGTTGGCTATTCTTTAGGAGACGACGATTTCTCAGGAAAAGCAACATCCCCAGGAGTGATGTACCCCTCTCGGTGCTTCTCAGGTAAATTAGCCAACTCATCGTCTTGAGTCGAACTTGGAGAAGGTGAAGTTCGAATTGGCATGGCAGGACCTTTCGAGCTCTCGCCCATTTCTGGAATTACATCCACCGGAGGGATATATACATACGGACCTGCCCCGTGACCTATACTACGGGTAATGGCTAGCAGTCTGTGGTGATGGAGATATTCGTCCTTGAGGACCTCGTCAGTAGTTAAAAACTTTTGATCACCATTAAGGAGCCGATGCATCCAATCAAAGAACACTTGACCCGATATCTGTTTTGGATTGTCAACTGGAAACAAAAATAAAACGGATTAATGTGGTGGCGTGGACATTCAGAGTCGAGGTTTAGAAAACCAGTGCCTTACTCGATTTTGCCTATCTCCTAGCACACCCCGGCTATTGCCTCACATAAATCCATTCCAGCTTGGAGTCGCTGGCCTTGCTATTGAATGGCGCTGAAATTATCTTCCTTTTTGGGACAGACTCGAAGTAAAAGAAAGAAGGAGTTTCTCGAGTCCGATGCTTGAAGTTATAAAAGAAATGAACATCATCAAAAGTAAGCTCTATGCCTAAGATCTCGCGGTATGCTACATACAAGGTATGCAGGTAAGCATAGGAGTTGGGATGCAGCTACATGGGGGCAATCCACATCTGTCTTAAAAAGTCGACGACAAAGGGAGAAAACGGTGGAATAGCTCCGACCATGCACATCAATCGAGTGATTGCCATAAATCCCTCCGGAGGATTATGAGGATGGTCGGTTTTAGACGGCACCTGAGTATCTTTTTTATGTATCCCATACTTCAAGCATATTCGAAGGAGCCTGTCATAGTCAATTGTCGATTCATCAGAATCTTGAGGTGATTCCAATATGACGGAAGATTCAAATTCGTCAGGAGCTCGAGTATCTCCAATCCCTACTTCTTCTTCATAACCCATAGAAACTTCACTGTCAGAAGACGTTCCGCTGTTATGCGCCCCCACTTCATAATCTGATCCCTCGTCACCCCATTCAGGGTCCGAGGAAGAAGATATGTCGTCAAGAGTAACTTTGTCAGATGTCTCTGGGACCTCTTTCTTTTCTGCCAGTCTAGAAGAATGTCTCTTGGCCATGATCACTAAACTATCGAAGAAGTAATAACAGAAGTTAGAGCAAATTAGCCCGTGTCCCCCTGTGCATGTGTGTGAACTAAAGTGTGTACGGTGTGTGCAGAAGATGTAAAGCTAACACTCGAAAGTGTAAGGCAAAATCTTAGCAACGCAATGATGTTAAGAACAGTTCTCGATGCTTGTTTATGTTCGCAGGGCACTATCCTAACTGTTCATGAAGGTGGAAGTTATGTCAAATATTGATTTTAGCCAAACGGATAAAGTATTGTGCTTTAAGTTGGGTGGCCTCAGTTCGGTTCGAGTACACATGATGGGATCGGATCGGAGGCAAAGCCATGCTTCGGTCGGAAGTTAGCATCCAACTGGATCGGTTCGGGATCATGCTTTTGAATCGGATCGGGTAGGCTTAAATGTCAACACCCCTTTCTCCTTTGTTCTTCCCTCCGACCGGATCCGATCAAATAAACCTCATTTCCCTTTTTTACTTTTTGCTCCGACCCGACCTGATAGAGTAAGCCTCGCCTTCCCACTTTTCCGACCCGATCCGATCTTGTGAACCCCTCACTCCTTTCTTCTCCTCCATCTCCTATGCTTCCTCGCCCGAATCGATTCCCTATGTCCTTCGTCTTCCTCTTCCTCTTCAGTCACAACTGAACTCAATCTCGTTTCCTCCCTAGCTAGAACCAAACGGGTACCGTCTTCCAACTCCCAGCACTTCGAGGTGATGGCGGAGCCACCAACAACGACGGCAAGGGAGGAAGGAGTCACGGCGTCGAAGCCGAGCAATAACCACACTCAAATCATTCAAATCGATTGCAAATTTCAGTTGAAACCAATTATTATGAAGTTAATCGAGGATTTAAACCTACCAAGGTGTTTAATTTGGATATCAGTGGGAGAATTGTAAGAACTTTCTTTTTGGGACCTAGGGTTTCAGAACGAAGCTTATCAAATGAATGCGATGAAAGAAAAAGAAAGTAAAAAGAAGATGGAGGCTGTGTTTATATAAGTATGTATGTGGTGACCATTCTTATCCCTCTCCTCCTTTCCCGCTTGGACCGTATTGTAGCCCCCAACTCATTTTTTGGCTTGCTAGCCCAGTGTTAAGAAAAAAGAAAGAGGAAACGGTACGGGTCGGGATCCGGGCCGAACGGATTGAATGCAATAGCTTGACATGTAAATCGAACTCAAAAGAAATCAAGAAGAAAATCACCTGGAAGAATAACAAGACGTTAACAAGAATTCTCCAAATTGCTTGAAAATAAAGAAAGGGATCCACACACTATGCAACATATATATATATATATATACATAAAGAGATACAACTTTCTGAAACAACGTATCTTTATGTGTCAGTGGAAACGACTTCTCAATGATTTAAAATGAAAGATTGATGTACAGATAACATCAAAGCACGCTTCGTCTCCAACAGAAGCATCCTTTGAGGGGGCAAAATGTTAGTCTACTTTGTAAACTAGGCTATACAAAGTCAAGAAGTCAGAAGATCAAGTAGGCAAAGGACACTCTGTTACGCATCTGGTTCGGATCAGAGCTACAGAGGTAAGAACAGAAGCAACACAGAGCTAAAAGATCAAGCCGGATCGGATCGGGCGTAGTCAAAGATAAGCACAGCAAGACAAAGTGAGGAAGACAAAATTCAAGCCGGATCGGATTGGAGGGGATGATCCAATCCGAACCCCATCTACTTGCCAATCCGAACCGAACCCAGTGTACCCTACTACTTCACTCCATGATCTCCTGGATATTCGGGGCGGTTACACCCACTTTCTACCCATGATGGCCACTTACTTATGCGCTGGCAACACAAGAACTCATCCGATCCCGAAAGTCATGGAATGGAGGACACGTGCACCCGATCCGAACCGAATTCTGGAGAAGTTTCCACCTATAAATAGACCCCCAAGGGTCGTTTGAAGGGATCTTTTGGCACTCTGAGAGTTCAAACATCTGTGAAAACCAAATTCTAGCATTCCCAAACAATCCAAATCATTGTTCAAAGTACACTTTGAGACAATTGAGTGAATGTATATGAAAAGTAAGAGAGATTGAGTGAATATCTTATTGTATTTTCATCTACATCATCAAACAAAGCGATATAAAGTGGACGTAGGCTCTTTAACGCCGAACCACTATAAATCCTATGTCTCTTTTTTATTTTCGATTTCATTTTAATTTTAGTCAATTTGGGTGTTAGAACCACTTTTTGGTCTAACATTTATTATATTATTATTACTAAATTTATTGTAGTAAATGATTAATAAAACATTATCCTTTAAACTTTAATGTCTTTAAACTATTTGTTTCACTATCCAGTATTTATTACAAATCCCATTACTCGATCCTTAGCCAAATTCAATTACAAGGATCCTTTTCTAAACCTTTCCATCATTTATTCTGGGAAATCTTATTTTAAATCCCATCCATTCCACTTAATGCCATTATTAAGTAACGTCAATTTAAAATTAACGCTTTGACTTTCCATCACTTTTAAAAACTCATTTATACAACTCTGGTTTAATATCAAACCCTATTTCATCTCCATTTTCTTAATTCAAATCGTATTTGCTTAAAATCACTTTTATAACTTTATTTATCAAATCTGGTTTAAATATAATCCCTATCATAAACTCACTTCGAAAATTCAATTATATTTCAGTATTACTTCGATTACTTAAATGAACTTCATTTAAGAAATAATTCCTTAAATTATTATTAATTAAAAACTATAATTCACTTCATCACCAGCTGAGATTAATATCAAATTTTATTTTTAAAATCTTATTAAATTAAAACACTATTTATTAAATTATTTCATTAGATTAATCGGCACAAACTAATTTAATTTAATAATCAATTTCAGTTAAAACAGTTCGCTTGGTCCAATTAAAACATGATTAACTCATTGATCAACCCTAACTCGTCTTTTCATTTAAATTAATAAATAATATTATTAATTTAAATAATCCAGTCCAAAGTAATCTTATTATAATTGTTTCTTAAAAACAATTAATCGCAGTTATTAATTGTTTCACAGTTGCTTACCAATCTTATTAATACAAGAATTTGCTTTATAAAAGATAAAGCACGTGCTTCGCTCACGGATAGATTTTGGTACCAAAAATGGTGATTAAAACAATCAACATTTTTTTGTTGGTTTATTTTCCTTTTTATAAAACTCTTTTAAAATAATATATTCTAAAGAAAACTATATTGATTTACAAAATAATTCCATAACTCCACTCCTATTGGTTCACCTGCCAGCAAACCAATCTTTATAAAACAGTTTATATTCTGGCCATATGCTATAAATTCCTCAGCCAATATTACTCACTGGTTAATAACTGAACAAATGTTGAATTCATATTCAACGATCAATAATTAAACCAATAATCTAATCATATTGGTTATACAGTTGATGTAATGATCATATGCAAATAAATAATCAACCGAACTGGAAGTGATCAACCAATAATAATAATTCAAGCATCCAATACGTTTATATTATTATAAACGTAGTCGACAAGGTAAGTTACCTTGTTTGGAAATCATCGTTTAAAAATAATGATGTCATTTCATTTAAATTAAAAAACCGTTTAATTTAAATAATATATATAAAAATGTTCAACACGCATTAAAAAAAATCATCAAACAATCAGTAATTAGCAGCCATAGCAAATGAATAATAAACCCGACTTATATATAATTATAAGTGGGATAATTGAGGGAGTTTAACTCACCTTGGGTCTCCATTCGCCATCAATTTGTTTGTTTAAATTAAATTAAACCAACGTTTAACTTGATCAAAAATCTTCAGCTGCTTCCGTATCCATCGATCTCATTCCAAATTGTAGCGTCTGTCCCTACGGTCCCTGAAACACCCCACCTCCGTTAAGGTCACTCACAAAGGGAATGCCTTAACTTTGGTGGAGGTTTATAAGTAAAAGTCACAGATAAACACAAAATAGATATAAATACACATATTTTAAACAGCGGAAAACAACCAGGCTTTTATTTCATCAATATGTGATCAAACAAAGCATTTCCATAATTGTCTCAAAATACTTCCAATATTACAACCTCATTACTGTCTTGATTATTAAAGAAGCATAAAACATAAATAAAGTAACAAAAATCCCCATAGTGATATCCAAAGCCATAGTCCGAGCAAAAGAGATCCAAACCATACATCTACGGTTTTGAAGCTTGCAAAGAGTCTGACTAAGCTGGGTTGTTTCCTCCCTGTGGACCTGAGGGGGGGAACGAAAGAAAAGAAGATGAAAAGAAAATAGAGTTAGACATAAAGCATGAGTAAATCTAGTGACTCTTCAGTATGTGAATAAGAAAAAGGGCACGACAGATATAAACTGAAAACAGGAAAGTATCAAAAGCTAAGGAAGTGTAGTTTAGAATCGAATGTACTATCGCACCCACACTATATCTTTGCGCCTACTTGAGCTTATTCTAACTGGCACCCCATGCTGAGGGTGAAGTGATCCCCATTTTCTAAAGATCTTCTCCTACTCGCATAAACTTATGGGTCATACGGTCCCCAAGAATTGTAGATACCTATGTTGGTCCCACCATGGGGTGTATCAAGACCCATGGTGGCGGCCCCGACACAATTCTAGAATACATAGGTTATACTACTGGTGCCCTAGTGCCCTGTTTGTCTGCTCCGGAGTGTGTGCACACCCGCACCCCATTAGAACCTACACTGTGCACCCACCGCCATCGTTTTGATCGCTTGCAATCAGCCCAGTAATCGTGTCCCACCCTACCTAGTTTCAGGGTGCCATGATACCTAATTTGGGTCACTACTGAAACGGGTCCCTCGTTACTAGGGTTTTCTAGTCAAACATGTTAAGTGGTTAAGTGTCTGTATTTACCTAACCTCAGCCATCAATTCTTGTTAACATATTGGATTTGGTTAAGTGTTTTGAGTTGACTTAACCCTACCATCTGTCCTTAGCCTCTTAAAGCCCCGACCACTCACATTAGACAGATATTGCTATGGTTACTGGATGTGCCGGTCGGTTCTAGGCAGATTTATACCGTAGCTCAGTCTAACCTCGGGTCCTTATTGGGATCAATGCTTAAACACCCACATTGGATAGGTATTGTTGTGACTACTGGACAGTCGGGCGGGTCCGGGCGGGTTTACGTCACAACTCAATCCAACCTCGGGTTAAGCATACTGTGTTTTCTAAATTTACATATATTATCACTTCTCAATTTTATATGTAAATGTCATGTCCTTTATTCTTGGGTATAACAATTCATACCGCTTAAATGTCATTGTCGTTGGCATGTGCCAAACATGCCAACATATATTTTTCATGTTTTACACCCAACGTTATTACCCCCGTTTGTACGTTCACAACATTATAACAAATGTTGGGCTCGATACAATTCAGTCCAACTTTATAAGCGTGATAAAAGGGGAAATCAAGAACATGTAATGTTTTACAATACATAAAGGTGTGGCGCATGAACTTGCAATTTAGCGATTCAACTAACATAAATTATGGGTCATGTGAACTTGCATTCAAATCAGAGTACAACTAAGTAGGTGACATATGAAATGGCATAGTTTAGGCTTTTACCAACTTGGGTTTAAACATGTTTAACTTGGCATAATGTCAACAACAAAACTAACATGTTGTATATTCACCAAAATGTCCAATTTTAACATCTAATCATATAGCCTATTTCAACATGAAACTTGCATAGTTTATGCAACCCAAACGGTACTTAACATAGATCCAATTATACTTGCAAATGAACATAAGGATGTTTTCCTAGACTTTGAGTCATGTAGGCATAAAAGGTCTCAAATCTAGAACATGTTTACATAAGCCATAATTTAGACCTAGAGAATGTATGTAGTCCATGCCATAGACATAAACATAAAGAGATCAAATTCTAGTTTTTGCCACAACTTGCAAGTGCCATTATTTTCATATACAATTGTCCAATAGGCTTGCATCACTCAATATAGGCCACAAATATCAATACACAAGTCATAACAGAATCATCACAATACACAGAATTTATATCATTATCATACAATAACACAATTCTATTTTCATTTACATCGAATCACGTCACAGTTTTATTCATATTCTGAAAGGTCACTGTAACACCCCGTAATGCTGTTAATATTAATATTCACAAATTAAAGAATAACTAATCTCAGACGTGAGAATTGTGGGAAATGGGTTGCGCCATTGTGTTCGTCTTGGAATTCTGGTTGAAATAGAGTCCGAGTTTTCGTGAATTGGACTTCGTATGAAGAAGTTATGGCCATCGGAAGTTTCAAAAAAAAAATCAAAACAGCTCGCAGAAATTTAAAATTCAAACTAGAAGAGCAGAAGCAGGCTGGGCGGGAAAATTCCCGCCCAGGCAGGTCGATTGGGGGGTCGACACTAATGTCGACCTGCCCCCCCCAGGTCGACTATAGTGTCGACCTGGTCAGTCGGCTAGGGTTCTGACTGAGCCCAATTTTGAGTTGCTAATGTGTCTTTAGGTCTGAGTTGGCAAATTTAACAGTTCAGTTTAGTTCTGAATTGATCTGACGGTATAAATAAACCCTAAACTCTATAAATACCTAGGTAGTCTCTCACCCTAATTCATATGAAAAATAGAATAGCTACCGTCATACTGCAGCCATGGAACTCAGTGTAGCCGTCGCAAACTAAGAAGGAAGAAAAGCTAATCAAAACCCTAATTCTACTCAACTCTAAAGCAAATCAAGACTCTCTTTCTCTTCAAAATTGTGAGTATGATGATCTTAACAAGATTATTATTATTTTAATTAGATTAAGTTATGAATGGATTATGAGTAGATGATGTGAATTTTCATATATGTTGTTGTACACTATATACTATCATGTATGTTATAAATCCTATGCTATGGGGTGATGATATACTATATGTTGTAAATCATGCTATGATTATGTTATATATGTTGAAAGTTTCTATGCTAAGTTGAGATGAATCATACATGTTATAAAATCATGATGTTATTGTCTATGCTAGTTAGTTCATGTTAATCAAATCATAATGTTTGGGCTATGTTGATCTATATGACAAGTCACATATGCAAGTTTAGGTTGATTAGTAAAAGTTATGAACATATGCCATGACATCTATTATGACATCTAGAATTATGCTATGACATATGTGAAATTCTATGCAAGTTCACAACATCGTTATGTTGTCTAAAACCCCATATGCAAGTTTATACATAAATTTGGGTTATGATCATATCATGTAAAGTGTGACCTTTAACAAGTTGACACCTTTAGATCCTTAACATGTGTAATTTATGCAAGTTTCACCCCTATTATGATTAGATTCATTTTAATTGTCTATATGTTGTAATAATTTATTTTTGTGCTATGAGTTAGACTATTCGAGTCTAACGTATATTCTGCGTTGAATAAACGAATGTATAAATGTGGGGTAGGGGTAATATTAAGGATTTAATAATAAGTAGTTGGGGTGCAATTGATATGATTTTGCATGCCATGAGTGGATGACCATAATTGAGTCAATTATGGGCATCATTTAAATTGGAAGTAGTTAATAATTTGAATAGGGAATTATTAAAACTGGGGTAAAAGATTATAAGTGATAATCAATGCTTAGGACACGAGGTTAGACTCGTTTGTGACGTAAACCTGCCCGGACCCGCCCGACAAATCCAGTGGTCACAAATGTCAGCCCAATGTGAGAGGTCCTAGGCCTAAACTAAAGCATAACAGTTGTAAAGACACGAGGTTAGACTCTTTTATGGTGTTAGACTGCTCGGACCCGCCCGGCAAATCCAGCTGCCATAAATGCCAGTCTAATGTGAGAGGTCTTTATGAGGTTATGGCCTGAATGAATTAAGAAATACTTAACCATATAAACATGTAAGGTGGGACATGGGGGTTAAGTAGGTGCCTTGGGTGGCATGAGGAATCTAGTGGGTGCCCTTAGTGGCATGTGAAATACGATTAGTAAGACTTAACCAAACACACATGTAAATTAACATGACTAAGAGGGTTAAGTGTGATATACTAGTGGTGACAAGCTTAGGTGGGTAGCTTGTGGGGGCCCATTTCAACCAGTATCCCAAACGTATCTTTGTGGGCTCGACCCAAGTCGAGGACGGGACACGCATACTGGGCTTGACTATAAGAGGCCAAAACGGGGTAGCGGTGGCAACGCAAGTCCAACGGGTTTCATATGCGTGTGTGGATCCATGCTGGTAGGTAAGACGTTGTTGCATCGTGTAGGTATAAGCCGTGAATTCTCAGTTGTATCGGGTTGCCACTTTGGGGGAGTGATACACCCCACTGTGGGGCCAGCACGGGTATCTACGAGTAGGGAGCCGATCGAAAGTGGGTAGTTGGGGTACACCTAGTTGAGATAGGGGCAGACGGCACCTATGTAGTCAGCTAGGGGTACACGAAGTTACTTATAAAATTTCTAAGTGGGTAGTGGGGTACACCTAGTGGAGATAGGGGCAGACGGCTCCTATGTAGTCAGCTAGGGGTACACAGGGCTATTTATATAATTTCAAAGTGAAGTAGGCGGGATCAACTTTGAGGGTGACTAGTGTGGTGCAGTGTAGTAATTGGTGCGGTGCAGTGTAGTAATCATTCGTTAGTAATTAGGTGTGCCTTTAACATTATCTTTATCTGCTCTTCCATCCCCAGTAGTTCATAGACATTCCCTTATTTTCCAGCTTATGCCTTAGTCTAGTTACTTTGATAATAGTATTGTTAGAATTATCATACTCGCCAGACTTTATGTCTGACCCCCTCCATTTCTATCCTTTTCCCCCTCCATGTCCTCAGGTTGGGCTCAGCTCTAGTGGAGTTTGATTGGATTGCTTCATCTTTCTTTGGGAAGCTTGGACCGTTGAAGTAAAGTCCAGCTTGTTATCTTCTTTAATGGCTATTTGTGTAATGGGGATATGTATTTTGTTTTATGAAGATGGATATTGTACTTGACTCTGATTTATGGTTTTATGATGTAACAAACATGTTTAATTTCCGCTGCAATAAAATGAAGTTTTAGAATTCCAAGTACTACTTATTATCTATCTTGTTGTTATTTTTCTGTTCTATATTCACCTAAAACCTCCATGGAAGTTAATGCATTCCCTTTGTGAGTGACATTAATGGACGTGGGGTGTTACACGTGGTATCAGAGCTTAAGGTTACCAGAACAGATAATTTTTTTAGAAAAACTATTTTTCTAAAGTATTTTTGGAAGAAGCGTTTTCAAAAACATATCTTAATGAGTGATTTTAAGAGGAAAGTTTTTAAGAAAAACATAATCCCCAATAGCCATATATCTTTATCTTTCGAATTCTCCATTTTGAATCTTTTCTTTTCCGTTTCAGCATGACTGAAAATCTTAACCTTCCCGACGATGTAACGATACCAGGATGGTATAGGAGGTTGTTAGAGGCTAGGGTCGCTGCGGGTCCAGCCAATGTTCCTCCACCACCAGTTGCACCAGTTCCTCCTCCTCCTCGCGTAGATACTTTTGCAAAGACTTGCAAGGAATTTAAGGCTATGGATGGAAAACCTTTTCAAGGGTCAGAAACGTTTGTGGAAGCTAGAGATTGGCTTGAGGAGGTGGAAGAATTGCTAGAAATCTTTGAAGTTGAAGAAGGGAGGAAAGTCAAATTAGCAGCTTGGTTAATGAAGGGAGAGGCCTCGTTTTGGTGGAAGGTCACTAATGGGGAGCGTCCTGTTCACTCTTGGGCGGATTTCAGACGTATGTTTGAGGCAAAGTTTCTCTCAAGGGCAGAAGAGAATCTATATATGGAGAGGTTCTTGACGTTAAAGCAAGGAAGCTCATCAGTGAAAGAATATGTCAACAAATTTAATCAGTTAGCAAGGTTTGGCTTGGACTTAGTGAACACGCCGGAGAAGAAGGCTCTGAAGTTCATAAATGGCTTAAATGAACCGTTGCAAGGGTTGGCTATGACCCACATCCCTATGGGGGTCACCTTTGAGAAGCTAGTAGACATGGCGCTCATGCACGAGGAGAAGGGCGCTAAAGTTGATAAGGCACCCGAGAAGAAAGGGGATCAGAAGAAACCACAACAGCAAAACAAGAAGGGTGGTAAAGACAGTAATGGCAAAGGAAAGAAGAAATGCTTTAACTGTGGGACACCAGGCCATCTCAGCATGGATTGCCGAAAGAAAAAGAAGACTGGCTGTTTTCATTGTGGTGAAGCGGGGCATCTAGTGAAGGACAGCCCAAAGAAGGGGCAGAGGGCAGGGACTACCTCGGGAGGACAGGTGCAAGCTCTTATGGCACCAGGGCAGGCAAGGGGACAAGTTCAGGCTCTCGCGGTCCCACCGCTACAAGAACGAGGTAGAACCATTTCGGTTGAAAGCTTAGTTTTTCTGTTTGATCATCCTGTCTGTATTTTATTCGATTTGGGCGCATCGCATTTGTTTATTTCTACATCATTAGTTGAAACACTGCACTTAGATACTAGTCTTATTACTGATCCCGTAGTAGTCTCAAATCCTATTGGTGCTTCGGCTCATCTTTCTATGATTTGTCGGGATTTGAGAGTGTTTATCTTGGGCGTTGAGTTTGAATGCAACGCCTTTGTCCTTGGTTTCACGGGCTATAGTTTGGTTCTAGGGGTGGATTGGCTAGCCAAGCGGGGTGCCATCCTAGATTGTGAAAGGAGGGTAGTTAGACTATTGATTCGTTATAGAAAAACCCTCATATTTCTTGCGACCCTAGGGGTTCAGTGATGCTTAGCTGCCTAGAATCTTCTCACGCATCTAACGATGATTAGGAATCTGTTTGTGTGGTCCGTGAGTATGGAGACGTCGTTGATAAAGTGCGTGGTTTACCCATAGGCGCGAAATAAGTTTTCGTATGTGCTTAATAGATTAAGCAAAGCCCGTTATGTAATCAGCGGTAGTTTTGGAGCATGACTGGCAAGGACGGCCAGAGTCGGTCAAGTGCTCAATTGGTTGACCATCTTACTAGTATCATCTCACGTAGGTCGTCTGAATTCGAAGGAGGTATCCCTTGGGTGTTTGTCTGCTATTGGTTTAGGCCTTTGGGGCTTGCACTTGGGGAATGTCGAATTCGACTAGGTTGGTCGTGTGAGAGATGGATAGTTGTGACGATTTTACATGGGATAATATCCTGGTTTTCTCCAGAATCAGAGAAGAGCATGCCCGACATCTTAGGGAAAGCTTAGGGACCCTACAAATGCACCAGCTTAAATCTAAGTTCTCCAAGATACCATTTTTGGAGGAATGAAGTGAGGAATTTAGGGCATGTGGTCTCTAGGGAAGGGAGATATGTTAGGGCGGATGGAGTTCTTGGCGTCCTACGAATTCGAGATAGCATATACCCCTGACAAGGGTAACGTGGTGGCGGATGCCTTAAGTAGAAAAAGGTTATCCTTAAGTCCTTTGTTTGTTGAGCGACGAAGTTTAGAGTTCATCTCTATGTTTGACTTTAGACCTTCCGTTGTCTTTGTACCCGGTTTGCTAGCATCCTTGGAGGTCAGACCTACGCTTTTGGGATGGATTGGGGAGCCACAGCGAGATGACCCACAGTTGGTTGAGTTAGTAAAAAAAAACTCAAAAGAGGGGAGTCATCAAGCCATCTCCGTAGGTATACCCTAGATGATAAGGGTTGGTTATGTAGGGACGGTAGACTTTGTGTACCAAAAGATGATGACCTAAGGAAGACCGTTCTTGATGATGCACATCATTCGAAGATGACCATTCATCTCGGCGGGGACAAGATGTACATGGACATGAGACGAGTTTACTTTTGGGACGGCATGAAGAAAGACGTGGCCGAGTATGTCGCTAGATGCTTGGTGTGCCAACAAGTAAAAGCGGAGCAAAAGAAACCTGGTGGGTTGCTTCAACCATTGGAGGTTCCATTATGGAAGTGGGAAAGTGTCTCGATGGACTTCGTGGATGGATTACCGCGATCAAGGAAGGGTAATACGGGGATTTGGGTTATAGTAGATAGACTTACTAAGAGCGCCCATTTCATTCCCGTGAAGAGTAAGAGGACTGCTCCATGGTTAGCTTCTGTATACGTCTGAGAAATAGTTCGTTTGCACGGTGTTCCTTCTAGCATAGTGAGCGACCGCGATCTTATTTTCACTAGCGAATTTTGGAGAAGCTTGCAAGAGGCGGTAGGGACTCAGTTATGTTTGAGCACCGCATATCATCCTCAGACGGACGGCCAGACCGAGAGGGTGAATCGTATTCTAGAGGATCTTTTGAGGCTATGTATCCTAGACTTAGGGGGTACATGGGGAGAGCACCTTCCATTGGTAGAGTTCGCGTATAATAATTGCTTTCAGTCAAGCATTGGCATGGCACCTTTCGAAGCTTTTTATGGACGACCTTGTCGTTCACCTACATGTTGGTGGGAATCTACGGATAAGATCTTATTTGGGCCCGATATGATTAGGGAGACTTCGAAGAAGATCGACTTGATTTGAAGGAGGATGAAAGCAGCGCAAGATAGGCAGAAATCTTATGCGGATAAGAGGAGAACAGATCTTGAGTTTGATGTTGGGGACATGGTCTTTATCAAAGTGTCTCCATTATGGAACGTTGTTCGCTTTGGGTCCGTGGGGAAGTTAGCACCAAAGTTCGTAGGGCCGTTTCCTATTAAGGAGAAGATTGGACAGATGGCGTATAGAGTGGAGTTGCCTGAGAGACTTAGTGGTGTACACGACGTGTTCCATGTGTCACATTTGAGGAAGTGCTTGCACGAGACCGCGGAGGTGGTAGAGCCGAGCTTGCTTAGAGAGGTGGAGAACGAGCGTGATGCGACGATTCGATGAGCTCCTACGCGCATTCTTGGGTCAGAGATTAGGAAGCTGAGAAATCGAGAGGTCAGACCAGTCAAAGTACAATGGGGAGATGATGAGAGCAACGCTACTTGGGAGACGGAAGAGAAAATGCTTTCACGATACCCTTTTCTTTTCGAGGGTATGTCCTTTAATTTCTCCTTTATCGCTTAACTTGTACTTATCTTACCTTTAGAGTATCCTCTCGCTAGTATCCTTGACCTTCAGTTAGGATAATCCTATGGTTGAAACATGTGTTTGAGATATGTTATGTATGATGGATGCAAAGTGGATGCAAGTGTTTGCTAGTGGGTGCTCGTGGACGCATATACACACACAATTAGGCACTGGATCGGCTCAGTCACTTCATACTGCATATTGCATATAAATGGATGTATTTAGTAAAATGGATATATGATGATTGTTTATCATATGGATGCTGCATTCAGATGATGATTGTGCACGCATGTAGAAATAACATGTAGCATTAGGGAACTTTTGCATACATAATGGACGCATGGCACAATCATGGTTTGCATTAAGGAGGTCAACTGAATCAGTGGACCGCCTGATTTTGCATTAGATATGGACATATACACACACTGTGCATTTAAACATGAAAGCATTAGAAGTCTATAAGGACAATGGATTTCTGTTTTTGATGGTTGAGTAGATGGATGATTGGATGTTAGGATATACATTCTTCTTGACTTGAAGATTTCAGGGTCGAAATCCTTTAAGGAGGGGAGAATGTAACACCCCGTAATGCTGTTAATATTAATATTCACAAATTAAAGAATAACTAATCTCAGACGTAAGAATTGTGGAAAACGGGTTGCGCCATTGTGTTCGTCTCGGAATTCTGGTTGAAATAGAGTCTGAGTTTTCGTGAATTGGACTTCGTATGAAGAAGTAATGGCCATCGGAAGTTTCAAAAAAAAATTCAAAACAGCTCGCAGAAATTTAAAATTCAAACTGGAAGAGCAGAAGCGGGCTGGGCGGGAAAATTCCCGCCCAGGCAGGTCGACTGGGGGGTCGCCACTAGTGTCGACCTCCCCCCCCCCCCCCAGGTCGACTATAGTGTCGACCTGGGTGTCAACCTGGTCAGTCGGCTAAGGTTCTGACTGAGCCCAATTTTGAGCTGCTGATGTGTATTTAGGGCTGAGTTGGTAAATTTAACGGTTCAGTTTAGTTCTGAATTGATCTGACGGTCTAAATAAACCCTAAACTCTATAAATACCTAGGTAGTCTCTCACCCTAATTCATATGAAAAATAGAATAGCTACCGTCATACTGCAGCCCTGGAACTCAGTGTAGCCGCCGCAAACTAAGAAGGAAGAAAAGCTAATCAAAACCCTAATTCTACTCAACTCTAAAGCAAATCAAGACTCTCTTTCTCTTCAAAATTGTGAGTATGATGATCTTAACAAGATTATTATTATTTTAATTAGATTAAGTTATGAATGGATTATGAGTAGATGATGTGAATTGTCATATTTGTTGTTGTACACCATATATTATCATGTATGTTATAAATCCTATGCTATGTGGTGATGATATCCTATATGTTGTAAATCATGCTATGATGATGTTATATATGTTGAAAGTTTCTATGCTAAGTTGAGATGACTAATACATGTTATAAAATCATGATGTTATTGTCTATGCTAGTTAGTTCATGTTAATCAAATCATAATGTTTGGGCTATGTTGATCTATACGACAAGCCACATATGCAAGTTTAGGTTGATTAGTAAAAGTTATGAACATATGCCATGACATCTATTATGACATCTAGAATTATGCTATGACATGTGAAATTCTATGCAAGTTCACCCCATCATTATGTTGTCTAAAACCCCATATGCAAGTTTATACATAAATTTGGGTTATGATCATATCATGTAAATTGTGACCTTTAACAAGTTGACACCTTTAGATCCTTAACATGTGTAATTTATGCAAGTTTCACCCCTATTATGATTAGATTCATTTTAATTGTCTATATGTTGTGATAATTTATTTTTGTGCTATGAGTTAGACTATTCGAGTCTAACATATATTCTGCGTTGAATAAACGAACGTATAAACGTGGGGTAGGGGTAATATTAAGGATTTAATAATAAGAAGTTGGGGTGCAATTGATATGATTTTGCATGCCATGAGTGGATGATCATAATTGAGTCAATTATGGGCATCATTAAAATTGGAAGTAATTAATAATTTGAATAGGGAATTATTAAAACTGGGGTAAAAGATTATAAGTGATAATCAATGCTTAGGACACGAGGTTGGACTCGTTTGTGACGTAAACCTGCCCGGACCCGCCCGGCAAATCCAGTGGTCACAAATGTCAGCCCAATGTGAGAGGTCCTAGGCCTAAACTAAAGCATAACAGTTGTAAAGACACGAGGTTAGACTCTTTTATGGTGTAAGACTGCCCAGACCCGCCCGGCAAATCCAGCTGCCATAAATGCCAGTCTAATGTAAGAGGTCTTTATGAGGTTATGGCCTAAATGAATTAAGAAATACTTAACCAGATAAACATGTAAGGTGGGACATGGGGGTTAAGTAGGTGCCTTGGGTGGCATGAGGAATCTAGTGGGTGCCCTTAGTGGCATGTGAAATACGACTAGTAAGACTTAACCAAACACACATGTAAATGAACATGACTAAAAGGGTTAAGTGGGGTATACTAGTGGTGACAAGCTTGGGTGGGTAGCTTGTGGGGGCCCATTTCAACCAGTATCCCAAACGTATCTTTGTGGGCTCGACCCAAGTCGAGGACGGGACACGCATACTGGGCTTGACTATAAGAGGCCAAAACGGGGTAGCGGTGGCAACGCAAGTTCAACGGGTTTCATATGCGTGTGTGGACCCGGGCTGGTAGGTAAGACGTTGTTGCATCGTGTAGGTATAAGCCGTGCATTCTCAGTTGTATCGGGTTGCCACTTTGGGGGAGTGATACTCCCCACTGTGGGGCCAGCACGGGTATCTACGAGTAGGGAGCCGATCGAAAGTGGGTAGTTGGGGTACACCTAGTGGAGATAGGGGCAGACGGCACCTATGTAGTCATCTAGGGGTAAACGAAGTTACTTATAAAATTTCTAAGTGGGTAGTGGGGTACACCTAGTGGAGATAGGGGTAGACGGCTCCTATGTAGTCAGCTAGGGGTACGCAGGGCTATTTATATAATTTCAAAGTGAAGTAGGCGGGATCAACTTTGAGGGTGACTGGTGTGGTGCAGTGTAGTAATTGGTGCGGTGCGTTGTAGTAATCATTCGTTAGTAATTAGGTGTGCCTTTAACGTTATCTTTATCTGCTCTTCCATCCCCAGTAGTTCATAGACATTCCCTTATTTTCCAGCTTATGCCTTAGTCTAGTTACTTTGATAATAGTATTGTTAGAATTATCATACTCGCCAGACTTTAGGTCTGACCCCCCTCCATTTCTATCCTTTTTCCCCCTCCAGGTCCTCAGGTTGGGCCCAGCTCTAGTGGAGTTTGATTGGATTGCTTCATCTTTCTTTGGAAAGCTTGGACCGTTGAAGTAAAGTCCAGCTTGTTATCTTCTTTAATGGCTATTTGTGTAATGAGGATATGTATTTTGTTTTATGAAGATAGATATTGTACTTGACTCTGATTTATTATTTTATGATGTAACAAACATGTTTAATTTCCGCTGCAATAAAATGAAGTTTTAGATTTCCAAGTACTACTTATTATCTGTCCTGTTGTAATTTTTCTGTTCTATATTCACCTAAAACCTCCATGGAAGTTAATGCAGTCCCTTTGTGAGTGATATTAATGGACGTAGGGTGTTACAGTCACTATACTTACAACGAATGCAGAATCTTGAATTCTGGATTCTGAATTCTGGATTCTGAATTCTGAAATTGTGGTGCGTTCCTTTGGGTAGATTAATGTTGCGTTGAATAATTTGATTAAGCTTTAGTCTTCTTCTTAATTCGATTCGTCTCTAAGCTCCTCTCTCTTGACGGCTACGCTCAATTCCTTCCTGGCAGCATGACGACTCCAATCTTATTTTTTTGTGTGAATTTTAGTTGAGACTTAGGGGTTATATATAGATTTTTAGATTGATTTGAGCCGTCAGATGAAGACATGAGGATTCTAGACCATACAAAGTCCAAAGAGCCAATCAAGAGGTGACATGTCAGCCCTAATGGCACACCGAGCCACAGAAATTCGAGCCAGAGCCAGACCCAGCCAGCCAGGTCGACCAGGTAAGTCAACTGGCAGGTCGACACCCAGGTCGACACTATGGTCGACCTGGGGTGACCAGGTCGACACCATGGTCGACCTGGTCCCTGGGCGGGAATTTTCCCGCCCAGCCCAGTTTGAACCTGTTTTTTTCGAATTTAGAACTTGAAACCGAGCTGTTTGAAATTTTAAATTTTATTTTGAAACTTCCGAAGGTCATAACTCCTTCATACGGAGTCCGATTCACGCAAACTCGAACTCTATCTCAAGCAGAATTCCGAGAAGAATGCAATGGAGTAACCCATTTCCCTTAATTCTTTCATTTAGAATTAATTACACTTTAATTTGTGAAGCTTAATGTTATAGAATTCACGGGGTGTTACATTCTCACCCCAAAAGGATTTAGTCCCCGAAATCTTCAAGTTAGGAAGAATGTATATCCTACCATCCAACCATCCATCTACTCAACCAACAAACACAGGCGTCCACTGTCCTTAAAAGACTTCTAATGCTTCGTGATCATATGCATAATGTGTGTACATGTTTTTATCTATTGCAGAAATCAGGCAGTCTACTGATTCAATTGACCTCCTTAATGCGAATCATGTAAGTGTCATGAATCCATTATGTATGCAAATTTTTTTCCTACTCATAATTCTACATGAGTGCACAACTAACCATACGACAACCATATGACAACATATCAAATTTCAACCACATACAATTGAGAATACATGTATGCATATGCAATATGAAGTGACTGGGCCGATCTAAAACCTAGGGTGTGTGGGTATATGCATCCATGAGCAACCACTAGCAATCATTAGCAACCATTTGCAGCCATCATCCATAACATGTTTTCAAATACATGTTTGCATCCATTTGTTTTCTACCTAAGGAGTTAGGAAAAGGACCGAGGAGATATACCTAAAAAGATAGATAAAGCATAACTAAAGGAAAAGAGAGATCAAAGATGTACCCTCAAAAAGAAAAGGGTAGGCAGCGCGTATTCTGTCCTCAGTTTCCCAAGTCGCGTCTTCCTCGGTGTCGCTCCACTGAACTTTAACGAATTTGATTTCGCGGTTGTGTAGCTTTTTCACTTCAGTTCCTAAGATGCGGGTTGGAACTCTCCTCACAGTTGCTTCACGTTCCACTTCGGCTTCTTCTAGAATGCTAGGTTCCACCACTTCCGTAGACTCATGCAAACTCTTTCGGAGGTGAGAAACATGAAAGACATTGTAAACTCCGGCCAGTCTCTCGGTTAGCTCCAATCTATAGGCCATCTTCCCAACCTTCTCGATGATAGGAAATGGCCCTACAAATCTTGGTGCTAACTTTCCTGTGGATCCAGAGCGAACGACGTTCCTTAAAGGAGATACCTTAAGGAAAACCCTGTCCCCAACCTCAAACTCAAGGTTGGTCCTTCTCTTGTTTGCGTAGGATTTTTGTCTATCCTGGGCTGTTTTCATCCTTCTTCGTATTAAGTCCACTTTCTCTGAGGTCTCTATGATCATGTCTAGTCCAAGTATAAGCATATCTGTAGACTCCTACCAACAAGTTGGTGATTTACACGGTCTTCCATACAAGGCTTCGAAGGGTGCCATGCCTATGGTAGCTTGGTAGCTGTTATTGTAGGCAAATTCCACTAAAGGAAGATGGTCCTCCCATGTCCCTCCAAAGTCAAGAACGCAAAGTCTCAGAAGATCCTCTAAAACTCTATTCACCCTTTCCGTCTGGCCATCGGTTTAGGGGTGATAGGCCGTGCTCAAATATAACTGTGTGCCTACAGCTTCTTGCAGACTCCGCCAAAACTCACTTGTGAAGATAGGGTCTCGGTCACTAACAATGCTGGAGGGTATCCCATGGAGTCGAACTATTTCCTTGAGATAAAGAGATGCTAGAGATGAGGCAGTCCTTCCACTTTTAACAGTTATAAAGTGGGCGCTTTTAGTAAGCCTATCCACTATTACCTAAATGCTAGTATTGCCTCTTCTTGTCCTAGGCAGCCCATCAACGAAGTACATCGAAATACTATCCCACTCCAACTGTGGGACCTCTAGATGATGAAGTAGTCCTCCAGGCTTTTTCTGTTCCACCTTAACCTTTTGGCAGGTCATGCACTTAGAAACGAAATCTGCCACGTCCTTCTTCATGCCGTTCCAAAAGAAAGTTCTTTTTATATCCTTGTACATCTTATCACCGCCAGGGTGTATAGTCATCTTGGAATGATGTGCTTCCTCGAGAACCTTCTTTGTCAACTCCCTTGCTTGTGGGACGCATAATCTTCCATCTCGCCTCAGCCAACCCTTATCATCGATGGTGTATCTATTGAGGTGACTAGAAGTCTCACCCCTAATTAGCTTATCAACCACATCAACAAGCTGAGGGTCTTCACGTTGTGCAGCCCCTATTGAGTCCAAGAGAGTAGGGCGTACTTCGAGAGATGCTAACAAACCCGGTACAAAATCCGAGGAGGTCCTAAAGTTAAAACTGGCTATATACTCCAAGCTTTGCCTTTCCACAAAGAGAGGGCTTAAGGTCAGTTTCTTTCGGCTCAACGCGTCTGCTACTACGTTGCCTTTGCCGGGAGTATAGGAAATTTCAAAATCATACGAGGCAAGAAACTCCATCCACCTTTGCTGCCTCAAGTTAAGATCCTTCTACGAGAAGAGATATTTCAATGACTTATGGTCAGTGTATAATTCGAACTTCTCACCTAAGAGATAATGGAGCCAAAACTTAAGTGCAAAGACGATGGCGGCCAACTCAAGATCGTGGGTTGCGTAGTTCTTTTCATGAACTTTCAATTGTCTTCCACCATAAGCTACTACCCTTCCTTCTTGCACTAGAACAGCGCCTAGTCCCGTTCCACATGCATCTGTGTATACTGTGAACATTTTGCTTCCATCAGGCAGAGTTAGAACTGGAGCAGTTGTAAGAGCCCTTTTTAGGCATTGGAAGGCAATGTCACGGTCCAAATCCCAAGCAAATGCTAGATTCTTCTTTGTTAGCCTTGTGAGTGGAGCTGAGATTTTCGCGAAATCCCTAATGAACTTTCGGTAAAAACCGGCTAGCCCAAGAAAGCTTCGGACTTCGGTTGTATTTCTTGGTGTCTTCCAATCTTGTACTGCCACCACTTTCGCGGGGTCCACCGCCAACCCTTCTTTGGACACTATATGCCCAAGAAATCTTACTTATTCTCTCCAAAAATGGCACTTGGAAAATTTGGCTTTTAGCTGATGAACTCGAAGAGTTTCCATGATTTATTTCAGCTGCTGAGCATGTTCTTCCTCATTCTTTGAGAATATCAAGATATCATCTATGAAGACAACCACAAATTTGTTGAGGAATTATCTGAACACTCTGGTCATTAGGTCTACGAAATAAGCGGGTGCGTTTGTCAAGCCGAAAGGCATGACAAGCCACTCGAAGAAACCGTCTGGGGTTCTGAACGCCGTTTTATCAATGTTGTCTTCAGCTACTCTTAACTGATGGAACCCAGTTGCCAGATCAAGTTGGGAGAAGACCGACGCACCTACAAGCTGATCAAACAAATCATTGATTCGGGGAAGAGGGTGCCTAATTTTCTTGATCAATTTGTTTAACTCCCTATATTCGACGCAAAGGCGAAGCGAACCATCCGCTTTGGTTGCGAACACCACTGGAGCACCCCATTCTGAAATGCTCCGTCTAATGAACCCCTTTTCGAGAAGTTCTTTAACCTGCTTACTCAGCTCCTTTCTCTCCTTTGGAGCCATGTGTCTGACAGGTAAAGCTACAGGCTTTGCATTATCCACAAGATATATGCGGAAGTTTATTTCCTGCCTCGGAGGTAAGCCCTTCACCTCCTCAAAGACATCCGGATATTCCCGGACTACTCTAACTGACTGCAAATTCTCATCAGAAGCATCAAGCGACTCTAGATAACTAAGCATAACAACATTCAAGGGATTACAAGAAATTTCTAGAGTGTTACCAAGTCGAGTCAAGAGCCTAACTACTCTTTTCTCACAATCAAGAATGGCACCATTACTGGATAACCAGTCCATGCCTAAGATCAAACCATATCCCGAGAAGCCCAAAACAAAGGCATCCCAACTAAACTCAGCGCTGAGAATAGAGATTTTCAAACCCAAACAAACCATTGACAAGTAAGCGGAGCCCCCAATTGGATTTGAAACTACTAAGGGATCCTCTACCATACTAGTGTCTAGATGCAAAGATTCTACTAAGGCGGATGAAATAAAGGAGTGTGATGCGCCAGAGTCAAAAAGTGTGCGAACTGGATGATCATAAAGATAGACTACACTTTCTACAAAAATATTACTACCTCGTTCCTATGGAGGTGCCACCAGTGCATGAACTTGACCCCCAGAAGTGGATCCAGCTTCTGTCCCTGCCCTCGCTTCTTTGGGCAGTCCTTAGCCAAGTGCCCAGTCTCTCCACAACGGAAGCAACCACCATTCATCTTTGCCTTCTTCTTCCTGCAGTCTTTTGCTATATGTCCCACAATGCAACAGAAATTGCACTTTCTCTTTTCACGGGGCTTATTGTTCTTCCCTCCTTTCTTGAAGTCTGTTTTCTTAGCTTGTAAACCCTCTTTCTTCTCTTCCACCTTAGTCTCTTTCTTGCCGTTGTCTTCCTCGTGTAGCAACACCATGTCCACCAAGCTTTTATAAGTCGCTCCCATGGATACATGGGTCATAGCAAGGCTGTGTAGAGGCTCATTCAAACCTTTGATGAAGCGAAGCGCCTTCTTGTGTTGGGTGTTTACTGAGTCCAGCCCAAATCTGGCCAGCTGATTAAACTGATTAACGTACTCCCTGATTGTCATACTTCCCTGTTTCAGAGTCACGAACTTCTCCATTTGCAGGCTTCTTTCAGCTTGGGAGAGGAATTTCATCTCAAACCTTGTCCTGAAATCTTCCCATGTTTCCACTGCCCTCTGAGCATTGGTAATCTCCCACCAACAGGAAGCTTCATTTTCAAGCAACCACACTGCTAGCTGTATCTTTTTCTTGTCATCAACTCCGAAGATGACAAACAGATCCTCGGTCTCCTTTAGCCAGTTTCTTGCTCCTACAAAGGACTCTGTCCCATAAAAGTCTTTTCCACCCATAGCCTTGAAGTCTCTACATGTTTTTGCGAAGGCATTTCAAAAACTTTTATCTTATCTGGTAAACCTATGCTCTGATACCAAGTGAAACACCCCACCTCCGTTAAGGTCACTCACAAAGGGAATGCCTTAACTTTGGTGGAGGTTTATAAGTAAAAGTCACAGATAAACATAAGATAGATATAAATACACATATTTTAAACAGCGGAAAACAACCAGGCTTTTATTTCATCAATACGTGTTCAAACAAAGCATTTCCATAATTGTCTCAAAATACTTCCAACATTACAACCTCATTACTGTCTTGATTATTAAAGAAGCATAAAACATAAATAAAGTAAAAAAAATCCCCATAGTGATATCCAAAGCCATAGTCCGAGCAAAAGAGATCCAAACCATACATCTACGGTCTTGAAGCTTGCAAAGAGTCTGACAAAGCTGGGTTGTTTCCTCCCTATGGACCTGGGGGGGGGGGACGAAAGAAAAGAAGACGAAAAGAAAATAGAGTCAGATATAAAGCCTGAGTAAATCTAGTGACTCTTCAGTGTGTGAATAAGAAAAAGGGCATGATAGATATAAACTGAAAACAGGAAAGTATCTCAAGCTAAGGAAGTGTAGTTTAGAATCGAATGTACTATCGCACCCACTCTATATCTCTGCGCCTACTTGAGCTTATTCTAACTGGCACCCCATGCTGAGGGTGAAGTGATCCCCATTTTCTAAAGATCGGCTCCTACTCGCATAAACTTATGTGTCATACGGCCCCCAAGAAATGTAGATACCTATGCTAGTCCCACCATGGGGTGTATCAAGACCCATGGTGGCGGCCCCGACAAAATTCTAGAATACATAGGTTATACTACTGGTGCCCCAGTGCCCTGTTTATCTGCTTCGGAGTGTGTGCACGCCCGCAACCCGTTAGAACCTACATTGTGCACCCACCGCCTTTGTTTTGACCGCTTACAATCAGCCCAGTAATCGTGCCCTACCCTGCCTAGTTTCAGGGTACCATGATACCTAACTTGGGTTATTGCTGAAACGGATCCCTCGTTACTAGGGTTTTCTAGTCAAACATGTTAAGTGGTTAAGTGTCTGTATTTACCTAACCTCACCCATTAATTCTTGTTAACATGTTGGATTTGGTTAAATGTTTTTAGTTGACTTAACCCTACAATCTGTCCTTAGCCTCTTAAAGCCCCGACCACTCACATTAGACAAATATTGCTACGGTTACTGGATGTTCCGGTCGGTTCCGGGCAGATTTATACCGTAGCACAGTCTAACCTCGGGTCCTTATTGGGCTCAATGCTTAACCACCCACATTGGATAGGTATTGTTGTGACTACTGGACAGTCGGGCGGGTCCGGGCAGGTTTACGTCACAACTCAATCCAACCTCGGGTTAAGCATACCGTGTTTTCTAAATTTACATATTTTATCACTTCTCAATTTTATATGTAAATGTCATGTCCTTTATTCTTGGGTATAACAATTCATACCGCTTAAATTTCATTGTCGTTGGCATCTGCCAAACATGCCAACATATATTTTTCATGTTTTACACCCGACGTTATTACCCCTGTTTGTACGTTCGCAACATTATAACAAATGTTGGGCTCGACACAATTCAGCCCAACTTTATAAGCGTGAGAAAAGGGGAAATCAAGAACATGTAATGTTTTACAATACATAAAGGGGTGTGGCGCATGAACTTGCAATTTAGCAATTCAACTAACATAAATTATGGATCATGTGAACTTGCATTCAAATCAGAGTATAACTAAGTAGGTGACATATGAAATGGCATAGTTTAGGCTTTTACAAACTTGGGTTTAAACATGTTTAACTTGGCATAATGTCAACAACAAAACTAACATGTTGTATATTCACCAAAATGTCCAATTTTAACATCTAATCATATAGCCTATTTCAACACGAAACTTGCATAATTTATGCAACCCAAACAGTACTTAACATAGATAAAATTATACTTGCAAATGAACATAAGAATGTGTTTCTAGACTTTGAGTCATGTAGGCATAAAAGGTCTCAAATCTAGAACATGTTTACATAAGCCTTAATTTAGACCTAGAGAATGTATATAGTCCATGCCATAGACATAAACATAAAGGGATCAAATTCTAGTTTTTGCCACAACTTGCAAGTGCCATTATTTTCATATACAATTGTCCAATATGCTTGCATCACTCAATTTAGGCCACAAAAATCAATACACAAGTCATAACAGAATCACTACAATACACAGAATTTATATCATTATCATACAATAACACAATTTTATTTTTATTTACATCGAATCACGTCACAGTTTTATTCATATTCTGAAAGGTCACTATACTTACAACGAATGCAGAATCTTGAATTCTGAATTCTGAAATTGAGGTGTGTTCCTTTGGGTAGATTAACGTTGCGTTGAATAATTTGATTAAGCTTTAGTCTTCTTCTTAATTCGATTCGTCTCTAAGCTCCTCTCTCTTGATGGCTACGCTCAATTCCTTTCTGGCAGCATGACGACTCCAATCTTATTTTTTTGTGTGAATATTAGTTGAGACTTAGGGTGTATATATAGATTTTTAGATTGTTTTGAGCCGTCAGATGAAGACAGGAGGAATCTAGACCATACAAAGTCCAAAGAGCCAATCAAGAGGTGACATGTCAGCCCTAATTACACATCGAGCCACAGAAATTCGAGCCAGAGCCAGACCCAGCCAGCCAGGTCGACCAGGTAGGTCGACTGGCAGGTCAACACTATGGTCGACTTGGGGTGACCAGATCGACACCATGGTCGACCCTATGGTCGACCTGGTCCTTAGGCGGGAATTTTCCTGCCCAGCCCAGTTTGAACCTGCTTTTTTCGAATTTTGAACTTGAAACCAAGCTGTTTGAAATTTTAAATTTTATTCTAAAACTTCTGAAGGTCATAACTCCTACATACGGAGTCCGATTCACGCAAACTCGGACTCTATCTCAAGCAGAATTCCGAGACGAACGCAATGGCGTAACCCATTTCCCTTAATTCTTTCATTTAGAATTAATTACACTTTAATTTGTGAAGCTTAATGTTATAGAATTCACGGGGTGTTACAGTCCCATGTTGCTTGTTTGGTCCAATTCTGTTTGCTGTATGAACGATTTATAAACAATATCTGTTTTATGGTTTATACTAATTTATTTTAATTGCTAATTAGATAATTTATAATGTTAATTATAAGGTAAATTTTAGCTATGTAAATTTTAGATATCCTATAACAAACCTTACCTGTTTCGACAGTACATGTCCTCTTACATATAACTCTTCTTCCCCGCATGCCAAGCCCATCATGTTACTGTCCCTTTTATTGCTTGTTTCAAAAAAATGCTTCCTCCACACCTACAAACCAGTATCGCACATTTCCATCACCTTGTACACGTTCCATCTTCCCATGCTTTCCTTTGTTTTTTCACGCAAGAAAAGGGGAAATGTTGCACGCCCCATACATCTCATGTTCTTTCTCCTACCTTCCCATTTCGTTCTTATCTGTCCCTTTATCTCTATTTTATTTTCTTTTTTCTTATTTTTTCTTTTTTCCTTCTTGACATGGCGGCCCAAAGCCCAAGTCTACTTCAAATGCACGTTCAGATGAGCCCGAACAACTTCCTACATTCACTCTTTCTTCCCCAAACAATATATCTGAAGCTTCTTTTTGTTTCTCCATCGTGCATATTAATTATGATATCACTCATCACCCCTCAACCCTTCAAATAAAGATCACTGTTTAACTCCACTCACTCCGCTCGACTTGCCTACCACATTTCCGCCACCTCTGATAGCCTCGATCTCCGGCCGACCATGGGACAATGTACCCAGGTGCGACATTTATCAACGCCAAACTTCAGAAATTATACCCACTCGATCTACTCGCTTCGCTGATCGTTGCACCACCTTCAAAAAGGCCTATCGATCCCTTAATCTCGGAAAAAGTTTAACCCTAAGATGCGACCTTCGACATTCATTGGCGTCGATCACAGTTTGGAGATAATGGAAATGTAGAGAATAATTTTAGGAGTGTATTGCAACTCAAACCGTGATTTTAGGAGTTATATATGTAGAGAGATTATTTTTCAAAGGTGAAAGACAACATTGTTTCTTCTCTGTAGCCAACTAAAATGGTGACAAAGCTGCTCCATATTTTACTGCGAGAAACGTGGAAATCACGGTTTTAGATAATTTGATGAGCACGGCAATGGGATTACTTGATGGGCAAGGATTTTGTTTGGCCATCACGTAATTGCAGGCAGCTACACACCGTAGGTTTTAGCTATGCAGTGTTCTTTCACTGCCTGTGATGGTAATTTTCGTGTGCCTAAGTGAACTGTACCGTAGGGGAAGCTATGCTAGTTTGTACAATCAGCATGTGATAAGTTACACAGATAAAAAGGGTAGGAGGACTGTTAGTTACAGGGTAGGCTTGCAGTCGATCATACATAGTATATGAGTTTTGAACATGCGTAGCTGCTCATGTACGTTTTACTTTCATATTTCTCTTTAAATAAACTAAAATGAAATATGAAGTTTGTTGTTGGCTTCTTTAGACAATGTTTGATTATGTGGTGATGGAAAAGTTTTACTTGTATCAATCAATTGTTTACTATTTATTGTCATCTTATTATTTTAACATTGTAAAATAATTCATTGTTATTTAACGTCAAAAGTAAAATATATGCTTCGCCACACATCAACTCCAAACACAATGGAAACGGAAACAATGTTACGCCTAACCATTTCGAATCCAATAAAACTAATTTCGTTGAAAATGGACTACGTTTGCACAAAGACGGTATTTTAATTTCAATATATTTATCGGTTCACATTTAAATTTCATCTACCGACAAAATAATCCCAATTGGCTTCAAACTGGAAAATTAGCAGTAACTAGCTATTCGTATTCCCATAAAATTCGTTTTGTCAAAGAGGGATACTATTTGAAATAAAAACATCTATTTTTAATGCTTATATAATAACAATATAATATTATAAATTAAATCCAAACAATTTAAATTAAATAATAAATATTACTATTTATCGAACATATCTAAATAAGATAATATATCATTCTAGATTAAACCAATATGAAATTATAACTCAAAAGTAATATTTCTGAATCAAACGATATTGATATATATAGAAATTCCTTCTAAGTACTTAAATAAGCATTATAATTTATAAACGATTTCCATAGCGACTATCTCAAAATTTTGAATTGGACGTAACTTACTATATATAAGCAAAAATCTTAATTTTTCTCTTCCATTAGAAATTTATAATCAAATAGATTCAAATGTTTCCGGTTTCACAGAATTCCGACTTATAACGAATTCTGTATATTCAATTGAAGTCTGAAACTCAATATTACAAACTACCGTGGCATTTCGGGTTCATTTTACATTAAAATAAATATAAACGTTCAATAATCGTTTTCATAACGAATTCAACATTAAAATCCATTAGTATCTCAAATATTGATTAAAAACATATTTAAATATTTGAATTCAAACAACTTTAACATCCGGGTCATTACAATTATGGCTAACGGTCTTTTGTGAGATTTGAAACCTTTTTGGCAAGTTGAATGTAAAAAGGAAATGTTTGGTTAAATGATTAGACCAAATCATTCATTTAGGAATAATAATAAAAATAAAAATAGTAACTACGTTGACTGCACGAATACATAAAAAATAAATGTATACATATTATCCCTCCAAATCAGCGTAAAACGGTAAAATATACATTGTATGGAATGTTGCATGTTTGGATAGGGATCAATTATGGAATTACATGTAAATGTAATCCATAATGAATTAATATATTTGTGGTGGCCATTTGTAGCAATAAATATAATTAAATTGCTATAAATAAGACCGCAAATCAATAAATAACCATTGTAACCAATACTGATTGGGGAAAAATAAATGTATTAGGAAGATGGTTACAATTCCTAAAATCAATTAGGATAAATGTTGTAAACCCCAATTAGGAATTTTGAATTATAACCGCATTTAGACATGAGGTTAAGCTCAACTTGTGGTATAAGCGCGCCCGGAACCGACCGACAAATCCAGCAACCACTAATAGTCAGCTTGATGCGAGGGGTCTAATGCATAAATATAATTGTATTAAGGAACGAGGTTAGTTTAACTTGTGGTAGAAGTTTGCCCAGAACTGAACGGCAAATCCAGCATCGACAAATTATCAACTAAATGTGAGAGGCCTGATACACAAATATATATATATAAATAAATAAATAAACAAAGGAATAAGAATAGAAATTGCTTTTTGGGGTACAATAAATAAATAACTTGGGACTGATAAATGGTTTCCTTAGGAAAAATATGACCATTACGGTCATAAAAGGAAATAAAAAGGAAATAAAAAAAAGGGTATCAAAAGGGAATTTATGATTTATCGTTTTAATACTAAGTTCAAATTAGGGAAGAAAGCAAATGAATATCCTAGGGAAAAGGGGATATAACCTTCCTTATTTATATTGATAAAAATAGAGCTGATAATATAAAATATAGTTGGACTTAGCAGGTTAATAATGTAAGATAATATAAACCATATAAACCCGTGACGGAAATGAGTTGTGTAAGTGTAGTATTTCTGTGTAGAGGGACTAAACGAGAATGACTTAATAACGTAGGCCACCTTATCCCAAATAGGGAAAGGTATAGAAGGCTAATGGGGTATGAACCATTAACCTTCTTGTATAGTCTGCTTCTTGGGTCTTAAGCGACTAGGGTTGAAGTGTCCACCCGGGAATAGGTCTTTCAGTTTAGGGGTCTTAAATGGCAGGTGTGTGTTGGCCTACCCAAACTTGGAAACTAAAATGCCAGATATGTCTACCTATCCTATGGAAAGTAATAATTGACTAAGGAGGTTATCTAATAAGGTCAGCTAGAAGATATAGAGAGCGATAAAATACCATCTCACACCTTATACGGGGCAAGTGTATGTGCATGAATGATGAAAGCCTTAACTAGTAGGGCCCATAGCTAGTGCCCTCTAGTTTATGCTGACATTAAGTAAAGTATCAAGAAATAATAAGTGACCAATCGGTCCGCCTAGTGTCTTGAGCGATCAGGAAGAATCCACCACATCCATCAATGATAGTGAGGAAATAAATAATAAAGGATAAGCGAATGAAAGTATATGGATATAGAAACTCCGTAATTAGGGGTCTATTCTCGATATAGTAACCAACCAAGCTCTAGTATAAAGGCTTCATAAAAATATGTGTAAACGTCCTATCTTGGTATTATAATCTAGGAATACTACTTTGGGAAGAGTAGTAAAATCATGTGTAAACATTTACAAGGTCATGTTAGAATCACTAACCTTGTTGGGCATACAGTTTAGGTTGAACCAAACGGGATACATATGTCTACTATAATCTGTGTTGTATATTTCTTAGTCACCATAACTTGTTGTTCTGACCCCCATCCTCATTATAACTTCCTAGGTTTCCTAGAGAAGGTTGGATTCTCACAGATGATTAAATTTGGCTTTCAGTTCTCTCTCTCATGCTCAGTATTGGCAGAGTGACTTACTTTGAAAAGGGTAGTTACTTGAGTAAATACAAGTTTATCCTATTTTCTTTCCGCGGTGAGTTATCTTATTGTACTGTGATTATGCTCATGCACATTTATTGCAGGTACTAGATTTACGCGCTTCATGCTTGGATGTGTTTGAGTTTCGATTTTTGTCGAAATTTAGTTGCAAAAAAGTGTGGGGTGTTACACTAGGGGTGGAAAAAAGATACATTTCCATAATTACCATTAAGGTAAATTACTGAGAACATAGTTGCAAGAAAAGGAAAAAAAAAGAATTAGTGTGAAATAGGGGTTCTTTTTCCGTATTGCACACTAGTAAAATATATCTATGCTCGTGATGTACCAATCTAATGAAGTGCATGAAATATTTCCCTATAATAGTAAACACCTACAAGTCGATAAATAAAGAAATGTTACAATAGTAAAGGTTTGGTTAGATAATAAGGAACTTAGGGAAAATGTGATGAATGGGGAATATAACCTATTATAATCAGTTATATGAATGGAAATGAAATATAATAGGTAGGCTTGTCCTAAGGACAAGTTGAATTATAACATCGGTTATAATTAAAGATGAACGGAGAACTTATTAATAAACCTTAGTTAAGGGAACTAAGTTAATAAGAAAACTCACAGAAACGGTTGTGGTAACAGTATAATATAAGGTCATAATTAAATAAGAAAGAGTAAAGTTGGCTTATTATTGGTAGACCTGTAATTGGGAGTATTAATTTCAATGAAGGTAATATTAATAATAAGCGGAAGTCCATTACGACAGCGTGGGGCCGATTAAGGAAAGTAAGCAACCCAATAGAAGCTAATAAATCAGTAACTTGAATGGAAAACGAATATGTAAATAGTCAAGTTAATTAGCGATGTGATAAGTTAAAGCAAGCATGTGATTAAAAGACTGGACAGAGAATCTAATAAAGTGATGGTGTGATGCACTTGGATCAGTCCGTACGTATGGAGATAAAGCAACAGGGTATATCATCGTGATGCCTGGAGATACGATAGGAGCACATCCAAATGATTATTCTATGGGACTGGAGAGAAGCACAAGGCTTTTGCAGGACATGATAGGGAACTGTAAGATGAACCTGTGAGAAAATACCGAATGAAGCCATTGCTCGGAGGCAGTTCTATTGCACCATCTAGTGTTTACCTTGACGGCAACTATGGTATAGCAGGAAGAAGGCTGTGGCAGATGACGTTGGTTGATTCGGCGGTTTGCCTCGCATTGGGAGGAGGTGGTCAGGACCAAACTACGGATAGTAATCATTGGATACCTTCCAGTCAATGGGATGTGGAAAGACTAGAGCTAAACCAACAGACCTACGATCTTTCACTATCAGAATGTGGGTTGAGGGACATGGCAAATTGGACACTATACTGGTTGTTTGGGGAACTTCATTAGCTCTTGATGCATTCTTTTATTAGTTGAGGGTGGGCCCATAGCCACCATGAAAAGAGACAGACCATATGTGAGTGTCTATAATGTAGGCCTAACGAAGCTGTCCTTTACAGATATTGAAAGCTCCCAACCGAGTTTCGTGCATTGGACGCAACCCTATTACGAAACTCATGTTATAGTAGGCAGTACGTTCATGTGATGGTACAGATACACGCACTGGTGGTGTATTGTAGACGTGAGGGAATTACTCTATATCGAAACGTAGTTCGACCGAGGAGTTCAGATACGAGGATTTGTAAGTTTACGTGGTGTAGCAATGGTGGTTATGTGCGATTACATAGTGTAACTATATAGATTTCCGTACACAGTTCAGCTTAGGATGGTGGTTGTGCATGCTTCGTGGTGCGATGATAGAGACCGTACGAGAAGGGTACTATGGGGAGTACCTTGAGATGTTGAGTATAGCAACATATATGTTATATTATGTTTAATCTTCTGGGGGAGTAGATGGGTGTGATGTGTGTGTAGAGCCTAGGGTGATATTAACGCGAATAACCTAATAATTAAGAACTTGTAATTGAATGATGTATGTAGGGTTATTTCAAAATGTATAATTTATCCTTTAACTATAACTTATGTTCTAACCCCCTCTTGATAACAAAATCGCAGGTTAGATTTATGGCAGAGATTTGGTAGCTTTTGGACATTTATTAGACAGTGTCATTATTTTGGTAAGGTTATATTTGATTATTATATTTTATCCATTCCACTCTGGGATGTTTTATCAAGCTCTGATATATTTATTATGTGACGAGTATGCAGTTAAAGCCCCGCTAAAGCCCCGTAATGTCCTCTCTATAGCCCATAGCGCTCTTTAACCGCTACGCTATTTTAATTTAGCGCAGATGAATAGTAGATCCGCTTCTAGCCCTGCTTTTTTCCGCTGCATCTGCTAAATCAGAGCTTTTTAGCATCTGCTTTAGCAATATTAATATATGAAGTTTGATTGGACTAGTTTTCTTTTTAAAAAATTCAGTAAAGTTAACATAAAGGGCTATTGAAGGCATAAGTGCCTAGTATATCGTAACAGTCAATTACACTCATCAAATTTAGCATGCATAATTATGGTATTTCGTGATTTTGTTATATAAGATTAATTAATATTAGTTTTTTGTATACATATAATGTGAGAAAGACTATTAATTAATTTTCAAATATTTGGTTTTACGTCTAATGAACCTTTTTTGCTCCTTCGGTATATCCCCACTATTTCCTCGATTTATCACTGCTACACATTTTTGCACCTCCGCCGTTATAGAACCACTAAGTGCTTTAACTGCACAATGTGACAACCGCCCACAACCCCTACACTAAACAAGAGGAATAATGCACTGAAAGGTGTATCGGGCAGCTGTGGATGATCATCACAGGTAAATAACAACATCAAAACCTATCGTAGAACTCACTGCGCAAGGATAAAATATAATAGATCATATACAACAAGCATTGTTAGTGAAGCAAAAAACACTAATCTTTCATAACGACTAGAAAGTAGTATCCATACACTTGGATTCAGCAATAGTGTTTATACAATTTTTCCGCACTACAACACTCAAAGTAGGATAACAAACAGTGGAAACAAATACTAGATAGTAGGAAAGATAGTATGCTAGCCTCCTGCTCACCTCCGAACAATAACATCGTCCTCACTAAGCTATCACCTATCACCTGCCAA
This sequence comes from Allium sativum, assembly GCA_030737875.1. Lineage (NCBI taxonomy): Eukaryota > Viridiplantae > Streptophyta > Magnoliopsida > Asparagales > Amaryllidaceae > Allium > Allium sativum. Next base: position 813,969,385 of record CM060919.1, on the reverse strand, counting down.
CTAGTAATCCCATCCAACAATTAGATGAACAACCCAAGATAATAAGAGAGAAACATAAAACCTTCAGTTAGAAAACTGAATTAGTGAGCGATAAAACTACTAACAAACTTCAAGAATAAAGTATATGAGAATGGGTAAATTAACGAACTAATTTACCCACAACACCAGAGAAGAACACAACTCTCATCTTCCCCACATAGGACAATGATAGCCTTTACATCGAACATTTCAACCATTCATCCATGGAAACCACAGTGGCAATTTGAAGTAACCAGCAATAACGCTCATAACATCCAGATTATTTATCTCATGTAAACCATCCTAATCGGATTCAACATCCCCAAGCACAAGCCCCAAAGGCCCAAACCAATATTAGATAACCACTCAAGGAGCATCTCCTTCAACATTGGATAATTTACATGAGATGGTACAAATAGAACATCCAGCATGCATGAAAAACTCTGGCTATCATTGTCAATCATGCGTCAAAACCATTATTATTGTATGATTGGCCAAACAATTTGCCATCCATCAAGGGCTAATGGAAACCTCAGTTCTAGCAAAAACCCCATATGTCATACAATTTGACATATCTAGGCCATACATGACGCTCAGGGTACTCGACCTACAACCAATTTTTTAGACGTCTCTATTTACCTCTGCTTTGAGCCCGCTAAAACTACGACAATAAAAGCCTCTTAGCCTTCAATATCTCTAGTCGTCATCGACGACGACCATCAAACCATTATCACCCAACTCAGGACACCTTCAAGTTGTAACCATACTCGTTGTATCACAACTGGCAACGAACACTTCACACCACTTAGACATTCCCTATTGAATTCAATTCGAAGTCACAACATCACTGAGCCAAATTACATCATTGCACTGCGGCTAGGGTTCGAGGGCTTTCATGCTCTTTTGTTAAAATATGGGTCGTACACGAAAAATAATTTTTTTCAGAAAAATGACCATGTGCGACCGACTAGGCTTTAGCCATAAGACCGACCGGTCCTTCTGACCAACCCGACCCAATCTCTCACAAAAGCACGACTAACCAATCCAAAAGCACCGACCGACCCGCCTTAACAACGTGATGGACCGACCAGAATAGAGTCGACCGACCCGCTTCAATGATGCAATGACCCATCTCTTCTAATCATGACCGACCTGATCCAATTGGGTGCAACCGACCCATTCGCTGCTCGACCCAGCCTTGCACTATCCAACCACCAACGTCCGACCCGACCACTTCAGACTGACTGACCCAGCCATGACTGACCCGACCACTTCAGACTAACCGACCCAGTCATGACCGGCCCGACCAGAGTACTACATTTGTACTACCGTACTACTGGACTGACTAGAAGGAGACCGACCGACCTAAAATCTACTCCCAACAAATTCAAGTTCAATTTTGACCAAAACTTCGCCAATCAACTATCTCGATGAAATCTACTCATCCAACTCATCAATTCCAACCATAAACATGTTATGAAATCACTAACAACATGAATATGAAGATTTACACCAAAATTATGCAATTTCACCAAAAAAATTATGATAAATGAACATATGAACTAAATTATGGATTTAACTTGCATAAACATATATGAGAATTACTGGTTTTAACTTGCTAAATTAGATCCTATGGTGATTCGTATGAAAATAAGCATACTATGGTGTAGATCCAGGAGAAATCGATTCAAAGTGATGAGAATATGTGCATATAACTCATATACTTGATTGAATCCGCGTGAGAGATGCATATCACTCACCCATTCTCCGAATCAAAGCAAAAAGGGTGAAATTAGATTCAGAAAAATGAAGAACTTGATCCAAATCCTTTGATTCGTGAACTCTCACCGGGATTTGCGTAGATCTAGACCCAAAGGATATAGATCTTCAAATTCTCCAAGCTTTAATGGTGGTAAGTAGAAAAGAATGGAGAGATAGAGGATCTCTCAGTCTTTCAAATGAGACAATGGAGAAAGAAAGTAAACTTTTATTCATGCCTCTTACCCTCTATTTATAGCCTCCTACAACCCACTGATGGGTCTCTCCAAATGAGCACATTATGGCTACTAAACCTGAATAGCCAACTGTTAAACCTTATAACAACGATTCCTCCCAAACCGCTAAGTCAAAATTTTATTATGACCACTCTACGGAAACGGAATCTCATTTCCTTTTCAATGGCATAGGTCTTAACACCTGATTCGATCCGAGTCAAAAGTTATTCCCTGTACAAGACTGACAAGGGAAAAATGGTCACAAACAAAATTGGTAAAAATTGTGGACATGTCTTATGTCCCCATAAGCAAGAAATTAAAATATGAGAATGATCTAACTCTCAGGGAATAAAATAAAAATATTTTACAATCTTCAGATACGTGAAAATGCGGGTTATTACATATTTTCTTTGTCTTTTCTACAGGATACCAGACAAGCCAACTCGAGCTTCAATAGATTGGGGTTTTGAGATAAAATTCGATCTATCGAAATTCGTGTTGTTATTGTAGGAAAGGAAAGAGACTATTATTTATTCTTGGGATTTTTACAAAAAGACTAAGGAGGAGGAAGGGTATAATATTTTTCATAGAAATGTGTGTACTTCCCCTTTCTTAGTTTCCAAAGCTTTCTTTTATTAGTTAAATTGAACTATTGGCCTAATTAGGTCCAATTAGGGCAATAGTGGTTTAGAATAAATTATGTTATTTTAATCCATGTAACACATTTAAACCATTTACACATCAAACACTTATCATTTCATATTATTTCAACTTACAAAATTGTAAAAAATATAAGCAAAACCTTTTGAACACATGTTCTCATTCTACAAAATATTATACACATGTTAAAACTTATTTTGAATAAGTAACATGAGTTTTATAATTATTAACACTACTTATAATTCTCATTCTCATTTGATTAGAAACTTCCATTTTGAAACACAAAGTTCTCTGCAAAATCATTATTTAAATTAAAAAAACTTACAATTAATTTAAATTATTTTCAGTATTCAAATATTGATTCTCAATCAAAATTTGCACTTTTGTTTTAATAGCAACCCAAATGAATTCATTAATACAATGGTCATTACCAAAAATTCACTTGTAATAAAAATTTACATAATTATTACATCTTAACACAAACTATCATACAGTTACTCAATTAGTTTATTTAACCATTTTCACATATGACTTCTAATTATAAACACAAATTTTTTATCTTACATTTAATTACTTAAAGCTTCACATTATTAAATGAAATTGACCAAATGCTTATTGTTTCACTTTAAACAACTTACAAATCATATTAAAAATATGTTACATTTCGATATTGATTTCTAATCAATATTTTATATTTTAAATGTTCACTTTAATAATTAAATTGTTATTTAGCAGTAACTTACAAAATTATTGAATTTGATTAAGAAAACACATATTATAAGATTTCCACTTTCATTTTCTATATAGTTACGTCTATTGAGAAAACATATATTGAATTAATCTTCTTATCTCAATACTTTAATTCAACCTGTTGTCATTCCAATACAAATTTCTCACAAAATCCCAAAATTCCTTTACACACTTAAACGATTATACGAGTTCTCCCCATCGAACTCGTTTTTCTTTTTCTTTAATATTGTATTACAAATCTCACTAAAATCTTTTACAGTGGTGTCCAAAACCAGGGTTGTTACAGCACGTCTAGGGATTAGGTCCTAGTCCCATACATAGGTAGGCCGACATAGCCTTCCAAAAGCCAAAATCCAAAAAACCAAAATCTATAAAATCCAAATCAACTCAATGTTAACCCTTGCAAGTTAGGTCCTAGGTCATTTCTATTTCGAGTCGTAGGAGGTTGCACCTATTACGCTATCGAGTCTTATTCTTCATACATTATGCCAGCTTTCGCATCTGACACGTTCCTCAATCATATCTTAGAAATGCCAACACTTGTTTAGGTTGTGACCACCCAGGTCATGGAAGAAACACTGTTTTCAATGTTCCCTTTCTATAATGACCCATATTCAGCGTATCGGAGGGTCATAGAATATTTATATTATTTATGTATGAGGTTGTATGTTTCTATAACTTTGAGAACTTACTATTAGGGTGATTTTTTACATTCGCTAATTTTTTTCTATTTTTTCTATGAGCCTTTTACCCTTGGTGAATATTACTTTGCCCATAACTTTTGATTGGAAAGGAATGCAGTCATAAACAACTTTTTTAGTTTTAGATGATGATTTCCCATTCCGTAAAGTGGTCACATTGAGAAAACTGATTCATTTTTTAGGAGGAATGGATAAAATAAGATTTTGGGGAGGTTTAGGTAGCTTGACTGGGTAAAAGATGTCATTATTGAGTACGTCTAAGGCCCATTTTGGGATTTACACTTGTGAGGGCTTAAATGGGTAGGAGAATCATCTCTTATTCATTATACAACTTTCGAAATATATTCCACCTCCATTAAGGCCTTCCATCTACCTGATCATCCACTGGGTCTTACCTTAATTAGCCGAACCTTATTATTAGCAAAGGATCAACATAAGTCAACATCAAAACAAAATAAAAACAGTTGTATACGCCTATAAATCCATGAAAATCATCATTCATTTGAATCTAACAAGGCTTTGGAGGTTAAGGTTAGTGATTAATGTTCTTGCTTACTAATTAGGGTGGATTAGACTATAATCACCTCTTAAAAAATTATGTAATCATACATATATAAGTTTAGGGCTATTAGAATCATTTTTGTGAAAACCAGAATTCAAGGGTGTGTTCTTGTACTACCCTAAGAATATACGCTACCTCCCTTGTTTTATGCTTTGATTCACATTGGATGAATTATATGCTTGTTCGAGGACATTTTTCATGTTAGGTACTTGCTATAATAATGCTTGAACGGATGTAAATGTCGAACAAATGACGAATTAGAAATAGGAAGTCATATGGTGATTTCTAAGGTAGGGATCAACATGTCTCCGAATTCTTGATTCAGATCAGCATGAGATTTCTACGGGACAATAAGGATGGTCCTAAGAGACCATTGACTAGTTTCGGTTTGTTTGGAGTATGTATGTTAGAGTTACGGTGCAGTAAAGTTCAGATCGGCACAAGTGATAGCTCCGGGTTGGCAAAGTTGATATAGTCTAAGATTGGCATGGACATGTTTCAATTTTGGATTGGCTACTTATTCAACTTCGAATTATCATAGGAGGGAGTGGCTTTGGATCGACATGGCATGATCTACTCTGATCAGTGGTGGTTGAAGGGATTGATCTTGATCGATGTGCTAAGCACACTGAACCTAATAAATATGGACCAATGTGCCAAGCATATCTTCTCAGATTAGGTGCACCGATCAAAACCCAAATGGGTTTTGGTTCAAGTTAACCCTAAAGGGGATGTGGTAGCCTTTTGGATTATTGTGGTGAAGTGTAGATCAGAGCTCGTGATGTAGCAATTCATACGTTAACCTACTCTGATGGCAATTCTTCTTCTTAAAGAATAACTCCAAGACGACTAGCTTTATTCCAAGATGTGATGTAAGTCAAGGAGGAAGACTACTATGGAATGATAGGGGCATGCGACCGAGTTGGATGACAAGTGGTTGTCCATGACTAGGCTTGCTCAAGGAGGTTCCAAGCTGGGAACCATAGAGGCAGTATCTCATATAGACATCATTGCTGATAACGTATTCAAAGGGATCATCATTGTGTAAGACTTATATGGGTACTCGAGAATAATGGGTAGTAGGTGTATGGCTCATTTGGACAAAATTTGGTCCTATTCTCCAATGTTGGGAGATCATTCCCAAGTCTGGTAAACTGACTGGTACAACCTAGTTTCTAGCCCACACACTTGGACCGTGTTCGGGTTCTTACCTTGGGGTGTACCAAGTGGTACAGCCTAGTTTCTGGCCCACTAAGTGACATGGATTTGGGTACCGTAAAGACCAAGAGTTATCTTATATCTGAGGTATTGAGTAAGCGAATGTGAGGTTAGATGATGGTTTCTTATGCTTTCTTAACATTACGCTCTCATGTATACATCTATTGATACCCAGTGGCATGATCACCTTAGAGTGGAGCATATATTACACGTGATAACTCTTTTGATGTAGGGGTAGGTGTAACAACCCGAAAATCTGGGCCAGTGTAAAATTTTTATTTTGGCAATTTTAGCGAATTCTGATTATTTAAAATGAATTATTTTAAATAATATCGACGAGAAATTTATTTTGAATATAATTCGAACGTATATATTATACGCGTCGTCGTTAGAATATAAATAATTTTATATAATTATAAATAGAATTGAAAATGGCGCGGTAGTCCGATAATTCGATTTCAAACTTCAATTGAATGTACCGGGTGCAAAACAATCCGGATTTTAGTGAGACCAAAAACATTAGGATGTAATTGATAATATCTTTCCAACGAATCCAAAAAATCAAAATTTCATAGCGGGAATCAAAAGATATGTCCAGTTGAAAATTCTGAATAGTCGCTATGGAATTCAAGCCCTTAATAATGGAAATTTTGCAAACGACCTCGGATTTCGACGAAACCACTTTTGTTGGTTCCGTGAGGTTAAGTTATTGCTAGATTCCAAATTTCATAATTTTTCGAATCAATATGTGAGCGTGGTAAAGGAAAACGCGTTTGACCAGTTTCAGTTGATTTTAATCGACTGGAAAATGGCCATTTTTCAAATGGTCTCAGAATTCGACGAAACTAGTTTTGTTAGGACCGTATCGTCAATACGAAGCTAGAAAATATTTTTATGGAATTTTTCGATTTAGTATGTGACCCCGGCAATTTAAAATATACGCGAGTTATTCGGAAAGTCCGGGTTTATCCCATTTTGAATAACTGATACGACGATAAGTCGAAGATGAAGACGGTGGTCGAAGACCAGAAGTCTTCACGTCGTTTGGGTGATTACTGATGATCTTGATTGGGCTGTACACCCAAGAAGATGGAAATAGTTGGTGATCGTCCAGACGTACTTGGAGATCGATGGATATGCGGGGTACTAGGTGCCTCCGGTTTCGTTCAGACCCAGAACGGACTTGTAAATGGACTGTGTGTCTGACATTGGATTTTAGTCCGTGTGATTGATCTCTATTAAATATATATCTGTTTGGCGGCGGAGAATTTATTCTCTTACTTAACGCCCTTCTCTGAGACGTACGAGCTCAGGGGTTATATATTGATGGATATCAATCGCATGGAGTGAATTGCCTGTGTGGCGTGCTTAAGTGGCAAATGATCGAGGCTTCTGTTGAAAAGCAAAGTCTTGAGGTTGATGATCAAAGCATGGCCTTTGGGGCGTAGCTTTGTGTAACGTTTACTTCGCGAGTTTCACACCCGGTATGAACCAAAAACGGGAGACGGACCTCAGGGAGGGCATGCGTTTCTTTCTAGTTAGGAGTGGCGTCAGTGCTTGAACTGGCTGACGAGTTTGACTCATGTGGATGTTACTTATTATTACTTGCTGAAAAGCGAGGCGCCTCGTGATATCGGTTTCGGCCGATGCTTCTGGTCGGCTGACGGGCCAGGCTTACGCCCCAAAGGGCGGGGAAACGTAGTGTTCAGGCATAATAATCCACATCGGTGGACCGGCCCTGACGATCCAAGGGGCAGTTGCGGCTGTTCCTGAGGGGCGGACTAGAGCGTCTCGAATCGGTTGAGGATCTTGCCCCTAGCCTCGGTTCATACCATAAATGATAACCCAACTTCCAATACGACATTTGCGGTTTTAATTGTAGAACTAGTATGGCGACATGATATATGGTACCCATGCCGCCTATGATTGATACTTATGATTTGAAGTTGTTTTATACACTATGCACTTATAATAGTATCAAACAATTTGTTTTAAACGTATCAAGCATTCTTTGGCTGTTATAAGGGAAAACCCTATCCTCGGCTGCGTTGCATTGTGTGATGGGACCTGGGTCTTATAACAGCTTCATCTTTCTTTATTTAGCATTGCGCTGTTTGTTTTATGCACTGGTATTTTTGGGAGGAAACCCGTTCCGTGTTATACGGCGTGGTCCCTTGATTTACCTAACTTTAAAATAAAGATTAACTGTTTTAGTTCTCACACCAATCCCATGACTGACCTGGAGTTTATTGTTTTAACCTAAACTCTGGGTGCCCCTATTTTGACACGGGCAGCTAGTAGTTTTGGTTTTGCAGATTTATATTCACAGGATCCTGGTTTACAGCTGGAACGATATCCGGAAAGCTTTGTATCCGTATATCTCTTTCTAGTTGTGTATTGTATTATTTTCCGCTGCTATGTATTTAAATGTAATTTAAAATCTCTGATATTTCTGTGTAATATTCATTCATACTCTGTATATTCTTGTAATCTGATGCATTGTTGTAATATACAATGAAATGTTCTTTTGTATGCGTTCTGTTGTGGCTTGTTCTCGAACTATCCGACGCTTTCCTTTACGGGGAAGTTACGGGTTTTCACAGTTGGTATCAGAGCTTTGGTTTACAAAGCAGAGAACAAGACACATTAGAACCGTACGAAAGAATTCATCAGATATTGGATTAGTAATATCCAATGAGAATGACTCGTTAGAGATGGGATCAGTAGTATCCTAGAACGAGTGTGAAATGAAAACAATTTTTGTTTTGAAAATTTAAATCAATTATTCGTATCTGATTATCTATTTATATTGATGTGGACAATCCAGTATATATAGATTTTGCGTATACGTCTGATCCGCGTGTATTCAAAGTTTTAATATATTGGATAGATATAGCATCACACTCTGGTCGCCCGAAGATGATATTGATGATAGCGATCGCATCATCAACATTTTTGTTCGAGTTTCGAAGGTGTGATTTTCTATATATTTCCATTAGACTGGTGTGAGAACCAAAACTAATATAGCTAGAATACATTGTTGTGATTTGGCATCAAAAACATGATTTTTTGTATGTATCAAAATTATGAATTTGAAACGTTAAATTCACTAATTGATTGATGTTTGTGTTGTTTGTTCATTTGTTTGCTAATTTTGAACCATTATGCCTAATCGAACCAAATATTGAACTATATTGAAAATTGGTCGCATTTGCTTGCATATACATATACTTATATTGAACAGGTCATAGCAAGGAGGCTAGAGCAGAGAATAAAATTTGTTTGCCCGACAAATAGGTACATGTTTACTACATAATTTACTGTTTTGTTTGGGTGATGATGATTTTATGAGCCTATTGGCTAGCCGCTTGGCTTTTTCTTTTTCTTTTTGAGATCTGAAGGACCGGGGAAGCTATTTGAAATTCCCCGATGCTCCCGGTGCAGGGGAGGTTATGGCGAAATTTTTCAAAAATTTAGGGTGTTAGCCAAATTTTTGAAATTTTTGAAAATTCTCAGAAACTGAAAATTTGGAGAATGGAAGCCAGATCGAACGTAGTGTTGATTAATCAAACCACTTTCGACTTTGTTCCTTTTCGGGGACGAAAAGTTTTAAGTGGGGGAGATTGTAACAACCCGAAAATTTGGGCCAGTTTAAAAATTTTATTTTGGCAATTTTAGCGAATTCTGATTATTTAAAATGAATTATTTTAAATAATATTGACGAGAAATTTATTTTGAATATAATTCGAACGTATATATTATACGCGTCGTCGTTAGAATATAAATAATTTTATATAATTATAAATAGAATTGAAAATGGCGCGGTAGTCCGATAATTCGATTTCAAACTTCAATTGAATGTACCGGGTTCAAAACAATCCGGATTTTAGTGAGACCAAAAACATTAGGATCTAATTGATAATATCTTTCCAACGAATCCGAAAAATCAAAATTTCATAGCGGGAATCAAAAGATATGTCCAGTTGAAAATTCTGAATAGTCGCTATGGAATTCAAGCCCTTAATAATGGAAATTTTGCAAACGACCTCGGATTTCGACGAAACCACTTTTGTTGGGTCCGTGAGGTTAAGTTATTGCTAGATTCCAAATTTCATAATTTTTCGAATCAATATGTGAGCGTGGTAAAGGAAAACGCGTTTGACCAGTTTCAGTTGATTTTAATCGACTGGGAAAATGGCCATTTTTCAAATGGTCTCAGAATTCGACGAAACTAGTTTTGTTAGAACCGTATCGTCAATACGAAGCTAGAAAATATTTTTATGGAATTTTTCGATTTAGTATGTGACCCCGGCAATTTAAAATATACGCGAGTTATTCGGGAAGTCCGGGTTTATCCCATTTTGAATAACTGATACGACGATAAGTCGAAGATGAAGACGGTGGTCGAAGACCAGAAGTCTTCACGTCGTTTGGGTGATTACTGATGATCTTGATTGGGCTGTACACCCAAGAAGATGGAAACAGTTGGTGATCGTCCAGACGTACTTGGAGATCGATGGATATGCGGGGTACTAGGTGCCTCCGGTTTCGTTCAGACCCAGAACGGACTTGTGAATGGACTGTGTGTCTGACATTGGATTTTAGTCCGTATGATTGATCTCTATTAAATATATATCTGTTTGGCGGTGGAGAATTTATTCTCTTGCTTAACGCCCTTCTCTGAGACGTACGAGCTCAGGGGTTATATATTGATGGATATCAATCGCATGGAGTGAATTGCCTGTGTGGCGTGCTTAAGTGGCAAATGATCGAGGCTTCTGTTGAAAAGCAAAGTCTTGAGGTTGATGATCAAAGCATGGCCTTTGGGGCGTAGCTTTGTGTAACGTTTACTTCGCGAGTTTCACACCCGGTATGAACCAAAAACGGGAGACGGACCTCAGGGAGGGCATGCGTTTCTTTCTAGTTAGGAGTGGCGTCAGTGCTTGAACTGGCTGACGAGTTTGACTCATGTGGATGTTACTTATTATTACTTGCTGAAAAGCGAGGCGCCTCGTGATATCGGTTTCGGCCGATGCTTCTGGTCGGCTGACGGGCCAGGCTTACGCCCCAAAGGGCGGGGAAACGTAGTGTTCAGGCATAATAATCCACATCGGTGGACCGGCCCTGACGATCCAAGGGGCAGTTGCGGCTGTTCCTGAGGGGCGGACTAGAGCGTCTCGAATCGGTTGAGGATCTTACCCCTAGCCTCGGTTCATACCATAAATGATAACCCAACTTCCAATACGACATTTGCGGTTTTAATTGTAGAACTAGTATGGCGACATGATATATGGTACCCATGCCGCCTATGATTGATACTTATGATTTGAAGTTGTTTTATAAACTATGCACTTATAATAGTATCAAACGATTTGTTTTAAACGTATCAAGCATTCTTTGGCTGTTATAAGGGAAAACCCTATCCTCGGCTGCGTTGCATTGTGTGATGGGACCTGGGTCTTATAACAGCTTCATCTTTCTTTATTTAGCATTGCGCTGTTTGTTTTATGCACTGGTATTTTTGGGAGGAAACCCGTTCCGTGTTATACGGCGTGGTCCCTTGATTTACCTAACTTTAAAATAAAGATTAACTGTTTTAGTTCTCACACCAGTCCCATGACTGACCTGGAGTTTATTGTTTTAACCTAAACTCTGGGTGCCCCTATTTTGACACGGGCAGCTAGTAGTTTTGGTTTTGCAGATTTATATTCACAGGATCCTGGTTTACAGCTGGAACGATATCCGGAAAGCTTTGTATCCGTATATCTCTTTCTAGTTGTGTATTGTATTATTTTCCGCTGCTATGTATTTAAATGTAATTTAAAATCTTTGATATTTCTGTGTAATATTCATTCATACTCTGTATATTCTTGTAATCTGATGCATTGTTGTAATATACAATGAAATGTTCTTTTGTATGCGTTCTGTTGTGGCTTGTTCTCGAACTATCCGACGCTTTCCTTTACGGGGAAGTTACGGGTTTTCACAGTAGGTCAAGTATGACGCTTCATACCTATTGTGTTGTCTTACTATTACTTGAGATTACCATCGCTCACACCACACTTTGTCCGACCTGTAGTTTTATGTATTTCTTCCCATTAATCTAGGTTCTCTTAAATGAGCAGTCTAGAGACAAGTTAGGAATGTACGGGTAGCTAACAAGAGATGAGTAACAGACTATCTTATGTATTATTTACGTGTACCCTGTTTGTATCCGTTGTCCCTAAATTGGGGCATAGTAGTGTTTATCTAGAGGCGGTTTATTCTGAGTTATCTCCATGTATGACTCTATTGGCATTATGTTGTATTTTAGATCTACTATGATGTTTACGGTTCATTATCAGATTTAATTGTCTCATTTATTTTATATCAGTTATGTTTTACTATTATATTTTATTCCATGCGCTGTGAGATATTAGACAACTTTCTGGATTATTTCCTTTTTAAACCTTGACGATTACTCAATACCGAACAAGCAGCACCATAGCGCACTATTTGGTGTCGGAGCTGTAGGGTGATCGTCACCTTTCCCTTAGTGTTGGATCCCTTTTGGAAGGCTTTCTAAATGGATTAGTTTCATGAATATCCAAATAAATATCTTTTAAAGATGAAGTGAATTCCATGTACAAAGAGAATTTAGGCACTCTTCGTTGCCAAGTATTACAGGCTTTTCCTTTATGCTTATCCTTTCCTTTTCTAGATCCAAATGGTCTTCCATCCTTAATATTGTTAACATTGAGGGCTCCTTTATCCACTCTTGCATCCTCTTGACGCAGAAATCATCTGCCTCATTGTAAAATTTGCTAAGGTCCCTTGGTGGATCCCTTTCCAGTGAGATTTTAAAAACCGAATTATCCAAAATGGCAGAGATGGCAATCGTAAGTATCGTGTGTGGTTCCAATCGACTCAATAAACCGTTCAACAAAAACATTGCAACTGCCGATAGATTCTGATACCAATTTCCTGAATCATATGGTAGTGGTATCCATAAGGTAAAAGGGACAGCATGTTTACATGACTTTATCCGATGCTGTTAGTACTTCCATGTGACGCATATAGTGCATGAATTGGACAGTAGGGTCCTTCTTACCATCATAAGCCTCCAGCATAAGCATTTGAATTTTGTGTATTTCAAGAATTCTTATAACTAGATTAAAGGGTTGTGATTGACATAGTTCATACCCATGTGAGAAATTCAGCCTCGAGAAAACAGTCGAATCATTTCCATGATCTGATTTCTGTTGCTGAGAAGTTGTTGCCAGTAGCCTAACTTGATACCTATTTCTATAGTATTCAATCCAGAAGAAGAAGTACATCGATACCAAAAGTTCCAGAAGAGAGGGGCTCTTCTATCATTTGAGTTTGTGCATGCTTGCGCTTGAGTCGAATATCTAGTTCCAACATCTGAAGTGAAGGGGAGAAGACATCGCCAGCCAAAATAGCATCCTCTTGGGGTTTTCTCCAGTCTAGGTCGGTACCAATTCGAGGTTTGTTCTTGGGGTCCCCCGAACCTTGTCTAATTGCTTGAGCAACGGTTTCATTATGGACTTCTGAATCCGTCCATCCAAGATAGAAATGAAGCCAACAACTTGTTTTTCCATTTGAGGAGTCCTTTCTGCCGCTCCAAGAGAGATTCAAGTTCTTTGACCACTTCATTCATCTCTTCTCGGGTTAGGTATATGAATGGGTTTCCAACGGAGGAAGCCTTTTAGCTCCTTTACAATCCAATATCTTCCACCTGAGTTGAATAATCTACTTTCTTCCTTCTAACCATGTTTAAATCCTAAAGCAATCCTGATATACACGTAAATGTGTATATTTTATCCTCATATTTATCTTATTTTATCTTTTAAATAATTGGTATTGTGTATTTATAGCTGTGTTTTCAGATTGTTGACAAGAATCATGGTTTAGAGCATTTGATGAATAAAGCATGAAGAATTTGCTGAAAAAGAGTGAAGTTAAAATTACTAAAGCTTGAAGAGTTTAAAGCTTGAAGAACGGTTGCAAATAGAGTTCAGTTGGGTAGATTTGGCTCACTAAAGACTCATATTGTGTTCACATTGGATCAATTGCAGACCATTTCACTCATGTAGCGTTCACATTAGCTCCTTTGCAAGGCTTCTCATTCATGCACTGCACGCGTTCACACTGGCTCACTTACAAGGCCTCTTACTCTACAACCCCGTTCACACTAGCTTATGTGTTATTTGGGCTAATTCTTTAGTCCCACATTGTGGAATTTGCCAAGTAGTCTTTGTCATATCAGCTATAAATACCTTGTATCTCATTCATGTAAAGACACACTTAGTTTTATTCTGTAATTCTCTTCTTCTCCATTTCTCTTAGTTGTTATTTTATTTTATTTATGTTCATGTTATTTAGTTTCTTTTTATTTTATTTTCTTTTAGCTATGTCTAGCTAATCCTCTTTAATTAGGGGGTGATGACGCTGATAGATATGATTCAATATGAATCGCATAGCCAAAAGATTTGAACTTCATGTATGTAGATCTAGATATGAACTAAGGGTTAGATCTGAACCTTCATACCCGGTATCGTTTAAGAGCTGTGCTCCTTCACAGGGTATATTCGAGTTCGATCTAACACTTATCAGATTTAGATTTAATATTTAGGGTTTTAGAAATAAAATAGTGAATCTGTCCTGATAGCCTATGGTTGTTTAAGAGCTGAGCTCCTGCATAGGCTATATTTGTTGTTATTTACATATTTGTTTCTAGAAATCTAATTATCGTTGATTCATGTTTGTGACAGAAACATGAATTAGATCTGTATTTATTCGATTGGCTATTGATGAATATTAATCTAATCTATGTCTTTACTCCCTAATTACTTTCTTTATTGTTAAAAACTCGCTTTTTGTTTATTTTCAGTCAATTTGCAATTCAATCAAAATTCTGGAATAACTTGAGAGTGGATTTATTAATTAAAATATTTTTGGTCCCAGAGTTCGACACCCTCTACAACAATCCTTGTTGTTTAGGAAAACCGAACGGATTTTACAGTTGTTTACAACTGTTTGATTTGTTCACAAACAAATTTTGGTGCCGTTGCCGGGGACCAAACTAATTTTTGTTAATAATCCTTCGGGTTATATTTTTAATTTTTTTTCTCTTTAGATTTTCCTCATTAAAAAAACACAAAAATATTTTATTCTTGTTAGTTGATTTGTTTTTTTTTCTCATTTTTGTTTTCTTTTTATATATAGAAAAAAAAATCTCTATATTAGCTTTGATTTGGTATTGCTGATTTATACCATAATCCTCTAATTAAGAGAGAAAAAAAATGCAATTTTCTGTTTAATTTCTTTCCCTTTTCAACCCTCTAATTTCTCTCCCGTTTCATTGCTTTCCACTTTTCACAATAATAATTAAAAAAATTCCTTTTGCAACTTAATCTCCTTCCTCTTTTGTCTTCTCTCCTTAAATTCCGCTATACCACTTCTTACACCACCACATATATCTACACAACCGATCCAAGCAAACAAATTTGTAAGTAATTTTCTATTTAATTTCTTTCCTCTTTCATTGCCTCTTTAATTTCTTTTCCATTTCATTGCCTTTCACTTTTCACAAAAAAAATATTGCTTTCCTTATTTCTTGACCTCTCTCCATAAATTCTTTCCTTTTTATAACTTTTACAAAAAAAGGGTTAATTTCTTTCCTTTTCTTCCATCTCAGCCTTAACTATCTTGATTACCTTTCCATTTTTTTCAATACCTTTCTTTTCCGTTTCTTCTTTTACAATTTATATATAGATAAAGAAAAAAAATCCTTTGCAAATTTTCTGCCGTGATTTTCTCTTTCTTTTTTCTTTGATTGCTTTCCCATTATCGACCATATTCATCAATTTCTTACATCTCCTATTCCTACACATAAAAACAAATTTACTGCTTTCCTTTTTTTTCTCCCTCTATAAATTTCTTTCCTTTCCAACCTTCTAATTACTCTCCTTTTTCAATTTCTTTCCTATCTCTGAATTATTTCCAATATTCCCTGTATAAATATATTCCTTTTCTTAAAAAAAAACCAAACAAAGAAAAAAAATCCTTTTTTAACTCTTTCCAATTTTCTTTCTTCTATTCTACATATACCCATCCACCATATTCACAAACTACACAATCATCATCCTCTTCCACCACCTCACATCCATAACATCACCTTCACCTCCATATAACACCGAACCAGCAAACAACCCAGATCCACCGAACAAAAATCTGTCCCTGCCAATTCCCACCAAGTTCCTTCGCCTATCCCCAAAACCAAAGACCTGAAACCTCAAATTCTTCACGTCGAACAAGCAAAATCGGAAACCGGAAATTGATTTGTTTTCTGAAAAAAAAAGAAAGGGGCGAATTTGTTTTCTTTCTGGAAACTAGAAAAAGAAAAGTAGGTGTGAGTTTGGGAACTTGGGATTTGTAGCTTGATTTGTGGCCTTTTTGCTTCGGAGTGCATGGATTTTTAACTGACCAGTCAATTGCTTTTGACCCAAGTTTTGGTGGGCAATCACACATTTAAGGACTTGTTGGATGCTTTGGCCTTGAACATTTCTGAGAAATAATATTTGGGGCGACCTGTGATTTTTTTTATTTTTTTTAGGTGCGTTGAGTTTTTTATTTTTATTTTTTTTGTTTTTTGTGTTTTCCATTTTTGTTAGGTTTTTATTTTATTTAGCTTCTTTGTGTTAAGTTTGGTTGCTCAATTTCTGTGAATTTTTTATTTATTTTTGTTTCAATTTGGTTCTTTACAAAAACAAAAAAACAAAAACAAAAATTCTTTTGTTTGAAAATTTTTGGTTAGAAAAGCTTGTCTCCTTTGAAAAAAAAAATTCAACTTTCTTTGTTTAATTAACGTTAGTTCTGTTTTGTTTTTCATTTTTTACTCGTTTGATTCTTAGTTTCATTTTTGTTTTTATTCTCTTTCTCTTTAAAGAAAAAAATAGAAAAAAAACAAAACATAAAATTTCCCTTCCACTTGCGTATACATCGCTTTCAATTTTCTTTTCAAGTTGACCAAGCAGAATACAAAAGGAGGTAAATCGCTACTTTGAATAGAAACTCCTAATAAATTTTTGCACGTACAGGTAGAATTCAATCAACAAACCGGGAATTCAGAGGTCAAGCGAATTGCAATTAGCAGAAGTTGAATTGTTGGAGCGGTTGCACACCAAGTGGGGTGTGAACGCGCTAGCGCGACTCAACTGCACTGGAAGGAATGCCGATCAAGGTGAGTATTTTCTATCTCTACAGGGACCGCTGCTGCAAATAAAAAAATATATATAGACATTTCTTGTAAAAATCTTCTGCAGGGCATCGGCTTGCTTGTAAAAAAAATTTTGTTTTTTTATTTATTTCTGCAATTGACTGTCCTGAGTCTGTTCGTTCTGTGACTGATTAAAAAAAATCATCTTAGTTTTGTTTTTATTTTCTAGGGACTTCATTATATTTTGACAAATTGGTTTAGTTCTAACGGATTATTTCTCGGTGTCTAGACTACGGCAGAGTAATAACTGTTTATAAATATTACGGTGATTCGTAAATATTATATCGGTTGTTCCTCTGAAGGTACTTAAACCTTCGGCCGCATTGCTAGGGTGATTCCTGGTGCACCGATAACTCCTGTCCGTTAACTGGCTGAGAAGTCTTTTGTTGAAATAAATCAAATCGTCATTATATAATTCTAGAAATTGTAAATTGCATTAGGTTCATATATAAAAAAATATCTTTTGTGTCTAATTCTTTTTCTCTAAAAAAAATTTCAAAATAATTCTCGTTTTGTAAAAAAAAAATCGCTTCTCAAATTTGTTTTTTTCTCGTCTTCCCTTATTCTTCTCGCTAGTGCACGCGTCATTGGACTCGTGATCCTTCAGACAATCGTTTAGTTCGAACAAACATTCCTTTAACCATGGCTGAAGAAAATCCCCCTCGATCTCTTATGGATAGATACTTCCCCGATCGGGTTTCTATTCCTTCTTGCATCATATTGCCCGCACCAACGGATAGCCACTTTGAAATTCATTCGAATCACATAAATACTCTTCCAAAGTTCGGCAATTTAGAATGTGATGATCCGTATATTTTCTTGACCAAATTTGAACAAGTTTGTGCAACCATGAAATTTCAACAATTAAGTGATGATGGAATCAAACTTAGGTTAATTCCATTTGCACTTACCGATTATGCTGAGAAATGGTTGTATAGCTTGCCTTCAAATACGATTGGAACTTGGGGTGAATTTGTGAACATTTTTCTAAAGAAATTTTACCCTCTGTAAAAAACATCCAAAATCTGAAATGAAATCGTCAATTTTCATCAATTTGGGGGTGAATCCTTTGCAAAATATTTTGAAAGATTTAAAGAACTTCTAGTCAAATGTCCACATCACAATTTCGAAAAATGGACTCTTTGTCAAATTTTATACGATGGACTTGAAAATAACTCTCGAACTATGCTCGAATCGATGTGTCAAGGAAATTTTCTTGCCCAAGATCACAATGTCGCTTGGCAATTTCTCGAAAATTTGGCCGAAAAATCAGCTCAATGGGAAAGATCTAATGAGAAATCGATTTATTCCCGATCTAACGCTCATTCAGTAGGATCATCAGTAGCCTTAGAAGCAAAAATAGACGCGATGATATCCAAATTCGATAATGTCCTTTCATCAACGCAAATAAATCAAGCTCAAGCGTCTCAGACCTCATGTTACAAATGTAACGATCCTAACCACATATCTGATCAATGCCCACATTCATTGGAACAACTCAACGCATTTAACAAAGCTAGGAATGACCCATTCTCCCCAACGTACAATCCAGGTTGGAGAAACCATCCTAACTTCTCTTGGACCCAAAACAATGCAAATCTGAGTGCGGTTCGACCTCCTTTTCAATCATTTTCGAATAATCCTTCGAAACCTCCCTTTCAACAAACTCAATTCCAACATCCTGTGCCACCTTCTCAAAACCAAGCGCAACAATCTTTTGTTCCCCAAGACGATAAACGATTGACATCACTGGAGAAAACTCTCGAAGAACTGACTAAAGCAACAACTCAAAATCTCCAATCAAATACCAATCTTCAAAATTTATTGACTTCGCACATGCAAAACACGAGTCAATCGATCGCTAAACTTGAAATGCAAATGAGTCAGTTAGCAACTTCTATAAGCGAACGCGAAAGAGGCACTTTCCCAAGTCAACCCATTCCAAACCCCAACCGTCAAAATCCTAACTCTAACCAAATTCACATCATTCAAGATTCAAATGTTAGTCACTTGAATGCGGTCACGACTCTTAGATCTGGCAAAAAGATTGACAACCATGTGGTCGACCCAAGCAATTTACCGGACAATCTTCCAACTCCGACAGAAAATTCGACCAACTCAGATCAAAACATCGAGCCAATTTCTGACAAGGACCATCCTCAAACTCAAGTAGCCCAACCTACTGAGTTATCTTCTCCCTTTCCTCATAGACTCCGACCTAGGAAAAAGTTGGATCAGCTAGAAAAGATCCTTGAAATATTTAAGCAAGTTAAAGTGAACATTCCTCTTTTAGATATTATACAACAAGTTCCATAATACGCAAAATTTCTAAAAGATATATGCACTCAAAAACGTCATACACATGTACCTAAGAAAGTGTTTCTAGCGGCAACTCTAAGCGAAGTCTTGTCCCAATCGATGCCTGTGAAATACAAAGATCCTGGCTGCCCCACAATATCATGTACTATTGGGGACAAGAAAATCGATAGATGCCTGCTAGACTTAGGTGCTAGTGTTAACTTGCTTCCGTATTCCGTCTATCGCCAATTAGGGCTAGGAGAACTGAAACCCACCAAGGTTACCCTTCATCTTGCTGACCGTTCAATTAAGAAACCTGTGGGCGAAATCGAGGATGTGTTGATCAAAATTGGCGAATTCATCTTTCCAGTTGATTTCATTGTCTTAGAAACTCAACAGGTTAGCAATCCTGCAAACCAGATCCCTTTGATTCTAGGATGACCCTTCTTAGCAACCTCTAATGCTCTCATCAACTGTAGAAATGGGTCTATGAAACTTTCTTTCGGTAACATGACTGTTGAGCTAAACATCTTCAGAACTGAAAACTCTCCTAACTCTTTAGTAGACCAGTTTTCTGAAATCCATGCTGTCCACGATAATGAATCTGAGCTCGACCATCTGAATAACGAAATTGAATCAGATTATGAAACTTTGTTTCAAGATACTCCCGAAAATTTCTCTTATTCGATTCCTGTCGAGCCTCTCACAAATGAGTCTATCCCTCAACCAATTTCTTCGGTTGAGTCGCCCCCAAAATCTGACCTCAAAGTGCTGCCCAGTCATCTTAAGTACGCTTACTTAGGAGACAATGAAACTTTTCCTGTCATTATCGCTTCTGACCTTACTTTAGAGCAGGAACAATTGCTCCTTCCCATCCTTAAGAAAAATAAGGAAGCAATTGGTTTGTCCATGGCAGATATTAAGGGGATTAGTCCTTCGATTGTCCAACATCGAATCCACCTTATAAATGATGCTAAACCCACTCGTGATCCCCAACGTCGACTAAACCCCATCATGAAAGAAGCAGTTCGGGCTGAAATCCTTAAATGCCTTGACAATGGAATCATCTACCCGATTTCCGATAGTCAATGGGTTAGTCCGATTCATGTTGTACCTAAGAAATCAGGGATTACCGTGGTTCAAAATGAAGCTAACGAGCTTATCCCAACCCGCACCCAGACTGGTTGGCGTGTTTGCATTGACTATAGGAAACTTAACGCTGCAACACGTAAGGATCATTTCCCTCTGCCATTTATCAATCAAATGTTAGAACGACTAGCCGGTCACGAGTACTATTGTTTCCTTGATGGGTACTCGGGATATAATCAAATCCCTATCGCTCTTGAGGACCAAGAGAAAACCACTTTCACGTGTCCATTTGGTACATTTGCGTACCGACGTATGCCTTTTGGTCTCGGTAATGCACCTGCAACCTTTCAGAGGTGCATGATTAGTATTTTTTCTGATATGATCGAGCGATTTTTAGAAGTGTTCATGGATGATTTTTCCATCTTCGGGGATTCCTACACTAAGTGTTTACATCACCTGGATCTTGTTCTTAACCGTTGCAAAGATAAACACTTAACGCTTAATTGGGAAAACTGGCACTTCATGGTTAAACATGGCATTGTTTTGGGACATGTCATCTCTAACAAAGGAATTAAAGTAGACAAAGCCAAAATCGAAGTTATCTCGAATCTTCCCATTCCCAAATCCGTTAAGGACATCCGATCCTTTTTAGGTCATGCTGGTTTTTACCGTCGCTTTATAAAAGATTTTGGCAAAATCACTCGACCTTTGACCAATTTTCTTGGTAAGGATGTTCCTTTCGACTTCAATTCTGATTGCATTTCATCTTTTGAGCGTCTTAAAAATGAACTTGTCTCTGCCCCGATCATTTGCTCTCCTAATTGGAAGCTGCCTTTTGAAATCATGTGTGATGCCTCGAATTTCGTTGTTGGCGCTGTCCTAGGATAACGTATCGATAAGATTCTTCACGTCATTTACTATGCGAGTAAGTCTTTGAACGATGCCCAAATCAATTATACGACCACTGAAAAAGAACTTTTGGCAGTTGTTTTTGCTCTAGAAAAATTCAGGCCTTATCTAGTTGGCTCACACATCACGGTTTATACTGATCATTCCGCACTTAGGTATCTTTTCTCTAAAAAGGATGCTAAGGCTCGTCTCATTCGTTGGATCCTTCTACTTCAATAATTTGACCTTACCATTAAGGATAAAAAAGGATCTGACAACGTTATTGCGGACCACTTGTCTTGTCTTCCAAATGCCCCGTCTTCTTCTCTTCCGATCAACGAGAATTTCCCTAATGAACATCTGTTTTCTCTATCCACTGATCCTTGGTTTGATGACATTGTCAACTACTTAGTCACTAAGCAGACCCCTTCTTTTTGGTCTAAGCAGGATAAACACAAATTCTTTTCCCAAGTGAAACATTTTTATTGGGACGACCCCTATCTTTTCAAGTATTGTCCCGATCAAATCATTCGAAGGTGTGTTCCCGACACTGAAACTCACAGTGTCCTCTCTTTCTGTCATGACCAAGCCTGTGGTGGTCACTTCGGTCCCAAAAAGACAGCTGAAAAGGTTCTCCAATCGGGTTTCTACTGGCCCAACCTTTTCAAAGACACGTACGAATTTTGCAAAACTTGTGATCGACGTCAATTCTTGGGGAAAATTTCTAAACGGAATATGATGCCCCTAAACCCCATTCTAGAGGTCGAAATTTTTGATGTGTGGGGTATAGACTTCATGGGACCCTTCCCTAATTCTTTTGGAAACCTTTACATTCTCTTAGCTGTTGATTATGTTTCCAAATGGGTCGAAGCTGTACCATGCAAAACATACAATAACAAGGTTGTTGTGCGCTTCTTGAAAGAAAACATCTTTTCTAGGTTTGGCACACCTCGCACAATAATCAGTGATAATGGTACACACTTCTGTAATCGTTCTTTTGAAGCTCTCATGAGAAAGTATTCGATAACCCACAAGTTATCCACTCCTTATCATCCTCAAACTTGAGGGCAAGTTGAAGTATCGAATAGGCAGATTAAACAAATCCTTGAGAAAACCGTGAATCGAAATCGTAAAGATTGGTCTCAAAAGTTAACCGACGCTCTTTGGGCTTACCACACCGCTTTCAAAACAAACTTGGGTATGTCCCCTTATCGGTTGATTTTTGGTAAGCCATGTCACTTGCCAGTTGAACTAGAACATAGGGCGTTATGGGCAATAAAAACTTTGAATCTTGATTTAGAGAAAGCAGGAGAACATAGGAAGCTTCAACTTAATGAACTTGATGAAATTCGAAATGATGCCTATGAAAATGAACGAATTTACAAGGACAGAACAAAAGTTTTTCATGATAAATCAATTTTACGTAAAACTTTCATGCCAGGTCAAAAAGTTTTGTTGTATGACTCAAAACTGCATCTATTTCCGGGTAAGCTAAAATCTAGATGGACAGGACCTTACACTGTACGGACTGTTTTTCCGTATGGTGCGGTAGAAATTGAGAATCCAACTGATGGATCATCCTTTAAGGTCAATGGTCAACGCCTTAAACCTTACTTGGAACCAATACCCAACCAAGAGGAAGAGCTCATGGTCCTCCATGAGCCACATTACATTCGGTAAGACGCACTAACCCTCTTTTTGTACATATGTAAATATTATCTTATCTGTTTTTCCCTTTCACTAAGATATGTCTGAATAATGACTGTGAGGACACAGTCACACTCAAGTGTGGGGGGGAATTTACATTACATCAGCAATCAAAATTTTATGAACTAGGTCATTCATTGAACAAGGATTAACTTAAACTCATAAATAACACCTTGGTTCTTGTTTGATAAGTTGAATTTTTGGGTGATGGGAATGAACATTATTTATTCATTGAATTGTAATGTGTCTTTTTAAGATGCTAGCTTGAGACTATGCAGATGTTAGTCGTGTTCTGGAGTAAGCGTGTCAACCCTTGTTATACATGTTAGAATGTGCAAGTAAAAATAATCAAAAAAAAAGTCAAGAAATAAAAATGATTTTGCACCTACATTTGTTGGATTTTTTGAGTTCGTTTTCATGCATAATATTTTCTCTTCCACTCAAATTTTCAAAATCGTAAGTTCTAAAATCCACTTGGCCCAATTAAGGAGAAATGACTCATTGTAGCGTTCTTCTTCGATACCCCACATTATTCAAACCCAAGTTTTAGTCGAATTACATCCATGTTTCGATAAGTTTTTCTTATATTGGTATACTTAAGAACCTTGTACTGATTTATTTTCAAAGGTTCAGAAACATCACTTTTTATACCAATATTACACTACCCACTCCGTACTTGTTTTAAGGTAGGATAACCATATACCACATCTTATTTTATATGGGTTATCTATCTTACGAAACTTTGTTTATCATTCCTTTCAGCTTTTTATATAATATCAATCCAGACTTGTGTGTTGAATTAGGGTTATAAATATAGAGTAACTAGGGCACAAAACTTTCCTTTCATGAAGTATTGGTTTAGCAGAGGAGGAATCAAATGAAATAATGTATGGAATCATTCCATCTCCATTCATCATTCATCATGCAAAAAAAAAAGAGAAAAAG
Source organism: Allium sativum (assembly GCA_030737875.1). Lineage (NCBI taxonomy): Eukaryota > Viridiplantae > Streptophyta > Magnoliopsida > Asparagales > Amaryllidaceae > Allium > Allium sativum. Next base: position 813,945,274 of record CM060919.1, on the reverse strand, counting down.
AAAAAAAGAAAAAAAAATTGAAATAAAGAGAGAGTCTCTCTGAATAAAATAGTCTTCATCATTCTTGACTATGAAGCATCCATTTCCATTCCATCCACATCCATTATACTGTACTTGGAAGTGAGGATTGTAGTAGAAGAGATGAAAGGAAACAAAAATGTTCATATGTGCTTTAGTATTACTTTATCTTTTGTAGCCTGAAGTTCAACTAATAAACTTGCCCTCTTATCTAAAATATTTTTAGAACTTACAAAAAAAATTTCCTTCATCTATGCATAACTCATATCCAATACATTACAGTTACATTGGTGCAAAATTATTAAAAAAGAAAGAAAAAAAAAGAAAAAAAAAGAATAAAGAAATGATTGGGTGCACATTGTCGATGTGTAGAACTTTGGTTGACACCACGCTCTTAACCTTCAAGACAATTACAGTATTATCAAGGAATTACGATTCAGCTTGAAAATTTTTGTTCATTTTTTCACTAATTATGGGATGGACAATTTGCGGCTAAACCGCTATTATTGAAGTTAGGTAAAATCCTTGGAATGTGAAAGACCTTAAATATATTGTTTGATTAATCTGCGTATATAAGACGCTTTGGATTTTGTGGGTAGTATCCGCTGAAAACCCTCACGAGACAACACTCGTCCTACTGGGGACACCCAGAGGTTTAACGGCTTGTTGCATACGCTAAATGCAATCGTGTTTCCTACGAAAGTGTGACATATCTTAGTTTAGTTTATTCGAGGACGAATAAAAAGATAAGTGTGGGGGTATTTGATATACACGTAAATGTGTATATTTTATCCGCATATTTATCTTATTTTATCTTTTAAATAATTGATATTGTGTATTTATAGATGTGTTTCAGATTGTTGACAAGAATCATGGTTTAGAGCATTTGATGAATAAAGATGAAGAATTTGCTGAAAAAGAGTGAAGTTAAAATTACTAAAGCTTGAAGAGTTTAAAGCTTGAAGAACGGTTGCAAATAGAGTTCAGTTTTGTAGATTTGGCTCACTAAAGACTCATATTGTGTTCACATTGGATCAATTGCAGACCATTTCACTCATGTAGCGTTCACATTAGCTCCTTTGCAAGGCTTCTCATTCATGCACTGCACGCGTTCACACTGGCTCACTTACAAGGCCTCTTACTCTACAACCCCGTTCACACTAGCTTATGTGTTATTTGGGCTAATTCTTTAGTCCCACATTGTGGAATTTGCCAAGTAGTCTTTGTCATATCAGCTATAAATACCTTGTATCTCATTCATGTAAAGACACACTTAGTTTTATTCTGTAATTCTCTTCTTGGAATAAAACTCTTCTTCTCCATTTCTCTTAGTTGTTATTTATTTTATTTATGTTCATGTTATTTAGTTTCTTTTTATTTTATTTTCTTTTAGCTATGTCTAGCTAATCCTCCTTAATTAGGGGGTGATGACGCTGATAGATATGATTCAATATGAAGCGCATAGCCAAAAGATTTGAACTTCATGTATGTAGATCTAGATATGAACTAAGGGTTAGATCTGAACCTTCATACCCTGAGTGTTTAAGAGCTGTGCTCCTTCACAGGGTATATTCGAGTTCGATCTAACACTTATCAGATTTAGATTTAATATTTAGGGTTTTAGAAATAAAATAGTGAATTTGTCCTGATAGCCTATGGTTGTTTAAGAGCTGAGCTCCTGCATAGGCTATACTTGTTGTTATTTACATATTTGTTTCTAGAAATCTAATTATCGTTGATTCATGTTTGTGACAAAAACATGAATTAGATCTGTATTTATTCGATTGGCTATTGATGAATATTAATCTAATCTATGTCATTACTCCTTAATTACTTTCTTTATTGTTAAAAACTCGCTTTTTGTTTATTTTCTGTCAATTTGCAATTCAATCAAAATTCTGGAATAACTTGAGTGGATTTATTAATTAAAATATTTTTGGTCCCAGAGTTCGACACCCTCTACAACAATCCTTGTTGTTTAGGAAAACCGAACGGATTTTACAGTTGTTTACAACTGTTTGATTTGTTCGCAAACAAATCCATATCCTCAAGTAAATCTGAATCCAAAAGTGGTCATCGCCCCATCCTCATACACAAAAATCACTACGCCATAAATAGCCTAATGAAACGATTGCCAGCCAAAATGTGACAATAGCTATACTATTTTGGTCCTACAACAATGTTCTATTTTTTGTGTTATCTTAGCCATACAAATGTGTTGCTCTAGATAAACAATTGTAACAGGATGCAACATTTCGCATAGTGTTGCTATAGCAAACCTTTCCATGTCCTATGTGGCGATCCGTAACATTAGTCAAACCAGTATATCAGTTGTCCAACCACTATCTACTTGGATTACCCTATTTTCCGCTTACATTTTCATTCACCCACTTCATTTTCATTTCATTTCCCTCCCCAAATTTTCATTCACCTCCTACCCTCAAATTTTCTTTCACCCCCAAATTTTCAGATCTGATTTTCATTTTTCATTTTATTCAGATCTTATCTTCTACAACACAAGAGCTACTAGCTTCAGATCCAACCTCGAGCATCATATTTCATTGGTTTTTAACTCTAGATGACGCAATTTCAACAACTAATCCTCAAACAACGACAAAGAATTTCCTACGATGATAAGGAACAATACAATTCCAGATCTGAAATTATTTTTGTACAATTCCACGTGACTTCCAGTGGTTTTTTTATGTTTAGACAAAGTTGATCAATGTTAAGTTTGTTGTTTTGTTAAATGGCTCCTATTGTTGCTCAATGTTGAGTAGAATCGTCCAAATATGTTGGGGTTTATAGTCAAATTGGTATTTTTGGTTCCAATTAAAGATTTCAGATATTAATTTATGTAGTTTTGAGATTTTCTTCAGTAGGGAAATTGGGACTACTAGTAATAGCATGAGATGTTTGACAAAATGCTAGCGAGGGTAAAAGGGATAGTCAGTTGATTAGCGCATGCAACTCAGTGGTTTTTGCTGGTGGTTTTGAGGTATTCCTGTATGTAGTGTGTATGAGTGGGTTATGTCAACTCTATGTTCATTGCTCTATTGCACATATATGCATATGTACAATTATGTACATATGTATACATTTGGAGACTTATAAACTTATGTATGTATGGATAGGTACACTTATGCTCTGTTGCTTCATGATATTGCTTCACCTGGTCTGTTCATCCCAACTGCATGATTGTTGGTTATGCCATGATCCACTGATCTGAAATGCTTGGTAAACCTTGAAACTCCGCATATATATGTTATGAACTACTCCTATATGTGGTGGGTCTGAGTTGTTTCTTTTTTTGTTCCATTGCACTTGAATTGCAGATCTGCTCAGCAAGAAACCTTGATTCTGACACTTGATTTTCTCCTACAAGCTATTTCAAAGAAGGTTGATAGCCGCCGGGACTGTAGGGCCCCGAACCCCCACCAGTGTTGTGCTCGGACTCGCTGACGGCTCGCCTTCGTCTCTGAGCACGGCTCGCCTTCGGCTCAGCATATATTTGTCTATGTTAGTGTCTGTACAAATTGAAACTGCATATGTAATGAGTGAACTGAGCGATGTAGTGAGGAATATCTGTATATGTAATTGATTAAGTTATTAATAGTGAATTATTTATAATGGAGTTAGAAATATGTACTATTTCAAAGGTTGAAATAAAATATTTATTCGAATAAAAATTCTGTTTGAAGATTTTATTTTGTGTAGTAGCATCTGTTTCTCCTTTTTGTTATATTATATATATATATATTAAAAAAATTAATATAAATATCTATAGCAACATATTTGGAATGTTGCTACAGTCACCTAAGAATGTTGCTATAGAGCAAAATAGGGTTCTACTATAACAATTTTTGTTGTGTTGCCGTAGATAGTCAAAATGTTGCCTGTGAGGTCTGTAGCAATGGTGAAAATTGCATCACCCTAAAAACTTTGCTAAAGACCTATGCCTACATTTTTTGGGCCTGTGCCAACAATTGTTTGGCGTTAAGCTAGGTTGTTTATGGCGTAGTGAATTTTGACGTTTGATTTGGTCAATCGAATGCCAATACCTAATTCTAAGAACAAATCATAGAATAATAACATAAATCCAAACAAAAAATACATAAAAGTAAATAACACATAGAATTATAGTGGTTCGACAAGTTATGCATATGTCCACTGTCGGGTAATCGCTTATTTATATTACTTGATTATAATTACAGTCTGTTTCGATTACAGAAGTGTAAAGTAAAAGAAAGTAAAGTGTAGCAAAGACAAAGTCCCTGCATGTGGGTGCAAAAAGATAGGAGAAGATCCTCCAAAAATGTCTAAATTTTGCTGCATTTATAGCTGCTATAGATCTTGGGTCAGCCAATAGAAGAGAAGAGAAAATAGGATCCCTAAAAGACCAAGTCTAGAGTGAGGAAACCAGATCAGCCAACTCGAACTAATTCAGATCGGTACAGATCCGAGGCAATCGATCTACATATGTGACATGTCCTAACACTTATTTCACCTGGTTGAATCCATGCGAGTTGAACCAGATCTATTCCTGTTCCATGCCAAGTCCAAAAGATATAGTATTGTACTGATCCAAAGTTCATCATCTAACTTGGACGATTGGAGACCATAGCCATAAGGCTTGTCCGAAATGTTAGCCTACTGCCAATTCAAGTGAGAATTACGTACACCGATCCGAGGTGGTTCATGTAGGCTGATCCAAGCCATTAACTTCATGCTGATCCAGGACAATAACTTATGCCGACCTGGATTTATCTATCCAAAACTTCGAGTATCCATAAAATCCATTTCTTCAACCAAGCATTACCGATTGTATATAAGCATACGCTCAGGTACCTAGCAATCCTTTAGCTAGAAATTCAAAGCATGACGGGCTTGTAAAAAGGTAAGTCAACAAAAGGTTAAGTAGATAAATTGAAATAATTAAAAAAAAATAGTAATAATTATGAATGAATAAATAACCAACATGAGGATGATGATAATATTAATGGTACCGCTAGTAATAGATATCGAGGACCGATACTATGTCATATTCTTCTATTCACTAATCCTAAATCTAAAAATTATACCACTCACCCTTAACTTAAGGTTCTGGTTTATGCATCTCTATCTTCCATTGATTCTTATTCAACGTCGACTCTTCAAATTAGATCCTTCCTCCCATGTCATCCTTTGTTGACCTCCACCTTTCTTTAACCATTCTATGCAACCTAATTTTAACATGCACAAATGCATCATGAGGTCTCCGTTAGAGATGTCTAAACCATCTTAGATGGTGTTGAATTAACTTGTCTTAAATTTTAGGAACTCCAAGTTTGTCTCGAATATCATCATTTTTAATTCGGTCTCATCTAGTATGCCTATGGCTCCATCGCAACATACATATCTCTTCTACACTTGTCTTCTGGTTGCGTTGACTTTTAGTTGCCCAACATTATGCGCTATATTACATTACAGGCCTTGTTGTTGTTATGCAGAACTTTCGTTTAAGTATTTTTGGATTTTCCTATCATAAATAATGTCAAATGCTAGTTGTCAATTCCACCATATATCTCTAATTCAAAAACTAGCACCTCATCAGTCTCATCATTAAACTACAACATAAATTCTAAATGTAACGATCGATATTGTACGTATCAGAGGAATGTAAAATTATTTTATTTAATTGATAATTGGTCGCATCATTCTAAAGTTTTAATATGTGGTTCATGAGGATATGAACAAGTTCATGATTTTTACCAAATCTTTCTATGATTGTTTTATGTTAGGGACTAAGCTGAAGGTGATGATAGATTCGTAACACTAAATATGTGTATGTAGGAATATATGTATATATAGGTATCTTATGCAAGTTTTGATTTTGAAGACTGTACAGTTTAAAGATTCAAGAAGAAGAGTTCAAAATTGAAGACTCATGAGTAACAAGAGTTCAAGAAATCATGATAAATATTAGAGTATAGAATTTTTGTTAAAACTCCGTAATTGCAATAAATTCATTATTACAATTCTCTCATCATTTTTTTTAACTTGATAAACAATTTTATTAGGCAAACAACCTAAAAAGGGGTTCGATTATAATGTGAATAGGAACACGTGTTCCGACTGTGACAAGGAAAAGAAAGAAAATAGTTCGTACGACTTACAACATACAAACTGCCACTATACATTAAATATACTGAAACATTCTAGAAACTTATCTTTCATCTTCACCTACCGTGGAAAATCACAAATTTTGGTCATGGTGGCTCTGGAAATTTGATTACAGACTCCTTGAATTTTGCACGATGCTACCGGCAGATCCTCATCTCTTACACCATCGATTGTCGGTTCCAAGCTACCGGTAATCATTGTTCTTTTAATTCTTGCTTTGCTTAGATTTATATCAACACAAGCCAATTTGTTGATAATAATGGAATTCTTTTCAATTCTTTTGAACATTCTTGAATTTTTGATGCAGAGTGAAATGCAACACAATTTCAATTATTGGTAAAAGCGAAAGGATATCCCACAAAGCACAAACTATAGAATAAACTGGTAAAATTCCATTCCGTTGATCGACGATGATACCAGAAGGAAACTTCGAACTCGATAGTCACGGTGAGATTAAAGATGAACTGAGATAACACCAATTCCATTGATCCAATGAAGCCGAAACTTGGTCATCAACTTTCTGTTGATCCAATGATGCTGGAAAAATTGATCTTCCAAATTGTTGATTCACAAAGGATACCTAAAATGGGAATATATGTTGGAGCTCCCAACAATGGCGGAATGTCAAATTTTGATTGCAGAATATGCTATCTACTATAGAGACACAAGCCGCCTATTTATAGTGTTTTGACATTCGAAGCCAACACCGGTACTACAGACATAAATAACACGATATCGAAATAGAATTCAAGAATTACGATACTGAAACAAAAGTGTAAAGAACTATTCTTAAACCATAGAAATGTAAAGCACCGTAGCCGATCCTTCAGAACTGAAACAAACACCATTTGGGCTGGGACCACTGAATCCTCTGAGCAAAAACTGGAAGCTTTTAATAAGGCTTTTATTATTGGAGCTAGAATAGAAATCGACAAAACATAAAACCTTTGATACCGATACCATCTGGACTACTAAGCCGAAACAGAATGTAATGAAAACAACTTAACTTCCAAAGAACCAAGACCGAAACCATAGAGTAGAAACAGAAAGCCAATAAAGTCGATACCCATACCGAACAAATAGAAGTAATATCGAAACACGTCAACCCAATGCCAAATTATCCTTGGTATCGGTCTGTGCTGCATCATCCTCCCCTAGTTCAAAATAATTCGTCCATGAATTCAAAAAGGTCTCTTCAACTAAACCATCCTCATAATATGGTAACAAATGCTTAACATTGAAAACATCAGCAGTGCGAATATGACTTGGAAGGCTCAGTTGATAAGCATTGGGGTTGATTTTCTGAACAATCTCTAAGGGACCAGTTTTTCATGATGCTAATTTTGCCATAAGTGCAAGTAGGAAAACGGTCTTTCGCCAGCACAGACCACATAAAATCACCTTCCTGAAACTCGGCATGTCTTCGTTTTGAATCAGCAGCTTGCTTGTACTTATGACTGGCTCCAACCAATTGTTCCTAAACCATTCGATGGAGCTCCTGAAACTCTGAGACAAGATCAACTTTCTTTTCACTACATTCTATCTTTTCATAACAATGGGGTTAGATCCAAGGGTCCCTTTGGCGCTACTGAATACACAATCTTGAAAGGACTGAATCCAATACTGTGATTAGCAGCATGATTATATGCAAATTTATCCTAGAACTATTTTGAATCCTGGCTTTTCAAGTTGTCATCAACAATATCTCTCAACAAGTTTCCCAATGATCTATTCACCACCTCTGTTTTTCCATCTGTTTGTGGATGATATGCACTACTAAATTTCAATTCTTTACCCACCATCTTTCACAAACTCATATAGAAATGACTCAAGAAACAAGCGTCACGATCCGAAACAACTGACTCTGGCAATCCATGAAGACGATATATCTCCCAAAGTTTAGTTGATCCACATTCACTGCATCTGCAGTTTTCTTGCAAGCAATAAAATGAACCATCTTCGAAAATCGATCAACGACTACATAAATGGAATTGTTTCCTCTTTGTGTCCTTGGTAATCCCAAAACAAAATCCATGCTCACATCAATCCATAGTCGAGAAGGAACGACTAATGGCATATACAACCCTGCATTAGTCGTCGTCCCCTTGGACACTTGAAAAATGTGACATCTCTACACAAACTTTTCAATTTCTTTCTGCACCGAAGGCCAATAATTCAAATCCAAGATTAGTTATAGAGTACGGTCTCAACCGACATGCCCTTCACTGTGAAGTTCTTTGATTATCTTCATTTGAAGACTACACTCGGGAATACATAGTTTATTTCCTTTGAATAGAAAATCTTCCACCGCTGAAAAATATGGCGCTTCACCTTTCTTGACTTTGTCTAAAATATTTGAAAAATAAGGATTTGTAGTCAATAGTTATGAAACCGAATCAAATCCCAGCACTACAACCCTCATGGTTGTCAAAGATTACTCATCCGGCTTAATGCAGCAACCACTTTATTCGTAACCCCTGCCTTATGCTTCACCACAAACGTAGTAGGTAGGTAATCTATGATGCATGTCTAGCCGCCACTTTGTCTTGACCTTGAAGATGTTTCAACGCTTCATGATCCATGTACAAAAAGAATTCCTTATGAAGAAGATAATATCTCCAATGTTTGATAAATTGAACCACTGCATCATGAGTGTCGTATCTCATCTTCGCCCCTGACAATTTCTCTTTAAAGTAAGCAATAAGCCTTCCATTTTGACTTAGTACTTCTCCAATTCCAACTTTTGAAGCATCGGTATGAAGTTCAAATGGTTGATGGAAATCTAGCAATAATAGAATGGGTGCCATCGTTAACAGATTTTTACTAAGCTCGAAAGCATGCTTTGCCTTCTCAATCCATTCAAACTATTTTTCTTTCATATAATCAGTCATTGGAGCCATAATACTGTTGAAATATGGAATAAATTGCTTGTAAAAATATGCCAAACCATGAAAAATCCTGACTTCTAAAATAGTCTTCGTTGTGGCCTGTCTCTGATTTCGTAACTTTATTCTGATCAACTTGCAGCCCTTCTTTCGAAACTAAATAACCCAAAAATAGCACATTCGGAGTCATGAATGTACATTTCTTTATCGCTGCATAAAACTATTCATGACGAAGGATGACCAAAACTGCACGTAGGTGTTGTAGATGCTCACTTGGACTAGCACTGCATATGAGAATATCACCGAAGTAGATAATCACAAACCTCTCTATATAAGGCCTGAAAATCTGATTCATCACCCTCATGAAAGTACTTGGCATATTTGATAAACCAAAGGGCGTATCAAGCATTTTATACAACCCGTCTCTAGTCCTTAAAGCATTTTTTCATTCATCACCTAGCTTAATTTTGATCTGATGGTATCCACTATTCAAATCGATCTTTGAGAAAATAATTGATCCAGTAAATCATTAAGACGTGGAATAGGAAAACGATATCTCATAGTAATCTTGTTAAGAGCTCGGCTGTCAGTGCACATTTTCCATGAACCATATCTATTTGTACTAGCAATGCAGATACAACACATGGACTAAGTCTTTCACGAACATGACCCTGACTTAACAAATCCTAAACTTGTCATCGCAATTCCTCATGTTCTTTATGACTGATTCTGTAATGTAGTCTATGAGGTGAAACGACGCCTAGTTCCAAATTAATCTAATGTTGGATGTCTCATAGTGGCGGTAGACCATTTGGTAATACTTACGGAAACACATCTTCAAATTCATGTAATAATGGGTTTACTGGTTCAGGAATTTCATCACTATCTATAGCATCAAATCCACTAACAAATACATCTCGTTACCTTCTTCCACCTCGTTGGAACCAAAGTGATTTTAGTTCCTTCGAACATGAAGCTATAGTCGTTTGTACACCCACCATGTTGTACAACTTTGTCATATTGCCATGGCCTTCCCAACAAGAGATGACATACATCCATATTCATAACTTCACACCGAATTTCATCATTATACTTAAACCCAATAGAAAACGTAATAAATGCCCATTTAGAGACTATTGCCTCTCCTCCTTTCTTCAACCATGCTATCTTGTATGATAGAGGATGTTTTTCTGTTTTAATTCCAAGCTTTTGAATAGCTTCCTCTGAAATGATGTTGTCACAACTTCTCGCATCGATCACGAACCGACAAACTTTTCCCATTATAGTAAATATAGACTAGAAAATGTTGCTTCGTAACCATTCGAAGTCATCGAATGTCTTTTGAGTTAGACAAGCCCACCTCATCGTTAAGTTAAACCCTTCTTCGCCAGTTACAGTTTCTTCTTTTTCTTCGTTAAACTGTAGTGGGTTTGTAGGTTCAAACTCTACCACTTCGTTGCAAACTCTGTTATCATCTACTACCATAGTTCTCTTTCTAGGCTTCAGACTTTCTGAACTTTTACGACCCATCTCTTGGCAATAAAGAATTTAAATTACTACCCCCTTTCGCCTTTACTGAAACTTCTGTACTTGGTTTACTAGTCTAAACAACACCACCAGTATTCTTATTCTGATTGTTAGATATTGAGAAACTACCCCCTTGTCGACCCTACTTTTCCAATGCAAGAGTTCTATGATGTGCCTTGGTAACTGAATGTGGATCAAACATATTAACCATGTCTTAAATTTATCTTCTAAGTTCTCCAATATATATCGCATCTAACTTCTCATCGGTCTCTGAAATATCATTAGGGAAATTAGTTGAAGAAAATTCTTCTATGTACTCATTAACCGAACAGGTTCCTTACCGTAAATTCTACAATAATTGATACACTAGTGATTGATAGTTGTAAGGCAAAAATTTAGCCCTCATCATCTTCTTCATTTTCTCCTATATAACTACTTTAGGCTTTCCCATCCTTGCTCGAGTCAACTTCGTTTGTTGCCACCACGCCGTAGCTCTACCCCTCAATCTAGTAGCAACCAATCGAACTCAATGTTCCTAAGAAAACCCTTTATATTCTAAAATTTCCTCGACTGTAGAAATCCAATCTAGAAAGTTTTTTGCTTGCATACCTCCCTTGAATTATGGAATTTCTGTTCTCATTCCCACTTTCCATCGTCTATCAGTCAATTGAGTTTGGATTTGCGATTTCGTATCCTCGTAATGTTAAAATCAAGAACTTTTATTACTTTCAACTTCACCAAACATGTTTTCCGATACGGGGGAGTTATATGCCTTTGATTCCGATTAATATCTAATATCATCCTCTTTAAACGTCTAGTACCATCATCAATTCTAGCATTAAGATGCTCTTCCATTTGAGTTGCATCTTCCTGCCCATACACATCCTATACATTTCGATTTCTATTTGATCGTCTCGGTGGCACCCTTCGATTCAAAATGATAACAAACTTTTGAACTTTGATTATGAATTAAACGCCAAAATAAGGGAACAGTCAACTTGAAACCTTAAAACAACGAAATCGAACAATATTTCAAACCCTAAAACAACAATTTTGATACAAATCTCGAAACGATGAAGAACAATACTATGATCCTTTGAGCAATGAGTGACGAAAATTCCGATCCTTAAAACAATGAAAATTAATGAACCAACCTTGCGATCGTTGACGAATGATGATCCAAGACGAATACACAGGCGATCGATGATCCAACCTGGAAAAACTGACGACGAAGAACTGCTTCGGCTCTGATACCTACTAACGTAGGCAAAAACACAACTTATATCCAATTATTTGTAAAACCTAAAGAATATCCAACAAATCACAAACAATAGAAGAAACCGACACAATTCCATTTTGTTAATCGGCGACGATACCAGAAGGAAACTTCAAACACGATACTCTCAGTGAGAATAAAGATGAACCGAGATAATATCAATTTCATTGATCTAATGATGTCGGAACTTGCTCACCAACTTTCTGTTGATCCAATGATGCTAGAAAGATTAATCTTCCAAATCGTTGATTCACAAAGAATACCGAAATGGAAATAAATGTTGGAGATCCCAATAATGGCGGATTGCCAAATTTTGATTACAGAATATGTTATGTATTACAGAGATACAAGTCACATATTTATATTGTTTTGACATACAAAGGCGAAACCGACACTACAGACATAAATAACACGATATCGAAACAGAATACAAGAATGTTGATACCGAAAAAAAAGTATAATGAACTATTCCGAAACCAAAGAAATGTAAAGAACCCAGAGTCGATACTTTGGAACCGAAACAAACACCATATGGGCCGAGACCACTGAATCCTCTGAGCCAAAACCAGAAGCTTTCAATAAGGCTTTTATTATTAGAGCTAGAACAGAAATCCACAAAACTTAAGACCTTCGATATCAATACCATCTGGACTACTAAGCGAAAACAGCATGTAATGAAAACAACTTAACTTTAAAAGAACCGAGACCAAAATGATAGAGTCGAAACAGAAAGCTAATGAAGCCGATACCGATATTGGACAAATAGAAGTAATATCGAAACCAGTTAACCCGATGCTAAATCATCTTTTGTATCGGTCTGTGCTGCATCAATTTCTCTCCCTCCAAATGGTGCTGACAATAGCTACAACGATGATTTTGTTGAATTTAGTTATCGGATCTTTGTTCTTACCATTCTTACCTCGGTACACAACAATTTCTTCTGAATTTTTGGGTTGAATTGTAACTTTGTTAGCCGTCATACAATTTTTGAACACAACAGAAGCATAGTCACACGAGAAAAATAGATGTTCATATGTTTCTTCCGCTATTTTACACAGAACACACGGTCTACCTTCAGTCACACCCCAAGTAGAAAGTCTATCTCTTGTTGGAAGTCGCTTCATGATTACTTTGTATGTTGTCATAGATTTTTTAGGGTAGATTACCTTATCCCAAATAATTTCACTCCATTCTTTATGTTCATGTCTAGTTCGTAAAGAATTCCACGCTGTTTTGATTGAGAAATTACTTCAAGAGTGATTCCATGCCCATATGTCTTTGTCTCTTCCCGAAAATAGTGCCATTGCCTTAGTGTTATGCTTAATAAGTCGATTACACGGTAGTTGATCATGTTTCCATCTTTGGTTCTCAGTAGTTGTGTCTACAATCTTATCAGGTGCTCCAATTGTTGAAAATGTATCCCAACCCACAATATCAATCGCAGATTTTCCCAACTTCCAAGGATCTTTTAATTATATATATATATATATATACATATATGTATCTTCTGACCTTTAAGTTATTCAAAACATTTTTGAATTTTAATCTAATTTTTGATTTAAATATTTTAGATTTTCTTACTTATATTTTATTTTTAATTACATATGTTTACTTAAGTTTTAATATTCTTATTACCTTATATTCACATATATAGTTTTATATCTTAAGTTTTAAAGTTTCTCATATTTATATTTATAGATTTATATTAAGTTTTGATATCAATTTTATGGACTATAAATATATGTTTTTAATTTACATTCTTACTTTATTATACTACTTTAATATATATAAAAATAACTGATTTAAACTCCAGAATCACCATGATTTATTTAAGCATCATTTATATTGTATTCAAAATTTTAAATTTTAAAATTTTAAAATTTTAAAATTTTATAGGGCTTGTCGACATCCCCTGCCGCCATGTTTACATGGTAGTCATTATTTTCAAAATTCACAAGATGTTTCTATTTTTTTAAAACTTTTCCTAAAGGGACATAACTGTTAATCCACTATAAATACCCATCTAAATTCGAAATTTTTAGCTACTTTTCATTGCCTTCTTCTCTATTTTTCTCATTTCCTTTTATACACTTAAAATTCAAGTTTTCATAACCTAACTCTGACGAAATTCAATGAGATCAAAATAAATCTTTTCTAGTTTGATTCTTAACAACACTCTCTCAAAGATTCAAGTGTTATTTAGACTTATAGGAGTATTTGTATTCAAAGATCGCAAGACCAAAGTTCTACCGAGTCTTTCTTCCAAAATTGATACTGAAAAGGTATGATTGTAGCCCGTTCAAATCAATTGGGTGTGATTGTATCCCGTTAATTAATTAGGTGATCCTATAATCTAGTTAAATCAAGAGAGCGTCCTATGCTCGGAGGCAGTGGGGGATGGACCCCATGCCCCTTAAAGTCGAGAATATAAGATTAGATATTATTTGAAAAGAAATCTACACAATCCAGAGTTATGTGGGACTGGATGTAGGGTAACTCCAAACTAGTATAAAATCTTGATGTGTTATTTCCTTTACTGCTTTTACTTAATATTTGCATCTGTGTCTGATTCTGTGATTGTTTAATTTCTGTGATTTTCATTTCATTCTGTTAATTTAAAAAATATTTAAAAAGTATATAAATTTCATTAAGCACTATTCACCCCCTTATAATGTTACGCTGGCTTCGAGATCCGTAATAAGCATTTTCCAACAATTGGTATCAGAGCATTGGTTTTCAAAAACTCATAACTTGGATTTTTAAAAGTATAAATGGATAACAAGACTAGTGACACATTTCTTTAACACTTTCATAGAAGGACAATCTACCACTAGACCTCTTCTATTTAATGGAAGCAATTATGCTTATTAGGATTATAGGATGAAATTTTATTTGTAGTATAATAGTTTAGATAGTTGGAACATTACTGAAACAGAACACATAGAGCTTCAAACTGAATATTCAAAATAGATGCTAGACCAAAAGAAACAAGCACTTAATAATTCAAAATCTATGAACATTTTGTTTTTATCTTTAGATAGAAATGAATTTAATCGAGTGTCTACTTGTAATTCTGCATATGAAGTTTGGAGAACACTACGATCACACATGAAGGCACCACTAAAGTAAAACAGATAAAGATATATATGCTACATCACCAATTTCAATCTTTTCAAATGAAACTAAATGAGTGTATTTCTGATACGTATTATAGATTTCAAGATATTTACATGCCTTAATATCATTAAGAAAATTACCGAAGAAGACCAAGCCAGAAAGATATCGAAGTCACTTCCTAGTGGATGGGATCAGAAGACTCTAGCAATCAAAGAAGCTAATGATATTAGTACTATGACGATAGATGAATTAATTGGTAATCTAATGTCCAATAAAATAAAATTGCAAGTTAGAATTTTTTTTAAAGGGGAATGTAAAGAAATCACTAGCATTTATTTCTATAATCGACAATGATGAACAAGATGATGATGTTGTTGTTGACGATATCAAGTTTATTACCAAGAAGATCAAAAAATTCATGAAATATTGGATAACGAACAAACTTCGAAAAACTAATAGTAGTTGCAGAAAAGGAAATGTTTTTAAATGTTCCGAATGTGATAAACCCGATCGTTTGAAAAGAGATTGTCCCAACTCAAAGAAACTAAAGTACTTTTCAAATGCTTTCAATAAGGAGTTGAAACAAACATTCTATGCAATATGGGATGATTCAGATACATCATCAAGTGATAGTTATTTAGAAATAGAAAAGGCCAATATATGCTTCATGGCAATAGACGAGCAGGTATGGAATTTTGTTAAAGAAATTACTAATGTTTTGAATGATATGCATCAAGGATCTAAAATACTTAGGAAAGAGTACAACAATAGTTTGGCAAAAAGAGATAGATTAATAATATATGATGAAAAGTTGAATTGAGAATAATAATGTCTAGAAAATGAAATTGAAAGATCTAATGGTCATAAAAATGGAAAGGATTTAACACTTAGAGTTTTGAAAAACTGAAAAGTGAAAATGAGTCCTTTATTGAAATCACATATCACTGATCTGAATGATAAAATAACATCTATGGAAAATGTTATTCTTAACTATAGTAAGGATTTTGACAAAATGAAAACTAATATTGATAAATTTAACAAAGTGGAGGATAACCAAAAAAAAAAAATTTTTGCATCTAAGCACACTATGAATAAACATGGACTTGGATACACCCCTAAGGGTAAATCAAAGAAAAGCAGCACTCAAAGTACTAAGTTTGTTAAGGCTACCATGTTTGAACCGAAACCTAGGAAACTAAAGTAAAATCCTCCATATAGGTTCACTAACTTATGGGTTTCAAAGGGTTGGATAATATTGAAAAAGAGAAATATGTTAATAATTTTATAAATAAAGTTCATTCACTTAATGATTATATTTTGAAAAGGCATTCAAAATTTCATGGGTTTGACATCCCAAAATTTAACACCATGGACCCTAAAATAAAAAGGTACCAAATAGTGGATGCTCAAAGCATACGACAAGAAAATTATTGAACCTTGGATAAATATTAAAAGGATTTGTTACTGGCACTGGTAAAGTCGGTAACTCTATGACTCATCTAATTATTTGATAAAGTTTGTTTCATTTGAATTTATTTGGTTTCCCCTTTGGGTTTTATCTATATCATTTATTTCTATATACAAACTCTACATATTATCTAGCAATGAGTTAAATGACTTTTTTGTCCCCTTTTGTTGATGAAAAAGGGGGAGAAAAGGTATGAATATACTAGGAAAAATGATAGGGGGAGTGCATAGAGTTAAGGGAAGTCAAATATAAAAGCATTGTATCTTATCTATTAATACTTAAATGGTTGTAATTACCAAAAAGGGGGAGATTGTTAATACCCTAGGTATTGATTATGATGACAACAACCATATAAACACTACCACTAACATATCTTCGAGTTGAGTAGTTACAACTGATATATTATGGAGACATTTACAGAGATAAACAAGAGTACAACAGAAGAATTAAAAAGGAAGAATAACCATAGCAATTGAATACCAAAACCAATTAGAAAAGAATGATGAAGAATAGAGGGCATTTGAAGTGATGAGAGTTGGTCGTGCCTTAGAATATCTTGTTAAAAATCCCATAGCAATTAAACTTGATGCTCATCAACCATTGACCTCAAATGAATCACCAAAATCTACAATTATAAGGAAATTTGAATAGCTGAAATTTGCAACACTTATTAGTGTCGTCGTTCTCATTTTGCAACACCCATGTTGACATGGGGTACCCACATGCCGACATACTAGCAGTTTTTCAGATTTTCACATTTCAAATTTCAAACAAAGAGACATTTCCCTCCGTCCCTTCACCAAAAGACACGAATTTCATCATCAATTTTTTTTTCATTTTCTTCTACTCCTTCTTCTCCATACATTTGCAATGCAAATCCATTGAATATTTTCCAGTTATCTTTGTAAATCCACTTTTTTTCACTCTAATTCTTCAAGGATTTGCAAACCACAAAATACCAGAGAGTTGTACTTGAATTCACATCATTCTCTCCTTAATTTCATTTATTTACTCAAAAATTTCAAGGATATATTGCCATTGGAGGTTTATAGGATCATTGTACCACTGCAAGAATTTGTATTGAAGATACGACAACTTTCCATAGTTTGTTGTTGTTGATAAGGAGAAGGTGTATCTTATGGCCCATGAAATCAAGATTGTAAAGGTGTTCTTGCCTCCTATGGAAAGCAAGTAGTTATAGTGAAATTCTGCACGGTGAAGCGCGGGACTAGATGTAGGGTTGGTTAATCCAAACTAGTATAAAAATCCTGGTGTTATTTACTTTACTTCATTTCCTTTTATTACTCATTTCTTTCTACTCGCAGTTTGAATAGATATAGTGTTAAATTTATAAGTTAGTAGTTAATACACATTTCACCACTTATAGTGTCTGAATAGCCTTAAGATCCAACATTGTGTTATAGAAGCCCCACTCATTAGATAGATTACGTGTATTCGAAAATGTTCATGGTATAATTTAAATAATGTTCATAAATGTTCAATTGAATAATTAAATACTCGTTGTATAGTGTCATATGTAAATTAACAATAATGTTTAGTTCAATTACATCATCTTGATTTAATCTTTATACTACAAAGAATGGTATCATAGTTGTAGGGGAAGCATTAGAGACAATTTTAGTCTAGAATAAGTCTTATATTAGTCTAGGGGGAAGAATTATAAATTAAATACTGGTATATA
The DNA here is from genome assembly GCA_030737875.1 of Allium sativum. Classification (NCBI taxonomy): domain Eukaryota; kingdom Viridiplantae; phylum Streptophyta; class Magnoliopsida; order Asparagales; family Amaryllidaceae; genus Allium; species Allium sativum. The sequence goes on along the minus strand of CM060919.1, from coordinate 813,927,119 downwards.
ATTTATTTTTTTGGTGATAAAGGGGGAGAATTATAAAACGGGTCTTAGATTAAGGGGGAGTTGGTAGGTTCAGAAGGAGTTGTTGGAGTTAAGGGGGAATAACCAAAGAATCAAGATATCAGTTAAGTATATTGTAACAAACCAAGTTCCAACAGACCGGATTTTTTTCAAAATTCTAGTCCATCGAAACTCGTGTTGGTTGCTCTGGTATCCTGCAGAAAAGACAGAGATATAAAATATATCAGAGCTCAGAAAATATCTCACAACGGAATAGATAAAATATAATATAACCAAAATATAGCCTTTGCATAGTAATAATACTACCTAACCGGTATCCAAAGCTATCATATCTCTGCCACAAAGTCTAACCTGCGAGTATGTTATGAGGAGGGGGCCAGAACACAAGTTATGGTGACTGGATTTAAACTATACATTTTGGATAATCCTACGTACACCGTTCAGTTACATTTTCTTGTTTATTAGGTTACTTGGGTTAACAACACTCAAGGCTTACACACACGTCGTACCCATCAACTTCCCAATGGATGAATCTAATACAGTATATAGTAGTTGCCCCCCAATATTAAGGTACACCCCATGGTACCCTATTCGCACGGTCTCCGTCGTAATGCCTCAGAAATATATGCAGTCCGTCATTCTACGCCGGAGTGACGTACGGATCTTTATATAACAATGCTACATTCCGCATAGATCTGTCATCGCCATGTTATGTAAACGTACGGACTGCCACCTTTGACCGAATCAGAACAAAGAAAAATGCCCTATGAGTCTATGATACATCACCTAGAGTAGACATGCATGTATCTAGACTACATATCGTCAATCGTACTCGACGACTTAGCAGCACATAACCTCTATTGTGCACTGAGTCCCATGGTAGGGATGTACAAGAAACACGGAACACGGAACTCGGTCGATAACTTTTCAGATATCTGTATTCACAGATGCTAAGGTCTGAATTTTCAGTGGCAATGGTACCACCTGACCCCTCCCTCAACTAACGAAAAAAGATCGACATTGAGAACTAATGACCTGGCCCAAGAGCAAACAACAAACAACAAATCCTAGTTAGCTTGTCCCTCACCCATAGCCTTGACATCATGAGGTATGATCTTTTGGTTTAGCTCTCCATCTTTCGTAAGCACGCATTACGCTAACTTTCGATGGTAGGTACCCGACGTTTTGCTATCACTAATAGTTAGACCTGTCAATACTTCTAGAGTGGTCATAACCCCGCCAGTAACTAGACAACTTGGATCGTCGAATCACCTATGCCACCCAACAGTCTTTTGATTGCCTACTATCGTGGCAATCAAGGCATACTCACAGGGTAGAAACGCCTAGACCTAACCTCTGTGAACACCGTCGAATGCTGTCACAGGCTCACAGCACGGACGACTACCAGGAGTATCGTCCATGACCCAAGAAGCCACATGCTTCACCTTCCTGTCCTTCGGAGCCAGCAAAATATCAGCAGAATAATAGAATAATCATATGGACGTGCTCCCCTCGTGCCTCATGATACCACGATGATCTACCCCGTGGGATTATTCACCTTCCAACGTACGGACTGGTCCAAGCGCATCAGTTTAATGTGTTATTAGACCCTATGTCTAAACATTCAATTGTGCGCTTGCTCTACCTCATCAGGTTTCCAGTTTAATTTGGTTATCTCAAATTATTTTAACTTCTTATCCAGATTACCAAGTTCTTTCCGAGCCCCTCATATCTCTAAGAAATGGACCCCTCTTACTTATTAATTTCAGTCATATAACTTGACCAATTTAAGTTTATTAATAAGCCTATAACATATTATTCTCTAGATTGTAACTCAAGATCTATAATCTACAATCTCTTCATATTATTCATTGTCTGATTCCATAGTTAAAATAACATGTTCTACTTAATATGTAATTAAGTATATCTCAATTCACATGTTTTCTGTTTAACATGTCACTTATTATTTATGATTAAATGTAACTTATTTCATTTCATAAGTTTGCCTTATTCTTTCTTATTTAATCATAATTTCGTCTTACATTGTCACTACAACTTATCATTGTTTACTTATTAGCTTATTTCTCTTAATTAAGGTTTACTAATAAGTTTCCTTTCCATAAATATAACTTACGTTGTCCTTATCAGTAGATTTCATATTCTCGTTCTCATAGATAACTTAATTTACAATTAATTACAACTTATCTCATTACACAAGTTACTCCATTTTCTTTCTCATTTATTATAACCTAAGTTATAATTTCCACTTGTCCCTAGGACAAGCCTACCTATTATATAACATTCTCATTAATGTAATTTATTTATAATAGGTTATTATCATTCCCCGTTCATTCCACTTCTTTTATTGTTGTAACTTCCATTCATTTCCTATTCATTTTCATTCATTTCCATTAATCACAATTAGTGACATTTATTTCTATCCTTTTATATACATATATTTTTCCATATGTTTATGCGCTAGACCTCTCACATTAAGCTGACAACTTGTGGATGCTAGATTTGTTCGGCGGTTCCATGCAGATCTACCACAAGTTGGACTTAACCTCGTGTCTTAGCACTATTACATGTATATTTACGCACTAGACCCCTCACATTAAATTAACAACTTGTGGATGCTAGATTTGTTGGGCGGTTCCTGGAAGACTTCTACCACAAGTTGAATTTAACCTCATGTCTAAGTGCGCTACAGTTTTCTAAATTCTGTAAATTTTGCATATAATTCAGGCATGTCCATTCTTCCCAATTTTTACTGTAATTCTATTTTTTTCATGTCACACTTAATATCATGTAAATTCCATTGTAACTTATAATCATGTTGCATGCTCTTTCTAACATGTTATTTACTCTATTTTAAAGTAATAACATGTAACTATCAATCATGTAATTATTCCAATCTAACAATTTAACATGTAATTATCCCAATTTCTGCAGTTAAGGGTCCAAGCACATAATATGTCATAGGCATACATGTAAATAAAACATGCATGTATACAACAGTAATTATTTCCACATTTTTAACAAATTTACATTTCAATAGATTTATATTTCTACATATTATTGTTTCAATATATGAATATTCCAACATATTACCATTTTAACATAATAATATTTCAACATGTCATATTAACATTTCAACACTTTAATCATTCTACAAGATTTACATTGCATATTAACGGGGAATGTTAAAAGATAGATATACCATTATCAAAAGGTATATTTTAAATCCACTCACCTAATTACTTTCCAAATCCCAGACCTGGTCCAGATCTAGCACTCCACGATTCTCCTAACTGGATTTAGACCCTAAATAACTATGGATCCACAATTCTTAACAAAAAGAAGAAGTGAAGAAAGAGAAGAAATTCAAATAGACCATATCCAAGAAATTACTTTACTTCAATATGAATTCTGAAAACCTTCTCTATTAATTTACATCCTTTTCCTCCAGATCTTAAATCAGAATTTTTCTAAACTAATTATTCTATTTTTCTAAAGAGAACTGAGGTAGAAGAAGAATGGCAGAGCTTAGGCAGCCTCTTAGACAATGTGAGATTTAGGCTAGGCTCTCCTAGCCTATTTATAGGTCTTCAGGATCTTATCGTACACGCAGCGCTGAGTTAGCAACAAATATGGTTAAGAAAACAGTCCAGATTCATTAACGAATCTGGCCAGATCTGGGGTGGGTCGACCCCTTTGTAGGCGTGCCGACCCCTGGGTCGACCCCCGTGTATATGGTTCGATCCCTAGCTCGACCCCCCTATGGGTCTCGCGGGCTGTTTTGGCATAGAACTTTTATTTTGAACGTTCGACTTTCTAGAATTTATTTAAACGTTATATTTACATATAATTTCCTTATATGTATACAAAACTTCCGATGCCTATTTTACGCATATGTATATATATGCACAACTTTTATTGCGATTTCAAAATTCAAACAGTTTTATGTCGTTATTTAATTTTTACCATATTTCTTTGATGGCAACCTTATCTTGAACTTCTCTCTTGTAAATTTTTTTTTGCACATATATATTCTCATATACATATATTTTTCTACACTTCCTTATACGTATACTTTTTTATATGTGCGTTTGTACATATTTTCTCTTTAGAACATGTTTTATTTTAGCTATTCCCTTAAAACAAAAATATGGCGCTTGGTGGGGATCGAACCTTGCACCTTTCACTTGGAAGCCGTATGTTCTAACTAACTGGACTACCTTGGCTTTTGTTAACAAGGCTTAGAACAATGGTGGTCATTTTTCTTTTCTTATTCCTTTTTTTCATGTTTGTTGTAAACATTTATTTAAACCATTGCATGCAACTTTATCATTTTGCATGCCTCTTTTCCTTTTATTTCTCTCTTATTATTAATGCATAATATTTGTAAATCATCGCATGCAACATATTTATACTGCATGCAACCAATTTCTTCTTTCTTTTAACGGATGCATTGCATTTTTATTTGCATAAATCTTTTCTTCTTTTTCAATGCATGTATTTATTACATGCAATCATATATTACCATTATTTTTCTTTTCTTTTAAATATTTATGTCTATGCATATATATACACATATGCACTATTTAAATATTTAATTATTATAAAATGCGGGTGTTACATTCTCCTACCCTTAGGAAATTTCTTCCTCGAAATTTGATATGGGTAAAATCCAAAAAAAAACCTCGCATAATGTCCATCAATCATGTGTGTATCCAATTTTCTGCAAACATTGTGCACTTGTGCAAAGTGTAATACAACATAATAATACAAGTACGCCTAAGCGGTACCTCCTATATGTATGCATATTTTTCAAAAATCCATTTATAACATGATGCGCACATCTTCCATTTTTTGAATTTTGGAAAAAAACTATTTTTCTAAATTCGATTTGTTATGTTACAAAATGGTGGAAAACGGAAAACTTCACATCTTCCTTTTTTTTCAACCTTTTTCCAACCGTACTTGGATTTTATGAAACTATTTGTAAAGATTCCCTATTTTCCTATCCAAGCACAACCTACATAACAAAATTTTCTTTGTTAGTGATTTTCTTTTTCATCTTATCTTAGAAAATTTTATTCTTATTCATCTTTACTTAGAATTTTCCATCTTTCTTTTACTGTCATGTTTGTTGCTTTACTGGATTTTTTATTTCCTTTTTAGTTATGCAATTACTCTTTTCTTAGCTTATTTAACTTAATCCTCTGATCTAATTTTGATTTTAAATAAGCCTTCGAGTCCTTCAACTAAAACAGGAAAATAGACGCTATACACTGCTACTACTAAGGGCCAAGAATCTCAGAACTTTGTCCCCCTCTGAAAAATTCAAACAACAGGATGTAAATACTTACTTGCCCTTTATTGTCTAGTAGTCACCACTAGTCCTTGCTGTGTACTAACAGAAATTTTAGGCAAAACCCTAGGCTTTTCAATGCTTACACATTCTACGGGAACTTACCATTATTCCAAGACAAGATAATTCTCGCTATCTACTTCATAGCCTCAAACCTTTTCCCGTCTTCCCTAGGCACTAATCCTCACCTACTCCACACTTTTAAAACACGGTTTGGCCTTTTTATTTCTCTTTTCTTTCAGAAGTTAAAAGTATTAAAACTTTATTTTCCTCACTAAAACTTACTTTTGCCAAACCAAAAAACATGTCATTTTATATAAAAAAATGTAAATCATTTTTTTTTCAAATCACAAAAACTTGAGTAGATATGGACAACTATTTCTCAATCGGGTTTATAACTTGTTCTTATCTATAAGGTCGGTTCAGTTACTTACTAAAAGGTGCAAACATCTACTCTATTCTTAATTTCTATAACTTATTTTGTCCACTCAACAAAATTTTCTCCTACGAATTTTTTTATCAAAAACGATTGTCAAAAGAATACAGATTTCAAAACTTTCTTTATTGATAATTTTAACAAAATGGAATGTTTTCTAAGTTTTGCTTTTTAATCCTTTCATGCAATATAATAAGAATACTAGCGCTATACATGCTCCATAATGTGCACCTTTTTCTGAGAGAATTTTAATTTAGACATAATTTTCACAAGAAATCACTGTTTCCACAATATAACCCATTTTATATTAAAACTCAATATGTACTTTTTAAATATGTCCTTTACATATTTTAAAACTATAACTTTTAAGATTAAAACTTGAAAACACCATAAACCATCTTCCTAAAACTTTTACAATTTCAAGTTTTTTTTAAAGTTGACTATGTGGTTAGACTCAAAGTGGGTTTCCAATCTTAACTAGGCTTTTCCTAGACACTCCCACAAGGTCAATTCTCTCAACTATATATATTCCTAGTCCATTCTTCGCTTTTTAACCTCTTCCAATTTACAAGGTTTTACTACCAAACCCACTAACCTGAAATACTATCATATGGGATTTACCTTTCTTCCATACAAAATATATTGTACACTTCCCATCCAAATTATCTAAGGGTCTCAGATTTCCATGTTCATTCTTTTAATGTACACACATATATCCCAATTCTTACCATATTATGCTCTTTCTATTTAGTGGGTTCCTCTATGGATCTAGGTGTATGTATATAATATATATTTATATTTTTTAAAATACAAATCCATTCACTCACTATCTATACAGGAATCCTAAACTTAGGCTCTGATACCAGATGTAACAACCCGAATTCCAACATATCGAATTTTTTTCAAAATTCTAATCCATCGAAACTCGTGTTAGCTGCTCTGGTATCCTGTAGAAAAGACAGAGAAATAAAATATATAAAATCTCAAAAAATATCTTGTAGTGGAATGGATAAAATATAATATAACCAAAATATAGCCTTACCGTAGTAAGAATACTACCTAACCAATATCCAAAGCTATCATATCTCTGCCCAAAGTCTAACCTACGAGTATGTTATGAGGAGGGGGTCAGAACACAAGTTCTGGTGACTGGATTTAAACAACACATTTTGAATAATCCTATATATATCGTTCATTTACATTTTCTGGTTTATTAGGTTACTTGGGTTAACAAAACTGAAGGCTTACACATACGTCGTACCCATCAACTTCACAATGGATGAACCTAATACAGTATATATGTAGTTACCTCTAGTACTAAGGTACACCCCATATTACCCCACTCGCACGGTCTCCTCCATAACGCCTCAGAAATATACACCGTCCCTCATCCTACGCCAGAGTGGCTTACAAATCTTTATATAACAATGCTATGTTCCGCATCGATCTGCCATTGCCATGCTACGTAAACGTATGGACTGCCACCTTAGTTCGAATCAGATCACAGAGTAATGCCCCATGAGTCTACGATATACCACCCAGAGCAGACATGCATGTATCTAGGCTATCCCACATACGTATCGTCAATCGTACTCGATGCCTTAACCGCACATAACCTCTACTATGCACTGAGTCCTATGGCAGGGCTGTACAAGAAACACGGAACTCGATCGGGAGCTTTTAGATATTTGTATTTACAAATGCTAGGGTCTGCATTTTCAGTGCCTATGGTTCCACCTGACCCCTCCCTCAACTAATGAAATACGATCGACATTGAGAACTAATGACCTGGCCCAAGAGCAAACAACAAATAACAAATCCTAGTTGGCATGTCCCTTACCCATAGCCTTGATAGCATGAGGTCTATGGTCTGTTGTTTTAGCTCTCCGTCTTTCCGCATCACGCATTACGCTGACTGTTGATGGTGGGTACCTGACGTTTTTCTATCACTAATGGTTAGATCTATTAGTACTTTAAGAGTGGTCGTAACCCCGCCAGTAACTAGGCAACCTGGATCGTCGAACCACTTATGCCATCTACATTCTTTTGATTGCCTACTATCATGGCAATCAAGGCATACTCATAGGGTGGAAATGCTCAGACCTAAGATCTGTGAGCACAGTCGAATGCTGACACAACATAGAGGACTACCAGGAGTACCGTCCACGTCCCAAGAAGCCGCGTGCTTCTCCTTCCAGTCCTTCGGAGCCAACTGAATATCAGCAGAATAATCAGATGGATGTGCGCTACCCTCATGCCTCCTGACACCATGATGATCTACCCCGTTGGGTTATTCACATTTAAACGTACGGACTGGTCCAAGTGCCTCTGTTTAATTCTTTATTAGACCCTATGCCTAAACATTCAATTATGTGCTTGCTCTACCTCAGTTTAACTTGGTTATCTCAAATTATATTAAATTCTTATCCAGGTTACCAAGATCTTTCCAAGCCCCTTATATCTCTAAGGAATGGACCCCTTTTGCTTATTAATTTCGGTCATGTAAATTAATCCATTTAAGCTTATTAATAAGCTCATAACATGTTATTCTCTAGATTGTAACTCAAGGTTTGTAATCTACAACCTCTTCATATTAATCATTGCCTGATTCCATAGTTGCAATAACATGTTCTACTTAATATGTAATTAAGTATATCTCAATTCACATGTTTTCTGTTTAATATGTCACTTATTATTTATGATTAAATGTAACTTATTTCATTTCATAAGTTTGCCTCATTCTTTCTTATTTAATCATAATTTCATCTTACACTGTCACTACAACTTATCGTTGTTTACTTATTAACTTAGTTCTCTTAACTAAGTTTTACTATTAAGTTTCCTTTCCACAAATATAACTTATGTTGTCCTTATCAGTAGATTACAAATTCTTGTTCTCATGGATAACTTAATTTACAATTAAGTACAGCTTATCTCATTACAAAAGATATTCCGTTTTCTTTCCGTTTATTATAACCTAAGCTATAATTTTCACTTGTCCCTAGGACAAGCCTACCTATTATATAACATTCTTATTAATGTAACTTATTTATAATAGGTTATTATCATTCCCCGTTTATTCCACTTCTTTTACTGTTGTAACTTTCATTCATTTCCTATTCATTTCCATCAATCACAATTAGTTCCATTTATTTCTATCCTTTTATATACATATATTTTTATATATGTTTATGCACTAGACCTCTCACATTAAGCCGACCACTTGTGAATGTTGGGTTTTCCGGGCGGTCCCAGGCAGACTTCTTCCACAAGTTGGACTTAACCTCGTGACTTAGCACCATTACATATATATTTACGCACTAGACCCCTCACATTAAATTGACAACTTGTGGATGCTGGATTTTCCGGGCAATTTCGGGCAGACTTCTACCACAAGATGAATTTAACCTCGTGTCCAAGTGCGTAACAGTTTTCTAAATTCTGTAAATTTTCCATATAATTTAAGCGTGTCCATTCTTCCTAATTTTTACTATAATTCTAATTTTTTTCATGTCATACTTAGTATCATGTTAATGCCATTTTAGCTTATAATCATGTCGCATGTTCTTTCTAACATGTAATTAACTCTATTCTAAAATAATAACATGTAACTATCAATCATGTAATTATTCTAATATAACAATTTAACATGTAATTATCCCAATTTCTACTGTCAAGGGTCCAAGCACATAATATATCACAGGCTAACATGTAATTAAAACATGCATGTATACAACAGTAATAGTTTCCACATTTTAAACGACTTTATATTTCAATAGATTTACATTTCAACATATTAATGTTTCAACATATGAATATTCCAACATATTAACATTTAAACATATTAATATTTCTACTTGTTATATTAACATTTCAACACTTTTATCATTCTAGGAGATTTACATTGCATATTAACGGGGAATGATAAACGATAAATATACCATTATCAAAAAGGTAATATTTTAAACTCACTCACCTAATTGCTTTCCAAATCCTAAACCTGGTCCTGAACTAGCATTCCATGGTTCACCTAAATGGATTTAGACCCTAAATAACCATGGATCCACAATTCTTAACTAAAAGAAGAAGGGAAGAAAGAGAAGAAATTCAAATAGACCAGATCCAAGAAATTACCTTACTTCGATATGAATTCTGAACACCTTCTTTATTAGTTTACATCCTTTTCCTCCAGGTCTTGAATCATAATTTTCCTAAACTAATTATTCAACTTTTCTGAAAAGATTTGAGGAGGAAGAAGAATGGCAGAGCTTAGGCAGCCTCTTAGACAATGTGAGATTTAGGCTAGGCTCTCCTAGTCTATTTATAGGTGTTCAGGATCTTATCGTACACACAGCGCTAAGTCAGCAACGAACATGGTTACGAAAAAAGTCCAGATTCATTGACGAATCTGGCCGAATTTGGGGTGGGTCGACCCCCCTATGGTTCCCGCGAGCTGTTTTGGCGTAGAAGTTTTATTTTTGAACATTAGAATTTCTAGAATTTATTTAAACATTATATTTACATATAATCGCCTTATATGTATAGAAAACTTCCAATGCCTATTTTATGCGTATATGTATACGCACAACTTTTATTTCGATTCAAAATTCAAAAGTTGTTATGCCGTTATTTAATTATTACCATCTTTCTTTGATGGTAACCTTATCTTGAACTTCTCTCTTGTATATATATATATATATATATATATATATATTTGTACATATATGCATATATTTTTCTACACTTCCTTATATGTGTACTTTTCCTTATATTTGTGTTTATGTATATTTTCTCTTTAGAACATGTGTTATTTTAGCGGTTCCCTTAAAACAAAAATATGGAGCCTGCGGGGATCGAACCTTGCACCTTTTACTTGAAAGCCACATGTTCTAACAAATTGGACTACTTAGGCTTTTGTTAACAAGGCTTAGAACAATGGTGGTCATTGTTCTTTTCTTATTCCTTTTTTTCATGTTTGTTGTAATCATTTATTTAAACCATTGCATGCAACTTTATCATTTTGCATGCCTCTTTTCCTTTCATTTCTCTCTTATTATTAATGCATATTATTTGTAAATCATCGCATGCAACATATTTATACTGCATGCAATCAATTTCTTCTTTCTTTTAACGTATGCATTGCATTTTTATTTGCATTAATCTTTTCTTCTTTTTCAATGCATGTATTTATTTCATGCAATCATATATTACCATTACTTTTTTCTTCTTTTAAATATTCATATCTATGCATATATATATATATATATATACATATATGCACTATTAAAATATTTAATTGTTATAAAATGTGGGGTGTTACATATGTTTTGTAAACAAAGGTTGTCATCATAAAAAATAGGGAGATTGTTAGCGACTGAGATGATAGTGATGATGGTTTTGATGACAACAACCTTGTTTCTAACTGTTATTATTATAAAACATATACTAACGCTATTATATAGAAATATATATTCAGGTATCTTATGCAGGTATTGATTTTGAAGAATATACGGTTTAAAGATTCTAGAAGAAGAGTTCAACAATTGAAGATTCATACGTAACAAGAGTTCAAGAGTTTAAGAAATCAGGATAAACAATAAAGTCTAGAATTTTTGTTAAATCCCCGTAATAGCATTAAAACATTTATTCCAATTCTCTCACCATTTTTGCCATATAATATTTTAAAATTCTCTTAACATTTTACTGATTTGAAAATTACTTCCTATTTAAAAAGTATATATATCTTTGTGATCTTTAAGTTAATCAAAACATTTTTGAATTTTAATCTGACTCTTGATGTAATTACTTGAGTTTTAATATTCTTATTACCATATATTCATATTTATAGTTTTATATCTTAAGTTTTTAAGTTTCACATATTTACATTTATAGTTTTATGTAAATTTTCAATATCACTTTCATAGATTATAAATATATGTTATTAATTTATATTCTTACTTTATTATACTAGTTTAATATACAGGAAAATATTTTATTTAAACTCCAAAATTACCATGATTTATTTAAGCATCATTTACATTGTTTTCAAAAATCTGAATTTCAAAATTTTATAGGGCATGTCGACATTCCCTATCTTCATGTCGATGTGGTAGCCATTATTTTCAAATTTCAAATTTCAAAAGGTGTGTCTATTTGTTAAAACTTTTCCTGAAGGGACGAGACTGTTAATCGACTATATATACCCATCTAAATTCGAAATTTAACTACTTTTCTTTATCTTGTTCTCTTTTTTCTCCTCTACGTTTATAATTTTAAAATTCAAGTTTTCATAACCAAACTATCAAAATTCAAAGAGAATCAAATCAAATCTTTTCTATTTTGATTCTTCACTACATAATCTCAACGATTCAAGTGCTATTCAAAATTATTGGAGTATTTGTAATCAAAGATCGCAAGATCAAATTTCTGTCGTGTCTTGCTTCTAAACCTGATACTAAAGAGGTGTGGTTGTGGCACGTTCAAATCAAATGGTGTGATTATAACCTATAAATTAGGTGATTTTGTAGCCGGGTTAAACCAAAAGAGTCCCTATGCTCCGAAGTAGTTGGGGGTGGACCTCATGGCCTTTGAAATCGAGGATTGTAAGATTGGATATTATCTAGAAAAAAAATCCACACGAGCCAAAGTTGTGTAGGAGTGGATGTCGGGTAACTTCAAACCAGCATAAAATCCCAGTGTTTTCTTTACTTTAATTCTTTCACTTATTATTTACATCAGTGTCTGATTCTATGATTATTTCATTTAGGTGATTTGCATTTGATTCTGTTAATTTCAAAAAGATATAAAAATACATAATTTCAATAAACTATATTCACTCCCTTTAGTGTTAAGTTAGCTTTAAGATCTCGCATTTCCCAACATTTTATGGCTTGAGATTATTGATTTACCCATAACTTTAGATTGAGACCGAATTAGGTGGTGTAACTGGTCTCAATGCTTCAAGTAGGTAGTCGGTTATTCCAGAGTGATCACATTACGAAAATGGTCCTGTATGGGAGAAAGTGCAATTTTAAATTTTCATTTCGATTAGACAGATCAAGAGATGACTAACATGCTAAGATTAGCAAGTTTGTTAGAATAACGACCTACGGTTATAAATAACGGCTAAATAGAGGTATTAGGAGCTTTCCCCTCATTCTCATATTAAGTTGGAATGTGATCCACTTCAGTTCACTATAATTCTCTTAAACCTTAATCTCTATTGTATATCCAATCTTCCATATTCATCATCTAAATGTTGAATCTACATGCATGTAGATTATATCTCATCAAATCATTATTGAATTTTGCATCTTCTTGTTATCCAGATCAGATCTACATTCCATTACATTGGATTAAAAGTTTTGGTGAGTGGTAATGATCTCCCACATGACTATATTGATGTATATGTTATAGCTAGGTATTTTAAAAACCCTACATGATAATTTAACCCAAAACTAGATCTCACATGTTAATTTCAGATCAAGAAACCTCTGGAATAACCTATTGTGGTACATATGCTAAGTAACTTGTTAGATACAACACTATGTAATTAGCCTTAATATATGTTAGATACATGATTACTATTTATTGATTCGTGATTATATATGATTATGTGTTTGTATATGACCAGAATTGGATGCAATTACCATTTGAATGTTTAAATTGTATGTTAAGCTTGATTTAGTTATTTCGAATTATTTGAATTAGGACTTAGGTTGAAGATATGTGCATATCAAGATCATAGTTCGTTGGATTTAGGTGAAACTTGGAGGGCAAGATTTAGAGGACATCATAATAGGGCACAAACATTTCAAGTAGAAAATTACCTAAGTACATGGACCTCCTGCCAATCCATAGAGTATGGACCTTCTACCGGTCATAGGGGATGGACTCTTAATGGTCCATGCGGGAAGGTCAGAGGGAGGTGTAATTTCCGGTGGAGCATGGTAGGAATATATGGAGTCTAAGTTGAAGGTTTGGTGTTGACTGGAAAAACCAAGTTTGTATTATTGGATGGATCGAATATGGAGTGAACTAATGATCAGATTGATGCATGGGTGCATGCGACTTGACTAGGAGGAATATTTGGTCGTCATGAAGGGATACATGAAGTCACTTAGCCAAAATTGGTTTAGTGTACGGACTGATCTTGGTCCATTGGGTATGGACTGGTACTAAATCCATAAAGGTCTGATCCATTGGGTTTGGACTGTACCTATCCATAAGGATGCATCGGGGAGAGGTGATATCCAAAGTTAAGAAAGGGTGATTAGTTTGGAGTGTGTTGGAACTTGTGGTTTATTGATTGCTTCTGCAGGGTGAAATTTATGGCCTGGCAAAGTTATAAGTCTTCAATTATGGGCTCGAACGGAAGTGGGTGACGGAGGATGTGACAAAAAGCTCGGGACGGGATGAGGTTGTATGATAATAGATTGGTTTCAACATACGATAGAGTCGTGGATTGTAACACCCCACCTCCGCCAGGGTCACTCACAAGAGAATGCACTAGCTTTGGAGGGGTGTTGTCTAGGTAAACATGCACAGAGATATCACAAGACAGAACATAGATAAATAAATAAGTAAACCAGCGGTAGAAATTTAAAAACCATGGTTAACCATTTCAAAACCAAAGTCAACTTACATCAAAATACTTAGTCATCATTTTCCAACTACCACAAGTCTAGAAACATAAACTGAAAATAACATAAAGTAAACTATCCCCATAATAGATGTGGTGAAGCCATAGCAAGCTCAAGTCTAAACCGTACATGAGATGTCAAGAAAGCAAGCCAAAGGTCCAAGCTAAGCACTAGTGTTCCCTCCCTGAGAACCTGGGGGGGGGGGGGGAACGGAAGAAAAGAGGCGAAAGAAAAAGGGTCAGTCATAAAGACTGGTAAGTCCTACCTACTATTAGTATAAAAACTAATGAAGTTAACTAGACATGAGAAACTGAGATGAAACATAAAGATGGTAACTAACTGGCATGATAAATAGATAACAAGGTAGATCAAGTGTGGCATCGCATATACAAGGTTTAGTTTTGCACCAATAGTACTAGTATTCTAACCCATGTCAAGTATAAAAAAGAAATGATCCCTTGGCCCAATATCATGAGATGACCCAAGTCAAGGTCCAACTATACGATCTAGTCGATCGGCTCCCTATAAGCCTAACTCATCGAGTGTCGGTGTCATACGGCCCAAATCACGGAATGTAGTCAACTGTGCTAGGTCCACCCTAGGGTGTATCAAGCCCTAAGGTGCCAACCACTGACACAAATCAAGCACGCACAGTCTAAACCTACTGGTGCCCGTGTCTGTTTTTTTTCAACTCCGGACTATGTGCACGACCATAGCCCGCCAGAACCTACACCGGCGCACCTACTCAGCCGTCTTTCTGGTCGCTTACAATCAGCCCAGTAATCGTGCCCTACCTTAGCCTAGTCCCTAGGGTATCGTGATACATCTAAGAGGGTTACTGCTGAAAAGGACCACGTAACTGGGGTTTCTAACGGGTTAAGTGTGGTTAACCCTATCCAATCATGTATCAAGTTGGTTAAGTGTATCCAAGTGGTTCATGACTTAACCCTATCATGTGGCATTAATTAACTTAATGCGCCCAACCTCTCACATTAGACTTTGTTGTGGTTACTGGATGTGCCGGGCTGGTCCGGGCAGCTTTACACCACAACCTAGTCTAACCTCGGGTTTCAAGCGCGATATGACCAACTACTCACATTGGATCCTATTGTTTGTAGCCACTGGATTTGCCGGGTGGTTCCAGGCAGATTTATGCTACAAACTCAACCCAACCTCGATTTGGCCACTTCATGGTTTTCTACATGTCATGACCACATTCAAGTTTTCAAGCATAATCAATTTTTATGTCACATTTCAAGTCATGTTTTTCATGTCATTTCAAGTTCGCCTAACTACCCATAACGTATTCCCATCGCACGTAAATTCGCATCAATACAAATAAACCAAGAAGGGTAACAATATGACAAAGATGGGCATAAGGTGGTAAAGTTGGTCATAAGTTAAACATGATGATATTTGAGGCAAAGGTGTTCATCACAACAAGCATATAGGATTATTGGCCTCAAAACATGTATGACATCAAGCTTAGCAAATAGGGTGATAACATGGTAATAGTTGACATAGAGTGATAAACTTGTGACTAGCATGTAATTCAACATCATAGGCATGTTAACATCAAGGTTATGAGGGGTTCTATGTTGCATTATGCATAATCCCCAAATAAAGCTCATAGCTTTCTACCCAAAAATCAAGATGAACGGTACTAGGTTCATGATAGTTCCACAATCATAGATCAAAAGAGTCATGAATGGATCTATGCATACAATGATAGACCCAAGACAAGTATTACACAAAAATCCCATTTCAACTTGCTACATGTTCATATTAATTTCATAGTTTAAATCTAAGAGTAGAGTGGGGCTTACACATCGTGGCTATGAGAACTAGAACAAAATAGAACAAGATAGAGACATTGTAGAAGCTCTAGGAATGATGTAGCAACACTAGAAGCCTTGAGAAATAAGTAGCTCCTTTGATTTGATGGAGAAAGATTGCTCCTTTGCCTTAGATCTAGTTTAGAACTCTCAAGCTCTCAAGATGAAGATGGAGGCCATGATTAGGAGCATTTTGGCAGCACTTAGTTGTTAGGATGATTTGTGGTGGTTTAGGCTAGGTCTTAGGGTGTTTTTATAGGAGTAGAGACAAGTTTAGGCCATAGGGTTAACCCTAGTTTAGATCTGAACCATCAAATCTCGTCACAGGCCAACTGAACAGACCCAAAGGAGCAACAGGTGCACCAGGCCAACATGGCCCGACCAGGGAGGTCGACCCCCAGGTCGACTGCCCAGTCGACCTGGGGCTGGGGCAGGTCGACTCCCCAGTCGACCTGGGGCTGGGCGGGAAATTTTCCCGCCCAGTCTGTTTGGGGTTGAATTTGAATTTCGGGCTGAATTTTGAATTTTCTGAAATCTTCTATGGGCCATAACTTGGTCATACGAACTCCGATTTACGAAATTTCGGACTCGTTTTAAAGCAGAATTTCGAGACGATCCCAATGGCGTAACCAGTTCCCGTTGATTCTTAACTTATAATTTAATTCTGCCCTGATTTCTTGTTTTAACATGTTATAAAAATTCGGGTTGTTACATTCTCCCCACCTTAAAGGATTTCGTCCTCGAAATCTCCAAATTAGGAAGAACGTATCCTACCATCCATCATCCATCTACTCAAAACATCATCCACAAGTAATCATGGTCCTTAAAAGATTTCTAATGTTGTATGAACATATGCAAAAGTGTGTGTATATGCACCTATCTAATGCGAAAATCAGGCGGTTACTGACTTAGTAAACCTCCTTAATGCAGAATATGTTAGTGAAATGAGTCCAAATGTATGCAAATTCCTAACATAATTTATAATCTCTACATGAGTGCACATAACATTCATTCATATGCAACATCCACGTGATAGCATAACAAGTTTCATCCATGAATAAGCATAAACACTCATGCATATGCAATATGAAAGTGTGTGAGCCGATCTTAGGGCCTAACATGTATCATTCATCCACGAGTAACCACTTGCAAACACTTGCAACCATTTGCAACCATCAAGCATAACATGTTTCAAATGCATGTTTCATCCAAAGGGTTTCTACCTAAGGTTCTCATGACAAGATTAACGAAATAACAAGATAAACATGGATAGCAAAAGAAAGATATGCTAACTAGGAAAAGAGATTGAGAATGTACCCTAAAAAAGAAATGGATAAAGCCTACGCATCTTCTCCTCGGTTTCCCAAGTTTCATCTCCATCGGCTTCACTCCACTGAACCTTTACTAACTTGACTTCTCGATTCCTCAGCTTCTTGATCTCCGTTCCCAAGATACGAATCGGAGCTCGCCTCAGGGTTGCCTCTTTCTCTACCTCCACGTCTTCAAGAATGCTAGGCTCAACTACTTCGGCTGATTCATGTAGACATTTTCGGAGATGCGAGACATGAAAGACATTGTGCACTCCAGCCAGCTTCTCGGGCAATCCCACCCTATAAGCCATTTGCCCAATCTTCTCGATGATAGGGAAGGGTCCTACGAACCTTGGTGCTAGCTTTCCAACTGCTCCAAAACGAACCACATTTCGCAAGGGAGAAACCTTCACAAAGACCATATCTCCAACTTCAAACTCTAAGTCTGTCCTTCGCTTGTCTGCATAGGATTTCTGTCTGTCTTGGGCCGTTTTCATCCGCCTTCGAATCAACTCAACCTTCTCGGATGTGTCCCTTATCATGTCGAGCCCAAGTATAAGCTTATCCGTCGTCTCCCACCAACATGTTGGTGACTTGCATGGCCTCCCATACAAAGCTTCGAATGGTGCCATCCCTATGCTTGCTTGGTAGCTGTTATTATAAGCAAACTCTACGAGAGGAAGGTGGTCTTCCCAAGTGCCACCAAAGTCAAGAATGCATAGCCTCAACAGTTCTTCTAGTACCCTATTCACCCTTTCGGTTTGACCATCCGTCTGTGGGTGATAGGCTGTACTTAGATTCAATCGCGTACCCATCGCTTCTTGCAAACTATTCCAAAATTAGCTAGTGAAGATTGGGTCACGATCGCTAACTATGCTAGAAGGAACTCCATGCAATCGCACTATCTCTCGAAGATAAACAGATGCTAGCCATGATGCGGTCCTCTTGCTCTTCACTGGAATGAAATGAGAGCTCTTCGGGAGTCTATCCACTATGACCCATATGCTAGTATTCCCCTTCCTTGATCTCGGCAATCCATCCACAAAATCCATAGATATACTTTCCCACTTCCATTGCGGGACCTCCAATGGATGCAGTAGCCCACCGGGCTTCTTCGACTCGGCCTTTACTTGTTGGCAAACAATGCATCGAGAAACAAACTCTGCAACATCCTTTTTCATCCCAACTCAAAAGAAAATGCGCTTCATATCCCGGTACATCTTATCCCCTCCGGGATGTATGGTCATCCTCGAGTGATGCGCCTCCTCAAGAACTTTATTTACTAAGTCTCCCACTTGTGGGACACATAGTCTTCCATCACGCCTTAGCCACCCCTTGTCATCAATGGTATATCTAGCGAGGTGACTTGATGTCTCACCACGAATCAACTTGTCCATGATCTCGACTATCTGCGGATCTTCCCTCTGTGAAGTCCCAACTTGATCAAGAAGTGTAGGTCTAAGCTCAAGGGATGCTAACGAACCAGTCATCGACTCAACAGCAGGTGTAAAATCAAAGGTTGCCAAGAACTCTAGGGTCTTCATCTCAACAAACAAGGGACTCAAAGTCAACCTTTTTCTACTTAGCGCATCCGCCACAACATTACCCTTGCCAGGGGTATAAGCAATATCGAAGTCATATGATGCCAAGAATTCCATCCACCTCTGCTGCCTTAGATTCAAATCTTTCTGCGAGAAGAGGTACTTGAGCGACTTGTGATCAGTATATAACTCAACCCTTTCACCTAGAAGATAATGGCACCAAGATTTGAGTGCAAAGACGATCGCTGCCAACTCCAAATCATGAGTGGGATAGATCTTCTCATGAACTTTGAGTTGCCTACCCCCAAAGCATATCACTATCCCTTCTTGCATCAGGACAACGCCTAATCCCGTGCCACATGCATCGGTGTACACGGTAAACAACTTCCCTCCATCGGGTAATGCTAGAACTGGAGCTGTGGTGAGGGTTTCTTGAGCCTTTGAAAAGCAAGCTCACACTCTAAGTCCCATGCAAAGACTAAGTTTTTCTTTGTTAACTTAGTAAGAGGGGCTGAAATCTTAGCGAAGTCCTTAATGAACTTCCTATAAAATCCAGCTAGACTGAGAAAGCTTCTCACTTCAGTTGCATTCTTTGGAACTTTCCAGTCTTGTACCGCCACTACTTTAGCGAGATCCACAGCTATACCTTGCTTAGAAACTATATGCCTAAGGAACCGAACTTCCCTTCTCCAAAAATGGCATTTGGAGAACTTGGCTTTTAACTGATGAGCTCTAAGCGTATCCATAACCTCCTTGAGATGTGTAGCATGCTCTTCCTTGTCCTTAGAGAAGACCAGAATATCATCCACGAAGACAACCACAAACTTGTTAAGGAACTCCCTAAACACCCTACTCATCAAATCAACGAAGTATGCGGGTGCATTAGTCAAACCGAACGGCATGACGAGCCATTCAAAGAATCCATCTGGAGTCCTAAACGCGGTCTTGTCAATACTATCCTCAGCCACTCTAAGCTGATGGAATCCAGTGGCTAGATCGAGTTGAGAGAAAACAGAAGCACCTACAAGCTGGTCAAAGAGATCATCAATCCTCGGTAACGGGTGCCTATTCTTCTTTGTCAGCTTGTTTAACTCACGATAATCAACACATAGACGAAGCGAACCATCCACCTTAGCAGCGAATACCACAGGAGCACCCCATTCAGAAATGCTTCGCCTAATGAAATTTTTCTCAAGCAACTCCTTGACTTGCTTGCTATGCTCTCTTCTTTCTCACGGGGCCATGTGCCTAACAGGCAATGAAACTGGCTTGGCATTATCAACAAGATAAATACGGAAGTCTATCTCGCGCTTAGGGGGTAACCCCTTCACCTCATCAAAGACATCAGGATATTCTCGGACCACCCTCACAGATTGAAGATTGTCAATAGACGAGTCGAGGGATTCAAGATAACATAACATGACGGGATCCATAGGGTTACAAGAAATCTCTAGGGTATTGCTAAGGCGAGTCATAAGCCTCACTACCCTATGCTCACAATCGAGAATGGCTCCATAACTGGACAACCAATCCATTCCCAAAATCAACCCGTATCCCATGAACCCGAGAACATAAGCATTACATGTGAATTCTACGGTCAAGATAGAAATCCACAAATCCATACAAATCATAGATAGATGGGCGGAACCCCCAATTGGATTTAAAACACTAACGGGATCCTCAACTAGACTAGTACTTAGGTGCAAACTTTCAACAATGTCAGAAGAAATAAAGGTATGCGATGCGCCAGAATCAAATAAAGTTCGAACAGGAAAACCAGAAATGTAAACAAGGCTTTCTACAGAAATACTACCTCGGTCCGGAGCTGGAGTAGTGTTGAGAGCATGCATCTGCCCTCCAGAAGGTCCTACCCGCTGAGTCTGTCCTTGCCCATGTCCTTACTTCTTTGGGCAATCCTTAATGTAGTGTCCAGACTCTCCACAATGAAAGCATTCTCCCAACTTCCTCTTCTTCTTCCTACAATCTTTGGCTATGTGTCCAGTGATCCCACAGAAGTTGCACTTCCTTGTCTCCCTTGCCTTGTTGTTGTTGGCCTTGTTACCCTTGTTGTTCTTGTTGTTCTTGTTGTTCTGGTTGTTCTGGTTGCCTCCCCACTTGGAGTCCACCTTCTTAGTTTGAGTCTCATTAAGCTTAACTTCTTTCTTGCCATTCTTATCATCTCCTTGAAGCAAGGCCATATCCACTAAGCTCTCAAAAGTGGCCCCCATGGGTATATGAGACATGGCCAAACCTTGCAATTTCTCATTCAATCCTCGGGCAAAGCGTAGAGCCTTATTCTGAGGTGTGTTAACCATGTCTAAACCGAATCGAGCAAGCTGGTTAAACTTATTCACATACTCCCTCACGGTCATGTCCCCTTGCTTCAAAGATATAAACCTCTCCATTTGCAGATTCTCTTCAGCAGATGATAGAAACTTAAGCCCAAATCTCATCCTAAAGTCGGCCCAAGTCTCTATAGGCCTAGTAGCGTTGGTGACTTCCCACCAATAAGCAGCTTCCTCTTTCAATAGCCATACTGCCAACAGAACTTTCCTACGATCTTCTACATCAAAGATAGTAAAAAGGTCTTCAGTTTCCCTTAACCAGTTTCTTGCCTCAACAAAAGTCTCTGTCCCAACAAAATTCTTGCCACCCATCGCCTTAAAGTCTTTGCAAATCTTCACGAAATCCGCTTGTGGACGCTGAGGAGGAGGAGGAACCTCAGCTACGGGAGGAGGTGTGGGAGTGTCTGCTGGGCCGGCTCCATTTGCCCTAGCCTTCATGTACCTCCTAAACCAAATAGGTACCGGTATTCCCTCCGGGATGATAAAGTTATCGGCCATACTGAAACGAAGTAAAAGATAGATTTAGAACAAGGAAACAAAGGATAGTGCTAATGGCTTTTAGGGAATAGCCTTTTAAAATAAACTAGACTTTCCTTGGAAAAATACTTAATTGGTTTTGAAAATAGTTTTTCAAAAGGGTTTTTAAACTTTTGTCCGGTCTAGTAAACCACATGCTCTGATACTAAATGTAACACCCCACCTCCGCCAGGGTCACTCACAAGAGAATGCACTAGCTTTGGAGGGGTGTTGTCTAGGTAAACATGCACAGAGATATCACAAGATAGAACATAAATAAATAAATAAGTAAAGCAGCGGTAGAAATTTAAAAACCATGGTTAACCATTTCAAAACCAAAGTCAACTTACATCAAAATACTTAGTCATCATTTTCCAACTACCACAAGTCTAGAAACATAAACTGAAAATAACATAAAGTAAACTATCCCCAAAATAGATGTGGTGAAGTCATAGCAAGCTCAAGTCCAAACCGTACATGAGCTGTCAAGAAAGCAAGCCAAAGGTCCAAGCTAAGCACTAGTGTTCCCTCCCTGAGAACCTGGGGGGGGGACGAAAGAAAAGAGGCGAAAGAAAAAGGGTCGGTCATAAAGACTGGTAAGTCCTACCTATTATTAGTATAAAAACTAATGAAGTTAACTAGACATGAGAAACTGAGATGAAACATAAAGATGGTAACTAACTGGCATGATAAATAGATAACAAGGTAGATCAAGTGTGGCATCGCATATACAAGGTTTAGTTTTGCACCAATAGTACTAGTATTCTAACCCATGTCAAGTATAAACAAGAAATGATCCCTTGGCCCAATATCATAAGATGACCCAAGTCAAGGTCCAACTATACGATCTAGTCGATCGGCTCCCTATAAGCCTAACTCGTCGAGTGTCGGTGTCATACGGCCCAAATCACGGAATGTAGTCAACTGTGCTAGGTCCACCCTAGGGTGTATCAAGCCCTAAGGTGCCAACCACTGACACAAATCAAGCACGCACAGACTAAACCTACTGGTGCCCGTGTCTGTTTTTTTCAACTCCGGACTATGTGCACGACCATAACCCGCCTGAACCTACACTGGCGCACCTACTCAGCCGTCTTTCCGGTCGCTTACAATCAGCCTAGTAGTCGTGCCCCCACCCTAGCCTAGTCCCTAGGGTATCGTTATACATCTAAGAGGGTTACTGCTGAAAAGGACCACGTAACTAGGGTTTCTAACGGGTTAAGTGTGGTTAACCCTATCCAATCATGTATCAAGTTGGTTAAGTGTATCCAAGTGGTTCATGACTTAACCCTATCATGTGGCATTAATTAACTTAATGCGCCCAACCTCTCACATTAGACTTTGTTGTGGTTACTGGATGTGTCGGGCGGGTCCGGGCAGCTTTACACCACAACCTAGTCTAACCTCGGGTTTCAAGCGCGATATGACCAACTACTTACATTGGATCCTATTGTTTGTAGCCACTGGATTTTTCGGGCGGTTCTGGGCAGATTTATGCTACAAACTCAACCCAACCTCGAGTTGGCCACTTCATGGTTTTCTACATGTCATGACCACATTCAAGTTTTCAAGCATAATCAATTTTTATGTCACATTTCAATTCATGTTTTTCATGTCATTTCAAGTTCGCCTAACTACCCATAACGTATTCCCATCGCACGTAAATTCGCATCAATACAAATAAATCAAGAAGGGGAACATAACAATATGAAAAAGATGGGCATAAGGTGGTAAAGTTGGTCATAAGTTAAACATGATGATATTTGAGGCAAAGGTGTTCATCACAACTAGCATATAGGATTATTGGCCTCAAAATATGTATGACATCAAACTTAGCAAATAGGGTGATAACATGGTAATAGTTGACATAGAGTGATAAACTTGTGACTAGCATGTAGTTCAACATCATAGGCATGTTAACATCAAGGTTATGAGGGGTTCTATGTTGCATTATGCATAATCCCCAAATAAAGCTCATAGCTTTCTACCCAAAAATCAAGATGAACGGTACTAGGTTCATGATAGTTCCACAATCATATATCAAAAGAGTCATGAATGGATCTATGCATACAATGATAGACCCAAGACAAGTATTACACAAAAAATCCCATTTCAACTTGCTACATGTTCATATTAATTTCATAGTTTAAATCTAAGAGTAGAGTGGGGCTTACAAATCGTGGCTATGAGAACTAGAACAAAATAGAACAAGATAGAGACGTTGTAGAAGCTCTAGGAATGATGTAGCAACACTAGAAGCCTTGAGAAATAATTAGCTCCTTTGATTTGATGGAGAAAGATTGCTCCTTTGCCTTAGATCTAGTTTAGAACTCTCAAGCTCTCAAGATGAAGATGGAGGCCATGATTAGGAGCATTTTGGCAGCACTTAGTTGTTAGGATGATTTGTGGTGGTTTAGGATAGGTCTTAGGGTGTTTTTATAGGAGTAGAGACAAGTTTAGGCCATAGGATTAACCCTAGTTTAGATTTGAACCATCAAATCTCGTCATAGGCCAACTTAACAGACCCAAAGGAGCAACAGGTGCACCAGGTCAACATGGCCCGACCAGGGAGGTCGACCCCCAGGTCGACTGCCCAGTCGACCTGGGGCTGGGGCAGGTCGTCTCCCCAGTCGACCCCCCAGTCGACCTGGGGCTGGGCGGGAAATTCTCCCGCCCAGTCTGTTTGGGGCTGAATTTGAATTTCGGGCTGAATTTTGAATTTTCTGAAATCTTCTATGGGCCATAACTTGGTCATACGGACTCCGATTTACGAAATTTCGGACTCGTTTTCAAGCAGAATTTCAAGACGAACACAATGGCGTAACCTATTCCCATTGATTCTTAACTTATAATTTAATTCTGCCCTGATTTCTTGTTTTAACATGTTATAAAAATTCGGGTTGTTACATGGATGTCTATGGTGATAGGAGAAATAAGGAATCATTGATTACTCGGGGTGTTCTAGGGTTGTACGGACCTGAAGTAAGGATATCATGGGGATGCACATTAGGATTGGAAGCGATGGTCGTGTATCCTTGATTTCCCAGATGGGGGAATCTAGTTATCTTTGGAATGCAAATGTACTTGAATCATTTGGTTGTCCAACCAAAACCAGGTTTTCCATTATCCCCAGACATAAGCGAGGCTGGTCATACAAGTTCACAATGTATTCAAGGCTTTGGATGGTGATAGCTAGGATATTGTTTGATGGATACTATGGTTGCTTTTAATGTTCTCTTTCTCTTTATCTGGGCAGGCTATCAACTTAGGATGCTGCAATAAAGTGGTGATTATGAATCCTAATCTGTGTAGCGTCTGTTTCTGTTGTTGTTTGAGTAACATGTTTCATTTATTTATTTATTACATGTTAACTTTTTGGTTATAGGGGCTGGTCAGCTTAGACTTGAACTGTCTAGTTTTATATTTTGCAATATATCTGTTTATAGTCATTTATTGCTCATACTAGACAGTTGTCTAACTCATGATTTTATGTTTCCTCTTATTACCTTTGGGTACCTATTTACGATGTTGATGAGTAATCTCAGTAATAGGTTTGGTGATGAGGATGCTTATCGATGCTGAGCTGGAGGTTGACGTATTATTCTTTTGTATAGCTATTTGTTTTTTCCATGTTGATTCATATTCTAAGAGAGAAATTGTAATGAGCCATGACGTACTCACATTATTGATATTTTGCATCATAATTGGTATTTGTATTTGAAGATGGGATTTCTAAATTATCATATTTTACTACTATTCTATCACACACACACACACACAAATATATATATATATATACCCTTATTATATATTATCCATGCAATGTGAGATATATGATAGGTTGTGTTTAGAATTACTTTCCTTGACTATCATCCTATATTGCCATGGCATGGTCTATAGCGCATCTTTTATGTCATTCAAACCTATTACTCAGATTACTCATGATGGGGTTTCTCGCATTGTGAACTGTGAGAAGCTTTGTCTCTTACCCCTACATGTCCCAAGGTGGGTTAGTCAGTTAGTCGGGGGATTGGCCTAGGAGTCAAGAGGATGAACGTAAAACTAGTTTCCGAGGTTACCATTTGTGACCACCATCAGTTATGGTAAACATCACATATGGTACCATATCTTCAGTTAATTGATTTACCTAAATTTTTAGAGAGTTTAAGCGTATGAGATACGTATTTGTAATTGATTTTGAATAGTAACTATGTATATAGTGTGGTATATTAGCATGCACTTGAGTACCATTGCATCTTTTCTTTGTAATGGATTAATCAGTCTTGTTTTAGATAACGAATGAGTCATCAATTAAGAAATGATGCTAGGGACGATCCTTCTTTTGGAATGATAGGAGATGATAGTGGATCAGGCATCAGTACACCAGATTATCTAGCTGTGTTCTAGGCATAATGGCGTCGATCATGAGGGGAGTACCTACTCCAGGAGTCGAAGTAGATGGTGTTGCTTCTATGCAGGCACCTACGGTTATAGTTTTTTGCTAAGCTATGCGAAGACTATTCTTGTTTTGATGGAAAGTCATTCCTTAGTTTGACATCGTCGATTGAGTTTATGTAATTAGCTATATAGTTGTACTCGCATTTTCGGAGATCTTATTGTAGATGACGCAATGAAAAAGAAACTTGCTTCAAGGCAGCTACAGGGTCGAACCATGGATTGGTGGAACTCCATAACCATTGAAACTCCAAAGGATTAGATATCTTGGGATCAGTTTGAGTATAAGTTCATTTCGATGGTCCAAAAGTCTATTCTTTTCAAGAAGTTCAGTAGGTTAAAGCAAGGCGATAAGTCTGTTGCAGAGTATGTTGCTGATTTAAAAGCTTTTTCTAAGTATGGTCCCTTTTTATTGATACTCGCTTAAGGAAGAATGAGAAATTTATCAACAGTTTGGATGAGTACCTTGGAGAGAAGCTCGTAGACCATATTAAGGACCCATTTGATAAGCTTGTTGAGAAGGCCTTAGGCACAATATATGTTTCCTAAGAAGGTTGAGGTTGTTGTGGATGCTAGCGAGAAAGGAGAATCGAAACAACAACAATGTGTTGGAAATAAAAAGAAGTAGAACGTGAAGAGAAAGCGAATATTGGAAGGGAAGGATGACAAAAAGGAAGTTAAGGGCGAAGTTATTTGTTTTAGTTGTCCTAAGAAAGGTCATTATTCGAGAGATTGTAAATCAGCTAAGGTTTAAAATATGCCCTTCAACTGTGATAAGCCTAGGCACATAAAAATGAATTCCTAAAGCTGCGAAAGGATAAATAGATTGTTAAAGCTTATACACTGGATGTTGTTCCGTTTGCTTCAAGAGGTACTATTGTTGCATAAAGGGGAAGAGTGTTGTTCCACAAGGTATGCTCTCTATTAAAGATGTTTTAGTTAGAGTTTTGTTTGATACTGAATCATCACATTCTTTTATTTGTAATGAGCTTGTGTGCAAGTTAGGTTTAGAACCTATGATTATGGATAAACCATTAGTTATGACTAAACCCTATAAGGGGATATTTTAGCCTTTATATGCTCTGTCGTGATTTAGTCTTATCGATTTGTGGTTGCTCTTTTGTTTGTGGTTGACTTATTTTGAACTTCATTTGGTTTGGGATCATGTTGGGTATTGACTGGCTCAAATGATATGCAGCTATAGTGGATTATAAGAAGCTCGAGGTAATAATCGGGAATATGGAAGCCAAACGATTTTGTTTTGCTGCCTATCGAAGAATAGGGTTATGGTTACCTTTCTATATTCTCTTGAGATTCCATAGGATGAGTGGTCATTTGTGCCTATAGCTAGACAGTTTTCCCATGTACTTTATTAGGTCAAAGGATTTCTACTGCAAAGGAAAATTGAGTTTCGAATTGATATAGTGAATTGATCCACACCCATAGTTATGACTCTTAGATGGATACACCAAGAAAACAATGAGATTTAGAGGTCTAAGTGAATGTACCAAGTAAGGGATTCATTCACAAAAGCATATTTGAATGGGGTACAGAAGTTGTGTTTGCAACCAAGGCTGACGTATCTTTGCGATTATGTATGGATTATCGTGAGCTGAATAAGGTGAACAGAAGAACAAATAACCATTATCGAGAATCGATAACTTATTTGATCATCTTTATGAAGCTTAGGTGTTTTTCTAAATATATATGGTTATGGGATTTCACCAATTGAGAGTGGAAAATATAGTGTGTCTAAGACAGCTTTTAGGACACCATTTAGATTCTTTAAATGGCGGGTGATGCCACTTGGATTGACCAACTCGCCAACATACTTTGCTTTTCTTACGAATCGAGTTTTCATGAATCAACTGAATAAGTTCATGCTTATATTCGTAGATGATATCTTGATCTATTCTAGAACCGAGGAGGAACCCAAGGCACATTTAAAAATTGTGTTGGAAATCTTGAGAAAGCATCAATTGAGAGCTAAGTTTTCAAAGTGTCACTTTTGGAAGGAAGAAGTGGAATTCTTAGTCTTTCGTATCGGGATAACGAATAACAATGGATCGTGCTAAGGTAGAAGCAATCTAGGATTGAAATTGACCTAAAAGTGATAATATTTTAGAAGTTTGCTGGTTTGGATGGAGTTTATTGAGGGTTTATTAAGGAATTTTCAAAGATAACAATATCATTGACCAATTTGACGAAGAAGAATCAAACCTTCATATGGAATGCTAAGTGAAAGAATGCTTTATTGATTTTGAAGGAGAGAATGGCTACTGTGCCAATGCTAGTTTTTCCTAGTGTTAATGAGGAACTAGTTATCTATATCGATGCATGTGTTACCAGTATCGGAGCAGTGTTGATGAAGAAAGGAAAAGTTGTTACATATGCTAGTCAACAACTTAAGCTGCAAGAAACAAATTAACCTACTCTTGGCTTAAAGTTGATGGCGATAGTGTCTGCTTTGAATATTTAGTGGCAGTATCTATTTGGAGTTAGATTTGAGCCATTCATGGATAATAAGTCGTTAAATTATCTTTTCTCCCAAAAGGATCTGAATCTTCAGCAGCTAAGATGGTTGGAGTTTCTTGCTTCATATGATTTTGGCATTGTATATATTCTAGGGAAATTTGTGGCTGATGTGTTGAGTAGAAGACATGCCGACATAGGAGCTATATTTATGGAATGGAGCCATTAGATATCCAGCTGGATTCGATTTCAGACCTCGCTATGTGTTGGGGTGTGAGATTTTAGTGAGTTTATCTATTACACCTTGTTTCATTGAAAGGATTGACGAAGGCCAAAGGCGAGATACCAAACTTGTTGATATAATTAAGAGGTCCGAGAATTTGAAGAAATAAAAAATCAACCGAGATGATTGGCTTTGTAAGGATGGATGATTTGTTGTTTCTAATATAAAGGATTATGTGATGAAGTTTTAAAGGAATGTCATCATTTCAGTTTCACCAAACATCCCAGTGGTAATAAGATGTATAAGAAAATGAAGATAACCAACTACTGCGAAGGTATGAAAATGGATGTTGAGAGATTCATCTCGAGGTGTATGAATTGCTGATTGGTTAAAGCTGAGCAGAACAAACATACAAGGTTGTTACCGCATTTTGAAGTTCCCATGTGAAAATGGAAGCAAGTGTCGAGGGATTTCATTGACGAATTTCCTACAACATGGGAATGATATCATAGCATATGGCTAGCATTGGATTGTTTGGTCAAATGGGCGAGATTTATTCCTGTCAAATCTACCAGAATGACATCCAAGTTAGTAGGGTTATGTTAAACGGATAGTTCAATTCCGTATAATACCCAAAATTTTCATAAGTGATAGAGATCCTCTTTTCACTAGTGGATTTTGGAAGAGTTTGTAAGAAGCAATAGGGAAGAACTGCATATGAGTACAACTTATCATCTGCAGACTGATGGGACAACTGAGAGAGCTAATCAAATACCGAAAGATCTTCTAAGATCTTGTGTATTATATTTTGAAAGAACATGGGAATACAATCTTCATTATTTGAGTTTGCCTATAATAATAGTTACTAGTCGAGTATTGGAATAGCATAATATAAGGCATTCTATGTGAGACCATGTAATTCACCCTCTTATTGGTTAGAAATAGGAAAGAAATTGGTGCTTGAGCTAGAAATGATTATGGAAACAAGAAATAAGATTGAGATCATTTGGAAACAAATAAAGAAAACCCAAGATCGCCAAAAGAGTTATGCTAATAAGAGAAGAAAAGATTTAGAGTTTTCTGCTGGTGATTTAGCATTTGTCAAGGTTTCATTCTAAGGAATGTTGTTCGATTCAGAAGGAAAAGGAAATTAGCTCCTAGGTATGTTGGCGTTTCTGATTGTGGAGAGAATCGAAAAGCTTGCGTATAGAGTGGAATTACCTAAGAAGATGGTGGATGTGCACAACATTTTCAGGTCTCATATATACCAAGTTTGTGCACAACTTGAGTGTTGTGGCATCTCTAAGTCGACTTGAAGATGTAAAGGTAGAGCTCGAAGTCTTAAGACCTTATAAGCCACTTTGAGTCATTGAGAATGACATGAAACTTAAATGGAAGGTATCTTGGATAATCATGGTACATTCAAGCAAGAATGACGACGAATGTACATGAGAAACAAAGGAGAGTGTGAAGAAGGCTTATCCAGAACTCTTCGAGTGGTATGTCCTATGTACCATATCTACTTGAGCCATTGTGTCCTATACTATTAGAATTTCGCATGCTAGAATAAGAATTGCTTGCATGGATTATTGGATGCTAAGTTGGATGATTGGCTGGTTGTTCGTGGATTGTAGGTATGAAGGATGCAATGTTTGCTTATGTTTTTTTAGGATTTTAGGGACGAAATTCTTAAAGGACAGAGAATTTATCAACCTGTATTTTACATATCGAAGGATCATAAAATAATTCTATTTATTGATAAGTGATCGTATCATTCTAATGTTTTAATATGCAAGTCATGGGGATGTGATACATGTTCATGACCTTTTCCAAATATATTTATGACTATTTTACCCCTCGAGAATCTTGTTTTATCCATAACATTTGACTAAGACCAAGTTAGATGATCTAACTAGTTTCATTGCTTCGAGACAGTGGTTAACCATTCGGTAGGTTGGTCTTACTAAGAAAACGATTGGAAGAAATTGTTGTTTTAAGTATTCGCTTTTGTTGGACATACTAAGAGACAGCTAATGGGATGAGAATAGCAAACCTATTATGCTAATGGCCTATAATTATAAATATGGGTTGTATGGAGAGATTATATGCTTTCTTCCTCATTCTTATGTTAGGTTGAACTGTATTCTATTTTAGTTCATCCTAATTATATAAAACCTTAATCTTTATTTTGCATCAAATCATCCATTTTCATCATCTAAGCCTAGGTCTGCATATGAAAATATTATATCCCATCAAATCATCATTGACTTGTGCTTTTCCATTGTTATCCAGATCAAATCTACGTTCTATTGGATTGGATTAGATGTTTTAGCAAGTGATACCGACCTCGCACATGACTATTTTGGAATGTATGTTGTAATTAGATCTTGTAATCATCATACATGTTAATATAACTCTAAAACCGGAGCATACATGTTAATTCCAGATCAAGAAACCCCTAGGATGACCTAATTACAACAAATGCTAAGAAACTTATCAGATCTAATATGATTAGTATATAATTAGCTTTAATTTATGTTAGATCTATAATTATTATTGATTGATTCATTATTTTATGTGATTATATGTTTGTATAATGATTGGAATTTGATGTAATTACTAATTGAATGTTTATGTTATGCTTGATTTGGCTATTTAGGATTGTTTGAATTAGGAATTAGATTGAGAATCATGGCATATGATACTAAAATACGTTAAACTCGGGTAAAACTTGAAAGATAAGCTCTAAAGGACACCTGAATAGGGTACGATAACTTCTAGACAAAAAATCCCTAAGTAGGTGGAAATCCTACCTGCCAGTAGGGCATAAAGCTCCAGTCGATCCATAGGGATTGGACCTCCCACCGGTCCATAGGGGATGGACCCCTACTGGTCTATGTAATATGGTCAGGAGGAGGTGCAATTTCTATGGGAACTTGTCAGGACTATATGGAGGTTGCATTGAAAGTTTGGTGCTGATTAGATAAGCCAAGTTTGAATTATTAGACGGGTCGGCTATGGAGTGAACTAATGATCGGACTGTGGCTTAGGTGCATGTGATCTCACAAGGAGGCATACTTAGGACTTAGCAATGGATCCATAAAGCCAGTTAGCCAAAATTGGCAAAGTGTATGGATCAACGTTGGTCCATAGGGTATGCATACCAAATCAATAAGGGTCTGGTCCATGGGGTATGGACTAAAACTTATACATAACTATGCATCATAGAGAAGTGAGATACATAATGGAGAAAGGTGGCTTTGTTTAGAGAATGGTGGAACTTATGGTACGTTGATTTCTTGTATAGGGTGGAAGTTATGGCGTTACGAAGTTGTAATGCTTTGATTGTGAGCTCAAACGGTAGTGGTTGAAAGAGGATGTGATAGGTATCCCGAGTTGTAACGAGGTTGCAGGATAGTGGACTGATAAAAACTAACAGTTTTATCCCTTAGTTTTGCTTTTTGACTTCTCGTTTACCCCTTAGTTTTGCTAGGCTAACTAAGAACCTAACAGTTTTATCAAATAACCAATAACAAATCTCGTTGCATCACCTTCTATGTGTACCATACTTTTGGTTTTATTCTGTTTTTACCCTATGCATTGGAATATTAGACAAATTCAGTTACAGGTGATAGATGAAGTATAGGGCATGACCCTACACCCGTCCCGTCTGATTTACTGATCTTTTGAGTGAAATCTATTCGTAACCCATTTATAAGATGGTGATAGGAACACATATAATAAATTCTGAGTTAATTCTACTTAATTATTTCCTAGAAAACATTAGTTACAATATTTCAATCCACTTAAATCCACCTTTAAAACAATAAATTTCATAATCCTTTACTATGAAATTTTATGCCAAAATATGTTCAATTCTTTATTGATGATAATCCAACTATGTCAAAGTGGTCGTACTTTAGATCATTTGGCAATCAAACAAAAACCATTTAAAACAAGCTCTCATAATAATGCAACGCTATCCATGTTATTTCGAGCTGCTTTTCCCTTACTATAGGGTCTAAACAAAGGAAAGAATAAAGTATTTTGTTGCATTATCTGAAACCAAAATTAGTTTTTCACCTTTATAGTATCAAAGCAAAGCACTTTGCTTTGCATCTATTTGGCATTGAAGAAAAACAAAATAGGAGAGGTATTTCAAATTATAAAATTGGTGCTTCGAACCGAAAATCTTAGCTCTACGAAACAACGACACAAAAATTTTGGAAGCTAATTTACGAATGCAGCTTCGAAAAAAAAAACAAAGTGATTTGAGCAACTATTACAAAGAGAAACAATATAAAGCAGTTGGGTTGTTTCGAAACCATTAGAAAACATGGTTCCACTTGTAAAGTGAAGCATGATTTGAAGCACTCATCCGCTTCACCATTGTTTAGAAGCACTGCATGCTAAGTTGCCTTAGCATAATATGCTTCTCCAAGTGACGAAACGACGAAGCAGATCCATATGAAGCCAACTAATGCGAAGCAAAGCAAGTGCTTTGTGGGTGGAAGAGTCATGATTAGCATAATAATTGTAATTTCGCAAGATAAGATGATACTTTTCACCAATCCTTGATATTTGGAAAAATCTAATCAATTGATAAGTTTTAGTTTTGGATTTGTTTAATAAATCTAGGAATTTAAATATTCAAAATACTTGCATTCCTCTATTTTGAATCCATTTACTTAGTTGAATACTTGAGTTTTTCAAGCTTAAGAAATTTATATTAAGTTAGAAAATAATAGGAAAAATACCAAAAAATCATATCAAAGCCTTATATATAAATCAACATACATTAAATTTTGATATAAGAACATTATCTAATTACCTTAATAATTAAAATTCAAATTAAACCATTTTTTAAACTTATAAAATACAAAAAATATTCATATTTGTTTGAAAAATTATCAAATTTGAAATCCCTTTTAAAATAAAGTAACCGACACTGTATCAAACGTTCAAGTCATTTGGATGACATATACTAGGGTTTCAAATCAAACATGCATGATAACTTCATGAATAATTACTTAAATCGTCAACAAGCATATATGTTAACATTTAAAATCCAAGCATGGCATAAGCAATCATTAAAATATTATCAATTCAGATCTATAGCCTAGAGGCTAATCAAACAAACAACAACAAAAAGAATATCATTATTCATCTTGTTTTGATAAGAGAAAGGGTTGAGAACTATAGTGATTTGATATCCTCAAGCTTTTGGTTTCTTCTTTTAGATTTTCTTCTCTATTTCCTAGTAATGGTCGCCTTAGTGATATTATTTAGTTTGTTGGAGATGTAAGTGATGAGATTATGAGAGGTAGCAAGGGTTAAGGTGTTAGGAAATGATTTTTCCTATTTTGCACCTCTCATAACCTTCTTCTTATTGATTCTTATTTACTTCTTCTGATGTATCACATTAGATTATTTTTTTAAGGTTTGATCCAATGGCTAATCAAATCCTATTCTCTGTATCATCACACATAACATTGTTTATTTAACTAATTAAATATGCTAATAGCATGACCATAAAATTAGGAATACTACACGTCTCCCGACTCAATGTTGAATAGCCTAATTCCCTTACTGCAAATTCATTTTGTGCCTTGCTTTAGGATATATGGATGCTTACAAAGAATTATTGATTCGTTCTCAACTTATACCTCCTCTAATTGACTCAACTCGACAATGGTAGCTATATAATAAAACATTTCGCAAGCATAACACACAGAAAACGTCATGCACACTACCTAACTTCTTTGGAAGCCTAACTCTATTTTACCCACTTGTTCTTGAATCCTTACTAGATCTTATTCGAACTCTATAGGACTACAGAAAAGGTTAATTCTATTTTACCCACCTGCTCCCTTCAATCTCATATATTTACTGTCTCTACTTCCATTGAATTGGTAACACCTCGTATTTTCTATGTACGTATAAGTAACAAATTAAAGTATACTTAATTTTAGGAGAAGTATTAAGGGAAAAGGGTTCCACCATTGTGTTCATCTCGAAATTATGCTTGAGATAGAGTCCGAGTTTGCGTAAAACGGATACCGTATGAAGAAGATATGGACGAACGAGGTTAGGCAGAAAAACCGGAAACAGGCCAGAATACACTGGTGCACTTGTGAAGTGCGCCAGTACAAAATACACTGGTGCACCTGCCAAGTGCGCCCATACTGATCCAGCACAGAATTCTGGAGTGTCTATGATGACGTGTCTTCTTCTGAGTGGCTGGATGACCTGTCTTCGAGCTGGGTGGTTCTGATGACTTCTGGACTGATCTGAAGGCTCTAAATCACCCTATTCTCCTATAAAAACACCCCCTAAACCTCACTTTCCCTCCACACAATTTCATTCTGCCTATACTCTGCCTCTATTCTAATTAAAATAAAATAATGGCGTCGCTACTCTGCTGAAATATAAGCTAGAACTAGTGCATCTTCTTCCAATCTGAATAGAATTAAAAGAGAACAACTATTTTCTAATCTAATCGATAGTTTACGCCAAAGGAGAGCTATTCAGTGTCAGAATACGGATTCCAAAATACAAAAATCGTCCCCTTTTTGTGAGTACTGTTATTTTCAGATATGAACTTTAATTATGATCTTGACATGGCTATAAATCTGAATCTGAGGTTATGCATATTCTTATCTGTCAGATCTGTTTTTCTGTGACCATTCTCTTTTTTTTGGTTCTATAGCCAGGCTGCTACGAGCCTGCGCCAAATCTCATAAGAGATTAATGCACCAAAGCAAAATTTTGGAGTAAATAATGCATAATCAGACATGACTAATCTGTGTCTGATTTGAGAAAAGGACATATGTTGTAAATTAGATCTAGATCTGTGCATACTCTGTGATTTGGAAGAAGAGGAATCATTGAATGATAACATATGACTTGAAACTTGGGGACATAATGCATATAAAAATTAAGATCTGATTTTGAGAGGATATAATTTAAAGATCTAGATTTTTGGGTATATTTTATACAACGATTCATGACTTGAAAAAGGAATATGAAACTTTTGCGCCCTATATTAAAATAGGATAACCATTAATGTGAATGCGCCTAAATATGGATTTTTGGATATTGGCATTAACGGCTATAATTTGGCATAATTCATATCATGATTTGGGGCTTTTAGAGAGTGTTCTATACTGTGCAAAGTTTAATGAAAATTTGGGGGCATATATTGTATTATGAATTATGACCGTGATTTGAGCATGTAAGTTTAGGCTTAATTTATGATTAGGCAAGATATGTAAATAGAATTTTTAAGAAATGTTAAATCAGCTAATCTGCTGAATTGCCTAATCTGCTAAATCTGTTGAATTGCCTGTTCTGCTAATCTGCTAAATTTCCTAATCTGCTAGAACTATTATCTGCTAAATCTGTTGAATTGCTTAATCTGTTGAAAGCTGAATAATTGTAATTCGGATGCTCGATCTAAAATTGAGCAAAACATGTTAATAGAACTTTGGATAATCTGTCGTAACTTGTAAAGAAGTTAAATCTGCTAAATGGACATAATTAGTCTGATATAATCTGTAATGGAATAAAGTGGCTATGACACGAGGTTAGACTTCATTTACGGTAGAAGCCTGCCCGGAACCAACAGGCTTAACCAACGACTGCAAACTTTCAGTCTAATGTGAGAGATCTTAGGCATAACTAAAATATGCTTACACACGAGGTTAGGTCTGGCTTGGGGCATAAGTCTGCCTGGAACCGCCCGGCATATCCAGCGACCACAAGCTACCGACCTAATGTGAGAGGTCTGTGCATTAATATTTAATTAATGCAAACCTGAGATAAATAGGATGTCTAAAACGTGTTGGGTAGATAGGGTTAAACCAACTGGACTGATGAATTTAACAAACTCGTTTCGTGAATCTGTAGGCCCAATACAAAGTTAGACAATCTGTAAGTCTGTTAAAACTGTACATCTGATCCGTTAGCCTGAAAACTTGTTAACTTGATTGTCTGATATGTGAACTAGTAAATCTGAACTCTGTATATCTGAAACTTGTAAACAAGTTAATCTGAAATCTGTTAGTCTGGGGACACAACGTTAGGAGGGAAAATACTTGTGTCATCTATTGTTTGGGACCCATATTATTCAATAACCCTTTCTGGTATCAAAAAAATTGATCCCACACTATGTAAGGGTCCGGGCAGCTTACTGAACTAATTATAAGCGGTTCATTCTGATAATGGCGAGGGGTGTTGATGGTGCGTTCCAACCGGGTCATGTGCTTGCATGCATCCGGTCTGCTTTGAGGATGTAAGACACCATGAAATCTTTAAATAGGTCTGTGCCAATAGGTTGCCACTTTAGGGAGTGATACACCCTACTGTGGGGCCGACACAGGGTATTCATGTATTAGGGAGCCGATCGCTTGGGGTAGGACTTTGGGTACACTTAGTTCTGTCTGTTTCTGTTGGTACCGTCTGTTTCTGTTGGGTGGTAACACCTATCTGTTTCTGTGTGGTACCGTCTGTTGGGGTGGTAAATGCCCATTACTAGTGTACACCTAATTCTAACATTTTGTTTCTGTAGGGATTATTCTGTTTCCGTCTCCGATTCCGTTTACGATTCTGTTTCTGTACCTTCTGTCTGTTGGGGTGGTAAAGGCCCATTAGTTAGGTGGTAAAGGCCCATTATTAGTATTCTGTTTCCGTACCTTCTGTTTGTTGGGGTGGTAAAGGCCCATTATTAGTATTTTGCTTCTGTACCTTCTGTCTATTGGGGTGGTGAAGGCCCATTACTAGCATTCTGTTTTTGTATAGATTATTCTGTTTCGATTCTGTTTCAGTTTAGACATTAGGGTAACACCTAACCCTGTTATACTAGTATTAGTGCAGAGAAGTAAGATGTAAGTAAGGAACATAACTTGTTTTACATCATTCTGTTTCTTCTGTTAACTTAAAGTATATCTGCTATTCTTGTTGATGTAATCTCTCATCCATCTTTATTTACATGTCATGATAATATTATCTGTTTATATGCTGGAAGTCACTGGACTTGCCAGACTTTATGTCTGACCTCGTTTGTTTTCGCCCCTTTTCTTTCCGTTCCCCCCTCCTAGGTGCTCAGGGTGGAAACATTGGAGCTTGTTTCTGATTCTCTCTGCTTGAAGTGCTTGGACTATTGCTTGGGTTTGACTCTATCTTTTCATGGCAGTTTATGTTGGGGATTATGGCTTTGAAACTTTACATTCTGAAGGATTTTGCATAAGATTGATAATTGTGTACTTGAGTTTTGGTATTGTGATTTAGAAAGATGTAACCAAACTTATTTCTTCTTCTGCTGTAATAAACTTATAATTTTTCAAGTACTACTTATTTGTCTTGTAATATTCTGTTCTGTCTACTAAAACGCTCCATCAAAATTAAGGCATTCCCTTTGTGAGTGATCTTAACGGAGGTGGGGTGTACACTTGGTATTAGAGCTGAAGGTTACCAGATTTGATAAAAAGTTTTTGAAAACTATTTTCAAAAAGGTTTAAAAAAGGAAGTATTTTCAAAAGGAAAGTTTATTTTGAAAAACATAATCCCCAAAGCCATATATCTATCTTTTGATTTTTTGTTTAATCCTTGTTTCTTTCTTTTGTGAGTCTCCGAGGCTCCTGGCTTTCTGGGAGGTAACCTCATCGCGACATGGTTCCGTAGGCATGATGAGACTACGGCGCCTGTCGAAGGGCAAAGAAGTGCCTAACTTCCATCTGTAGCCGCAGTAATTTCACCTACGGCTAATCCTCTTTCGAGCTTCGTAGGGTTTTCTACGCGATGGGGGCAACTTTAGCGAAAGACTTGTTAACATGTAAGAAGACTAGTTGTTTTCAGTGCGGTGAGACAGGACATCTGATCAAGGATTGCCCTAGAAGGCAAGGGCAAAGGGTAGAATCTTCTGGAAGGTAGGTGAATGTTCTCGTAGTTGGTGGACATGATAGAGATGGAAAATTTTCCATAGAAAGTTTGATTTCCTTATCTGATCATTCTGGCATTTT
Organism: Allium sativum; assembly: GCA_030737875.1. Taxonomy (NCBI): domain Eukaryota; kingdom Viridiplantae; phylum Streptophyta; class Magnoliopsida; order Asparagales; family Amaryllidaceae; genus Allium; species Allium sativum. The sequence goes on along the minus strand of CM060919.1, from coordinate 813,887,933 downwards.
AATTCTATAGTTGAGTCTCTACACCTTAATAGTAGTCTTGTTTCTGATCCCGCTATAGTCTCAAACCCCATAAGGGTTATGACTCATCTGTTTGTGATAGGTTAGGGTTTGAGGGTATTTGTGTTAAGCGTTAAGTTGACTGTGACGCATACATTCTGGTTTTTGTGGGATATGGTGTGGTTTTATCATGCTTAGTTTCCTAAGAATCATTTGATAATCTGATCTGTACTAGTAGTCTGTAAGTATCTGAATATTTCTGAAAAGGATAGGGGTTTTAACTCGAAGCGTGAAGTAGATTTCCAGTTTTGACATTGTTTAATGGGAGTAATTTTCTGAGTGTCAATCTGATGTTGATTTCGGTCTTCGGGGTTGATACTTAGAGATTTATTTTCTTAACCGATGTCTAATGGGAACAGAACCTTTTGTTTTAATTATACTAGCTTCTATCACTTGGTTGTATCCTATCGAACGAATCTTCGACCTTTAGGTATAAACTAATAGGTATAAACATGTGTTTGAGAAATGTTATGTTTGATGGTTGCAAGTGGATGCAAGTGGCTGCTAGTGGTTCCTCATGGATGCATATACACACACTAGGCACTAGATTGGCTCAACAACACTTTCATACTGCATATGGATGTGTGCGCATTTTTCAATTTTGGTGGATGCAAAATGATTGACTCATCACATGGATGTTGCATTTGGATGAATGGTTATGCACACATATAGAAATGATGTGTATCAAATAGGATTTCTTGCATACATAATTGGACTCAAGGCACCAACATGATTCGCATTGAGGATATCAACTGAATCAGTAGACCGCCTGATCTTTGCATTAGATAAGAAACATATACACACAATTTTGCATATGTTCATACAACAATAGAATTTTTCTAAGGACAATGGATGCTTTTGGATGATGGTTGAGTAGATGGATGTTTGGATGGTAGGACACATTCTTCTTAACTTGAAGATTTCAGGGACAAAATCCTTTAAGGAGGGGAGAATGTAACACCCCGTATTTTTTGTGAATGTATAAGTAAGAAATTAAAGTATACTTAATTTTAGGAGAAGAATTAAGGGAAACGGGTTTCTCCATTGCGTTCGCCTCGAAATTCTGCTTGAGATAAGTCCGAGTTTGCTTAAAACGGATAACGTATGAAGAAGATATGGACGAACGAAGTTAGGAAAAAAACAGGAAACAGGCCAGAATACACTGGCGCACTTGTGAAGTGTGCCAGTACAAAAATACACTGGCGCACCTACCAAGTACGCCCATATTGATCCAGCACAGAATTCTGGAGTGTTCTGTGATGACGCGTCTTCTTCTGAGTGGTTGGATGACCTGTCCTTGAGCTGGGTGGTTCTGATGACTTCTGGACTGATCTGAAGGCTCTAAATCACCCTATTCTCCTATCAAAACACCCCCTAAACCTCACTTTCTCTCCATACAATTTCATTCTGCCTATACTCTGCCTCTATTCTAATTAAAATAAAATAATGGCGTCGCTACTCTGCTGAAATCTAAGCTAGAACTAGTGCATCTTCTTCCAATCTGAATAGAATTAAAAGAGAACAACTATTTTCTAATCTAATCGATAGTCTATGCCAAAGGAGAGTTATTCAGTGTCAGAATACAAATTCCAGAATACAAGAATCGTTCCCTTTTTGTGAGTACAGTTATTTTCAGATATGAACTTTAATTATGATCTTGACATGGCTATAAATCTGAATCTGAGGTTATGCATATTCTTATCTGTCAGATCAGTTTTTCTATGACCATTCTCTTTCTTTTTTTCTGTTCTATAGCCAGGCTACTACGAGCCTGTGCCAAATCTCATAAGAGATTAACACAAGAACACTAAATTTTGGAGTAAATAATGAATAATGCATAATTGGATATGACTAATTTGTGACTGATTTGATAAAAGGACATATGTTGTAAATTAGATCTAGATCTGTGCATACTCTGTGATTTGGAAGAAGAGGAATCATTGAATGATAACATATGACTTGAAACTTGGGGACATAATGCATATAAAAATTAAGATCTGATTTTGAGAGGATATAATTTGAAGATCTAGATTTTTGGGTATATTTTATATAACGATTCATGACTTGAAAAAGGAATATAAAACTTAGGCGTAAAGACCTATAATAAAATTGGATAACCATTAATGTGAATGCGCCTAAATATGGATTTTTGGATATTGGCATTAAAGGCTATAATTTGGTATAATTCATATCATGATTTGGGGCTTTTAGAGAGTGTTCTATACTGTGCAAAGTTTAACGAAAATTTGGGGGCATATATTTATTATGAATTATGACCATGATTTGAGCATGTAAGTTTAGGCTTAATTTATGATTAGGGAAGATATGTAAATAGATTTTTTAAGAAATGTTAAATTTGCTAATCTGCTGAATTGCCTAATCTGCTAAATCTGTTGAATTGCCTATTCTGCTAATCTGCTAAATTTTCTAATCTGCTAGATTTGTTATCTGCTAAATCTGTTGAATTGCTTAATCTGTTGAAAGCTGAATAATTGTAATTTGGAGGCTCGATCTAAAATTGAGCAAAACATGCTAATAGAACTTTGGATAATCTGTCGTAACTTGTAAAGAAGTTAAACCTGCTAAATGGACATAATTAGTCTGCCCGGAACCAACCGGCTTAACCAACGACCGCAAACTATCAGTCTAATGTGAGAGGTCGTAGGCATAACTAAAATATGCTTAGACATGAGGTTAGGTCTGACTTGTGGCATAAGTCTGCCCTAGAACCACCCGGCATATCCAGCGACCACAAGCTACCGACCTAATGTGTGAGGTCTGTGCATTAATATTTAATTAATGCAAATCTGAGATAAATAGGATGTCTAAAACGTGTTGGGTAGATAGGGTTAAACCAACTGGATTGATGAATTTAACAAACCCGTTTCGTAAATCTGTAGGCCCAATACAAAGTTAGACAATCTGTAAGTCTGTTAAAACTGTACATCTGATCTGTTAGTCTGAAAACTTGTTAACTTGATTGTCTGATCTGTGAACTAGTAAATCTAAACTCTGTATGTCTGAAACTTGTAAACAAGTTAATCTGAAATCTATTAGTCTGGGGACACAAGGTTAGGAGGGGAAATACTTGTGTCATCTGTTGTTTAGGACCCATATAAGTCAGTAACCCTTTCTGGTATCAAAAACTTTGACCCCACGCTATGTAGGGGTACGGGCACGCTTACTGAACTAATTATAAGCAGTTCATTCTGATAATGGTGAGGGTTGTTGATGGTGCGTTCCAACCGGGTCATATGCGTGTATGCATCGGTCTGCTCTGAGGATGTAAGACACCGTGACATCTGTAAATGGGTCTGTGCTAATAGGTTGCCACTTTAGGGAGTGATATGCCCTACTGTAGGGCCGACACAGGGTATTTATGTATTAGGGAGTCGATCGCTTGGGGTAGGACTTAGGGTACACTTAGTTCTGTCTGTTTCTGTTGGTACCGTCTGTTTCTGTTGGGTAGTAACACCTGTCTGTTTCTATGTGGTACCGTCTGTTGGGGTGGTAAAGGCCCATTACTAGTGTACACCTAATTCTAAAATTCTGTTTCCGTAGGGATTATTCTATTTCCGTCTTTGATTCCGTTTCCGATTCTGTTTCCATACGTTCTGTCTGTTGGGGTGGTGAAGGCCCATTAGTTGGGTGGTAAAGGCCCATTATTAGTATTCTGTTTCCGTACCTTCTGTCTGTTGGGGTGATAAAGGCCCATTATTAGTATTCTGCTTCTGTACCTTCTGTCTGTTGGAGTGGTAAAGGCCCATTACTAGCATTCTGTTTTTGTATAGATTATTCTGTTTTGATTCTGTTTCAGTTTAGACATTAGGGTAACACCTAACCCTGTTATACTAGTATTAGTGTAGAGAAGTAAGATGTAAGTAAGGAACATAACTTGGTTTACATCATTCTGTTTCTTTTGTTACCTTAAAGTATATCTACTATTCCTGTTGATGTAATCTCTCATCCAGCTTTATTTACATGTCATGATAATATTATCTGTTTATATGCTGGAAGTCACTGGACTCGCCAGACTTTATGTCTAACCTCATTTGTTTTCGCCCCTTTTCTTTCCGTTCCCCCCCCCCCAGGTGCTCAGGGTGGAAACATAGGAGCTTGATTCTGATTCTCTCTACTTGAAGTGCTTGGAGTATTGCTTGGCTTTGACTCTATCTTTTCATGGAAGTTTATGTTGGGGATTATGGCTTTAAAACTTTACATTCTGAAGGATTTTGTATAAGACTGATAATTGTGTACTTGAGTTTTGGTATTGTGATTTAGAAATATGTAACCAAACTTATTTCTGTTTCTGCTGTAACAAAGTTATAATTTTTCAAGTACTACTTATATGTCTTGTAATATTCTATTCTGTCTACTAAAACGCTCCATCAAAGTTAAGGCATTCCCTTTGTGAGTGACCTTAACGGAGGTGGGGTGTTACAGAATTTATTTATGGAATTTCACCAAATCTGCACCAACTTATTTCTAGGGCACCCAGGGTAACCAATATAAACACCACTAGGTTTCGTGGGATCGCATTTTCCGCCCTAAACTTGAAGGCAAAGTGGGTATCCATAGTTTGCATGACATCTGCAAAGCATACAGTTTCAACCTTTGGGTAAGGCTTTTGTTATAGGCTACCTTCCTTCTCCACAGATATCGCACACTTTGAAGTCCATGGCTTTTATTAACATGCCTCCTCGAGTGAGACCTAAAAATGCATGCAAAAGGTTAAAGTATTATATGACATTGCTTCGACTTTGGCCACATAAAACTAGGGTAGTGGAAAATTCCCTCTTAAACTTACATGGGAACTTGTTCGACCTTATCACCCTGTTCATTTACAGTTCAATCTTATATGACATGCTCGTATATTGCCTAAAATCTCCATTTTTATGTGAAATCTCGTTTACAATCCGCTCGCCTCGACTTCAACATCAATAAAAGTCTCTTCATGGTTGTCTTCTAATGTTGCTAATGTCTATCTAGTCACCTACCATACCCTATATGTTCAGCTCAAATGATTTTGTCGGGTCTATCTAGTATCACTTTGATGGTCTTATGGGAATTTGCTCTAATTCTTTAAATCTTAAAGCAAGATGCCTCAATAGCTGGGCTAATTCAAGAGGTAAATCCATTAGAGCCATTCTCTTCCAGGTTATCTAATCATACATCTGTTGGCATCTTTGGTGTGCTCGAAACAACTTTCTTTATGACATTTTTTTTTGATAAAGCTAAAATTATTGACCAAATTCACGAGGATATAAAGAATATATTCATTGCTAAACCACACTTTGGGCCAAATAGTAGGTTTCTCAACTCTTTCATTATTGATTTTAATGTCCCGAACTTCCTATGAATCCTTTTTCCATGATTACTTTTAATATCGCTACTTTGGAAACTGATGTTTGTTCTTTCTTTTCCACGATTGCCGGCTTTGCTCGATTTCTACCAATTCACTTGGATCTTTGTAGGATTCATTCTTCGACCTAGCCTTCACTAGGTTGTTCACTTGTTGCTGTGTATTTTGTAATTTTCATTCTTGTGTTTGTTGTTTGTTTGTTTATTAGTTTCTTTTTTCTTTTTTTTGTAAGCCATCATTGTCTGGTCGATTCCCATCGCTTTTGGTTTTATATAGTGCTACCCAAACCCTATGGTGTTGATGGTTTTTATCGCATAGCTTTGTTTTCTGATATACACACACACACACACGTATATGATCTAGAGTACCTCAAACATTGTAACACCCTTACAGTAATCTGATTTCCACTACGCACTCCCATTTCTTTCTCTTTCAACTAACTCTCTCTTCCCACTGACTTATTTAATTATAAGTGAATAACTTAAAATGGGATGCTATCAAATAGGGGTGCCATTTAGTATACCTATATATACATATATATATATAAGGAGCATTCTATAACATCCCAATCACTGCAGCACCCAATTTGCTCTCTGATTTCCACCGCCTATTTCCCCTTCTCTCTCCTTTCACTTACTCTCTCTCCTCCCACTAATTTTTTAAAATAAGTGCATGGTGGAAATTAGATAGCTAAATGGGTGCTCTAGTGTTTAGGGTGCCATTGAAAGATCCTTATATGTGTGCGTGTGTGTATGGAGCATTCTAGGGCACCTCTTTTTCATAACACCCTTATCGTATCGTAAGCTACACCAATCTACTTCCAACAAAATTTTTATATGTTTAATCCATATATATTAATTATCATATATCCAAAATTTGAGCTTGTTTTGACATTCATAACATTTTCAAAATCTTACCTCAATTATTCACCATTCAGACATTTATTCTAACCGTTAAACTTAAACATAAAATATGTTATCATACGAATGTTGAAAAGAGATCAAATATTGGGTAGATGATGATATATATGTGGATTGAACATCTATAATTTTTTGCTGGATTTGGATTGGTGTAGCTCACGATACGGTAGGGATGCTGATGGAGATTTACTAAACAGAAATGACCGGGAACGCTCCTTATATATGTATACACATATACATGTATATATACACATACATATATATAGGAAATTCTATTTAGACACAAATGTAAACACAAACAATCTCAACCGCTAGATCCCCCTCTAAATTCCATCTTCCACATAAAGATAACCAATCCAACGGTGCAAAGTTTGTGTCTTCATTTCCGTGTTTAATTTTGTGTCCCAATCTAATAGCATTCGAGGGCATCCTTATTTTGTGGCATCTCATTTGCTTCTTGATTAGGGCCAATCATTTATAATAGTAATTATTATTTTTAAGAATATATATATATAGCAAAAGGGAGATCCGACCATTCTCCAATGGCTCACAAAAATAGTTCTATAGAAGAGGTCTACAAAGTTGGGATACATACAATAACATAATTGGTACAAATACAATAAACACCGCTTTGGCAAGAGTTTTCATTATCATTTCGAGATTACAAGGCTTGAGTTATATTTAAGTACATTCATTCTCTCTTATACACAATAATTTCACTTTGATCTTTGCAATCAATGAAGGAATGGTTGAATCTCTCTAAGTGCGAGGAATATGAAGGAAGATCTTTAATCTTTAGGACACTTGAGTGATTTTGGCAGATTCCATGATGGATTTGGCCTTAGATCTTAGCTTGGAGATGATGAATGGAGTTAGAATGGCTTGACAATAGCAGAGAAAAGACTTTGGCAACGCTTCGTGGTAGCAAAAGATCGTTCCACTTAATGGTGGAGAACCCGAGGTATTTATAGGTGGAGAGCAAATGAAGTGGTGGGTTGGAATTTATGTGTGCAGGCTAGGGGTCGCACATGTGGTAATTACAGAAATGCCACTACCGATTGTAGCCAGTTTTCACCAGCTGTAGCCAGCTGTCTCTCGCGACCGACCTCTGTAAATAGCGACTGGCTTCCATGAAGAGCGAGCGACCTACTTAATGCGCCCCTTCTTGTTTAGTCATGTTGTGCTTGAGCCACATTCGACCCCTTCTTGAACTTGACCCCACTTGTATGCTCAACCCCTCTTTATGCTCGGCCAGGCCCTTGCTCAATCGACCCAGTCAGATGTACAAGCCTAGTGTGATCGACCCATGGACTCTACCACTGACTAATTCTGAAGTGCTTGGGCCACTGTGACGTGCGAGCCCTTTGTGCTCGACCCCATGGTGCATGGGCGACTGTACAATATTCGACCATGCCTGTTCATGGATGTATAACTGACCCATTGGTTTTAATGTATCAATTTGTGCTTAACTTTTGGTTGATAAACAATTTCCCCTCGAAGTTTGTAATTTTTTATATATAAAAATTACAAGCTTCGAAGTGAATAAACATCACAAATTGATAAATTAAATCCGACCTCTCATATAAACACTCGAGCATCGTATGTAGTGCAATCTCACCAGTACATATTTCCATAGGTCGGTCGCACTTAAGTATGTACAAACAAGCGTACATGAACGAGCCGGTGTATGCTTCTATGAGTCAAGCAGGACTTCTTGATTGGGCGAGCACGGATAGGGTCGAGTAGGTTTACCTGGTTGGCCGAGTACCGACAGGATTGATCCCATTCATCTTCCTCGCTCAAGCCTGTTCATCTTACTTACTTTATATTGCTCCCTGCCCTTCGTTTTTTCCTTTTATTCATTTTGTTGAATGAAAATTTTTCATGGCGGTTGTGTCTTCTTGAAAAATCCCATATTCAAAGTATTTTCACTATTTTTTTAATCGAATTAGCACCGTCGATTACTTAGGAGCTCAAAACACTCTGGCGGTACCCATTTCAACCATAAATTCCACCAATTCCTAACCGATTTAGAGTAACCCCTTTAATTTGATGTGTTGCACCTTCTACAGGTAACTTTTTCTCTCGTTCCGCATTGGTTTTGTGTTAAATTGCATTGCGGAACCGCTAAGGTTTTGTATGGAAATGATTTGCATACGGTTTATATTGGGATTGAATTTTCTAGGATTGTGATGACTAGAAATTGAAATGGATTGGGTTAAATGTTGTGTATGAATGATTTATCATACATAAGATCCATTAAATCTTCATTTGAATTGCATGCCTATGACATGTTCGATGAAATGCTTGAGAGTCAAAACCTTGTATGTATTGTCGTAGGTTGAATGTCAATACTTTGAACTTCGATACGCAATCTCTCTGGCAAGCCATGTGTATTGAATTAGCATCTAATGTAACAATGCTTTGTGTTAACTCAACGTTGTGACTTGCTTTGGTTTCGCCCTAATATAAACACTTCGATTTTGAAGATATACTTTGCGTATTGACCAACATTTGAACCCGTATTCACTGCATTTTCCATAATACCGAGCTTTGTTGATAACATTAGTAATTAACCCATGCATAATGATTTGTTGATTGTTGAAGTCGAGTGGTCCAAATTTGTTTATTGAATATTGCTTAAATTTGATTTCATTGTATTTGCTGTTTGCTTTCTCGTTTTGATCAACCGTCTGAGCCAGCGTTTGGCGTGTACAAACTCTTAGTCGAATCAGCATTTGGTGCATAGCATTGACCTGTAATGTTTTATCGTGTCTACTCGAATCAATATGGAGTCGTTCGCACCCGACCTGGCATGCTCTTTCCTGCTCGACCCTTATATAGGGTCGGACACGTGTGAGCTTGTAACAACCGGCATTTTACGTACCAAAGGATCATAGAATATTTATTTCTTTTTCATATGAAGTCGTACGGTCGCGTAACTTTGGGGAACAACTATTGGGTCATTTCCCATGTCCACGATTTTTGCCGATTTTTAAATGACCGTTTTGCCTCTGGCGAATCTTGTTTCTCCTATAACTTTTGATTGGTAAGGAGTTTTGACCTGAAATCACTTCCATTGGATTCGGATAATGGTTTACCTTTCCATAGAGTGGTAAATTAGCCATGCCGTTTGGGAGATATGGCCGAAATAAGGTTTGGAAGGTGAAAAATAAATTAACCGGGCCTAATTAGCGTGATTAACAGCTAGACCCATAACACATTTCGGGATTAGGATTATAGGGAGGCTGAAATCAGTTAGGAAACGATTTATTTTTCATTTTCTCAGCCGCCACTTACCTCTCTTCAACCCTAACAATGTCCTCTACCTTCTAAATCACCCCCAAATCACCGTTTAAGCATATATTAGCCTAATCAACATCAAATTAAGGTATTAACACCAAATCAGAGTTGGAGCTGTTGTGTTGCACAGGAATTCGATCCAAAATAGTAGAAAAGTTCATATCTATAATTCATTTGTGGCTAAGGTGAGTGATTTGCATTGTTTTTCACTAATTACGACTAATTAGGGGTGATTAGTGTTGATTAGCAAAATTATGCATGTTAAAATTCTGGAAAAATATGAAAAAATTCTTAAATATTAATTTAGGGCTCGGATAGAAATTTGGGTTAATTTGGATATGTTTTGCTATTCCTATCATTAGTTACGGTTAAACATGATTTAGGGGAAAACCATGGGTTTTGGGTATATTTGATCCATATGTACATGATTATTCATCGTTTTGCTATTTATGGTTGATTATACATATTGCTATGGTTGTTTGGTATGTTTATGATTGCTTTGTAAAGTTAGACTGGTCGAAAATTCCATCGTATGGCGTAAATACTTGTTGGAAAAGTCGTAGAAAACAATGTAGGAAAGGGGATCGGATCGGGTTCCTCGAACCCACCCGCTCATGGAGTACCCCATGACTTCGACCCGCTCTCCTGAGTGCTTCACAAACCAGATCGATGGAGAGGCGCGACCTGAACTGCTTGCACCCGAGCCACTTGCTCATGAGCCGAAGCACCCCGACCCGGAGGATCAACCACGAACAAAAAGGGGCACGACCCGGACCGAATTTTGATCACAAACTAGAGTGTTACACCGAACCAAACTGCCAAAAGAAGGAGTGCATGGATTTATTTAGGTGGAAAAGCCCGACCTGAACCGATAGGCTCATCACAAACCGACCCGTATGGAGCAGTCTGATCCGAACCGGAGTGGTGACCCCGAACCGAACCAAGGAGCTTGGACATGAGACGTGAATCACGAACCAAGGAGAGGACCAAAACCCAAGATGCAAAGGTAGTCCAAATGGGAAGTCGTTACTCAAGATCCAGATGGGAACTAACGAGTTAACTTCATAAGTTGGACTTTGCTGCGAGACGTGTGCAAAGGAGTCTTCAATGTCTATAGCTTTGACTCACCACTGAGAGACGGATATTGGCTACGGATCAGTGCAGTGGATCTGTCATAACTCCATGAGGGCAAAGTGATCGTAGCAGGGCTATGAGCCAGTGCAATGGGGTTGTCATGACTCCATGGAGCAGAGTGGACATAGCAAAGTATTAGTGGTTACGGATCAGTGTAGTGGGGTTGTCATGACTCCATAGATCAGAGTGATCTTAACAAAGATTTGGGTGATCAAAGTGGTGGATATCGTATACTTTACGCATTGAGTGAGAGATGTGAGGATGATTACTGTGTTTGATGTTTGTTATCACCATGACATGCACACCCCCTCCCCATTATTTTCGCACCATGTGTTAGTGTCACCTTAGAGTATCGTACATCCTGTTATGCTAACTCTTTGGTTGCAGGTCCGGGTTCAGGTATGGTTATGTATACCTGTTATTGTTTTGTTTTGCTACTTATCACTCATACCAGACTTTTTTCTGACCTAGAGTTTTATATCTCGTCTTATTACTCTGGGTGCTCCCAAACGAGAAGACCAGAGACAGGTTAGCTGGTTATGCACGAGTAGCTATCCGGAGACGAGCAGGAGGCTTACACGTATTGGTCCCATATATTCCCCCTGTGTTGTTGGTCACTACTTTGGGCATTAGTAGTGTACCTTCCTATTTTTCTTTAGAGACAGTTTTAGGAGTTGTAATAATGAAGGTTTATATCATAAGCTGTATTTTGAATCTTTCCGCTGCTATGATGGTTTAGTTTTAGCTTATGGACTGTCTCGCCTGTTATATCAAGTTATGTTATTATTATATTTTGTTCCATGCACTGTGAGATATACTACAGCTTCTTTGATGATACATAGTTTCAAATTCCTTCCCTTCCCTTTCTTTTGACGATCGTCTCGTGCTGGTTGGGCATTGGTACAACACATTTTTGGGGAAATGTCGACTGGTGCAAGGCGGGCCGTCACACTTGGTATCAGAGCTCTAGGTTGCGTAGTTAACCTAGGTAAAGACACCAGGGAGATATAGTATACATATATGAGAGCGCATATTTGTTATATTTTGGTTTTCAAAAGTTATATATATACTATTTGTATATCTAAGGATGAAGTCGAACTGCACTGGCACCACTGAAGAGATGGATAATTGTTTTCTACTTACAGATTGAACGATGAGCTGATATATGAGGAATACTGGTTCAAGTGCCAATAATAGGTATGCTCCTGATATGAGGACGATGTTCACTGACTTCATGGAAGAGATGCTTAGGGATGTTCAGAGGACGACTCCTAATGCTACAAATGGCGGTGGTGCAGCGGTACAGGAGCCTAGGGCCGATTTCGCCAAGCTCTGTAAGGACTACACTAGTCTTGGTAAGAAGCCGTTCAACGGAACAGAATCGGCTACAGTTAGGATTGGCTTGATAGCTGTGAGCGCATCTTCGAGGATTTGGGAATCGAATACGCGATTAAGAGGAAGCTAGCCTCCCGTCAGCTGCAAGGACGGGCTATGAATTGGTGGAATGCTGTTAAGCAGCTACTTCTGAAAATCAAGTTACATGGAATCAGTTTAAGACTCACTTCTGTGACAAGTTTATCCCAGCTGCTCAGAAATCTGAACTGTTTAGGAAGTTTCTGGAGCTTAAGCAGAATGGTAGGGTAGTCTCAGAATATATTGCTGAGTTCGATACTTTATCGAAGTATGGATTATCCCTTATTGACACTCCCGAGAAGAAGAATGAGAAGTTCATAACAGGCTTAGATCAGTATTTGGGGGAAAGGCTTATAAACCATACTGATGAGACCTTTGAATCGATTGTTGTGAAAGCATTTAGATCAGAAAGCCTTTATCATAAGCCCCAGACTAAAATCATTGTTGCATCTGCAGAGGGGCCAAAGCCGCAGGCAAGCAGTGGAGGCAAGAATAATTCGCAAAATAAGAGGAAATTGAACCAAGCTAAGGATGGTCAGAAGAAGAGTAAGAAAGATATAAAGTGCTTTAGCTGTGGCAAGAAGAGCCATTATGCTAAAGAATGTCGAGCAAAGCCAGCGGACAGGAACTGCTTCAATTGCCCAAGTGGGACATCACAAGGATAAATTTCCGCAACCCCGTAAAGAGAAGCAGATTGTGAAAGAATATGCTATTAATGATGTTTCTTCTTTGTCGAATGCCCTAACTGCGGCGGAGAAAGGAAAGAATGTCATCATTTAAGGTATGCTTTCTATTTATGATGTTCCTGTTTGAGTATTGTTTGATATTGGGGATTCTCGTTCCTTCATATCTAGTGACCAGGTAGATAGGTTGAAATTGGAACCCGAGATAGTCGATAGACCTTTGGTGGTGACGAACCCGATTGGTGGTTCGACTAGCCTTAGTATGATTTGTCGAAATTTGGTCTTATCGAGTCATTGATGTATGTTTTCTTGTGATTGCTTTGTTTTGGGCTTTACTGGGTTTGGCATTATTTTGGGAATCGATTGGCTCCAAAGATATGGTGTGGTGGTAGACTGTGAGGGATTTTTAGTGACTATTAGGGCGGATGATGTGCAAAGGGTAGTGTTTGATGGCCTATTTAGTGATGAGGTGATGGCTAGTTTTCTAAATTCCCTCGACATCCCGCAAGACGGGTTATCAGGGGTTCCCTTTGCTGGCCAGTATCCAGATTTCTTCGAGGAAGTGACTGGACTTCCACCATACCGAGTAATTGAGTTCTGTATTGATTTAGTGAAAGATGCCAGCCCTGTAGTAATGCCACTTCATCGTATGGCGCCAAGGGAGCAGCGAGAGCTTGAGGTTCAAGTAAGCGATCTTTTGAAGAAGGGATTTATCCAAAGGAGTGTCTTTGAGTAGGGAGCACCAGTTTTATTTGCTACCAAGGCAGATGGTTCCCTTCGTTTATGTGTGGACTATCGCGAGTTGAATAAAGCTACTAGGAAGAATAAGTATCCTCTTCCGCGGATAGATGATTTGTTTGATCAACCGGAGGGAGCAAGAGTGTTCTCCTAATTGGACCTCGTGACAGGATTTCATCAGCTCCGAGTAGTAGCTGAGAGTATTCCTAAAATGGCATTTCGGACGCCGTCTGGATTCTATGAGTGGTTGATCATGTCATTCAGGTTGTACAATGCACCAGCATATTTTGTGGATCTTATGAATAGAGTATTCCGAGATCAATTGAATAAGTTTGTTCTTGTGTTCATGGACGATATAATTGTTTATTCGAGGATAGAGGAAGAACACAAGGAACATTTGAGAGTAGTGATGGAGGTGTTGAAAAAACGCCAACTGAAAGCGAAGTTTTCTAAGTGTCACTTCTTAAGGAGGGAAGTGAGATTCTTGGGCCATGTTGTTTCCGAGAATGGTATTGTCGTGGACTCTACGAAGGTGGCTACGGTACAAGATTGGTCTACGCCCAAGAATGCAACAGACGTAAGAAGTTTCTTGGGATTAGCTAGATATTATCGTAAGTTTATCCAAGACTTCTCCAAGATAGCAACACTGTTAACTCGGTTGACCCAGAAGAATCAAGCATTCGTCTGGGACGAAAGGTGTGAAAATGCATTCCAAAGTTTAAAGGAAAAGTTGACGTGTGCGCCAGTGTTAGTCATTCCTAAAGGGAATGAAGAGATAACAGTATACACGGATTCCTGTGGTACCGGACTAGGTGTTGTATTGATGCAAGGAGAAAGAGTCGTAGCCTACGCTAATGGGCAACTGAAACCGCATGAGAAAAGGTACCCTACCAATGATTTGGAATTGGCAGCGATCGTGTTCGCGTTGAAGATGTGGAGACATTATCTCTTGGGAGAAAGATTTGAGTTGTTTGCTGACCATAAGTCATTAAAGTATCTTTTCTCTTAGAAAGATCTAAACCTTCGACAACAAAGATGGTTAGAATTCTTGGCTTTCTATGATTTCAATATCGCATATACACCAGGAAAGGGCAATGCGGTAGCCGATGCATTGAGTACGAGACATGCCAGCTTAGGGGCTATGATTCTAGAATGGAAGCAACTGGAGTATATCATGGGTATGATTTCATACCAAAGTGCGAATTGGATCTAGAAATGTTTGCAAGTTTGACGATCAGACCGACTTTGATTGAGCGAATTGGTTCCAGTCAGAGGAGAGATCCTAACCTATTGGAAATCATCTCCATGTTCGAGATGGGTATCGACAGTGAGGAGATGAACAAGTATGGGCTTGATCGAGATGGATGGCTAAGAAAAATGTGAGACTAGTTGTGCCCAATGTAAATGGATTGAGAGGTGAAGTGCTTAGAGAATGTCATCACTCAAAACTGACTATACATCCCGATGGTAACAAAATGTATCAAGACATGAAGCAGGCCTACTATTGGGAAGGGATGAAAAGAAACGTTGGGAAGTTTATATCCAAATGCATGAACTGCCAACTAGTTAAAGCTGAGCAAAAGAAGCCTAGTGGTTTGCTACAACCATTGGAAATTCCAGAATGGAAATGGGAAAAAGTCTGAATGGATTTCGTTGATGGGTTACCAAGGACTAGATCGGGCCATGATAGCATTTGGGTGATTGTGAACTGATTAACCAAGTGTGCAAGGTTTATACTCATCTAGTCGAATAAAACAGCAGCTAAGTAAGCAGAACTGTATATGAAGTGGGTAGTGAGATTTCATGGAATACCCAAAGGCATTGTGAGCGAATGAGATCCGTTGTTTACTAGTGGATTTTGGAAGAGCTTACAGGAGGATTTAGGATCAGAATTACATCTCAGTACCGCGTACCATCCTCAAACCGATGGTCAAACAGAGAGGGTGAATCGAGTATTAGAGGATCTCTTGAGAGCATGCATATTAGATTTTGGAGAGTCATGGGATGACCATTTACATCTGGTTGAGTTTGCATATAATAATAGTTATCAGTCCAGTATTGGTATGGCTCCATTTGAAGCTTTTTACGGAAGACCGTTCAACTCACCATCATGTTAGCTTGAAACTAGTGAGAAGTTCGTGCTTTGGCCGGATGTAATAAAAGTAACTTCAGACAAGATAAAGGTTATCCAACAGCGAATGAAGGCTGCTCAAGATATACAGAAGAGTTATGCTCATAAGAGGAGAAGAGATTTGAAATTCTTCGTTGGCGACTTGGTTTTTGTCAAGATTTTTCCGTTAAAAAGTGTGATTCGATTTGGTAGGTGAGGCAAGTTAGCACCAAGATTTGTTGGTCCATTTCCAGTTCTCGAGCAAGTTTGTGAATTTGGCATATAAAGCTGAGTTGAAAGACAAGATGATGGGAGTTCATAGCATGTTTCATGTTTCCTAGTTAAGGAAGTTCATGCACGACCCTAATATGACTCTTTCACCGGATCAGTTGGATGACATCGAAGTAGAACCCGAGGCGGTTGGGAACCGCAAACCGATTCGTATTGTCGAGAGTGATACAAAACAACTTCAAAGGAAGGTGGTGAAACTGGTCATGGTTCAGTGGGGCGAGAATGAAAGTGATCGTACTTGGGAAACAGCGGAGAGCATAAGGAAATCGCATCCAGAACTCTTTGCCTAGTAAGATTTTAATAGTGATAGTTTATTTCCTTGTTAGTAAACTGCATGCTAGGGTAGGCTTGTTATGTTTGTTGTGTATGTTTGATTGTTTGTGAATGACTGATAGGCATGCGGAACACCTTTGTATGTTTCTGGTTAAGGAATTTTGAGGGCGAATCTCTTAAGGGGGGAAGAGTGTAACGACCCGCATTCTACGTATCGAAGAATCGTAGAATATTTATTTATTTTTCATATGAAGTCGTACAGTTGCGTAACTTTGGGGAACGACTATTGGGGTCATTTCCCATGTCCACGATTGTTGCCGATTTTTAAATGACCGTTTTGCCCTTAGCGAATCTGTTTTCGCCTATAAATTTTGATTTTTTAGGAGTTTTGACCTGAAACAACTTTCATTGGATTCAAATGATGGTTTACCTTTTCGTAGAGTGGTTACATTAGCTAAACGGACTTGCCACTTGGGAGATATGGCTAAAATAAGGTTTGGATGGTGAAAAATAGCTTAACCGGGCCTAATTAGGGTGATTAGCAGCTAGGCCCATAACCCATTTCAGGATTACGGTTATGGGGAGGCAGAAATCAGTTAGAAAACGATTTATTTTTCATTTTCTCAGCCGCCACTCACCTCTCTTCAACCCTAGCAATGGTCTCCACCTTCTAAATCACCCCCAAATCACCGTTTAAGCATATATTAGCCTAATCAACATCAAATCAAGGCAAATCAACACCAAATCAAAGTTGGACCTGCTGTGTTGCGTAGGAATTCGATCCAAAATAGTAGAGAAGTTCAGATCTGTAATTCATTTGTGGCTAAGGTGAGTGATTTGCATTGTTTTTCACTAATTACGGTTATTTAGGGGTGATTAGTGTTAATTAGTGAAATTATGCATGTTAAAGTTCTAGAAAAATATGTAAAAATTCTCAAATATTATTTTAGGGCTCTAATAGAAATTTGGGTAAATTTGGATATGGTTTGCTAATCCGATCATTAGTTATGGTTAAACATGATTAAGGGGGAAACCATGGGTTTTGGGTATGTATAATCAATATGTACATGATTATTCATCGTTTTGGTGTTTATTGTTGATTATACATGTTGCTATGACCGTTTGGTATGTTTATGATTGCTTAGTAAAGTTAGATTGGTCGAAAATGACGTCGTATGGCGTAAACACTTGTCGGAAAAGTCGCAGAAAACAGTGCAGGAAATGGGAACGGATCGGGTTCCCCGAACCCAGCCGCTCGTGGAGTACCCCATGACTCCGACCCGCTCGCCTGGGTGCGTCACGAACCAAATCGATGGAGAGGCGCGACCCGAACCGCTTGCACCCGAGCCACTTGATCACGAGCCGAAGAACCCCGACCCGGAGGATCAATCACGAACTAAAAGGGGCACGACCCAAACTGAATGTTGATCACGAACTGGAGTGCTACTCCTAACCGAACTACCAAAAGAAGGAGTGCACGGATCGATCTAGGTGGAAAAGCCCGACCCGAACCGATAGGGTCATCACGAACCGACCCATATAGAGCAGTCTGATCCGAACCGGAGTGGTGACCGCGAACCGAACCAAGGAGCTTGGACATGAGACGTGAATCACGAACCGAGGAGAGGACCAAAACCCAAGATGCAAAGGTAGTCCAATTGGGAAGTTGTTACTCAGGATCTAGATGGGAACCAACGAGTTAACTTCATGAGTTGGACTTTGTTGCGGGACGTGTGCAAAGGAGTCATCGATGTCTATAGCTTTGACTTTCCATTGAGAGACGGATATTGGCTATGGATCAGTGCAGTGGAGTTGTCATACTCCATGGGGCAAAGTGATCGTAGCAGGGCTATGAGCCAGTGCAGTGGGGTTGTCATGACTCCACGGGGAAGAGTGGACATAACAAAGTATTAGTGGTTACGGATCAGTGTAGTGGGGTTGTCATGACTCCATTGGGACAAAGTGATCGTAAAAAAGAATTATGTGATCAAAGTGGTGGATATCGTATACTTCACGCACCGAGTGAGAGATGTGAGGATGATTGCTATGTTTGATGTTTGTTATCACCATGACATGCACAAACCCTCCCAATTATTTTCACACCATATGTTAGTGTCACCTTAGAGTATTATACATCATGTTGTGCTAACTCTTTGGTTACAGGTACGGGTTCAGGTATTGTTATGTATACCTGTTATTGTTCTGTTTTGCTGCTTATCGCTCATACCAGACTTTTGTCTGACCCAGAGTTTTATGTCTCTTCTTATTACTCTGGGTGCTCCTAAATGAGCATACTAGAGACAGGTTAGCTGGTTATGCACGAGTAGTTGTCTGGAGACGAGCAAGAGGCTTACGCGTATTGTTCCCATATATTCTCCCTGTGTTGTTGTTGGTCACTACTTTGGGCATTAGTAGTGTACCTTCCTATTTTGCTTTATGGACAGTTTTAAAAGTTGTAATAATGATGGTTTAGATCATAAGCTGTATTTTGAATCTTTCCGCTGCTATGATGGTTTAGTTTTCAGCTTATGCACTGTCTCACCTGTTTTATATCAAGTTATATTATTATTACATTTTGTTCCATGCGTTGTGAGGTATACTACAGGTTCTTTGATGATACATAGTTTCAAATTCCTTCCCTTTCTTTTGATGACAGTCTCGTGCTGGTTAGGCATTGGTACAGCGCATTTTCGGGGAAATGTCGGCTGGTGCGGGGCAGGCCGTCACACTTTGTATCAGAGCTCTAGTTTGCGTAGTTAACCTAGGGAAAGACACCAGGGAGAGATAGTATACGTATATGAGAGTGCATATTTGTTATATTTTGGTTTTCAAAAGTTATATATATATAATTAGTATATCTAAGGATGAAGTCGCACTGCACTAGCACCACTGAAGAGGTGGTTAATCTTTTTCTCTTTACAGATTGAACGATGAGCCGATATACGAGGAATACTGGTTCAGGAGCCAATAATAGGAATGCTCCAAATATGAGGACGATGTTCACTGACTTCATGAGAGAGATGCTTAGGGATGTTCAGAGGGAAGCTACTAATGCTGCAAATGGCGGTGGTGCAGCGGTGCAGGCGCCTAGGGCCGATTTCGCCAAGCTCTGTAAGGACTACACTAGTCTTTGTGGGAAGCCGGTCCATGGAACGGAATCGGCTACAGAAGTTTAGGATTGGCTTGATAGCTGTGAGCGCTTCTTCGAGGATCTGGGAATCGAAGACACGATGAAGAGGATGCTAGCATCCCGTCAGCTGCAAGGATGGGCTATGAATTGGTGGAATGCTATTAAGGCAGCTACTCCTGAGGATCAAGTTACTGGAATCAGTTTAAGACTCGCTTCAGTGACAAGTTTATCCCATCTTCTCAAAAATCCGAACTATTTAGGAAGTTTTTGGAGCTTAAGCAGAATGGTAGGGCAGTCTCGGAATATATTGTTGAGTTCGATGCGTTATCGAAGTATGGATTATCCCTTATTGACACTCCCGAGAAGAAGAATGAGAAGTTCATAACAGGCTTAGATCAGTACTTGTGGGAAAGACTTATAAACCATATTGATGAGACTTTTGAATCGAGTGTTGGGAAAGCATTGAGATCAGAAAGCCTTTATCCTAAGCCCAAGACTGAACTCGTTGTTGCATTTGCAGAGGGGCCAAAGCCGCAAGCAAGCGGTGGAGGCAAGAACAATTCACAAAATAAGAGGAAACAGAACCAAGTTAAGGATGGTCAGAAGAAGAGAAAGAAAGATATAGAGTGCTTTACCTGTGGCAAGAAGGGCCATTATGCTAAAGAATGTTGAGCAAAGCCAGCGGACAGGAAGTGCTTCAATTGCGGTCAAGTGGGACATCACAAGGATAAATGTCCGCAACCCCTAAAGAGAAGCAGATTGTGAAACATATGCTATTAATATTGTTCCTTCTTCGTCGAAAGCACCAACTGCGGTGGAGTAAGGAAAGAATGTCATCATTCAAGGTATGCTTTCTATTTATGATGTGCCTGTTCGAGTATTGTTTGATAGCGGGGCTTCCCATTCCTTCATATCTAGTGACCTCGTAGATAGGTTGGAATTGGAACCCGAGGTAGTCGATAGACCTTTGGTGGTGACGAACATGATTTGTGGTTCGACTAGCCTTAGTATGATTTGTCGAAATTTGGTCTTATCAAGTCATGTATGTTTGCTTGTGATTGCTTTGTTTTGGGCATTACTGGGTTTGGCATTATTTTGGGAGTCAATTGGCTCCAAAGATATGGAGTAGTGGTAGACTATGAGGGATTTTCGGTGACTATTAGGGCGGATGATGGGTGAAGGGTAGTGTTTGGTGCCCTACCTAGTGATGAGGTGATGGCCAGTTTTCTAAATTCCCTCGACAACCCGCAGGACGAGTTATCAGGGGTTCCCTTTGCTAGCCAGTATCTGGATATCTTCGAGGAAGCGACTCTACTTCCACCACACCGAGAGATTGAGTTCCGTATTGATTTAGTGAAATATGCCAGACCTATAGTAATGCACTTCGTCGTATGGCGCCAAGGGAGCAGCGAGAGCTCGGGATTCAAGTAAGCTATCTTTTGAAGAAGGAATTTATTCGAAGGAGTGTCTCCAAGTAGGGAGAACCAGTTTTATTTGCTACCAAGGCAGATGGTTCCCTTCGTTTATGTGTGGACTATCGCGAGTTGAATAAAGCAACTAGGAAGAATAAGTATCCTCTTCCGCGGATAGATGATTTGTTTGATCAAACGGAGGAAGCAAGAGTGTTCTCCCAATTGGACCTCATGACAGGATTTCATCAGCTCCGAGTAGCAGCTGAGTGTACTCCTAAAACGACATTTCGGATGCCATCTGGATTCTTTGAGTGGTTGGTCATGCCATTCAGGTTGACCAATGCACCAGCATATTTTGTTGATCTTATGAATAGAGTATTTCGTGATCAATTGAATAAGTTTGTTCTTGTGTTCGTGGACGATATACTCGTTTATTCGAGGACAGAGGAAGAACATAAGGAACATTTGAGAGTAGTGATAGAGGTGTTGAGAAAACACCAATTGAAAGCGAAGTTTTCCAAGTGTCACTTCTGGAGGAGGAAAGTGAGATTCTTAGGCCATGTTGTTTCCATGAATGGTATTGCCGCGGACCCTGTGAAGGTGGCTACGGTGCAAGATTGGTCTACGCCCAAGAATGCAACAGACGTAAGAAGTTTCTTAGGATTAGCTGGATATTATCGTAAATTTATCCAAGACTTCTCCAAGATAGCAACACCGTTAACTCAGTTGACCAAGAAGAATCAAGCTTACGTCTGGGACGAAAGGTGTGAAAATGTGCTCAAGATCTAAAGGAAAAGTTGACATGTGCGCCAGTGTTAGTCATTCCTAAAGGGAATGAAGAGATGACAATATACATGGATGCCTGTGGTACCGGAATAGATGTTGTATTGATGCAAGGAGAAAGAGTCATAGCCTGCGCTAGTCAGCAACTGAAACCGCATGAAAAAAGGTACCCTACCCATGATTTGGAATTGGCAGCGATCGTGTTTGCGTTAAAGATGTGGAGACATTATCTCTTGGGGGAAAGATTCGAGTTGTTCACCAACCATAAGTCATTAAAGTATTTTTTCTCTCAGAAATATCTAAACCTTCGACAGCAAAGATGGTTAGAATTCTTGGCTTCCTATTATTTTGATGTCGCATATACACCAGGAAAGGGTAATGCGGTAGCCGATGCATTGAGTAGGAGATATTCCAGTTTAGGGGCTATGTTTCTAGAATGGAAGCAACTGGAGTATATCGCTGGGTATGATTTCAGACCAAAGTGCGAATTGGATCCAGAAATGTTGGCAAGTTTGACGATCAGACCCACTTTGATTGAGCGGATAGGTTCCAGTCAGATAAACGATCCCAACCTATTGGAAATCATTTCCAAGTTAGAGATGGGTGTCGACAGTGAGGAGATGAACAAGTATGCGCTTGATCGAGATGGATGGCTTAGAAAGAATGCGAGACTAGTTGTGCCCAATGTAAATGGATTGAGAGGTGAAGTGCTTAGAGAATAGCATCACTCAAAACTGATTATACATCCCGGTGGTAACAAAATGTATCGAGACATGAAGCATGCCTACTACTGGGAAGGGATGAAAAGAGACGTTAAGAAGTTTATATCCAGATTCATGAACTGCCAACTAGTTAAAACTGAGCAAAAGAAGCCTAGTGGTTTGCTACAACCATTGGAAATTCTAGAATGGAAATGGGAACAAGTATCAACGGATTTCATTGATGGGTTACCAAGGACTTGATCGGGCCATGATAGCATTTGGGTGATTGTGGACCGATTAACTAAGAGTGTAAGGTTTATACCCATCAAGTTGAATAGAACAACAACTAAGATATCAGAACTGTATATGAAGTGGGTAGTAAGATTTCATGAAATACCCAAAGGCATTGTGAGCGACCGAGATCTGTTGTTCACTAGTGGATTTTGGAAGAGCTTACAAGAGGCTTTAGGATCAGAATTACATCTCGTACCGCGTACCATCCTCAAACCGGCGGTCAAACAGAGAGGGTGAATTGAGTATTAAAAGACCTCTTAACAGCTTTCATATTAGATTTTGGAGAGTCATGGGAGGACCATTTACATCTGGTTGAGTTCGCATATAATAATAGTTATCAGTCCAGTTTTGGTATGGCTCCATTTGAAGCTTTGTACGAAAGACTGTGCAACTCACCATCATGTTGGCTTGAAACTAGTGAGAAGTTCGTGCTTGGGCCGGATGTAATAAGAGAAACTTCGGACAAGATCAAGGTTATCCAACAGTGAATGAAGGCTGCTCAAGGTAGACAGAAGAGTTATGTTGATAAGAGGAGAAGAGATTTGAAGTTCTCCATTGGCGACTTGGTGTTTGTCAAGATTTCTTTGTTGAAGAGTGTGATTCGATTTGGTTGGTGAGGCAAGTTAGGACCTAGATTTGTTGATCCATTTTCAGTTCTCGAGCAAGTTGGGAATTTGGCATATAAAGTTGAGTTGCCAGACAAGATGGCGGGAGTTCATAACGTGTTTCATGTTTCCTAGTTAAGGAAGTTCATGCACGACCCCGATATGACTATTTCACCGGATCAGTTGGATGACATCGAAGTAGAACCCGAGGTGGTTGGGATCCGCAAGCGGATCTGTATTGTCGAGAGTGATATAAAGCAACTTCGAAGGAACGCGGTGAAACTGGTCAAGGTTCAGTAGGGCGAGAATGAGAGTGACTGTACTTGGGAAACAGAGGAGAGCATAAGGAAATCGCATCCAAAACTCTTTGCCTGGTAAGATTTTAATAGTGATAGTTTCTTCCCTTGTTAGTAAACCGCATGCTAGGGTAGGCTTGTTGTGTTTATTGTGTATGTTTGATTGTTTGTGAATGACTGATAGGCATGCGGAACACGTTCGTATGTTTTTTGTTAATGAATTTCGATGGTGAAATTTCTTAAGGGGGGAAGAGTGTAACGATTCGCATTCTACGTATCGAAGGATCATAGAATATTTATTTCTTTTTCATATGAAGTTGTACAGTCGCGTAACTTTGGGAAACGACTACTGGGGTCATTTCCTATGTCCACGATTTTTGCCGATTTTTAAATGACCGTTTTGCCCTTGGCGAATCTTGTTTTGCCTATAACTTTTGATTGGTAAGGAGTTTTGACCTAAAACAACTTCCACTAGATTCGGATGATGGTCTACCTTTCGTAGAGTGGTCACAATAGCCAAACGGACTTGCCGTTTGGCAGATATGGCTG
Source organism: Allium sativum (assembly GCA_030737875.1). NCBI lineage: Eukaryota > Viridiplantae > Streptophyta > Magnoliopsida > Asparagales > Amaryllidaceae > Allium > Allium sativum. The sequence continues at coordinate 813,863,879 of CM060919.1, read as the reverse complement.
AAATAAGGTTTGGAAGGTAAAAAAACAGCTTAACTGGGTCTAATTAGGGTGGTTAGCAGCTAAGCCCATAACCCATTTCGGGATTAGGATTAAGGGGAGGCTAAAATCAGTTAGGAAACGATTTATTTTTCATTTTCTCAGTCGCTACTTACCCCTCTTCAACCCTAACAATGGCCTCCACCTTCTAAATCACCCCCAAATCACCGTTTAAGCATATATTAGCCTAATCAACATCAAATCAAGGTAAATCAACACCAAATCAGAGTTGGAGCTACTGTGTTGCATAGGAATTCGATCCAAAATAGTAGAGAAGTTCAGATCTATAATTTTTTGTGGCTAAGGTGAGTGATTTGCATTGTTTTTCACTAATTACGGCTAATTAGGGGTGATTAGTGTTAATTAGCAAAATTATGCAGTTTAAAATTTTGGATAAATATGTAAAAATTCTTAAATATTATTTTAGGGCTCTGATAGAAACTTGGGTTAATTTGGATATGTTTTGCTAATCCTATCATTTGTTATGGTTAAACATGATTAAGGGGAAAACCATGGGTTTTGGGTATGTATGATCCAGATGTACATGATTATTCAACGTTTTGGTGTTTATGGTTGATTATACATGTTGCTATGACTGTTTTGTATGTTTATGATTGCTTAGTAAAGTTAGATTGGTCGAAAACGTCGTCGTATAGCGTAAACACTTACTGGAAAAGTCGCAGAAAACAGTGTAGGAAATGAGATCGGATTGGGTTCCCCGAACCCACCCGCTCGTGGAGTACCCCATGACTCTGACCCGCTCGCCCGAGTGCGTCATGAACCAGATCAATGGAGAGGCGCGACCCGAACCGGTTGCACCCGAGCCACTTGCTCATGAGCCGAAGCACCCCGACCCGAAGGATCAATCACGAACAAAAAGGGGCATGATCCGAACCGAATGTTGATCACGAACTGAAGTGCTACTCCAAACTGAACCGCCAAAAGAAGGAGTGCACGGATCGATCTAGGTGGAAAAGCTCGACCTGAACCGATAGGGTCATCACGAACCGACCCGTATGGAGCAGTCCGATCCGAACCGGAATGGTGACCGCTAACCGAACCAAGGAGATTGGACATGAGACGTGAATCACGAACCGAGGAGAGGACCAAAACCCGAGATGCAAAGGTAGTCCAAATGGGAAGTTGTTACTCAGAATCCAGATGGGAACGAACGAGTTAACTTCATGAGTTGGACTTTGCTGCGGAACATGTGCAAAAGGGTCATCGATGTCTATAGCTTTGACTCACCACTAAGAGACGGATATTGGCTATGGATCAGTCCAGTGGAGTTGTCATAACTCCATGGGTCAAAATGATCGTGGCAGGGCTATGAGCCAGTGCAGTGGGGTTTTCATGACTCCATAGGGCAAAGTGGACATAGCAAAGTATTAGTGGTTACGGATCAGTGCAGTGGGGTTATCATGACTCCATGGAGGTAGAGTGATCGGGCGATCAAAGTGGTGGATATCGTATACTTCACGCACCGAGTGAGAGATGTGAGGATGATTGCTATGTTTGATGTTTGTTATCACTATGACATGCACACCCCCTCCCCATTATTTTCACACCATGCGTTAGTGTCACCTTAGAGTATTGTACATCCTGTTGTGCTAACTCTTTGGTTGCAGGTTCGGGTTCAGGTATGGTTATGTATACCTGTTATTGTTCTGTTTTGCTACTTATCGCTCATACCAGACTTTTGTCTGACCCAGAGTTTTATGTCTCTTCTTATTACTCTGGGTGCTCCTAAACGAGCAGACTTAAGATAGGTTAGCTGGTTATGCACGAGTAGCTGTCCGAAGACGAGCAGGAGGCTTACACGTATTATTCCCATATATTCTCCCTGTGTTGTTGTCGGTCACTACTTTGGGCATTAGTAGTGTACCTTACTATTTTGCTTTAGAGACAGTTTTAAAAGTTGTAATAATGATGGTTTAGATCATAAGCTGTATTTTGAATCTTTCCGCTGCTATGATGGTTTAGTTTTCAGCTTATGTACTGTCTCGCATGTTTCGTATCAAGTTATGTTATTATTATATTTTGTTCCATGCGCTGTGAGATATACTACAGGTTCTTTGATGATATATAGTTTCAAGTTCCTTCCCTTCCCTTTCTTTTGATGACCGTCTTGTGCTGGTTGGGCATTGGTATTGTGCATTTTCGAGGAAATGTTGGCTGGTGCGCGGTAGGCCGGAGCTTGTCCAATTCGGTCATGTACGACCTCCTTGAGTCGTTCATGCACAATGTTCTGCCCAAGTCGATCACTCATGACTTCGATAAGTTTGCTTATCCCATTGAGAAGCAGTTCCTGCTCAATCTGGCAAAGGTCGTTCCTGCTCAATCCTTCTATGTGATCGGTCATGCACGACATTGTTCAGGTTGATCATGTTCGACCCAAGCTTGGATTTGATCAAGCCCGAACTTGGCTAGGTCGTTGTTGCTCGCCCCTCTATGGGTTGGTCACGCATGACCTTGCTTTATTCGAATTTATTGGGATCGTTCACGTTCGAACTCAGTTAGGTTGTTCTTGCTCAACCCTCTCAGGGTCAGTCACGTTCGACCTCATTTTGTATGTTCGTGCTCGACCTCCATTAGTTTGTCCATGTTCGAGCTCTGCCAGATCGTTCCTGTTCGACATTGAATGGGTCAATCACATACGACCTTGCTTTTGGCCGACCATGCACTTCTAATGATTTGGTCATGCTTGATCCATCTTAAGGTCAGAGCTTTTGTTCATCGTTGAACCTTCTTGCAGCACTAAATTGTAGTAATAAAAATTAGTAATAATCATGCAATGCAACTTATTACTTAGCATGAACGACATAATCACACATGATTGTTTTTATTTAACCTTTTGTAATTAGCTAGACTAATTATTTCCTGCACGAGTATGTTGCTCCAAAAATTACCTTTTAAACAAAACTTGGAGTTGATTAACTAGCTCGTACTAATTATATATCCTAAGCCTTGCTCTTATGATTGCACATGTGACAATGCACATCATTCCTTTAAAGCTAGAAAGTGTGTACCTATAATTTATTTTTCCAAATACAGTTACCCGTGTAGAGATGGTAACTACGAATCAATCGCGTCAAAACCTGGAAGAATCAGCCATGTCTAGTGAAACTGGAACTTCCATTCAGGTCACTGAGACTGCATCAGCTACTGTTCCTGAGATAAAAGTCAACCAAGACTTCCCTCAGCCCCGGCCTCTAGCCAATCCTTCTACTAAGGTGCATGAGACGACACTTTCTCTTGCTTCCAGCTAATTTGTGCGTAGTTCAGAATCTTAGAAGAGGACGAGGCTAAATTTCCATGAAAGGATGACCTTGCTCACCCCTTTCAATCATTATTTAGAATCAATCCTTCGAAGGCTTGCTATCGCAATATGTCAATTACACCCAAATGGTTATTTTATTTTGATGGGACCTTACTTTTTTTATGAGAGTTAAGCAGCGCACGCCCACATTTCAGGATATTTGTTCCTTATTTTCCTTTAGAAGGAGGAAGAAAGATTGTCCGTCAATTATATTTGTTGAGAGTCGGGGTTCAAAAATCATTACAAACTTTGTAGAGAGTGTTCGCGGGTTTACGACCCAATATTTCTATGCCCGGTGCCCTAGAACCTATTATGGTGAATGGATGGAAGGAGGTGAGCATACTCATTCATGTGTAACCTTTCGCTCATTTTTCCTTTTGAAGTTTGAACCTTAAATCTATTCTTGTTTTACAAAAATTCCCTCCGAACTAGATATTATCCTTGACCAATATCTCCTTGAGTCTTTAACAGTTGTTCCACAGAATGAGGAGCAGTAATTTCTACATCAGTATAATCTACTCCAGCCTTCACGATCTCTGGTACAAGATCCATCCAGTAAGAAATTTTTTTAAAGAAGTGCTCAGACTTTGCCGGTGGTAGTAAAACCCCTGCGAAATCCCCACTACCTTCGATTACCGAAGAAGCGTTCCCTCACTGCGAAGGTAAACAAATTGATGACGGTGAATCTGCCTTAGGGGATGAATCAATCCCTGAGAAAATAGTTGAGGATCCCGTTCTTCCAAAAGTTCAAGAGGAGATTTCTACATATGCCTTCAAGGATCTGAGCGATTTAAGTTTAGCTAAGGATTTTATTCAAGGCAAAACTAAAACCTCGAATCCGAAGTGTAATGCGGAAATAACTATGGCTTTAGCTCAACTACCTGAAAAAACACTCAATTTAGACGCGCCACTTGATAGCGGTTTGTTATTAAACATGTATTAGGGGATACCATATACGTTTTACAAACACATTTCATAAGCTTTATAATTAGTAGCAACACTTTCTAATTCAAGTACTAAAATTTTATTTTGGCTTTCCCTAGGACCGAAATGATACATTCATTTTCTGAGAGCTTCATGCAAAGAACAAGTGACTTTGATCCCAAGCTTCTTTAGAAATCCCATCGTTCTCAGCCCTCTCAATAGTTTCAAGACCCCCATCGTTCTCGATTTTCTCATCAGTCTTGACAAACTTCTGAATAGTTTTTAATCGATGAGCATAGAAAGCGGAGATAGATGATGTGGAAGTGTTGGATAGAAGGGAAAGAGAGGAGGAGGAGCCCCAGAAGAAGAAGGAAGAAAAGAAAAGAAGTAGGGAGGACTGAGATCGAGACCGAGACAAAGGCGAATCTCATAAACATCACAAGTCACATGAATTCCCCGACCCCGATACTCAAGTTTCTTCCGATCGTCCATCTATAACTCCTTCCTACATTGTCCCGACTCAAGCCCATATCTAAGAAATTATTAATGGGCCTCCCTATGATATTATGCCAGCGAACTTGATGCTTGTCGAACGGTTCAAAGGCTGGGACTTAAGAGGAATGTATTTTGATATGGACTTGCATCCAAAAGATAGGCGAGATATACTCGAAGAGGTGGCTAGCATGAAAAGTTGTATGCTCACTCAATATGACATCGTTTGGAGTCAACTTGAAACCAAGTTAAATATGTTGGGCTACCGCGTCAACAAACAGCTTGGTGGCTAGTATGCATTTGCCCATGACCTTGAAAGACTTAATTCAATTCACCTTGACTAAACTGAAACATTGGAAAATGATAAAGATGTATTAGTCCAAGTGTTTAAGTCTTGGGACTTCACTAAGGGCTTAGAAGCTGAGAATGCTAAGCTTAAAGAAGAACCTGCAGTTGCTAAACAAAGAGAGGATGCACTAATGACTCAAGTCCAAGAAGCTACAACTGTCCGACAGACTGTTGAGTCTCAATTAGCTACAGAAAAGGAAGCTTTTATGGCCTATGAGCAAGAGAAATCAACTCTTCAAGCAAGACTTACTTCTAAAAGCATGGCACTTTCTATGTTCGATACAAGGGTTGAAATCCCGGAGGAGGATAAAACCAAATTGGTGGATGATCTTCAAAAAGAGGAGGGCCAGTACGATGATAATTTATTCAAGTTTTACGTCCTCAGTGTTATAAGCCGTGGGAGCCTTCGCTACTTAGGGGACGACTTTTCACGGACTTTAGCCCTTGTTTGGGAGAAAGTTCTCAAATATGCTGAAGGCAAAGATGAAAATGACCTCCAACAAGAATTACTAGAAGACGAGGACTGCGCTGCTTTGGCTAAGGGCAAGAAGATACTTGCAACTAAGTGAGTTCGCTCCTCCAAAGAAAAATCCTCAAATACCGCTGTTGGTGCCTCTACTAGCTTTGCTGATTCTAAAGTAACAGGTTCTCACACTCCTGCTGCCACTTGTACCAATAAGGACACCACTGAAAAACATCATATTGAGGAGCGTGTCATCGAGAAAGATACTGCCGAGCAGCATACAGGGGATGGCGAAGGAAATGACGATTATACCTTGAATGTAGATGATTACGAAATTGAGCAGATAAATCCGCAAACCCCAGGTAAAACTAATACTCAACAGACCATGTCAGATTTGGGTTATCTTTTTTCTTCACCTGGGTCTATCGGATTTCATGCTCACTATTCGCATGTACAAGGTTTCGCTTCGTCACCTCTCCCCCATACCGATGCCACCACCGTTCAGGCTACTGTTACCGACTCGATCTAAATGTCGACTAGAACCGACCCGCACATCACTCCTCCCCCAGGTGATATAGTCGATCTTACTGTTACTGCATCTGACCTAGAAGGTGTTGATTACAATTATAGTGATGATGAGGGCGGAATTTGGGATACTAAAGCTCTGTCTACTTTGAAACGCAGGGGAAAACACACTATGACAAGGCCAGGACTTGTTAATCCATCTTCTCCTTAGACTCCCAGTGGAAAAAAAGAAGTGAAAGATGGAAGCCAGACAGCTGATATACCTCCCCCTTCCTCCATTAAGCAGTCTTTAAGATCTAGGGATGAGAAGAAGAAGAATTTGCTATTTCCATGCTTTGTCTTCTGTTTGTTTCCTTCTTCGTATTATATTCAGACCTGCTGTATATGCGAGTGTCGACCCTCGCTTATTACTCTATGTTACTTGATATTTGAAACTTGTGTACTTGACTTGTGTACTTGACTTGTGTCGTTGCACGTGGTGAAACTCGTGTATGAAACTTGTGATTTGTATTTTGCATTGTGTACTGTAGCCTTTTATTCAGCTTCGCCGTACTTTTTATTTGCACATGTTTCTTGTACATGCATATAATACAAGTTTTCTACATTATAAGTCCTTTGTTGTTGCAGTTTTTGGTGTTATAATGACCTTGTGGTACATTTTTGTAAATGTTGATTTTTTCAGTTGTAACCACTGACCATTACTAGCTGGGTCCACTAGATCAATTTTATTGAATTCTTTTGATTTTGACTGGGGAGACACTCGAGACTTCTTTTCCGTGAATAACCACTTTTCGTGTTTACCACTATGTTGAAGTTCTCGAGCTTGCCTTAGCCATTTCAAGGGATTCAACTTCGTTGATCGGAGTAGTCCTTGTGAGCACCAAGCCTTTTTGTTTGTTGTAAAGTTGTGATGAGCTTGTGGTATGTTTTAGAAAGCATTATTGATTTATCTCAATACAGTGGTGATGCCCTCATACCAAAGTTCATCACAAAGTTTATAGGCTAGGCGTGACCGAACTATATTTGGAATCGCTTGGTCATGGCTAGAACACTGAAAATTCCTGCTGTAATGGCTAAGTCTACTGCTTTTGGCATTCACATTCAGGATTTCATGGCTTGCTAATGATCCAAGGATTTTTAGCTTAGTCGATCAGGCTCGTGCCTTTCAATGAAAATGAATTTTGTTTTTGTGCCCCTGCTTGAGAGATCTTATATTTTTAACATATTATATCATGTTTCTTGCTAACCTGACAGTCCAGGCCCTTTAGAAATTAGATTTGAATACATGCCCACGGGGAGGTATTGGTTTTGTGCTTCCGAAGAGGTCTTTGTAAATCCGTTATTCCTTGTGACTGAACAATCCATCCACTTGTTGAATTTGTCGTACATCTTCGAAAAGGTCTTTCGTCTCCGCCAATAACCAAATTTGGAAGACCCGGCTTATGGTCAGATGCCCTCGAAGAGGTCGTTTGAGTTCGCTACTAGCCGAATTTGGAAGACCCGGCTTATGGTCGAATGCCCCCGAAGAGGTCTTTTGAGTCCGCCACTAACCAAATTTGGAAGACCCGCTTATGGTCGGAGGCCCTCGAAGAGGTCTTTTGAGTCCGCCACTATCCGAATTTGGAAGACCCAGCTTATGGTCGGATGCCCCCGAAGTGGTCTTTGAAGCCCAGTGTTTGTCGTAATCGAGACAGGTATTACTGACACTGACGATCGAATGGGTTCCCTTTGGGAGGTCTTTGGTTTGGGGTTGCATCATTTCACGGTGTGGACGTTAGTTCATTTATCGGGTTTTATCATGATTTGTAGAACTAGGGTCCTAGACCTTGCAATTAAGAAGGTGCCCCTACAGTGAAACTTATAACTTTGTCTGTAGTCTAAACGTTGCATCATTTGACTGTTTGGCTCCTGGTGTTCTTTATCTGCAATGTCGTGCTTCACACCTTCGTATTTGTTGCGAATGATGTTTAGAGCACTAGGCACTTGAGCTGTCCTAATTGGGATGTGTTATAATGGACACCAGGCTTTACTAGGTTATGGATGCATCAGCGTTCTTTTAGGGGACCTAAATCAAAATCAAATTTTAGCGACTTGTAAATAATGAACAAGAATTTGCAAATGTACGATTCGGGCAAGCAAGGGAATTACTTTCATTAATATGTACAAAGTTTGTCTACTATACTTGCAGAATATTCACAACTTTTTATAAGACATATGAAAGAAATTTCAAGGAAAGTATCGGCAGAGGTGAATGCTATTCCAGGCTCTAGGAATTTCAAATCCCCCCATCATTTTTAGTTTGAAGGTGACATCTAAGAGCTTTTAGCTTATTATGTAAGGTCCTTCCAGATTGGGTACGAAAACACCAGTCCCTGTTAAGACTCTTTTTAGAATAAGGTCCCCAATTTCGAAGGCCCTTTGTTTGACTTTAGTATTAAAATGTCTGCAGGCAACCCTTCTTTAATGAGTAGTGATTCTGAGTTTTGCTTCTTACCTTCTTTCTTCAAGCAAATCCAGTGCTTTAAGTTGAATTTTCTCGTACTCCTATTGATTAAAGTGAATTCTGCGGTGAGTGGGAACTTTCAGCTCTACCGGAATCATGGTTTCTGATCCAAATGCAAGGGAGAACGGAGTGTGCCCAGTCGCAGTTTTAAGAGTTGTACGGTATGCCCATAGTACAAATTGAAGCTCTTCTACCTGACCACCTTTAGCTTTCATGAGGCGTTTCTCGATGGTTGACTTTATGATTTTATTCACTTCTTCAACTTGCCCGTTGGCCTGCTGGTGAGCAACAGCTGCAAAATCTTTTTAATCTTTACTTTGGACAGAAATTCTTGAACTCATCACTTTCGAATTGAGTCCCATTGTCCGTAATTATTTTCTATGGTACACCAAATCTGCAAATGGTGTTTTTCGAGACATAGTTAATGACTTTCTTCGAAGTGATGGTAGCTAGTGGCTCTGCTTCAGCCCACTTTGTTAAATAATCGACGGCTACAATGGCCTACTTCATGTTGGACTTGGCTATAGGTAAAGCTCCGATCAGATCGATGCCTAGAATGCAAATGGCCATGGACTGACCATCTGAATTAATCATGTAGATGGTGCTCTTGGAATTTTTGCGAATCTATGGCATTTATCACACTTTTTAGCATAGGTCATAACATCTAGGTTCACATGATGCCAGAACCAGCCATATTGCAGAACTTTCTTGGCCAATGTCTATCCGCCTATGTGTCACCCACATTCACCCTCATGTAATTCAGCCAGAATTGCTTTGGACTCTTCTTTAGTCACACACCGAAGCAGGGGATGGAAAAGCCTCATTTGTACAACTTTCCATCTTGGATGAGATACACACAAAAATTCGTCGATTCTTAGAATCCTCTTGAAGTGTTCCATTGAGGAGATACTCTTTGATCGGGGTCATCCATTAGATTGGCTCTTCATCATTCTACATGACCTAGTCAACATAAGCGTCTTTGATACTGGGATTTGAAAGAACTTCTACAGGCACTAATCCCTGTATCCGAGCATTTCCGGAACTGGCACACTTGGCAAGTGAATCAGCTTTCATATTTTCCTCTCTTAGAATATGGGATATGGTGTAGTACTCAAGGTCATCGAGTAGTTCCCAAGATTTGGAAAGATAAGAAGGAAGATTTCCGACCATGGCTTGGAATTCTCGTCGAACTTGATACACTACTATATGCGAGTCACTGAGAATTTGCAGGGATTTTAGGTTCAATTCTTTGGCCAACTTCAATCTTACAATTATAAGGTAACGATCCGGGGAATCCGATGCCCGAATTCCAACAATAATACATACCCCGTATCACTTGCCAGAACTCAAGTATCGAAAACACCAGATGGTTAATGAAAGAAAATAAAGGGTGAGATAAGAAAGAAAAAAAAATATGATAGAAGAAGAAGAAGAACACAACAACATAAGAGTCTCACATCGCAGCGGAATAAAATATAATAGCAATAAAACTTTATTGAGAGCTTTGAAATAAAAACTTACATTCATCGTAGTACATCAATACATCTGGACAGTTATTTTAATATGTCCTCGCATACAACACATAGCGGAAAAAATTCTATATATCATACGTCTGAACACCTTCAGCTCGTCTCCGGACTTCACAGCATCTGATAACCTGAACCTACACAACCCGGTCTAACCAAAGCATTTACAAAACTCCGGATCAATCTGGTGAACCAGAATGAGAAAACACACTAAGTTTAAAAACATCACCCAACTTGATTTTAAAGTCAAACCATTTCTTTATGAAATCATAGCTTATTCTGATATTATAATAGTTTCTAAACACAAATAAATATCTATCTAGCGGAACACATTCATCTCACGTTCTACATACATAGTATACAATCAAAACTGCGGGCTCTCGTTGGAGATTGGATTTCCAACTATAACAAGGTATGGAACCACCTTCTGATAGTGTATCTCTAGAGGCGAATACACTGGGTTCAACAACAACATCTTGCAACCCGATCACACATGTTCGGCCACTCATTTCGCTTGAGTGTATCGAATGTATATCACCAATGGTGGGGGACAACCCACCGTTTCCCGATAAGGTAGCATCGAAATAGATTAAAGAAGGAAATGAAATTCTCTAGATAGGTGATAATACACCCTACTTGGGAGCTACCCACTTAGCCATGCTACCTGCCCGATTTTTGTCATTTCCCAGTTGTAGAGGCTTGAGGTTTAACACTACCTTTAGAACATCATAACACCATTCACTTTGAATGTCACATTGTCAGACCTGCCAAAACACTAATTCACGTTCCGAAAAATACTCTGGTCGTTAAGCTAAGAGAACGGCCGTTTCTCCGCCACTAACAGAAATATGTTTGTAAAAATCAATGTACATGATTCTTTAAGAAATATTCTATCAGACATTCGTCCATACAAGTCATCCAGGTACAGGATGAACCGAAGACACTCTCCCACCACATCCTAGGTGTCACCCTATAAATTAATAGCGAGTAGTCCTTGTAGTCTGTAGATTCCAATCATGACAGAATCACTGTTGAAATATCTCTGGCCGCTAAACCAGAGAAATTCAACAAGTGGCTCTTCCGCTCCTGAAGATCAACAGTCTTCAATTTCTCCATCTTCAATAATTATGTTCTACATATTCACTAGTTCGGAATGGTTTTCGAATATAGATTCGATCTCGGTCTTTCCGTACCAACAATCGTATAGGTCAGATTTGATAGTCGGTTATTTAACTATCAAATAAACAACCATTCATGTATAAAAATAAAATGAATTCACCGATTCAATACCCAACATCATTTAGCCTCTTTAATTAACCCATCGTTAATTAAATATTAAATTGTTAATTCGGAAAATATTTCCCTTTCTTATTAGAAATAAGAAAAATCAATTACCATTTCACTTCTACTCATCAAACCCTCATTGTAAATTGGTAAGTGAATAAATCTCTCAGTATCAATCCCGAAGGCCGAAACCAACATTAGATCGATACCTTGAGAATTACTCAATTCAACCAGCAAACAACAAGTTCTAATTTCGTAAAACCCTACCATATTCCCTTTAACATTTTTAAAGCGATTATATATTATTATAATCTCACAAGTCAATTTCAATATTATTTAAATATCATTTCACAAAATTAATTAAAACATCTCAACTTAACTTCTGTAAATAATATTACAGATTCCATTTCAAAACCCTTTACCTTTCCTTTACAAAATCATTTACCTTTCATTTACGAATTCCTTTCTTTTTGCTTTGCAAATCCACTACTATTCACATTATAAACTGTAACACCCCACACCCGCTACGGTCACTCACTTATGGGAATGCCTTAGTTTCGGTGAAGTGTTTTAAGTGAATATAGAACAGAAAGTACAACAAAGTCAGATATAAAATGATACTTGGAAATAAAAACTTTATTTCATTGCAGCGGAAAGTAATATATGTTTGGTTACATCACAAAACCATAACAAGAGTCAAGTACATAATATCCATCTTGATAAAATAAAAGTACATAATCCCACTACACAACTAATAGCCATAAAAGAAAAGATAAACTGGACTTTACTCCAACGGTCCAAGCTCCAAAAGATGGATACAGCAATCCAATCAAATCCCACTGGCACTAGGCCCACTCTGAGAACCTGGGGGTTGGGGAAAAAGATAAAAACAACGAGGTCAGACATAAGTCTGAGCGAGCTCTATAACTTTAACAATACAATCATTAAAGTAACCAGAGAAGACATAAGTTGACATACGGTAACGACTGGGGATGAATGGCTACACTAAGCAGCTTGGTAGACTTAGGATAAACTAAGATAATCGTAAAGACACATCTACCCACCCAAGGGTAATTACAACTCTGTACTTAAGATATCGGTAAAGACGCATATACCCACCCAAGGGTAATTACTAGATTGCACCGCCCCAGATTTACCCACCCAAGGGTAATTCCTACACTGCACCACACCAGTTCTACCCACCCAAGGGTAATTCCTACTTAAAGGTTGATCCCACTAAGTGTACTTAGTAATTTTTAATAGTAGTTTCGTGTACCCCTAGCTGACTACATAGGTGTCGTCTGCCCCTATCTCCACTAGGTGTACCCACTACTCCCCAAGCGATCGGCTCCCTACCGTAGATACCCGTGCTGGCCCCACAGTGGGGTGTATCACTCCCCAAAGTGGCAACCCGATAATCAATGGTGCACGGCTTATACCTACACGATGCAACAACGTCTTACCTACCAGCCCGGGTCCACACACGCATATGAAGCCCGTTGGACATGCGTTGCCACCGCTACCCCGTTTTGGCCACTTATAGACAAACCCAGTATGCGTGTCCCGTCCTCGGCTTGGGCCGAGCTCACAAAGATACGTATGGGATACCGGTTGTAATGGGCCCCCACAAGCTACCCACCTAAGCTTGTCATTCATTTAGTATAACCCAATAATGGGTCCCCACAAGCTACCCACCTAAGCTTGTCATTCATCAAATCTAACCCTATAATGGGTCCCCACAAGCTACCCACCTAAGCTTGTCATTCATCTAGTGTAACCCACTTAACCCTTTTAATAATCATGTTCACTTACATGTTTAAAGTTTGGTTAAGTCATTTAATTATATTTCAATTGCCACCCAAGGCACCCACTAGATTTCCTCATGCCACCAAAGGCACTTACTTGATTCCTACATGCCACCCAAGGCACTTACTTAATCCCCACATGCCACCCAAGGCACTTACTTAACCCTTTAATCATGTTTAATTACATGTTCCACTTTGGTTAAGTATTCTAATCGTATTTTCTATTGCCACCCAGGGCAACCACTAAATTTCCACATGCCACCCAAGGCACCCACTTAACCCATCATGTCCCACTACATGCTAATATGGTTAAGTGTTTCTTAATTAATTAAGAACGTGATCTCCCATAAAGACCTCCCACATTAGACTGGCTGTCATGACCGCCTGGTTAAGCCGGTAGGGTCCGGGCAGTCTTACGTCATAACAGAGTCTAACCTCGTGTCTTTACTTTAATCACGTATTTAATTTATGGCTAAGACCTCTCACATTAGGCTGACATTTGTAGCAACTGGTTAAGCCGGTAGGGTCCGGGCAGTTTTACACTACAAATGAGTCCAACCTCGTGTCTTAGTCGATTAATTACACCTAATTAATCACCCCCATATTAATTATCCCTAATTAATATCAAGTTTTTCATAACATGGGTAGACCTAACTCAATAGGTAAATTCCCATGGGGTAGACCTAACTCAATAGGTAAATTCCCACTTATGTTAATTTATTTTTATGGTATGCTTAATCATACCCAGTCATACTTTTATTAACATATTTATTAACCCCATCGTTCCCCACGTAAATCGTTCTCATTTCACGACATAATAAAGGGAAGATCCATCACAAATATCATGGGTTTAACCAAATCTTAGCATATAATTTTGTCATGGGTTAAGAGGATGTCAACTTGCATATATGAGCATATATTAACCCAACTACATTTAACCCAAACTTGCATATTATCATACACATGACTTGCATACATGTTGCATATGAACTTGCATATTATCATACATATGACTTGCATAACATGTTGAACTTGCATATAAGCATTCTCATAACTTGCATAACATGTTAAACATGCATTTAAGCATACACATAACTTGCATAAGCATTCACATTCTTGCATAAGCATTCACATACTTGCATAAGCATGCATAACTTGCATATCATGTTAAACTTGCATTTAAGCATATACATAACTTGCATATGAACTTGCATAACAACCTACACATAACTTACATAACATCATACACATAACTTACATAACATCATACACATAACTTGCATATGAACTTGCATAACATCATACACATAACTTGCATATGAACTTGCATAACTCACTTATTAAACATGCATAAACCCACTTATTAAATATGCATAAACCCACTTATTAAACATGCATAAACCCACTTGTTAAACATGCATAATTATAGGAAAACATAGAGTAGCATATCATTACAAATGATTCAAACTCACTAATCCGCATTCAAGACCATAAGTCTCATTGCACCTAATCTACTTACTTTAGCAATTGATGTTAAAGTGATAGAAACTCACCAAACCCAAGATTAGCAAACTTATGAAGTGGAATTAGTTGCTTTAGTTGAAGAAGATGTTGATTAAAGGTTGATTAGCTCGCAACTCTCTTCATTGATTTGTGGAGGCCATGATCAAGTTTCATTTTGCCATAGTTTAGTTACAAGATCTAATTATGAATAAATTAGGGTAGGGTTGGGGTCTTATTTATAGGATTAGGTAGTGTTTTTAGACCATAGGATTAGCCCCAAATTAGATTAGGACCATCAGATTTCGGAACCCTCTAGAACACAGCCCAAGACTAACCCAAAAACCAGATCTGGTGCACCCAGATCAACAGGGCCGACACCCTGTGTCGACACCCCTGTCGACAGGGCTGTCGACACCCCTGTCGACATGCCTGTCGACACGGGGCTAGGCGGGAACTTTCCCACCCTTTCCGCTTTTTGCTCCAAACTTGTTTTAGAACTGAATTTTAAATCTGTTTTTAACTTTGAATTTTCTGAAAACTTCTTTGGGCCATAACCGGGCCATACGGACTCCGATTCTCGAAAACTCGGACTCTATTTCGCGTATTTTTCCGAGACGAACGCAATGACGCAGCCTGTTTCCCCCAATTCCCACATCTGAGATTATTTATTCTGCAATTAGTGAATTTTAGCGTTAACTAAAATTCGGGGTGTTACATTCTCCCCTCCTTAAAGGATTTCGTCCCCGAAATCTCTAAGCTAAGGAGAATGCATTTCCTACCATCCAAACAACCATCTACTCAATCCATCAAACACGGGCATCCATTGTCCTTAAAACAATTTCTAATGATGTATGAGCATATGCAAAAAGTGTGTGTATATGTTCCCTATCTAATGTATGAACATATGCAAACCATGATAGTGCCATGCATCCAATATGTATGCGAGATAACCCTATCGACACATACAGTATCTATATGAGTGCACAATCATTCACCAAAATGCATCATCCATATGATAACACAATCATTATACATCCATAAATATAGCTATCTACACACAATTATATGCAATATGCAATATGAAGTGATTGAGCCGATCTAGTGCCTAGAGTGTGTATATATGCATCCACGAGCAACCACTAGCAACCACTTGCATCCACATGCATCCATCAAACATAACATGTCTCAAACACATGTTTCAACCATAGGTTTACCCTATCTAAAGGTCAAAGGTACTAATGAGAGGACATACTAAAGATAAGATAAGCACTAGACAAACGATAAAGGAGACGTTTAATGGACATACCCTCAAAAAGGAATGGGTATTACGAACGCATCTTTGCTTCTGTCTCCCAAGTAGCACTGCTCTCACCTTCTCCCCTTTTTACTTTGACTAGTCGAACCTCTCTGTTTCTCAACTTCCTAATCTCTGACCCAAGGATGCGGGTAGGAGCTCGTCGAATAATCACATCACGCTCTACCTTTATTTCTTGAAGCAAGCTCGGCTCTACCACCTCTGCGGTCTCATGTAGGCACTTCCTCAAATGTGACACATGGAATACGTCATGTTCCCTGTACAACCGAACTATCTCTCGAATATAAACTGAAGCTAGACTTGGAACAGTCCTCTTGCTCTTCACGGGTATGAAATGGGCACTCTTAGTAAGTCTATCTACCACAACCCAAATTCCCGTATTACCCTTCCTCAATCTCGGTAATCCATCGAGACACTATCCCACTTCCTTAGCGGAACCTCCAATGGTTGAGGCAACCCACCGGGTTTCTTCTGCTCCGCTTTCATTTGCTAGCACACCAAGCGTTTAGCGACATACTCGGCCACATCTTTCTTCATACCGACCCAAAAGAAAACTCGCTTCATGTCTTGGTACATCTTGTCCCCACCGGAATGAATGGTCATCTTCGACCGATGTGTATCATCACGCATAGCCTTCCTCAAACCCTCGTCTTGCGGTACACAAGGTCTACCGTCTCTACGCAACCACCCCTTACCACCAAGGGTGTACCTACTCAAATGGCTGGACGACCCCCTCCTCGTGAGCTTCTCTACTAACTCATCCAACTGTGGGTCGTCCCGCTGTGTCTCGCCAATTCGTCCCAAAAGAGTAGGCCTAACCTCCAAGGAGGCTAGCAAACCAGGTACAAAGTCAACGGAAGGTCTAAAGTCAAACATAGAAATAAACTCTAAGCTCCGTCGTTCAACGAACCATGAACTCGAGGACAACCTTTTTCTTCTTAAGGCGTCCGCTACCATGTTACCCTTGCTAGGGGTATATGCTACCTCAAACTCATAGGATGCTAAGAATTCCATCCACCTTTGTTGTCTTAAGACAATGCGCTCAAAGAGTTTCCAACACTTCCCTAAGATGTAGGGCATGCTTTTCTCCACTTCTAGAGAAAATTAGGATATTCTCCCATGCAAAATCATCACAACTATCCGTCTCTCACGCAGACCTCCTTAGTCGAACTCGACACCCCCCAAATGCAAGCCCCAAAAGCCTGAACCCATATCAGACAAACACCCAAGGGATGCCTCCTTCGAATTCAGACGACCTACGTGAGATGATACTAGTAAAAACGGCTAAATAACTAAGCCCTTGTCCAACTCTGGATGTCTTTGCTGGTCTCGGTCCAAAACCACCGTTTATCCCATAACTGGCTTTACTCAACCTATTGAGCTCACACGAAAACTTATTTCGCTCCTAGGAAAGACCAAGATGTCATTTACAAAGACCATCACGAACTTATTTAGGTACTCCCTGAACACCCTTCTCATCAAGTCACTAAAGTATGCAGGGGCGTTCGTCAAACCAAATGGCATCACCAGCCACTCATAAAAACCATCCGGAGTCCTAAAGGTAGTCTTCTCTATACTATCCTCAGCCACTCTCAACTGATGGAACTTCGTGGCTGAGTCCACCTCGAAAACACTGAGGCGCCAACCAACTGATCAAAAAGATCATCAATCCTCGGCAATGGGTGTCTATTCTTCTTTGTTATCTTGTTAAACTCCCTATAACCTATACAAAGTCTGAGGGACCCTTCCGCCTTCATAGCAAAAACTACTGGAGCACCCCACTCCGATATACTTCGTCTTATGAACCCCTTCTCAAGCAAATCACCTACTTGCTTATGGAGTTCCCTCCTCTCACGAGGAGCCATGTGGCACCCTGGCCAAGATACTGGTTTGGCATTGTCTTCCAGATATATTCGGAAGTCATTCTCCCGCTCCGGAGGTAAGCCCCTTTACCTCCTCCAACACATCCGAGTATTCCCGGACCACTCTAACAGATCACAAACTCTTGAACAACGTGTCAAGCGATTCTAGATAACTTAGCATAACAGATTCTATGGGATTACAAGAGATCTCGAGAGTGTTACCTAGGCGGGTCATAAGCCTAACAACTCTCCCTTCAAAATCAAGAACGGCACCCCTACTGGATAACCAGCCCATGCCCAAAACTAACCCATAGCTCGTGAAGCCCAAAAGCATCACATCTAAACTCAACGCTAAGTATAGCAACTTTCAAACCCAAACACATCATGGAGCCCCGATTGGGTTTGAAACAACTAAGGGATCATCTACTAACTGGTGTCTAAGTGCAGTGACTCAACTAACCAGGATGAGATAAACGAACTCGATGCGTCCGAATCAAATAAAGTTTGAATCGGATAATAAAGAAATCCAAATTCCAACCTAGGCGGTCCTATCCCCATCTGGTACCCTAGCCGTGAGGGAATACAACTACCCTCCAGGAGATTCCGTACCTTGCCCTTGCCTCTTTGGACAATCCTAATAAGATGTCCTATTCCTCCAAAAGGATAACAACTAGCCCTCTTCTTCCGATTCTCCACTCGGAACCTCCCATCAAAATGAGGTTTCGTCCTTCATTAAACATCAACTATTTGAGCCTTCCTCCCATCGTCTATCTAATAGGTACCTACCAGTCCTCCTCCTTCTTGAACCAACTTCTAATCCGACTAACATCTAAGTCCCTTGAAGTGGTTTTCCATTCTTATCTATCTTAGAAAGGTCATCTATACACGGAGGGGAAACTCAAAATGAGAGAGGAAGAGATTCAAAACGGAGAATTCGAAAGATAAAGATATGGCTATCGGGGATTATGCTTTTCTTTCAAAAACTTTTCTCTTAAAAGACATGTTTTTGAAAATACTCCTTTCAAAAATATTCTTAGAAATTGGTTTTTCTAAAAATTTTATCTGTTCTGGTAACCTTAAGCTCTGATACCACGTGTAACACCCCACACCCGCTACGGTCACTCACTTATGGGAATGCCTTAGTTTCGGTGAAGTGTTTTAAATGAATATAGAACAGAAAGTACAGCAAAGTCAGATATAAAATGATACTTGGAAATAAAAACTTTATTTCATTGCAGCGGAAAGTAATATATGTTTGGTTACATCACAAAACCATAACAAGAGTCAAGTACATAATATCCATCTTGATAAAATAAAAGTACATAATCCCACTACACAACTAATAGCCATAAAAGAAAAGATAAACTGGACTTTACTCCAACGGTCCAAGCTCCAAAAGATGGATACAGCAATCCAATCAAAGCCCACTGGCACTAGGCCCACTCTGAGAACCTGGGGGTTGGGGAAAAAGATAAAAACAACGGGGTCAGACATAAGTCTGAGCGAGCTCTATAACTTTAACAATACAATCATTAAAGTAACCAGAGAAGACATAAGTTGACATACAGTAACGACTGGGGATGAATGGCTACACTAAGCAGCTTGGTAGACTTAGGATAAACTAAGATAATCGTAAAGACACATCTACCCACCCAAGGGTAATTACAACTCTGTACTTAAGATATCGGTAAAGACGCATATACCCACCCAAGGGTAATTACTAGATTGCACCGCCCCAGATTTACCCACCCAAGGGTAATTCCTACACTGCACCACACCAGTTCTACCCACCCAAGGGTAATTCCTACTTAAAGGTTGATCCCACTAAGTGTACTTAGTAATTTTTAATAGTAGTTTCGTGTACCCCTAGCTAACTACATAGGTGCCGTCTGCCCCTATCTCCACTAGGTGTACCCACTACTCCCCAAGCGATCGGCTCCCTACCGTAGATACCCGTGCTGGCCCCACAGTGGGGTGTATCACTCCCCAAAGTGGCAACCCGATAATCAATGGTGCACGGCTTATACCTACACGATGCAACAACGTCTTACCTACCAGCCCGGGTCCACACACGCATATGAAGCCCGTTGGACTTGCGTTGCCACCGCTACCCCGTTTTGGCCACTTATAGACAAACCCAGTATCGTGTCCCGTCCTCGGCTTGGGCCGAGCTCACAAAGATACGTATGGGATACCGGTTGTAATGGGCCCCCACAAGCTACCCACCTAAGCTTGTCATTCATTTAGTATAACCCAATAATGGGTCCCCACAAGCTACCCACCTAAGCTTGTCATTCATCAAATCTAACGCTATAATGGGTCCCCACAAGCTACCCACCTAAGCTTTTCATTCATCTAGTGTAACCCACTTAACCCTTTTAATAATCATGTTCACTTACATGTTTAAAGTTTGGTTAAGTCATTTAATTATATTTCAATTGCCACCCAAGGCACCCACTAGATTTCCTCATGCCACCAAAGGCACTTACTTGATTCCCACATGCCACCCAAGGCACTTACTTAATCCCCACATGCCACCCAAGGCACTTACTTAACCCTTTAATCATGTTTAATTACATGTTCCACTTTGGTTAAGTATTCTAATCGTATTTTCTATTGCCACCCAGGGCAACCACTAAATTTCCACATGCCACCCAAGGCACCCATTTAACCCCTCATGTCCCACTACATGCTAATATGGTTAAGTGTTTCTTAATTAATTAAGACCGTGATCTCCCATAAAGACCTCCCACATTAGACTGGCTGCCATGACCGCCTGGTTAAGCCGGTAGGGTCCGGGCAGTCTTACGTCATAACAGAGTCTAACCTCATGTCTTTACTTTAATCACATATTTAATTTATGGCTAAGACCTCTCACATTGGGCTGACATTTGTAGCAACTGGTTAAGCCGGTAGGGTCCGATCAGTTTTACACTACAAATGAGTCCAACCTCGTGTCTTAGTCGATTAATTACACCTAATTAATCACCCCCATATTAATTATCCCTAATTAATATCAAGTTTTTCATAACATGGGTAGACCTAACTCAATAGGTAAATTCCCATGGGGTAGACCTAACTCAATAGGTAAATTCTCACTTATGTTAATTTGTTTTTATGGTATGCTTAATCATACCCAATCATACTTTTATTAACATATTTATTAACCCCATCGTTCCCCACGTAAATCGTTCTCATTTCACGACATAATAAAGGGAAGATCCATCACAAATATCATGGGTTTAACCAAATCTTAGCATATAATTTTGTCATGGGTTAAGAGGATGTCAACTTGCATATATGAGCATATATTAACCCAACTACATTTAACCCAAACTTGCATATTATCATACACATGACTTGCATACATGTTGCATATGAACTTGCATATTATCATACATATGACTTGCATAACATGTTGAACTTGCATATAAGCATTCTCATAACTTGCATAACATGTTAAACATGCATTTAAGCATACACATAACTTGCATAAGCATTCACATTCTTGCATAAGCATTCACATACTTGCATAAGCATGCATAACTTGCATATCATGTTAAACTTGCATTTAAGCATATTGTAACAACCCGTAAAATCTGGGCCAGTTTAAAATTTTTGTTTTGGCAATTTTAGCGAATTTTGGATATTTAAAATGAATTATTTTAAATAATATCGACGGGAAATTTATTTTGAATATAATTAGAACGTATATATTATATACGTCGTCGTTAGTATATATAATAATTATATATAATTATAAAAGGAATTGAAAATGGCGCGGTAGTTCGAAAATTCGATTTCTAATTTCAAATGATTATGCAGAATTCAATATAAGCCAGAATTGAACGAAACAAGAAATATTTGAATCTGTATAACTATATCTTTGTAACGAAGTTAGCAAACTGAGATTTCATCTTAGAAATGATAAGATATGTCCAGTTTAAAATTAGAAATAGTCGCTGTGGAATTTATATATATTTTTATATATATAAGGCCCTTAAAAATAGCAATTTTGCAAACGACCTCGGATTTCGACGAAACCAGTTTTGTTGGGTCCGTGATGTTAAGTTATTGCTAGATTCCAAATTTCATAATTTTTCGAACCAATATGTGAGCGTGGCGAAGGAAAACGCGTTTGACCAGTTTCAGTTGATTTTAATCGACTGAAAATTGGCCATTTTTCATACGGTCTCAGAATTTAACGAAACTAGTTTTGTTAGGACCGTATCGTCAATACGAAACTAGAAAATATTTTTATAGAATTTTTCTAGTTAGTATGTGACCCCGGTAATTTGAAATGTACGTTTAAAATTCAATATAGTGATTTAAATGTAAATTTAACGGAAACTGATTCAAACAGTCGAATCAGCTTGCGATACATATCCCATTGTGTTCAGAATGGGGGTAAAGCGCTAGGGACGGCAGTCGGTGGATTCGAATCCGAGTTCGAAAATAAAAGTTACTTTTTGAAAGAAAAATAATAAAATAAATAAATATATATATTCTCCTCAAAACCCCCCCCCCCCTAAATTTCATTTCAGTCGGGAAAAAAAAAAGAAAAAAAAAGAAAAAGGAAGGGGGCGTCGCGCCCCACAAGACTTCGCCGCCGCGCCTAGGCGGCGCAGCCACCACAGCCGCCCCCACCCTCCTCTTCTCCCCCCCTCCCTCCTTTCCCTCACCAGCGGCGCGGCTCCCGAAGGCGCCTCCCCTAAATCGCGACACCGAAGGACGCGACCCCTCCCCTCCTCGCCAGAGGCGGCGCGAAGGACCTCCCCCCCTCAGCCGCCCTCTCCTCGACCTCGGCACCGTCCCCCTCCTCTGAAAAGCGCCCAACCCCAAGACCCGATAACCCAAACCCCCCCCCCTACGCTGCAAAACTGGAGAAAAAAAAAGGGGCAAAGGTGAGTTTTCAATTAGGTTTAATTAATTTTAATTTAACTAAATAGGATGGTTTATAAAACTGAAATTAAAAATTGATTTAAAAATATATATATAGATATATATATATATAAATGGCATTGATTTTTCAATTATGAAAGGCATAGATTTTTCAAATGAAATTAGCTTTGTTTGTAAAAGGAATTTTGCATTTATTTTCGAATTAAAAATATGATTTTTATATTTTTAAAGTAATAAAAATATGATTTTTATATTTTTAAAGTATTAAAAATATAGTCTTTACTATATAGGTGATGTCAAAATATGATTTTTGTTTATGTAAAGAGTTAAAAATATAATTTTTACATGATCGGAATATTAAAAATATCATCTTTATATGTGTAGAAAAATAAAAATGAGATTTTTATAAAGTTGAAATCTTTAAAATAGAAAAGTCGAAATCTTTAAAATGGAAAAGGTGAAATTTTTAGATGTAAAAATGCGAAATCTATATTTTTGAAATGTGATTTTTATATATTGAACTTCGAAATAATAATGTGATTTTTATATATTGAACTTCGAAATAAAAATGTGATTTTTATATATTGAACTTCGAAATAAAAATGTGATTTTTATATATTGAACTTCGAAATAAAAATGCGATTTTTATATATTGAACTTCGAAGTAAAAATTCGATTTTTATATATTGAACTTCGAAATAAAAATGCGATTTTTATATATTGAACTTTGAAGTAAAAATTCGATTTTTATATATTGAACTTCGAAATAAAAATGCGATTTTTATATATTGAACTTTGAAGTAAAAATTCGATTTTTACATATGTAGTGGCTACAGCAACGAAGATGCGATGACGATGATGATTTCTGTCAAAGAAGAGTCAAGAGGATTGGATAGCTATCGGTGAGAATTTCTCACCTTTCAATTTCATTTTCTAGTTATATATATATATATATATACTAGGATGCAGACGGTGCTTAGTAGCACCCGACACAATCGTCCACAGACCATGGACTTGTTTGTTTGACTGTTTGGTGATTGATTGCGATATTGGTTTGAATGTGGTTTGTGGTGTGAAAAATCGAATCGATAAATTTGTTAGGATTAGACGTGCGCCGTTATAAGGCGAAGGAGTAAGGCTAGGTTAGACTCTTACTCCAAATTTTGTGGTTTGCATAACGAATTGATTTGATTGATGTGTGAATGGCGTGGGCCTTCACTAGACCGGGGATTAGGCTAGGCCTTGTCCCGTTTCTAGTATCGTGCCGTTATGCCGCCGAAATTTTCTAAAATATGTTAGAAAAATAAAAATATCATTTTATTGTGTAAATGAATTGAATAGAAATTCATAGGTTGAAATAAAATGTTTTATCGTTAAAAATATAATTTTTAACGTGAAGTGAATAAAATAAAATATTCGTTTATAAACCGGACGGTTTGTTTATGTACACCTATTTGACTGATATTGATTGGGTCGATAAATTTTACACATCGCCCAACAGCACAAATAAAATAGGTGTTTGATTGTTTGAAACCCCACACGGGTGTTGGGATGAAATTTGAAGTTCACTCATCCTGATTGATTAAATATGTCGATCGATTGATTGACAGGCTGTTATAAGCGTTGAATATCTATATTTGATGCTTATACAGCGTAGTGCACTTTGGTTGATATTTGATTATTTTTCAATGCTATGATATACATGTGTTGTATGAAAATCCATATAATTAATTTTATATGGTAATTGATTGGGCCTCATTCCAATTTGAAAAACAAAGAATAATATAAAATAAAAGTTCATGTGTTGACAGTACTCATTCATTGAGATTGGTCATGTGTTGAACGAAATATTTTAGTAATAAAATTTGCACCTTTATCGATATAAAATAGAAGTTCATGTGTTGACAGTACTCATTCATTGAGATTGGTCATGTGTTGAACGAAATATTTTTGATAATAACAACTATTTTGAAAAAGAAATATTTGAAATAGAATATTTGAAAATAGAAATTTATGAAGCCGTGTTGATTAGTTTGACGCCATTTTGACGTGAACGATATTTATATCGATTTTAAACGATATCGAAATAAAATGAATTGAAAACGATTTCGAAATAAAATGAATTGAAAACGATTTCGAAATAAAATGAATTGAAAACGATTTCGAAATAAAATGAATTGAAAACGATTTCGAAATGAATTGAATTGAAAACGAATTCAAATTGAATTGAAAGCGAATTGAAATGAATTCAAATTGAATTGAAATTTGAATTGAATAGAAATGAATTTTAAAACGAATTTATAAAGAAGAATTCAATTTTGATTTGAATTGAAAGGGAAGTTGAAATAGCTTTTGAAACGAATTCAAAACTATTTATAAAATTCGTTTTAAATAGAAATCGACGAAGTATATATTATATATATTATATATATAATATAATGGCCTGAATAGAACGCGCCGCGCCGCGGCAGTTCGTGAATTTCGACCATTTATTTCAAACGGACATTACGGGAGATCCGACCGTCGGATTCTCCTAAAACCGGAACCGTTGGGTTCGTATCGAAAAGAGCTTTCTAACGAATATTAGAAATTTGAAATCTAACGGTTGGATTTGGAATTATGTCCAAATCAAATTTGAAAAAGGTCGCTGTAAGTGCAGTTCGATGGCCATTGATGGAAATCGACTGTACAGGCCTCGATAAAATTATTAAAAATAGTAATAATTTGTGTAAAATCATAAGAAATGATTTGTGAAGATTTGGGATGAAAAACTCCATATTTGAAAAGATAAAAATAGATTTTTATCGAAATGAACTAGTTTTGAACTAGAAATATAATTCTATTTATTTTTAAATAAATAAACTGAATTTGAAATGGTTTTGAAAATAACCAGAATTTCCAATGATTGCATTGGAGTGGATTTGAATCGAAATTGTCTTCGGAATATTTCGATGTTGGAATTCGGGATTATGCAGATGTTGTTATGGAAATTTGAAAGATATATATATTTATATCGTTATTTCCAATACGACATTTGTTAATCGTAGAATTTGATATTGAATATAAGCCGGGATATTTTCTATTCAGAGCCTTGTGTTTAACATCAAATGTGATTTGGGTTTGTCGTGAATGGTGTCTTCACTAACACTGTTCTTGAACCCAGTTGAGAAAAGATTAAATCTTTTTATTTAGATTTAATGAAGTGTACCAATTAAATTATATTTAATTGGAACTGAATTGGTATTGATTTTTGGGTTTATCGTGAACGGTGTTTTAAATAACACTTGTTCTTTAACCCGATAATTAATGGAATGTGATTTTGGGTTTGTCGTGAACCGTGTTTTAAATGACACTGATTCTTTAACCCAGTCAAAGATTAAAACTAAGTGGAGTTTTAATGAATCTTTAATTAGATTGAAATAATCGAAATGGAGTATCACCAGTTTTACTCCAGGCGATAGTTAAATCTTTAATTAGATTTGAACGTGAAATGGTAATTGAATTTACCGATAACACTGTGGTGTTAGATATGAAGTATTACCAGTTTTACTTCATGGGATGAATAGGTTGGGATTGGGAAATTAAAATAAATGATCACTTCGGTAAGGTTCGCTAATCCCGACTAGTTTGAATTGAGATTCAAAAATAGAAAAAAAGAAAGTTAGAAACTAACTGTCGGTTAGCCAAGCAGAATGGTTTTCTGGATATTGATCTGATGTTGGTTTCGGCCTTCGGGGTTAATATTTGGGGAATTATTCTCTTGATTAATTTACTGTTAGTGACTAATGAATTGGAATGAGGCGTATGTTGTGTTTGTGTAACACTTATTCAAAATATACGCGAGTTATTCGGAAAGACCGGGTTTATCCCATTCTGAATAAATGATACGACGATAAGTCGAAGATGAAGACGATGGTCGAAGACCGGAGGTCTTCACGTCGTTTGGGTGATAACTGATGATCTTGATTGGGCTGTACACCCAAGAAGATGGAAACAGTTGGTGATCGTCCAGACGTGCTTGGAGATCGATGGATATGCGGGGTACTAGGTGCCTCCGGTTTCGTTCAGACCCAGAACGGACTTGTAAATAGACTGTGTGTCTGACATCGGATTTCATTCTGTGTGACTGATATCGGTTGCATAGGATGGTTTGCCTGTGTGGCATGCTAAGATGCAAATGATCAAGGCTTCTGTTGAAAAGCAAAGTCTTGTGGTTGATGATCAAAGCACGGCCTTTGTGGCGTAGCTTTGTGTAGCGTTGATTCGCGAGCCTCGCACCCCGGTATGAACCAAAAACGGGAGACGGACCTCAGGGAGGGCCTACGTTTCCTCCTAGCTAAAAGTGGCGTCAGTGGTTTTACACGCCCTGACGAGTTTGACTTATGTGGTTGTTGCTGTTGCGAGGCGCCTCGGTTAGATCGGACGATCCGGGTCCGATGGAGTCACTTGTTGGCTCGCTTACGCCCCAAAGGGCGGCGAAACGTAGTGCTCAGGCATTTTAATCCACTCCGTGTGGACCGGCCCTGTCGCTCCAAGGGTCGATGCGTTCTGATCCTGAGACTCGGGCTAGGCAGTCTCGAATCGGTTGAGGACTATCTTTTGCCTCGGTTCATAGATGGAAATCCAATTTCCAAATACGTGACTTTGCGGTTTTATTTGTAAACCTATATATGGCGACATGATATATGGTACCCATGCCGCCTATGATTGATACTTATGATTTGAAGTGTTTTATACACTATGCACTTATAATAGTATCAAATGTTTTGTTTTAAACGTATCAAGCATTCTTTGGCTGTTATAAGGGAAAACCCTATCCTCGACTGCGTTGCATTGTGTGATGGGACCTGGGTCTTATAACAGCTTCATTTTTCTTTATTTAGCATTGCGCTGTTTGTTTTATGCACTGGTATTCTTGGGAGGAAACCCGTTCCGTGTTATACGGCGTGGTCCCTTGATTTACCTAGCTTTAAAAATAAAGATTAACTGTTTTAGTTCTCACACCAGTCACATGACTGACCTGGAGTTTATTGTTTTAACCTAAACTCTGGGTGCCCCTATTTTGACACGGGCAGCTAGTAGTTTTGGTTTTGCAGATTTATATTCACAGGATCCTGGTTTACAGCTGGAACGATATCCGGAAAGCTTTGTATCCGTATATCTCCTTCAGTTGTGTATTGTATTATTTTCCGCTGCGATGTATTTAAATGTAATTTAAATCTCTGATATTTCTGTGTAATATTCTTTTATACTCTGTATATTCTTGTAATCTGATGCATTGTTGTTATATACAATGAAATGTTCTTCTGTATGTGTTCTGTTTTGTCTTGTTCTCAAACGATAGGGCGTTTCGAACGGTCTGGGTCGGTTTAGCGACTGGTTCGGACCGAGCGAAATTCCTTGCCGTCACAGTTGGTATCAGAGCTTTGGTTTACAAAGCTCAGAGAACAAGACACATTAGAACCATACGAAAGAATTCATCAGATATTGGATTAGTAATATCCAATGGGAATGACTCGTTAGAGATAGGATCAGTAGTATCCTAGAACGAGTGTGAAGAGTATATTTTTAAAGTGAAAACAATTTTGTTTTGAAAATTTAAATCAATTATTCGTATTTGATTATTTATTTTATATTGATTAGGACAATCCAAAATATAAAGATTTTGCGTATGCGCCTAGCTAGCGTGTATTCGAAGTTTTGATATATTGGATAGATATATAATTACACTCTAATCGCCCGGAGATGATTTTGATGATGGAGCTCCATCATTAGAATTTATATTCGAGAGACGAACGTGTAATATCTATATACTTCCTATTGACTGGTGTGAGAACCAAAATTAGATAGGGCTTATTGTTGTGAATTGGCATCAAAAACATGATTTTTGTATATGTATCAAAATTATCAATTTGAAACTCTAATCCACTAAATGATTGATGTTTGTGTTGTTTGTTTATCTGTTTGATAATTTTGAACCATTTAGCCTAATTGAACCAAATATTGAATTGTATTGAAAATTGGTTGCATTTGCTTGCATATGCATATATATCATTGAACAGGTCATAGCAAGGAGGCTAGAGCCAGAGAATAAAATTTGTTTGCCCGACAAATAGGTACATGTTTACTACAAAATTTCCTGTTTTATTTGGGTGATGATGATTTTGTGAGCCTATTGGCTAGCCGCTTGGCTTTTTCTTTTTCTTTTTGAGATCTGAAGGACCGGGGAAGCTATTTGAAATTCCCCGATGCTCCCGGTGCAGGGGAGGTTATGGCGAAATTTTTCAAAAATTTAGGGTGTTAGCCAAATTTTTGAAATTTTGAAAATTCTCAGAAACTAAAGAGTTGGAGAATAGAAGCCAGATCGAGCGTAGAGTTGAATAATCAAACCGCTTTCGACTTTGTTCCTTTTCGGGGACGAAAAGTTTTAAGTGGGGGAGATTGTAACAACCCGTAAAATCTGGGCCAGTTTAAAATTTTTGTTTTGGCAATTTTAGCGAATTTTGGATATTTAAAATGAATTATTTTAAATAATATCGACGGGAAATTTATTTTGAATATAATTAGAACGTATATATTATATACGTCGTCGTTAGTATATATAATAATTATATATAATTATAAAAGGAATTGAAAATGGCGCGGTAGTTCGAAAATTCGATTTCTAATTTCAAATGATTATGCAGAATTCAATATAAGCCAGAATTGAACGAAACAAGAAATATTTGAATCTGTATAACTATATCTTTGTAACAAAGTTAGCAAACTGAGATTTCATCTTAGAAATGATAAGATATGTCCAGTTTAAAATTAGAAATAGTCGCTGTGGAATTTATATATATTTTTATATATATAAGGCCCTTAAAAATAGCAATTTTGCAAACGACCTCGGATTTCGACGAAACCAGTTTTGTTGGGTCCGTGATGTTAAGTTATTGCTAGATTCCAAATTTCATAATTTTTCGAATCAATATGTGAGCGTGGCGAAGGAAAACGCGTTTGACCAGTTTTAGTTGATTTTAATCGACTGAAAATTGGCCATTTTTCATACGGTCTCAGAATTTAACGAAACTAGTTTTGTTAGGACCGTATCGTCAATACGAAACTAGAAAATATTTTTATAGAATTTTTCTAGTTAGTATGTGACCCCGGTAATTTGAAATGTACGTTTAAAATTCAATATAGTGATTTAAATGTAAATTTAACGGAAACTGATTCAAACAGTCGAATCAGCTTGCGATACATATCCCATTGTGTTCAGAATGGGGGTAAAGCGCTAGGGACGGCAGTCGGTGGATTCGAATCCGAGTTCGAAAATAAAAGTTACTTTTTGAAAGAAAAATAATAAAATAAATAAATATATATATTCTCCTCAAACCCCCCCCCCCTAAATTTCATTTCAGTCGGGGAAAAAAAAACAAAAAAAAAAAGGAAGGGGGCGTCGCGCCCCACCAGACTTCGCCGCCGCGCCTAGGCGGCGCAGCCACCACAGCCGCCCCCACCCTCCTCTTCTCCCCCCCTCCCTCCTTTCCCTCACCAGCGGCGCGGCTCCCGAAGGCGCCTCCCCTAAATCGCGACACCGAAGGACGCGACCCCTCCCCTCCTCGCCAGAGGCGGCGCGAAGGACCTCCCCCCCTCAGCCGCCCTCTCCTCGACCTCGGCACCGTCCCCCTCCTCTGAAAAGCGCCCAACCCCAAGACCCGATAACCCAAACCCCCCCCCTACGCTGCAAAACTGGAGAAAAACAAAGGGGCAAAGGTGAGTTTTCAATTAGGTTTAATTAATTTTAATTTAACTAAATAGGATGGTTTATAAAACTGAAATTAAAAATTGATTTAAAAATATATATATAGATATATATATATATATATATATATATATATATGGCATTGATTTTTCAATTATGAAAGGCATAGATTTTTCAAATGAAATTAGCTTTGTTTGTAAAAGGAATTTTGCATTTATTTTCGAATTAAAAATATGATTTTTATATTTTTAAAGTAATAAAAATATGATTTTTATATTTTTAAAGTATTAAAAATATAGTCTTTACTATATAGGTGATATCAAAATATGATTTTTGTTTATGTAAAGAGTTAAAAATATAATTTTTACATGATCGGAATATTAAAAATATCATCTTTATATGTGTAGAAAAATAAAAATGAGATTTTTATAAAGTTGAAATCTTTAAAATAGAAAAGTCGAAATCTTTAAAATGGAAAAGGTGAAATTTTTAGATGTAAAAATGCGAAATCTATATTTTTGAAATGTGATTTTTATATATTGAACTTCGAAATAAAAATGTGATTTTTATATATTGAACTTCGAAATAAAAATGTGATTTTTATATATTGAACTTCGAAATAAAAATGCGATTTTTATATATTGAACTTCGAAGTAAAAATTCGATTTTTATATATTGAACTTCGAAATAAAAATGCGATTTTTATATATTGAACTTTGAAGTAAAAATTCGATTTTTATATATTGAACTTCGAAATAAAAATGCGATTTTTATATATTGAACTTTGAAGTAAAAATTCGATTTTTACATATGTAGTGGCTACAGCAACGAAGATGCGATGACGATGATGATTTCTGTCAAAGAAGAGTCAAGAGGATTGGATAGCTATCGGTGAGAATTTCTCACCTTTCAATTTCATTTTCTAGTTATATATATATATATATACTAGGATGCAGACGGTGCTTAGTAGCACCCGACACAATCGTCCACAGACCATGGACTTGTTTGTTTGACTGTTTGGTGATTGATTGCGATATTGGTTTGAATGTGGTTTGTGGTGTGAAAAATCGAATCGATAAATTTGTTAGGATTAGACGTGCGCCGTTATAAGGCGAAGGAGTAAGGCTAGGTTAGACTCTTACTCCAAATTTTGTGGTTTGCATAACGAATTGATTTGATTGATGTGTGAATGGCGTGGGCCTTCACTAGACCGGGGATTAGGCTAGGCCTTGTCCCGTTTCTAGTATCGTGCCGTTATGCCGCCGAAATTTTCTAAAATATGTTAGAAAAATAAAAATATCATTTTATTGTGTAAATGAATTGAATAGAAATTCATAGGTTGAAATAAAATGTTTTATCGTTAAAAATATAATTTTTAACGTGAAGTGAATAAAATAAAATATTCGTTTATAAACCGGACGGTTTGTTTATGTACACCTATTTGACTGATATTGATTGGGTCGATAAATTTTACACATCGCCCAACAGCACAAATAAAATAGGTGTTTGATTGTTTGAAACCCCACACGGGTGTTGGGATGAAATTTGAAGTTCACTCATCCTGATTGATTAAATATGTCGATCGATTGATTGACAGGCTGTTATAAGCGTTGAATATCTATATTTGATGCTTATACAACGTAGTGCACTTTGGTTGATATTTGATTATTTTTCAATGCTATGATATACATGTGTTGTATGAAAATCCATATAATTAATTTTATATGGTAATTGATTGGGCCTCATTCCAATTTGAAAAACAAAGAATAATATAAAATAAAAGTTCATGTGTTGACAGTACTCATTCATTGAGATTGGTCATGTGTTGAACGAAATATTTTAGTAATAAAATTTGCACCTTTATCGATATAAAATAGAAGTTCATGTGTTGACAGTACTCATTCATTGAGATTGGTCATGTGTTGAACGAAATATTTTTGATAATAACAACTATTTTGAAAAAGAAATATTTGAAATAGAATATTTGAAAATAGAAATTTATGAAGCCGTGTTGATTAGTTTGACGCCATTTTGACGTGAACGATATTTATATCGATTTTAAACGATATCGAAATAAAATGAATTGAAAACGATTTCGAAATAAAATGAATTGAAAACGATTTCGAAATGAATTGAATTGAAAACGAATTCAAATTGAATTGAAAGCGAATTGAAATGAATTCAAATTGAATTGAAATTTGAATTGAATAGAAATGAATTTTTAAACGAATTTATAAAGAAGAATTCAATTTTGATTTGAATTGAAAGGGAAGTTGAAATAGCTTTTGAAACGAATTCAAAACTATTTATAAAATTCGTTTTAAATAGAAATCGACGAAGTATTTATTATATATATTATATATATAATATAATGGCCTGAATAGAACGCGCCGCGCCGCGGCAGTTCGTGAATTTCGACCATTTATTTCAAACGGACATTACGGGAGATCCGACCGTCGGATTCTCCTAAAACCGGAACCGTTGGGTTCGTATCGAAAAGAGCTTTCTAACGAATATTAGAAATTTGAAATCTAACGGTTGGATTTGGAATTATGTCCAAATCAAATTTGAAAAAGGTCGCTGTAAGTGCAGTTCGATGGCCATTGATGGAAATCGACTGTACAGGCCTCGATAAAATTATTAAAAATAGTAATAATTTGTGTAAAATCATAAGAAATGATTTGTGAAGATTTGGGATGAAAAACTCCATATTTGAAAAGATAAAAATAGATTTTTATCGAAATGAACTAGTTTTGAACTAGAAATATAATTCTATTTATTTTTAAATAAATAAACTGAATTTGAAATGGTTTTGAAAATAACCAGAATTTCCAATGATTGCATTGGAGTGGATTTGAATCGAAATTGTCTTCGGAATATTTCGATGTTGGAATTCGGGATTATGCAGATGTTGTTATGGAAATTTGAAAGATATATATATTTATATCGTTATTTCCAATACGACATTTGTTAATCGTAGAATTTGATATTGAATATAAGCCGGGATATTTTCTATTCAGAGCCTTGTGTTTAACATCAAATGTGATTTGGGTTTGTCGTGAATGGTGTCTTCACTAACACTGTTCTTGAACCCAGTTGAGAAAAGATTAAATCTTTTTATTTAGATTTAATGAAGTGTACCAATTAAATTATATTTAATTGGAACTGAATTGGTATTGATTTTTGGGTTTATCGTGAACGGTGTTTTAAATAACACTTGTTCTTTAACCCGATAATTAATGGAATGTGATTTTGGGTTTGTCGTGAACCGTGTTTTAAATGACACTGATTCTTTAACCCAGTCAAAGATTAAAACTAAGTGGAGTTTTAATGAATCTTTAATTAGATTGAAATAATCGAAATGGAGTATCACCAGTTTTACTCCAGGCGATAGTTAAATCTTTAATTAGATTTGAACGTGAAATGGTAATTGAATTTACCGATAACACTGTGGTGTTAGATATGAAGTATTACCAGTTTTACTTCATGGGATGAATAGGTTGGGATTGGGAAATTAAAATAAATGATCACTTCGGTAAGGTTCGCTAATCCCGACTAGTTTGAATTGAGATTCAAAAATAGAAAAAAAGAAAGTTAGAAACTAACTGTCGGTTAGCCAAGCAGAATGGTTTTCTGGATATTGATCTGATGTTGGTTTCGGCCTTCGGGGTTAATATTTGGGGAATTATTCTCTTGATTAATTTACTGTTAGTGACTAATGAATTGGAATGAGGCGTATGTTGTGTTTGTGTAACACTTATTCAAAATATACGCGAGTTATTCGGAAAGACCGGGTTTATCCCATTCTGAATAACTGATACGACGATAAGTCGAAGATGAAGACGATGGTCGAAGACCGGAGGTCTTCACGTCGTTTGGGTGATAACTGATGATCTTGATTGGGCTGTACACCCAAGAAGATGGAAACAGTTGGTGATCGTCCAGACGTGCTTGGAGATCGATGGATATGCGGGGTACTAGGTGCCTCCGGTTTCGTTCAGACCCAGAACGGACTTGTAAATAGACTGCGTGTCTGACATCGGATTTCATTCTGTGTGACTGATATCGGTTGCATAGGATGGTTTGCCTGTGTGGCATGCTAAGATGCAAATGATCAAGGCTTCTGTTGAAAAGCAAAGTCTTGTGGTTGATGATCAAAGCACGGCCTTTGTGGCGTAGCTTTGTGTAGCGTTGATTCGCGAGCCTCGCACCCCGGTATGAACCAAAAACGGGAGACGGACCTCAGGGAGGGCCTACGTTTCCTCCTAGCTAAAAGTGGCGTCAGTGGTTTTACACGCCCTGACGAGTTTGACTTATGTGGTTGTTGCTGTTGCGAGGCGCCTCGGTTAGATCGGACGATCCGGGTCCGATGGAGTCACTTGTTGGCTCGCTTACGCCCCAAAGGGCGGCGAAACGTAGTGCTCAGGCATTTTAATCCACTCCGTGTGGACCGGCCCTGTCGCTCCAAGGGTCGATGCGTTCTGATCCTGAGACTCGGGCTAGGCAGTCTCGAATCGGTTGAGGACTATCTTTTGCCTCGGTTCATAGATGGAAATCCAATTTCCAAATACGTGACTTTGCGGTTTTATTTGTAAACCTATATATGGCGACATGATATATGGTACCCATGCCGCCTATGATTGATACTTATGATTTGAAGTGTTTTATACACTATGCACTTATAATAGTATCAAATGTTTTGTTTTAAACGTATCAAGCATTCTTTGGCTGTTATAAGGGAAAACCCTATCCTCGACTGCGTTGCATTGTGTGATGGGACCTGGGTCTTATAACAGCTTCATTTTTCTTTATTTAGCATTGCGCTGTTTGTTTTATGCACTGGTATTCTTGGGAGGAAACCCGTTCCGTGTTATACGGCGTGGTCCCTTGATTTACCTAGCTTTAAAAATAAAGATTAACTGTTTTAGTTCTCACACCAGTCACATGACTGACCTGGAGTTTATTGTTTTAACCTAAACTCTGGGTGCCCCAATTTTGACACGGGCAGCTAGTAGTTTTGGTTTTGCAGATTTATATTCACAGGATCCTGGTTTACAGCTGGAACGATATCCGGAAAGCTTTGTATCCGTATATCTCCTTCAGTTGTGTATTGTATTATTTTCCGCTGCGATGTATTTAAATGTAATTTAAATCTCTGATATTTCTGTGTAATATTCTTTTATACTCTGTATATTCTTGTAATCTGATGCATTGTTGTTATATACAATGAAATGTTCTTCTGTATGCGTTCTGTTTTGTCTTGTTCTCAAACGATAGGGCGTTTCGAACGGTCTGGGTCGGTTTAGCGACTGGTTCGGACCGAGCGAAATTCCTTGCCGTCACAGTTATACATAACTTGCATATGAACTTGTATAACAACCTACACATAACTTACATAACATCATACACATAACATACATAACATCATACACATAACTTGCATATGAACTTGCATAACATCATACACATAACTTGCATATGAACTTGCATAACTCACTTATTAAACATGCATAAACCCACTTATTAAATATGCATAAACCCACTTATTAAACATGCATAAACCCACTTATTAAACATGCATAAACCCACTTGTTAAACATGCATAATCATAGGAAAACATAGAGTAGCATATCATTGCAAATGATTCAAACTCACTAATCCGCATTCAAGACCATAAGTCTCATTGCACCTAATCTACTTACTTTAGCAATTGATGTTAAAGTGATAGAAACTCACCAAACCCAAGATTAGCAAACTTATGAAGTGGAATTAGTTGCTTTAGTTGAAGAAGATGTTGATTAAAGGTTGATTAGCTCGCAACTCTCTTCATTGATTTGTGGAGGCCATGATCAAGTTTCATTTTGCCATAGTTTAGTTACAAGATCTAATTATGAATAAATTAGGGTAGGGTTGGGGTCTTATTTATAGGATTAGGTAGTGTTTTTAGACCATAGGATTAGCCCCAAATTAGATTAGGACCATCAGATTTCGGAACCCTCTAGAACACAGCCCAAGACTAACCCAAAAACCAGATCTGGTGCACCCAGATCAACAGGGCCGACACCCTGTGTCGACACCCCTATCGACAGGGCTGTCGACACCCCTGTCGACATGCCTGTCAACACGGGGCTAGGCGGGAACTTTCCCACCCTTTCCGCTTTTGGCTCCAAACTTGTTTTAGAACTGAATTTTAAATCTGTTTTTAACTTTGAATTTTCTGAAAACTTCTTTGGGCCATAACCGGGCCATACGGACTCCGATTCTCGAAAACTCGGACTCTATTTCGCGTATTTTTCCGAGACGAACGCAATGACGCAGCCTGTTTCCCCCAATTCCCACATCTGAGATTATTTATTCTGCAATTAGTGAATTTTAGCATTAACTAAAATTCGGGGTGTTACATAAACCATAACCATTCACTGTATAAATTCATATACTATTCGCTTTATAAATCATATTTCAAAACTATATATGTATACATCTTTGAAAAAACGTCTAAAATTGATTTAATATCGATTTCACATGTCATTTCTTTATCGATGGTACTAAAGAGGTAAATATCCGCTAAAGTACCAAACTGTGAAATATAAACCAATTTCACATCCAAATGAACACAACAAATCATATTGATAAACATTACCAATATTATTGAGAAATCCTATTGGATTTGTCCAACCTGTCAAACCCTGCATCATCGTTCCATACCATTCAACATATATTATAATATACCGAAATTTAACAACTACTGTGAGGAATCCAGTTGGATCCCTCCAACCTGTTTTCCCCTGCATCAAATACGTTACCACAATTTTAGTTCAATAAACAGATACAATATTCAACGATGCATAAATCACAGTAATCCCAGCACCCATATTTTAATTTAATACTTTTATATTATTATAAACATAACCAACGAGGTAAGTTACCTTGTTTGGAAATAATCGTTAAAAATAACGATTGATTCAAACTAAATTAAACGAACGTTTAATTTAAATCAGTTCAGTTCAACACATATAAATATATATAGCATCCATCAAACAATTAACAAACATAGCACACAAATAATAAACCTGAATTATATAAATATAAGTGGGTAAACTGAGTGAGTTAAACTTACTTTGATTCCATTCATTCGGTTTGGTTACAGCTAAACTAAAGAGTGTTTAATTTAACTGTAAATTCCTAGCCGTCTCCATTTCTATCCAGGACAGTTCCATGATGTTTTGCTCGTTGCCACGATTCAATGTAGCTTGCGATGCCAGATTCTGGTTACACAAATAAAAATTATATGCATCTTAGTATAGGATTATTAATTAACTAATTACTAATCCCTTAACTAAATTATGTACTAACTAATTTTCTTTGATTAAATATTATGCTTTTTAATTACTTTACTAAATTTAAGAGGCCGATTATTCTCAAGTTTATGGTTTCATATAACTTGGTTTAGATTTCAAAAGGGGGATGATTTTTTTTCTTTTAACATCAGTTCAACTTTCCTTCTTGTGGGTTCGTTTCCTTCTGTTTCTTCCAAACAATTTGCCACATC
Source organism: Allium sativum (assembly GCA_030737875.1). NCBI lineage: Eukaryota > Viridiplantae > Streptophyta > Magnoliopsida > Asparagales > Amaryllidaceae > Allium > Allium sativum. Next base: position 813,825,776 of record CM060919.1, on the reverse strand, counting down.
TGTTGTGTTCCATATTCCTTCAACAAATTCTCTTTAAAATTCCGTCTGGTATACCATGTTGGAAAAGTTGTTTCCATTCTCAAAATATCCCTTCGTTACCCCCCAAAATGTTACCAGACTTCGATTCTTCCTTTGTGCATGATGCCTCACATTCGAACTGATTTGTTCTTCTTCCACTAACAAGATCGAACACTATTTCTTGCCACACTTTCATGCTTTTGTTTCCAAAGGAAGCTGAGCCCAACTCCATTTATTCACGTCTACACAAAAACCTCATCACGCAAGCCCTTTCTTCCCAATCAAATTCAGCTGCTCTCCATTTAAAATGCTTGCTTCCGTTCCCACTTTACAGTGACCAACTAAATCTTCACGTTGTTTATATTAGTTGCCTGACCTCCATTTATTCCTTCGTTGAAACCCCGCTGTTAACATCTCCATGTACTTTGCTTTTTCTATTTTGTTTTGTTTTTACGTTGGCTTGCATGTAACCCATTTCCGATTTAAATACTCACGTCCTCACGTTCAACTTGCAGGCCTGCGTTCCCAATGTTTCTCCACTGCACACCGAAACTTCTTCACTTAGTCATCTCCACCATGTTTATCTCCATCCAAATACACAGCCTTCTCCCCTTCCCAAATGTTTCTTTACGCCTCATCATGCTTCCATTTAATTTTCCAGAGATTTACACAGCCGACCTTTCTTCCTTCGTTTGGCTTTAACTCTTCACGGATGCCTTCCAAAAAAATACCCCTTACTTTCCCATCCTCTTGCATATAAAAGAAAATGGCGTGCTTAATTTCATAGCTGCTTCCTACTGTTCACGTTAAGAACTGACCCACTTCCTTTTTTTGCTAATGTGACCAGCCCCTTTGCCCAACAGCTTGTCTTCTGCTTGTTCCAAGCTATTAATGGCAGATTAGTTCTTTAATTAGATAATAGGTCTTGCTGATTACTTAGTTTAATTTAAACAGGCCAAACATTTATAATTACATTGTTTCTAGTACGAGCCCGATCCCTTTCTACCAGCTTCCTTCGTTCTTCATTTAGCTCAACAGTCCATGCACGCACCCCTTCAACTATTAAACTTATTCACGCACCCTTTATTTAAACCGTTCTTCACAGTATACTAGTCCATCCCTTCCTCCTTCGTTAACCGCCCCTTCATTCTTCCCGCATGTTTGAATGCAAACCATGCAAGCTTTGTTAATTCTTTCCAACTCTCTTCTTTAGCAACATGTTAGAACAAGCAGACCCAAAATGCCCGACTCCCTTTGTATCACCATCGTAACCCACACCCTATCGCCTGACCTCGACTGAACCTTCCCCCACCGGTGCGCCTTGACCTGCTTCCCCGCTGTCGAGAGTTTTGTGAAACTCGAACAACCACAATTCCTGCACTTTGGCTTTTAATGTCGCTGTATTTCGAATAGATTCTGACCACCATCGCGAAGGAAAAAACATTTCCACCAATGGATCGATAGCTCTCACTCAGCTGATCATTTTTGTAGTTAATATATTGGTGATTCAATCAAAGGATTTTAAGAAAAAATTAAGGGGAGAACTCGGAGATTTATGTTTGGTTATAAAAAGGTGGAGGCATTTGTTTTATTGACCATGGAAAAATGTTGACTTTCAATATTAGGCTAATCGGCTGTTGTGACATGTATTTATAGGGGAGAGTTCCTTAGGAATTAAATATGTGGTTTTTGGACTGTAGCGCATAAATTCCTATCTTGGTAACTGTGTAATTCTTGTGCCATTTTCTTTAAGTACTAAGGAGTTAAGATGGCCACGTTATGTCGAATTTGAAAACACAAAGGCCTATAGGGTGCTGAGGCGTGCAAAGTAGGTTTTGACGAAAATTTACAAAACTTAGTAAGTAAGTAATAGACTAGGAGAATATGTGGAATACATAAATTACCGGCTAAATCAATGTACTACCAAGTTAATTTCACCACTAACGTTCAACGTGTTTCAGTTTCATAGCCGATCGTGTGCGAAGCACGGGTCTTATCCTGGTTTCGTCATATAAAAGGAAATTAATATTTATTTAGTTTTGATTTATACATTGTTTTTATACGGTATTTAATATATATTTTTAATCCATTTAAATTTTCAAACCAATATTTAATATAATAAAATAAATTAAATATCTGACCACTGAAAATACGGAACATTACCTAGAGCCTCATACTCGGCTTCGTTGTTGGTTGATGGGAATTCCAATCCTAAAGCATAGCATAGAGGTCTTAAAGCATAGCATAGAGGATGGCCTTTAGGAGTTTCCAAAATTACCCTTGCTCCCGAGCAGTAATCATTTTTGGACCGATCAATGAACAACTTCCATCTCACGATTACTTCAACTGGTTCCTCCTTCTCTTCCCCTCTATCAGTGAATTCTGCGATGAAATCAGCTAAAGCCTGCCTATTTATAGCTCTTCGAGGGTGGAAAGTGATGTCATATTGGTTAAGCTCAATATTCCACTTCAACAATCTTCTCGAAGTTTCTGGGCAAAACAGAACTTTCTTTAGCAGTTGATCGGTAAGAACATTGATAGGGTGGGATTGGAAGTATGGCCTTAGCTTCTTTGAAGTGATGAGCAAACAATATGCAAGCTTCTCCAACTTAGGATAGTTTAGCTCTGCCCCAGCAAGCCTTTTGTTGATGTAGTAAACTGGCCACTGAACCTTTGCATCCTCCCGGACAAGTGCAGCGCTTAATGCGTGAGATGAGACAGCCAAGTATAGGAACAATTCTTCCCCATCTTTAGGCTTCGAGAGCATCGGTGGTGACTCTATGTGTTTGATTAGCTATTCGAAGGCTGCTTGGCATTCAGGATTCCATTAGAAATCTTTCTTTCCTTTCTTTAAAGCATCAAAGAGCGAGATGCACCGATATGTGGCCTTTGAGATAAATCGACTCAGCGCAGCTACATTCCCATTCAAACTTTGTAGTTCTCTCATTGTTTTAGGAGCTCGCATTTCTCGTAGGGCTATAACTTGAGCGGGATTGGCTTCTATGCCCCTGGCATTGACGATGAATCCGAGGAACTTTCCTGATGCGACTCCGAATGAACATTTGAGTGGATTTAGCTTCATTCCAAACTTCCTGAGGATGTCGAACATTTCTACCAAGTTCTCTAAGTGATCTTCAGTTTTCTTTTATTTCACCAGCATATCGTCTACATAGACTTCCATTGTCTTCCCAATTTGTGATTCGAACATGGAATTTACAAGGCATTGGGAAGCTGCTCCTGCGTTTTTCAGTCCTAACGACATGACCTTGTAGCAATATAAGCCCCTATCTGTTATGAAACTTGTGTTTTTTTCATCTGGCTTATACATCATTATCTGATTATACCTAGAGTAGGCATCCATTAAAGATAAGAGTTCATACCCTCCATTTGCCGTTGGACTTTTTTTTAAGGACCGGATTAGAGATCCAACTAAGATTGTAACACCCCACCTCCGTTAAGGACACTCACAAAGGGAATGCCTTAACTTTGGTGGAGCATTTTAGTAAATAGAATAGAAAATTTCAAGACAGATAAACAATACTTGAGAAATTATAACTTTATTACAGCGGAAAACAGAAATTAGTTTGGTTACATCTTTACCAAAATCTCAAGTACATAAATATCAGTCTTGTTCAGAAAATCATCAGAGTACAAAACTTTAAAATCATATTCCCCACAGAAGCTATCATAGGGAATCAAGCCATACTTTAAGCACTCTAAGTACTTCAAGCAGAAGAAATCCGGATCAAGCTAAAGTGTTCCCTCCTTGGAAAACCTTCGGGGGGAAACGGAAGAAAAAGAGGCGAAAACAAGCAAGGTCAGACATGAAGTCTGGCAAGTCTAGTGACTTTCAGCATATGAACAGATAATAATAATTATGACATGAAAATAAGCTGGATAAGAGATAATAGTAACAGAAGCAGCAGATGTACTTAGGTTAAACAGAAGAAACAGAATAATATTACTTTTCATTTCTCTGCACTAATACTTGTATAACAGGATTAGGTGTCACCCTAATGTCTAAACTGAAACAGAAACGGGAACAGAATAATTTCCACAGAAGAGAATGCTAGTAATGGGCCTTTACCACCCCAACAGAAACAGAATGCTAATAATGGGCCTTTACCACCTGAACAGAAACAGACAGGAACAGAATGCTAATAATGGGCCTTTACCACCCGAACAGAAGGTACAGAAACTGATTAATCCCTATGGAAACAGAATGTAGAATTAGGTGTACACTAGTAAATGGGCCTTTACCACCCGAACAGACGGTACCACGCAGAAACAGACAGGTGTTACGACCTAACAGAAACAGACAGAACTAAGTGTACCCTAAAACCCTACCCCAAGCGATCGTCTCCCTAATACATAAATACCCTGTGTCGGCCCCACAGTAGGGTGTATCACTCCCTAATGTGACAACCAATTGGCACAGACCTATTTACAGATGTCATGGCGTCTTACATCCTCAGTGGCAGACCGGGATCCATGCACGCACATGACCCGGTTGGAACGCACCATCAACACCCCTCGCCATTATCAGAATGAACCGCTTATAATTAGTTCAGTAAGCGTGCCCGGACCCTACCTACTGTTGGGTCAAAGTTTTGATACCAAAAAGGGTTACTGACTAATATGGGTCCCAAACAACAGATGACACAAGTAATTTCCCTCCTATCCTTATGTCCCCAGACTAACAGATTTCAGATTAACTTGTTTACAAGTTCAGACATACAGAGTTCAGATCAACTAGTTCACAGATCAGACAAGTTTTCAAACTAACGGATCAGATATACGGATTTAACAGATTTGTCTAACTTTGTAATTGGGCCTACAGATTCATGAAATGGGTTTGTTAAATTCATTAGTCCAATTGGTTTAACCCTATCCACTCAACACGTTTTAGACATCATATTTATCCCAGATTTGCATTAATTAAATATTAATGCATAGACCTCTCACATTAGGTCGGTAGCTTGTGGCCGCTGGATATGCCGGGCGGTTCCGGGAAGACTTCTGCCACAAGCCAGACCTAACCTCGTGTCTAAGCATATTTTAGTTATGCCTACGACCTCTCACATTAGACTGACAGTTTGCGGTCGCTGGTTAAGCCGGTTGGTTCCGGGCAGGCTTCTACCGCAAACAGAGTCTAACCTCGTGTCATAGCCAATTCATTCCAATACAGATTTATCAGATATCAGACTAATTCTGTTTATTTAACAGATTAAACTTCTTCATAGGATATAACAGATTAATCAAATTTCCATGTTCTACTAAATCTTAGGTCGAGCCTACGGATTTCCATACCCAGATTACCATTATCTAGTTTCAGCAGATCAGACAATTCAACATGTAGCAGATCTAGCAGTTTAAGCAATTCAACAGATTTAGCAGATAATAGATTTAGCAGTTTAGGCAATTCAACAGTTTTAGCAGATAACGGATTAGGTAATTTAACAGATTTAGCAGATTATATATATCTAAAACTCTATTTACATATCTTGCCCAATCATAAATTTAGCCTAAACTTACATGCCTAAATCAAGGTCATAATTCATAATAAAATATATGCCCCAAATTTAAGCCTTAATATTCCCATTTACAGTTCATGTCAAAACTAGATTTAATATTCTAGTTCACCATTTATGTCCAAGACTAATACACATGTAAATCTTTCTCTATTATAGGCAACTCAGATTATGCCAACATATTTACTATGCTGGATTTACTTAATTAAGCTACGCCCAATCCCCGTATAATATGTTTCCACAAGTTCTCTAAATACTCATGAAATGGCCCTATAGGCTCGATGTACATAACAGTGAATGGGAATAAACTAGCAAAGTTACATACTAAATATGAGATCTAACATCATTAAGGGAATAGGCATAAGAAACTAACTACAATAGTTATAGGCAACTAACCATAATAGTCATGGGAGACTAATCACAATAGTTTCTTATTCAATGTCATAGGCAATAGTCTCATAGTCATGAATCATAGTCATAGGCAATAGTCTCATAGTCAATGAATCATAGTCATAGGCAATAGTCTCATAGTCAATGAATCATAGTCATAGGCAATAGTCTCATTGTCATGAATCATAGTCATAGGAAATAGTCTCATAGTCAATGAATCATAGTCATAGGCAATAGTCTCATAGTCAATGAATCATAGTCATAGGCAATAGTCTCATAGGCAACAGTTTCATGTCCAATTATACATTATTATTTGTCCCAAAATTTAGCGTTCGTGCATTAATCTCTTATGAGATGTGGCGCAGGCTCGTGGTAGCTTGGCTATAGAACAGAAAGAAGAAAGAGATACAGAATAAAATATATCAGAACATTACGTACACAACCTCAAATTCAGATTTACAATCATGTCACAATTATAGTTACAGTTTATAGCGGAAAATAACTGTACTTGCCTTTCGTGGTTTTAAGAAAGGATAATAAACTGTTGTTGATGCAGAAATGCTGAATTATTCCTCTTTAATTGTTGTTGTAGCTCTAAACTTTGATCTGAGATTTGATTTAGCTTTTAATTCTATTCAGGTTGGAAGAAGATGCATCAGTCCAAGTTTTGGTTCCAGCAGAGTAGCGATGCCATTTTTATTTTTAATTAGAATAGAGGCAGAGTATAGAGAGAATGAGGCTAGGGGCTGTTTATATAGGATTAGGCGGATGAATCTAGACAGAAAATGAGACCAGATACATCAGAATGAATCAGGTTCAAAAACTGGGTTTCGGGAGCAGGTCGACTCCCCAGTCGACCTGGTCATGGGGAGGTTGACACCTCAGTCGACCTGGTTGGGGGGGTCGAATCCCCAGTCGACCTGGGTATATGGGCGGGAATTTTCCCGCCAGCCTTCTCTGGGTTTGAATTTCGAATTTCTGGCTTTATTTTCGAGCTGTTTTATTTTATTTAAATTCCTAAAACTTCTGAGGGTCATAACTTGGTCATACAAACTCCGATTTTCGAAAACTCGGACTCGATTTCATGCCGAATTCCGAGACGAACGCAATGGCGCCTCGTTTCCCTTGATTCTTATTTTAAAAATTTATTATTCTCTGATTTGTTACTTATAAGTTCATAGAAAATACAGGGTGTTACATTCTCCCCTCCTTAAAGGATTTCGTCCCCGAAATCTTTAAGTTAAGAAGAATGTGACCTACCATCCAGTCATCCATCTACTCAACCATCATCCACAAGCATCCATTGTCCTTAGAAAACTTCTAATGTTGTATGAACATATGAAAAAGTGTGTGTATATGTTCCTTATCTAATGCAAAGATCAGGTGGTCCACTGATTCAGTTGACCTCCTTAATGCGAACTATGTCAGTGTCATGAGTCCAACATGTATGCAATTTTCCTATTTGATACATATTATTCTTATATGAGTGACAACCATTCATTCATATGCAACATCCATGTGATGAGTCAATCATTTTGCATCCACAGAAATTGAAAATGCTCACACATCCATATCCAGTATGAGAGTGTTTTCGAGCCGATCTAGTTCCTAGTGTGTGTATATGCATCCACGAGCAACCACTAGCAACCACTTGCATCCACTTGCAACCATCAAACATAACATGTCTCAAACACATGTTTACACCCATTAGTTTCTACCTAAAGTTCGAAGATTCGATCGATAGGATATAGTCGAATGATGGAAGCGAGTACAGATAAAACAAAAGCTTGGATCCCATTAGACATTGGTTGAGAGGATAATTCCCCTAAGTATCAGCCCCGAAGACCGAAACCAATATCAGATTGACACCCAGAGGATTACCCTCTTTAGAAAATGTCAAAACTGGAAATCTTAACTTTATCAGAAATATCCAGATGCTTACAGACTACTAGTACAGATCAGATTATCGAATGACTCTTAGAAAACTAAGCATGGGAAAACCCCACCATATCCCTCAAAAACCCAGAATGTATGCATTACAATCGACTTGACGCCTAACACATATACCCTCAAACCCCAACCTACCACCAACAGATGATTCGTAACCCCTATGGGGTTTGAGACTATAACCAGATCAGAAACAAGACTAGTATTAAAGTGCAGAAACTCGACTATAGAATCCGAATGCCATAATCGGAAAGAGTTCTAACTCAATAATCAGATAAGGAAACTAAACTCTCTACGGAAATTTTTCTACTTCTATCCTATCCACCAACTATGAGAGCATTCACCTGCCTTCCTGAAGTAGGTCATGTCCTCTGTCCTTGCCCTCGTTTCTTCGAGCAGTCCCTAGTGAAGTGTCCCATCTCACCATAGTTGAAGTGAGTGTCCTTCCTCTTTTCGGCAATCCTTGTTCAGATGAGTCGAGCTTCCACAAGTAAAGCACTTTTTCTCCTTCTTATCTTCAGATTTTTCATCCTTCTTTTGTGTTTCCTTTTAGCCTCCTTTGTGAACCAAGTCCATATCCATGAGTTTCTCATCCTTGGGTTGTGCTCCTTAGCCAAACTCCCTCATTCTCATCTTTACTATCTGTGTGTAATACGTTGACAAGTCCCTCGAAAGCGGCCTTCATTGCACTGAAAATCCTACAAAGCTCAAAAGAAAATTAACCGTATGTGAGGCTACTACGGCTACATATAGAAGTCGGGCGCTTATTTGCTCTTTGACCGGTGTCGTAGTCTTATCAAGCCTATAGAATCATGCCACGATGAGGTTACCTCCCAGAAAGCCGGGAGCCCTAGAGAAAGAAGGGAATAAAGATTCAAACAGAGGTTCAAAAGATAGATATATGGCTTTTGGGGATTATGTTTTTCAAAAATAAGATTTACTTTTGAATATACTTCCTTTTTAAAATCTTTTTGAAAATAGTTTTCTAAAACTTTACCCAATCTGGTAACCTCCATCTCTGATACCAAGTGTAACACCCCACCTCCATTAAGGACACTCAACAAGGGAATGCCTTAACTTTGGTGGAGCATTTTAGTAAACAGAACAGAAAATTTCAAGACAGATAAACAATACTTGAGAAATTATAACTTTATTATAGCGGAAAACAGAAATCAGTTTGGTTACATCTTTACCAAAATCTCAAGTACATAAATATCAGTCTTGTTCAGAAAATCATCAGAGTACAAAATTTTAAAATCATAATCCCCACAGAAGCTGTCATAAGGAGTCAAGCCATACTTTAAGCACTCTAAGTACTTCAAGTAGAAGAAATCCGGATCAATCTAAAGTGTTCCCTCCTTGGAAAACCTGGGGGAAACAGAAGAAAAAGGGGCAAAAACAAGCAAGGTCAGACATAAAGTCTGGCAAGTCCAGTGACTTTCAGCATATGAACAGATAATAATAATTATGACATGAAAATAAGCTGGATAAGAGATAACAGTAACAGGAGCAGCAGATGTACTTAGGATAAACAGAAGAAACAAAATAATATTACTTTTCATTTTTCTGCACTAATACTAGTATAACAGGATTAGGTGCCACCCAATGTCTAAACTGAAACAGAAACGGTGTGACGGCAAAGAATTTCGCTCGGTCCGAACCAGCCGCTAAACCGACCCAGACCGTTCGAAACGCCCTATCGTTTTGAGAACAAGACAAAATAGAACGTATACAGAAGAACATTTCACTGTTATTACAACAATGCATCAGATTACAAGAATATACAGAGTATGAATAAATACAACACAGAAATATCAGAGATTTAAATTACATTTAAATACATAGCAGCGGAAAATAATACAATACACAACTAGAAAGAGATATACGGATACAAAGCTTTCCGGATATCGTTCCAGCTGTAAACCAGGATCCTGTGAATATAAATCTGCAAAACCAAAACTACTAGCTGCCCGTGTCAAAATAAGGGCACCCAGAGTTTAGGTTAAAACAATAAACTCCAGGTCAGTCATGGGACTGGTGTGAGAACTAAAACAGTTATCTTTATTTTAAATGTTCGGTAAATCAAGGGACCACGCCGTATAACACGGAACGGGTTTCCTCCCAAGAATACCAGTGCATAAAACAACAGCGCAATGCTAAATAAAGAAAAATGAAGCTATTATAAGACCCAGTTCCCATCACACAATGCAACGCAAGCCGGAGGATAGGGTTTTTACCTTATAATAGCCAAGAATGCTTGATACGTTTAAAACAAATCATTTGATACTATTATAAGTGTATAGTGTATAAAACAACTTCAAATCATAAGTATCAATCCTAGGCGGCATGAATGCCCCATACCACTATGTCGCCGTATATAGGTTATACAATCAAAATCGCAAAGTCACGTATTTGGAAATTGGATTTCCGTCTATGAACCGAGGCAAAAGATAGTCCTCAACCGATTCGAGACTGTCTAGCCCGAGCCTCAGGACCCAGACTCAGGTGGGCCCTTGGATCCTCAGGGCCGGTCCACCGATGTGGATTAAAATGCCTGAACATGCGTTTCCCCGCCCTATGGGGCGTAAACGAGCCAACTAAATGACTCCATCGGTTCGAGAACGACCGATCAATCCGAGGCGCCTCGCAACAGCAACAACCACATAAGTCAAACTCGTCAGGGCGTGTAAAACCACTGACGCCACTTCTAGCTAGAAAGAAACGCATGCCCTCCCTGACGTCCTCTCCCGTTTTTGGTTCATACCGGGTGTGAAACTCGCGAAGCAAACGTTACACAAAGCTACGCCACAAAGGCCTTGCTTTGATCATCACCACAAGACTTTGCTTTTCAACAGAAGCCTCGATCAATTGCCACTTAGGCATGCCACACAGGCAATTCACTCCATGCGTGTGATATCCATCAATATATAACCCCTGAGCTCGTACGTCTCAGAGAAGGGCGTTAAGCAAGAGAATAAATTCTCCGCCGCCAAACAGATATATATTTAATAGAAATCAGACACACAGACTAAAATCCAATGTCAGACACACAGTCCATTTACAAGTCCGTTCTTGGGCTGAACGAAACCGGAGGCATCTAGTACCCCGCATATCCATCGATCTCCAAGTACGTCTGGACGATCACCAACTGTTTCCCTCTTCTTGGGTGTACAGCCCAATCAAGATCATCAGTTATCACCCAAACGACGTGAAGACCTCCGGTCTTCGACCATCGTCTTCATCTTCGACTTATCGTCGTATCAGTTATTCAGAATGGGATAAACCCGGTCTTTCCGAATAACTCGCGTATATATTATAAAAGTGTTACACAAACACAACATACGCCTCATTCCAATTCATTAGTCACTAACCGTAAATTAATCAAGAGAATAATTTCCCAAATATTAACCCCGAAGGCCGAAACCAACATCAGATCAATATTCAGAAAACCATTCTGCTTAGCTAACCGACAGTTAGTTTCTAATTTTCACATTCATAGGGAAAGGTTCCCATTAATTTTATCCAAGATGAATTTCTTGAATTTATTCTTTAATCTATTTTTGAATATCAATTCAAACTAGTCGGGATTAGCGAACCTTACCGAAGTAATCATTTATTTTAATTTCCCAATCCCAACCTATTCATCCCATGAAGTAAAACTGGTAATACTTCATATCTAACACCACAGTGTTATCGGTAAATTCAATTACCATTTCACGTTCAAATCTAATTAAAGATTTAACTATCGCCTGGAGTAAAACTGGTGATACTCCATTCTCGATTATTTCAATCTAGTTAAAGATTCATTAAAACTCCACTTAGTTTTAATCGTTAACTGGGTTAAAGAATCAGTGTCATTTAAAACACGGTTCACGGTAAACCCCAAAATATCATTCCATTAATTATCGGGTTAAAGAACAAGTGTTATTTAAAACACTGCCCACGATAAACCCAACAATCAATATCAATTCAATTCCAATTAAATATCATTTAATTGGTACACTTCATTAAATCTAAATAAAAAGATTTAATCTTTTCTCAACTGGGTTCAAGAACAGTGTTAGTAAAGACACCATTCACGACAAACCCAAATCACATTTGATATTCAATTCAAATTTCAATTCAATTCGAATTCATTTCAATTCGTTTTCAATTCAATTCATTTCGAAATCGTTATATATCGATATAAATATCGTTCACGTCAAAATGGCGTCAAACTAATCAACACGGCTTCTATATTTCTATTTTCAAATATTCTATTTCAAATGTTTCTTTATTCAAAATAGTTGTTATTATCAAAATATTTCGTTCAACACATGACCAATCTCAATGAATGAGTACTGTCAACACATGAACTTTTATTTTATAATATTAAAGGTGCAAATTTTATTACTAAAATATTTCGTTCAACACATGACCAATCTCAATGAATGAGTACTGTCAACACATGAACTTTTATTTTATAATATTAAAGGTGCAAATTTTATTACTAAAATATTTCGTTCAACACATGACCAATCTCAATGAATGAGTACTGTCAACACATGAACTTTTATTTTATAATATTCTTTATTTTTCAAATTGGAATGAGGCCCAATCAATTACCATATAAAGTTAATTATATGGATTTTTCATACAACACATGTATATAATTACATTGAAAAATAATCAACCATCAACCAAAGTGCACTACACTGTATAAGCATCAAATATAGATATTCAACGCTTATAACAGCCTGTCAATCAATCGATCGACACATTTAATCAATCAGGATGAGTGAACTTCAAATTTCATCCCAACACCCGTGTGGGGTTTCAAACAGTCAAACGCATATTTTATTTGTGCAGTTGGGCGATGTGTAAAATTTATCGTTCCAATCAATGTCATTCAAATAGGTGTACATAAACAAACCGTCCGGTTTATAAATGAATATTTCATTTTATTCACTTCACGTTAAAATTATATTTTTAACGATGAAACATTTTATTTCAACCTATGAATTTCTATTCAATTCATTTACACAATAAAATGATATTTTTATTTTTCTAACATATTTTAGAAAATTTCGGCGGCATAACGACACTATACTAGAAACGGGACAAGGCCTAGCCTTATCCCCGGTCTAGTGAAGGCCCACGCCATTCACACATCAATTTTAATCAATTTCCAATTCAACCAATCAATCAAATCCAAATCAAATAATCTAACCAACTACACAACCAAACAAACAAGTCCATGGTCTGTGGACGGGTGTCGGGTGCTTCTAATAAGCACCGTCTGCATCCTAGTATATATATATATATAACTAGAAATAAAATTGAAAGGTGAGAAATTCTCACAGAAAGCTATCCAACATCTTGACACTTCTTTTGCAGAAGTCTTAGCCAATCTCGCCTTTTGTCACTTTCGTTGTCGTAGCCACTATATATGTAAAAATCGAATTTTTACTTCGCTATTCAATACATAAAAATCATATTTTTATTTTGAAGTTCAATATATAAAAATCATATTTTTATTTTGAAGTTCAATATATAAAAATCATATTTTTATTATCTATACTTTATAAAAATCATATTTTTATACCTTAAAAATATTTTCATGCCACACACTAGTAAAAAAACATATTTTTATTTTTGCTACCTCTTATATAATAATCACCCTTTTTAAGCGCTATTCAAAATAGTAAAAAGCACATCTTTATTTCCAAGAAAACATTATCAAAATTCATATTTTTATATAAAAATCTTAGCTTTATATATATATAAAAATCATAACTTCGCTGAAATAAAAATCATTACTTTTCTAATGTTAAAAATCGCTACTTTATAGAGGATAAAAATCATATATGAAAATCAGAATTTTTCTACATAAATAAAAATAAAATTAAAACTTACATGGATTCGGGGCTGGTTCAGCGTCAGTGGCGGAGGGTTGGACAGTGGTCGGGGCGATGGAGGCGCTTTGGGGGGGTCTGCGTCCAGATGGGGGGGATGCTTGTGGCGGTGGAATTGGGTGCGGCTTGTGTTTGAAAGGGGAAAGGGGGTTTTACGGGTTTGGGGTTCGAGGGGGGTGACTGCACGAGGTGGGTGAAGCAGTGGGTAGAGGAGGCGGAGCTCCGGCGCCAGAGGAGGGCGGCTACAGGATTGCGGGTTCGAGAGCTAGAGGGGTTCGAGCAGGGAAGAGAGAGGAGGATAGGGGAGTGAGGAGGCGGAGAAGGCGGGGCTCCCCTTGGCAGCGGCGACGGAGGCTGGTCGGTGGGAGGGAGAACGAGATCGAACGTGGGGAGGGTTTATTTATTTATTTATTTTCCTTTTCTGAGAAGTCAACGAGGGAGAGAGGGGGTTTAAGGAGAGAGTGGCCTTTATATAATAATATATTTTATTTAATTTATTTCAAAAAATGCAACTTTAAAATTCGAACTCGAAATTGAGCCCACCGACTGTCGCCTCTAGCGCAATACCCCCATTCTGAACACAATGGGATATGTATCGTAGGCTGATTTGATCGTTACAATCAGTTTCCTTTGAATTTACATTTAAATCACTATATTGAATTTTAAACGTACATTTCAAATTACCGGGGTCACATACTAACTAGAAAAATTCCAGAAAAATATTTTCTAGCTTCGTATTGATGATACGGTCCTAACAAAACTAGTTTCGTTGAATTCTGAGACCGTTTGAAAAATGGCCAATTTCCAGTCGATTAAAATCAACTGAAAATGGTCAATCGCGTTTTCCTTTGCCACGCTCACATATTGATTCGAAAAATTATGAAATTTGAAACCTAGCAATAACTTCACATCCCGGACCCAACAAAACTGGTTTCGTCGAAATCCGAGGTCGTTTGCAAAATGTCCATTTTTAAGGGCCTGAATTCCATAGCGACTATTCAGAATTTTCAACTGGACATATCTTTTGATTCTCGCTATGAAACTTTGATTATTCGGATTCGTTAGAAAGATATTCACTATTAGATTCCAACATTTTTGGTTTCACTAAAATCCGGATTGTTTTGCACCCGGTACATTCAATTGAAGTTTGAAATCGAATTATCGAACTACCGCGCCATTTTCAATTCTATTTATAATTATATATAAATATTTATATATTCTAACGACGACGTATATAATATATACGTCGAATTATATTCAAAATAAAATTTTAAACTGGCCCAGATTTTCGGGTTGTTACAATCTCCCCCACTTAAAACTTTTCGTCCCCGAAAAGGAACAAAGTCGAAAGTGGTTTGATCATTCAACTCTACGCTCGATCTGGCTTCCATTCTCCAACTCTTTAGTTTCTGAGAATTTCCAAAATTTCAAAAATTTGGCTAACACCCTAAATTTTTGAAAAATTTCGCCATAACCTCCCCTGCACCGGGAGCATCGGGGAATTTCAAATAGCTTCCCCGGTCCTTCAGATCTCAAAAAGAAAAAGAAAAAGCCAAGCGGCTAGCCAATAGGCTCACAAAATCATCATCACCCAAACAAAACAGGAAATTATGTAGTAAACATGTACCTATTTGTCGGGCAAACAAATTTTATTCTCTGCTCTAGCCTCCTTGCTATGACCTGTTCAATGATATATATGTATATGCAAGCAAATGCGACCAATTTTCAATATAATTCAATATGTGATTCAGTTAGGCTAAATGGCTAAAAATTAGCAAACAAATAAACAAACAACACAAACATCAATCAATTAGTGAATTAGAGTTTCAAATTGATAATTTTGATCATATACTGAAAATCTTGTTTTTGATGCCAATTCACAACAAGGTGTTCTAACTATATAAGTTTTGGTTCTCACACCAGCCTAATGGAAATATATAGAAATCACACCTTCGAAACTCGAACATAAATGTTGATGATGCGATCGCTATCATCAATATCATCCTCGGGCGACTAGAGTGTGATTCTATATCTATCCAATATATTAAAACTTCAAATACACGCGGATCAGACGTATACGCAAAATCTATATATACTGGATTGTCCACATCAATATAATTAAATAATCAAATACGAATAAGTGATTTAAATTTTCAAAACAAAAATTTGTTTTCACTTTCAAAAATATACTCTTCACACTCGTTCTAGGATACTACTGATCCCATCTCTAACGAGTCATTCTCGTTGGATATTACTAATCCAATAACTGATGAATTCTTTCGTACGGTTCTAATGTGTCTTGTTCTCTAGCTTTGTAAACCAAAGCTCTAATACCAACTGTGACGGCAAAGAATTTCGCTCGGTCCGAACCAGCCGCTAAACCGACCCAGACCGTTCGAAACGCCCTATCGTTTTGAGAACAAGACAAAATAGAACGTATACAGAAGAACATTTCACTGTTATTACAACAATGCATCAGATTACAAGAATATACAGAGTATGAATAAATACAACACAGAAATATCAGAGATTTAAATTACATTTAAATACATAGCAGCGGAAAATAATACAATACACAACTAGAAAGAGATATACGGATACAAAGCTTTCCGGATATCGTTCCAGCTGTAAACCAGGATCCTGTGAATATAAATCTGCAAAACCAAAACTACTAGCTGCCCGTGTCAAAATAAGGGCACCCAGAGTTTAGGTTAAAACAATAAACTCCAGGTCAGTCATGGGACTGGTGTGAGAACTAAAACAGTTATCTTTATTTTAAATGTTCGGTAAATCAAGGGACCACGCCGTATAACACGGAACGGGTTTCCTCCCAAGAATACCAGTGCATAAAACAACAGCGCAATGCTAAATAAAGAAAAATGAAGCTATTATAAGACCCAGTTCCCATCACACAATGCAACGCAAGCCGGAGGATAGGGTTTTTACCTTATAATAGCCAAGAATGCTTGATACGTTTAAAACAAATCATTTGATACTATTATAAGTGTATAGTGTATAAAACAACTTCAAATCATAAGTATCAATCCTAGGCGGCATGAATGCCCCATACCACTATGTCGCCGTATATAGGTTATACAATCAAAATCGCAAAGTCACGTATTTGGAAATTGGATTTCCGTCTATGAACCGAGGCAAAAGATAGTCCTCAACCGATTCGAGACTGTCTAGCCCGAGCCTCAGGACCCAGACTCAGGTGGGCCCTTGGATCCTCAGGGCCGGTCCACCGATGTGGATTAAAATGCCTGAACATGCGTTTCCCCGCCCTATGGGGCGTAAACGAGCCAACTAAATGACTCCATCGGTTCGAGAACGACCGATCAATCCGAGGCGCCTCGCAACAGCAACAACCACATAAGTCAAACTCGTCAGGGCGTGTAAAACCACTGACGCCACTTCTAGCTAGAAAGAAACGCATGCCCTCCCTGACGTCCTCTCCC
Organism: Allium sativum; assembly: GCA_030737875.1. NCBI lineage: Eukaryota > Viridiplantae > Streptophyta > Magnoliopsida > Asparagales > Amaryllidaceae > Allium > Allium sativum. The sequence continues at coordinate 813,808,538 of CM060919.1, read as the reverse complement.
GTTTTTGGTTCATACCGGGTGTGAAACTCGCGAAGCAAACGTTACACAAAGCTACGCCACAAAGGCCTTGCTTTGATCATCACCACAAGACTTTGCTTTTCAACAGAAGCCTCGATCAATTGCCACTTAGGCATGCCACACAGGCAATTCACTCCATGCGTGTGATATCCATCAATATATAACCCCTGAGCTCGTACGTCTCAGAGAAGGGCGTTAAGCAAGAGAATAAATTCTCCGCCGCCAAACAGATATATATTTAATAGAAATCAGACACACAGACTAAAATCCAATGTCATACACACAGTCCATTTACAAGTCCGTTCTGGGGCTGAACGAAACCGGAGGCATCTAGTACCCCGCATATCCATCGATCTCCAAGTACGTCTGGACGATCACCAACTGTTTCCCTCTTCTTGGGTGTACAGCCCAATCAAGATCATCAGTTATCACCCAAACGACGTGAAGACCTCCGGTCTTCGACCATCGTCTTCATCTTCGACTTATCGTCGTATCAGTTATTCAGAATGGGATAAACCCGGTCTTTCCGAATAACTCGCGTATATATTATAAAAGTGTTACACAAACACAACATACGCCTCATTCCAATTCATTAGTCACTAACCGTAAATTAATCAAGAGAATAATTTCCCAAATATTAACCCCGAAGGCCGAAACCAACATCAGATCAATATTCAGAAAACCATTCTACTTAGCTAACCGACAGTTAGTTTCTAATTTTCACATTCATAGGGAAAGGTTCCCATTAATTTTATCCAAGATGAATTTCTTGAATTTATTCTTTAATCTATTTTTGAATATCAATTCAAACTAGTCGGGATTAGCGAACCTTACCGAAGTAATCATTTATTTTAATTTCCCAATCCCAACCTATTCATCCCATGAAGTAAAACTGGTAATACTTCATATCTAACACCACAGTGTTATCGGTAAATTCAATTACCATTTCACGTTCAAATCTAATTAAAGATTTAACTATCGCCTGGAGTAAAACTGGTGATACTCCATTCTCGATTATTTCAATCTAGTTAAAGATTCATTAAAACTCCACTTAGTTTTAATCGTTAACTGGGTTAAAGAATCAGTGTCATTTAAAACACGGTTCACGGTAAACCCCAAAATATCATTCCATTAATTATCGGGTTAAAGAACAAGTGTTATTTAAAACACTGCCCACGATAAACCCAACAATCAATATCAATTCAATTCCAATTAAATATCATTTAATTGGTACACTTCATTAAATCTAAATAAAAAGATTTAATCTTTTCTCAACTGGGTTCAAGAACAGTGTTAGTAAAGACACCATTCACGACAAACCCAAATCACATTTGATATTCAATTCAAATTTCAATTCAATTCGAATTCATTTCAATTCGTTTTCAATTCAATTCATTTCGAAATCGTTATATATCGATATAAATATCGTTCACGTCAAAATGGCGTCAAACTAATCAACACGGCTTCTATATTTCTATTTTCAAATATTCTATTTCAAATGTTTCTTTATTCAAAATAGTTGTTATTATCAAAATATTTCGTTCAACACATGACCAATCTCAATGAATGAGTACTGTCAACACATGAACTTTTATTTTATAATATTAAAGGTGCAAATTTTATTACTAAAATATTTCGTTCAACACATGACCAATCTCAATGAATGAGTACTGTCAACACATGAACTTTTATTTTATAATATTAAAGGTGCAAATTTTATTACTAAAATATTTCGTTCAACACATGACCAATCTCAATGAATGAGTACTGTCAACACATGAACTTTTATTTTATAATATTCTTTATTTTTCAAATTGGAATGAGGCCCAATCAATTACCATATAAAGTTAATTATATGGATTTTTCATACAACACATGTATATAATTACATTGAAAAATAATCAACCATCAACCAAAGTGCACTACACTGTATAAGCATCAAATATAGATATTCAACGCTTATAACAGCCTGTCAATCAATCGATCGACACATTTAATCAATCAGGATGAGTGAACTTCAAATTTCATCCCAACACCCGTGTGGGGTTTCAAACAGTCAAACGCATATTTTATTTGTGCAGTTGGGCGATGTGTAAAATTTATCGTTCCAATCAATGTCATTCAAATAGGTGTACATAAACAAACCGTCCGGTTTATAAATGAATATTTCATTTTATTCACTTCACGTTAAAATTATATTTTTAACGATGAAACATTTTATTTCAACCTATGAATTTCTATTCAATTCATTTACACAATAAAATGATATTTTTATTTTTCTAACATATTTTAGAAAATTTCGGCGGCATAACGGCACTATACTAGAAACGGGACAAGGCCTAGCCTTATCCCCGGTCTAGTGAAGGCCCACGCCATTCACACATCAATTTTAATCAATTTCCAATTCAACCAATCAATCAAATCCAAATCAAATAATCTAACCAACTACACAACCAAACAAACAAGTCCATGGTCTGTGGACGGGTGTCGGGTGCTTCTAATAAGCACCGTCTGCATCCTAGTATATATATATATAACTAGAAATAAAATTGAAAGGTGAGAAATTCTCACAGAAAGCTATCCAACATCTTGACACTTCTTTTGCAGAAGTCTTAGCCAATCTCGCCTTTTGTCGCTTTCGTTGTCGTAGCCACTATATATGTAAAAATCGAATTTTTACTTCGCTATTCAATACATAAAAATCATATTTTTATTTTGAAGTTCAATATATAAAAATCATATTTTTATTTTGAAGTTCAATATATAAAAATCATATTTTTATTATCTATACTTTATAAAAATCATATTTTTATACCTTAAAAATATTTTCATGCCACACACTAGTAAAAAAACATATTTTTATTTTTGCTACCTCTTATATAATAATCACCCTTTTTAAGCGCTATTCAAACTAGTAAAAAGCACATCTTTATTTCCAAGAAAACATTATCAAAATTCATATTTTTATATAAAAATCTTAGCTTTATATATATATAAAAATCATAACTTCGCTGAAATAAAAATCATTACTTTTCTAATGTTAAAAATCGCTACTTTATAGAGGATAAAAATCATATATGAAAATCAGAATTTTTCTACATAAATAAAAATAAAATTAAAACTTACATGGATTCGGGGCTGGTTCAGCGTCAGTGGCGGAGGGTTGGACAGTGGTCGGGGCGATGGAGTCGCTTTGGGGGGGTCTGCGTCCAGATGGGGGGGATGCTTGTGGCGGTGGAATTGGGTGCGGCTTGTGTTTGAAAGGGGAAAGGGGGTTTTACGGGTTTGGGGTTCGAGGGGGGTGACTGCACGAGGTGGGTGAAGCAGTGGGTAGAGGAGGCGGAGCTCCGGCGCCAGAGGAGGGCGGCTACAGGATTGCGGGTTCGAGAGCTAGAGGGGTTCGAGCAGGGAAGAGAGAGGAGGATAGGGGAGTGAGGAGGCGGAGAAGGCGGGGCTCCCCTTGGCAGCGGCGACGGAGGCTGGTCGGTGGGAGGGAGAACGAGATCGAACGTGGGGAGGGTTTATTTATTTATTTTCCTTTTCTGAGAAGTCAACGAGGGAGAGAGGGGGTTTAAGGAGAGAGTGGCCTTTATATAATAATATATTTTATTTAATTTATTTCAAAAAATGCAACTTTAAAATTCGAACTCGAAATTGAGCCCACCGACTGTCGCCTCTAGCGCAATACCCCCATTCTGAACACAATGGGATATGTATCGTAGGCTGATTTGATCGTTACAATCAGTTTCCTTTGAATTTACATTTAAATCACTATATTGAATTTTAAACGTACATTTCAAATTACCGGAGTCACATACTAACTAGAAAAATTCCAGAAAAATATTTTCTAGCTTCGTATTGATGATACGGTCCTAACAAAACTAGTTTCGTTGAATTCTGAGACCGTTTGAAAAATGGCCAATTTCCAGTCGATTAAAATCAACTGAAAATGGTCAATCGCGTTTTCCTTTGCCACGCTCACATATTGATTCGAAAAATTATGAAATTTGAAACCTAGCAATAACTTCACATCCCGGACCCAACAAAACTGGTTTCGTCGAAATCCGAGGTCGTTTGCAAAATGTCCATTTTTAAGGGCCTGAATTCCATAGCGACTATTCAGAATTTTCAACTGGACATATCTTTTGATTCTCGCTATGAAACTTTGATTATTCGGATTCGTTAGAAAGATATTCACTATTAGATTCCAACATTTTTGGTTTCACTAAAATCCGGATTGTTTTGCACCCGGTACATTCAATTGAAGTTTGAAATCGAATTATCGAACTACCGCGCCATTTTCAATTCTATTTATAATTATATATAAATATTTATATATTCTAACGACGACGTATATAATATATACGTCGAATTATATTCAAAATAAAATTTTAAACTGGCCCAGATTTTCGGGTTGTTACAATCTCCCCCACTTAAAACTTTTCGTCCCCGAAAAGGAACAAAGTCGAAAGTGGTTTGATCATTCAACTCTACGCTCGATCTGGCTTCCATTCTCCAACTCTTTAGTTTCTGAGAATTTCCAAAATTTCAAAAATTTGGCTAACACCCTAAATTTTTGAAAAATTTCGCCATAACCTCCCCTGCACCGGGAGCATCGGGGAATTTCAAATAGCTTCCCCGGTCCTTCAGATCTAAAAAAGAAAAAGAAAAAGCCAAGCGGCTAGCCAATAGGCTCACAAAATCATCATCACCCAAACAAAACAGGAAATTATGTAGTAAACATGTACCTATTTGTCGGGCAAACAAATTTTATTCTCTGCTCTAGCCTCCTTGCTATGACCTGTTCAATGATATATATGTATATGCAAGCAAATGCGCCCAATTTTCAATATAATTCAATATGTGATTCAGTTAGGCTAAATGGCTAAAAATTAGCAAACAAATAAACAAACAACACAAACATCAATCAATTAGTGAATTAGAGTTTCAAATTGATAATTTTGATCATATACTGAAAATCTTGTTTTTGATGCCAATTCACAACAAGGTGTTCTAACTATATAAGTTTTGGTTCTCACACCAGCCTAATGGAAATATATAGAAATCACACCTTCGAAACTCGAACATAAATGTTGATGATGCGATCGCTATCATCAATATCATCCTCGGGCGACTAGAGTGTGATTCTATATCTATCCAATATATTAAAACTTCAAATACACGCGGATCAGACGTATACGCAAAATCTATATATACTGGATTGTCCACATCAATATAATTAAATAATCAAATACGAATAAGTGATTTAAATTTTCAAAACAAAAATTTGTTTTCACTTTCAAAAATATACTCTTCACACTCGTTCTAGGATACTACTGATCCCATCTCTAACGAGTCATTCTCGTTGGATATTACTAATCCAATAACTGATGATAGAACCATCACAATACATAGAATTTATACAATACAATAACACAATTCTATTTTCATTTACATCGAATCACATCACAATTCTTATTCATATTCTGAAAGGTCACTATACTTACAACGAATGCAGAATCTTAAATTCTGGATTCTGAATTCTGAAATTGAGATGCGCTCCTTTGGGTAGACTAACGTTGTGTTGATAAATTTGATTTAAACTTTAATCTTCTTCTTAGTTTGATTCGCCTCTAGGCTATTCTCTTGACGGCTATGTTCAAATCCTCCCTAGCAGCATGACGACTCCTTCCTCATTTTTTTGTGTGAATTTTCAGTTGAGACTTAGGGTGTATTTATAGATTTTTAAGTTGTTTTGAGCCGTCAGATGAAGACAGGAGGAATCTAGACCATTCAGAGTTCAAAGAGCCAATCAAGAGGTGACACATCAGCCCTAGTGACACATAGAGCCATAGAAATTCGAGTCAGAGCCAGACCTAGCCAGGTAGGTCGACACCCAAGTCGACACTATGGTCGACCTGGGGGGGGACCAGGTCGACACCATGGTCGACCCTATGGTCGACCTAGTCTCTGGGCTGGAATTTTCCCGCCCAGCCCAGTTTGAACCTGAAATTCGAAATTTTGAAATTTAAACTGAGCTGTTTGAATTTAAATTTGATTCTGAAACTTCCGAAGGCCATAACTCCTTCGTACGGAGTCTGATTCGTGCAAACTCGGACTCTATCTCAAGCAGAATTCCGAGACGAACGCAATGGCATAATCCGTTTCCCTTAATTCTTTCATTTAGAATTAATTATACTTTAATTTGTGAATATTCGTGTTATAGAATTCACGGGGTGTTACACCCCCAGCTTCTTTCGGCTGGCGGGGGCCACCTGAAATTGTGTAGATAATTGGCTTTGGGTTGACAGGAGTTGGAGCTTTCTCTGTTGGGGGATTGCTCTGCCCCTGTGCAGTTTGAGAATTCTAAGGGTTTTTCACATACTGCTGCAACCTGTTCATTCTTATTAGTTCCTCAACCAGGTTCTTTAAATGTCTACACTCATTTGTGTTGTGGCCTGGCTGGTTGTGGAACCTATAAAACCTTCTTGAGTTTATGCTAGTATCATTAACTTTCACAGGCCTCGGGGTTGGGAAGTTTTCGGTGTCCTTTGTGGCAATGTAGACATTCTCCAAGGTGTCGTTAAGTGGGGTCAATCCTAAGTTCTTAAAGAAGCAGAACCTCTTATTATCTGTATTGTCATTACCCCTCTTCTGGCCCTTAGAGTTCTTTTGGCCACCCTGCACATTATTGTTTTTCTTTTCAATTTGTGCACTGCTTTCAGAGATATCTAGGACGTAAGTTGGATCTTCTTCCACACTTATATAATCTTTGACTCTATCATGTGGCTGCTCAAGCGTACTCGACATTTTCTTCTTAATCCATCGCCCTAGTTTAGTCTTTTTGTTTTTGGTTCCCTTTAAAGCATCAATACCAAGCGAGGTTCGTGACTTCCGACCTCATCTGCAGCAGCGGTTAAATTGGGTGAGAAAGGCCTTGACTGATTGTCCTGGCCTTTTCTCAACCTCATTTAGCTCCATAACATCTTAGACCTTAGTAGCTTGGAGCCTGAACTATTCTCTAAATAGCTTGGCTAGAGTAGAGAAATTATCCATAGATTTTGGTGGTAACTTAGTGAACCAAAGGGAAGCCACCCCTCTAGATAAATTGGGAAGTACAGACACTTAAGCTCATTTATGGCATGTGCCCCATCCATATGTTGGTCATACTTGAACAAAAACACGTTGGGATCGCCAGTCCCATTGTATGCCTATACCGTCGGAGGTTTGAACTTCTTCGGGTATGGGGCCATTTTGATTCTCTTAGTGAGTGGCGTCTTGGTAGGAGCGAATCCCCACTCTTTCTCATCATCTTCTTTTTTCAAGCTTTCCTTCATAATCTTGCGAACCATTTCCGATAAGCGTTCCTTGTCGTTGTGCTGGTCCATGGGGCGGACGTCGTACCCCTCATCGGATGTTTGACTAGGAAAACGGTCATGGTTTAGGTTCTGGGGCCCTGGGCCTCCCTCTTTGGGAGGTTCCCCTTTGGTGGATCTGTGCGCTTGTCGAGAGGCTGCTTTTTCAAAATGCTTGCGTGCAGGTAGTTTCGCCTCTTCATGATGAGGACTATTAGGATCAGCAACCTCTTGAATGGATTTGTCATCATTCGGACTTGAAGAAGAAGAACATGCATTTTCCGTATGAGCAGTTTGAGCAGGTTTAGGATAGGTGGCATTAACGGTAATTTTTGTTGTAGTAGCTTGAAGAGCGAACACGGATTCTAACCTTTTCAACATAGCGTTTGTTGAGATATCTATCTGACTCATCAATCCTACGACAACCTCATCCAATTCTTTCCAAATTACGACAGCTCCAGCTCTAGAGGTCTCACTAGTTTCAAAGTGGTTGGTAAGAGGCGTAGCGTCATTGGCGAGATTGTCGGTCTCTTCAACGGTCTGACTGGTGGTTTTCTCCGGTCTATCCATAACATCAAACAAGGCTTTAAACTTTAAAGAGAGTTTATCGATTAGCTCGAACTTTAGATCTGGAAGATCTATAGGAGGAATGTGCTCCAAACTTTATCTCCACAAATGACTTCGAGAATGGAAGTGTGAACGTGGCCCTACAGTGGGCACCAAATGTTTAAACCAAAATTGGTCTAAACACCAAAGGTACTTCGGGAGTACTTCACCAAATGGTTAGAAATAAGAAAATGAGACCACAGTCGCACAAATTAAGTAAAAACACAAGGATTTCATAGTGGTTCGATCTAAAATAGATCTACGTCCACTTTAGAAAGAGTTTTCATTATCATTTTGAGATTTACAAGGCTTGAATTATCTTTAAGTACATTCATTCCCTCTTTTACACAAGAATTTCACTTTGATCTTTGCAAATCAGCGAAGAAATGGTTGAATCTCTCAAAGTGCAAGGAATATGAACGAAGATCTTCAATCTCTAAGACACTTGAGTGATTTTGGCGGATTCCAGGATAGATTTGGCCTTAGATATTAGCTTGGAGATGACGAACGGAGTTAGAATGGCTTGAGAATGGCGGAGGAAAAACTTCGACAGCACTTTGTGGTGGCAAAAGATTGATCCCCCTAATGGTGGAGTACCCGAACTATTTATACTGGAGAGAAAATGAAGTGTTGGGACGGAATTTATGTGTGCATGCTAGGGGTGCACATGCGGTAATTATGAACATGCCAATGCCAGTTGTAGCCAGCTATAACCAATTGTAGCCATTTGTCACCAGCTGTAGCTAGCTGTCTCGCGTGACCGACCTCTGTGAAGAGCGATCATCTTCCATAAAGAGCGAGTGACCTACTGAATGCACCCCTTCTTATTTAGTCATGTTGTGCTTGAGCCGCGTCCGACCCCTTCTTGTGCTCAACCCCACTTGTATGCTTGGCCAGTCCCTTTCTCGATCGACCCAATCAGACATGTGAGCCTAGTGTGATCGACCCACAGACTCTACCACTGACTAACTCTAAAGGGCTTGGGCCACTATGAGTGCGAGCCCTTTGTGATCCCATGGTGCACGGGCGACCGTACAATGTTCGACGATGCTAGTTCATGGATGAACGACCGACCCATTGGTATTTATCTATCAATTTGTGCTTAACTTTTGGTGGATAAACACCAACAGATAAGGCAAGGGATGAAACGAAAGAGGGTGAATGAAGCGATTTGCCTGAGATGTCGGACCACCAGCACCTTAGTATATCTACGAAGGAAGTCGAGTTACTACAGAGGCCGAACAAGTTCCCGAAGTAATTCCAAATAGAATTGGCACAAGTGACCCTAAAGAATAGGTGAGCACTAGACTCCAACTCTCCTGCTTTGCAACATCTGCACTTAGAAACAAGAGGAATGCCAATCCTCATAATGTTGTCGTTCAGTGGTAATCCATCATGAATAAATCTCCACATAAACAAAGAAACTTTGGGAGGCATACAAATATCCCAAATAAAAGGGAAAATGAGGTCTCATAGTGTTGTAGTCCTAGCAGACTCCCATGCAGCCTGACTGAGAAAGGGCCACCATCTCTCCCGAGTCCGCCCCCATGGGAGTCGGAAAAAGCCTTATCGGATTGCATACGTTTCCATGTCTCACTAGCGTAAGATGGGTTACCGCTGTAATCCGTGACCAAGAGCCTTCAGTATTTGGCATGGAGAAACAATGCCCAAAGGGAGCTATTTTCTCTAAACCTAACCCATATCTTACAAGCAAAGGCCGTACACACATCTTTACGATTACGGAGGTCTAAATCACCTCCTAACTTAGGACGACAAACGATGTCCCAAGAAATCCAATGATGCCGATTAGCATTGTCATTTTCCCTCCAGAAGAACGACGATGCCAAAAAACGTTAAGAATGGAAAAAAGAAGTGGGAGTCATATCAGCAAAGACATGTGATCCTATAGAATGAAGCACCGATTTTATAAGAACCAGTCTACCTGCCTGAGAAAAATGAGTCGCATTCCACCAGATAATCTTACCCCTTACATGATCGATAAGGATAGCGCTAAGTTTCCTTCCTCTCTAGTGGACAACCCCAAGGTAAGGCAGAGGAAGGATGTGGCCTTGAACCCAGAGAAATTTTGGATTCAAGAAAACCTATCTTAAGGTAAGTCTTTGCCGGGACAAAGCAGCACTTTTCTGAAAAAATGAGTTAGCCCAAATATCTTTCATATTGATAGAGGAAAGGAATGAGACGACGAATGGAGGACCAATTCCCGTTCGTGAAGATAATAATATCATCTTCAAACGATAAGAAGGAGATCAGTGGACAAACCGAGGCGTGCTAAAGAGGTGGATTTGGCCTACAATCATAAGGGAGTGCATGCCCCAAATGAAAGCCTCCGTGGCGATGATGAAGAAGGTCAGAGATAGAGGATCGCCTTGACGGAAACCCCTACCAAACTTGAAATATCCGTTGGTCGATTCGTTGACGAGAACAGAAAACCAACCGTTGGAGATAAGCGTCCAAAAAAGATCAATAAGAGGCTCCAGGAACCGGAAAGCTCTAAGAATCCGAATAATGAAAAATCAAGGCATACGATCGTATACATTGGCCATATCTAGCTTGGTGACATGGTTAGATGCACTAACCTAGCAATTGATATGAGAGATCATCTCCTGGGCTAAAAGGACGTTGTTCGTAATCAAACGTCTTTTCACAAACCCAGCTTGAGATGAAGAAATAACATAGTTGAGAAAAAGTGCTAGTCTAGAGGATAGCACCTTGGATATAATCTTCTTGGAGAAGTTGCGCAGGCTGATTGGGTGAAAATTCGCATAGGAGCAGGGATTTTCACACGGGGGATAACCACTTGGTTTGTAGATGTCCATCTCTGCTGGAGAGACCATCCGAAGAAGATAAACTGGATAGCTTGACAAAAGTCATCCTGAATGATAGGCCAAACACTCGTGAAAAAGACCCCATTGAAACCATCTGACCCACAAGAGTTGTTCATGCTCAGTGCAAAAACACAAGACCGGACTTCCTCAGAAGAAGGAGGGAAGGAAAGAGCATCGCTTTACTTCGGAAGAATGATCCTTGGAATAAAAGATAACATCGACGGATCGGAGAAGCTCTTAGAAGGAGAGCCAAGGAAGGATTGGAAGTGGTGAAGGATAGTCTCTCTGACTTCACTTGGCTCAAAAGCAATAGAAAAATTAGGGAAAAGAATCTGATGAATTGTCAGAGGGCTATTATTATTTCCAATTGAAGAACGGAATAATTTGGAGTTCACATCTCCATCAACGATCCACTTGATTCTGGCTTTTTGATAAAGGAAATTGTTCTCAACATGAAGTTTCGAGGAATAGCCGAGTTTGGCAAACGCCCATGCCTCCTTCCTAGCGGGAGATAGGTCCTCATTGAACGAGGCTTCTGCTAGGATAAGCGATTCTTTCGCAGATCTGACATGGTCGAAGATATTCTTGAAAACCGGCACGTACCAAACCTTCAGGAGTGATTTGAGTCTTTTTAGTTTTCGAGAAAACAACACCATAGGATCCCTAGAAGTTGGAGAGTTCCATGAAGCTTCCACCGTACTATGGAAGGTATGGTGGGATCTCCACATACTCTAAAGACGGAAGGAAGAGGGGCCAGAAAGAGCCAAGGGGGAGCACCGCAAAATCATTGGAGCATGATCCGTATAAGTCCGGTGAAGGTGGGAGATAGAGTAGGAGAAAGGAAGTGTGAACCACCATTCCGATCCAAAAACTCTATCGAGACGAGAAAGAATTCGGTTAGGGCCTTTTTGGTTGTTACACCAAATAAAAGATGAACCTATGAAAGAGACCTCAAAAAGGCTGAAATTGACAATAAAGGAGTTGAAATCTCCTACTGTAGTCTAGTTAATAGAGGAGCCACCCCTCTTCTCGGCTTGGCAGGCGATGACATAAAAGTCACCCCTAAAACCGATTCTGTGAAGACTACGTCTGAAAGAGAGATGATATCTGACCATAAAACCAATCGCTCAATTTGATCGCACTTCGTGTACACCATGGAGAAAGGGAAGGAAGTGACTAGGATGGGGAAAGAGTAGGCCACCGAGATAGCTGCTCCGAGTTGAAAATAGGATAGACGACCATGGCTTTGGATCAAATTATCCATATCTTGTTGGATAACTTGAGCACCCCCGAAACCAAGAGATAAAAGGGATTTGGTTATTGCTTCCAGTTCCACCACAAATTCCAAAAGTGCTAGCAAACAAAAAGAATGCTTCTTAACAATACTCCTAAGCCTTGCCATCGAAGCATCGTTACCTACACTACGAATATTCTAGAAAAGAAAGTTCACCATCCAAAATTGGCGACAGAGGACTAGGAACAAAAATAGAAAACTAGAAAAGAAGGACCACAATCAGACAAGATATAACGTAAATCGCATAGACCTGATGATCTACTATGACACCGCTATAGAGCATGTAGGAAAGGAGCGGGAGCGCGGGACACCTTCCTCGGTCTCCCGCACGACAAGTGAGGAGCTCGAGAGTCAGAACACCTTGAAGGACAATATCGAGAAGGACAAGAATTCTTAGTTAGCCAGAAGTGTCGATCATTGATGATCGAAATCTCCTCCTTGTTAGGGATTGTGGAATGCGGTTCTTAAGGAAAAACAAACACTGAAGGAGGGTGAATAGTGTTTATAAGAAATTTATAAAAATCTTAAACTTAAATGATCTACTATATGAATCACACACACCAGAGATGATCGCAGATACAGAATCAAAAACAAACACAGAAACAGATAAAACCAAAATGTAGAAAAAGGAAAGAACACACTGGATTTTATACTGGTTCAGATAACTCCTACGTCCAGTCCCACACAATGCTGGATTGCGCAGAGTTTTATTATTATCAATATCCAAGTGCAACCCTTGATTTCACGGCTAAAAGGTTAACATCACTCCAAACACCATTGATTCTGCGGCTACAAGGTTAACACCGCTCCTTTTCCTTGATTTCGAGGCTATAAGGAATGCACTCTTTCCCAAACACTTCCCAAATGATTACAGCAGACCTATAGCTCTTCAATAGCACTTCAATTCAGAGAGTAGTGGATAGAGATTGAGAAAAGATGAAGTTTAATATAATTTGAGTAGAAACCGACAAAGTATATGTGTTGAAATCGAGAAAATGATAAAGAATAGTGGTAGGATAAAGAGGGGTGAAGATGGAGAAGAAGAATTATGTTTTTTTTTGAAATCAACCCCTTTTTATAGTGCGTGAAAGGTTACAATGTCTTAGAAACGTTACAAATGGTGAAAAGACACTTCTTTTGAAAATTGAAAAAATGACAGTAGTATGTAGACAAAGCTATATATGTATGTCGGCATATGTATATAATTTTTATTTTTTAAAACTATTTTTCAAGTGTTTGAACATATATATTATTCTGGAATTTCCTGAATCAAAACCTAATAATATAAATGAATATTCTAAAGTGCAAAATCATATGAAATCATAATAATTATTATACAGAACATATTTAAAAAGATATAAGGTTTTAAAACTATATAACTATATATAAACTTATATATTAAAACCTTAATCTTATATCCCTGAAATCATAAGTAAGATAAAACAAATTGAAAATAATTTGAAATCAGAATTTGAATTTTGAAAATTAGAATTTTGAAATTTGAAATTTGAAAAAGAGAATTTGAAATTTGAAAAACAGAATTTGAACCTTGAGTACTATTCAAAGTCTTACATAGACTTTATTACTATATTCGTCTCTATTACTATATTTTTCTTGAACTCTTGATGTCTTGATAACTCATGAGTATTGTATCCCTTCTGAATCCTGAATCCCTCGGAACTCTAAAATTGTACAGTCTTCATTATTTAAGTCATGTATACAGATCTTGCATATATATATATATATATAATCTAGATAGAGATGTTAATATATATTTTATAATCAATTAATAATGATAATTGAAATAAGGTTGTTGTCATCAAAACTTCATTCTCCAACAATCTCCTACTTTTTGATGATGACAATCTTGGTTTATAAAACATTCATACCTATTGATTTTTTTTAGATCTGGTCCTTTGATGACTCCCCCTGTCATCATGAATCCTACATACTCCCCCTTCAACTAAGTCAAACTAATCCTTATTTTATAATTTCTCCCCCTTTGTTATCAACAAAAAGAAATTTTGAATATAGCTCCATAAAACCGTAAACACCTATAACTTATATCTATCTATTCTAAAATTATAATACTTAATTCTATACTAAAGTGCTAATATACATGGCTCCTCCTAAATTCATACCTATATTAAACAAATCAATCTATCCAAGTATTATAGCTAATATTTACAGATGTTTCAATCCATGTGTACAAGTTTCAAATCCAAGCAATATTTACAAACAAATTAAAATTAAACTCAAACGTATTCAAACAAACCAATCAAATCATACTAAATAATTCAAATAAAACGTCTCTTGGAAATTCTACCCATCTGTCTCCTCTAAAGAATGGATCCATCTGGATGACTTCCCAATCTTCATCTTCTTTTGTGGGTGGTGCTTTAGCGAGATTGTTGTCTTCGTCTTTGAAAAGAGAAGATATTAGCCAACGGATGGCATCAAAGTGCTTCTCTTGTTGTTCTACCATCTTTATTTGACTCAATTCGAGATGACGCAGATTTCTAGTATTATGGATATGATATTCTTGAATGAATTCAAAGTTTCTTCAAAATTTTCATTCAAGCTATGAAATGGATTTGCCATAGTTTGATAATTTAGATAAGAATTAACTAGAGAAGGACAAATGATAGAATAAATTTTTCTGGAAGAAATAGGTAACTCATTGGAATTGAACAGACATGAGTTAGTTATTTAAATTTTGAACAAATTTGAAAATCTGGCAGTTATATGTTGACATAAAGGAAAATGTATATCGACATAGATCAGTGATTTTTATGGAAATTTTTTATTTTAAGTTAATTATTATTATATTATTTTAATTTATTTAATTCCAATGTGTTTTTATAGTAAATTAAAGATTGTTTTGACATAAATAAACACCATTTATTACTTCTTGAAAAAAAATACATCCAACTAATATAAGATACTAAATACGAGATTCGAAAGCAAATGCAAGCAAATACGAAAGATAACTTAAACTAGATAAGCTTAGGTTTCAGCGGTGATGTTGAGGAAGATGATATTCCCAATTTTCTTCCTATTTTTCCAATGAACTTAGACATATGAGTAAGAGTCTTTTTGAGCTTTTTTTGGTTCTTGGCTAGTTTTGCCTGATCTTGGACAAGCATTTCTTTAGAAATGGTTCTAGAATTGGATGGACACTCTACACTTTCCAAAGAAGTTTCTTCTTCTTCGATATCCATAGGATCTTGTTGTTGCTGCATACGAGCTTGTTTATCTTTGTAAGTTTCATAAGGCTTAAAGGTTAGTGGAATTTGCATAAGATGTATATTTGTGGAGTCAAACACCTTTCTTGACACAAATTCTTCTCCTTTGAGATCAAATCTAAAATATTTAAAAATCCAAGTACAGTAAACTCCATAATAAAAAAAAATTCTCTAATTGACATTTCTATGGGATTAAATTCGTTTAAAATCATATCGGCCCAATTGATTGAAAAGAGTAAGTATATACGACTTAAGCAGGATACTAATATGGATAAAGTGGAAATAATGAACTAACTAGTAATCTACAATATTTATGCAGGTAAAAGCTAAGCTGGATGAATATATCACAAATAAGAAGTAAATGCGATAAGAAACGGCACCAGGAATTTTATACTAGTTCGGACTTCCCGCCCTACGTCCAGTCTTGAAGCTCCTCTTCGGAATTCACTATCACGCCCTCTCTTAACCCGGAGGAATAGGTCACAATACACCCGAGCACCAACAAGGATGTTCCCGCCTGAGCACCCACACAGGACTTCACACTTAAACAAAGGTTTTTGACTCTTGAATGTGTTCTTTAATCAACATGAAATAGTCACGATGAAGTACACCCTTCCTATAATCTTATCCTCAAGTATTTGAAGTGAATGCAAAGATTTGAAGGAAGTTTGTTGCTTGTTGAATTAAAAGATGTGAAATGATATCAAAGATTCAACAACTAACTTGAATTTGAGAGAGCTTTATATATAGAAGTGAAATTCTAGAAAATAGAGAGAATAGAATAAGAATTTGTAAATTGGTGATTTGGAAAACACGTTTGAAGTGTTTATATAATAATAGAAGAGTAGCATTCCTTCATGAAGAGTTTCAGTAAAAAGTTGTATCCATTTTCATTGATAATCGAAGAGGAATCTCTTCATGAAAGAAGGTGACTCTTCATAAAAAAGGTTTCCCTTTTGAATCAGTCGACTGGTCTAAAAACCATCAGTCAACTGGTTAAATCATACTTTAAGACGTTTAGATTAAAACCTTTTTAAAACTAGCCGTTATATACAAAAATTCACTGACCAGACGACTGGTCATTTTTCTACCAGTCGACTGGTAGAGCTGAGTTTGTACAGTTAGGGTTCTTAAAGCCTTATATATATATATATACACATACATACATACACACTTTGTTTTGTATTTTCGTGTCGTACTTGAGGATAGACTTTAACATCATTCTAAAAGGCTGAATATATATATATATATATCCTCATGACATGACTTTCATTCTCTTCCTTTGTTGACGTTAATCAAAATCATTGTTTTCAACATTCTCCCCCTTTTTGATTAATGACAACATATCTGATTTTCTCCCCCTGACTATTTGCTCCCCCTGAGCAAAATGTTAGTGCATATATTCCCAATAAACAAATTCATTATTAAGAGCATAGAATATATATCATATATTCATTATAGGAGAAATATTTCTCCCACTTTGTCATTGATTAAAAAGTAATTAAACACAATAAGCTCAAAGTAATCGAATATATAAACAATGAAGCAAAATAAGAAACATTGTCATTTCATACATGCATATTGTTCAAAACAACTAAAACATAAAGCTTCCTACCATATGTTCGTACACAACCAAAAGCAATAATTTATTACAGAAACTAAAAGATACTAAAGCAAATGACACACACTTCATACTACTAAGCTAGAATTCATCGGATTCAGCACTTTCAGAAGAGGTCCAATTAAGAGGAGATGTGGGCCGTTTCTTCGGATCCGTCACATGACCATTAGCCGCAAGAGAGCATGAAATTGATTTCCACATCCTTCCAAGAAAATCCTTGATTTTGTCAAACTTTTTATCCATTTTCTTGTCCATTCTTTTAAGCCTTTCTTCTAAAAGGAGTTGGTTGCGAGCAACTACATCAAGTGCTTGTCTTGACGTTTGAGAAGGCATATGCATTTGTTCCAACTTTCTAAACTCGTGATTCGAATGGTTGGAGGAGGCATATGCATTTGTTTCAAATTCTTTTTATCCAAGATTTTTATTTCAATTGTCTCGGAATTCGGTTTAGGAATTTTCGCACTTTCAAAAACTCTCATTAAGTATTTGCCATAGTGAAAATATGTACTCATTCCATGTGTGTAGAGAAGGAGATAGTCCATAATTGTTTGCATCCGATTTATTTTTACATGACCATAAGTAGCGTACAATGCTCAAAAAGTATCTGAATATACAAGATTATGTGTTCTGGATCGCGGTAGTATTGTTCGAGTAAGAACATGGTGAAGAATTCTTGCATTAGATCATAACACTTTGGTTTGAGATCCGTCGGAGTCATCATCAATAATGAGATGGCTTACTTCATCTCTTACCCCATATTCACAATTTAATTCAGATAAAGATATCTTATCCATAGGTGAATTTAAAACCTGACCAGGTCTTTCAATAGAAATGAAGGTAGGTTGCCCACAAACAATACTCCAAACACAATTTTGTGAATTAGTAGGATTTTGATGATCCAAATTCATATTAGCCAAAAATAGCTTTATCATGGTGACATTGATTTTGATATTGTTTCGAGAATAATCTAAGAGTGATTCAAGTCTACCTTGATGAGCTAGTTGTTATAACCCATAGGAATTAAAGTCTTCAAATTTTGCAAAAGGCCCTGGGATGAATTTCAGATTTGATAAAAGCTTCCACCTTTGCTTGGCTAGGCCATTCCATAGCCATTGATCAATAGAGGGTTCTACTGGCTTCTTTGATCTTGTTCTTAAAGATGATCAAATGTCTCTTTGACTTTTAGGAGGTGCCATGATGGAATTCGGAGTTTCTAGGGTTTTTTAGAAGTTTTTAGATATGTTAAGAAATGAGAAAATATAGGGGTAGTGGGGTTAAAAGCAACGTACGTTGAGACAAGATTTTGATCGATGCCAACATATAAAGGTGCAATGAAGATCATTTCATAGAGATAAGGTTTTTTACTTTGAGTCGTGTTGGAAATATGTTAAAATCTATCCTCAAAGTATTAAACGAATGCACAAAACAATATCATATATTCGTTGCTGAAATCTGTGTATTTGAGGAATTGAAAAGTCACATAAAAAGCCCAAACAGTCCAGGCTCCGACTGGGAAAGAGTGTAGAGTGATATAGACTGTGGATCGAGATCCTCTGGTCCACAGCCATAAAACGGTCGACCACCCAAAAAACCGTGTTAGTATCTGTACCACTGCATATCAAATTTGGCAAACGCTAAAAACCACTCGTGAAGGTACTAACAAGGTTAAACAAGCAAAAATAGCATTGTTGAAAAGTCAATTTCAAAATTTCAAAATGAAGCTGAATGAAACAATCAATGAGATGTATTCACGGTTCCAAACCATTCATCATGCACTTATCGGATTAGGGCAAAAATATTCATATTTTGATGTTGTTTCAACAGTCCTACATTCTCTGACTAGTGAATGGGAAGTAAAAGTATTAGCGATTGAAGAAGATAATGACCTTTCCATCATGAAGCCAGATGAACTGATAGGAAATCTAATGTCTTATGAAGCTAATTTGCAGGCTAGAAAAGAACAGAAAGAAGAAAAGAAAAATGTAGCATTTCATGCTGAAAAAGACGAAGATGAATCAGATTCTGAAGATGAAGACTTGGCATTCATTGCAAAAGGTTTCAAGAAATTCTTGAAACGACAAAAAGCAAGTCGTTATAACAAAAAGAAAAGTGGATCAAATAGACCATCATCATCCGTTGTAGAATGTTTCAACTGCCACAAAAAGGGGCACATGCAAAAGGATTGTCCAGAACAAAAGAAGAAGTCAGAAAATGAAAAATTCAAATACAAGAAGGACAAATCAAAGAAACGAGCATTCTCAGTATGGGATGATTCAGACTCGTCTTCATCAAAAAGTGAAAGTGATACTGAAAATGAACAAGCAAACGTTTGTTTCATGGGAACAGATGATGAGGTACAAATTCTTACATTTGAAGAAGTTCTTGATATTAGTGCCAAATTGATAGTTAAATTTAAAGATATGAAACGACAATGCAAAGAAGCCAAAGCAGATTTAAGTAGAGCAGAATTTGAACGAGATATGCTTAAAGACGAGAAGAAAGCATTAGAAGAAGAACTTGAAAAACTTCAAGAATCATCATCTAATATTGATTCTCAATTATCTCTTTTGAGTCAAGAAGTTGAAACTCAAAAAGAGAAAAATGATGCTCTTACTACTGAAAATCATGAGCTTAAGGAAAAAGTCAAAATTCTAGACCTAGAAAAAGCTAGTTTACAAAAAAAAGTTAGATAACATTACTCAAAATGTTTCTAACTTCAACAAAGGTCTAGAAAATTTGACAAAAATCATTGAAAGTTCACAACCTGCTTCAAAACAAGGTTTGGGATATAAGAAACAAGAAATCAATCAAAGAAATATTACTAGATATGCTTTTATGTACAATAAGTATATCACTACTAGTACTAATGCACATCCAAGACCCAATTATTATAGAAATTCGAATACTTCTATGACTAGCGGTATTTATAATAAATATAGAAGTATGAAAAGGAATATCACTAGAGATTACTTAAGTATTTGGGTTCCTGTAAGTTGGAAAAACAGAGAAAAATATATCGATGATTATTTTGATTCAGTAGTTAATAATGAAAATTTTATCTTTAAAGATTCCATTAAATCCTCTTGGGTATGATTACCTTCCATCTAACCCATGGACCCAAAACAAAGCAAGTGGGTACCAAACTATATATGTTATATATTTTGCAGGTACACCACAGCAAAGAGAAGGTTATTCTGTATCTTCTAAAGGTGCTATAATTATTTGTATACTCTACTACTCTCGATTACCGTGCTTATTATGGTATTTATTCTTTTTAATTGATGACAAAGGGGGAGAAATATTTTCTCTTATGATTATTCATATCATTCACGTTACATATACTATCATTTAAAATTATGTGCTTAACATGGAAATAGTATATGTGTGCTAACATTAGTTAATGCAGGAATCAAAAGGTAAGATTATTTATATTGTGAACTAACAAATGTTGCAGAAATTCACGGGGAGCTTTATATTTCGAGGGAGAAAATCTAAGGTGTTGTCATCAATCAAAAAGGGGGAGAATGTTGAGACAAGATTTTGATCGATGCCAACATATAAAGGTGCAATGAAGATCATTTCATAGAGATAAGGTTTTTTACTTTGAGTCGTGTTAGAAAAATGTTAAAATCTATCCTTAAAGTATAACACGAATGCAAAAAACAATATCATATATTCGGTGCTGAAATCTGTATATTTGAGAAATTGAAAAGTCACAGAAAAAGCCCAAATGGTCCAGGCTCCGACCGGGAAAGAGTGCAGAGTGATATAGACTGTGGACCGAGATCCTCTGGTCCACAGCGATAAAACGGTTGACCGCCCAAAAAACCACCAGTCGACCGGTTATGTTTCTGTTTGGAAACAAAAGCATTCTCAGATCAACCAGTCGACCGGTTGAAAATCACCAGTCGATCGGTTTATGTGTTTTTGCACATAACGGCTATTTTTCTGGAATTTTCAATTTTAAATAAATTCAACCAGTTGACATGTGATTTTTGACCGGTCGACCGTTTTTGAAACAGCAAGCTTTTTCTGAAAGGTTGCTTCTCTTTGTGAAGAGATTTCTATCCAATAATCAAAGGAAACGGACATAACTCTTTATAGAAACTCTTCATGAAGAATTACTATCTTTCTACTATTATATAAACATCTTCAAACTTGTTTTTCAATTAACGAAATCATTCTATATTCTCTCTAATTTTTGAGTTGCATTTTTGTATTCTTTGCAAAACAAAATGCTCTCTAAGTTTCAAATACTTGTTGAATCCTTGAATCAAATTAATACCATTTGATTCAATAAGCATTCTACTTCCTTAAATCTAAGCAAAGTATATACTCGAGGATAAGATTATAGGAAGGTTGTATAAGAATTGACAAATTCGTGTTATTAAGAACACACATTGTCAAACTACAAGATTATTTATCTTGGTTGAAGTCCTCCGTGTTGTTAGAGGCAAGTTGTGAAGTCCTCGTGTTGTTAAGAGGCAAGTTGTGAAGTCCTCGTGTTGATAGAGGCGTGAAATCCCGTTCGGCTGTCCGGGTGTTGTGAACCTGTTCCTCCGGGTGAAGCAAGGTTGTTGATTAGTGAAAATCTAGAGAGATGTCTGGGACTGGACGTAGGACGGTGCTCCGAACTAGTATAAAAATCCCTGGTGTGATTTTTCCTTTTTACTGCGTTTACTATTTTATATTTGTGATTAGCTATTACTTCATACTTGAATATTGTTCGTCATATTACACGATCCTTGTGAGTGTATTATACTGTATTAGCACGTACACGCCCACACTACACTTTCACTGTATACAGCAGGAACCCAGATTTTCGGGTTCCTCATTACCAGTCGACTGGTTTATAATTTACCAGTCGACTGGCTGCTTTTAATATGAACAACAGCCTTTATTTGTATAATTTTGAATCGAATTCTTGATTACTCATCTTATATTTAGTTTCTTTTCTTGATAAGAGATTATGTATTTTCATTAAAATAACAGATATACATAATTATTACAACGAATTAAAGAAAAACAAACAAGATATGAGCTTTTGCATTTTCCATCAATGCAAGTCTTATTTGAGCAAAGTAAAGTATTTCTGTGATTATTGTATTATTGTTCTTCAGATGAGGTTGATTTTCTTGGAGTCTTAGAGCCAGCTCCCTCGTTCTCTTGATAGTTCTTTTCCCAAGAATTCGGGCTCTCCTTTTTGCTCTTTGGAGATTTTTTTCCAAGGATTCCATGAAGTAGATGGTCTTGGTGTTTCAGGAGTTATAGAAAGAGGATGGTGTCTTGGTTCAACTACAGCCGACCTACCACATATACGGAGTGTAACTATTTCTAACAACGTCAATCTATCCGAGGTCTGTTTTTGCTCAAAATATAATTCTCTTTGTAGCTACATTTGTTCATATTGATAATGATGAATTTCATCTATTTTATCCTTTATTGATGGACATACCTAAACTTCTCTTCTTTTCTTGGCATCCGAAGTATATTCGATTCGGTAATCTTGCCATCGAAGTGTTGTTTCTTTATTTGGAGTAGGAGATGTGATAATATTAATCGAATTAGATGATGTTTTCTCAGAGGACTTGGCTGGTGTTGTTGGGGAGCTCTCTTTCTTTGACACGATACAAAAAAGTTTTTGGATAACGTTTTCTTATTGTATTGATTAAAGCATAAACACTTTTCTCAACAATTTATACAAGAGTATATACTAAATATAGCATATCAAATGAATGGCAAAACTAGTATTAACCATTCCTTTAAACCGAAATAAATTAGCTAAAAACTAGGTATAGTATATTTAATGAATGGTTTGTCTGTTAGATAATGTGCTAAAATATAGTATTCCTATTTTAGTTAAAAAGAAAGTATATTAAGTAAACTATATATATATATAATGAAGAATATTTTTTGGAGTTTATGTTAAAAAATAACTTATAGAAATGAGTAAGTATTAAGGAACTCCTTTTTGTTCGAGCTAGTAACTGACATAAATATTTGTGGTAACTACAAAAAATAGAATTTAAAATGGTACCCACTTCCTCCGTTAGGGTCCTAAGGGTTAAATATTAGGAAGCTAAACCCAAGAGGGTTCAGGATCCTTTTTGAAAATGTAATTAACATTATGAACAAAATCTAAAAAATTCTTAATATATTTATTTCTAATAAGAACATTATTTGTTTTCGGAACCCATATACTAATATTTCCCGAGTAGTTTTTCTTAGTAGAACTATTTAATTTACTACTAGAAACTTTTGGTTTAATATTAGAATTTTTAGAACTGGATTTCCTTTTTGATTTAACTTTTCGATTATATCCGAGTCCTTTTTTACTAAAAACCAGTTGAGAATTTTCTAATATTTTAGATAAATTCTCTCTACCTTTGTTAAAACTGTTAACATTTTTAGAAATGCTTTCTAATTAAACTTTTAAACTAGAACTTTATAATTCTATAATTTTAACTTTAGTATTTAAATTATGATTCTCAGAAACTAATAAATCATTTTTATTCTTTTGAGTCTCGATTTCTTGACTCAACATAGAAATTTGAGAATTTACAACTAAAAGAGATTCTTGTAATCTTCTAATTTCGTCTTCTAAAATCTCTTTTTCATCTTTTAAAAGATCTCTTCCAAATTTTTCTTTCTTTTTTCTTCGTTAGCTTGTTTAAATCTCCTAAACATTTTTCAAGATTCTAAATTTCAGTATTAATTTCTACTAATTCATCAAAAGTAAATTCACTTAAATCAATATCCTTAGCCCTGAAGCATATGTTTGCTTGCTCACTGTCACTGTCGCTGTCACTTTCAGTAGATGAATCCGAGTTACGCCAAGTGACTGAAAAAGATCATCTCTTTGATTTTTCCTTTTTGTGATTTTTCTTTAATTCTGGACAATTCTTTTGATAATGTCCGGTCTTGTGACAATTAAAGCATTCTATCAGTGCAGGGTTGGCTCTTTTGATGCATTCTTATCCACATTTTTGCTTTGGCCTTTTCTAAACTTTAGAAACTTCCTAAAATTATTTTCCACAAACGCAATATCTTCGTCTGAATCTGAATCTTCTTTTTCAACATGGAAAGCTAAATTTTTCTTATCTTGTACGTGTGCTTTTTTTACCTGCAAATTTACTTCATAGGACATGAGATTACCGATTAGCTCTTCTATTTTCATGGTAGAAAGATCATTAATTTCTTTGATGGCTAATACTTTTCATTCCCATTCATCCATCAAAAAGTTTAAAATTTTGAAACTATATCAAAATCGAGATATTTTTCTCCTAATCCTAATAAAGAATGATAAATGTTTTGAAAATGTGAATACATGTCATTTATTGACTCATTCTCGTTCATTCTAAAATTTTGAAACTGGTTTTTAAGCATAGATATCTTTCTTTGTTTGACCTTACTATTTCCTTTATGAGTTACTTTGAGTGTTCTCCAGATTTCATATGCTGTGTTGCACATACAAACCCGGCTAAACTTGTCTCTATCTAAAGCACAATGTAACAATTCATGGCTTTAGCATTGGCGGTAGCCTTTGCTTTTTCATTTGTGGACCATTCAGTGCATAGAGTAGTAGGTTGTGTATACTCTTTTTGGGTAATATTCCATACATCAAAACTATTTGCTTGCATATATATCCTCATTCGTGTAGCCAAATAGTTATAGTTCATGCCATTAAAGAAGGGTGGTCTTGCAGTTGATTGGCCTTCAGTATATCCAGTATTACAAGCACTAGTGTTATTATCCATATTGTATGAATATTAGATAACGATTTTATGGTTAAATGATGGCCTTGCTCTGATACCAAATGAAAAGAGTGGGTGTATATGACTTAAGTAGGATACTAATATGGATAAAGCGGAAATATTGAACTAACTAGTAATCTACAATAGTTATGAAAGTAAAAGCTAAGCTAGATGAATATATCACAAATAAGAAGTAAATGCGATAAGAAACGACACCAGGAATTTTATACTAGTTCGGACTTCCTGCCCTACGTCCAGTCCTGAAGCTCCTCTTCGGAATTCACCGTCACGCCCTCTCTTAACCCAGAGGAATAGGTCACAATACACCCGAGCACCAACAAGGATGTTCCCGTCTGAGCACCTACACGGGACTTCACACTTAAACAAAGGTTTTTGACTCTTGAATGTGTTCTTTAATCAACACCAAAAAGTCACGATGAAGTACACCCTTCCTATAATCTTATCCTCAAGTATTTTGAAGTGAATGAGGTGATTTGAAGGAAGTTTGTTGCATGTTGAATTAAAAGATGTGAAATGATATCAAAGATTCAACAAGTAACCTGAATTTGAGAGAGCTTTATATATAGAAGTGCAATTTCAGAAAATTGAGAGAATAGAATAAGAATTTGTAAATCGGTGATTTGGAAAACACGTTTAAAGTGTTTATATAATAGTAGAAGAGTAGTATTCCTTTATGAAGAGTTTCGGTAAAAAGTTGTGTCCATTTCCATTGATAATCGAAGAGGAATCTCTTCATGAAAGAAGGTGACTCTTCATACAAAAGGTTTCTATTTCAAATCAATCGACTGGCCTAAAACCATCAGTCGACTGGTTAAATCATACTTTGAAACGTTTAGATTAAAACCTTTTTAAAACTAGTCGTTATGTAAAAAAACTCACTGACTAGTCGACTGGTAGAGACCAGTCGACTGGTCATTTTTCTACCAGTCGACTGGTAGAGCTGAGTTTGTACAGTTAGGCTTTTTAAAGCCTTATACATATATATATATATATACTTTGTCTTGTGTATTCGTGCCATACTTGAGGATAGACTTTAACATCATTCTAACACGACCGTATATATATATATATATATATATAACCTCATGACCTGATTTCCATTTTCTTCCTTTGTTGACATTAATTAAAATCCTTGTTTTCAACATTGATATCATAAACACCAATAGTAGCAAAGAGTGCTTTTTGGACTTTGAGGGTAGGGTTGTTGAAATGTCTGAAACTAGGAGTGATGGTATGTTGAATGTGGAGTTTGACGATTCTTGTTTCTGGGTGGAAAAAGCGATTTTTGAATTTCAAATGAGCTTCGCTTTCAAATGTGTGATGAAAGGTTTCCAAATCTATTTCATCAATTTCGAATTCCGAAAAATCCATGCCGGTACTCTTAAAATTCAAGATGTTACCCAAAATTTCACAATCTAACACGATTCGAGTGACTTTTACGCTACTCGATACTTGATCTTCATTTCCTTCATAAAATCCTCGATTAAGATTTGCATAAAACATTTTGACTAGATTAGGATAACATACTTCATTGTTATCCCATGAATCTATTAGACTCAAAACTCCATTTTCTTCAGAAACAGATTGAAGGTTGTAAGACGGAATATCTTCAAAGATAGCAAAGGCTCCCATATTGACTTTTCCATTTGCTAGGTAATCAACATAGGCATTTTTTGCTTCTTTATCATTGTAGAGATATCCTTTGATGGTTTTGGACAATCTCATTGTTTGGGGTGTGCTTGAGGAAGCCATTAAAGAGTTTTTGAAGAGTATAGATATAAAGAAGAAGGTAGAGAGAATAGGATTGAATAAATAAACAGAGATTGAATGGTCATAACTTTTCTAAAATTAACGACACCTTTTCAGACCTTGGGAGTTGGTGAAAAGTTGGAGGGAAGTTTGAAAGTTTATACTTTTGAAATTCAAAATTTGATTTCATTTTCTGGCCTATATGTCGACATGCCCATTTATGTATGCCGACATACATGTTGAATTTCAAAGGACATGTTGTTTTGACTTTTTGGTTTTGTTATATTAATGTTTTATATTTCAGATTTATTATTTTCTGAATGAATATTAATCCTAACAAATATCTAAAATTTTATTTTATTACTATATTTATTCTTTATTATATTATTATTATTTTGAATTTCAAAATTCTAAATTCAAATTTAAATTTTAAAGTTTAATTTTTAATTGTAAAAATTAAATTTTAAATTCAAATAAGGCAAACAAAACATCCATTAATCCAAAAAATTAATTAAGTGGTATCTGGTTTTTTGATCCATTTCTTTGATATTTTCTGAATTCTGAATTGCAGTGAAACACATGTTTGAATTTCTAGTTTCTGGCTCTTCCTCACTTGATGATGAATCTGAATCATCAAAAATTGATGCGTATGCCCCCTTTCTTTTCTTTGACGAATAACTATTGTGTGTTTGTTGATTTCATTTATCTGGATATGGATGTAATCTCTTTATATGTCCTGGTTTGTTGCAGTTATAACATCAATCATCATTTCTTCCTGAACTTCTTTTATTATTTCTTTCAAACTTATTTCTCCTTTTATATTGAAATTTTCTGAAATTCCTTATCATTAAAGCAATTTCTTCATCGTCTTCACTACTTGAATCAGAACCATTAGTTGTTGCTTTGAATGCTATAGATTTATTTTCTATCGGCTTATTTTCCTTTTTTTTGTAATTGAACTTCAAACGACATCAAATTCCCAATTAACTCCTTAATCTTCATTTCATTGACATTATTGGTTTCATAAATCGCTAATTTTTTCTGATCCCATGCTGGGGTCAATGAACTAAGTATTTTTATGACTTGGTCTTCTACTGAATAAGTTTTTCCTAATGCAATACATATCAGAGATAGAATCATTCTCATTCATTTTAAATAACTCAAACTGATTAATTAACATTGATATCTTTGTCTGTTTGACTTTATTGGTTCCTTCATGAGTAACTTGTAATGTTCTCCATATTTCATAAGCAGATTTACAAACTAACACTCTATTAAATTCAATTCTATCTAATGAACAGAACAATGTATTCATTGCTTTACAATTGCTTTGTACAACTACCTTTTGTTCATTAGTCCTTTGTGCAAAATTAGTAGTGGGTTAAACATACTCAGTTTGTGTACTATTCCATATGTCTAATCCTACTGATTGTAAATATATTTTCATTCTACATGCCCAATGTGACTAATTACTGCCATTAAATAGTGGTGTTCTAACAATGGACTGACCCTCTACAAAAGAACTATTATTACCAGTGTTCGTTGCCATTTGATATTTTCAAAAATCAGATTATGAACTTTTTGAAAACTTATGCTCTAATACCAATTGTTAGGGATTGCAGAATGCAGATCTTAAGGCAAAACATACAGTAGGGGGCAAATAGTGTTTATAAGAAATTTACAAAAATATTAAACTTAAATGTTCTACTATATGAATCACACACACTAGAGATGATCACTGACACATAATCAAACACAGAAATACATAAAAATTAAATGCAGAAAAAGGAAAGAACACACCGGATTTTATATTGGTTCGGATTACTCCTACGTCCAGTCCCACACAACGCTGGATTGCACAGAGTTTTATTATTATTATCAATATCCAAGTACAACCCCCTGATTTCACGGCTATAAGGATAACACCGCTTCAACACACTTGATTCTATGGCTACAAGGTTAACACTACTCCCTTTCCTTAATTTCAGGGCTACAAGGAACATACCCTTTCCCAAACACTTCCCAAATGATTGTGACTGCCCTATAACTCTTCAATAACACTTCAATTCGGAGAGTAGTAGATAGAGATTGAGAAAAAACGAAGTTTTATATAATTTGATTGGAAATCGGCAAAGTATAAGTGTAGAAAACAAGAAAATGATAAAGAATAGTGGTGGGATAAAGAGGGGTGAAGATGGAGAAGATGAACTATGAAAAAATTCAGAATCGCCCCCTTTTTATAGCGTGTGAAAGGTTGCAACGTCTCAGAAATGTTATAAATGGTGAAAAGACACTTCCTTTGAAAATTGAAAAAATGACAGTTGTATGTCGACATAGCTATATATGTATGTCGACATATGTATATAATTTTTATTTTTAAAGCAATTTTTCAAGTATTTAAACATATATATTATTCTGGAAATTCTTGAATCAAAATTTAATAATATAAATGAGTATTCTAAAGTGTAAAATTAAATGAAGTCATAATAATATATTATACAAAAAGTTATAAGGATTTAAAACTATATATAAACTTATATATTAAAACTTTAAACTTATATGTTTGAAATCATAAGTAATATAAAACAAATTGAAAATAATTTGAAATTAGAATTTGAATTTTGTAAATCAAAGTTTTGAAAATTGAAAAAGAGAATTTGAAATTTGAAAAACAAAATTTGAAACTGGTGTGTTATTCAGAGTCTTACATATAAACTAGTCTTTATTACTATATTTGTCTCTACTACTATATTTGTTTTGAACTCTTGAACTTTCGATATCTTGATAACTCGATAACCCATGAGTCTTGTATCTCTTCTGAATCCTGAATCTCTTGGAACTATAAAACTGTACAGTCTTCATTATTAAGTCCTGTATACAAATCCTGCATGTATACGTATATTTAATCTGGATAGAGATGTTAGTATATGTATATATATTATAATCAATTAATAATGATAACTGAAATAGGTTGTGTCATCAAAACTCCATTCTCCAACACTCCATACTAAGAAGAGGTGAACCAACATAACAGGGGCGAACAGACTCATCAACTACAAGGGAGAAGAAAACGAACTAACTGAAGCACCAGAGCCAAGAAAAAATATGGATTCAGGCACGTGCCTTGACACCAATTCTTGTGTGACCACAGTGAACGCCAAGTTGTCAATAAATTCACAACCCTGCTTAAGCGGTAATGGCCTATCAACGGATAGGGACCCGAACCAGGGATCACAAACCAATAGGATAACTCGCAAGACTGTAGAAGGCAAGACCAACCCGGGAAGGTACTTATCGAAGTAGCACGTATAACGATCCAAAGTTGCTATCGTTATACGCGTACTCCTAAAAGCGCAACTTACCACAATCGGAGATGTCCTGTTTAGCATACGAAAGATTCACGCAAGCACGATAGGCGACACCCCAAAACTGGCGTCAAGCCAAGAGTCACCAACAACACCGAAAAGGCCTTATGGTGACTTGAACCCATAACGTGACAACCAACAGGAAAAGTTAGAACAAAGCCTTCACAACCCAAGCGATGGACAAAGAACCAAAGGGTAAGCGATCACCCACGAACCAAAACCAACTCACAATCGCAAAACACAAAACACCCAAGGCAAAATGAGAGTTGTCTAGTGACGACTGATCATAAAAATGATCTCCATCAGCCAAACAACCATTCAAGAGTTCGAGAGGGCAAATGTCAGCAATGGTACCAGCCAAATTGAAACCAAAAATAGGCTTAGGTAAAACAAACAATTTTCGATCAGCAACAGTGCCAGCCTGTTGGTCAACAGACCGATCAACAGGCACAAGGAAAGAACAATGAGCAACATACTCGACTGCCAAGCGACCGAATTCAAAACAGGATGTAAATGGAAATAACACAGCAAAACTAAACAAAGAATAGAAAGAAAGAGAAATGAAACACCATACATGCCTATTTGGAGAACCAAGAAAACCAACACGCATTAAACCATGAATCACATACCTGTCGCTGGTCTACGAGCTAATCTCAGCTGCCACGCTTAAAGAAAGACTCTTTGGCTGCAAACAGAGGTCAGACTGTTGCCGCTGACGAACTGATGATGAATAACTAGTCAAGCCAGGCACCCCAACAACATGAACAACCAATTATAAACAAAGAACCACAACCAGCGACAAAGAAGCTGGTGAAGCAAGCGCATCCTCACAACAAATCACCGAAGAAGACAAAACCTCGCAAACATCAGACAGAGTCGTAAATCCATTTGAAAGGCATACTAGAGGAATAAGAGCCATAGCAACAAGAACCATAGGCTCGCCATAATCCACAGGAAGCACAGTCGAAGCTAAGTTGCTAAGCATCTTCGATCGTCGACGGCATCGTCGACGCTACGAAGGTCGCCCACTCTTAACCAGTTGAGGGCTCGGTGGCAACCACAATTAGAAGGCCTGAAACGATCACGTTGACTTTGCAGTTGTTTTTGCAATGCAGCCACAGAACTAACATGCATGCAATGATTTTGTCATTGGGGAGGGGTCATCACTTCCCGACCACCAATGAGAAAACCAATATCAGCATCTGTAAGGCCATCTTGAACTGCCATGCCATAACACATTGAACCAGCCAAGAAACTCAAGACCGGAGCTACGACACCATGACCACCACTGCCAACAAAAGGCAAGCTTGGCGCAAACGGGGTGGTGAAATCCCTTTAGACCGAGAAAACAACAGATTTAGCACAAGACCCACCAACAAAAGCCATAAAAACAGCGTGATCCCCTCGATAGTGGTCCAAAGAAGGGAATACCAGTGCTCTAGGATAAATAGGAGCCAACTCTAAAAAATAGTTGGTAATCAACAAGAAACGCTGGTGGCACAGAGCCAAAAACGATTGCGGTGAAGCCACACCAACCATAATCGACGAGGAACTCACTTGTTTAACAGCCAGAAAATCGAGGAATATAGTCGAAATCGTTGCCTCAATTAACTGCAAAACTGGATGTGGTCGAAGAAAAGGCCCAAATAGCTCGAAACCAGCCATAGCGATTCCAGTCGCCAAGCCAAACCCTAGTTGAGCCGTTAGAAAAGACAGCAGGTGAAAGCAAGACAAGTGGAAAGGACAAGAACAACGAAGTGGCTAAATAGGAGCGACGCAAAAGTAATCGAGAAGTAAAGCCGAAAAAGAAATAAATAAATTGCAAGAGGAATCAGATGGAGGTCGCCATGTAAAGAGTCGTTGAGATGTTTTGTTTCAATATATGAATACTCGGTTATAATTAAATTTGTCAATGGGGGGGAGAGAAAAGAGAAACAGAATGAAAATGAGACTCCCCCACACTTGATTTCGACAGTGTCCCCACAGTCAATGCATGACACAATGAGTTGAACGGAAGAGAAATATTCACATATTTACAAATAAGGATTAAACTTAACTTTCTTACTTCACGTAGCATGGCTCATGAAGAATCATTAGCTTTTCCTCTTGATCAGTGGGCAATTCCAAGAATGGTTTTAGACGTTGACCATTGACTTTGAATATGGATTCATCCCTCGGGTTTTCTATTTCAATAGCACCATGGGGAAAAACGGTTCGAACAACATATGGTCCGGTCCATCTCGATTTTAACTTCCCAGGGAATAAATGAAGTCGTGAGTCATACAGCAGAACTTTTTGGTCTGGAAAGAATGTTTTTCTTAGGATTGAATTATCATGAAAAACTTTGGTTTTTTCCTTGTAAATTTTTGCGTTTTCGTATGCATCATTCCTAATTTCTTCTAACTCATTGAGTTGCAATTTTCGGTTTTCGCCAGCTAGTTCAGGATCAAAGTTTAAGTTCTTTATTGCCCAAAGCGCTTTGTGTTCAATTTCAACAGGTAAATGACAGGCTTTACCGTCAACCAATCGGAAAGGGAACATTCCAATATTAGTTTTAAAAGCAGTACGGTAAGCCCAAAGCGCATCGGTCAACTTTTATGACCAATCTTTTCGGTTTTTATTTACATTTTTCCCCAAAATTTGTTTGATTTGACGATTCGACACTTCGACTTGGCCACAAGTTTGCGAATGATAAGGAGTGGATAACTTGTGGGTTATTGAGTATTTCTTCATTAAGGATTCAAAAGATCGATTATAGAAATGCGTTCCATTGTCACTTATTATTGTGCGAGGTATACCGAACCTCGAAAAGATGTTTTCTTTCAGAAATTTCAAAACAATTTTATGATCATTTGTCCTACATGGAACGGCTTCGACCCATTTCAAAACGTAATCGACAGCGAGAAGAATATACAAGTTTCCAAAGGAGTTTGGGGAAGGTCCCATAAAGTCAATACCCCATACATCAAAGAGCTCGATTGTATGGATGGGTTTCAAAGGCATCATATTCCGTCGAGAAATTTTTCCTAGCATTTGGCAACGATTGCAAGTTTTACAGAATTCGAATGAGTCTTTAAAGAGAGTAGGCCAATAAAAACCACATTGAAGCACCTTTTCAGCTATTTTCCTAGGACCAAAAGGTCCACCGCACGCATGATCATGGCAGAATGAGAGAACACTCCTAATTTCGCTATCAGGAACGCATCGATGAATGATTTGGTCCGGACAATACTTAAACAAGTATGGGTCATCCCAATAGAAGTATTTCACTTGGGAAAGAAATTTGTATTTATCTTGTTTCGACCAAAATGAGGGGGTTTCTTTAGTGACTAGAGAGTTCACTATGTCAGCGAACCAAGGATCGATTGAAATAGAAAGAAGTTGTTCGTCAGGAAAGTTTTCATTGATTGGCAATGAATATGGTGCGTTAGGAAGATGAGATAAGTGATCGGCTATGACGTTATCGGATCCTTTTTTGTCTTTGATTGTAAGATCAAATTCTTGAAGCAAAAAGATCCATCGAATTAAGCGTGGCTTAGTATCCTTTTTAGCAAAAAGGTGCAGAAGAGCAAAACGGTCTGTGTAGACTGTGACATGGGAACCAATCAAGTAAGATCGAAATTTCTCTAGCGCAAAAACGACAGCTAAAAGTTCTTTTTCGGTGGTCATATAATTCAGTTGAGCATCGTTCATGGTCATACTTGCGTAGTAAATGACGTGAAGAATTTTGTTGATGCGTTGTCCTAAGACAGCACCAACCGCGAAGTTAGAAGTGTCACACATGATTTCAAAAGGAAGTTCCCAATTAGGCGAACAAATTATCGGTGCTGAAATGAGTTCTTTTTTGAGACGTTCAAAAGAAGCGACACATTCATAGTTAAATTCGAATGGAATGTCCTTTCCTAGAAGACTAGTCAAAGGACGAGCAATTTTGTTAAAATCTTTCACAAAGCGTCGGTAGAAACCAGCATGCCCAAGAAATGAACAAATGTCCTTGACACATTTTGGAATGGGTAGTTTTGAATTAACGTCAACTTTCGCTTTATCTACCTCAATGCCATTATTTGAAATTACATGTCCAAGGACAATGCCTTGTTTGACCATAAAGTGGCATTTTCCCCAATTCAACCTTAAGTGTTTTTCTTTACATCAAATTAAAACAAGTTCAAGATGATGTAAGCAAGATGAAAATGAATCTCCAAAGATTGAAAAATCATCCATAAAGACTTCAAGAAAGCGTTCGATCATATCAGAAAAAATTCCAACCATACATCATTGGAAAGTTGTAGGAGCATTGCAAAGACCGAAAGGCATACGTCGGTAAGCAAAGGTACCAAATGGACATGTGAAAGTCGTTTTTTCTTGATCTTCGGGAGCGATAAGAATTTGGTTATAATCGGAATAACCATCAAGAAAGCAGTAGAATTCGTGACCGGCTAAACGTTCGAGCATTTGATCAATGAAGGGAAGAGGAAAGTGGTCTTTACGTGTTGCAACATTCAATTTTCGATAATCGATGCAAACACGCCAATCCGTTTGAGTACGAGTTGGAAGAAGTTCGTTTTGGTCATTTGCGACAACGGTGAGTCCAGACTTTTTAGGAACAACGTGAATGGGGCTAACCCATAAGCTATCAGAAATGGGGTAAATGATACCGTTGTCAAGAAGTTTAAGAATTTCTTCGCGAACTACCTCTTTCATCTTAGGGTTAAGCCTACGCTGCGCTTCACGAGTGGGTTTGGCTTCATCGGTTAAGTGAATACGATGTTGAACGATGGCAGGGCTAATTCCCTTGATGTCAGAAATGGACCAACCGATCGCATCTCTGTTTTTAGAAAGAGTCGAGAGAAGAGAAATTTCTTGATCAAGAGTTAAATTTAAAGAAATTATGACAGGACAAGTTTCGTCATCACCTAAGTATGCATACTTAAGGTGATCGGGAAGAGGTTTAAGATCCAACTTTGGCGGTTTCTCGATCAAAGAGCTTGGTTGAGATTTGGACTCAACTTAAAGCGATTCAAAAGGAAGTGTGTATTCGACTTCGTTAGGAGTGTCTTGGAACATTTTTTTGTACTCGGCCTCACGCTCATCATTAAGGTCAACGGATTCGTTTTCAGAGTTTTCGTGGATGGCATTAACTTCCAAGGTTTGGTTACATGATTCATTCGAATGACTTTCTAGATTGAAAGTGTTAAGATCTAGAGTCGTGTTTCCAAAAGAGATTTTTATTGAACCATTGCGACAATTTATCAAAGCATTTGAAGTAGCCAAAAAGGGTTGACCTAAAATCAAAGGAATTTGACTCATTGGATTATTGACAGGCTGAGTTTCCAAGACAATGAAATCGACATGGTAGATGAATTGACCAACTTTGATGAGTACGTCCTCAATCTTGCCAACGGGTTTCTTAATTGAACGATCAGCAAATTGAAGAGTTATTTTCGTTGGTTTAAGTTCACCCAAACTAAGTTGTTGGTAAACAGAATATGGAATCAAATTGACACTCGCACCCAAATCGACTAGGCATTTATTAATTTTTTTATCACCTATCATGCATGAGATCGTAGGGCATCTAGGATCTTTGTATTTGATCGGGACTGATTGGGTCAAGACTTCGCTAAATCCAGCAGCTAAGAAGACTTTCTTGGGTACATGAGTGTGTCGTTTTTGGGTACACAAGTCTTTGAGAAATTTGGCGTAAGTGGGGACTTGTTGAATGATGTCAAGAAGAAGGATGTTAACTTTCACTTGTTTAAAAATTTCCAACATATTTTCCATTTGGTCGGAATGTTTCTTTGGTCGAAGACGATGAGGAAATGGAACGCGAAACTCAGTAGCTCGGTCTACTTGAGTTGGAGCAGAACTGGACTCGGAATTTGGATCGATATCGTTCGTGGTTTTAGAAGAGTCGAGAGGGACACTCAGTAAGTTATTTGGATTTTCAACTTGATGATCGATTTTCTTACTGGGTCGTAAAGTTATGATAGCATTCAACTGAGTTTGATTGCTATCCTGGATGACATGTGTAACACCCCGAATTTCGGTTAATACTAAAATTCACTAATTACAGAATAAATAATCTCAGATGTGAGAATTGGGGGAAACAGGCTAGGTCATTGCGTTCGTCTCGGAAAAATACGCGAAATAGAGTCCGAGTTTTCGAGAATCGGAGTCCGTATGGCCCAGTTATGGCCCAATGAAGTTTACAGAAAATTCAAAGTTCAAAACAGATTTAAAAATTCAGGTTTAAATTTAGAAATTGGGGCCATTGGGCGCAGGCGGGAAAATTCCCGCCTGACTGCCTAAGTCGACAGCCCTGTCGACTGGGCAGTCGACTTGGCTAGGACCAAGTCGACAGCCCTGTCGACTTGGGTGTCGACAGGGGGTGCTCGGCCAGTTTGGCCTGGTGCACCATTTTAAGGTTTGGCTGTGTTTTGGGGTTGTTTTCTGGAAGCTTCCAAGATCTGACGGACCTAAACTAACCTAGGATTAATCTAAGGGTCTAAAACACATCCTAATCCTATAAATAAGACCCTAAACTACCCTTAAATGCATCATAATCCTATCCTCTAACTAAACTATGCCAAAATTTTCTATGATCATGGCCTCTACTCAAAACCCTAGCCTCCATCCTATTTCTAAACCATTTCTATGAAGGCTTTCGTGTTCATACAAGCATCTTTGAGTTGTATGAGTGATCATTAGCTTGCATTCATCATCAAGTTGCAAGCTTTATGTTCAAGGCTAGAGTTTTTGGGTGGTTTTTGGCAAGGGTTTGCTTATTGGAGTTAGTGGTGAGTTTCTATAGCCTTAATAATCAATTGTTAAATTGATTATGATAGGATATGATAAGACATGGCTATGTTTGTTGATAAATGTGCATATGCAAGTTTAGTATAGTGTATGTTGTGTGTTTTGCAAATTTTATGCTATATGCAAGTTTAATGCTATGTTTTATGATGCTCACTATGCAAAACACTATGTTGAACATTGATGCATATGTAACATGTTATGCAAGTTATGTATTTGGTTTTATGCATGCTAAGTATTTGGTTTTGTGCATGCTAAGTATTTGGTTTTATGCATGCTAAGTATTTGGTTTTGTGCATGCTAAGCATTTGGTTTTATGCATACTAAGTGTTTGGTTTTATGCAAGTTATGATGCAAGTTCATATGCAAGTTATGATGCAAGTTCATATGCAAGTTTATCTCTTTTTATGATATGCATAATATATGCAAGTTTGCCTCTAAGTATGGCATGTTATGCAAGATCATATGCAAGTTATGATGCAAGTTCATATGCAAATTATGATGCAAGTTCATATGCAAGTTATGATGCAAGTTCATATGCAAGTTTGCCTCTATGTATGACATAAGTACATGTGCAAGTTCATCCCTTTTAGACCTATGACATGTATGCAAGTTGACACCTTTATGATAGGTCTATGACATGAACATTTAAGCAAGTTACCATCTTTATGACATATGTGATTCATGCAAGTTTGGGTTGGTTATTTATGCAAGTTGGGTTTATGGTCATATATACAAGTTGACACCTTTTAAACCCATGATAATGCTAATGATATGCTAAGTTGAACCCATTGTGTGTATGATGAATCTTCTCTTTTGAAGTATGTCATGTTAACGTATTTACGTGGGGACGATGGGGTAAAAATTAATGAACACATAAAATTGTGTGAAGTGGGTATGATTAAACATACCGTGAAGTGGATGGACATAATTGGGAATTTACCTATTAAGTTAGGTCTACCCATATTATGGAATTGGGAATTTACCTATTGAGTTAGGTCTACCCATATTCTTAAATATTTGTAATTAATTAGGGATAATTAATACAAATTATGGGGGTGATTAATTAGGTGTAATTAATCGACTAAGACACGAGGTTGGACCCTTTTGTAGCATAAGACTGCCCGGAACCGACCGGAAAATCCAGCGGCTACAAATGATTGGCCCAATGTGAGAGGTCTTAGTCATAAACTAAATACGTGACAAGTGTAAAGACACGAGGTTAGACTCTGTTATGGTGTAAGGATGCCCGGAACCAACCGGCATATCCAGCTGCCATAAAAGACAGTCTAATGTGAGAGGTCTTTACAAAGGTTACGATCTTAATTAATTAAGAAACACTTAACCAAATTAGCATGTAGTGGGGCATGAGGGGTTAAGTGAGTGCCTTGGGTGGCATGTAGTAACTAGTGGGGGTGCCTTGGGTGGCATAAGGAAACTAGTGGGTTGCCTTGGGTGGCAATAGAAAATACGATTAGAATACTTAACCAAAGCGGAACATGTAATTAAACATGATTAAAGGGTTAAGTAAGTGCCTTGGGTGGCATGTGGGAATCAAGTAGGTGCCTTGGGTGGCATGTGGAAATCTAGTGGGGGCCTTAAGTGGCAATTGAAATATAATTAAATGACAAGCTTAAGTAGTAGCTTGTGGGGGCCTTAAGTGGCAATTGAAATATAATTAAATGACAAGCTTAAGTAGTAGCTTGTGGGGGCCTTAAGTGGCAATTGAAATATAATTAAATGGCAAGCTTAAGTAGTAGCTTGTGGGGGCCTTAAGTGGCAATTGAAATATAATTAAATGACAAGCTTAAGTAGTAGCTTGTGGGGGCCTTAAGTGGCAATTGAAATATAATTAAATGACAAGCTTAAGTAGTAGCTTGTGGGGGCCTTGAGTGGCAATTGAAATATGATTAGATGACTTAACCAAACCTTAACATGTAAGTGGGCATGATTATAAAAGGGGTTAAGTGGGATGCACTAGATAAAATGGCAAGCTTAAGTAGTAGCTTGTGGGGGGCCCATTTCAACCAATATCCCAAATGTATCTTTGTGGGCTCGACCCAAGTCGAGGACGGGACACGCATATTGGGCTTGACTATAAGAGGCCAAAACGGGGTAGCGGTGGCAACGCGAGTCCAACGGGTTTCATATGCGTGTGTGGACCCGGGCTGGTAGGTAAGACGTTGTTGCATCGTGTAGGTATAAGCCGTGCACCATTGATTATCAGGTTGCCACTTTGGGGAGTGATACACCCCACTATGGGGCCAGCACGGGTATCTACGGTAGGGAGCCGATCGCTTGGGGGTAGTGGGTACACCTAGTGGAGATAGGGGCAGACGGCACCTATGTAGTCAGCTAAGGGTACAAGAAACTACTGGGAAAAAAATTACTAAGTACACTTAGTGGGATCAACCTTTAAGTAGGAATTACCCTTGGGTGGGTAGAACTGGTGTGGTGCAGTGTAGGAATTACCCTTGGGTGGGTAGATCTGGGGTGGTGCAATCTAGTAATTATCCTTGGGTGGGTAAATGTGTCCTTTCGATTATCTTAGTACATCCTGTGTTTGATTGGCTACTTAGTGTAGTCATTATCCCCAGAGGTACCGTACCTTGTTTATATCATACCCTAATTACTTTAATGATTGTATTGTTAGGGTTATAGGACTCACTCAGACTTATGTCTGACCCCATTGTTTCTTTATCTTTTTCCCAACCCTCAGGTTTTCAGAGTGGGCCTAGCACTAGTGGGCTTTGATCAGACTGCTTTATCTATCTTTTGGAGCTTGGACCATGGATGTAAAGCTCAGTTTATCTTTTCTATTATGGCTATTAGGTTATGTAGTGGGATTATGTACTTTTGTTTTTATCAAGATGGATATTATGTACTTGACTCTTATTTATGGTTTTGGTGTAACCAAACATGTTTTACCTTCCGCTGGAATGAAATGATGTTTTAAATTCTCAAGTATTACTTATATCTGTCTTGTTGTAATTTTTCTGTTCTATATTCACTTGAAATACTCCACCGATGTTATGGCATTCCCTTAGTGAGTGGCCGTAGCGGGTGTGGGGTGTCACAACATGAACTTGGTTTGGATTAGAATTTTGACTCCTAGGATTTGGAATGGGTTGTCTCGGGAAAGTGCTTCTTCCCCGTTCACTTACAGAAGTAGCCAACTGACTCATTTGCATTTAAAGTTTAGCGATAGATTGACTTGTGTTTTGCATGTGTGAAGTCAATAAATTTTGAAGATTGGTATTTGATTGGAGATTTTGAGTCATCGCTTTACTCAATTCTTCGAGAGAGTTTTCAAGTGATGTCCAGCGTTTATCGTCTTGGGGAACAGAAGATGGTTGCGCTTGATTTTGAGAAGGTGGCGCAAGATTCTGGAATTGATTTAGTTGAAACGGAGGATTCGAATGATTATTCGAAAATGATTGAAAAGGAGGTCGAACTGAATTTTGGGACCAAGAGAAGCTAGGATGATTTCTCCAACCTGAATTGTATGTTGGGGAGAATGGGTCATTCCTAGCTTTATTAAATGCGTTGAGTTGTTCTAACGAATGTGGGCATTGATCGGCGATGTGGTTAGGATTGTTACATTTGTAACATGAGGGCTGAGACGCTTGAGCTTGATTTATTTGAGTTGACGAAAGGACATTATCGAATTTGGTTATCATTGCGTCTTTTTTTGCTTCTAAGGCTACTGATGATCCTACTGAATGAGCGTTAGATCGGGAATAAATCGATTTCTCGTTAGATCTTTCCCATTGAGCTGATTTTTCGGCCAAATTTTCGAGAAATTGCCAAGAGACATTGTGATCTTGGGCTAGAAAATTTCCTTGGCACATCGATTCAAGCATGGTTCGAGAACTATTTTCAAGTCCATCGTATAAAATTTGACAAAGACTCCATTTTTCGAAATTGTGATGTGGACATTTGACTAGAAGCTCTTTAAATCTTTCAAAATATTTTGCAAAGGATTCACCTCTAAATTGATGAAAATTGACGATTTCGTTTCGAATTTTGGATGTTTTTTCCAGAGGGTAAAATTTCTTTAGAAAAATGTTCACAAATTCACTCCAAGTTCCAATCATATTTGAAGGCAAGCTATACAACCATTTCTCAGCATAATCGGTAAGTGCAAATGGAATTAACCTAAGTTTGATTCCTTCGTCACTTAGTTGTTGAAATTTCATGGTTGCACAAACTTTTTCAAATTTGGTTAAAAAAATATAAGGATCATCACGTTCAAGATTGCCGAATTTTGGAAGAGTATTCATGTGGTTCGAGTGAATTTCAAAGTGGTTATCCGTTGGAGCGGGCAATATGATGCAAGATGGAATAGACACCCGATCGGGGAAGTATCTATCCATATGAGTTCGAGGGGGGTTTTCTTCGGCCATGGTTAAAGGAATGTTTGTTCGGACTAAACGATTAGTAGATGTATCTCGAATCCAACTGCGCATGCACTAGCGCAAAGAAGGTGAGAAAAGGAGAAAGAATAAATTTGAAAAGAGAATCGAAGCGATTACTTTTTTTTAAGAAAGAAAATTTAAATTTGCACAAAAAGGAAAATAGTAATGGCTTTTTTTCTTTTTTTTTTTCTTTTAAAGATGGATGAACCTAATGCAATTTACAATTTTTCTAGAGTTATATAATGACGGTTAGATTTATTTCGATTTCAACAAAAGATTTCTCAGCCAGTTAACGGACAGGAGTTATCGGTGCATCAGGAATCACCCTAGCAATGCTGCCGAAGGTTTAAGTACCTTAAGAGGAAAAAATGATATAATATTTACAAATCACCGTAATATTTATAAACGGTTATTACTCTGCCGTAGTCTAGACACCGAGAAATAATCCGTTAGAAATAAACCAGTTTGTCAAAATATAATAAAGTCCTTATAAAATAAAAACAAAACTAAG
Organism: Allium sativum; assembly: GCA_030737875.1. Taxonomy (NCBI): domain Eukaryota; kingdom Viridiplantae; phylum Streptophyta; class Magnoliopsida; order Asparagales; family Amaryllidaceae; genus Allium; species Allium sativum. Next base: position 813,766,925 of record CM060919.1, on the reverse strand, counting down.
ATGGATGCAATTTTTTTTTCTTTTTTTTTGTAATGTTTTAATCAGTCAAAGAATGAACAGTCACAAAACAGGCAAATGCAGACAAAAAAAATTACAAGCAAGTCGATGCCCTACAGAAGATTTTTACATGCAATGTATATATATATTTTTTATTGGCAGCAGCAGTCCCTGTAGAGTTAGAAAATACTCACCTAGATCGGCAGTCCGTCCATTGCAATTGAGTCGCCTTAGCGCGTTCACACCCCACTTGGTGTGCAACCACTCCAATTTCTTGAACTCTTCTTCACTTTGGCACACGAACAGATTATATATATATATATATATATATATATATATATATATATATACTTTCCTTTGTCACTACTGAACCTACAAAACTAAAGAGTTAAAATGCAAACTTAAAACAACTAAAAAAAACTGAACCTACAAAACTAAAAACTAAAAATGAAAATTCAGACTAAATCCACTCACCTAAACAAAAGAATAGTTAAACAAACAAGGTAAACAAACAGATGAACGTACCTCTATTAGTCACTACTGAAAAATGATTTCTCAAATAACAAGAATTCACAATTCAGCGCACTAAATGAACTAACCAGAACAGCTAATGCAATACCCACTACTTTATTCTCAGATACCAGTACCACAACTAGCAAATAAGATAAAATAAATACCCATATGCTAGAAATCAAATAGAATAAAATAAGGTAAATTAACACGCCCCATTTATGTTCTCAGTGACCACAAAAATAAAAGTAAAAAAGGGAAACAAATCGCACATTACAGCCACGTCAAAAGACTCAAAACGTTTAAGCTCAATACCCAAACTACAAAGTAGAAAATTCCACACGCCCTTCCCATTTCGTTCTTTTTTCTTTTTCCAGAAGCAATTAAAACAAATCGAAATATCAACTTTGCGATTTGGGTTCAAGTCTTGAATTCTCGAATCTTCAGGCTTTTTTGTTCTGGTTCGCGGTAGAGGCCAGAGATCGTTGTAAGGGATGGAGAGGCGGTTGCGAATTTTCTGTAACCAACCTTTTTTTTGGGTTTGTGGTGATTGGATGTTCGAATAAGTATGGTTTCGTGGATGGGTATGCGGTGAGGTGATTTGGGTGTGCTCGAGCGGGGGTTGTTGATGGAAGGGGTCACCGTATGGATCTGGTTTGGAGTGTTGAGGTATTGGTGGCTTCAGGTGGAAATTTGGTCTGTGTAGTGGCAGAAGGTGTAGTTTGGGGTGGATAAGTTGATTCGGGTAGGATCAGTGGAGGAATGCTGGAATTTGCGCGGAGGCGAGGCTATGTTTGGATGAAGGCTTTGTAGTGGATGGAAATATGGTGGTGATGATTGTGTTGAATGGATGTAGTGATAGAGAAGTTGAGGTGTGGATATTGTGGTTTATAAATAAGGCAGAAGAGAGACAAGACTGGAAAGAAATGAAAAAAGAAAAGCTATAATTTCTGTTTTTTTTTTCTTTTAATTTGATTTGTAAAAATTGTAAAGAAATGAAAGGAAAGAAATATGTTAGATAAGTAGAATTGAGAGAATTGATTGCGTGAAGAATAAGATGGCAGGGGAGAAAAATTTAGAAAAAGGGAATTTATTTCTGATTGGGTTGGTATTTATAAAAGTAAAGCAGTCAGAAAATAAGGCTGAGAAGGAAAGACAATTAATGAGCGAGGAAAAAAAAAGAAATAAAGGAAAACAATTGGAAAACCTTTGGAAAGAAATAAAAGAGAAAAAATGGAAAGAGATGTTTTTTTTTTTAATTATTTGTAGGAATAGAAAATGAAAAGAAGGTGAAGAGAAATAAATGAGATGAAGATGGAAGGAAATTAATGAAATGAAATGGGAAAGAAATTAAAACCACAAGGCAAGTGTTTTTTTTTTTTTAATTCAATGCAAACGAGATCAATGCAATTTCAAATGCACGAACATACAAAAATTAAAAGGAAAGTGAGCAAACATAATTTTTTTTTTTAATAACTAAAAACACAATAAAAACACACACAGAACAAACACTAACAACAAATGCAATTCACACAACTAACAACAAAATGGAATAACAAATTTTTTTTTTCCAGTAAAACACAAATAAAAAAATTATACTTGCTCGATGACGCTAAAAACTTGCTCAACAACGGCGCTAAAAACTCTAAAAGGGTGCTCTTAATCGTATCTCATACGTGTCTGTGTGTATGAGAAACTCTATTTAAACACAAAATTGAACATAATAAACCACAATCACTAGATTTTCCTCTGAATTCCACTGTCCTCATAAAGACAAATAAATCCAATGATTTTTGTTTAATTTTAATTGTCTCAGTAGTCTCACCCTATGTGTGTGTGGGGGGGGGGGGAGTGCTCAATGACACGTTAAACAATGGGCACCCCATTTGTCATGTGATATCTACCACTCGTTTATATTGTAATAAGTTAGTGGGAGGTGAGATAGTAAGTGGAAGGAGAAGGAGCAAATGTGATGCTGCACTATTTGCGGTGTTATTGAATGCTCGTGTGTATATATATATATATATACACACACACACACCCTCGTATACAAGAAAAATATGTTGATGTGTGTGTGTACACACACACAAAAGGAAAACTAGAAAAATATGTAGACTTTTTAAGTGGTAAACCCACCATCAATTAACAATACTCACACTGAGGTTATTCATGGATTGCATGTTTGTAAGGTTAGCAATTATGAGGCTGAGGATTGTGCACATCCCATGCTTCCATTGCTTACAACAGCCAACTCTTTCATTGTTTCCCTCCAGCAAAATGGGATTTTCCTTGCTTGTGTTCTCAAACTGAAAATGACTTGGACAGGGGAGCGGGGTTTACTCAAAAACAGCTCCAACTAGCCAAAATATTGAAATGCCAAATGCAGTTTTTGATTTTTCATCAAATTAGGACCAATTAATTTGTACATAATATGCACACATAACGTTGAAAACTTGAGAGTTTGATTTAGCCAGCCTTCACTTTGGACTAACATCGTAATTATATTGTTCTTGATCTCAGTTTATTTCCGCCGTTACGAATCTGATGTAGAATTTCAATATCCAAATTTTTAAGAGATTTCTCCATTCTGAATAAGCCATTATAAAAGCACGCAAGGCAAGGAGCCTAAGCTTATATCACAAAATCATATCCTTTCCATAACATTCATTATATCTGTTAAATGCGCGATTCCAGAAGCGAACATAAGCAACTGGCCATTAGATCACTTGGGGACATGAACATGATCACAGCACAAGGGGGAGGGGTTTCATTTAATTAATGCTGTGTTTCATGATAGATATTTAAGGCCTTTGATTTCATGGCCCATCAGATCCAACTAACAACATTCATAATAATGTCACATTATCACGTGCTCCCTTTTCTTGCGCTGGCTGTTCAGATTACCCTCTCCATGACGGCATTATGGCTACTTTCTTATTTTCTTTTTTTTTTAATAAAAAAGAGCCCACCAATGGGTTCATTCTAGATGTGTCGTCCGTTCATTTTAACATAAAACATATATCCAAAACTTAACCAATTAAAACTAATTTCAATTCATTCAACCAATAAACTGGAGATATAGTAATTTAATTTTAGAATAAAACCGAATCATTCGGAACCAATGTTTTCACAACCCGACCCGAGTCAAACTGTGGGACTCAGGGTCCACGGTTTTATAGGTCTGACCGGTCGAACCGTCAAGAACCGCACATGCTTGTTAATAGTGAAAACATGAATAATCAAGTTTTATGTGTACTCAAATAAGTGAATAATAAAGTTTGAAAGTCATCAGTTTATTCACTAACATTAATAAATTGCATGATATAATTAAATAGCGAGGGCACAAACAAACACATATGTTTTTTTAGAACGAAAAGGTAAAATATACGGTTTAGATGTTGGAACAGTTATGATTTTTCAAAATATTTTAGTTGTTATTTTTAAAATAATACAAAAGATGAAATGATCATAAAGAATTACACAATCAGAAGTAGTAAAAAACAAAAAATCATGGTTTAACCCCGTAAAATTGAAGGTTGAACCGTTGGTTTGAAGGTCCGACCAAGATTCATGCATGAATGAGGTCAGATTGAGTTATGCGCCATTATGATCCAAGGTTCAGGGTTATAAACTAGTTTTCCCGTTTTTTCCACTGTTTCATAATTTTCTTTTCCATGGATGTTGGTTATAAAGGAAATTCATAGACATGTATTTTTATGTGTCCTCTGCTTCTAACTTTTATTTCGTCCTCTTTTTCTCTTTTTATTTAACTTGGAACTAATGCCACGTAAAGGAGATAATAACCTAATCTATAACGTTCCCTAAGAACAGAAGGCATTTTATATTTTAGATCTTGAAGAGGGTTGAGTGAAGAGCTCTCAGTCAGAGAAAACCCAGGCGCCACGTGTGTTGGAGCTAAAGATAGATGATGTAGAAGAGACTGGATGGAAGAAACCGAAGAGAGTACGGAAGGAAAAAATGGAAGAAAGAAATGTTCCAGACGCCATTTTAGGCAATATTCTAAAATAGTTACGCAAACCTACGAGTGAGACAAATTTTAAAAAAATGTGGCTAATCAATATCTAGTTGTCATTTTTATAACTGCTGCTAAAAAGTAACCTAATATGTCCTCACAAATATGATATAAAAACACTTTTTCCTATAAAAGAAGAAATATATTCTCATAAATGTATCTATACAAACATACATAGTCAGAGTGCAACACATAATCATCTTGAACAATAACAATAATTTGTCCTCACAAGTGTTAACACAAAGGAAGTATCAATCATCATAGCACAGCGGGAAAATAGATAAAACATGAAATAAACCAATATGTCTTGACTCGAGCTTTTCTCATAAGCTCCAACCAACTCCAACAATAATCTGAAAATATACTCGGTCTGATCCGAGTAAAACGACATCTGGATCAGTCTGGTGTACTTATAGTAAGAAAATCCACTTCACAAACATCTTGCTTAACTTCAGAAAATTAATATAAAAGAATGGAACTCTTCTAAATCACGACCACACATAAACATGGCACATGTTTTTGACTTTCAATGACCGAAACATTTATCTCAAATCAAGTTATATTACTATAATGTCTATATTGGGATTTTCCAGTAAAGTAAACTATAAAATTATGCAAAAAAAATCTAATTAAATTCCACATCCTTTATGGGCTCTATGATGGAAACTGTTTGGTCCGTATTGGAAATGGATTTCATACGATGGCATGGTCAGGAATTACCTTCCATATAGTACATTTCTAAACAAGATGTACCGATGACCACTCTCGCAAGTCTATAACAGGTAAGGCCAGAATAATTATGTAGACCTTCTCCCCTTGTGGTGCACTGTCCGAATATGTCATCGCCCCGATCGTAACTGACCTATCACCCCCAGGTACCATCATACACCACTTACTCGGCATATAATGAGTTAATCTAGAAAGATGATGAATGTCTTCTCATGTAAGCTACACTAATTAGCCTCACTACGTGTCTTGTTTTTGCCAACATCGGTTGTTGAGGCTAAGAGGCTACAATTACCTTACATCCGACAATCCTTCACTTACTTGGATGCCACATTGTCATTTGTCGATCATTAAAAGACTTACATAAAATACGTCCTCGGAGCTCATACGTCTCAAAGAAGAGTATTAAGCTGATAGAAGTTGTCGTTTTCACCACCAACAGATGTACGTTTATAAAATTGAATGTTCATCATCTAAAAATGCAATGTTGACAATCATCCATACAAGTTGTCCAGGAATAGGACAAACCGAAGGAAACCTTTACCACATCCTATCGGGTATCACCTTGAGGATTAGTAACAAGAAATCCCCATATCATGTGGATCTCTAGAACGTTAGGGTCACTGTTATACATATGTAATATAACCCTGGGAGCTAACTATGGCATCAACAAGCATTCCTTTCCATCGATCCGAAGATCCACGCCTTCACTTTCAAGATATAAGCATAGTCTTTAAGTCACCTTTATAACCGTTTGAACGCAACGTCCGTTTGAAGTGGTTTCAGATCCATTCCGATCCCGGTTCCTCAAACCAACACGTTGTGATTTTAAAAGGGAATTCAGTTGATAATCAATAATTTAACTACGAACCGCAATCATATAGTCAAGTTTATCAACAGCTTCAGCCCTTTTTTATTTAATTCTGCATTGAAATTATTTCATCGATTCTTACAAATTGATTCCATATACTTATTTCAATTAATAATTTATTCACAAATCTATGGTGCTCGCGGACCATGTGCATACAATAAGATCAGCCACTTATGTGGTGCTCGCGGACTGCGCTAGGTGCACTAGGGAGGGTTTTACAACTCCGGTCGGTTTCCCTCCTGAACAAATTCAAATAATAATAATAATTTATTCACAAATCTGTTCATTTTCAAACTTGGAATTCATCTCCATACACTTATTTTAATTTAGTAAGCGTATTCACAAATCGTAGTTTTCATACTTCAAAAACATGTCTATACTTAACTCAAAGGTATAGTCATAAATCATACATGGGCAAGAAACAATGTCATGGAAAACATCAATTTCTATAGAAACACAAAACACTAGTATTAAGTATAAACACAAAATATAATGGAGAAAATGATCACACTCAATACCAATCTCAAAATTCCACCTATATTATTCATCAAATAACAGCGATAACACCTTCCAAATTCATATGAATAATAAGAGCTCTTTTTTCGAAATTCAATATAAGTTAAATAAGAATATTATAAATATTCAATTCCAAAACGTGTTAAGTTTTGGAAACTTAAAGTCTTCATTTAAATCTTATTTGATCATAAATCAAATTATTTAGTACTTAGCTCACAAGTCAAATTCACTTCATTTGTAAGTTGTTGTTTAGATTACTAAACTTCACAAATCTCCATTTCTAAGTTCTAACAACATTTATAAGTTCTCATTTATTACTAAATTCCATAAATCTACATTTCAAAGTTTTAACATCATTTACAAGTTTCTTGCAGATTCTTATATCGTTCTATAAAACTTAGTTCAAACATTTGAAAATCAAATATAAAACTTCTTCATAAATAAAACTTGATTTTATTATTTCAGTTAACTTCTTTTTTATGAACTCAATTGAGTTTCAACATGTAAATCAGTCATCAAACCTAGTCATTTATTCGTATTTGCATTTATAACTTCATAACGCTCAATCTTAAGACTTAATTACGTTTCAACAATTGAAAACGTTATTTATAAAACTTGATTGTAAATAGGATTCATTATAAAATTATTTTATAAAATCTGATTATAAAACTTCGTTTATGCATGAAACTTCATTTGTATAAGTCTATATAAAACCATTTCAAAATCTTACTTTGATTATAAAACAGTCTATAGCTTCTAGAATTCTTCAATTTAAACAAGTCTTCAAATTCAAAATCTTAACTTTGTGTTGTCTATCACCAATCACTTAACCAATACTTTTTATTGATTAATAACATAGCAATGTTGATTTTTAATTCAACAACCGTCATGCAAATCGAGTTATAGTGATACCTAGATTGGACAGTCACAAATGTATAAAATGAAAGTGAATAGCATTCAAAACTTTAAGGAATCCAGTTGGATCCCTCCAAACTATCATCCTGCATCAGCGCTCATATATCTACACATATATGCATAATAATTAGACAATGAAACCTAATTTAGATACGATGATTTTTTTGCTTAAAAGCAGGTAATGTCAAAGGTCATCAATTCATAGACGTGAATATATATATATATATATATACACACACACACACACACACACACACACATATACACATATACATATACATACATATCTATATACATACATACATACATATATATATATATATCGACAACCACCAACAAAACAATAAATCATCCAATCAACCAACAAACCAATCAAACATATCACACACATAAATATCAATTCAATAATAGAAATTTATATTATACGATATGATATAATAGTACTCCAGAAAGTGTGAAAGTTAACTCAACATCCATTCCAAACGATGATTTCACATTGTTTTTATCTAATCCCAAACACGCATTTTAAATTAGATAAAATTTCAAACTTTTCAGAATTCACTGAAATCCATTGCGAATGCTTAGTATTCTCATATACGAACCCAACACAACTGATGGTGTGCCAATCGTACGTCGTAAGAAGTAGTTATCACATTTACAAGTTAATACGAGATTAATTGTAATCAAATTATATTATTTTATTAATAAATCATCACCCTCTTCCTCACATGCTGCCATCCTCTTCTCCCTCTATCAAATATCACGAACCCGCTTACCCTATGTACAAACCAATCCCGCGTGCATTTTCATCATGATACAGAGCTATTGTGCTTCGTTCGACGAACGGACTTCGCTGCTGCGACGCTCACCTCAAACTCCACTTGCTTGGATATAGCACTTCACACTCGACGTCGCCGAAAAGATCGCAACCTGTAGCTTTTCGAGCCACTGTTTCAAATCTCGCAAATATCGCCCGAGATCTCGTTTTGGGCTCCTTTCGAAACGAAACAGCAAATATTACTTAAATCTCCTTTCGAATATATCACCCGAGATATTGCAATATCGAACGATATATCGACCGAGACGAAATACTGGAATATTGTCCGAGATCTTAGTTTTTTTGGTTAAAATTTAAATCTGTGCCTGAACTAGACCAATAATTAAAAACTCAAATCTAGCCATAACAATCTTTTGTTATTTTACATTTTGCATGTTAAATGACTATATTGTATGGTCGTATATGTTTTACAATGCTTATAATTTTCATATTTGTCTTTTTACATACACGTTACTTATGAAATTATGTATTTTATGGTCTATTTATGCTGAATTTTAATGTTTTGGATCCTTTTAATGTTTTCTGTCTTACAATATTTCTGTTTTAAGCATACTACAATTTAGAGTAAGAATGATCATTCGCAAAATAAAGAATAATAAAATTATTTTGCATTTTAAGTTTAAGTTACTATGTTTTTAATAACATTCATAAAAATCATTTTGTTAAAATATCATTTTTAACATACCATGTACCCCAAGATTGTTTCAATATGATCTTTCAGACCCGAGATGAAAATCCGAGACGAACTCCCGAGTTAGACTCATCTCGTCCGAGATCTCCCCCGATACGAGATCGAGTCTATAGAATCCCCGAGACGAAACGCGACCGATATCCGAGATTTAAAATCTTGTTTTCGGGCTAAAGTGAATTGTTGCATTTTGCTATCAAGCACCGGAGCTCATCCAACTACTGCAAATTGACTACTCTTCGCTCTATGAGTCCAACCATCACCTCGATTTGACCTTCGTCCTCCCCAGTCAACAACCGACCATAACCCTCGATCACGTTAGCCGAAAACAAAGCACCCCAAAATCATGTCGCACCCAATACTGCGTGTACCACGATGATGCTTTCCTCACCCAATTCCAACATATCCAAGATTTTTCGATTTTATTGAGTATTGGCGGAGATTTAACTACTTGAAGTTTTCATTGATACAGTAGCTACTATTTTTGTTATAGGAGATATAAAAAGAGAAGTGATTAGGTGTTAAGTTAAAGGAGTATTTATAGGCAAATATTTTAGATATTTTCAATACTTTGTTCACTTATATTATCATTAAGTGTTTTAAGCTCGCATGACCACACCGAAGCTTCGATCGCCATGAAACTTGACACTCTGCTACATTTAATTATTCCGGACCCGATGAAACTAGTTTCATCGAATATCGAGATTTTTTGCAAAAACACTATTTTCTTCTTTTTAATATAATCAAGTTAATATTAATCAATTTCCAACTTTTGGATCAAGATTAACCCTAGAGGGGGGTGAATAGGGTTTATTACATTTTGAAGTGTTATTAAAATAAATCGCAGCACAGATAATCAACAGGGAGATAAATGCAGTAAATAACACATAGATATACCCAGCTTCGGCAGACTTTGCCTACTGCTGCATTCACTAAGGTTTCTATTAGGTGTTAATAACAGATCCCGCTTATAAACCCCGTAAACTCGCACTCCCTGCTCCTATACTAACCCTACACTCAAAACCCTAGACTGGTCTATATCCCCTAGACCAGATTTTCCCCTAATTTTACAGACTCTAGTAAACTGCCTAGTTTTACAGATGAAACTAGGAAACCACCTTGATTTTACAGACTCTAGAAACTGTTTGTTTGTTTACAAAGAAGACAAAATTAAAAAACAATACAGAATAAAACAACACAAGCTAAAAACTCAAGGAATTAAAATAGAAGGTTCATCCCCTTATCCATTTAGAAACTTGGCCGGCCCCTTTTAGTTGTATTGCACTCTTGTTTGTTTCACCTGATCACTTTCCCTTTTCTCTGGAGAAAATAAATGGCGGCGACTAGGGTTTTCTTTATCCCCAAATCGATCGATTGATGCTTAATGAATTGATTCTTGGATTGTACTCTCTGAGGCTTTGAATGAATGATTGCTTTGCTTTCTCTCTCATCGCTGATTTGGGATATATCTAATCGATTGAAAATCTGTGAGTATGGATAGATTTTTGCGATATGTTCTTGAATTGTTTTCTTTTTTTTTCGATAGTCCATGCCAGTGATGAAATTGGTGTAGTTGTAGGGTTAATCGAAAAATCCTAATTGCTCTGATTTCCATCGTAATTGAATTGATCTGATTTGGCTTTGTTTCCTCTTTGATTGCGTGATAGGAATGGTTCTGGAAAACTAAATTTGCCCCTTTTGAATTCGAAATTGTCCCTTGCTTTAACATGCAGGAAAGTATTGATTTGTTGCCTTGAAATTTCCGAAAGCACAATGATAAAAATTGGAAAATATTGATTTTGTCCCCTTGAGAAAATTCCTTAATTTGACCACTGAATTCTCTTTTTTATTATATAGTGAAACCTGGAAAAAATCTTGCACTTAAAAAGGATTGATTTCTTGCTTTGTCACCACTCCATAAATGATAGAAACAAATCTTTACTTTCCCGTATATGATTGTAAAATTCTAAAGAAAAGAAATTCGAAATAGAAGGCCTTTAAATTCTTTCCAGAAATTGGTCTGCCACATTGCTTTCATAGTATGATCACAGATTTACCTATGCCTTGTTTATTTCCATGATTGATAAAGTGAAACTGGAAAGAATTAATTCAATTTAAAAAATTGTGTTACTCCTCTCTGAAATGTCACATTTACATGATTCAATCTGTCTCATCTTTCATGTCACCACCACTTATTTTAGTTGGTATTCTTCATGATGAGACCATGCTAGCTGAACTGTTTTGTGTATATCCAAATTCCATGTAGAGAAGTGCAAATATATTTGCTGTGATGATTTAGAAATGATGTCTTTTATCTCCATGGTGTTCACTGACCATACTTGCACTGTTTTTGTTGCCATATATACATTGTTGTACACACTTGTAGCTGCATCTATGTGTTGATCTTTATGTTTGAACATACATGTCCACTGACCATTGCTGTTCTGATCTTGTTTGTTCACCTGAGCTTCACCATTGCTGTTGAATTCATGCACTCACCCTTGTGCCATACTTGCTGTTTGAAAGCATGTTGAACCTTCCTGCTACACTGTTGAGCTTTGTATAACTGACACTTGCATCCCATGCTGATTTGTGTCTTGTGTATCTTGTATAGTTGAATCCGGTACATATGAACATGAATTGCATTGTTGCTCATAGTTCATTTCTTGGATGTCCATACTGCACCCGTATATGCCATTGTACTGTTATGTGACATTTTTCTTTTTGTCCTCACTTGTGCACAACTCGACTTCATCACTGTGCTATTCCACTTACTCCACACTGGTTCAACATGAACTGCTTGTAACCTTGCTTTGTATACATATATGTTGAGCTGATCACACATGTGCACTTCATATGGCTATGCTTCATTAGGTTTTGTTCACTTGTGCTTGTGCTATTATGACCATTCATGCACCATAATTATTGTGTGCACCTTGGCTTGAGACTGTGTATATATTATGATGCATGCAATAAGTTGCGTGGCATTTCTTGGTTGAAGTCATGTACATAAGTGCACCTCATATGTAAACTGCACATAAACATTGCTGTTTTGAACATGTATTTGCATGCTATAGTTGAGCATGTGTTCACTGCTCCATTTTGTCCCATATTATCCATGCTACTATGATACTTCACTATGCACCTGTGTTGTCATGTTCATGTTTGATTTTTGATCACTTATGCTTCATGTCTTGGTTGACTTGTTCTTTGCCTGGTCATTGCACATTTCACAACTGATTATATGTAAACTTGAAAACTGTCATGTTTGTGTTGCTTGAGTATGCACTGAGTCGAGATGGTCCACATGGCTACTCCTCAGTTGCATACTAGACTGGCGAGGCAGTGCACACGTGTATATATATACACATGTGTATATGCAGCCATCAGAATAAATTTCCTGTCCCTGCACTATAATATGTGTATATACATACACATGTGTGTGTATACATGTATCGTGCGCGTGCTATATTCACATATTAGATCAAGTAATGATGAGAAACACACTGAAATTCTGAGGCAAATAAAATTTTAAAATTAAAATTTATATTCGCGTGTATTCTGTTTCATTTCTATTGCAGTGTACTATGTGTGTGTTTCATGTGACAGGTACGCATGAAGACTGGACTGACTGTGTAGTGAAGAGTGAAGACTGTGTAGTTTCAGTGAATGTAAATGTAACAGTAAAAGTATGTAAAGATGAAAGATATACAACTGAGTAGTGAGGAGTTATGTACTGAAATGTATTGAAATGAAAATTATTAGTGAAGCGTACAAATAGTTGGAGTTATAAATTTGTACTGTTCAAAAATGTTCGAAATAAACTATTATATTTAAATAAAATACTGTTGAATGTTTGAATTCGTGTTTAGTCGTATTCTATTTAAATATGAATATTATATTCTAGTTTGTGATGTGACGTAACAGTACAATAACAAGCACATTTAAAATAATATATACTTGTTTGTTTTCATCAAACAAAAATCATATTATTGTTATATACAACTACGTTATATACAACAATCTCCCCCTTTTGATGATGACAAACAAATTAAAAGATTTTGAATATAATAAATGTGTTTTTTCGTGAATTGTGAAACTCCCACTATTAGAATTCTCCCCCCTAGAAATGTATTTGTTCGTGAATAGTGAAACTCCCCCTATTTGAATGCTCCCCCTACAACTAAACTCCTCCTATAACTGTTCATGAGTAAAAAGAAAAAATGAATGAATTTTCAAATTTTAAAATATTTATAAAATATTCACTTATAAATCAAAATATCAGCCCATTCTCCCCCTTTTGTTATCATCAAACGGATACAAAATTTTAAAATATAGATGAAAAATGACTAAAAATATAATTTCAGTTTAAAAGGAAGAACGGTCATCATAAATCTCAATCAATCAAATAAAAATCATTATAAACTGAGAACTGTTGTTATATTTCACATTGTAGATAATGACAGATTTACGGTGAAATTTATAAAAATGGGGAGAGTTATAAAGATATGAATTTCAAATATTTTCAAAAGAATTTTATAAAATTGAAGCAAAAAAACAGTGATGGATTTGGTCTATAATTAATAATTCAATTTAAGTGATAAAATCAAATAATCTCAAATTCCAATAGCTAGCAATCAACAAATCATAATATTTCATAAGATTTTAACACATTTCACAGATTAGAAGATGGATTGATAGACTGGTTTTTTAAACACCAAGGAGAATTTCAGATTTATTTCAATTTATAGCACATTATTTTCTTTTCTTTTATTTTTTATTTAAGAACACACTGACCACGCATAACCAGAGCTTGGATTTTTAAATGAGGTCAGTCGTAGCTTAAATTATAAGTTACCTCTTAACCATGCATGACCAGAGCTTGGATTTTTAAATGAGATTAGAGACACACTTATATTTATTAACTATATATTTATCATTTCAGCTTTAAAAGGAAAAAAAACTCCTCGGTATATACAACCAATATATGGATGATAGAAAATGGGGTAGGTACAGAAATGGACTGTGAAATAAATTTCTAAATTAATTATATTATGAAATGTGCTCGACTGTACTGGGATCATTGAAAATTTTTCAATTATCACTAATTCTGAATAATAATACAGTCCCATTTCTATCACAAAAATTTTCACTGTTTATTACAGATGATTTTTAAAAAAATTATTAAACTCTCCACATTAATATAAAAAACATGATAGATGGCAGAATAATGATAGATAAAGGAGATGATCGTGAAATAATTGCCAATTCAAAGATATTATAATAAATGTTCAACGGTCATGAAAATCTAGATAAAATCTCCTCTTATTGTGAAATATATTGCAGTCACAATTCATCACAATTTCAAAATATGGTAATAATTTTGATGAATTATAAATATAGTCCAATTAGGATATTGATTACAATTTCTGAATGAATAATCAATAAATAATCTTAAAATTAAAAATCGATTACAAGAGGAATATGAAGAGCTATACAGGATAAGAGGGATTAAAATATATACAAGAAAATTTCAGCACAACTGATACCAACTGGTGTCCTTATTAACAAATTTTAATTACAAAGCCTAACCAGACACAATCAACAAATTTGGCACATTTATTAGAGCTGTAGACAATAACAAGCAGTTATTTGAAAAACAGTATCAGAGCAGCAAACAGATCATAAACAAGCAATTTCCAAAATATTTTCAAAACAATATCAGAGCAGCACAAGAAATGTAACGTCCCGCATTATTATCGGTTTGTATTTGAATATTTAAATCAGTTTAAATATTGAATTCATAATATAAGTATATTTATATATTAATTAAAACGAAGTTGAACGTATAAAAATATATGTTAAATATAATCGAGACCGTAATATCATGACAGTTCGTAATTTAACGTTTTGAACTTCAACGGAGTGTACAGGATCCGTTATTAGTCGAATTTCTTCAAAACAAGAAACATTCGAATCCGTTAAACATTAATTTTCTAATGGAAGCGAAAAATCGAGATTCCGGATTATATATTGTAAGTTATGTCCAAATTAAATATTCAGAAAAGCAGCGGCATATTCGTTTATGGCCATAACGGTTATTTAAATATATTTAAATACTGGATTCGAATTTGGACAAGTTATTTGAGACATAATGATAATTTAATTTTTAGAATTTTATTGTAATTTTTAGTTAATTAAATACGCAACTTTTTATTTGTAGTATTTTGCACCCTATATCGATATTTCGGGGTTTCACAATATGAGTTAAGCTACCGATTTTATTACAGTTATGTCCAAATTAAATATTCAGAAAAGCAGCAGCATATTCGTTTATGGCCATAACGGTTATTTAAATATATTTAAATATTGGATTCGAATTTGGACAAGTCATTTGAGACATAATGATAATTTAATTTTTAGAATTTTACTGTAATTTTTAGTTAATTAAATACGCAACTTTTTATTTGTAGTATTTTGCACCTTATATCGATATTTCGGGGTTTCACAATATGAGTTAAGCTACCGATTTTATTACATTTCTGGGATCGTGGCACCAAGCTGGATACGACCGTATTCTTTCTGTCCATAACAACCCTTACGTAAATGAAATAGGATAAGTCAGGGTGCTTAACTTTCAAAAACAAAACTAAAACAATGTAGGAAACCATAACTTGCGAAAATCTCAGTATGGTATCAAAAGAACACATATAAAATAAAACACTGTAATAATTGGAGCCATTAAATAATTTATACCCTACAATATATCCACCCATCCACGAATTTGTCAAATACTCTATGACAAGGATACATCAATACACTACATATGCAGATCCCTATACCTTCAATATCGAACATGCCATGAAGTGAGATTATTTGCAGAGCCTACCCTAACAAACAAACATATATGTATCCCTCTAGTTTATTTATTTATTTAAATACTTTCTTTTGATTTTTCCTTAGCATCTAAGGTATGGCTCTATGAAGGGTTCTGCCACCCGCAGGCCAACTGTTAAGAAACGAATATAATATGCGGTTCCCTTCGTTGTTAAGTATTAGAAGTTAATTAGACTTGTCACCATGTTTTACGCAAAACCTACCCTAAGGCTACAGCACCCTATTACTTGGCACTTAAGGTAATGAAACTTATATATATACACGCGAGCATATGGTGTTCATTCCTTTTTGTTTTCAACTGGAATATTTTCTCTGGCATTTGAATAAAAGGTTATAAGTTCTAAAACAAGATCTCATCTTCCTATAAACGCATGCAAGTCTGGAAGGGGTGCGTTGTTGCGTTCGGAGGAGTGGCGAAGCTAGCAACTTTAGAAGGAGGATGTGAGTGGAAGGATCATTTAAATAAGCAGAGTGGGCTATGGGGGATAAGTGGCTTTACTTGTGTTTGTATTTGTCAGGAGGGGGTTTGGAGGGTGCGCATGAAGTGGAAACTTCTGAAGCGGGATGTACTGAATGAAGAAGTAGTGATACAGGGCATGCATGGTATTATTTTGTTGTGTATTATTAGGTGAGTATGGTGAAAACGAAGTGATGAGAAGGAGTTGGACGTTTTCACTAAGTTTGAAGGGACCATGCATTTAGTAGCAGGGAGGTGTTTGAGCAGGATTACCATACATATGGGATGTGTTATATATGGGTGTTAAGTTCTAAATAATGGAAGAGCTCCAGTGTGAGTCAAAAGAAAACGAAAGGAGGGTTTCAACTCGCGGATCTGTGTTCTGGGAGTTGGAGTGGACGTGAATACTTTGAAGCCCCTGTAGTCGCAAGTTGTTGATTTCAAAATTGTGAAACGCCAAGACTGTTTTCAAGTGCAGGAGGTTGCGTTGAGGGAGAATATGCATGCGGAGGTATTTTGGGGAATGGTGAATATGACTGTAATGTGGAATGGTGTGTGTTTGTATGAAGACATTGGGTAACAAATGAAGATGAAAAGGAGGTAGACGCATTTGTATGAGGATTTAAGTGCAGTACATGATGATAAAAGAGAGGATTGGATGGAACAATGGTCGGCGCAAGGCTCAGGCAAGGGTAGCGAGCTATGGTACTCGACGCCAATTGGGGTTGGGTCTTGGAAGGAGATGGATTAGGTGATCTCGGTTTCTTAAACGGTGTATTAACAGTAACGGGTCTCCTAATAGTAACTATGTATCAACAGTAGTAGTGGTTTAAGGGTACTGAAAGTGGAGCGGTTAATAACCATTTCCTGGAACAAACAAAAGAGAAGGGGTTTGTTACCTATTTGGAAGAGAAGAATTAGCAAAATAGTTAAGTATTGGTTAATGAAGTTGAAGTTTCAAAGGTCACGGCACTGGTTTAAAAAGGAAAACACGGTTGCATTAGATATATTGGTTATAGAGAAAGTTGTTTTTGATGACAACAAGTAACGTAGGGGAGAGGGAAATGCACCAAATGTTGCATGCTTGCATGGTGGACTGTGCTTGCGGAATTAGAACTGAAGTGGGAGCGAACCGTTGGGGGTACGCACGTTAGCAGGAGGAGTAGTTTGTGTACATAAGTTCATTTTGGGCATAACCAAAGAAAATAAAAGAGAGAATAATGTATACATAAATAACCGGGTCAAAAATACTGGGTTTCAAGGGTTACCATTGGAAGAAAATGAAGCACGGTACACATTAGGTTGGTTAAGTGCAGAGAGATGGACCAAGTATTGAAAGGAAGGACTGTTCAAAAGTTTGGATGTTGGGTTTATATTGGGTCGGACGGGCGTATATGCAGTCAGAACTACGAACGGTCCGTCACGTCGGGACCGTACGGAAGCAAGCTACATTATGAAGATAGATCGGAACCATTTGGAGCTTGCTGGAAATTATAGCAGAATAAAACGTATGGTACAATCAACTGATGCAAATCGTTATTTAACGGTTAACTCGCAAAGGTGGGTAAAGTCACTTACGCTGATCTATTTTAAAATGTTATAATTATATTTTAATGTTGGTTGAATGTTGTGTGATGGTCGATTAGGTAGGTTACAATTAAATTTGTTGGATATTATATATCGTTGCATATGTACACATCATCGGTTGGATACTGATTCCATCGATTATAATATTCCCTAGTATGGAATTAGTGTTAATTGTGTTGACTAACATCTGTGGATGCAGGAAACCGGTTGGAGGAATCCAACCGGATTACTCAATATTTATATGTATTGTTTGTTTTATATATGCACTGTTTGAACCATGTTGAGTGGAAATCCAACGTTATATTGATTTAATAAATAGACGATATCGATTAAGAAAATAGCAACAATCGACTATAAACCCATTTTTGTTAAGAAGTTGACTGGCCGTCAGGCAAATCAACGAAGATAATTATAAAAAATATATTTTTATAATTTAAGCAAAGTTTAAATTATAATAGAAGTTCTATTATAAACTGGTATTTTATAGTTCATTTTATAAAGTAAATATAAACGATTATTTGTCATTTAAATAAGTTATTAAGTTATAATTATCATGCGAGTGAATAATTTGGATAATTATTTTAAAGCAAACAGTTAAGAAATATTATTAGATTAATTATATTAATTTAATGGTAAGAGGTAATTAAAATCAATTGACAAATTTATTGATGTAATGAAGTTGATTAAATCAACTATTTATTTGGAAAATGATTATTAGATTAATTGGTCTTAATCGAATGAAAATGACTTAGGGGTAAGGTTATTAAAAATTAATAAGATTCCTTATTAATTACCCTTTTTAATTAATGAGGTATCAAATAAGTATTGAACCAATATAATTAGTTATTGTTTATATAAAGTAAGCAACCAATCTATTTTAGATAAATGATGAAGTAAACTGTTTACTTCAGAAATGATAAAGTAAATAGCATTTAATTATTTTTAATTAAATAATTGTGTTCTTAAATGGATTTCATTTAAGAGGATATTGAGTTTATAATAAATATGTTGTTTGAATTAAGTACAATGATTCAAATAAAAGTAAAACGTCAGAAACAAAGAACGTCAATGGATCTTGGTAAAGAAGTTATAAATAGAACTGTGGAATGAAGTTAAAGCAAAAAGTTAATGTTTAATATAAATAGTCATAAACAACAGAGATTTCGAAGTATGAATATGGTGTTATAAAACCATATTCCAAATAAAACAAGAAATACGGTTTGAGGGATACTATAAGTAATAAGGAGTTTAGAGTTACAGACTTATGTCTATTCTAAGATAAGAACGTTGTCGATCAAGGTCTGAGAGGTAAATAAAATACCCCAACTTGAACGACTTCACTATTGTCGAGGAATGATATCAGTTTGTAACGAAAAGAGATGTCGAGATTAGTTATAAAGTGGAATATAACAGCGTATTGCAAGTCTTTGAACCATAATGATAAAATAACTTTGTTGACTAGGCTTAAGCGTGACTGTGATGTCAAGATTAGTTATAAAAAGGAATATTACAGCGTATCGCAAGTTTTGAACTATAATGATAAATTAACGCTGTTGACCAAACTTAAGCGTGATATTTATATACAACACTATCTCTAGGGAATGTAAACAGTTCGGTTTGAAATCCACTTATTCTAAAGTGATAAGTAACGATGTTTGTCCAAAGAAATATAAGAATGAGTTTAGAAGAGAAATTGGAGAATCGTTTCAGAAAACGATGACATCATTTTGATGTTTGGAATATGATTTGAACCAAATAATACTATTAGGAATTGGAACTATAATTCGACGATATCGAATGTATTAAAGTAAATTATTTTTTTAGGAATTAAAATTGGATAGGATGGTTAATTTTTAGTTTAAACCAGTAGATTAGAATAAGGATATGTAATCAATATTTAGTTATAAACTTGATATTGACAAGAAGTTGACATAGAAACAGAGTATATAAAGAGGAATGGGAATATAAAATTATGAAGAGATTTTGGTAAACGAGATAAGGTTATTTATCACTTGAATAAAGAGTTATTGATAAAGGTGTTCAGATTTCTATAATAGGAATGATATTCACATTTTAAAAGTGAATAATGTTTTAAAAGTGAACGGTTGGCAGATTAAAATATTTATAATGAAATTGGAAATATTTTTCCAATGTAGATAGGGTATATTATCCAAATGTAGAAAATAAAGAATGGAAATGTCTCGAACGTTAATAACATATATTTTCTGGAACATGAGAGAATAAGAGTTTATAATAACCGGGAATGTTTTTCCAAGAAGTGCGAAAAGGCTAAAATGGGGTTTGAGAAATATCTGGTAAGATATGGGAATTTGAATAATAAAAATGAATGTTAAATAAAAAGTGCCTGTGGTTGTGTCATGTTTAGTTGTACATTTGAATGAATGTTGTTTTTACTTCGATAGTTAAATAACCGACTATCGAAGTATTTTGACCATCATTGTCAGTACGGAGAGACCGACTGGATTTATTATCCGAAAACCACTCCGTATAGGCATAAGCACTGTGAATTAGATTATGCTAAAGATAATTGAAGACGGAGTGAAATGCATGGGTCGTTCTATTCCAGAATGGTGTTTTCTGTTTGTCCAGTCCCAGGACAACTTGTATGGACGAAAATCTGACAGAGTATACCTAATAAATCACATATGGTTGATCTCTTAAAGGTATTACGTCTAGTGGCGGAGGAATTCGTTCCTCTTAGCTTTTTATACCCGTGATATTTTTGGAAATCTATTAGTGAATTGACGGGTTTGACGATGTGGCATTCAAAGTGAATGGTGATAAGATGTTATGAAGATAGACGTAGCCCCTAGCCTCACAACCGGGAAAAGATAGGAATCGGGCGGGCAGCATAGCTAGTTAGGTCATACCCAAGCAGGGTGTATTGTCACCAATCTAGAGAAAATTCATATTTGTTCTTCTTTTCGATTCTGTATCTTCGGATTACGGTTGGATGGCCAACAACCGTGGGTGGAAATATATTCGATACACTCAAGCTAAATGAGTGGTCGGTCATGTGTGGCCGAGTTGCAAGACGTTCTTGTTGAACCCAAGTGTATACCCTCTAGAGTACACTGATCGGAAGGTGATCCCATACCACGTCTGTTGGAATCCAATCTCCAATAAGAGCCTTGTGGTTTATGATTTTATACTATATATATGTGTAGCGTGAGATGCAATCTTTCTGCTACTTGGATATTTACTTGTTTAGACATTATCATAATATCACTGGATTTTAATATCAAAGTGTTTTGGGTTATAGTAAGGTAAAAACCGTCCATGTTTATGTGTGGGCTGGTCTTACTATTATCCTTCTGTTTTAAAAGGATTTTTAAAGTTAAACGATATGGTTGGAATTTACTCACACCAGTCCCATGACTGACCCAGAGTTTATTTTGTTTGTTTTCCCTAAACTCTTGGGTGCCCAAATTTGTACGAGCAGTCAAGTGTTTCAGGCTTTTACAGATACACTTGGAGGAGCTAAAAGCAGAAGGCTTCACCGTTGGTATTTAGAGATTATTTCCGCTGTGATATGATGTATTATACTCTGATAATGGTATGTATATACAATGCAGTTTTGTATTTCAAAGTTATGTTATGTAATACATTTTATTCGTTCCGCTATGAGATTCATGTTTGCTCTGATTATGTTCAGCTGTGTTCTTCTTCTTCTTCTTCTATTCTATTAGTGCTATCTTTTCTATCTCATCCTTTAATTTCTTTCTATTAATGATCTGAATTTTCATGCACTTGGAGTTGAATGTGTAGGATATTAGTCAACTCAAATTGGTACGAATTTTCGGGCCGTTACAGTTGGTATCAGAGCTAAGTGTTAAGTGATTACCTTGGCTCTGTAGCGAAACTCAATAGAGATGGAGTTAGTAATACTCTAGATTGAGTTTGAGTGTATATATATGAGCGTGTATTTGAAATTAATATAAAAACTGTTTTATATTGTGTTGACTAGTCAGACGAGTGGTTTATGAGTCCTGGTCGAAACAGTAATGCAACTGCGTCGATAGGTGTTTCTAAACTCTTGAATAGAGTAATTCGACATAGAATGTTTTGAAAAGAGGGTAAATGAAATAATCTTACCCAAAATATATTTTGATATAAGGAAAACATTATATTGGAATTATCTAATATATATTGAATGTGTTGGTTGAAATTATAATCAAATAGGGTTATAACTGAATTGGTTATAAATAACCAATAAGAATTCACATGAGTATAATATATAAATCAGGTGAATTAAATCTGAATGTAAAACTAGAATTGAAATTAAATTCTAGAAACTTGGAAAGGTGTTGTAAATGAATTTTGAATTGAATATATGGAATTTTAAATCCTGGGAATTTAAAGATGTTTTTCCAAGCATTTTGAAAGAATATTTGATGTAATTTCAAAATGAAGTGTTTAAAAATGAGTTTTTGAAAGTGATATAGTATTGAACTCACTACGATGGCTGGAAAATAATTCCGATGATGATCCGAACACCATCGGTGTTCATTTTCAAGGTTCTAAGTGACGGATTACTACCAAAGATTTTGTTTTGAATTATTGTGAGGAAACAAGTTGTTAGAAATTCAAATGTTTTGAATTATATATGATTTCAAACTGATAAATCTTAGGAATTTGAATTCTGAAATAAAAAATGAACTTATGGAGTTAAAATGGTAAAAGTGGAACTTAAACTAAGATAAACAAAATTGGGCTGAATTTGGAACGACCCAGAATGGAAATTGTAAAAGAGAAATATTGGAGATTCGAGTTATTAAAATAAATTGATTCTTGAGATTAAGAATCGATTTTGAATTTGGAGATGAAGATAACTGATTTGGGAAATAAATCAGTAAATGGAATGTCGTAATAGGACTTAACAAGGTTAAGAGTTTGGAATTGTGAATGGAATTGGAGTTGAAATAGAAATTTGGCTTAGTAAAAGCGAAAGATTGGTTTGAGAATGGATTGATGGGAGATCAACCAAGGATGCTTGGATATATGTTAAAGTGATAGCAAATGGCAGAGATAGAGTTAAATATCAACAAAAAGGTACAAGTTTACCTTATATTCGAGTATGAGATTTATGAGCTATTTTTGGAAAGCCGCTTGGCTGTTTTATTTTTTGTTGAATTGGAGAAGGCCCAGAGAGGAAAGTTATAGTAGTACTGAATGAGCCATGCAGAGCAGATGCGGGCAAAATCTTCGAAAATTTAAGCTATTAGGAAATTTTCAGAATTTCTGAAAGTATGTGTTGATAAGAAGAAATTAATATTTTAATTAGAATTAATCAGTTCTGTTGAAAACTAAATTTAAGAAATTAAATAAAAGATTTTTAACATGGTTATAATATGGATTGTAGCATTTTCCCTACCTTAGCAATTTCGGGGACGAAATTCTTTTAAGGGGGAAGAATGTAACATCCCGCATTTTTATCGGTTTGTATTTGATTTTAATCAGTTTAAATATTGAATTCATAATATAAGTAGATTTATATATTAACTAAAATGATGTTGAACATATAAAAATATATATTAAATATAATCAAGCCCGTAATATCATGGCAGTTCGTAATTTAATGTTTTGAACTTCAACGAAGTGTACAGGATCCGTTATTAGTCGAATTTCTTCGAAACAAGAAACATTCGAATCCGTTAAATAGTATTTTTCTAATGGAAGCGAAAAATCGAGATTCCAGATTATATATTGTAAGTTATGTCCAAATTAAATATTCAGAAAAGCAGTGGCATATTCTTTTATGGCCATAACGGTTATTTAAATATATTTAAATATCGGATTCGAATTTGGAGAAGGTTCTTTTGAGACATTGTGATAATTTAATTTTTAGAATTTTACTATAATTTTTAATTAATTAAATACGCAACTTTTTATTTGTAGTATTTTGCACCCTATATCGATATTTTGGGGTTTCACAATATGAGTTAACCTACCGATATTATTACATTTCTGGGATCGTGGCACCAAGCTGGATACGACCGTATTCTTATTTCTGTCTGTAACAACCCTTACGTAAACAGAATTGGATACGTCAGGGTGCTTAACTTTCAAAAACAAAACTAAAACAATGTATGAAACCATAACTTGCGGAAATCTCAGTATGGTATCAAAAGAGCACATATAAAACAAAACACTGAAATAGTTGGAGCCATTAAATAGTTTATACCCTATAATATAGCTACCCATCCGTGAATTTGTCAAATACTCTATGACAAGGATACATTAGTACACTATATATGTAGACCCCTATACCTTCAACATCGAACATGCTATGAAGTGAGATTTTGTGCAGAGCCTACCCTAACAAACAAACAGATATGTATCCCTCTAGTTTATTTATTTATTTAAATACTTCCTTTTGATTTTTCCTTAGCATCTAAGGTATGGCTCCATGAAGGGTTCTGCCACCCGCAGGCCTACTGTTAAGAAACGAATATAATATGCGGTTTCTTTCGTTGTTAAGTATTAGAACTTAATTTAGACTTGTCATCATCTTTTACGCAAAACCTACCCTAAGGCTACAACACCCTATTACTTGGCACTTAAGGTAATGAAACTTATATATATACACGCGAGCATATGGTGTTCATCCCTTAATGTTTTCAACTGGAACATTTTCTCTGGTAATCAAATAAAAAGGTTATTAGATTTAAAACAAGATCTCATCTTCCTATAAACGCATGCAAGTATGGAAGGGGTGCGCTGTTACGTTCGGAGGAGTGGCGAAGTCAGCAACTTTAGAATGAGGATGTGAGTGGAAGGATCATTTAAATAAGTGGAGTGGGCTATGGGGGATAGAGGCTTTACGTGTGTTTGTATTTGTCAGGAGGGAGTCTGGAGGATGCGCATGAAGTGGAAACTTCTGAAGCGGGATGTACTGATGAAGAAGTAGTGATACAGGGCATGCTCGGTATTATTTTATTATGTATTATTAGGTGAGCATGGTGAAAACAAAGTGATGGGAAGGAGTTGGATGTTTTCACTGAGTTTGAAGGGACCGTGCGTTTAGTAGCGGGGAGGTATTTGAGCGGGACTACTATACATATGGGACGTGTTATATAGGTGTATTAAGTACTAAATGATGGAAGAGATCCAGCGTGAGTCAATGGAAAACAAAAGGAGGGTTTCAACTCGTAGATCCGTGTTCTGGGAGTTGGAGTGGACGTGAATACTTTGAAGCCCCTGTAGTCGCAAGTTGCTGATTTCAAAGATGTGAAACGCCAAGACTGTTTTCAAGTGCAGGAGGTTGCGTTGAGGGAGAGTATGCATGCGGAGGTATTTTGGGGAGTGGGGAATGGTGAATATGACTGTAATGTGGAATGGTGTGTGTTAGTATGAAGACGTTGGGTAACAAATGAAGAAGAAAAGGAGGTAGACGCATTTGTATGAGGATTTAAGTGCAGTACATGATGATAAAGGGGAGAATTGGATGGAACACTGGTTGGCGCAAGGCTCAGGCAAGGGTAGGCGAGCTACGGTACTCGACGCCAGTTGGGGTCGGGCCTTGGAAGGAGATGGATTAGGTGATCTCGGTTTCTTAAATGGTGTATTAACAGTAACGGGTCTCCTAATAGTAACTATGTATCAACAGCAGTAGTGGTTTAAGGGTACTGAAAGTGGAGCAGTTGATAGCCATTTCCTGGAACAAACAAAAGAGCAGGGGTTTGTTACCTATTTGGAAGAGAAGAATTAGCGAAATAGTTAAGTATTGGTTAATGAAGTTGAAGTTTAAAAGGTCACGACACTAGTTTAAAAAGGAAAACACGATTCCGTTGGATATACTAGTTATAGAGAAAGTTGTTTTTGAAGACAACTAGTAGCGTAGGGGAGAGGGAAATGCACCAAACGTTGCATGCTTGCATGGTGGACTGTGCTTGTGGAATTAGAACTAAAGTGGGAGTGAACCGTTGGGGGTACGCACATTAGCAGGAGGAGTAGTTTTTGTACATAAGTTCATGTTAGGCATAACCAAAGAAAATAAAAGAGATAATAACGTATACATAAATAACCGGGTCAAAAATACTGGGTTTCAAGGGTTACTGTTGGAAGAAAATGAAGCACGGTACGCAGTGGGTTAAGTGCAGAGAGATGGACCAAGTATTGAAAGGAAGGACTGTTCAAAAGTTTGGATGCTGGTTTTATATTGTGTCGGACGGGCGTATATGCAGTCAGAACTACGAACGGTCCGTCACATCGGGACCGTACAGAAGCAAGCTGCGTTATGAAGATAGATCGGAACCATTTGGAGCTCGCTAGAAATTATTGCAAAATAAAACGTTTGGTACAGTCAACCGACACAAATCGTTATTTAACGGTTAACGCGCAAAGGTGACTAAATTCACTAACTCTGATCTATTTTAAAATATTATAATTATATTTTAATGTTGGTTGAATGTTGTGTGATAGTCGATATGGTAGGTTACAATTAAATTGGTTGAATATTATATATCGTTGCATATATACACGTCATCGGTTGAATACTGATTCCATCGATTATAATATTCCCTAGTGTGGAATTAGTGTTATTTATGTTGACTAACATCTGTTGATGCAGGAGGGATTCCTCAATATTTATATGTACTGTTTGTTTTATATATGCACTGTTTGAACCATGTTGAATGGAAATCCAACGTTATGTTGGTTTAATAAATAGATGATATCGATTAAGAAAATTGCAATAGTCGACTATAAACCCATTTTTGTTAAGAAGTTGATTGGCCATCAGGCAAATCAACGTAGATAATTATAAAACTTACATTTTTATAATTTAAGAAAAGTTCAAATTATAATAGAAGTTCCATTATAAACTGGTATTTTATAATTCATTTTATAAAGTAAATATAAACGATTATTTGTCATTTAAATAAGTTATTAGGATATAATTATCTCGCGAGTGGAAAATTTGGATAATTATTTTAAAGCAAACAGTTAGGAAATATTATTAGATTAATTCTATCAATTTAATGGTAAGAGGTAATTAAAATCAGTTAACAAATTTACTGATGTAATGAAGTTGATTAAATCAACTATTTATTTGGGAAATGATTATTAGATTAATTGGTCTCCAATTAATCTAACGAAAGTGACTTAGCGCTAAGGTGATCAAAAATTAATAAGATTCCTTATTAATTACCCTTTTTAATTAATGAGGTATTAAATAAGCATTGAACCAATATAATTAGTTATTTTTTATATAAAGTAAGCAACCAATCTATTTTAGATATATGATGAAGTAAACTGTTTACTTTAGCAATGATAAAGTAAATAGCATTTAATTATTTTTAATTAAATAATTGTGTTTTTAAATGGATTTCATTTAAGAGGATATTGAGTTTATAATAAAGATGTTGCTTGAATTAAGTATAATGATTCAAATAAAAGTAAAACGTCAGAAAAAAAGAATGTCGATGGATCTTGGTAAAGAAGTTATAAATAGAACTGTGGAATGAAGTTAAAGCGAAAAGTTAATGTTTAATATAAATAGTCATAAGCAACAGAGATTTCGAAGTATGAGTATAGTGTTATAAAACCATATTCCAAATAAAACAAGAAATACGGTTTTAGGGATACTATAAGTAATAAAGAGTTTAGAGTTACGGACTTATATCTATTCTAAGATAAGAACGTTGTCGATCAAGGTCTGAGAGGTAAATAAAATAGCCCAACTTGAACGGCTTCACTATTGTCGAGGAATGGTATCAGTTTGTAACGGAAAGAGATGTCGAGATTAGTTATAAAGTGGAATATAGCAGCGTATTGCAAGTCTTTGAACCATAACAATAAAATAACGTTGTTGACTAGGCTTAAGCGTGACTG
This sequence comes from Allium sativum, assembly GCA_030737875.1. Classification (NCBI taxonomy): domain Eukaryota; kingdom Viridiplantae; phylum Streptophyta; class Magnoliopsida; order Asparagales; family Amaryllidaceae; genus Allium; species Allium sativum. The sequence continues at coordinate 813,739,035 of CM060919.1, read as the reverse complement.
TGATCTCAAGATTAGTTATAAAGAGGAATATTACAGCGTATTGCAAGTTTTGAACTATAACGATAAATTAACGATGTTGACCAAACTTAAGTGTGATATTTATATACAACACTATCTCTAGGGAATGTAAACAGTCTGGTTTGAAATCCACTTATTCTAAAGTGATAAGTAACGATGTTTGTCAAAAGAAATATAATAATGAGTTTAGAAGATAAATTGGAGAATCGTTTCAGAAAACGATGACATCATTTCGATGTTTGGAATATGATTAGAACTAAATAACACTATCAGGAATTGGAACTATAATTCGATGATGTCAATGTATTAAAGTAAATTATTTTTTTAGGAATTAAAATCGGATAGGATGGTTAATTTTTAGTTTAGACCAGTAGATTAGAATAAGGATATGTAATCAATATTTAGTTATAAACTTGATATTGACAAGAAGTTGACTTAGAAACAGAGTTTATAAAGAGGAATGGGAATATAAAATTATGAAGAGATTTCGGTAAACATATTAAGGTTATTTATCAATTGAATAAAGAGTTATTGATAAAGTTGTTCCGATTTCTATAATAGGAATGATATTCACATTTTAAAAGTGAATAATGTTTTAAAAGTGAATGGTTGGCAGATTAAAATATTTATAATGAAATTGGAAATATTTTTCCAATGTATATAGGGTATATTATCCTAATGTAGAAAATAAAGAATGAAAATGTCTCGAACGTTAATAACGTATATTTTCTGGAACATGAGAGAATAAGAGTTTGTAATAACCGGGAATGTTTTTCCAAGAAGTGTGAAAAGGCTAAAACAGGGTTTGAGAAATATTTGGTAAGATATGGGAATTTGAATAATAAAAACGAATGTTAAATAAAAAATGCCCGTGGTTGTGTGATGTTTAGTTGTACATTTGAATGAATGTTGTTTTTACTTTGATAGTTAAATAACCGACTATCGAAGTGTTTTGACCATCGTTGTCAATACGGAGAGACCGGTTGGATTTATTATCTGAAAACCACACCGTATAGGCATAAGCGCTGTGAATTAGATTATGCTGAAGATAATTGAAGACAGAGTGAAATGCAAGGGTCATTCTATTCTAGTATGGTGTTTTATGTTTGTCCAGTCCCAGGACAACTTGTATGGACGAGTGTCTGACAGAGTATATCTAACAAATCATGTATGGTTGATCTCTTAAAGGAATTACGTCTGGTGGCTGAGGAATTCGTTCCTCTTAGCTTTTTATACCCGTCATATTTTTAGAAATCGATTAGTGAATTGACGGGTTTGACGATGTGGCATTCAAAGTGAATGGTGATCAGATATTCTGAAGATAGACGTAGCATCTAGCCTCACAACCGGGAAAAGACTGAAATCAGGCGGGCAACATGGCTAGTTAAGTCATACCCTAGCAAGGTGTATTGTCACCAATCTAGAGAAAATTCATATTTGTTCTTCTTTTTGATTCTGTATCTTCGGATTACGGTTGGATAGCCAACAACCGTGGGTGGCAATATATTCGATACACTCAAGCTAAATGAGTGGTCAGTCATGTGTGGCCAGGTTGCAAGACGTTCTTATTGAACCCAAGTGTATACCCTGTAGTACACTGATCGGAAGGTGATACCATATCTTGTCTGTTGGAATCCAATCCCCAATAAGAGCCTTGCAGTTTATGATTTTATACTATATATATGTGGAGCGTGAGATGCAAGCGTTCTGCTACTTGGATATTTATTTGTTTAGACATTATCATAATATCACTGGAGTTTGATATCAAAGTATTTTGGGTTATAGTGAGGTAAAAACCGTCCATATTTATGTGTGGGCTAGTCTTACAATTATCCTTTTGTTTCAAAAGGATTTTAAAGTTAAACGATATGGTTGGAATTCACTCACACCAGTCTTTGACTGACCCAGAGTTTATTTTGTTTGTTTTCCCTAAACTCTTGGGTACCCAAATTTGTACGAGCAGTCAAGTGTTTCAGGCTTTTACAGATACACTTGGAGGAGCTAAAAGCAGAAGGCTTCACCGTTAGTATTTAGAGATTATTTCCGCTGTGATATGATGTATTGTACTCTGATAATGGTATGTATTTACAATACAATTTTGTATTTCTAAGTTATGTTATATAATACATTTTATTCGTTCCACTGTGAGATTCGTGTTTACTCTGATTATGTTCAGCTGTGTTCTTCTTCTTCTTCTTCTTTTATTCTATTAGTTCTATCTTTTCTATCTCATCCTCTAATTTATTTCTATTAGTGATCAGAATTTTCGTGCACTTTGAGTTGAATGTGTAGGATATTAGTCAGCTCAAATTGGTACGTATTTTTGGGCCGTTACAAGAAATCAGTTCAAAGTAGACTTGTCAAGGAGATGTTTCAAAGATATTTCAAACAGTTAAATAATGGTTCATGATCCAATGGTTAAATAAAGATTGAGATTCAATGAATCAGTCATACCAGATTATAAGTTTTAAATTCACGATGTGTGTGAGATTCAAATAATCAATAATTTCAAATGATTTTAAACAAACGAATATTTAAATAAAAAAATCATGAAGTGACACTGAGTTTGAAGACCTGTATTTCAAAAGAATTTTTCACAAATTTCTCTGATAAGCATAGGAGTAATTTCAAATCATTTACATCAAACTTGAGAGATATTCATGATCTAGAAAATTAAACAATAATTTATTTGAAATCACTTGAATCAATGTCAAGTTTGAGATATAATGAATCATTCACACAAGATGATAATTTTAGGATTAAGAGGTGTGTGATATTCAAAATATCAAGAATTTCAGAAGATTTCAAACAAACAAATTTCAAACATAATGATCATGAATAAAGGTGAAATTCAAGATGTATCACTGATTCAATACAATTCAAAAATATCCAAGCCAATATGAAGAATAATGAAATTATCACAACTGATAAATAGTAGAGTGCTGTAATGAGTATAATATATTGGGCTTTTCTAAAATGAATTAGAAGAACCTCAGAACAGCAGAGATGTGTGAAATTTCAATTGTTTTTTAGATCTTCAAAAAATTTAGAATTCATATTAATAATGTTCAAGATATAACAAGAATACGTCAACACTATTAGGAATTCAAAAAGCAGAAAATGAACTTCAAAACAATTGCAGATATATACAAGTTTAGATTCAAGATCTGGATAAGATTTAAACATCAAATTTTCATTCAAGTGAAGCAAATTTCCACAAAAAATGAATTCTACAATTGGAAGTTAAGAAGGCTCAAAGAAGAAAAATAATATGACAGTGAAAGAAAAAAATAGACATAAGAGATAGGAGGAAAAATAGATAAAAGAGTAAAAACAAAAAAAATACAAAGAGTGAGTCTAGAGATCATACCTGAAATCCATGTAAGCAAATGAATCTCTAACTCAGCTGATTTGGCTAAGGAACTGTGAATGATTTAGCGATATGTGGCAGTTTAAATCCAGTTTTTCTTTAGCAATGCAGTTCCTTAGCCTTCTTCAGTACCTAGTAGTTGAAGGGATCGAGTGGTCTAACAAAATTTGTGAAACCACTCATAGATGTATTTATATGTTTTGGCACCCAGACTTGTTTATATAACAATCCATTCGAATCTACCTTTGTACGCTTTGAGACCCAAATCTGTATGAATTTCATGAAGTTTGTTTGATTTTTTTGGGAATACAGAATTGTTCAAATGGATTATTATAACACAAATTCATATCACGTTTATGATTCAAAAATCCTTTGCGATTATCAGAATTTGAATTTCCATACTGATTCTTTTCAAGGTAGTTTGAAGGATTTTTAAAATCATTTGAATTCATCTTTTCAAAAACATTTATTTTCTCAAATCCAAGGCCATGTTTATTTCCAACAAAAGTTTGGTTATGTAATAACATATTCAACGATTTTTCCCCATTAGAGAATTTTTCCAAAGTTGATTCCAATCGTTGAATTTTGGATTTAAGATCACAATTATCTTTCATTAAATCTGAACATCGATTGTTAGTAATCTTTCTTTCAGCATCATGTTGTTTCAAAAACAAATTTTCATTTTCAAGTGATTTTATTCTGGCTTTGGATTTAGAGATCTCAGATTCAAAACATTTTCGTTTTTCAGATTCAAGTTTTTTAAATTTCTTGAATTTTTAAATCTCTTTTTCTAGCTCATTCAGAATTGATTCAGCTTTCAACAAGTACTTTTTTCAGCAAATTCATATTCGGAATTTTTTGTAGTCTTAAAATTTTCAAATTCCTTTTGTAAAAAATTGTTTGCACCTTTCAGCTTATTCTCGTTATCTTTTAAAATCAGAATTTCTTCTTCAAGGCTTTGAGTATTATTTTTGAAATGAACGAGATCAGATTTTAATTTCAAACAATTTTCACAATCAGAATTTTTTGATTTTATGACATTTGAAAGTTTTGATTCCAAATAGTTAATTTTGCTGGTCAACTCAGAATTCTTAGATTTCATAGATTTATTTTTAGATTGGAGTTAATCAACAAATTTTGTTAAATCAACACACATATAAACTAAATCTTCGTATGTGAAAATTTCAGTTTCAGCATCCGTTGATTCTCCATCGTTTGATTCATTTGTTTCTCCTTTTAAGCATAGATCTGAATCTGAGTTGACATTTCAAGGTTTTGAGCAGTCGTCAGATTTTCCATACAACACATTGAGAGTCCTCCAGATTTCCTGCACGGTTAAACAATGAGAAATAAGGCTATATTGGTCATCATCCATATAAATATATAAAATATGAGTAGCGCGAAAACTAAATTCAATATCAACCCGATTTACAATATTGTATCCATTTAAAATACTATTCCAACATTTAATATCAACATATTTTAAATAGGATTCCATTTCTGATTTCCAATTTAAAAAATCTGTACCGTTAAAAATAGATGGAATACGACTGGACTTACCCCACCATTACTCTAGAGTTAAACAAAATACCTGCTCTGATACCAATTGGTGTCTCTATTTACGATGAATTTTAAGCACCCCGGTGGCCAACAAAGATACCTCAGACACTGGTTTCACGTCCTGCTTCTCGACACGGACAACCACCCACGGGCATGTAGGGGCAAGAGTCAATACTTCACCACATGATCATACAGCGAGAGCCCCCTATCATGTTGTTACCTTATACCAGCTTTGATACCAATTGTTGAATCTAGATTAACCCTAGAGGGGGGTGAATAGGGTTTATTACAGTTTTGAAGTGTTATTAAAATAAATCACAGCATAGATAATCAACAGGGAGATAAATGCAGTAAATAACACACAGATATACCCAGCCTCGACAGACTCTGCCTACTACTGCATTCACTAAGGTTTCTACTAGGTGTTAATAACAGATCCTGCTTATAGATCCTGTAAACTCGCACTTCCTGCTTCTGTACTAACCCTACGCTCAAAACCCTAGACTGGTCTATATCCCCTAGACCAGATTTTCCCCTAGTTTTACAGGCTCTAGTAAACAGCCTAGTTTTATAGACGAAACTAGGAAACCACCTAAATTTTACAGACTTTAGAAACTGTTTGTTTGTTTACAAAGAAGACAAAATTAATAAACAATACAGAATAAAATAACACAAGCTAAAAACCCTAGGAATTAAAATAGAAGGGTCATCCCCTTATCCATTTAGAAACTTGGCCGGCCCCTTTTGGTTGTGTTGCACTATTGTTTGTTTCACCCGATCACTTTCCCTTTTCTCTGGAGAAAATAAACGGCGGTGGCTAGGGTTTTCTTTATCCCCAAATCGATCGATTGATGCTTAGTGAATTGATTCTTGGATTGTACTCTCTAAGGCTTTGAATGAATGATTGCTTTGCTGTCTCTCTCGTCGCTGATTTGGGATGTATCTGATCGATCGAAAATCTATGAGTATGGATAGATTTTTGCGATATGTTCTTGAATTGTTTTTTTTTCGATAGTCCATGCCAGTGATGAAATTAGTGTAGTTATAGGGTTAATCGAAAAACCCTAATTGCTATGATTTCCATCATAATTGGATTGATCTGATTTGGCTTTGTTTCCTCTTTGAATGCGCGATTGGAATGGTTCTGGAAAACTAAACTTGCCCCTTTTGAATTCGAAATTGTCCCTTGCTTTAACATACAGGAAAGTATTGATTTGTTGCCTTGAAATTTCCGAAAGCACAATGATCAAAATTGGAAAATATTGATTTTGTCCACTTGAGAAAATTCCTTAATTTGACCACTGAATTCTCTGATTTGTTATATAGTGAAACCTGGAAAAAAATCTTACACTTAAAAAGGATTGATTTCTTGCTTTGTCACCACATCATAAATGATAGAAACAAATCTTTACTTTCCCATATATGATTGTAAAATTCTAGAGAAAAGAAATTTGAAATAGAAGGCCTTTAAATTCTTTCTAGAAATTGGTCTACCACATTGCTTTCATAGTATGATCACAAATTTACCTATGCCTTGTTTATTTCCAAGATTGATAAAGTGAAACTAGAAAGAATTAATTCAATTTAAAAAACTGTCTTACTCCTTTCTAAAATGTCACATTTACATGATTCAATCTGTCTCATCTTCCATGTCACCACCACTTGTTTTAGTTGCTGCTCTTCATGATGAGACCATGCTAGCTGAACTATTTTGTGTATATCCAAATGCCATGTAGAGAAGTGCAAATATATTTGCTGTGATGACTTAGAAATGATGTCTTCTATCTCCATGGTGTTCACTGACCATACTTGCACTATTTTTGTTGTCATATATACATTACTGTACACACTTGTAGCTGCACCTATGTGTTGATCTTTATGTTTGAAAATACATGTCCACTGACCAATGTTGTTCTGATCTTGTTTGTTTACCTGTGCTTCACTAATGCTATTGAATTCATGCACTCACCCATGTGCCATACTTGCTGTTTGAAAGCATGTTGAACCTTCCTGCTACACTGTTGAGCTTTGTATAACTGACACTTGCATCTCATGCTGATTTGTGTCTTGTGTTTCTTGTATAGTTGAATCTGGTACATTTGAACATGAATTGCCTTGTTGCTCATAGTTCATTTCTTGAATGTCCATACTGCACCCATATATGCCACTGTACTGTTATGTGACATTTTGCTTTTTTCCTCACTTGTGCACAACTCGACTTCATCACTGTGCTGCTCCACTTGCTCCACACTGGTTCAACATGAACTGCTTGTAACCTTACTTGTATACATATATGCTGAGCTAATCACACATGTGCACTTCATATGGCTGTCCTTCATTAGGTTTTGTTCACTTGTGCTTGTGCTATTATGACCATTCATGCATGATAATCGTTGTGTGCACCTTGGCTTGAGACTGTGTATATATTATGCTGTATGCAATAAGCTGCGTGACATTTCTTGGTTGAACTCATGTACACAAGTGCACCTCATATGTAAACTGCACATAAACATTGTTGTTTTGAACATGCATTTGCATGCTATGGTTGAGCATGCGTTCATTGATCCATTTTGTCCCATATTATCCATGCTACTATGATACTTCACTATGCACCTGTGTTGTCATGTTCATGTTTGAGTTTTGGTCACTTATGCTTCATGTCTTGGTTGACTTATTCTTTGCCTGGTCATTGCACATTTCACAACCGATCATATGTAAACTTGAAAACTGCTATGTTTGTGTTACTTGAGTACGCACTAAGTCGAGATGGTCCACGTGGATACTCCTCAGTTGCATACTGGACTGGCAAGGCAGTGCACACGTGTATATATATACACGTGTGTATATGCAGCCATCAGATTAAATTTCCTGTCCCTGCACTATAATATGTGTATATACATACACATGTGTGTGTATACATGTATCGCGCGCGTGCTATATTCACATATCAGATCAAGTCATGAAAAATGATGAGAAACACACCGAAATTCTGAGGGAAATAAAAATTTAAAATTAAAACTTATATTCGCATGTATTCTATTTCATTTCTATTGAAGTGTACTGTGTGTGTGTTTCATGTGACAGGTACGCATGAAGACTGGACTGACTGTGTAGTGAAGACTGAAGACAGAAGACTGTGTAGTGTCAGTGAATGTAAATGTAACAGTATATGTATGTATAGATGAAAGATGTACAACTGAGTAGTGAGGAGTTATGTACTGAAATGAAAATTATCAGTGAAGTGTACAAATAGTTGGAGTTATATATTTGTACTGTTCAAAAATGTTCGAAATAAAATATTATATTTAAATAAAATACCGTTGAATGTTTGAATTCGTGTTTAGTTGTATTCTATTTAAATATGAATATTATATTCCAGTTTGTCATGTGACGTAACAGTACAATAACAAGCACATTTAAAATAATATATACTTGTTTGTTATCATCAAACAAAAATCATATTATTGTTATATACAACTACGTTATATACAACACCAACCACTTCAAATTGATTAATAATAATTTCTTATTATTGCTTTAATTTAATTAGAATTTTTATCAAAGTTCAAACCAATTTATTTTCATATTAAATTTCAATATTCACAAATTCAAGTTCATTCTACATTCAAATCACCGTGTAGATTTAACTTAAATCATTAAATTCCAAATTCATTCATTTTAACATTTAAATTGTTTAAATATTCAGCTTTCAAAATTCCCGATTATTACAGACTTCCCCCTTAAAAGGATTTCATCTCTGAAATCATAGCCAAGAAGAATGCCCTAAACCACATAAATTTTCTTCTAAAATATCTCCAAATCATGTTAAATTTTCCTAACACTTGAAATTGTGAAAAAAATTCGATAGCACCGCCTTTGTACAGCTAGGTCCGAAAAAATACAATGACACTATACATCTCATCTCAGTGATAAGGCATACCAAACCATGGGGAAACTACACACACACGCATATATATGAATCACGTGTGAAATTTAATCCGAAATACATACACTTTGTCGGATAAACAAATCTTTACCCCATGAAACCAAAAGCTATAAGCAAACTAGCAATATTTTGCTTCCATATACTTGTATATACTTCCATGATCCGAAAGATACTTAAGTAAATAAGCAAGTAATATAATTACTAAAACATATGCATAAATGAACACAAGAATCAAGCAACAATCCAAATATGATGCAACTGGCAACAATGATGTAAATATACAATCAACACAAATGCAATATATGTCATACACAACCGTCAACAACAAACACATATCAATATAACAAAGTGTCTCATTATTAATTATCACAACTCATGATAAACTCAAGTTCTAAATCTCATCATCGTGCAAAGATGATAAATAATTTATCAAACATCACCATTCCCTCAACAGCCTCTGGTTATTACTTAACAAATCATTCATGCTACCTCAAACAATTCAAAAATTCAAATCCCAAATTTGCCACAAGTTAATATACCAAACATGTATATTAACTCATAAAAGTTCATATTTCAATATTCTAACATTCATTCGTGAAAATTCATAATTCAAAGTATTAAAATTCTCCTATCATTCAAGTTAACTAAATCAAATTTTAATTTGATTTTTAAAGTACCGAACTACAATTTTTCTGAAAATTTGATTTTGACATAACTCAAAATTTACTATATGAAATCTAAAATTTTCTCTTTCATTAGAAAACTATAATCCAAAAGATTCATGTTTTAAAGAATTTTGACTTATATCAGATCCTATATATTTGTTTAAAATTCAAATTGGAAAATTATGAAATGTTCTGTTGCGATGAGCTCGTTTTAATCAAATTTAATTAATTCACTCAACCTTCCCTATAATTATAAATTATAAATTCAGTCTTTTACTTTCCAACAAACTTACTAAGTTCTTCTAATTTAATTTATAAATTATCGACTGTCCAAAATCATCGAATATATGACTTTATTTTATTTTGTTTAAATTCGTTATCAAATAATATCAATTTAATTCAATTCTCCATTTACTTCGATTCTTCCTTTAGTTTAATTCTCCATTATTTTGATTTTCAATTAGTTTAATTCTCTAATAAGTCTAACTTCTACATGAAGTCTATTTATTCATTAAGTTCACTTCTTCATTAGTTTAGTTCTTGCACCACCTACCTACGAATATGACAAGATCGCTTTATCTAAACAAGCAGCCTGCACCCGTAATTGGTCGGACACAACTACACAATAATATTCAATGCTCCAAAGTGGATGAGCATGACCAATAAATCAGTAAATGAGGATGATTACATATCATCATTCCCTATCAAACCAATCATCCATAAAACTAAACTTAGTTTTTAAAATTTCCTTTTTATATAAAATATATGAAACTTACATATTCTTCGTCTTCCAAGGGAAAAATTGTCATCTTTATGTATATATTAAATTGATAAATTTTAATTTGAAATTTCTACATTGTTTTGTAGGAATTTGGCTTCAAATACAAGTGGTTTCATGAAGGATATGCATGCACAAAGAGGAGATAAAGGAATGGAGATGAAATTAATTCACACATAAGTTAATGAAGGACCCAATCTACCCACCTATCCTACTTTCCTTAAGGCTACAATTAGAGGCCGATGCATTAGCTAAAAGAGACAAAAAATGCTTCATATAGTTTTAATCAATCATTAGTGGCTAAAGACAACATGGAAGCTTCATGAAGAAGGGAATTTTGGAAAGTTCCCAAAAAAGAAGAATAAGGTTTAGGCTTGTTTAAATACCCCATATGTTCATATAAAGAGGATCCTCTCTTTTAGTTAGTTTCATTGTAGGATCAAAGCTCTCTTTTCATTGCTATTTAGCTATTATTATTTCCGTGTAACTTTCCATTTTCTAATGCAATGTTAATTAGTGCTCTTTTACTTCATGTTTTCTTTTTCTTTATGTTAGTAGCTTAGATTTACTTTCATGCAAGTAGTTTAGCTTTATTTTTATGCAATTAGTTTAGTAGTCAATCCTTTTTCTTCATTGCTTTCTTTCTACTTCTTTTTCGTTTTCATGTTGAAATTTATTTGTGTTGACATGATAACACTAATGGGAGGCTAAATCCCTATCATTTAGGGGTAATGAAGCTCTCTAAGTCATGCAGATTAACCAATTTGATAATTTTTAATCTCTTTTTGTGCTTATTCGAAAAGTTTGAAGTGGTTAAAGATTGCTGTTAAATTTTGAATGTGATATCATATGTTGTTGACACCAAATATGATATGCTTAGACAAACAAAACACAAGATTACCTCTTCATCTATATATGATGTTGGTAATGAAGTGGTTTCAAAATCAAAATTTGATGATCAATATTTCTAATCCATAGTTAATACATCGTAATTAAAATAGATTTTAATTTTCATGAGAGTTAGTAAGTGGTTTAATGGATGTGTTATAGTTTGATGATTTATTTTGGGTTAATTCATTGCATAAATAAATAAATACTTATGGTAAACATATCAATTAAATTCAGTAATGACCAGAAGAGTGATCATAATTTCATATTTATTGATTTATATGATATAGAGGGTAGATTTGCTTCTATTTTGTCATTTGAGCTCATAGATTTCTTTTACTTTTGTAGTAGTTATTTTGTAGTTAGTTAACATAATCTTAAATTTAGTTTAATTTGATTGATCGAAATTAAAATTATTTCTTTCTCTATGGATTGACCTGTATTTGCCACGTACTACAAGTGTACGCCGTGCGCTTGCGGTTATATTATTTCGATATTCGCGTGACGGATTTCTAATTCAATAGAAAATTCTAGAGCGACAAACAAGTTTTTGGTGCCGTTGCCGGGGAAGGAATTTAATTTTAATTTTATTCTTCAAAATAAGTTTCTTATTTGTTGTTCTTCTTAAAAAAAAACAAAAAAAGGTTGTGTATTTTGTTCACTTTTGTTTATTTGCTTGTTTGTGTGTGTTTGATTGTTGTGTTAATTTGTGATTATTTCATTTGCATTTTGTTTGTCTTTTTTCTTTTCTTCTTCTCTTTGTGAAAAAAAACCTTATGTTGTTGTCCAATTACTTGCTGTTCAGTGTATTATGTTTCTTTGTGTTTCTTAATTTTGTGTTAGCATTTTCTTTTCTTTTTCTTTTTTTAAAAAAACATGTTTGTTTTCACTTTCACCGTGCCATTTGTTGTTAACTATTGTTATACATTCTAGGGTTTCTATTACATCTCTATTTCACAAATCAATTCTTAATTTCTATTCCACAAGTTACACTGCCCAGTTCATTTTGTGATAATATCGGTTCTCTGCATTTGCAATTTCTAGCTTAGTTTTAATCATAGATTCCAAACTGTCATATTTTTGTTCTAAAATAAAAAGGGAAACACAAAACAATTTGCATTTCTTTTATTTATTTATTTTTGTTTTCATTTCTGCATCGCAATTTTTACAACAACAAAAAAACAGTGCATTCAACAAACTGTCTCATTATTCCAATTTTTATCCCTCTTTTTCTTTCTATACAGGCTTATGTTTCTTCATTTTGCACCATTTTTTTCTAAACTATAGCATTCCACAACATTGCCTTCTACAGCTAAGAACCACTTCTTTTCCATCTCAAGTTCGGTTGTTTTGGTTCATTTACACTAATCAGCCTTAACAGTCATGCATCCTCATCACAACCGCCTATCACTAGTTCAACTACCATCACCCAAAACACATCAGCCCAACACATCAAATCTGCTTCATCCTTCCTTTCAACAACACTACTGCCTCTAATACCCAAAACCTCCCCTCGACCTAAAGCCAACACACCTTCTTTTATCACCAGCATTTCACTACTTCACCCAAACCAAACACCAACAACACTACATTCTAACCATACATTCAACTTCTTTAAACTTCAGTTGTGCATCGACACAACAACACTCCATTGCAAACCCATACTTACTACATCCCCCTGCATTCTACCATACAATCTGTTTTATACAACTGCTTCATTCCCCTGCATCATCGTTTTGCTGCCAAAAGCAAACCATCAGCAACCCGAACCAACTCCCTTCACTTCACAACCCTTAACATCCTCTCTTATTCAGCTCCAACTTCCAACCCAGAATAGTCTCCTGCAACTCAAAATTACACTCAACATCTTCATTAAAATCCATACCCATCTCCCTTCATCATCCATTCATAAACAATAGCAAAATCCACAAGCCACAATTCAAATAATTTAGTTCACTACCATCAACTAACTTCAAACCAACATTCACATCATCAAACTCTACATACCATCCAACATAGCAAACACTTCACTACACACACCAGCCATTACCTTCCTACATACCACCACCTCAGTTTGTAAGAACAGACAACCACCTTCTATCAGCCTGCACTTCGTCTTACACAATCACTTCGACCACAAACATTCACCTTCAACCTGCATCAAACACCCACCAACTTAATTTCTAGTCTCCACGTTCTGCAGCAAATACCCCATAATCCCACGCACTAACTAGCACAATCGAATTGCAACTCCAAACTAACACCCATATCCTTTCCTTCAACTCTTCCATCAACACGCCTATCACAAAACTTCATCACCTCAAATCGGTTCAACACCCTAAATCGCTCAAGTCACCGAATCTCTGAATTTCTTCCTTCACAACAATCAACAGCCTCCACCGCAGCCAGAACCTCAAACCACCGCCCCGAATCCTTCATCAAACTTTTGATTTGAAAGCGACCGCCCTAGAACAACAACGATTTTGAAATTGTGATTTCATTTTTTTTCTTTGCTTCGTTTTTCATTTCCATGTTACGAAAGTTAATTTGAGTTTTGTTTATTATTTCAGCAGAGGAAGGTTTGATTATGGAGGTTGTGAAAATTAGCTTGTGGGCTTATGGGACTTTTAGGCCAGGTCTTAAAAAAATTCTACTAGGCTACGACTATTGTTGCTTTTTGTTTAAACATTTTAGTTTTTCTAGCAGATGGGATTTGGTCTATATCTTTTACAATGTAGTTGTCATTTTCTTTCAGTTTTTGGGCATGTGTTTATAAATAAAAAAGGTTTCGATTTGTTTAGAGAAAGAAAGAGCGAACTTATGTGAAAAAATCCTAGTTTGAACTAAAATTTTGAAAAGAAAACTCTCTTTGAAAAAAGAAAAAAATTCCCTTGTTATCTTTTTTTTAAGGATGCCCAAGAAGGAGAACTGAGGTATTATTTCTTGCTCTTGCGCTAAGAAAATTAATTGCTGCTTAAAATAAATGGTTAATAAAATCTGCACGCTCTGGTACATGTTCTCATCCCATGTTTATTTTATTTTAATTGCATTTTTGTTTACTTGCATTTGTATTTAAAAAGAAAACCCAAAAATTAATTCGTAATTACATTGATAATTCACGTTAATTTTCAGTTTTGCATTCATCTCATTTTTTATGGGTATTAATATATTTTGACAAGTTGAATTCTTTCTAAAGAATTACTTCTTGATGACTAGACTTTGGCAGAGTGATAATCGTTTATAAATATTACGGTGATTCATAAATATTATAGCGATAGTTTCTTTGTAAGTGCTTAAAATCTTCGACTGCATTGCCAGGGTGATTCCTGCTGTACTGATAACTCTTGTGCGTTGCCTGGATGAGAAGTCTTTTGTTTAAATTAATCAAAATGTCAATATACAATTTTAGAAAATTTGTAGATATGTCATTTGCATTCATAAAGTTGCATTAAGTTCATGCATATACAAAAAAATCAAAATCTTTTAAAAAAAACACACATTTTCTTTTTTGTACATTTTTCTTTTTTTCCTTTTCTCTTAAAAAAAGCAGGGAAAAAATAAAAATCCAAAAAAATACATTTTTAAATAATCTCTTTCCATTTTTTTTTTTGAAACAAAAATGTGTGATTTTTGAAATATAAGTGAGCATATAATCTCTTTCCATTTTTATTTAAGCATTTTGTAAAAAAAACTTTCAAAATCCTTTAAAAAAATCAAAAAAAATAAGCAATTTTATTTTGTACATATTTATTTCCTTTTCCCTTTAAAAACAAAAAAAAAACATTTTCATAAAAATGTCACAATTGCCTTATCCGATAGAATTCTACGATAGTTCTGAAAATCAATATAATCCATATAATTTCACACCAAATTCATATTGATATTTTAGTAACAACTATATTATCAAAATTACAGCTAACCCTTAAATCTTGAAACAAGTATTGAATCATTACTTGAAATGAGCACACAATAAAATCAAAGAATAAATAAATGGTGTAATTCATACTTGTGCAACAATCCAAGTCAAACTTTTCGAAATAATCAAAATTTGAATTCACTTCCAAGTTCAAATGATTTTTTGATTATAACCCTTTCCAATTCAGTTTCGAACTCCAAAATGAATTTCAAATTCAAAATGGAAATATAAATCACTTTTCAAATCATTTTGGCAATGGGAATAATTTCAATTGTGGTGCAACTGAATTTTTTTTTCTTAGCAATTTCAAATTCTCAAATTAATTATCATAAATTTTTTGTTTGAAACCTACATGAAACAACGCGAACAAATTAATCAAACCCGAACATGTGACGATTCCAATAATAATCCATCTTTTACCATAATCGCCAATTTTCAAATAATAACTTTTGAAGTGGAAAATGACGATTTTAATGAAGTCGTTGATAAAATGGTAATTGAGTTGGAATTCGTTATTTTGAAAATGTGGAAACAAAATTAGAATTTGATCTTCCTTTGGCCAATTTTGAAAAATACAATACAACAACTTTAGATTTTGACAATATTACATGCATTGAAGGTGTGCACAATTCAACAAAGGAAGACAAATTTGATGAATATAATTCTTTTGGACTTTTCTAAAATGAGTTAAATTCTGATGGAGTAGATTTGAATTACCATTTTGATTTCGAAATCAATAATTCTAAAGAAATTTTCAATGATAATTTGTGTTTACACCAAAAATGGTCTAAACACCCAATGTACTAAACTGTACTTCACCAAGTTGGTAAGAAATAAATGGAACCGTGTTTAATCGGCAATTAGAAACGAAAAATGCGAGAAAAAGGTAAAGTAGAGACGAGATTTATAGTGGTTCAGTCGTTATTTATGCCTACGTCCACTGTGAAGGTGATTTTCAATCTTATAACGAGGATTACAAATTACATCAATTCTCTCTTTCCATGCATCTCTATACTCACTCAATATACCCTCATTTATATATTTTAGTCTTGGAATTATACAAGAGAATTGTAGAATTTGAGGAGAAGAAGGATGGATGAATGGTTGAGAAGGAGGATGTCTTCATCTTCCATGATCACAAGATTGTTCTTGACGCCATGGCCGAATCAGTGGTTGAGGATAGAATTTAGCAGCACTTCGTGGTTTTCAATATTGGATTCCCTTTATGTTGGCAGCCATGGTGTATTTATAGGTCAACTTTCCCTAGCAAATGATCTGAAATCCATTTACGCAGACTACGGACCGTTCATCCTATTAATTACAATCATGCCATCGGCTAGCTGTAGCCAGCTAGCTGTCCAGATCTGTATTTGGTTGTCTCGCGCGAGTGAGCGCCTTAAGTAGTTGAGCGGGTCCATAGGAGGGGGCGTCCCTGTAAGAGTGAATGCTTTGGGAAACTTGGAAACTCTTATAAGAGCGGAACGCAGGACTGGACATGACTCTCCCCTGTTCCTTGTGCGACCGACCTTCGTTCAAGGGCGCTCGTCCTTTTACTGCTTTTACATGTCGTTGTTTGTCCTTACGGCTATGCTATGCGCTTCTGCCTATGTTGAATGGACGATTTTCTTTGATCCTGTGTTTGAGCAGCTTGTCTCAATATGAACGACCGACCTTGGTTTCCGCACCTGAATCATGATTTGTGTCTAACTTTGGTTGGAGACATAGTCACATAAGATGTTGCAAGCGCCTGTATCGCAGCTCCATCTCAGGCTTGGTCTTTTGATGGGAAATCAGTGAGCGACTTTACAGGATATACGATCTCTATCATTTTTGGGCCGCACTTCCCATTACATATCGTGCCATCATCCTTGGTCATACTGGTTGACTTGACTCGTCTTGGGTTTGATATCTGGCTGTTTAAGTGCTTCAGATAACATTGCGCACGATCAGCCCAGATGATGTCCGTTCTGTATCCTTTACTCAATGTGCGTTTGGATTTTTTAGGGATTAACACTTTCCCCTCGAAGTCCATGATTACTTTTAGTAAGGAATTATCGGCTTCGACATATTTGATCGCACATTGTTTGCTAGATTTATCCTGACTTGTCGAGGGGTCGTTCGTGCAAAAGATTAAGATTTCTTCATTGCAGTTGACTGATGTTTTCATCTCTAGGCGAGTTGCTTGAACTATTTTGTCATTATTGCAAACAGCTAAATCATGAGGAAGTGAACACGCCAACTGGACTTCTGATGGGACACCCATTCCAGTACTCGAGTATTGAGCTGACGTGGCGAGGTGTGCTTTTGATGTGTGTCCTTTAATCTCCCCCTTTATTTTCTTATTTCTTCATTCAATTTGCTCCCATTTCTTTCCAATAGGGTTTCTCAACCGGGAAGAAAATTCTGTATTCCTTTCTATCACTTATTCAAGTTTGTCAATTTCTATTTATGCCCATTCTTCTTTTGGACCTCATGGTCATTCCCTGATCCGTTTGCAGGATGGTTCCATCTCTAGAATGGTGTCGATGGGAAACCTTCTTCGATTTGGATGTTGCAGCGGATGGGATTCAGTCAACTGGTCAACCGTCTATAAACTCCCCTCTAGACCCTCTTATACAGAGCTTCAAACTATCATTAACAGGCCACGCCACGTTCCAAGGCCTTGCAACCCTAGGATAGCTAAGCGGTTTCGGGGGTGGAGTTTGCAGGGAGTATCTTCGAATGTGGATATATCTCCGTCTAATTCTCAGACTTTCTCTTATGACATGACTACGACAAAAGGTCAGATGTTGGCCCACCTCGAGATTGCTGTGCATCAATTTGGGAAACAGATGGATTTGCTGAGAAATCATTCTGCGAAGCGGATGAACGGCTGGCATAAATTGGCCTGCGATCTCCAAAGACTTCATAAGGACAATCTTGAGCACATCTCTGTTCTAGAAAATGATAAGGCGAAGTTGATCCATGCTCTTAGATCCAAAGATAGCGTGGTTGCTGCTTTTGCCCCAGGAGATTTTGAGTCTGTGGTGCCTAAACATGGTGATGAACTCCCATCCTTTTCTGTTCAGGTTAAAAAGAAGGTAGGCAGGCCAAGGAAGGTCAGAGATCCGTAATTTCCTTTTCTTCTCTTTGGCTATTTTGCTTCTTGAACTTTTAAGACCGGTTGTGTAAGCGGGTGCCGGTCCTCTCTCATGACATTATGCTGGTTGTGACTTGTGTTTGATCCGTGACACTTCTGCGATCCTGATGAATGGTTGTTTAGCTGGTTTTACGATACTTTTCGTGCCTTTGTCACGCCATGTCTCTTTTCCCTTCTTAACAACACACACATATATATATTTTTAAAAAAAATTATGTGGCGATTGTGCGTTAGTATCGTATTATGAGGTGTTTGTTCGCATGTTGATATCGTATCGCGGGGCGTTCGCACGTTAAAATCGTATTACGGTTAGTCTTACAATGTTCTTATTAAGCTGGGATTATCCAGTTTTTAGTATTTGGCTTGACTGGTATGCTTTTCGTTGTTTTAACTTTGGCAATTTAGCCATTTAGATTTTTTATTAAATCTCCTGTTTATTTGTTTGGGGTATTTTCGTGATGCATTTTTATGCGTGCCCCCATGGAAGGACTTTAGTTCCAATGTTGTAATCTAATATTGGCTTCATTTGACTTGGTTAACAACAAAGAATAAGAATGGATACCCCCATACGGCTAGGATTTCTGATTACCCCCTTTCGGTTAGGATTTCTGATTTGTGTTGGTCCTTCCAGCATGTTTAATCCTTCCCTATTTTTATGCTTCATCCCGAGGAGCGAACCCTAATTCAACTTATCGATCTTTGACTCAGAAGGGATAAAATTTGTGTCCTTCACCTAACAAGGTGCCCCTCGTTTTTTATGGATTAGCAATTTTTTAATTTTGGGGCATGTCGGTTTTTCCGACTTTGTGCCTTGCCCTAGGAAACAGACACTGGTTCGCCTCATTGATTTTTTGTTCAAGTTGGAGAACCTGTGTCTAGCACCTAAGAAGGTGTATTTTTAGTGGGATCAGCGATTTTATCTTTGGGACTTTTTGAGTTTCTTTTACTCCAGCATTGACTCTTTTAATCCAGTACCAAGCTTTTGTTGGTCCTGTATTGAGAGATCCAGTGTTTCCTGATGAATTTCGGAACTTCCCGAGTTGGCGCCCCATGGTCGCTCGTTTGCCTACACAAGGAAGTCAACTTTTAGTACAAGCCTGTGAATAAGTGAGCTGTACATGTAATTAGAATTCCACACTCAGTCATTTTATGTATGTCATTCAAAATGCGAAAATTTCATAAATTTCTACAGCATCTTCTATGTATTTGAATAACATGTTATAAGAAATAACAATGAATATGCTCGTTGTTCCATGCTCGTGGGATCTGTTTCCCATCTGTGGTGGCCAATTTGAAAGTTTCATCCTGGAGTTTCTGACTTATGACATAAGGTCCTTCCCAATTGGGTCCGAAGACTCTAGTATTGGTCATTATCTTTTTCAAAACAAGGTCTCTAATTTCAAAAGTTCTATGTTTGAATTTTGAACCGAAGTGCCTGGCCACCCTTCTTTGGTGTGCAGCTACTCTGAGTTCCGCTTCTTTTCTTCTTTCCTCAAGTTGGTCGAGAGCTTCGAGCTGTAGCTTATCGTTTTCTTTGGGATCAAAGTGTATCCTTCTATGGGTAGGGACTTCCAACTCCACTGGTATCATAGATTCAGGGCCATAAGATAAAGAAAAAGGAGTATGCCATATTGCGGTTTTGTGTGTGGTGCGATATGCTCATAATGCCAACGGGAGCTCATCTACCCATCCACCTTTAGCCTTTTCTAGTCGCTTCTTAATGGTAGTCTTGATGATTTTATTTACCGCTTCCTCCTGCCCGTTCACTTGTGGATGAGTGACTACTGAAAAGCTTTTCTGGATTTTGTACTTGGCATAAAAGCTTTGGAACTCTTCACTTTCAAATTGAGTCCCGTTGTCTGTGATTATCTTTTGTAGTACCCCAAACCTACATACGATATTTTTCAATACAAAGTTAATAACTTTCATCGAAGTTATCATGACCAATGGTTCTGCTTCAGTCCATTTTGTAAAGTAATCAACGACAACAATTGCGTATTTCAAACTGTATTTTGCAGTGGAAAGGGCTCCTATGAAGTCGATGCCTCAGATAGCAAATGGTCGTGGGATGACCATGTGAGTTATGGTTGTGGATGGCATCCTTGGGATCTTGGCAAATCTTTGGCACCTATCACATTTTTTAGTGTAGGCCATGGAATCTTTATTGGTATCTAGCCAGAAGTAACCATATCGTAGGATTTTCTTGGCCAAAGTTTGTCCACCGGTATGTCCTCCGCATTCCCCTTCGTGTAATTCTGCCATGATTGCCTTAGACTCCTTCTCTGTAACACAACAAAGTAACGGTGTAGAAAATCCTGGTCTATACAGTCGTCCATCTTGGATAAGGTATAAGGGAGCTTTACGCAAAATCTTTCTTCAGAGTTTGGCTTCAGCCGGGAGTGCCCCAGTTGCGAGATATTCTTTAATTGGCGACATCCATGAATTTGAGTCATCAGCTGTTTCCATGATCCAATCCATTTCAGTCTGCTTTGTGCTCGGGCTGGAAAGGACTTCCACTGGAACTAACCCCATTAGCTGTGCATTCCCTGTGCTTGCGTATTTGGCTAATGAATCAGCTTTTGTATTTTCCTCTCTAGGAATATGAGATATAGTGTAATGCTCGGAAGCTTTTAATAATCCCAAGGCTTTGGTAAGATAATCTGGCAAGTTACCCATTTTGGCTTGAAATTCTCCTATAATCTGGAATACTACGAGTTGAGAGTCGCTGAAGATTTGTATAATTTTTATTTCCAACTCTTTTGCTATCTTTATTCCCGCGATAAGGGCTTCATACTCAGCTTCATTGTTGGTTGACGGAAATTCTAGCCTTAATGCATAGCATAAAGATCTTCCCTCAGGGGTTTCGAGAACTACCCCTGCCCCAGAACAACGATCGTTCGATGCCCCATCTACAAATAATTTCCACTGGATATTAGTTTCAGTATCATCTTCCTCCTCAACCTCCCCTCGTTTAGTAAATTCTGCGATAGAGTCAGCAAGCGCTTATCTGTTGATTGCTTTCCGAGGGTGATACGTAATGTCGTACTGATTGAGCTTTATGTTCCATTATAATAATCATGCGGAGGTTTCTGGTCGGGACAGAACTTGCCTCAGAGTCTGGTCTGTGAGAACCCCGATGGGATGAGCCTAAAAGTAGGGTCGGAGTTTTTTGATGCGATGAGCAAACAATAAGCATGTTTTTCAAGTTTTGGATAATTAAGCTCTACTCCGGATAGCCTCTTGCTAATGTAATAGACCGATTTTTATACCTTCAAATCTTCTCTGATCAGTGCTGCGCTTAAGGCATGGGTGGAAACCGCTAGGTACAGAAACAAGTCTTCTCCGTCGCTAGGCTTTGATAGCATATGAGGTGTTGCCAGGGGTTGGATCAACTTCTCGGAGTCTTTTTGGCATTCAGGGGTACACTGTATCTCTTTCTTTCCTTTTCTAAGGGCATCGAAGAATGGAAGGCATCTGTCCGTTGCCCTAGATATAAAGCGATTTAAGGCTGCGATCTTCCCATTCAAACACTGAAGTTCCTTCTTGGTTCTTGGGGCACGCATTTCTCACAAAGCAGATATTTTAGGTGGATTAGCTTCAGTAATTCTAGCGTTGACCATGTACCCAAGGAACTTGCCTGAGCCGACTCTAAAAAACGTTTCAAGGGATTCAACTTCATGCCATACTATCGTAAGATATCGAACATTCGGGCTAAGTCCTCCAAATGTTCTATTGCTCTCTTTGACTTAACCAACATATCATCAACATAGACTTCCATCGTCCTACCGATTTCTTTTTGAACATAGCATTTACCAGTCACTGATAAGTTGCCCCTGCATTTTTTAGACCAAATGGCATCACCTTATAGCAATATAGACCGAAATCAGTAATGAAACTTGTGTCTTCCTGGTCTGGACCATACATCATGATTTGATTATAGTCGGAATATGCATCCATGAAAGATAGCAATTCATGACCGGCCGTAGAATCCACCATTGGTCAATTCTGGGAAGAGGGAAACTATCTTTCAGACAAGCTTTATTTAGGTCTGAATAATCTACGTAGACCAGCCATTTGTCGTTTGATTTCTTCATGAGTACCGGGTTAGACACCCATTTCAGATAAGTTGATTCTCTAATAAAACCATTCTCCATTATTCCGTCGATTTCTTCCTTTAAGGCGCGTGACCTCTCCGGCCCCTGGGCTCTTCTTTTTTGTTTGACAACCGGAGTGCGAGGGTCAATGTTTAACTTATGGACCGCGATGTCTGGAGATATACCGCACATGTCGGAATGGTTCCATGTGAACACATCTAAGTTAGCTCTTAGAAAAGCAATTAATTGATTTTTCAATTCGGGCTTAGCCGAGATCCGATGTTCAACACACGGTTTGGGTCCTTCGGATTTACAGCTATAGCGATTGTGTCTTCGACCGATGTCGCCCTCTCGTCCTCTGCACTGGCTTCCTTAGGATCGATCTCTCTTTGCACTCCACTATGCTCGTTAGTGCATGGACCCTTCTTTAATTTCTATAAAGGGGGTTTTGGATGCGGGGAGAGCCTCTACATCCTTTCCCGAGTCTTTTTTCTTAGCTTCTCTCAGTTCTATCACATAGCAGTCCCCTACAGCGATTTGGTCGCCCTTGATTACACCAATTCCCCTTTCAGTTGGAAACTTCACAGTCAAGCACCATGGAGCTAATGCAACCTTGAAACCCAAAAGAGTCGGCCTACCAAGGAATGCGTTGTAAGACGAAAACTCATCTATTAGAACAAAGGTTTGTACCATGGAAGCCTTACGTTCCCCATCGGCCAATTCTTCCACAGGTAAGTCTATCGTTCTGATGGGTTGCATAGGCTGACCTATAAAACCGTGGATCTTATTTGGGTATGCGCGCACCTTTTCCATAAGGAGATTCATCTTTTTGAAAGTGTTTATAAAAATCACATTAACTGATGCCCCGGTGTCAACTGGGACCCTTTTTGCCACCGCAGGTCCGAGACCAATTGTTATTACCATGTCATCGACAGTTGGTGTAATTATGCCTTCCGCATCTTTATCTTAGAATATCACATCCTCGGTCGAGGTTTTGAGCATTTTCGTCGGAAGCTCATTGTTTAAGACCATGCATCCTTCCTCTTCCGTGACACCCTTCAATTCGTTAGCGTATCTTTCCATATCTGCCCAACTATTCCCGGTCGGGTGGGGACCTCCAAATATCATATTGATTACTGGCCTCGAGTCGACTGGCATTTGGGCTTCTTCACTCGAGTTGGGCTGGCTAGCCGCATGGCTATGTCCTTGCGCAGCTAGAGTACTTTGGGCATTTTTCACATACTGCTGGAGTCAATTCTTCCTGATGAGTTCTTCAATTAAACTCTTCAGATGCCCGCATTCGTTGGTGCTGTGCCCTGGTTGGCTATGAAACCGGCAGAATTTTTCAGAATTTGCCTGCTGCTCAGTTACCTTCTGCGGCTTCATCTGAGGACAAATGCCCAAGTCCTTTGCGGTGTGGTAAATTCTTTCTGGGGTTTCGTTTAGTAGGGTTAGCTCGGATGGTTTGTATAGCCACGTCTTCTTATAAGCTTTGTCGTTCCTCTCATCGTTTCCCCTCTTTTGTCCCAACTCGCTCTTCTGCTCGACCCTGGACTCATTACTCTTTCTTCTCTGGCGGCGTTACTTTCTATAGTCTTTTGGACACTTGAAGTTTCACCCTTTACACTCATGTACTCCTCGACTTTTTTGTAAAACTTCTTCAGAGTTTTTGGTTTCTTCATCTTGAGCCACTTTCCAAATTCTGACTTCTTATCGATAGCTCCTTTTAGGGCTGCCAATAAGTACCAAGGCTCTGGTTCTATGACCTCCGCTGCTGCAGCATGGAAGCGCGTGAGGAAGGCTCTAATGGTTTCCCCATGCTTCTGTTCCATTTCGCACAGTGACATTACATCCCTTGCCTTGGTGGTTTGTAGTCGGAACTAATCTTGAAATCTCCTTGCCAGATCAGCAAACTGGCCGGTACATTTAGGTAGAAGTCTGGTGAACCATAGTGAGGCCACACCTTCCAGGCACACGGGGAAGTATAAGCACTTGATTTCATTAGTGGCCCTAGCTCCATTCATGTGCTGGTCGTACTTGAATAGGAAAATAGTTGGATCTCCAACTCCGCTATAAGGTGATATTGTTGGGGGTATGAATTTTTTCGGGAATTTCGCTTGTCGGATTTCCTCTGTAAATGGGTTTTTGCTAGGAGTAAACTCTCATTCTTTCTCCTTATCTTCTCGGGTTGCCTTCTCCTTCATTATTCGCTAGATCGTGTCCGTGATGCGCCCCTCGTCACCTGCTTGTTCATCGGGATCAGCACTGACATTTTTATCAATGCAACCACGGTTTGAGCTTCGGCGCCTTGCATCCTTTTTGAGGGATGTTACATTGGTGGGATCTGCAATAGCCCAAGCTACACGTTCTTCTTTGAGCTGTGGAGATCTGGCTTTAGGATCCTCAATGTCGGCCTCTCCCCTGCCTCCCACTAGGCTGTGAGGTCGTCCAGGGTGCGAGGCTGATGAGTCCTCTTTTTCATCAGTATTAACCAAAATGTTTGGTGGTAATAGAGTGGCTTGAACATTGGTCAGGACACCCTTTCCATTTTCATCTTCGTTGTATTATCCATTTTCTCGTCCAGGTTGGTTACAACCACATTTAATTCATCTTGCGTTATAGGTAGCCTAGGGGTGTCCCCTGCCCCTTGATTCAAGATTTGAGGCGTGGCTTCGTTAGCAATATCATCCTCACTGATCGTAGTAACTTTAGTAGATTTGCCGCTTTTCTTCGATCCGACCATGGTTTCAAAGGAGAAAGCGTTTTTGGATATATTTTTATTTTAGATTGCTGAACTACAAAAGGGAATTAGGAACAGGACCCCACGGTGGGCGCCAAAATGTTTACACCAAAAATGGTCTAAACACCCAAGGTACTAAACTGTACTTCACAAATTTGATAAGAAATAAATGGAATCATGTTTAATCGGCAATTAGAAACGAAAAATGCGAGAAAAAGGTAAAGTAGAGATGAGATTTATTGTGGTTCAGCCATTCCTTAGGCCTACATCCACTGTGATGGTGATTTTCAATCTTATAACTAGGATTACAAATTACATCAATTCTCTCTTTCCATACATCTCTGTACTCACTCAATATACCCTCATTTATATATTTCAATCTTGGAATTATACAAGAGAATGGTAGAATTTGAGGAGAAGAAGGATGGATGAATGGTTGAGAAGGAGGATGTCTTCATCTTCCATGATCACAAGATTGTTCTTGACGCCATGGCCGAATCAGTGGTCGAGGATAAAATTTAGCAGCACTTTGTGGTTTTCAAGATTGGATACCCTTTATGTTGGTAGCCATGGTGTATTTATAGGTTAACTTCCCCTGAGAAATGATCTGAAATCCGTTTATGCAGGCTACGGACCGCTTATTCTATTAATTACAATCATGCCATCGGCTAGCTATAGCCAGCTGTCCAGATCTGTATTTGGTTGTCATGCGCGAGTGAGCGCCTTAAGTAGTTGAGCGGGTCCATAGGAGGGGGCGTCCCTGTAAGAGTGAATGCTTTGGGAAACTTGGAAACTCTTATAAGAGCGGAACGCGGGACTGGACATGACTCTCCCCTGTTCCTTGCACGACCGACCTTCTTAGTTCAAGGGCGCTCGTCCTTTTACTGCTTTTACATGGAGCTTTGTCCTTACGGCTATGCTATGAGGTCTCTTCCTCCTATGTTGAATGGACGATTTGCTTTGCTCATGTGTTTGAGCAGCTTTGTCTCAATATGAACGACCGACCTTGGTTCCGCACCTGAATCACGATTCGTGTCTAACTTTGGTTGGAGACATAGTCACATAAGATGTTGCAAGCGCCTGTATTGCAGCTCCATCTCAGGCTTGGTCTTTCGACGGGAAATCAGTGAGCGACTTTACAAGATATACGATCTCTATCCTTTTTGGGCTGCACTTCCCATTACATATCGTGCCATTATCCTTGATTGTATTGGTTGAATTGACTCATCTTGGGTTTGATATTTGGCCGTTTAAGTGCTTCGGATAGCATGCGCATGATCGGCCCTGATGATGTCCTTTCCGTATCCTTTACTCAACATGCATATGGATTTTTTAGGGATTAACACTTTGGAAATTCAACTTGGTGAAAATAAACATGAACTTTAGCCAGTTATTCTACCTATATAACAACTCGGAATTTCTAAACCAATTTAAAACTTTTATTTTAGCTATTTTAATGGGTGTTGAATATTTAAAGTGGTTTATTTTAAATAATATCGACTAAAAATTTATTTAAATCGAAGTTAGAACGTATAGATTTATTTTAATTATAAAACGAGCCTGAAATGGCGCGGTAGTTTGAAAATTCGATTTCTAATTTCAAATGAATGTACAAAATTCAAAATAATTCGGATTTCAGTAAAAGCAGAAACATTTGAATCTGTTTAGCTCCATCTTTTTAATGAATGTGAAAAACTGAGATTTCATAATATAAATTGAAAGTTATGTCCAGTCTAAAATTTGAAATAGTCGCTATGGAATATATATATATTTTATATAATATATAACCCTTAAAAATAGCCATTTTACAAACGATCTCCGTTTTTGATGAAACCACTTTTGTTGGATCCGGAATGTCAAATTATTATTAGGTTTCAAATTTCATGATTTTTGGAATCAATATGTGAGCGTAGTGAATTTAAACGTGTTTTGAAATTCAATTTAAATTTAATTGACCTAAAAATGGCCATTTTCAAACGGTCTCCAAATTCGACGAAATTAGTTTTGTTAGGATGGTATCGTCAAAACATAGCTAGATTTATTTTTCTATAATTTTTGGAGTCAGTATATGGCACCGGTAAATTAAAATATTTATTTGAATTCAATATATACTGATTTATATTTTAATTTTGATGAAAACTGATCGAAACAGTCAAATTGGTTTATGAAACATATCTCATTGTGTCCGGAATGGGGGTATTTGGCTAGGGGCAACATTCGTTGGGTTTAGTTTGGAGTTAAGACGAGAAAATTCATATTTAAGAAATAAAAGAAAAAATATTAAAATATTTTATATATAAGTCCTTATCATTTCGAAACCCTAGGCCACTCATCTCTTCAGCACCGCCAGAGAATAAATCGATAGCCACCATCTTTATATCCTCCTCACCTATTATCTCTCAATCCAAGTAATGATTTCGAAATTATTTTGAACAAAAACCGTTCCTTTCAACATGAACTTTAATTCCAACGACAATAATGATCTGAAGCGTTGTCATTTTTGAGTATTTGATGCTCAAACGAGCTGACCTCGCACCGAATTTTGAGCATCTAGGGGCATCGGGCTACACACGGCGTGAGGTGGTAGCTGACGAGGCCTTCGAGGGAGGGTGTTCGATCGGGTGCCGACAATCTCGATATGCGTGCGATAGTGAAGAATCGAGGTCGGCATTGGGTTTCTTCGGTTACAGTAAAGAACGATAAAGGGAGCAAGATGATTAGTGGTAAAACAATGATTAGCAATGTAATTAGAATTAATAAATTTATGTAATGTATAAAATGTCATATCTTTGTGATACGAGGTCGAAATTAGACAAAACAAAGTGCGATGGAATCGTAAAATCGAGCTCTACAACATGGATCTAACTAAAACAAAAACGAAGCACGTTAGAATTTCAGGTAAATTCAAACCCCAACTGTATTAAATTTAGAAATAAAAACTGGCGGAGTGGAACCCAAAGTGAGAACTCCTTCTCACTAAATTATATTTTATCATGTTATTGTATTCATGTATAAAAATATATAGAATTGCCAGTGTAGATTTTTATCAGTTTTATTCCTTATAAATTGTATACGGTGCCTTTAGCTCACCTCCCACGTCCACAAACCATAGACAATTTAATTGACTGTATTGTGTGTTGATTGTGATGCTGAGATGTTTAAAACATTAAAAATAATTCAATATTATTTTGTGGTAGTTGAAATTAAATTATAAATATCTATTTATAATCTAAACAGTGAAAATTGGCTAAGAAAATTAATTCAAATAAGATTAGAACTGGTTAAATTTATTAAACAGTGATTATTTTGAATCGACTATTGTTGTTTGGAAACCCCACACGGTTCTGGGGATGATAATTTATTCACATCTCCCCTGAATTTAATTATATGTCAATCGATGGATCGACAGACTGTAATAAGCGTTATTTTATTATTTAATACTTATACGATAGTAAATTTCACTCTGGATGTGAATTGGCTGTTTAGTAGTTGTTTATCACTATTTTTGAATACATGTGATGTATGAAATCCATATAAATAAAATTATATGGCAATTGATTGAGTCTGATTCCGATTCGAAAATAACGAATTTTTTAAAATAACGAATATTTTAAATTAAGGAATATTTTTAAATGATATTCAGAATATAAATGAATATTTTAGAATAATATTCAGTGAAGATCTAAAATATGGTTTTGATGTCCGATTTTGGATGGACACAAAAATATTGAAGTATATAAAGCCGAGTTAAGTTAATATACACCATTTTGACTTGAACGGATTTTTGTATCGATTTTATTCATTTGGTAATGAATACGAAAAAGAAATGGATTTCAAAATCAGATATTTTGAAAATATTATCATTTTAAAATTATAATGATATAGAATATTCAATTTTGATTTAAAATTGAAATGAAGTTGAAATTGTTTTGAAATGAATTTATAAACGATTTATAAAATACATTTTGAATTGAAATCGTTGAAATATATGTTATATATATATATGGCCTGAATAGAATGCGCGCACAACGACCGTTCGTGAATTTCGACCATTGACTTCAAATTGATGTAGCAGGAGATCCGACCGTCAGATTCTCCTAACGTCGGAACCGTTGGGATCGTATCGAAAAGATCTTTCCAATGAATATAAGAGATTTAAATTTGAACAGTTGGGTTTCAAATTATGTCCAAATCAATTTCATAAATGGTCGCTATGGATGCAGTTCGATGGCCATTATTGGAAATCAACTGTAAGGGCTTTCTAAAAATTATTAAAAATATGAAAAAATTGTATAAAATCATAAGAAATGATTTGGATGAAAAATTCCAAGTTTGGAAAGATAAAAATATAATTTTATTAAAATGAACTAGATTAGAAATCCAATGGTTTTTAAATTAATAAATTGGATTGAAAAATGGGTTTTAAAATAACCAAAATTTTCCAATGAATAAATTGGAATAGATTTAAATGTAAATGATCTTCGAAATATTTGGGTATTGGATTCTGTGATTATACGGATATTGTTGAGGAATTTGGAAGATATATATCGTTATTCCTTATACGATATTTGTTGGTTTCAGAATTTGATACTGAATATAACCCGATATAATTTCTATTGAGAGCCTTGTATTTAATATCGAATGGGATTACAGGTTGTCGTGAATGGTGTCTTCAATAACACTGTTCTTAAACCAAGTTGAGAAAAGAATAAATCTTTTAATTAAGATTTAGTGAAGTTTTCCAGATTTAATAATATTTAATTGAAATGGAATTAAAATTCGATTTTTGGGTTTATTGTGAACGGTGTTTTAAATAACACTTGTTCTTTAACCTAATTAACAGTAAAGATATGATTTGGAATTATAAATCATTTTGTTAAGATATAAGGAAATTTTACAAAGTAAAGTTCTCCAAGAATTGAATGGAATTCGATTTGGTAATAATCGAGATCAGCTTCTGTGAAGGAAGATCGATACTACATATTGAATTTAAAAGGCCTTGTCGCTATTCCGTTTATAGTATTGATTTGATACACAAATTTATATCGATTATATATATTGTTACGATTTCCGTAAAGATTCCATAGTTAATGGAAGTTGATTAGGGTTTATCGTGAAATGTGTTTTAAATGACATTGGTTCTTTAATCCAGTTGAAGACAAGATTTATTTCTAGAAAGTTGAATAATCATTAAGTAATGATATTTGAAGATAAAAACTAAGTGGAGTTTTAATGAATCTTTAATTAGATTGAAATGTTAATGTGGTAATTAAATTTTCCAAATTTGAGAAGTGATCAAGAATGGAGTACCACCAGTTTTACTCCAGGCGATAGTTAAATCTTTAATTAGATTTGAAATGTGAAATGGTAATTAAATTTATCGATAACACCATGGGTGTTAGATATGGAGTACTACCAGTTTTGCTCCATGGGATGAATAGGTTGGGGTTGGAAAATAAATAAAGGATTACTTTGGTAAGGCTCGATAATCCCGACTACTTAGTAAACCTTGTTTTGGTTTAGATGTTGAGAAGATATAATAAAATATTTTGAAATGGATATCCAAAGGAAGATTAAAGAATAAATTTAAAAGATTTATCTTTGATAAAATTAATGGGAACCTTTCCCTAAAGATGTGAATATTTGAATAAAAGAATATTCTGAATTGGAATGAGATGTATGATGCGTTTTTATAGCACTTGATTATTGATTATAAAATATGCGATTTATTTGGAAAGACCGGGTTTATCCCATTCTGAATAACTGATTCGACGATTAAATATCGACGATGAAGACGATGGTCGAAGACCGGAGATCTACACATCCTATGGATGATTACTGATGTCTTAATCGAGATGATCCCCTGGGACAAGGTAATAAGTGGTGATCGTCCAAACGTACTTGGATATCAACTGGATATGCGAGGACCTCTCTCCTATAATGGACATATGGGACGAGGAATAAGGTGCCTTCGGTTTCGTTCAGACCCAGAATGGACTTGTAATTGGATGTGAGTCTGACATTGGATTTCGTTTTGTGTTGATTAATTTCTATTAAATATATATCTGTTTGGTGGCGGAGAATTTATTCTCTTGCTTAACACCCTTCTCTGAGACGTACGAACTTAGAGGTTATATATTGATAAACATCAGTTGCATGGCGTGAATTGTCAGTGTGGCATGCTGAGATGAAAATGATTAAGGCTTTTGTTGAAAAGAAGAGTCTTGTGGATAATGATCAAAGAACGACTTTAATTAGCATAGCTTTGTGTATAGCGTTAATTCGCGATCTTCACACCCCGATATAAACCAGAAACGGGAGAGGACTGCTGGGAGGACATGTGTTTCTTTCTAGTTAGGAGTGGTGTCATGGTATGGAGCCCAGACATTTTACTTACGTGGTTTTTGGAAAGCAAGATACCTCGGATTTGAGTCCCTAGTGGGTCTTGATATTCGTCGACATACTGACCAGATTTTATGCCCCATAGGGCAGGGAAACGTACTGTTCAAGAATTATCAATCCACTAAAGTAAGTATGGACCGGC
This sequence comes from Allium sativum, assembly GCA_030737875.1. Classification (NCBI taxonomy): domain Eukaryota; kingdom Viridiplantae; phylum Streptophyta; class Magnoliopsida; order Asparagales; family Amaryllidaceae; genus Allium; species Allium sativum. The sequence goes on along the minus strand of CM060919.1, from coordinate 813,707,377 downwards.
CCTGCCGCTCCAGGTGCATTTGCGGCTGAATCCTGAGGCAAAGGCTAGAGTGTCTCGAATCGGAAGGAAGATCCCTTGCCTTGGTTTATGATGGAAATCCAATTTCCAATACGTGACTTTTCTGTTTTAGTTGTAGAACTAGTATGGCGACATGATATATGGTACCCATGCCGTCTATGATTGATACATTTATATTTGAAGTTGATTTTGACACTATGCACCTATAGTAATATCAGAATGATTTGTTTTAAAACGTACCAAGCATGCTTGGCTATTATAAGGTAAAACTCTATCCTCCGGCTTGCATTGCATTGTGTGATGGGACCTGAGTCTTATAATAGCTTCTTTTTTCCCAAAAGTATTGCGTTGTTTTATTTTAAACTGAGATTCATGTGGAGTAAACCCGTTCCGTGTTATACGACGTGGTCTCGTGATTTTCCAACCTTTAAAGTAAAGATTTAATAACTGTTTTAGTTCTCACACCAGTCCCATGACTGACCTGGAGTTTATTGTTTTGACATAAACTCTGGGTGCCCATATTTTCCACATGGGCTGCTGGTAGTTTTGGTTTTGCAGATTTCTTTTCCCAGAATCCTGGATTTACAGCTGGAGCTATATTCGGAAAGCTTTGTATCCGTGTATTCCTTTCAGTTGTGTCAATTGATGTATTTCCACTACGCATCATATTTATACATTATATTTCCACTGCTATGTATTTTAAACCTCTGATATTTTCCGTTGTGTAATATTTATTCACGCTTTGATTTATTCGGTACTCTGATGAAATTGTTGCAATAGCAGTGAAATGTTCTATTGTTTGTGTCTGATGCGTCGTGTTCTCAAAGCAATCTGGGCTTTCCCGTAAGGGGATTTCAGGTTGTTATAACCTACCTTAAAAATCATTAAAAATGGGATAACTCACATGATTTTTAAAAAAACAACATTTGGTTTTCCAAATCAATATTCAACTTCGAAATATTTTGAGCTTTGGTTCTTCAAGCTTAAGTTGTGTCTCTTATACTTGAAGAGGCAAATGATTTGGTCTTTGGAAGACCATTTTATTTACTTCTTGTCAATATATTTTCTGATTTAGTGTAAATAATAATTGTTTCTTGTAAGTATAGGTCGTATTTTGTAAGTTCCCTTTTTCTTTTCTCCATTCGCTTTAGTTGATTATGGGGATACAGTCAAAATATTGTGTTGTCGGGGGGGGGGGGGGGAGGGGGGGAAGGGGTTTCATATTTATTTTGGTTTGCATGAATTTTTCTTTTCTTTTTCATTCCATTTTTTTAATGCATTTTAATTTATGTTTGAGTGCTCATGATGAAGTAAACATACATTTTTTGGTCATTGGATTGAAATTTTAAAGAAATTATTGTCTTACCAAATAACAAATGGAAAAGTTTTAATTATAATCAACTTTAGTGAAACTAGTATATAGGATGATTCGTAAGTGATTGATATAAAGTTTATTCTAAATTAAAATCTTTATTTAAATGAGTGGTTAATTTAATGTACTTACGATAATATTTTTGATTTTTTAAAGATAAAGTTGTGCTAAGAAACTCTCGCTTAACTTTCTCATCTTTCAAAAAAAGAGAAAAAAATTTGTATATACATTTTTTAAACTAATAAAGCCTAGAGTCTTCATCGTTATGTTTTCACTCTCATTTAAAGTCCTCGTGGTTATTCATAGGTGAATAACATTAACCTCTCTTATACGTGCTTTCATTCTCATTTAAAAGTCCTCACGGTTATGCATGGATGAGACTCATATAAGAGAAGAATACAAGTCTAGGTTTTCTTCTAATCTCATTTAAAAGTATTCACAATTATACATGGTTAGAGGTACTAGATAGTTTTCTCATTTTATCTAAGCTAGGCATGTATATACAATGTTAATATTAATAATTTACGTAAATAATAATAAGAGAGTGAGAAATTAAAATCCAAGCACCATATTCACTTATCTTATCGAACTTATTATTCAACAAGAAATAAAAACGCCACTTAGCAAACATCGATAATCGATTATAAAATTTATTTCATAATTGCTCTATGTTTTTTTCCGAAACAACTAGCTAAGCTTGAGGAAATTATAATAATAACTTAGCTTCTTTTTTTTATTGAAGTTTTGATCAGTATAAGACTGAAATTTCATGGTGACAGCCTAAACTTATATCAAATGTACTCGTGTCAAGTTCAAAAGTAAATTCACCATTTGTATTTAGTTTTTCAGACTTACATTCCTTTGTTAATAAACCGACATTATGAAATGTTTAATCATTGCATTTGTTTTTTGTGGATAGTATCCACTGAAAACCCTCATGATAATACTCGTCCTACTGGGACACCTGGAGGTTTAACGACTCGTTGCATACGCTCAATGCAATCATGCTCCCTACGAAAACGGATTTTTCTTTGTTTTTTGTTTTCTTTATTCGAGAACAAATAAAAGGATAAGTGTGGGGGGTAATTGATGTGCATGTAAATATGCAAATTTTCACTCATATATTTAATCTTGTTTTAGTTAAATAAATGAGCATATATGGTATTTTAACATGTTTAAACAAAAATTCAAATTATTTTCATATTGTCACATATTCATCTTCATCCAAGGGAAAATGGTCATCTTTATGCATATATTAAATTGATAAATTTTAATTGAAAATTTCTATATTGTTTTGTAGGAATTTGGCTTCAAATATAAGTGGTTTCATGAAGGATACGCATGCACAAAGAAGAGATAAAGGAGAGAAGATGCAATTAATTCACACATAAGTTAATGGAGGACCCTACTTACCCACCTAACCCACTATCCTTAAGGCTACGATTAGAGGCTAATGCATTAGCTAAAGGAGACAAAAAAGCATCATACATGTAATGACCCGCATTGGCAGAGGTATTATAATTAATTTATTTAATTATATAAATAGTGATATAGTGAATTTAATCGTCGTGGAATTAAATAATGGTGAATATTTAATTAAAATAATAAATTAAATAATATATTTATAAATATTGAAATAATCAGAATTGGCTGAAATGACGATATGGTGTGAACCGGATCATCTATGATATTTAATTCAGTTTAGAATTGAATTAGAATAACGAATATATTGTTTGAACGACAGTTTGAACGTAAAATTATATTATAATTAAAATCGAGCTTGAAATGGCGCTGTAGTTCATAAATTGGCGATTTGAACTTCAACTGGATATACAGGATTCGTTTTAAGCCGGAGTTCTGTGAAACAAGAAACGTGTGGAGCTGGTGGAGTATATCCTTCTAATGGAAGAGAAAAATCGGGATTTCATAATGTAGATTTTGATTTATGTCCAAATCAAATTTTAGAAAAGTCGCTGTGGAATTTCTTTATAATTTATAAAGGAATTATTTATATTTTAAAAAGGAATTTCAATATAAATCGAATATCGGGTTGACCCAGAGGTGAATATCGAGTTAGAAGTTCATATAGGAATATTCTAGAGCTGTATGGTATTCCACTGTGAATATATACGATAAATATAAATTTATTTTTATTTAATTTAATTATATTTAATTATATTTATATATTTAAATGGGTCATCCAGAGCTTTAAAAATAGCCAGTTTTGCAAACGAAGTCGGAATTCGACGAAACTAAATTTGTTGGATCCGCAATGTCAAATAGTTGTTAGATTTCCAGTTTCGTGATTTTTAGAGTCACTGTGTGGTCGTATGGATTTTTAGAGTGAGAAACAGTCAGTATTTTGACAGTTAAAAATACGCTGTGTGAGCATACGGAGTCGGAATTCGACGAAACCTGTTTCGTTGGGACCGTAAGGTCGAACTCTAGCTGCATGCCAATTTTCATGATTTTTAGGCATTGTGTGTGGTCACACGGATTTTTAGAGTGCAGAGAATAAATATAAATGAATATAAAAATGGAAAATATCCTAGGAAAATATCTTCAAAAATATCTAGCCTATAAATACACTTCAAAACCTTCCTAAACCTAATTTTCCCTTCGGTAGTCAACGATATCGCGCCTCCATTTTTCATTTTTCCAAACGAAAATCCTACAGCTTCATAAAATCAAAACAATGAAAATAAAAAGCCTAAATTGTTGAAACGAGTGGTTTTGAACTCAGGGAAGAAGGGGCTTCACACTGATGTCCTCGGTTTCGTCTGCGATCAGTTTTTGTGAGGGACAGAAATTGTACAGTGAGGTTAGGGTTTAGGAAATGGTCGAATTTAAGCATCAATATGTGTTGTTGAGTTCATATTTGGATAGAGTAGATCGAATGGGTTTTTTTGGCAGAGATTTGGTTTGATTCGGAGATAAAACTGTCGCTGGCTTCCGGGTGGTTGTCACGAGGGAGAGGCCGGCGAGTAGGGTGAAAGTGGTATGGTGTCGAAGATTGTGAGACGAGAGGAGTGGTGGTGTTTTCTATGTTGAATTTCATTAAGTAGAAAAGGGAGATAAGAGGAAGAGTAGTGATCGACAATGGCTTTGGAAGACTTCGAACATCTGTGTATTCAATTTGGGGAAGACGTACTAAGAGGGTGGGGATCCGAACTTGGTTGGGCCAATAGTTGAACAGGTGAGGCCCGTTTAGAAATAAACTAAGTGTTTTAAATTTAGATCGATGAATAAACTTGTATAAGCCATATATTATTCATATGTTAACGGAATTCAGCAAAACTGGATCCGATAGGATCGTATGGACGGTGGCTATGCACTGGAACTGACGGGGAGTGAAACAGAGCTCGTTACAATTTATGGAAAAATAAATTGGTCGTCTGAATCAAAGACAGTTAATCGTTTTTAACGATAACAGTCCAATGTGAGTAAACCTCACTAACTCTGAACATTTTATAATTTCATGTTGTATTTTTAGAACTATTAAATGTTGGTTGATTGACTATGTGTTGACTGTTTGATTGAACTGCTAGTCAGTTAGTTGAATTTCTATATTGATTCTGTTTAACAGAATATATCATATGGAACTCAAAGTGATGTTGATTTTATTGTGTAACATCTGTGGATGTAGGGAAACAGATTGAAGGAATCCGACTGGATTATTTAACATTTATTTTACTGTTTTTCATATATTGTGATATATGATGTGTTATATAATCTGTTATGGATTATGTGTGTTGGAATGATATTGATCCTTGTTATTCGATATTTTAAATATCATAAAAGACCCTGGGATGTAAAAAGAATTATTTCAATGTATATTGAAATAAAGGGATTTTATAAAATCGATAGATTTTATAAAAGGAAATATTTCGAAAGTAAATAAAAGGGGAAATGTTTATAAAACGAATAGAGTTTTATAAAAGGAAAAAATGTTGATAAAACGAATAGAATAGAAAAAAAGGAAATAACTAGAGTAGAATAAATAAAGATATACAAGGAAATATTTGTAAACCATTTACAAATAGGATTGAAAAGGAAATAGTGTAAAACCATTAGCAAATAGATTAGAACGAGAAAGGTTTGTAAACCATTTACAAATGAGATTGAATAGGGGATATTTGTAAAACCATTTACAAATAGAATTAAAAAAGGGAAATCATTTGTAAAGTGAAGAACCGTTACTAAAAGTAAATCTTTATAAATGAATAGTTTAATCGAGTTAAAAGGAGTTAATCGATGTTAGTTTAATCGAGTTAAAAGGAGTTAATCGATGTTAGTTTAATCGAAGGAGTTAATCGATGTTAGTTTAATCGAGTTAAAAGGAGTCAATCGATGTTAGTTTAATCGAGTTAAAAGGAGTTAATCGATGTTAGCTTAATCGAAAGGAGTTAATCGATGTTAGTTTAATCGAAAGGAGTTAATCGATGTTAGTTTAATCGAAAGGAGTTAATCGATGTTAGTTTAATTGAAAGGAGTTAGTTTAATCGAAAGGAGTTAATCGATGTTAGTTTAGTCGATTAGAGTTGAAGCAAATGAGTTAATCGAATATAGTTTATTCGAATAGAAAGTAAAAGGAGTTATCGAATATAGTTTATTCGAAAGGAGTTAAGTGAAACGAGTAAATAAATAGCGTTAGTCCGATAGAGTTAATCCAATAGCGTTAGTCCAATAGAGTTAATTGATAAGGGTTAATCGAATAGAGCAAATTGAATAGAGTTATCGAATATACCTTATCGAAGGAAAGAATTATCGAATAGAGATGATTCAAAAGAGAGTTACGTAAGGAAATTTGTTAAAGAATTAAAAGGGGTGAACTTTGTCTATTCCAAGGTTAGAAACGTTGTTCAGTTAAGGTTTGAGAGGTAGTATTACCCCAACTTGATTGATTTCATTTTTAACTAAGGAATGGTTAAGGTTCGATAGTGAAGGTGGGTTAAAGGAATTTAGTTAATAAGCGTAATGGTTTGAGTTGGCATCACGATGGTTTGTTTAAACATCTATCTAAGTCCAATGAAGGAGTTTGGAAATGTTGTCCAACTAAGAACCAGAAATGTTTTCTGATATAGAAAACAAGAAATGGAATGTTTCCCAATGGTAATAACATATATTTTCTAAATTTAGAAAATAAGAAATGTTGAATATAGGGTAACAGGAGATAAGTAAATTAATGAAATAAAGAGATAAATGTTGAATGATGATTGGTCGATATAATTTGTATCTGGAAATAATATCGTTGTTTGCACACCTGTTTTTCTTTGATGGTTAAATCACAGACTATCGAAGTTTTGACCATTTTAACGTTGTTAATATGGAGAGACCGGTTGGATTATTATCCAAAGAACCACTCTATATTGGCATAAGCGTTTCGAATCATATATGCCAAAGATTATTGAAGACGGAGTAAAGTGCAAGGGCTATTGTATAAGTCTTAGATAACAGTGTCTAAGATGGATGTATTGAATAGTGCCTTCGGTTCATCCTGTTCCTGGATGACTTGTATGGATGAATGTCTGACAGAGTATTTCCAGAAAGGTAACGTACATTGATTTCTTCAACCGTACCAAGAGTGGAAGCGGAGAAGGAAACTTCTTTTAGCTAACACATAATGTATGGTTGAGGACGTCAATCGGTGATTTGATGGATTTGACGATGTGGCATTCAAAGTGAATCTGATGTGATGATAAAGCGTAGCTTCTAGCCTCAACAACCGGTAAATGATAGAAATCGGGCAGGCAGCATGGCTAAGTCGGTCGCTCCGAAGTAGGTTGTATAATCACCTGATCTAGAGTTTTATTTACTTCTAAAAATCTATTGTTGATGTTGTCCCATTTGGGAAACGGTTGCTGATCCCAACTGTTGGTGATATACATTTGATACACTCAAGCGAAATGAGTGGTTGGTCATGTGTGGTCGGGTTGCAAGATGTTCTTGTTAAACCCAGTGTATTCCTTTCTAGAGGTACACTAGCGAAAGGTGGTTCCATACCTTGTCATAGTTGGAAATCCATTACCCAATACGTGCTTGCGGTTTTGATTGTATACTATATATGTAGAACGTGAGATGAAAGCGTTTCTGCTAAATAATTATTATATTGTGGCTGATAGACATTATTATAATATCAAAAGGTTTTTGATATAAAGATTTTGGATTCTCATAAGGGAAAAATCCGTTCCGTTATACGGCGTGGTCTTATGAGATATTGTTTAATGGCTTGAACTGTTTTAAACTGTTTTACTCACACCAGTCCCATGACTGACCTAGAGTTTATTTGTTGTTTCCCTAAACTCTTGGGTGTCCAATTTTGTACGGGCAGTCAAGTAGTCAGGATTTACAGATATACTGAAAGAGCTGGAGCAAGAGCTTCAGGATCATATAGCTATAGTTTATTTCCGCTGTGTTGTAAGTGTTGTACTTTGATAATGATGTATATTTCAAAGTTATGTTACATATATTATATGTTATTCGTTCCGCTGTGAGATTCGTGTTACTCTGATGTTGTGTTCTTCTTCTTCTATTATAAATTTCTATCTTATCTTTCCTCACCCTCTAATTTCTTTCATTAATTACCGGGATTTTTTCGATGTTTGGTTAGTCGTCATCATGTTTATGTCGATAACCAAAGTCACCAAAATCTGGGTCATTACAGTTGGTATCAGAGCGAGGTTAATTGATTAACTTGGCTCTGTGGCGTAATTCAGTAGAGATAGGGTTTGTAACACCCTAGATTGAGTTGAGTGTATATATACGAGTGCGTATTTGCAAAATTGATATAAAGTGGTTTTATATTGTGGATATTCATTGGTTGAGTTGTTTATGGGTTCTGGTCGATCAGTTTGATCCACTGTATCGGTAGGAGTTTATAAACACTCAAATACGATGGGTCGACACGATATGTTTTGAAAAGGGGGTAAATTAAAATAAGTTACCCAAGGTATATTTTGATATAAAGAAGATATATATATTGGAATGAATATATATATTGGACATATTGGTTGTTATTATAATCGAGTAAGATTATAAATTAAATGATTATGTAAATAACCAATCAGAATTCATATAAGTAAAATACGTGAAATCAGATGAGTTGAATCTAAAATTTTAAACCAGAAATTGAGTTAAAATTCTGGAGAATTGGATAAGTGTTTGTAAATGGATTTGGATTAAAAGTAAGGAAAATTTAAGATCCTGGGAGATTTTAAATTGTTTTACAAGCAGTGTGAATTATATTTTGAAATGAATTTCAAAGTGGAAATGTTAGAAATGATTTTATAGTATTGAACTCACTTCGATCGCTGGAAAATAGATTCTAATGATGACAGCTGCATCATCAGTATTCATTTTCGAGTTATTAGTGACGAATTACTACCAGAGATACTGTTTTGAATTTGTTTTGGGAAAGACAAGTTGTGTTGAATTTCAAAATGGGATATATAATATAGAATTGAATACAGAATTTGAATAAAGAGAATTCAAATAGATTTAAATATGGAATTTGAATAAAGAGAATTCAAATAGAATTGAATATAGAAATTCAAAGGGAGTTTGAATATATGAAATTCAATAGAATTGAAATAGAGTTTGAATATAGAAATTCAAATGGAATTTGAATATAGAATTCAAATGGAATTCAAATATAGGATTTGAATATATAGAATTTGAATATAGAATTCAAAAGGAATTCAAATATAGGATTTGAATATATAGAATTTGAATATAGAATTCAAATGGAATTTAAACTATAGAATTTGAATAATAGAAGTGATATAAAATTTGAATAGAAATTGAATAGAATTAACTAAGTCGAAGAGGAATTAGTTAATCAAGTTTTGAATTTGAAGTTGAACTTTGAAAGGTGAATTGGATTTGTAAATGGATATTCGAAATCGAATATAGAACTTAAATTTGAAATTTGGATTCAAATTAGTTAATAAGCAAGTTAAAATATATTTGAACATGTCACGTTCAAATATAAAAGTGAAACAGACTAAAGAGTTAGTTAACAAATTAATTAACGAATTGAGTTAAAACGATCAGGTAAAGTTAAAATAGATTGGGCAGGTATAAATATACATGAGATAGGTATGGAAAATGTATGAAGGTATATAAATAGAATGCTCGACATAAAGGTATGTATTTAATTCGTATATGAGATTTTATGCGCCGAATCGGCTAGCCGCTTGGCTTTTTCTTTTTCTTTTGGATTGGTGAGGGCCATGGGAGGCTATTTGAAATATCCCGATGCTCCTGGTACAAAGGAGGTTATGGCGAATTTTTCCGGGAATTTAAGAAGTTAGAATATTTTTAAGATAATTTGATAGTTAGAAATCAACGTATCGATATGTATATATAGAAGTCGATAAGGAAACGAACATAGAAATATAATAGTAAAATCAAAAAGGAAGACTAAGAATAAAATCTAGTAAGAATAGAAAGAGGAAGCGTATACGGGTTTAAAAGTGAATAAGTAGTTATATGGTATTGATTATTCGAGTAAGTAGTCATATCTGTTTTGACGATATAAATGTTATTCAGTCAAGGTCTGAGACGTAGTTATACCCAACTTGATTGATTTCATTATTAACAAATAAATATCAAGATTTTAGGCTCGAAGATCAAGGTTGAATAAGAGTTAGTTGAATATAGTATTTGGGTTGTCGTAACGATGTTTTACACAACATCCGTTTTAACCCAAATAAGTGTAAGCTTGGAAATATAATAAAGAATATTTCCTAAATATAGAAATAAACTAAAATCTTGTGTGTGACGTTAAAAATTGAATGTCCAGTGTAAAATTTTACTTCTGAATTTTATCTATAAATAACTATACACTTTCACATATTCCATTACAGCTCGTCCCCCACCTACCCATCTCTTCATACCTAACAATTATGCATTAGGTAAGCCCTACCGCTTATGACTAGGGGTGTAAGTCGGTCGAACCTGACTGGACGGAGGTCTAATCAGTATCTATGCTAAATAAAATCGGACAAGACGAAATTTTTTCTTGTACAAATTTTATTGTCCTAGCTCGTATTCTAAATAAAATCGGTCGGACATGAATGTATGTTTTTCAGACACAGATACGAACGTATGTTTTTCGGACACGAAACGGACTCGTTGGATATGCCTAGTTACATCAAATTTTATCCTTTTTATAAGACTTTCTTTCAACTATATACCAAATTACAAAAAAATTGGATGAACATGGACCAAAAGTGATTTTTTTTCGTATAAATTTTGTTGTCCTAAATGGTGTCCTAAATGAAAATCAAACGGACTCGGACGGACGTATTTTGGTCACGGACACGAACGAACATCAGGCATTCGTACAAAATCTACAACCTTACTTACGACATGGATAACCCTTTTTTCTTGTTGACGTTTGGTCGATGCTATATCTGCTACTAGTTCTGATAAACGGTGCTTGCAGAGTGCATTGTAGGAGGGCATCCACAAGGCAGTGAAACCGTTGGTAGAAAGATGGGTTTAAGGCTAAATAGTATGCAGATGTAGTAATATTTCTTTCGAGCAAAATCGAGAGTGTCGTGAGTTTATCGAAGTAAGATTGAGTTCATCGAAGCAGAATTAAAGTTTTTTATGAATTATTTATTAACTACTATATAAAATGACAATTATAAACCATTAAATATCAATGATAAGTACGTTATATTTAGTAATTTTAATACTAAATTAATATATATCACCCCTCTCATAATTAATAAATTATTAAATAACAACTACTATTAGCTTAAAATGAGACAAAAAACTTAACTTCCAATCACCTTCTCATTTAATCAAAATGTTGAAAAACATTCTTAATCTATAACTTTTAAATCTAATCTCATTTTTATTAGGGAAGACATACTTATTATGTTGTTCTCTAACTTCCAGTGCGTTTCCGATGAACGTGAGCGACATATTGAGCTTTGTATGTTACTGAGCGAGTTACACGTTTGTAGTTACAAACGAGGTATTTGAGCATGATATTGAGAGGAGTATTTAATTTATGATTCTCAATTTAGTTATTTAATAGTTAATTAATTAATTGTTTTGTCAACGTGTAATTAACTAAAAAGAAATACCAGTACAAAGATTGAAATACATGCAAATTAACCGGTAGAAAATTTTCATAGAATTATCTAAAATGATCATCACTATGACTGGAGGGGGAGAATTCCAGGCAGTAATAACATCGTAGATGAGGATACGGGGGAAACATCTTCGCCAATGATGGTCGGAAAAGCTACCTATCTCATTTATTGTTCAAATTTGAATTCAAATAACAAGCACATATGATGGTTGAAGTCAAAAGATGTCTGTTTATTTCAAACAGTCATTGCCCATAACGTAGAGTGTTTCGATACGATCGCAACGCATGAAACACATCTCAAAGAATCTTATTTGCGTAAGTTACTAATTGTTATTATAAAAGAAACGTAATTTTTTTTTTTTTTTTTAAGAATGACGTCAAACATAATATTCGATGCGTGGAATGCGGAAAGTTCGTTTTTCTCCATCCAGCCCAGCACTTGAGTTTAAGTTCTAACCTCGCTTTTTTTAGGCGAAAAGCTGTTTCTTGCACCAAAAGAATATATATTTGCAATTTTGTGATTCAGCCCAAATTAGTAAGCAAATCGCGAGCCCTGGCCCATAATGGACGCATAGCGCTAACACTTCATTCACGTATATAAACGTTATTTTAATTTTAGGGTTCTTAGCCGCCTCCCAGGTTGTTATCACTTTCTTCTGCGTTTCAGGTACGTAAGCTTTGATTTTACATTGATTCAATCATCATCATTGACAATATTAGTCGGTTCATATTCTACGGATCTTTCTTCGCTAATATGTTCGCTTTTGTTTCGAAGCGTTTTCGCACTCGTTTTAATTGAAGAGTTTGCTCTCATTTTTTTGCTTGTAATTTTTCATCTGGCAACAGCTGAATTTGCAACTAATTTAGGCTTACATTCAGCACATAAGCTTTAACTTGTTTAGCCCTTTCGGCAGTTATTTTGTTGCTAATTAATTTACTATTATCGATGTGAAATGTTGACAAGGTTAGCAATGGCGCCGCCGCAGCCGAACACTGGATTATTTGTTGGTTTGAATAAAGGGCACATCGTTACTAAGAGAGAGCTGCCTCTCAGGCCTTCTAGCAGAAAAGGGGTAGGGTATTTTATCTCCGTTTTTATCATCATCTCTGTTTACGTTTTGCTTAATTTACTTCTTTACCCAGAAAATCATAAATAAACAAAGTCTGATGAGTTTCTAAGCTGGTTGACAGTGTTTGTCATTGCTAAACGAAGAATCTTAATTTGTCAAATACTTGAAGCTTTTGGTTCAAGCTATTGCTTGACACATATAGCTAGCAACCCGAATTATAGGTTGGTATTCCTTCATATAGTTTGCTTTGTGATACATAACACTAGTATAAGGTTTGGTACCACCATTGTGTGTAATTTGGATTTTGGGAATTTGTTAAAAGGAAAATCAACTCAGATAAAATAAAAATGCGGGATGTGTTTTTAATAATTTGTTAGGTGGAGAATTGCATCATTGATTTTTTTTTTCTTCATAAAACTAATACTGCATTACTAAATTACCTTTTTGTAGACATATTTCTTCTTTCTTCATCATATATATTTATTGCCTGTCTTTTCATTTTTGAATCCGAAATCCAAACTTGCTGAGTTCAAAAGATACTTAAAACCGAAACCAAATAAATCAATAATATTTGATTTGGTTTGATTGGTTCATTTGGTTTAACTTAATATGAGTTTGATCTAAATGTTGATACATACGATATAAGATTAAAACAATTAATTTGAGTATCTATTGCGGACAGTTTGAAATACAAACTCATCTTCTAAAAATATTAATATGAACTAATATAAAAATAGTATTGTTGTGAAAATATTTAAAAAAAGTATTGTTGTGAATATATTGTAACTAATAGCATTGTCAATGTTAATTTTCTTTGAAATAACTAAATTTTAAATTTGGTTTGATTGGTTGGTTTGGTTTTCAAATATTGAAAACCAAAGCCAACCAATAAACCAAAATAATATAAAAATGAAAACCAAAATCAAAACCAGGTATAACAAAACGAATTCAAACCAACCATACTTAATTGGTTTTGTTGGTTTACCTGGTTCTAACCAGCAAAAGTTCACCCTATATGTACAGAAACTGTTGATTTTGAGAGATACATCAGATTGTGTAATCTGAAACGCTAGTTTTAAGCAAAATTGAACCAGTGGACCTGTATTTCGTGACCACTAGCAATTAAAATAAATCCAACAATGGATGGATCTATGTTACTGAATTAATAGCTCTATCTTTACAGCATGCATCCATGTCTTGTATGCCAGTTTTCTAACATCTGCATTCATAACCTTCAATTATTATATTTGCATACACTTATAAATATTTGCATTGGTTATGGTGATTGTTCTTCTCGACCAACTTGAGATCTGAGCGTTTGTGGATGTCCTTATTTTGTACTAAACTTTTATATATAAGTTAAATTATTTACCCAATCACTTTTTGATATTGGTATTCATGTATTTGAATACAACAATAACCGATATTTACCAAATTACTTCCTATTCACAACACTTTAATGCAATAGAAAGGTAAGTTGTATTCAAATTGCCCTATATGGTGCGTATAGGGCTCAAATTAGACTTGTGTTTTCAATTATTGTTCTTAACTATTTGGTTTTTCATATATTTCTTTGGATTTGAAAGGTTAGAAATTTGTAATTGCGGTATGATTGTGGTATTTATGTAGTTTCATACTTTTGTATTGTAATGGATGATAAAAATGGACTTCTTGTCAAATTCTATGTTTAGAATTAGTTTTATTGATCTGTAATGGTTTAAGTACTGGGAATGATATAAATTTGAATTATCCAACAATCTTTGACGGGCAAGTATCGGTTGCACCTATATTTGGCTACACCTTTAATTCCCCTTTAATTCCACAACAAGTTCCAATGTAAATATATATACTTTTTCTCTCTTACCGAATTAAATAATATAGCGTAATGGAAAGAGAGAAAATATTGTTATTTATATCAGAACTTGTTGATATTCATGGAATCGGGGGTATAAAGGAATTGAGATGTAGCCGATTGTTACTCATCTTTGATGGGTTTGTTATCGAAAAAATGCCTTATATCATTAATAGTTTTGTCCTTTGGTTTGTGATGGTTAACTAAAAAAAGACGAACTTGTTCAATATCATCAGCGTAAATCATATTATTTTAAGAAGATGCATGCCTCATGCCGCATCAAAAAAATTCTCACCATGCATACTGGTGCATTGTAGAAGCGATCCCTGAATATATAGCATCACCAACTCTTTTATGTTATGTAATTATTTGAATCTCATGTTTGATGTTCAGTTTATTACTTCTAAAATTTTGAATTGGCTTAACTGTCCTATTTCCCTCCGGTTTTATTTGCTATACATTGTCTCAATTCCCAATAATACAATAACTTGTACACTGAAAATTATAATTTAAGTTCATCAATTACCCGTTTTAACTGTTCTAATTATTGTAAAGCCTAAAGGAAAACCTAATATATATACTGTTTGGGTATACTGGAATTTATCTCAATGTAAACTAGTTTTTCTTATATGTGTATAACTAATGGAACAAGCTAATAAATATTTGTTTTCTGGTTGAAATGCGAAGTTATTACCATTGTCGTTGTTATTAAGCCACGATAATCGACTTCTATTCTAGAAGAGCATATGCTGAGATGTTTCAAGATCACTTTTTTGCATTATCCACAATGCTTCTGCACCTGTTTATCAGCATGCATGAGCTATTTCTGATGAATTAGCAGAGGGTTTTTATTTTAAGGATTGTAAATATATGAAATATGCTGCTGTGTTTCAGAAATCTAGCAAAAGAACAGTGTTCATCAAGAACTTGATTAGGGAAGTTGCCGGTTTTGCTCCATATGAGAAGAGAATCACTGAGCTTTTGAAGGTAGGGAAGGATAAGCGTGCTCTCAAAGTTGCAAAAAGAAAGTTGGGAACCCATAAAAGAGCCAAGAGGAAGAGAGAGGAGATGTCTAATGTCCTCAGAAAAATGAGGTCATTTTAGTGTTCAACTGTTCATACATATTTTTTACATTACATTGGTTTCATATATGGATAGTATAATGCTCTCGTTCATTTGCTTTAAGAAATTTCCTTTTTATTTGTGTTATATCAGCTATTTATAGGGAAGTCCTAATTTATGTTTTGCTGAATGCAGGTCAGCTGGCGTGGCTGAGAAGAAGAAATGATAAACCACATATCCCGAGTTTTCCATTCATTTTTTTAGATTGGGACTTTATTGCATTTTACCTGTATGCTTTTATGCTGTAAGAATTAAGATAATATAATATTCCATTTGCTTATAATCTAGTAATTTACTGTTGAAAGTTGCTGCTGTGAGTGTTTTTTGTAAGCGTATATGGTTTTATTGCAATGCTTAGTTTATTGCCGATTATAAATGCGTTTTTGTATGAGCTGAACTTGCTTTCAGTGGTCGCATATGAATGGTTATATCTTTTGACAACATTAATTATAAAAACCGAAAAGAGTGGAGGGATGAGGGTGAGATAGAAGCAAAGTGGAAGGGACGACAGGGAAGTAGTTGAGACAGTGGAAGGATGAGCTGTTTTTTGTTCTTTTGTCATTTTCTATAACATGAAAAATAAGGAAAAGCTTTTGGTTTTGTGTAGTAAATCGTTTTTCAAAATAGTTATTTTTATAGTTTGTATTTGTTGTTTGCATTTCTGCATGTGAAGATTCAAAACTAAAAAAGGAAAATAAGAAACAAGTTTATTAGATTTCTTTGTTTTGAAGCATAAGAGCAATCCCAAGTCCCAACAGCGTGGGGAAGTGAAGAAATGGCGGAGAAAGGAAGGAGCACGCGCTGCAGCAGCGTAAATATGAGTGCGGGGAAAGATTTCAAATGGCGATTTCTTCCGTTTCAGTTTGTGAGCGGGGATACTAAACGGTCTTCTAAAAGCCGTTTAAGGAAATATCAGTTTTCTGAAGGCCGTTTAGATAAGTTTTTTTTTTTTTTTTTTTTTTTTTTTTTTTTAGTATTTGCGCGTTAAACAGTTTTGTGAAAACCGTTTTAACGCAATTTATTATATTTTGCTTTAAAATAGGCGCTTGCTGCTGGATGAAGAATTGTTCTTACCATTTCTTTTTTCTTCCTCCTCCTGATTTTTGCTCTGCTGCTAGGAATGCTCTAACAATCATATGGAAAATGTTTCATCTACTCCGCTAATCATTCATCCTTGCAATGGTATAGAATTGGCAGCGCCAAAAAAAAAATTTAATAATAAGAATTATTTTTTGAATTAAACCCGTAATATTCAAGGTGCTGAATATTACGGGTTGAATTGAATGGAAATCTCCAATGATCAGACGTCCATTAAATAGACACATGACTTTTAAAATGAGTTGCTTTTTTTTTTAAAAAAAAAGGGCTGTGGGTAAAATAACCGATGATTTTCGGTTGTTCTGTCGCCTATTAAATAGTCGTTAGGGATGGATGCCCATAAAATGGGCGTCCAAGAAGCCTTAATATTACGTTTTCAATTGAGGATCCTGAATTGAAAACGTAATATTAGCATATCACTATTGGAGGGCGTGCACTGAAGATTAAGACTGAATCTCCAACCAATGGAGACGTCCTAAGGTTCTACTGAAATCCGCTTCAAAATGGTGTGTTTTTACTTTCATTGGTATGTGGTCATATTTTTCTTTGAGTCCACTAAATCGTCTTTAGCTGAGGAACCTATTTTTTCTTTGGTTGAGGATGACCCACTTTGTGTTTTGACGCCATCTAATTTTTGTTTACAATGTAACCACTTAAAATTGTACATCTTTTATAAAAAATTAAAGTTTTTTCTATCAATTCATTAAATTAAAGCCATGTTTGTCATTAAATTAAAGCCATGTTTGTTATGAACACCGAAGATTATAATTTTTTCATTCTTCATTTTATAGTGTAGTTTAATTGGTTACATATGATCCATATTTTATTTTAAATTATACGATTTATTGTCTCTTCGAAGAAAACTCCGGTCTTTGACATTTTATTTCCTTTGTGAAATTCTTTTCATAACCATCAGTGTTTTATCTTGTCGCTGCCTTTGTGACACTCTCGCCCCCATTGCGACACTCTAGTTCCGTTGATTTCTTCCTTTTTTACTTCATTCAATAACATACAACTGAAAAATCAAAGAGTAAAAGATCAATTAATAATCAAACGATGGTTAGAAGTGGAAATGATAATTGGACTTCCTTCTCATAAGCGGCAAAAAAATGTCGATTAGCAGATAACTTCCGAAATAAGAATGACTTCGGATAATATGAAGGTTTTTTTTTTTTTTTGGGGACCGTAAATTACTTTTGGTTCGAGTCGCTGGTTTTAGTCATCATTACTTGTTTTATTCCATTTCATATTAGTATGTAGTTTAGATCCGGGCTAACATCTACTAATACTTCTTATGATGTTTTCTTTAGAGAATGTTTTTTTCTTTTTCTTGTTGCACCATCCACACATCCACAACAACATTTTACACTTTATTTCAATGTCATTATCTACAGTTCGACTACTATTTTAGAGTATTGGATTCATCGTTTTTGCCATTGAATCTTCAGTTTTATGATTCTTCCTATGGCATGTGCCAAGTAGACGTAACATAAGAGGAAAAACAAATTTGATATTTGAAATTCATTGTTTAAAATAATTCTATGCAATTTTTTTTTTTTTTTAATATTTGTTAATACATCATCATATAGGTTTGGAGGGTGTCTCAAACTATCGACTTTTTACTCGGTAAGCGCACTATTTACCACTTTGCCACACTATCTTAGAGTATTTAAATTAATGTTATCGTGGATTGCCTTAATCATAAGAAGATGCAAATTCATATTAACATAATTACAAGCAAATTTGTTATAAAAAGGCTTTAGACCATAAAATAAAGAAATAAAACCACATGCATTAGCTTTACAACAAAGCTAGGCGGTTTCGATTGCAAATCTATTTTAAAGCGACATTAAGGTACCGTTTGCAAACGAAAGTGGAAAGGTAACATTTGAGTTTGCGTAGGACGCGTCTAGCGTAGATCCGACAACTTTAGCCCGTTCAAACGAAACGTTGGAAATAGGTCGTTTGCATCAGACGCGTCCGATGCAAACGATTACTTCCCAGTCTTCACCATTAACCTTCTCAACCTTCACAAATAAAACATAAACAGATAAATAATAGAATAATTATTTTATCTTTTCCAATTTGTCTTTTTCGTTAAAAAAAAAAAAAAAAAAAAAAAAAAAAGCATTCTCCATTCGTGAAAATGACCATTTTCCAGCCTCGTCCAAATGCCTATTTCGGTTCGTTTGCAAAAACACACACTAAATAAAAATGACATAGGGTTCTTTTTATAGGGAAGCTAGGTCGGTAGGGATGCATGTCACTCGCTTGATATATCATTGAACAAGCATAGGGTTAAAACTTAAAATGCTTCAACAACTAAAAGAAACAGATTAAAAGCATTTGGTGAGAACACCTCAACAGCTATCAAAACTTACACCTACAAACCAATGTCTCAGCTTAGACGATTATCCAAGGTATTCATTTAGGCTCTTTCCACCCAGACGGGTCAACAAATCCATATCTACCATCCATCATCGTTTGAGCAGATTGTCAAACCATTTATAACAAGAATGTGAATTCATGTCAAACCATTTGTATCTACCATCCTGGTGACACGAAGTCCAAAGTAAGGACCAGAGAAGGGAAAAAGAATTAGGAAAAAGTGAAGAATTTCAGTGCTATATTACGAATTTACGATATACAAGTCTACTGTGTATGCGGAGTAAATATGCACCCCTTAGTTATGCCATCGGGATTTGGTATCTATACCCCTTAGTTATGTTTTTAAATACATTATGTTCTTCTAATCGTCTAAAATAGAGTTGTTAAATATCTTTAATTACAATTATTACAAGACCCAGCGGCATTTCCGACGACTGAAAACTATCGGAAACCGCCGTAAATAAAGGTGTCAGGGAGCAGTATTTCTGACGGTTTCCGACAATAGTTGTCAGATACATTTCCGATGGCTTCAGGCGGCTCCTGACGCGTATCAAAAGTCGCCGAATAAGAAATATACCCGAAAGCCGTCGGAAACCGTCGGAAAACCTACTGTTAATTTTTTAAATTTCTGTTGTATTTTAGCCTTCGTGCCACATTTCATATACGAACATTATTCCAATATTGCTATACAATACCCAATATACATTATTTCAACCAAAAATAAAAAATAAAGCTACACACAATTCACCAAACCATAAAATATATAAAATAAAGTTATACTAGTCAAACAACCGTAAAATACATTACAAACTATCTACAAACAACCACAACATCAAGTCTACAATCATACAACCAATTAACCAAGTCCATCATCACATAATACAACATCAAGTCTATCATATATACAGCCAACAATCAAACAAGTCCCAATTAACAGTCAAACAAGTCTGTTATCCACTCAGTCACAAAAAAACATACCTCTCAAAGCATCACTCATCTGCAAAATTACCTTCAGAGCCAGCAGAGGAAGGGAAGTGGTCAAACTATTGCATGTACGCGATAATACGCTGATCCAGCAGCTACATCATCTCTATGGCCTAATGACAGTTCTGATCCTCAAGCTTCGTCATTCTAACCCTTAAATTTTTGATCTTCGCACGATCTATATCGGCTCGGGTCTGTCGGCCTCATCTTTGGCTGCTAGCCTGTAATAATTATATAATTTAGTTTCTAATATATTATTAAACTCGTATCTTCTAATATATTATTTACTTACTACTTGATTGTCAAATCCATATCGTCTGCTTCGTGACGGTGGATCCATAACTGACTCGAATGTAGCATCTTCCTCATCCGTCGTCAGTTGTTCCCGACCCGTATTAGCCAACTTTTTTTGTCACTGCTCCATAAACTTTTCCTATATGAACAAATATGTATTTAGCTAAATTTAATACCATATGTTCATTATATACAATTTAATACGTAAATATTTTACTAATAGTAAATAAATTGAAATATGCTTACAAGACTCTTGCTGATTTCTGATCGTGCCATGTAAATAAAACTGTCCCATTCAGATTTACATGCTTGACGACATGCGTACGGGTAAACACGTCCATATACAACACGAGACCCTCCGCCTCTGCATTCTAAAATTGATTATTTTATACAATTATTGTATGCTCAAAATATACATAGCGCAACAAATATTTACAATTCAAATTCAATAAATTTACCAACTCCTACCTATATTGCTAGAATGACTT
The DNA here is from genome assembly GCA_030737875.1 of Allium sativum. Taxonomy (NCBI): domain Eukaryota; kingdom Viridiplantae; phylum Streptophyta; class Magnoliopsida; order Asparagales; family Amaryllidaceae; genus Allium; species Allium sativum. Next base: position 813,686,583 of record CM060919.1, on the reverse strand, counting down.
TGATCCTCCTTGTTGGGTGACGGGATTTTTATTTCTGTTTGCAGAGTTTCTTTCCGACTCAGCATGTACATTCAAAATTGGATAAGTTAGTTATTGATCACCTATTTTTTGATATTTAATTATCTATCAATCAAATATTTGAAAAAAAATTAGTACACTTACCTTCGCCTCCTCATTAATCCAGTATTTCAACCAACCTTCCCATACATTCGTCCCCATCCAATTCGGTTTCTTTGATTGTTTCTTCACTTCTTACATTACATCCTTATAGTTCTTTCGCATTTACGCATCTAGTAATCTCGTGCGATCTCCATATCATCTATCTAGAAGTCTAGCTCAGCATTTGTTTCAAAAAAAAAAAAAAAAAAGCTTTACCCAATAAACGATAAATAGTATAAAAGCAACAAAGAATAATTAAAAATGAAAAACAGAAAAAAATACTTACAAGAACGTCCTGCTAGATGCACTCTGACTATGTGTGGAGGGATGGTGTCCTTCTTCGTCCAACATGTCGATATCCTACTCTGATATGCTGCTTTAGAAACATCAAATACAATTCGTGATGGTTGTAAATCGAATCCCATGTTTTTTAATATGATTCACATAAGTACATATATTGTTAAAAAAAATTAAGATGTTAACTATAATTTATTTCTTATCTTTCATCTCTAGGTACTAATGTAACTATAATTCGCTGTGATGATTGCAATGGACCAGTGCCTCCTGATAATCTGGATGAACTTTTACTCCTAGATGACATGTCTATACCAGTGACATATAAACACAACAATTCAGAAGAGAATAATAACATGATAATGAATACATTTCATACTTAAATATCATAAACGATATAAACTGCTACCTGAAATGGAAATAGAAATGGAATTGTATATACCTGATTCATATTAGGTCTCACGTTCTAACGATAAACATATTAGATTGCAATTTTAATAAAAATTGCTAAATAAACGACAAATGGAAATATCGTAAAAGATGTGAACAATAGTAAACATATTTGGTTTCCTAGTTGCATCAATTTCATAACATACTAAAAATTCAACATAGTTACATCAATTGAAAAATATACATTGTAACATAACTATCAAATTAATACTACTCATTTTATATCAATTATTATCGTCTTCTGATTCAAATTCAGTTTCATTTTCTACGTTAATTTCCTCTACATTGTCAAACGCTTCCACCAGAACATTTGTTTCATCGATCAAAGGTCCAACATCCATATGATTGTCTGTAATTATTATTTCATTGTTCTCAAGGTCTACATGATAAACTTGTTCGTCTAGAATATTCCTCCCATCGAAAGTAAATCTAGCATTTGTTTTAAAAACTGCCAACCAATCTACTTTACCTCATTTTAGAGACGAGTAAGGAACATAATAAATTTGCAATGCTTGTTTGGCTAGCACAAAAGGATCATACTTGTGGTAATGCGATGTGTGCTTTATTTTGATAAGATTAAAATCCTTGTGCATATTTATTCGAGAACCTAGAACATTGCTAAACCAATTCCATCTAAATAGAAACATTCCTCTGCGGGGAGTGAGAAATATGTCAGCTGCAAAATTTATGTTAAAACACCAAAAAAAATATTTATGTGATTTTCTGAATCGTCGCTACCTTTAGCAAATACACCTGCATTATTTGTTGATTTTTTTGCACCGTATTATTTGGTGTTAAATTTATATCCATTAACGAAATATATTGGATATGTCTTCACCACTCTTTTTGGTCTCATCGCAAGATGTTTCAACCGTTCTTCAACAACACAATTTTCCGGCTTGTAAATGTATTTTGAAAACCAATCGGAAAATTCTTTACTGAGATCTCCGTTCGCATGCTCATGTTCACAAATACTGTATTTATAAATAAAATATTACATTAGACCCTACACGCTCATGCATTATAGAAATGAATAAAACACAAATTACTATTTCAGATTACCTAACAATTGGTGTAATCTCGGCACAATTTAGGAGAATATAGGTGTGTGCTACATGAAGATCTCTATCGTCTAGCCATATTTCTACGCACTTCTCAAATGGACGACCATGTTGTCTAAAAATAGATAACATTATTTGAGAGGACTCTTGTTCTTCGCCTTCGTCATTACGAGGAACACATTCAAATAATATTCTTACATGGACACCGAAATAGTGAGAAAAAAGAACGATACTTCTTCTTCGATGTAAGATTTACATATCAAACCTTCAACTCGTGTTTTTTGTCTCACTTTTTTATTCAGATGATTCAGATGTCTATGCAAAATTAATTTACATTAACTTCATATTTTAAATGCAAGTAAATTACTAGGTAACACATGTTATATACCTTTTAAATGGATACATCCATCCAAATTAAACATGACCTCGAAGTCATGCTTCAAATGGGAGATGAACAGGTAAATGCTCTATTACATTAAAAAAATCTAGCGGAAATATTTTCTCTAATTTGCAGAGCAATATAGAAATATCTAATTCAAGTTTACGTTGACATTGCACTTTTAAAGAAGTCGAACAAAACTCTTTAATAAACATACTAAACTCCGTTACTACTTTCCAAACCTTTAACGACAATGGTTCTTTTAATCTAACCGGTAATATATTTTCCATCACTATGTGATAGTCATGACTTTTCATTCGCTCAATCTACCGTTTTTGAAGTCAATACATCTACGAAGATTTGACGAAATCCCATCAGAAAATCTTAACCCTTCTATCCATTTTAACACAACGTTAACTTGATTACTATCTAATTCATAACATGCCTTCGGTTTTTTTACTGTCATTTGATTTCATACGAAGCTCAGGACGTTTGCATAATTCTTCTATATCATGTCTTGATTTCCAATCATCTTTAGTCTTCCCTTTGACATTCAAAATTGTGTTAAAGACATTATCAAATACAATTTTATCATTGTGCATCACATCAATATTACGACAAAGTAGAATATGTTTCCAATACGGAAACTTCCGAAAAATAGACCGTTTGTACGAATTATGAACAATCGATTTGCCTTTAATTTTTGTTTGCACTCCAATTTCATATATCTTTGGATAATCCCTAACTAGTTCGTATATGCCTTTGCTTAACCATATCGGTTGTGGTTGTCTGGTTTCTACTCTATTAGCTAAAAAGTTTTTCTTATCTCCTCTAAAATGATGATTCGCATGGAGAAAACATAGACGACAGTCAAACCATGAAATTTTCTTACCATGCGGTAAAGAAAACTCTCGTGTTTCTTCCATGCAATATGGATATGCTAGACAACTGGCAATACTCAGTTCTAAAAGAATAGCATAGGCAGGAAAATCACTTACAGTCCACAATAAAGAAGCAAACATACGAAAAAATTTCTTCTTTGAAACATCATATGTTTCTACTCCTTTGTTCCACAACGTTTTTAATTCCTTAATCAACGGTTGTAAATAAACATCAATTCCTTGTGTCGGGTCGTCGAGGCCAGGAACGACAACAATAAGAAATATATATTGCGTTTTCATATACATTCATGTAGGTAAATTATACAGTGTGATGATAATGGGCCATGATGATTATTTAGCACCAAATTGAGAAAATGGTGAAAAACCATCCATACATAATCTTAGTCTAACATTAATACTCTCTGCTGCAAAATTGGGACAACTTTTATCGAAATGCTTCCATGCTTCTCCATCGGCTGGATGGGTCAACGTACCCTCTTTCTCCGATCTCACACTATGCCATCTCATATGTGATACAATTACAGAAGATGCATGTATTCTTTGAAGCCTTGAAGTGATGGGTAAGTAATGCATATGCTTGTATGGAACTTCCATTCTCTTCTTTTTTTCTCGGTCTGTATGTTTCTTAATTGCGTATTTTATAATTTCTAAGGTTTACGTCATCTTTCCAAAACAACATACAACCATTTAAACATATATCTATTTTCTGATAAGATAAACCAAAAAGGTTTTTTTTTTACTTCATAGTGGTTTTCACGCATTAAATTATCGAGCGGCATGTGTCTTTTTGCAGCTTGTACAATAGCCGTAAACCCACCAGCTTCAGTGGTGTTGTATTTTTACTTCATCGCAATGTATTCTGCGATTATTGACAGCTGAGTGGCACTTTTACAACCATCCCAAATAGGTTCTTAGTAGCATCCAGTAAATCATATTTTTTTTGCTTTAATATTCGGTTCTTCAACATTTCCTTCATCGTCGTCAACTTCAACCATAGGAAACATTGATCGTGCTACATCTTCAATCATATTTTTAATAGAATCGTATTAACATTGTCATCAACAACACTTTCTACCTTAGACTCCACACAAATATTAGCTACAACTTCTTCATGATGATCCCAAACATAATACTCAAGTACAATTCTGGTTTTGCACAAATGGACTTTCACAATATCGGGTAATATATACTTCAAATGTCTACATTTACTAGAGGGACAACGAATTTTTGGACCGTTTCCGTTATTACTTAAAGCGAACTCAACAAAAATGTTTATTCCATTAAAAAAAATCTTCTTTTATTGAGTCTCTTTATCCTCTTCTTTAATACATCTATCTCCTCCGATCAACAAAATAACCAATCATTTTTTCTGTTTGAAAAAATGAGTTACAGGTTCAAAAAATAATATTTATTTCCAAGAACAAAAATTTGTAAAAGCTTATTTTCATGGTAATATTACAAATGCATAATTTTTTATTTTCAAAAATAACTATTTCACAAATTCAAAAATATTTTCAAATACGACTCATTTTTTTTATAATGTATCGATACAAAAAACTATCTTTTTTGCATGGTCAACATCCTACTTCCCAAACACAGTAAGCATTTACATATTGTATATTATTTCGTCTCAAATGACTCAACATAATTTCAGTAGCATTTCCCTTTTGTTCCCTGCATTGTACACAAATGCGTGTACGTAAGAAACAAAAAAGAAAAGTTACGCCAAAATTTTATGAATCATTTGAACGAGGTAATATGCGAAATATACTTACTTACTGTGTTTATAACTTGTCCAAGTACAAGTACAAATCCAACAAGCATTGTACCAGATGAATATAAATGGCCGTTTGTGATGAAAACGACTATTTATATAACGATCATATACAACATCCGTCGGATGAGGCTAACAACTATCTAAGTGACATAAGTCAAGATGTGCGCATTTTACGAAAAATAATATATTTTTACTTAATGTTATATATTTAAAAACATATATTTAAATTTATCACATTTTATATCAACGTATTTCATCAATTTAAGACTATTTTAATATTGTTGTCAGCACACTCAAATCGTTTATATACTCATGCATTCATTTTTTTTGCATAAGTCAACACGAGCACAATATAATATTTTAACTTATGCATTCCAATTCATCCAATACAATAGTAACACCAACACATACATATAACATTTTACATGTACACAAACAACAACAATTTGTATACACATTTTGCAGTTTAACATTAACACGCAAAATATGCACACAACGCGATGTTATAAACTAGTACTACGTTATTAGATGTTATTGCAATCATTACATAATCATAATTTACAAGTATATACAAATATAGGTTTAAGGTAAAAATTTGTTTTTTAATGGAAAAAAGAGATAATACTTGAAATTCATTGATGTAGAGGTTGATTTTGACGTCGGAGAGGTTTTAAGCTATTGAAAACGATGTTTGGGGCCTGGAAAATCGAATTTGGGGGAATTGGTTGTCGGGTTTAAAGAGGATTTTGGAGTAGCAGAAATGGGAAAGAAAGGTATCGGTCTGCCAGATACCCGTAATATTCCGACGGCCTGTCGAGGGCCATCAGAAATATACAGTCGGAAGTCGTTGCCCACCTTGCTGGAATATTAAACTTTTCTAGTTGTGAATGTTTTAGTTTGATGGATTATAATTAAAGAAGCAAAAATGCAATAAAGAAGAAGGATAATTAAAAAATATATATATTTAACAAAATAATTGTGTATATAAAGTAATTTTTGGTGTATGAATGAAATTTGCTTAAGGGAATTTACCTAATAAAGAATTAGTAAAAATTTTTAACCATATATTAGGGTCAATCTTCCCATAGAGCATCTCCAGCGGTTTGAATTCAAGGCTTAATATTAAGAAATGTCACTCCAGTCATTCAATTCAGATGTAATATTAAGGGTAATGTTCAAGATCCGATTTAGAATCCTAAACGCAGATTGAGCCCCCATTTAATGGGCCTCGAAGCCCTAGCCCCAATTTAATAGGCGCTTATTAAATGGGCGCCAAGGCTTGGGGGACCATTAAATGGGCGCTCATGCCCCCCACCCCAAAGTTTAGTTACACGAGTTTTTAATTGCTATTTATCTCACTGCATAATGACTATAAACGATCAGTTTTTAAAATTCAACAGCCATAAACGATCATATTTTTTATTGTAGCTTATATATTGCTCTAAATTTGTGATTGTAAAACACACCAACCTCTCTTCTTATACTAAAATTATAAATTCAATTTCATCATATTACATTGATAACCCTCTGGAAGATCAAGAAGTACACGGAGCTCATCTGATGATGCTCCAAGTGCCGAAGGAGTATGCAGTGGGCTTGCTTTCTCTTTTGGATATCTGTGAATCGTTCTTCGTGCAAATTTAGTTAGACGGGCGACATTTGGTTCAAATTGTCTATTTAAAAAAACAATGAGAACAAGGAGGGAAGAAGTAAAAAAAGGTTTATAATAAGGGGGAGGGTGTCGGCTGGCTCCCATCTAATGGGCGCTTGAGGTTTGGCACCCATTTAATGGGTGCCAAACCATTAGCACACACCTTGCGCTTACGCCCTGAATATCTTGGGCGTAATCCACTAGAGATGCCCTTTTTGTCCAATTTTTATCCTTGAATAAGTTGGCTTAGACAAGAGGATTGTGCTAGCATGAGGTGTCTTATATAGCAATAACTAATTGTAGCTATGATTAGATCCATCTAACTTTTTTGGGATATTGATATGTTAGAATATATATTGATTGTGTGATATGTTATATATGACGTTTGATGTGCCATGTTCTCATTGTACTATAGAATTAAATTATAACGACCTGAAATTTTATTAATTTAATTTCTAAATATTTAATTTATTTTAAATATTCAATTTACGATTTTAATTATTAAAATTCCTTTTAAATTTATAACTTGTAATGAGAATTTTCATTTTTTAAAAATAATTTTTTTATGTATAAAAATTTGTGTGTTAAGGTTTTGGAGTTGCATATATATAACATAGTATTTTGGACAAAATTTGTAAATTGTGATACTAATATAATAATAGTTAGATTTTAAATTTTAAATTTTAAAACATGATGCGATGGAAGTATTTAGTTGATAAGAAATGCACAAAATTAGACGAGGAGTACGCATACTTCACAAGCCTAGAATGATAATATTCCCCACTTATATAAAGAAATATAATAACTTAAGTATGTAAATTGCAGAATCCCATGAACTATCGAGCCTTTGAATGCAAGATGCGCACGAGGCCATTAAGTCGAGAGCACATTTGTTTGAGCGTCATGTCTAAAAAACCTCAAGTATGTAAATCAACTTAGGTTCATGCCCCACCCCTAAAACCCATCATATTTCATAATTATGTATATTGGTGTGTACTTGTAGAAATTGTTTTCCTTAGGGTATAAGCTAATGAAAATATTGTCTATAAATGACATAGCATCTCTGTACTCTCCGCATTTTCTTCTCTTTATTCTTCGTTTTCCCCTCTTCTACTTCACAGCAAATATAAACTACCTTTTTCCCTTCGTGTAATCCAAGTTTTTTTTGTTTGAGCTTCAAAATCAAAGAGCAGCCAAAAAATAGGTATAGAATCAAAATCAGTAAATAACCATAGGTAGAAGCTTAAAAAAATCCAAAACAAATCGAACCCTCCCCCTTAAATCATTAAAAAACCGTGGCTTTTATGTTTTGAAAAGCTCTTCAATCTAGTGTAGTTTGGTGGTGTTGTAGTGTGGTTTGGAACTCAGTAGTTTTCCATGGCTGATTGTTTGAAGTAGAGAGTGAAGCAAGGGTTTGGTGTTTTGGTAATTTCGGGAAGTGTTCGAAGAATTCGAGGGTTGTAGAGTAATGGGAGCATTCAGGGGTAGATCATATGGTGGTGATTGATGGTGAAATGAGTGGTGTGACATTTATTTGTCACGCAGTGAAGCTGCAAGTTGCATCGGAGGGAAGGGCTTCAGGCCTATTGTCATAGTGGTGGATGTGACGGGCATGTCGAGTAGGGTTGTTTGTAGGTTCTAGTTCGTCACTTAGATGGAAGTTTAGGTGGTGCATGTGCACTACCAAGCATAGTTCTATGCTTAGGGGTTTTAAAAGGAGGGAAGAAAAAGAAAGGGGGAGCAACAATACGAGGTTGTGTAGAAATGAAGTGGGACAACCTGTTTTGGTAAATAGTGAGAATAATTTTGTTTAAAATTGCATTTAGTTGTGTTTAAGTGTATTTGGTAATTTAGTTGTGTTTAAGTGTATTTGGTTGATAAATAAATTCATATCTCACTCATATTTAACCAGATTGACATGCATATTTTTGCATTGAATTCATATCGGTGAACACAATATTATAGTGTAGGTTGTTGACAATTTTGGGTAAGTTTAGATTTATGACATATAAAAATGAATATTGTAACAACCTGAATTCCGACAGACAGAATTTTTAAAAAAAATCCCAATCCATCGAAACCCGAGTTGGTTTGCTCTGGTATCCTGTAGAAAAGACAGAGACATAAAACATGTCAGAGCTCAGAAAAATATCTCACAGCGAAAAGGATAAAATATAGTATAATCAAAACATAGCCTTACCGTATAATACTGCCTAACCAGTATCCAAAGCTATTATGTCTCTGCCACAATCTAACCTGCGAGTGTGTTATGAGGAGGGGGTCAGAACACAAGTTCTGGTGACTGGATTTAAACTATACACTTTGGATAATCTTACATATACCGTTCAATCACATTTTCTTATTTATTAGGTTACTTGGGTTAACAACACTCAAGGCTTACACACACGTCGTACCCATTTACTTCCCAGTGAATTAACCTAATACAGTATATGTAGCTATCTCTCAATATTGAGATACACCCCATGGTACCCCACTCGCACGGTCTCCACCGTATCATCGCAGGAATATAGCAGTCCCTAATCCTACGCCCGAATGTGGTACGGATTTCTGTATATATGTCAACGCTACGTCTGCAAAGAACCACTACTTCTATATTACGTAAGCGTTCGGACTGCCATCTTTGAACCATTCGATCGAATTAGGTTCCATCCTTGAATAATGCCCTCTAGTCTTGTGATACACCACCCAGAGCGACATGAGTGTACCTAGACTTTCCCATGTACGTATCGTCAATCATTCTCGATGTCTATTGCACATGTTCTCTATATGTGCGCCCGAGTCCCGTGGCAGGGCTAATCAAGAAACACGGAACTCGGTCAGGAGCTTTCAGATATCTGCCGATTGCATATGCTAAGGTCTACTTTTACAGTGGCTATGGTTCCACTAGACCCCTCCCTCAACTAATGAAAGGCACCCAAGAATATCAAGAATGAGAACTTAACCCCGAGCCCCTATGCCCTTCAAACCTATTGGCCAACCTCACCCATAACTAGATAGCAAAGTATATGGTCTTTTGGAGTTCTCCGCCTTTCCGCTTTATGTACTGACTGAAGATGGTAGGTAGACGATGAGTTGCTGTCACAGGGCACTAACTGGTCTCGTTGAATCACGCTGGTTCATCTTAGTCTTTTTATTGCCCCTTATTATTGCAATCAAGGCATACTCATTGGTTCACCCACGCAGACCTAACCTCTGTGAGCACAGGCGGATCATCTGCCACTCACAGAGGAATACCAAGAGTACCCTACGTCCCCGGAAGCCGCGTGCTTCTTAACCCAGTCCGTTGGAGCCTACAAGAATATCTAGATGGACATGCGCTCCTCTTTGTGTCTTTTGACATCCCGATAATCTACCCCTTAGGGTTATTCATCCTCTAACGTATGGACTGGTCCAAGCGCCTCAGTTTTGTATGTCATTAGATCCTACGTCTAACCATTAATTACGCGTTTGCGCCACCTCGTGAGTTTTCTCAATTAACTTGGTTATTCTCCTTCACATTGACTTCCTTTTCAAGTTTACCAAGTTACCCTTGCTTATTAATTCAATTTATAACTTAACCCATTTAAGTTTATTAATAAGCTTACAACATGTTATTCTCTAGATTGTGGCCCAAGGTCTGTGATCCACAATCCCTTTTATATTCTTGTTTGATTTCAATAACATGTTTTATTTAATATGTAATTAAGTATATCCAATTCACATGTTTCCAATTAACATGTCACTTACCATTTATGATTAAATATAACTTATTTCATTTCATAAGTTTTCCTCATCCTTTCTCATTTAATCATAATCCCACTTTATGTCGTCAATACGACTTACCGTTGTTTACTTATTAACTTAGTTCTATTAACTATGGCCCATTAATAAGTTTCTCTACCCATTTATTATAACCTATGTTATAATTTCCCGTTATTCCTAGGACAAGTCTAAACATGTTATTCTTACCAACGAGTTTCAGACACCCAGACTACTTAATTTATAATTAAGTACAACATATTTTCCCCCTTTTCTTAACTAGTTTCAGGTTTTCCCCTTTTCTGATTACTTAATTTACAATTAAGTGTCACTTAACTTAATTCACCAGTTATCCCATTCCTTACTAGTTTATTATAACCTAAGTTATAATATTCACTTGTCCCTAGGACAAGTCTATCTATTATACAACATTTTCATTAATGTTATTTATTTATAATAGGTCATTATCATTCCCCATTTAAACCATTTACTGTTGTAAACCATTATTCTTCATTCTCTGTAATATATGTTCCTTATTATATTAAGGAAAACACTTCATGCACCTTATCAGTTTGATAGAAGAAATCACTGATTTATTTTCATAACGTTTTCCCATCTAAATCCGTGGTAGCAAGTAATTTCTTTACTTTTCTATATTTATTGTGGCTTACTTGCAACAACGTTTTCAGAAATAAGTCATTTAGGGAAATACATCACTTTTTCCCTCTTATCACACTAACTCAGTTCATTACATCCTTTTCTTTCTTATTTTATGAGTTAGACATTTAATTACCATCCTTGCCATTTATTCATATCTTGTTATATACATATATTTATTTTTATATATACAAGCACTAGACCTCTCACATTAAGTCCTTCTTCTTCTATTCTAAGTTTCTATCTTATCTATTCTCACCCTCTATTTTCTTTCATTAACTATCCGGTATTTCCGATGCTTGATAGTCGACATTGGGTTATATGTCGATTACTCAGGATCGCGAAAACCCGGGTCATTACATTAGGGTTGTACTGTTATGTGGTAATGCCATTTGGGCTAAAGAATGCTGGAGCCACATATCAGCGTTTGGTAAACTGAATGTTTTATAATCAGATCGGTTAAACAATGGAAGTTTATGTAGATGACATGCTTGTGAAGTCCAGACAATATTCCGATCACACAAAAGACTTGGCGAAAATGTTCGACATTTTACGATGGTATGGGATGAAGTTAAACCCTTTGAAATATTCATTCGGGGTTGCGCTGAGAAAGCTCCTCGGATTCATAGTCAATTCTCGGGGGATCGAAATTATTCCTGACCAGATTGTGGCAATTAGGAACATAGAGGAACCACGAGATATCAAAGATGTTCATAGTTTGGCCGGAAAAGTTGCAACATTAAGCAGATTCATTTCCAAAGCCACAAACAAATGTGTTCCCTTCTTTGACTTAATTAAACGAGGGAAATGGAACTTCGAGTGGACCCCTGACTATGTAGAGGTTTTCCAGAACATGTTGAGTCTATTAGAGAAGCCCCCAATTTTGTCTAAACCGGTAGACCATGAGGATCCGTTCGTATATCTAGAGGTATCATCTCATGCCATCAGCTCGGCTCTGGTACGCGAGAAGACAAAGTTCAGAGGCCGGTGTATTACATGAGCAAAAAAGTAGAGGTGACAGAGCGTAATTACTCCAGGATAGAAAAATTTGCTTATAGCCTGCTGATTGCATACTGAAAACTGCTTCACTATTTTCAAGCTCATCAGATCGTAGTATTCACTGATCAACCATCCCGACAAGTATTGCAATGACCTGAAGCATCCAGACGATTGCTTAAGTGGAGCATCAAGTTAAGCCAGTTTGATTTAAACTTCCATCCCAAGAAATCGATAAGGGGGCAAGCTTTAGCTGATTTCATCGTCAAATTCACAATCCACGAGGAGGATGTGTTAGATGATAAGGCTAACCCTCGGAGCTGAATTTAGAACTTAGTCCCTGGAAATTGTACACATATGAGGCTAAGAATGATCGAAGGCCCAATATCCGAGTCATTTTAACAACTCCTGAGGGATGATCTATTTACTACGCTTTGCGATTGGAATTCTATACCACCAACAATGATTCCGAATACGAGGACCAGATTGCCGGGCTAAAACTCGCTAAGGAATTGGGGGTGACTACACTAGACATTCTTTGTGATTCCAAGATAATTGTTTGCCAAGTTCGAAAGGAATTCAAAACTAGATCTACCTCGACTTGTCACTTACCTTGAAAAGGTATAGGAGTTACTAGACAATTTGGAGCATTATAGCATAACTCATATCCCGTAAATAGAAAACCAAAAAGCAGACAGACTAGCTAAATTAGCGAGCTCTGACAATCCAGAAGAGACAGAGATGGTTCAAATAAAGGTACTGAAGTCGCCAAGTTTTGATCAAATGGAAGTTGATACGGTGCTGGAAGCTGAACCGGAAAAAGAATCCTGGATGACACCAATTAAGAACTTCCTACAGAACGAAACACTCCTTGTAAAGAAGAGCAAAAGAAGAGCTGTGATTCGTAAAGCCGCGAGATATGTCTTACAAGACGAGATTCTTTACCGCCAGGGATTTTCTATGCCTCTACTCCGGTGTATATCACATAACGACAAAAAACGTGTACTAAGAGAAGTACATGAGGGTGAATGTCACTGGCAAATAAAGTATTACGATATGGCTATTTCTGGCCTACCATAATAAAGATGCAGCTGATTATTCACGACGCTGCGATAAGTGCTAGAAATTTGCAAAAGTTCCTAGGGCACCTCCGAGTCAGCTTAAATCATGGTGAGCCCATGGTCGTTCACTATGTGTGGGATATACATCGTTGGAACCCTGCATATCGCCAAAGGAGGAGCTAAATATGCAATCGTGGCCGTGGATTATTTCACAAAATGGACGGAAGCCGAACCCCTAACTACGATCATGACAAAGCGGGTGATAAACTTTGTGTTCAGGAATATCATTTTTCGATTTGGGATACCAAGAACCATCATAACGGACAATGGAACCCAATTCGATAGCTCAGAATTCAGAAATTTCTGCCAGAAGTATAAGATTGACAAGAGGTACACTGCAGTAGATCACCCGCAATCAAATGGACAAGTTGAGGCAATTAACAAAACCATTAAGTCCATCCTTAAAAAGCGGTTGGAACAGGAAAAAGCTATGCGGGTCAACGAATTACCATTAGCATTGTGGGCTTATCGAATGATCTACAAGACGACAACGGGTCATACCCCTTTTTCACTCTCTTTGGATCAGACGTGGTGATTCCGGTGGAGCTTAAAGTTCCCTCTCAAAGGGCGACGTATTACGATCAGATGACAAACAAAGTGCTTCTTCTTGAATCCTTGGATATGGTCGAATAGAAGAGAGATGAAGCGGACTTGTGTGCCTCGAGGCACAGGCGTCAAGTGGCATGTTACTATGACAGGAAGGTTCATTCTCGGACCTTTGAACCTGGAGACTTAGTACTGAAGCATGTCTTTCCACCCCCGGTTCATCTAGGTCCGAAGTGGGAAGCACCATATACCATCCAGCGGAAGTTTGATACAAGAGCTTTCAAGTTAACGACCGTGGATGGTGAAGAGATTCCCAAGCTTGGAATGCCCAACACTTGCAGCAGTACTTGACTTAGATTTGTATTGTTTTCTTTTGTTTTATAAACCATGTAAAATGGCATGACTTGCCTAGAAAATTCTGGTTGACATAAAAAAAAGATTATAAAGTGGACGTAAGCCACGACTTGGCCTAACCACTATAAAAATATCGTGTGTGATTTACTTTTCCTGCATAAATCTTTTTATATATTCTGTGATTATTATGATCTAAGTATAAGACACTAGAAATTTGAATCGAAACTGGAGCAAACGAGACAACCGTTTGCATAATAAGATGAAAAGGACGGGAAGACGACGTCCCAAACCCCAGCTCTCATGATTCGAGAGAGAATATAAAGGATGAGAAGACGACGTCCCTAAGGCGTGAAGGTGCACCACGATAAGAGATCACCTTGAACGCACTCTAACCTGACCATACGACAGGAAAGTATAAAAGGCGCTAAAGACAAGAATCAATTAAAAGAATCTTGGATCTACCAAAGGACTGGGGGTAATCTTACATCGAATCTAATCAATCTTGAACAAGCCTTGGCCATGCACTTTATTCAAGATTGATTGGGGGCGTGCACATACACATCACACCCCCCATTGATGATCGTTTAGTTTAGCAGTGACTTCTACACATTACATATTCTTGTTTGTTACTTGTGTTCTCAACACCTTGACTATTATTGAACTTAACTGAAATAAATGAAAAACTTGCAAGTGTTTGACATTGTGGGAAACAAACTGTTTCATTTACGTGAGTGCAGGTTTATACAGAAAGATTAAACAAAAAGATGCGAGGGCCGCTCTTGCTACAACAACAGTGGGCCAGTGGAAAATCAAAACAAAGAACAAGGCCAACTTTCATTTAGGCTTTGGGGCAGACTTAACTTTCTTGGCAGCCTTGAGCTTATCCCTTTCCTCTTTTTCATCTTCGCAAAAGATACGCTTTGGCTTCTTCTTCCCTGAAACTGGAATGCTGGGATCAGTAGAAGATTTTTTAGCAAGCTCTTCGGTGATTGACTTAGTTGAAAGTTTGACAATTAGCTTTGACCCAGGAGGAACTACCGCAAGGGGTTTAAGATTTTTGGGGTCTTCTTTCTCAACTTTGGCCTTTAAAATCTTTTCTTACTCTGCTTTCATATCATCCAAAGTCATGTTATCGGGATCCCCCGAGCCTCCAGTCATAACAACGTCATCCTCCTCCTCATCTCCATCATTGTCGCCGTCATCTTTCAAGGCATCTATCATATCCCCGTCTTTGGGAGTCTTAGTGCTAGGTGGTTGGAAAGTCTTGTCAGCGACCTCTCCTTTTTTGCCCCCAATCTTCTCCACAAGTTCAGAGCCAGTAGCCTCATCCTTTTTCTCCTGCGCCTTCTCAGCAGACTTTGCTTCAGTAGCTGCTTCAGGTTGCTCATCATTCTTCTCAGTTGTCTTCGCACCTTCATAGCGAGAAGTAACGCTTATTAGCTCAGGAGATAAAAGATGTTCCTCAATTGATTGTTCGACGATATGACGGAAGGTTGAGATAGCCCTAACAAACTAAGGTGAAAAATTGGAGATACCTTTAAATGATTTCTCAACGTGAGTGGCAGGATTCTCTGAAGTCACTTCGACAATAGGGAACAAGAAGGATGTCTTGGGAATTCCCGGGTTCTCTGGGTCATATCCCTCTGCCTCAGTAACCTCAGGGCCAATAGAAGAGGAATTGGCATCGATGGTTTCTTTTCCTTTGGCCTGACGCTTCTCTTCTTCCATAACAGTAGCAATGAGTTTGCGTCCTTCAGCCAAGCGTGCCGGCTCTTCACCCCTTAGAAGATTTTCCATAAGTTTATCTTCATCAATGGAGTCCACCTTGATCTCTTTCATTTCCCATTCAACAATATGATCCCACACATAAACCAAAGTTGTTGGGTAGTCTTCAATCCAAGCGATGTCCCGATGACGGATCACTTGGGCAAAAAATTGTATCATAAGCTCACTGTATCCATCCAATTCTTTTTTAGTAGCAGAAAGCCATGCATGGGCATCCTCGACAGATTTAATGGCAATACTTGCATTTCCTTCATCTAGAACTGCCCTCAACTCGACCTCCATCATCTTGGCTTCCAACTCAGCATTTTTCTTCGCCAACTCAGCCTTCTACTGCTCAAGACTGGCACAAGCTAATTTTGCCTTAGCGCATTCGGACTTGGCATCCTCAGCTTGCGTTTTCAAATCTAAGCATTCCTGGCTATGAGATTCCAGTACAGTGTGATAACGCTTTTGTAGCTCATCATGTTGTTTTTTGTAGTTATCAGCATTCGCAGAGCAAGAGCAAGCTGAGCCTGTGCATCCTCCACTTCTTTCTCTGATTTTTTTCAAAATGCTTTCATTGTAATTGGCCATTTCCTTCATATGATCTATATCAATGATCAAGTCCTAAATGATCTTGGAGAGATTACGCGAATACTTATACATCTCCTTATACTACTTATTTGCTAAATCTATTTTTGCTTTAGCATCATCCGCCCATTTCGAAGGCATTGGCTTAAGAACGGGAACTAATTGCATGTTGTCGAAATAATGATCTGGAAATTGGTTCTTCAAATATGCCAACTTCGCCTTATTCTCAAAATCAAGTGACACGGGCTTGACTAAAGATAATTCAACATCTCGTCGCTGGGCAGGAACAATTGACGTTTTGCCTTTGTTTGGCCTTTTCTTATAAACTTTATGTTTGTCTTGTGAATCACCATGCTTCAACGGTGGTTTCTCTTGAGGATGCTTCTCTTTATGAGGAGTTGGAAGATGGAGGTGCAGCTTGCCTCCTTCACGATGGTCTTGATGGCTCTTGTGCTTATCAGGATCTGATCGACGGGGAGAACGGGAGCGCGAAGAATAAGGACGATTGGAATCATAGTGTCTCCTGTCATCTCTACCATGACTTTCGTGCCAATCATATTCGGTATCGGAATCAAACCTAGGTATGTTGAAACGGACTCTCCTGACATAATAGCGTGGACGTGTCATTTGTCCTTTAGAACGATACAGGTACGTATTATAATCAAGAGTTGGTATAGAACACAAGTGTTGTGACGTGCAGTGCAAGTGTAGTGCATATCTCCTAGGTGATTCCCCCCAACGGACTGGAGCCTGGAGTTAGGCCTATGTGTGTGGTTTCCCCGGCTTTCACGGGAGTAAAATCTTCTTATGAGGTAAGAGTGAGAGGATCTGCTCTGAAATCTTCGGAATTATAAATAGTTCGGGCAGGGGAAGTCTCCCAAACCCTGATATATGGAATTGTCCATAAGAAACTCGTCGCTTTGAGACTTGGTTGATGGCAGCCCTGTTGGAGAAATCGCTTTTTCAAGGGTAGCCGCATCCTTAGGAGTGATGTATTTATCTCTATCCTTGGCAGCTATGTTTGCTAATATATCATCTTGAGCCGAAGTGGGAGAAGGACACTTTTGAGGCATCGTTGGATCTTTCGAACTCTCTCCCTTCCCAGGTAAAATTTCAGTAGGTCCCTCGAGTGGGGGTATATATACATAGGGACCTTCTCCATGGCCTATGCTACGAGCGATAGTAACTAAGTGATGGCGGTGAAGATACTCATCCACTAGACAGTCTCTAATGGTCAAGAATTTTTTATCACCATTGAGCGGTTGGTTCAAACGATCAAAGTATACCTGATGTGTTTCCTGTTTCATGTTAGGGACTGCAAGTGAAAGTTAATGACAGTCAATACATTTACAGTAGTATATGAAATTAGAAATCGAAGCCTGAAATCTTTTCTTGATTTATGCCATCTTCTGGCACATCCTGGTTGTTGTTTGATATAGAACCATTTGAGTCTTGGATCACCAATTTTGCTACTAAACGGTACGTTAATGATTTTCCTTTTTGGCACTGATTCGAAATAAACAAAGTATGGGGTGATCGGGGTCCGGTGCTTGAAATTATAGAAGAAATGAACATTTCGAAGGTGAGTTTTGTACCCAGAATTTCCCTATAAGCAATGTATAAGGTGTATAGGTAAGCGTAGGAGTTGACATGAAGTTGCATTGGAGAAATTCGCATTTGTCTCAGAAAATCGACGATGAATGGAGAGAATGGAGGTATCGCCCCAACAAGGCACATCAACCTACTGATGGCCATATATCCTTCAGGCGGATTATGAGATTGTTCTATGCTAGCAGGAAACTCAGTGTCTCTATGGAGAATTCCATGCTTTTAGCATATTTGCCGAGTCTGGCGTCATCAACTGTCGATTCAACGGAGTCGTCGGGAGATTCCAAAACAATGACATTCTCAAACTCGTCTGGAACACAACTGTCTCCAACCCCTCCTTCCTCTTCTTTGTCCACAGAGACATCACCTCCGGATGATGCTCCACTTTCATGAGTTTCCATTTCATAGTACGAACCCTTACTATCCCATTCCGGGTCTGAAGTGGAAGATATGTCTTTGATGCCAAGATTTTCAGATGATCATACGACTTCCTTCCTCTCTGCTAGCCTGGTTGAACGTCTTATGGCCATAATCGTTGTACTATCTAAGAGATAACAAAATTAGAGTATAGTTGCCTGTGCCCCTGTGTGTGTGCTAAATTATGCAAATGTGAACAGTGTTGAAATCAGAAAATGTAAAATCAATAGGAAGTAAGGCAATATGGAAAGCAGTCATGCGCTCGTTAAGTCCAGACAATTCAATTCAGAAGGCACTATCTTAACTATTCATAAAGTCACAAGCCATATTTAGTTTTGGTTAAGTTGGTAAAAACGAGCTTGCATTTCATATTGAATGAGAGTGGATCGGTTCGGATGTTTATGTCATAAGCAGATCGGTTCAGATGTTTATGTCATCAAGAGGATCGGTTCAGATGTCTATGTCATAAGCGGATCAGTTCGGATGTTTATTTCATCAAGCGGATCAGTTCGGATGTCTATGTCATAAGCGGATCGGTTTGAGTGTTTGTTTCTAGCGCACTGGTTTGGAGTTCAAGGACCGAAGGGACCGGATCGGATAGAACTACAGAGAGGCGGCTTTGTTCGGATCGGTCTACACCGAACCGAACCACACCAATATCTTGAAACCCGACTTCCTTCACTTAAGTGTTTTTAAGCGTTTATTCCATTTCAACTTCTCCGATCTGAGCCGAGGTCATCTGCTCCATCCTAACTACTTCGACGCTCACCGCGCCACTTCAGATCGATCCTTCTCCTGAATATTCCTCCTTCTTCTTCTCTCCCACTGCCCTAAGAGCAACAAACTCAAGACCCACATGTGCCCATCTTTGATGAGATGCTTGCAAAGCGATGCTCTTGGCGCCGGTTCAAACCTCCTCCACCACCACCCCGAGGTGGCGACAAGGCCATCAACGACGATGGTAGTGGAATGGCAGGCGCGGTGTCAAGCTTGATGTGACATCGATCAAAATCACTTAAATTGTCTTTAAATTCAGATTCAAACTGATTAAAACTGAATAACACAAGGATCATGTAACATCCCGTAAAATTTGACCGTTTAAGTTGTTGAATTAAATTAAATTAAATTATTGAATTTCAAATGGTATTTAAATAAAAATTTATGATGTTATTAATGAAATTTATTAATTTCTGCTGAAGGAATGATTGAAAATAATGTATGCATTCTAGATGAAATAAATACATACATGTATATATCTTTTGTTATCTTCTTTAATTCTTTCCCTGTTTGTTCAAAATGTAAATTTTAGGAATTCAGAACGTGGATTACATGTCCAATTAAACTTCATTAATTAATTTAATTTGCAATGTTAATCAAACCTACCGTTAGGGAGGTTTGTCTACTGTAAGAGGCCAAAATCAATTTGTCTGTGCCAATGAATTTCGGCGTCAATTTCGTGTTTGAGATATCTGTCCGCGGTTTACTTCCTTCCTCAACCCTGTTCAATTCCGATTCTTTCTCATTTTTATCTCCAGATTTCCAAAATTTCAAACTCCCTAGGAATCGCTGTGAAACTTCTTCTTCAAAACCCAATCTCGGATTCCCGATTCAACGTGTACCCTATTCAACCTCAACATTCAAATCAAACTCCCTAAGAATCGCTGTGAAACTTCTTCTTCAAAACCCAATCAAACAGTGTTTTTTCTTCTTTCTCGATCTGAATTTTGGATCTGGCTTTCTGGATTTAAATCACTCGCTACTTCCAAATTCTCTTTTGAGGCAGATCTAATCGACAGTCGCGAGGTAAGTAATTCTGACCGATTCATGATTTTTATGGTTGTTCCATGTTTTTTGTGATTGCGCCGCCTTGTCGTTTCATTGTTTCTTCCATTTTCCGTCTAGGGTTACCACGTCTCGATTACCTAATTCTAGTACTGACTTGGCTTTGTTCAGGTAATTTTTCTTTATTTTGTTGTCTTCTTATTTTGTTGTCTTAAATGCATTTTAGATGTCAAAACATGTATTTTAGCATATTTGTAATGTTCTATTTCGTGTATAAGTTTGATTTACTGATAGACTATTAATTAGTCTTTTTCTTATTATATTCAACTGCCTTGACTCTGTATTACAGCTCACATTATCACGTTATTAAACTGAAAACGCCACCAATGACTACATATTTGGCAACTGTAGATCATTCTTGACATTAATAAACCAAAAGGCACACGAAGTTACGGCCTAAGCATTTTAATTGCATAACGAATTATTTAAAAAGCATTCTTAGGTTCATTTGAGTGCTTCTGGATGCTGTTTTTATATACTTTATTTGTTTAATTATTTATCTATTTTTTTTAATATTTTTTAATGCTTCTGGATAATTTAATTAATCGTATACATCTTGCAGGTCTGGGAAATTCGAGTGTTGGTAGCCATCAATCGTGCAAGGCAGTGCAGCAAAAGCACACTTAATCTCATTCCACACCAAAGCTAGTATTATGTTTCTTATCATTCAACACCGGTCCAGCCATGTCAATGTATAGCCAATCGCACCTTCTCCTCTATGAACTATTCAGTAAGTAAAGAAAATATTTTAGTTCCGTGATCTACACACATATTAGTAAACAAAATTATGCTCTTAAATAAAAGCAAATTCCTATGCATATCTTGTGAACAAAGCCAGTTGAGGTTAAATCATTCAATACTGAAACTCGTTACGTTCAGTATAAGTAAATATGGTGTGTTCTCCAAGACTTAAGCTATGAACTTATTTTAAGAAAATTGCAACACTGCCGTAAATGAGAACCAACTGAATCTATTTTAAGAAAATTGCAGCTGAGAGACACCTTACGTTTTCAAGAAAATAAATAACACTGTAATTGTTTTCCTTATCAGCTAGAGTTTTTTTTTTCAATATCTTGCTAGAACATTAGTTGCTTTTCTTTTCCTCTCCCAGCAAGTACTATATACATGTCGAATAATTTTGTGTTCAGTTAGGCTGATTGCTGTAATGTCAATGATTTTTTTAATGTTAGTTAGGCTGATTGCTGCAATGTACCGAAATTAAGATTCATCTTTTGTCAATATGGTATTGAAATTGCCGTAGAAAACGTCTATAGCAAAAATAAATGCAAAGAGAAATTTGAATATCAAGTTAGTTAGGCAAACATGCAGGTTTCCATGGTATTTGATCCTTTTGAAATATCTTGCGTACTTAAAATTTCATAGAAAGTTCATGCATGGAGAAAGCACCAGTGACGGTATGGTATTTAGGCATTCTTAATGTTATTGAAGAAGATCCGCAATTTTGTGCTTTTATCACTCTATGGTGGTATAAAATCATTGTAATTTACCGAATGTAGTGTATGTATGTGGATGCTACTGATTTGCAAGCTGATCCATTGTAATTTACCTATCTGAAAATGAATTTCTATTTTGTTTGTAAACATGCTAAAAGTTATTTACCTAACTTATGCTTGTTGTTAATTAAAATGAATTTAACATAAATATGCTTGTTGTTAATAGCAGATTAGGCATGCTCAAGATTTATAAAATGAATTTAAAATAAATATGTTCAATTGTTAATGTTTTCTTGTATAGTGAACATTAAGTACATCACCATGTTTTGTTATTAACCAAATGATATTTTTATAGCTATTTACATTAGATTAAAATTAGTTTCAAATTTTGTTCTTTTGGACCTGAACATAGTTTGTTGACCAATTTTACTTCTGAAACTTTGCATTGCCTTACTGTGCAAAGTTTGTACCTCTAATTCATTTCACTACTGTGATTAAGAAACCCTCGTATATTTTCAGATTCCACTATTCAACGGCAGATGATCAACGCAAAGTCAGAAGTTGCAAAATGAGGTAAATTTGTACGTACGAGATCACTTAAAAGGATTTGATTCATAAGTTTATTTGACAATCAATTAATGAATCGATTTGGAAATCGATTCACTTTAGAATCATTTCAAATTTGGTCCATAAATCATGTTGTTGTTATGTCACATAATTGCTCATTAATTTTGTTATAATATTTTGTTATTGTGGAAGTTGGGAACATTGATAACCATGAGGTAGGGATGCTGACGAGGCGGCAAATGCTGGAGTTATGTTATAATCAAATGTTTTTTTAGGGGCCAAAGTGTAGGAATAGGTGATGCTTGTTTGCGGTGGAGCAGGTTCTGGATCTAAAGAGGAAGGATTAGGAGGCAGATGAAAATGGTTCAAGTTTGGTTTGCATTTGACTAATGATGATGCTGCTTCTTCTTCTTCATATGCGATTAACATGTGAGTTCGGTAATTAATATCTGATCTTGGGGAGTTTAATTTGATGTTATTTACTTTTTTAATATATGGTGGGTTAATGATGTTTATTGCTTTGTGCATAAACATTTATTTTTTGACCAATCTATTATATTTTAATATCAAATTTTATATTATTTGGATAGAAATTACATTATATTTTGATTGTTTTTTAATATTGTTTTATTATCAAATTACATACAGTAGAGTAAGAGCAGTGAATTGAGTTGATGAGAAATGCGGTACTTGACTGAGTTATGATTTCACGTTGGTTGAGGTGTCTAAATTAGAGCAGATTATTTAGTATATAATTTCTGGATGAATATGATGTTCTTCATTGTGATTTTATTACTTGTGTACTCATTTAACCCTTGAATTTTATAATTTTGATCAATGATTTTTTAGAAAAGAAAATCAAACTTCCCTTAATATTCTTCCATTTACGTTCTATTTATTTCTTTGCACTTAAACTGTTAATATTGGAACTATCAGAAGCACTTTTTTAACCATCAAAACCTTTTTTTTTTCACTACATACCCATCTATGGCATTGATACCATACCAGCCCAGTTTTATAAGGGTATTTATAATCAGATAACTTTAGTCTGTGCTATTGCTTTCTGTGGGTTATCTACATATTACTCCACTATTCACCTCACTTAATGATTTAAGGATCTTAACTTACCTTGCTACCCAATAAATGTTGCATTCTTCCACTTGCATTTTAGGACAAAGAATGAACTTGATACAAGAAAGTATTGCTGCAATTTTCAGAACAATATCCGATAGGGTACTTGGTTGTTCACTCAAATGTAAATGAGCTTTAGGTCGCATCTCACTTCTCAGGCCATGTCTCGAAACAACTCGTTTCGTTGGTCTTTTGGAAAAGAAGGTACGGTTCTGAATTACTATGCTTCTGAATTGATTTTGGGTTTAACGCTTGCAATTTCAACTAAATATCAGTATGACTCGTATGATTTTCCAGTTTCGATTTTGATTAAGATTCTCCAATGATTTTCATTAATAATTCCTAAAAAGTTGGATCATAAGGAGAACAAAACTTGAATGATTTTCCAGTTTCTCCGAAGACTCTCGGGTGAACTAAAAGTTTTAATTAAGCAAGATATGTTAGTATCAAGGTCCATGATCTTGATTTCGGTCTTTTCTAATCTCAGGAATTTCAGTCTATAAACATCATATGTGGGCCTTGGAATTATTATTTTATAGTCTAGTTTGATATTTCATTTTTTTGGATTTATATTTTCAAAACAATTCACTTTGGATTATTGAGAATTATTAGGTCTGTACTATTGTATTAGCAGCGGTACTTTCAATTTTTTCATCACTTTGGACTGTATTGTTGAACTAATTGAAATGCAATAGATTAGCAATCTAGAAAGAAAATGCAATATTTAGCGTGGATAAACTCATTAAATTGAACTAGAAACTTATTTTATAAATGTACAAACTAATAAACTAAACAAATATATGTATATAATACAGTGAAGGAGTTAGTAGAAGTATGTGCGCCTATACTTTCAAGTCCAGGAAAGTGCGAATGAAATTATGTTTTGAATAGAGATAATCTGCTGATATATACAAGTGTAATGAAATCCACAATCACGCTTTGAATATTTAAACTTGACTCATTAAATGAAAGCAACTCAGCCTTAATAATAAAGATCAAGCTATTCTTGCAATATAAAAGTATGTGTATTTATACAATACTGGTTCTATACTTTAATTTGAACCTATAATCGAGAAAAAAAGAAAATATGTTTGTTCCTTTTCTTTTACATCTCCTCTATTGGTGTATGTGCTTCAGCCATGTGTTTTCGTGAGGAAGCCCAACGTGCGAACAGTAAACTTCGCAAGGACACAGTGAAAAAAAAAATCGTAAGTATGTACAAATCGTGCATAAGAGAGCATGCACGTTTCCAAGCTGAAGCTGCTATTCAATGTGGCAGCACATATGAACTAATGTTTTGTATGATACATAATGTTTCAATACATGTTATGGGTATATCACATTGATAATATAATTGCTACATCAAACCGAGTCTTTGTTAAAAATGATTATATGAAATATAAGATTGTTACTTGAAATAGATTACCATGAAAGAGTGATGTTTTTCTTGTGCTTTTATATTTAGAGGCATGTTTGGACTATTCATTTCAGGAATACAATGCATATGTTATCCTTATTCATGTGGTTCTGTGAAAGCAGACTAAGCTTATATGCTATAAAGAGGCATTGCTTTGTAAAACTTTGGAGGTAATTTTATTCAATAAAACCTAAAAAATTCAAACAAAATTCACTGACCGCCTAAAACTCCAAGCAATAAGAAAAGAAAATAGGCAAAGAACTTGCCATCGCCTTGGCTTCATTTACTCATATGAAGTTCCTATATCAAAAATGAAAATCAAACATCTGCATTGTGAGGTTTTTTTATATAGAACTTCTGGATCCTTGAAACGTGACTAGTGTAAGCATTATGAGCATTTAACTACATTTCTATTGTGCAATATATACCACATTCAGGCTTTTGTATGAGCTAAGTTGTTTTCATCATTGCTGATATTCATTTTTATTTTCCTTTAGGTTCCTAAAAGTAAACTGTTTCATAGCTTAAGTGCTATAATAATTGGACGGGTAGTTAATTCCGAGGAGCCAACAATTGCAGAGTATCCTATACCTTGGTACGATGGTTTAGGTATAAATTATGTATTCATTTCTTTGCTTTGAACCGAAGGGTAAATTGTTTGTTTGATTTATTTACAGTTATCGCTCAGACCGACCCCTGTCGGGTGCTCCGTTGATGCTATAACCATGACGATGAAAATACATCTGTAGATTTTCATAGGTTGGTAGTAGCAGACACATTTCCAATGCGAGGTTGACGCAATAGGATGCCAGGATGGTGCTGGTAAGTACAGTTAGGTAAATATTGTATTTTTCTAATAGCGTTAATGTTGCTAGCTGTATTGGATGCTGCGTGTTATTATGTTAAATCAGGATCCTCACATATCTTTAGATTCTGCATGAAAATTCCAATGCAAAATACAATAAATAGTTGTCTAAATTTTACTTTGGACTTTCTGTGCCAATATATGTTCAATGGTAATGAAAAAATGGATCAAGTTGGATAAATTAGTTATTTTATGAACTAGAACCTATAGTAGTTCAGAAATAAAAAACTTAGAGCACTTTGTGAAACATACAGAGGTTTTCCCTTTCTAACGCAAGTTACTCTATAATAAAAACAGTTATCTTTCTTTTGAATAGTTGTGCATAATACTAATTTACAATGATTTATGAATTTAAAAGAAAATGCAAAGTTAAGGAATCAGCTCCTTAATTATCAAGCATATTTTATGTTTATGTTTTTAGAACCTTTACCATGATTCACCAAACTGAAATAGGGAAATCTCCATTCTGGAATACAACTGAAGCGAGAAAAGAACTGAATTTTGTGGCAATGACCATTGCATAAATTGGCTTTCTACTTTAACATACTCAAGAAAAAATAATTTACATAAATATTTAATCATGTTTTACATTGAAATCATAGGTAGGTAGTCTCAAATCAGCCTCTTGATGTTTTAGAAATGTTGGTTGCATTAGCTCTTGCATAATAATGATCATGTTTAACAAATCATAGGCTGGTTGCATTAACTGCAAAAGCAAATGCATGCAGTTACCGCCGCGGCGATGTAGTAATAACACTGCAGATTGCCTCTGTGGATGCGAGAATGAGTATTTCAGTTGCATTGACGTCTGCTAGCTAAATCTTTATTTGCTTTCTTCTTCTTATTTTTGTTTTATGTTGTTGTTTACAGAAGATGTTGATTAAATAATAAACAATGTAAAGCATAGATGATTGTTGTTATGTATCTATTATGCATAATAATCGCGTTATTTAAGGGATTTTCCTGCATAATTTGGATTAAGAGTTCAGTGAACAATGAGCCAGGTTTCAAAATCCTAGATGCATAGTAATTTGTTTAACAAACGATCAATATTTATTTCCTGTAGTGTTCTTTGGATATTGTTGAACGCTCACCATGCTTTCAGTGAAGCCAATTCATGTTCCCTCAAACTCTCTGTCCCTGATGCATCCATTGAATCATAGTCTTTCGTTATTTTTTGAAAAATAATAATTCAAAGTTGAGATCCATACACCCAATTGATGGTGAGAAATCAATCAAAGACAGAAGAGATCTTCAAAATGTCACAAAACAATCTTCAAATTAATAAACATTTTCAAAGCCAACAATTCTTCAATATCTTACGAGCCTCCATTAATGAAGGTGACAATGGTGCAAAATCATCTTCTACATGGGTTGATCTTCTAAGAAATGGTAGATTATCATCTAATTTTGATCTAGAGTTCATAATGCCTATGAAAATAGGTGATACAAATATTATTCTTATAAAAAAAGGTAATTAGATGGAACAGAGGTTAAATGAGCTAATTTAGTTAAATGTCCGGTCAACTCCTTCATTAAAAGGATTTACTCTCTTTTCCTCATTGACAAAATCAAAGCCTGACCCTAATTAGATCCAATTGATCCATTCATGAATTCAGGTGTTTAAACTTTAATTTTACTACTACTATTTTCTAGATCTATTGAAACACGAAATTTTGTTATGAATATAGTTTTTGAACATGATATCATTTTGATTGACTCTCATTCATTTTTTTTCACCTGCATACATTTGATTCCTCCATTTAACATGTTTTAATATATATATTTGTCTTATCTATGCTAGTTAGTTAGTGCCAAGGATTAATTTTTCTTTAATTATCTTGTGATTTTTGGAATGTGATCAAACTATCAAAGAAATGCATTTATGCTAAAAATAGACTGAAAATAAGGGTAACTTATTTTCTTTTGAGGAACAAATAAGTTTATTTTTCGTAAGAGTCTCTTAATACGATTTCAACGATGCTTGAAGGATATTAAAATGAATATGCATTATCAAAAAATATTTTGCTAACTATTTTTCAAGAATAAAGGACAAATGAATTCTTCTTTTCTGTACTATAGATAGTATTTAATACAATATATATTGCTAACTTCTTTTCAAAAAATATATTGCTAACTTCTTTTCTGTACTATATTAGTAATCAAAATATTGCATATGGATTAAGAAAGTCCAAGAAATATTGCAGTTTTTTGTGTGGTTGTATTATGCAGGGATGGAAAAGGGTGGAGTAGGGAAGGTTGTTTTAGCATACTGTATGTGAATGTGTATCGTGTAACACAATGAGTTGTAGCTGATGGCTGATTGCGAACAGGAAGAGGAGGCTATTTGGTCGGATTTTGCTTGTTAATACAAGGGTGTTTGGTTGCGTTAGGTTGAAGGTGGAATTTTTTTAGGTGTTATGGGATTGAAGTGGTCTTTGTTTGAAGATTTTCAATGCTGCGTGGAGAATGTGTTACTGGTTTTGTTGAATTAGCAGTAGTAAATACAAGGCCTATTGTGAAGTGGTAGTAGATGATAGAAGATTTAGGGATATGCAAGATGTAGATTTATTGCATTGATGATGAGGCAGAGGGTAGTATGCAGGGGATTTATGCACTGGAGTGTGCAGGATGATTAGTTGATGGTTGACTACTTGACTTGTAGATGACAGTTGTAGTGGAATTTTTATTTGTAGTCTAATTGCTACGGTGCAAATAATTGATCCCGAGCTAACGCTTGTTGCTCTTTTTCCTAAATGGATATTTGTGTGCTTAGGGGTGCGTGGGGCTGTGTGCTTGTGTGCTTGGATTTTACTTTGTTTATAAGAGTCTAACTTATACTTGTCTCAATTGTAGATTTCTAAAGTTGGATGAGCTTACAAGCTGAAGATTAAATGATTTTTCATGTAATTTTGTTTTAAAACTATGTCTAAACATTTACTATGTATGTAGACTTACTAGCCATGACTTTGTAATTGAAATCAAATGTGCTTTTGGTATTAGATTTTTGGTAATTAACATTTGCATTGTGAATTTACTGCTTAATTGATTGAACTGTGTGTAAATTATATAAGAAATGAGAACGATCATAGCTAAAAAATGTGCTATATAATAATAAAAAATTAATAGCAGAAAATTACACTTACGGAAAAAAGTTGAAATGCTATGTAAAATTTAAACTATGGAAAACTTTTTATATTGTGGAATTTGGTTATAAAAACACTATTAACGCTACAGATTTAAAATAGCAAGGTCCAAGTGTTACATCTCAAAGGGAAAAGCAATAATAGCAAAATAAATTTAAATCATCATAGATTTTTTTTCATATCGTTGAATACTGCTATGAAAACATTGATAACGTTACAAAAAAATAATCTGAGATTTTAGTAAGACAAATAAAGTAGTAAGGTTCACACGTAATGTAAAACTTTTCATATTGGTGATTGTGAATTATAAAATATTTGATATGGTTGTGTTTTGATTAGAGTCATGGGATATAACAGAGCTTTCATAACATGTTGTCATATAGCATCGTAACCTATGTTATGAA
This sequence comes from Allium sativum, assembly GCA_030737875.1. Lineage (NCBI taxonomy): Eukaryota > Viridiplantae > Streptophyta > Magnoliopsida > Asparagales > Amaryllidaceae > Allium > Allium sativum. Next base: position 813,657,271 of record CM060919.1, on the reverse strand, counting down.
AAGTTATTATAATGTTTTTCACGTGCTATTAAAAGGCAACTCTGGCATAGTGATTGTTATTTTTGTCTACCATTTGGAAATTAAACAATATTGTGATCATTGAAAATATTGTTTGACTATAATCATATTAAACAATTTTGAGTTACTCTTAATTATTCAACTAATTTATTGGTTATTTTATTTCTTATTGATCTTACACTTTTGATTGGATACTCGGATTCGATCGTGAATATTTAAAAACTAATAGACTGCGCCGTCAGACGTTTTCATCGTTGGGGGATACAATTGGGCGCTTTACTGTTATTTTGATGGATAAAATGAAAAGGATAATTTTAGTTGTGTGTCATTGTTTAAAGTATTCATTGGAGATTGAAATTATGTGAGAGCTTTCTTTGAGTTGAGACTTTCGGATTAGAGTGGGAGAGGGATGGATAAGGTCCAAAATTGGATTGAATATTTGTAGTTGGGAACTTGATTTGTGTTCAAACTATACTTTGGTTTTTGAATTGTAATTTGTTATAATTATGGGGTGCTACTATTCACACCCCGGTTTACACTTCCGGCCACCTTTATAAATTTAATACAAATGAATATTTTTTATATTCTTCTGGCCACCAAATCTTATTCTTTCACTCAGTTATTCACCACCGTACTTCTCCTAAAAAACACGTACTTCTCTACAATTTCAAACCCCAACAAAAATAGATATTCTTCTGTGCCTATTAAAGCTGGAAGATGAAGACAAAAAAGTGGTTAAAATTTCTTGATTTTTATTGTTTTCTATTATGATATCAAACATATTATTAGGGTTTTGTTAATGGTTTCAGTTTTCCATTGCATTTCAGGATATTTCTTCCGCTCCATTGGAAATTTTAAGCTTGGAGGACATTAAATTTGATGACGTTGTAATAGAGAATGATAACGTAAGTTTTGCTTTTAGGGTTTTTATCTGTATAACTTACATATCTTCTTTTACAAATTGTTACATTAATTTTATTTTATTTGTTGTCGTTTGATAGATTGAGTATCTGAATGATGATAAATTTGACGATAAACCTGATAGTTGTGATAATATGATGCAAGATGTTCGTTCAAATGACCAAAAAGATATAAATGTTGATTTACGAATCATTTCACAACCGACGAAGTAAGTAATCATTTATAAAAATTAAAATTCCGAATGTGATTATGAAGTTGTATTATGTTATTTTTTTCTTTGAATTATTTGCATACGTTTAGTTGAAGGTGTTGGTGGCCTCGTTTTTTCGTTATTAAATTATATGATAGCCAGAAGAGAAAAACTGTAAATGTCGGGGTGCTTTTAGTTTTGGTGGCCAGAAGAGTAAAACGAGGTGCGAACAGTAGCACCCTAATTATGTCATCGTTGTTTTCTATTGTGAGTTGAAGTGTAGAAACCTTTAAAAGCAAAAGTAGAAGTTAAATACAAATTGCTCATATGTTCGCACTAATATAGATAAGTTGGATGGAAAATTTTCTGTAGCAGTTTTATTTTTTTGTTTAATGCAAAATGCTCTTTTACTGAGTTTATCATCATCACATTTAATTTAAATTAATAAAAAAATTTAATAAATATTTTTTGATGAGAAAGGATACATCTTCAACTGTTTGTTTTTCCATTATCCTGCCATTGTACTAGTAGATAAAATCATAATAATTTTTTATTTTAAAATTGTATGATTAAACGGTCGGTTTTTCCACCGTTGTACGGTTATACTAGTTATGCATTCGTTTCATTTCTTTATATATTCATTTATTTCCCTTCATTATATTAACTTTTATTCCTCCAGTTTATTAATTTATTTCTTTTTTTTTCTTTTTTTCATGCATCTTATATCATTTATCCACTTTCATTCCTTAAAAATTTAATTTTGAGTTCATTTCGGTATGCTTGTATTTACTTTAATTTAAGCAAATTAAATTGACCGTTGATAACAACAAAAAGTTTCCACGATTTTATTAATGCACAACTTAAATAGCATAGTTAACAAGAATTAACGTAAAAAATTTACAATCAATTGATTATATTTGGAATGCATCTAATTAAATATAGCGATGGAAGAATTTCCATAGTAATATAAGGAAATTTGTTCTGTCAAAAATGTAAATATATTTCCCCTTCTATTCTAATATCTATGTATTCTCAGCCTCTTTTTTTTGTGCATTCAAAATTTAACCCCACTCATTCAGTATCCTTTTGAAACTAAAGCAATTAAAAAAAAGGAAAGATAAAGAAATGTGAAATGTGAAAGCACTTGAGTGGTCACATAAATCACATTCCCTTACATTTATGTTATTTTTTCAATACATGCATGCAAGTCCCTTACCTTGTTTTCAATGCATGCATTCATTTGCTCATTTATGTCTATTTTCTTTTTAAAATATTTCATGCTTCTTTGCCACTTTCTTTCATTTTTCCATACATGCGTTTCCTATTATCTTACTTTAAAACATAAACATTTATTTATTTAAGTAAACAAAAATATTGCTTTTTTGAATTTGAAGCAATTTTTACTCATGTGTCTGGAAACTCAAAGTTTCAAAGCTTATAAACGTTTTTCTGACTTCGTATTACATGCATAGTTAAGAGTCCAGCATACGGAAAAAATATATCATGAAACTGCTTTAGATGTATAAATGAAATCTATTGAACGAACTATATTGTTATTCATGAACAACATATGCATGACCTATCAAAATTTAAGCAACGACATAAAAATAACATTAGACTTGAGTAAACATAGAAAACAGATGTATAACGTAAAAAAAATTATAATCAAATTAAATTAAGAAAATTCAAATTTTGAAATATGTCAAATTGGATAGAACGTAGGAATTACTTTATATAGAAATATGCAACTTTGTTTTCTTTCTTGTTTTATCACTAGGAAATGTGGAAACAGTAGTTCAATTGTTTGAAATAAATATCTACACGTAACGATGCTTTAAAAAAACGCACGAAACCTATCATCATAAAATTTTGAAATTCAAATGCAATACGTTGATTTTATATTATTAATATTTAGTGGCGTGATTGGTGGATCTCGTGACTACTTCTCTTCATATACCTGAAACCGAATCCTCTCTTCCTCTCTACTTTATTTCTTCTTCTCCTTGCTTGTAAATCTGAAACCTTCTATCAAGAAAAAAAAAATTGAAACCTGCAACGTTGAAGCTTCCCCTCGTAGCTTTGTTCCAGCAGTATCGAACTCAGATTCGCTGTCTCCCTTTAGCATTGCCTTCGAAGAAGCAATTGCCACCTTCAAGCCGTCGCCAATTTCGCATTTTCCAGTCTGAAGGTAAGAATTTCTCACAAATTCAAGTAAATTAATTGCTAAAATTTTTGGTATCTTGATTTGTTTGAGTAAATTATTTCTTGTTGATGGATGGGGTATCTTTGAATTGGATTGTTCTTTCTTTAACATTTCAAACTATCCTTTACTAATGTCATACTTCCCAAAAATGTGTTTTCCCTTGAACTTGGTCAAGATTGTTACCCAGGCTCTACCATGTTATGCACTTTGATATTTTGGGTTTGTATTAAACCACTGCTTTGTCTGCTTCCTAAGTAAATTTAAGATTGCTTTTATATTTGTTGTGCATCTTGATTTACATATATGAGCACAAGCATTAAACTATATATGTTGGTATGCACCTTACAAATGCAATGATTTCCGATTTCTTTTACACCATTGTGATGGAGCCTAGTTTGCCGATTTTTCCCCCTTACTTTGGGCATGTGTTCTTACTATTTTGTATGATTCATCTTGTATACACGTTTTGGGCAGGGCGAACCATTGACTATGTCTTTTAGTTGTTGTTTTCACACCCTACTTTTTGTTGCCTTAAATCCCATTTTGGAAAACTGATATATACATTGATATATATATATATATATATATATATATATATATATATATATGCGCAGGAACATATGAATTACAAATAATTAAAAAGAAAATTTCATGCACCATACTCTGTCAAGTTATCCACTTTTGCATACTAAGTTTATGGTGATCATGATGCATGACTGTTGGACACATACATTCAAAATTTAGAACTGCTTATATGTTGCATATAACTGCTGTTTTTTTGTATTGCATTTAAAGTTAATTTACTTGAAGACAACCTGACCTAAGTTTTGTTTGCTCGGGTCGGGGTCAGACCTAAGTAAATTACAGCTTACGTTCGAAGTTGACGATGACGAAGGATTCGTGAAGACGCACATACGCGCGCAAGCCTGATTTAAAGTGTAAAACTTTATTTTAAAATTCATTTATATATTTTTATTCCGCCGTGCAAAATATTTTGTAAAACTCTGATATTTGTATAAAATTTATTCCGCTGCAAACATTTCTATTCTATGATTTTCTATGTATCAGTTCTGTTAAACCTTATAAGCAATATGTAACGACCCAACTTTCGAACACATCTCAAGTCGTGCCATTATTAAGAAATAAGAATAGATAGAAGATATAAACACAGAACATCAGAATCTCACAGCGGAAATTTTTACAAAAGATGGTACTTTATAATATTACACATCAGTACATGATACAACAGAACATCATATGACTAGTGGTACAACCCATACATAGTACATAAGTGATTACACATACATTCACTACTGACTTGCAAACTTATAATTATACAGTAGGTAAGTAGATAGGTAGGTAGGGCAGCATACTGAGAGTCTCCATTCAGCATCATAGGTTCAACATCCTGATTCACTTGTCTATTCATAACAAGCGTTATGAATACCCAAGAGTTTAAGGGAAAACACAGAAAATAAACTCCGGGTCAGTCAGGGGACTGGTATGAGTAAACAGTTTGAAAACAAATAAACATATCTCATAAGACCACGCCGTAAATACGGAACGGGTTTTTTTACCTTATGAGATCAAAATCACTTTGTATACTTGGAAACAGATATTTTCATAATGTCTAGGTATTTTCACAAATAATTTAGAATCTAGGAAAATGCTTGCATCTCACATTTTCCGATATAGTATACAAATACAAACCGCTTGGCTCTTAGGGAAATTGGATTTCCAACTCTGACAAGGTATGGGACCACCTTCCGCTGATGTACCTCTAGAGGCAAATACACCTGGGTTCAACAAGAACATCTTGCAACCCGGCCCTCACATGACCGACCACTCATTTCTCTTGAGTGTATCGAATGTATATCACCGATGGTTGTGCGCGGCAACCATCCCCGCATGGGCAGAATCGATAGATTTAGAAACAAAAAGAATTTCTCTAGATAGGTGATACTACACCCTAATGGGAGCGACCCACATAGCCATGCTGCCAGCCCGATTTTTGTCATTTCCTGGGTGTGAGGCTTGAGGCTAGACTACGCTTCCTCATCACTGGTTCATTACTTTGAGTGCTACATCGTCCTACCCGTCAGAAATACCCAGTCGATTTCCCAAATATATTACGGGTACAAAAGCTAAGAGAAACGAATTTCTCCGCCACCAACGTAATATACTTACGTAAATTCGATGTGTAAAATCTGACTGATATACGTTGTCAGACACTCGTCCATTCAGGTTTGTTCTGGGACTGAACAGACCAAAGATATTGTTTACGACCATCGTCTTCAATATCTTCGACACGCACGTCTAATCAATTCAAAGTGGAATGTATATCCGGACTCTTTGAAGTGTTTTACGAACATTTTCACTTTAAATTATAATTTTAACAAGATTATAATCCAATCTATATAGACAGTTATCATTAAAACAAACAGTATATGATCATATTGTCAATATCTGGTATATTTGATCATAACTTAGGATTGGATAACTTTAGTGTGTGCGCTGCACGGGTTTCCCTTCCCATTTTGTCCGTCATTTCTAAAAGTAAATTTTCACTTTATTTATCTTTAGAAAAATATTTCCCATTATGATTTGATCATCATAATTGACTTAATTTATGATTTAAAATCAACGTTCACACTTTGTATTGTTTCGTCAAATTTCTTCATCGATCCTTGATCCTTGATCTTCTTTTTTTTTTCTTTCCTTCATACTGATAAAAATTCTTCTTTTAATTCCAGTCTAAATATGATTAAAATATTTATTCATAGTTCTTGTTTAACGATACCGAACTGTTCATGATCAGTCCTTAGGTCCGATATTGTAGATATCAGATGAAAACCGACAATCCAATCGTACAGTTTTTTTTTTCACCTTGTATAAAATTTAAGCATTACCCTTTTTATCACTTTACCAAATGTTTTATTGAAATGAATTCAAAATAAATTATAAACCAAATTTATAACTAATCTTTACTTCGGTATTTCTTGACAGCATTCGACGAATCCTGATTCACTCCTTCCTTTGCTTCATAAAAATTCTATTTATTTAACCCTTATTTTCTTTTAAAACTAATTTAAATTAAAGATATGTTTAAAAATCTTCATCTAAATCTTCATTTAACCAAAGTACCATTTTTCAAAACTACCACATCAAAATCCCTGACGTCCCCCTTTTCAAAAACCCTCCAGACTCTGTGTTTTTCACCAAGTACCCTTTTGCAAAGCATCTTGCCAAATACCACCTTGAAAACCATAGCCATATCCTTGCCAAAACACTCCAGAACTCATTTTTTCACCGAGTACCACATTGCCAAGTATGTTGCCAAAACACCACATGTACACACTTCCCCTGTGCACATGTACACCACCTCCGCCCATCACTGAGCCACCGCACCTCCCCTGACACGTCACGTCGCCCCTCCAGGTTTCCATTGACCAGTCCCCCGAACCCCATAGGCCTTCTTCCTCTAAAACCCTCCTCCACCATTAAAATGAAAAATAAACAGCTACAGGTCGGAACCACAAACCTCCACGGCCCCATCAACTCCGACCACCGGAAGAGCTGCCGCCACCTCCAACCTCTTCTCCAACCTCGGCCGCATCTTCCCCCTCATCCTTAGTCCACTCGATCACATGGGGACCACGTGCGATGCCTCCAAACTCACGAACCAATTCACAGACCAATAACCTAAATCGATCTTGTTCTCGAATTCCACACAATAGAAAATTTATTTTGTATTTTTCCTAGGTAACTCCTACCCCCCAGCACCTCCACGCCCAGGCTCACGGCCTCCAATCGTTTCGATCATCGGAATTTGGCAAAACCCCTCTTTTCGATCATCCCAAGAATTCTCATGATTTAGGTGATTAAAAATCCTGATGTTTCTTTTAAAAACATGATTTTGATTCTTTATTACATCTGTAATCTCGAATCAAGTTTTTACAAAGTTTGAAAATCAATTTTGATTTTGTGAACCAGAGAGCTTTCTGTTGTTTTAATTTAAACAACAGTAAGGTTTTGTAAAGCCTGTTTAATATTTTTGAGCATTCTGACAACTATGTAAAGGTTTTAAATTCTTGTATGCCACCTCCTTTTAATCCACACCCATGGTTTTTCCTCGGATCATTTAGATTTGTAGAAGTGCATCCCAAAAATACAGAGTCTGTAACAGCAGCAGATAATGATTTTTCTAACTTTTTGGTACTTAAAGTTTTTACTAACCACCAATGATTTTCTCCTACCAAACAAGAATTTCATACAAGTATATTACCTAACTAGATTATCAAAAACCCAAGTCCAATTTATAGACCAAACAGCAAAAATGCAAGCAATACAAACAGGAAATAAAAAGACAGTTTACTCACCTGTATAGCTCAAGAACCTTGCTGTTTCTTTGTTAAGAATGCTTTGAACTTGCTGAGTTGGTGTGTGTAAAAATGATGTACATGTATGGTCCTTATATAGTGTGAGAAATTTACAAAATACTGTGCATTTATTGTTAATGTGAACCAACATAACAGCCCTCTTTTCTTGTCCATGAAAAACCAGACAAACCCCTCTTTCTCTCTCAATATCTTTGCAGTTTTCACATGGCATATTTCAGCCTATATACCTCTCTAAACCCCTAAGCATTGTACCAATGTCTCCCCTTTAGCCTTGACAAAAAAACACACATTAAATGTGCTATGTACCATCTCTCTTTCTACCCATCTTTTCCCTTGGTTATTACAAAATATTTAGATCTTTTATGTACTAAAATATTCAGTTTTAAATGAGTTTGCACATCCTACCTTTCATATGTCAAAACTTTGATTTTACAAGATTTTATTTAAATACAACCTTGCCTTGCAAGGTATGTTAAAATCTGAAAGTATAGTACATACAAATCTATGTTGTGAGGTGATGCTATACAAGGAAATGCTTAGAAAAATACTTAGCCATACCCTATGATAAGAAATCTACTAGTGTAGAAAAGATGACAATTCATAGATATGATTTTATAACTCTTTTTGATGTGTATATTCATTTGACAAATTAGCTTAAGTCTTGGAAAATGAAACAAGAAAGAAAATTTCAGAAATCAATTGAAAAGAAAGAAAAGAAAAAAAAACAAAAACTAAAAATACTTTTGCTCTAAAATGATCATGCTATGTGCCTAGCATTTCCCTAAAGGTCTTACTAGCTAGTATGAGCTATCATGTAGGTGTACATGAATGAGGTCATGAAAGGAAATGATTTTGACAATTCAAGTTCTCATGTTTCAATGTATATGCAAGGGATTTTGTATTCTATGAGATCATGTACTTTGAAAGAGGTGAGACCCTACATGTTTTATATTTTTAAATGCATATGAATTCAAAGATTTACTTGCATTTCATTTTAAATATAAGAAGAGTGATTTAGCATGTCTTAAGCAATGGGTTTAGTTGAGTTTGAAACAAGGGGTTTGCTAAAACAAATAATTTAAAACTTTTTGAAAACATGAACAAGTATTTGCAAAGTCATAGCATTTAAAATTTTTGCTATGTAAAAGTGTTGCTTAACATACATTAAATATGAATTTAACAAGTGCTATTAAATACATGCTATCATATATACACGTGTAAAAATAAAATTATACAAACGCTATTAAATTTGTGCTATCATACCTTAATATATCAAAAAATGGATTTTGATAAATGCTGCACATAGACATGCTATTATATATATATGTCAACAAATTCTGAAATTAATAAATTTAAATTTTTAAATCGTATTTGAAAATACGTATTCACGATCAATTACCACTGTATCAGTGATCCGTGAAAATACCGGGTCATTACATTCTACCCCCCTTATAAAAATTTCGTCCCCGAAATTTGTAAGTAGTAGATTTCGGGTTATTGACTTATATAAATAATACATCAAAAATAAAACACACATCAGCAATATCCTATTCAAAACCAAAAATATCCGTCCAAATCCCCTTTCTAACTCATCGGCCAATTTGCTTAACTCCGTTAAGTATTATCCAAAATCTTTATTCATGTACTTAACGATCTTTATTTTGGAATTCACAATCTGATTTGACTTCACAAATCGACCAATTCACTTTTGCCCGAGTTCATATCCAATAAATTCTCAAGTCCAGCCTCGATCCCAGGAAATCCAAATTTTAACTCAATTTAAAATTCTAACTTGATTTCCGGTATCAATATGAATGGATATTCTTCTATTTTAATCCAACCATATTAATTTATCTCGTGGCTGACCCTTAGTAAATTAACTCCCTTTTGTAAGAAAAGAGTAAAGTACCTTCTGAAGCTCCTTCCATTTTCACATCCTCAGAAGTTGACGACTTATCCATCAAAGCATAGACCTTAGGTTGTTGTGCCTTCTTCAGTGGACAGTCTCTAACCAAGTGTCCCGGCTGATGACAATGGTAGCATGAAAATTTTTGGGGAATAACGTCACTTGTTCTCTTTGGTTGCTGTTGCCCCGGCTGCTGAGTCTGCTGTGGCTTTTCTGCTGCTGGCTTGGTGCAGAACTTGGCAATGTGTCCCTTCTGCAAACATTTATGGCATGTGGTATCTTTGAACCTCTCCTTGGCTTTTTCTCCCATAACGGGTATTCCCTTGTTGTTATTCCAGTTCGGATTGAATTTCCTTTTATTTGGATTCTCACTATTAGGTCCTCCTGTCTGTACTGTTTTTGCCACTGTCTTCTTCCCTTCCAGTGCCTCATAACGAACAGCCATATCCATTAGATCAACGAATGGAATTTTGAGATGTCCAATCATTTTGTCTTGCAGACTATCCTTCAGACCCGCTATAAACATCTCATTCTTCTTGAGTGTGGTATTAATCAGTTCTGGCCCGAAACAAGAAAGCGAATTAAACTTGTTCTCATACTCAGATATCTTCATGTTCCCTTGCTTGAGATCGATAAAATCTCTATACATCCTCATCTTTCCGGCTGCAGGTAGAAATTGCGCTTCGAAAGCTTCTTTGAACTTTTCCCAAGTGAAATCTTCCTCAGGAACATTAGCAGTTTGAGCATCCCACCAAATCGCTGCAGTTCCTTGAAGTTGCCATGATGCCAAAAGACGTTTCTGATCGTCATTCAACTTCAACCCTTTGAAAATCCTTTCACAAGACCTCATCCAAGCTTGAACTTCAGTAAACGACTCAGTTCCCTTGAAAACTTTTCCTCCCAGAGTCGTATACTCCTTACAAATGGTCGCAAAGCTCTTATCCTGTTGAACTGGTGCAACTTCTTCTACTGCTTCTCCTTGGTCTTGGGATCCAGCAGTACGACCAGTAACAGTGGAAGATCCCCTAGCTCGACCTCTTCGTGCACGGGTGCTCATTTTGATCACCTGACTATAACAGGTTATCAATCGAGTCTTGATGGGATATAACTAACTTAGGTATATCATCCAAGTTGTGTTAAATTCATTTTAAATTTTATATAAAAATACGCTCTCTCACACTCACCCAAAGCCTAGGTAATCAGCAACCTAAGCTCTGATACCAACTGTAATGACCCCGGGATTCGAGTAGGATTTTCAACCATCCTCTCCTCCCTCGGCACTGGGCTAACCTCCCAGCGTGGCTTACAGAGATACCTCAGAACTGCTTTTACGGCCAGCCTCTCGACTCGACCAACCCACATTGTCGGGAGATGTAGGGGTAAGAGTCTCCCGTTCGCCACCTAACGCGAAGCGAGAACCCCCTATCATCCGTACCAATTAAGCAACCAGCTCTGATACCAACTGTAACGACCCAACTTTCGAACACATCTCAAGTCGTGCCATTATTAAGAAATAAGAATAGATAGAAGATATAAACACAGAACATCAGAATCTCACAGCGGAAATTTTTACAAAAGATGGTACTTTATAATATTACACATCAGTACATGATACAACAGAACATCATATGACTAGTGGTACAACCCATACATAGTACATAAGTGATTACACATACATTCACTACTGACTTGCAAACTTATAATTATACAGTAGGTAAGTAGATAGGTAGGTAGGGCAGCATACTGAGAGTCTCCATTCAGCATCATAGGTTCAACATCCTGATTCACTTGTCTATTCATAACAAGCGTTATGAATACCCAAGAGTTTAAGGGAAAACACAGAAAATAAACTCCGGGTCAGTCAGGGGACTGGTATGAGTAAACAGTTTGAAAACAAATAAACATATCTCATAAGACCACGCCGTAAATACGGAACGGGTTTTTTTACCTTATGAGATCAAAATCACTTTGTATACTTGGAAACAGATATTTTCATAATGTCTAGGTATTTTCACAAATAATTTAGAATCTAGGAAAATGCTTGCATCTCACATTTTCCGATATAGTATACAAATACAAACCGCTTGGCTCTTAGGGAAATTGGATTTCCAACTCTGACAAGGTATGGGACCACCTTCCGCTGATGTACCTCTAGAGGCAAATACACCTGGGTTCAACAAGAACATCTTGCAACCCGGCCCTCACATGACCGACCACTCATTTCTCTTGAGTGTATCGAATGTATATCACCGATGGTTGTGCGCGGCAACCATCCCCGCATGGGCAGAATCGATAGATTTAGAAACAAAAAGAATTTCTCTAGATAGGTGATACTACACCCTAATGGGAGCGACCCACATAGCCATGCTGCCAGCCCGATTTTTGTCATTTCCTGGGTGTGAGGCTTGAGGCTAGACTACGCTTCCTCATCACTGGTTCATTACTTTGAGTGCCACATCGTCCTACCCGTCAGAAATACCCAGTCGATTTCCCAAATATATTACGGGTACAAAAGCTAAGAGAAACGAATTTCTCCGCCACCAACGTAATATACTTACGTAAATTCGATGTGTAAAATCTGACTGATATACGTTGTCAGACACTCGTCCATTCAGGTTTGTTCTGGGACTGAACAGACCAAAGATATTGTTTACGACCATCGTCTTCAATATCTTCGACACGCACGTCTAATCAATTCAAAGTGGAATGTATATCCGGACTCTTTGAAGTGTTTTACGAACATTTTCACTTTAAATTATAATTTTAACAAGATTATAATCCAATCTATATAGACAGTTATCATTAAAACAAACAGTATATGATCATATTGTCAATATCTGGTATATTTGATCATAACTTAGGATTGGATAACTTTAGTGTGTGCGCTGCACGGGTTTCCCTTCCCATTTTGTCCGTCATTTCTAAAAGTAAATTTTCACTTTATTTATCTTTAGAAAAATATTTCCCATTATGATTTGATCATCATAATTGACTTAATTTATGATTTAAAATCAACGTTCACACTTTGTATTGTTTCGTCAAATTTCTTCATCGATCCTTGATCCTTGATCTTCTTTTTTTTTTCTTTCCTTCATACTGATAAAAATTCTTCTTTTAATTCCAGTCTAAATATGATTAAAATATTTATTCATAGTTCTTGTTTAACGATACCGAACTGTTCATGATCAGTCCTTAGGTCCGATATTGTAGATATCAGATGAAAACCGACAATCCAATCGTACAGTTTTTTTTTTCACCTTGTATAAAATTTAAGCATTACCCTTTTTATCACTTTACCAAATGTTTTATTGAAATGAATTCAAAATAAATTATAAACCAAATTTATAACTAATCTTTACTTCGGTATTTCTTGACAGCATTCGACGAATCCTGATTCACTCCTTCCTTTGCTTCATAAAAATTCTATTTATTTAACCCTTATTTTCTTTTAAAACTAATTTAAATTAAAGATATGTTTAAAAATCTTCATCTAAATCTTCATTTAACCAAAGTACCATTTTTCAAAACTACCACATCAAAATCCCTGACGTCCCCCTTTTCAAAAACCCTCCAGACTCTGTGTTTTTCACCAAGTACCCTTTTGCAAAGCATCTTGCCAAATACCACCTTGAAAACCATAGCCATATCCTTGCCAAAACACTCCAGAACTCATTTTTTCACCGAGTACCACATTGCCAAGTATGTTGCCAAAACACCACATGTACACACTTCCCCTGTGCACATGTACACCACCTCCGCCCATCACTGAGCCACCGCACCTCCCCTGACACGTCACGTCGCCCCTCCAGGTTTCCATTGACCAGTCCCCCGAACCCCATAGGCCTTCTTCCTCTAAAACCCTCCTCCACCATTAAAATGAAAAATAAACAGCTACAGGTCGGAACCACAAACCTCCACGGCCCCATCAACTCCGACCACCGGAAGAGCTGCCGCCACCTCCAACCTCTTCTCCAACCTCGGCCGCATCTTCCCCCTCATCCTTAGTCCACTCGATCACATGGGGACCACGTGCGATGCCTCCAAACTCACGAACCAATTCACAGACCAATAACCTAAATCGATCTTGTTCTCGAATTCCACACAATAGAAAATTTATTTTGTATTTTTCCTAGGTAACTCCTACCCCCCAGCACCTCCACGCCCAGGCTCACGGCCTCCAATCGTTTCGATCATCGGAATTTGGCAAAACCCCTCTTTTCGATCATCCCAAGAATTCTCATGATTTAGGTGATTAAAAATCCTGATGTTTCTTTTAAAAACATGATTTTGATTCTTTATTACATCTGTAATCTCGAATCAAGTTTTTACAAAGTTTGAAAATCAATTTTGATTTTGTGAACCAGAGAGCTTTCTGTTGTTTTAATTTAAACAACAGTAAGGTTTTGTAAAGCCTGTTTAATATTTTTGAGCATTCTGACAACTATGTAAAGGTTTTAAATTCTTGTATGCCACCTCCTTTTAATCCACACCCATGGTTTTTCCTCGGATCATTTAGATTTGTAGAAGTGCATCCCAAAAATACAGAGTCTGTAACAGCAGCAGATAATGATTTTTCTAACTTTTTGGTACTTAAAGTTTTTACTAACCACCAATGATTTTCTCCTACCAAACAAGAATTTCATACAAGCATATTACCTAACTAGATTATCAAAAACCCAAGTCCAATTTATAGACCAAACAGCAAAAATGCAAGCAATACAAACAAGAAATAAAAAGACAGTTTACTCACCTGTATAGCTCAAGAACCTTGCTGTTTCTTTGTTAAGAATGCTTTGAACTTGCTGAGTTGGTGTGTGTAAAAATGATGTACATGTATGGTCCTTATATAGTGTGAGAAATTTACAAAATACTGTGCATTTATTGTTAATGTGAACCAACATAACAGCCCTCTTTTCTTGTCCATGAAAAACCAGACAAACCCCTCTTTCTCTCTCAATATCTTTGCAGTTTTCACATGGCATATTTCAGCCTATATACCTCTCTAAACCCCTAAGCATTGTACCAATGTCTCCCCTTTAGCCTTGACAAAAAAACACACATTAAATGTGCTATGTACCATCTCTCTTTCTACCCATCTTTTCCCTTGGTTATTACAAAATATTTAGATCTTTTATGTACTAAAATATTCAGTTTTAAATGAGTTTGCACATCCTACCTTTCATATGTCAAAACTTTGATTTTACAAGATTTTATTTAAATACAACCTTGCCTTGCAAGGTATGTTAAAATCTGAAAGTATAGTACATACAAATCTATGTTGTGAGGTGATGCTATACAAGGAAATGCTTAGAAAAATACTTAGCCATACCCTATGATAAGAAATCTACTAGTGTAGAAAAGATGACAATTCATAGATATGATTTTATAACTCTTTTTGATGTGTATATTCATTTGACAAATTAGCTTAAGTCTTGGAAAATGAAACAAGAAAGAAAATTTCAGAAATCAATTGAAAAGAAAGAAAAGAAAAAAAAACAAAAACTAAAAATACTTTTGCTCTAAAATGATCATGCTATGTGCCTAGCATTTCCCTAAAGGTCTTACTAGCTAGTATGAGCTATCATGTAGGTGTACATGAATGAGGTCATGAAAGGAAATGATTTTGACAATTCAAGTTCTCATGTTTCAATGTATATGCAAGGGATTTTGTATTCTATGAGATCATGTACTTTGAAAGAGGTGAGACCCTACATGTTTTATATTTTTAAATGCATATGAATTCAAAGATTTACTTGCATTTCATTTTAAATATAAGAAGAGTGATTTAGCATGTCTTAAGCAATGGGTTTAGTTGAGTTTGAAACAAGGGGTTTGCTAAAACAAATAATTTAAAACTTTTTGAAAACATGAACAAGTATTTGCAAAGTCATAGCATTTAAAATTTTTGCTATGTAAAAGTGTTGCTTAACATACATTAAATATGAATTTAACAAGTGCTATTAAATACATGCTATCATATATACACGTGTAAAAATAAAATTATACAAACGCTATTAAATTTGTGCTATCATACCTTAATATATCAAAAAATGGATTTTGATAAATGCTGCACATAGACATGCTATTATATATATATATGTCAACAAATTCTGAAATTAATAAATTTAAATTTTTAAATCGTATTTGAAAATACGTATTCACGATCAATTACCACTGTATCAGTGATCCGTGAAAATACCGGGTCATTACACAATAACAATTTGTCATTTCAAGTGGTTTAAGTTCGTTTAATTACCGATTTGAAGCGGTCGAAAAGGCAGGATGTTACATGTGGTATCAGAGCTTTAGTTTATACAAAGCTTAACTTATGGGGTTTAACTGGAATTGTCACTAGAATCTCTAAGGACAACGTATTTTGAAAAAAAGTATTTTAAAATCTTATGATGAAAAAAAACTTGAAATAATTTTGAGCATAAAATGAAATTGAAACCAAATAAATTTTTGGACATAAATGTGACCAAAATGAATTTGTATATCGAATAAAATATCATTTGAATTGAATGGGAAACTAAATAAGCCATAATAAGTATGGATATGTTTTGTAAATTATTTGGAAATGTAAGTATAGTGTATTAACTATCTTGATTGAATCAAGTTATGTTTTGTAAATTGTTTAGTAATATAGTATGAGTTTGATTAACAAAGTTGATATTGAATTAAGTATTTTGAAATCTCTTAATGGTTTAGAAAAATGATTGTTTTTGAACTCCAACAAATGATTTTTATTATATAAATAGCGTATAGAAAATATCGATTTGAAATATTATGAAAGTTATGGATTTTTGAAGAATATAGTCATAGCGGTAAATTGATGATTGTCATTATTGTAGTATATTTAAGATATACTAATCATTTATAACTGTATTCGGATTAATAAATCACAAATATTAAACCATTGATGAAATATGAAATGTACATCGTGAAAAAAAAATCACTTATTGATTTAGTTAAAACTAAGCAGATCGTTTGACTAAAATTTGAGAATTTGATTCCTGAAATTTGTGAAATTGATTTCTAATGTTTTGAAGAAAAAGAGTAGTGGTATATAAAAGTATTTTCGAATAAAAATGTTTGAAGTATTTTTTTTGAATTATTTTCAAAAAGGAAATTAAGTGATGGAGAACCCACTTTTGTCTCCAGAAAGTAATTTCAATGATAATTTTACTTCATTGGAATTCATTCTCGAGTCTCAAAGTGGGGGAGACCACTTTGGTAGTTTTGCTACTTGTTTATCTTGGTTAAACGAAGCTTGATTTGTGAAGCATGATTTGATATGAAAATATATATGTATATTTTGAATGAGTGAAAGAAAATCTGGAATTGATTCTTGTGTTTAGTCGAATGGGATCCTATGTATCAGGATAGTGTAATTGAACATCTTAAAGAGATGTTTTGATAAGAAATGTTTGAATGTAAATATTCAACTGATTAATGATATTTTTGATATGTAACCCAAATCGAAAGTGTTGTTTTAATAATGATGATTGTCAATATGAACTAGATTTGAAATGATATTGAATATTCAAATCAATTGTGAAATCAAAACTTAATTGATACTGAAATGAAAATTTTGAAGATTTATCGACTTATGAATGTTATGATTTGAAATGTTTGAAACTTATATGACTTATATAAGAGTGAGATTAATTCGAAAACTACTGATTTGGAAGATAATTGATTGAAATAATAATCTTATATAATAGAATTTATATGAGAATGATATATTAGGAAAAAACGTGATTTGACAAGAAAATCTTATGTAAATTGGTACTTATGCAAGTGCGATATATGCAAAACGTGAAATGAAGTACTATATATTTAGTATGCATGTTTTCCAAATGAAGATATGGGAAGTGCCTTCCACTAAAAATTGAAATTTTAAAAATCGTAGCTACGTTGCTACTCCATTGATTAGAGTATCCATCGATATCGGAATCCCGCTCGGTGGGATCACATTGATTATTACGTCTTATCTGTTCTAGCGTAATTCAAGGGGCGTGAAGCCTACAACTACAAGCTTTGAAATTTCAATAATATACTTATTTTTTATTTCAAAAGTTATTTTCAAACAGGAGAATCATATTTTCAAAATTTTAGTTTGTTATAAGTAATTTAGATTATGACTATAAGAAAACTTGAACTTTAATAATAGTGTTTGAAATAAAGATTTTGAATTTAATAAATAGATTTAAAACAAATGAATTTAATTTATAATAAGGACGAATCTTCAAATTTAAAATCCTAAGAAATATTTTATTTCAAACTTTGTAAAATTTGTATAAGTAAGTATATTTTTGTTATGTACATAAGCATATTTTTTTTACAACTTCTCCTTTTCGAAGTGAAAAGTTTTAAGTAGGGGAGACTGTAACATCCCATAAAATTTGACCGTTTAAGTTGTTGAATTAAATTATTAAATTTAAAATGGTATTTAAATAAAATTTTTGATGTTATTAATGAAATTTATCAATTTCTGCTGAAGGATTGATTGAAAATAATGTATGCATCCTAGATGAAATAAATACATACATGTATATATCTTTTGTTATCATCTTTAATTCTTTACCTGTTTGTTCAAAATGTAAATTTTAGGAATTCAGAATGTGAATTACATGTCCAATTAACATCATTAATTAATTTAATTTGCAATGTTAATTATGCATTCATTTCATTTCTTTATATATTCATTTATTTCCCTTTATTCTATTAACTTTTCTTTCCTTCAATTTATTAATTTATTTCTTTTTATTCTATTTTTCATGCATCTTATATCATTTATGTACTTTCATTCCTTAAAAATTTATTTTGAGTTCATTTCGGTATGCTTGTATTTACTTTAATTTAAGAAAATTAAATTGACCGTTGATAACAACAAAAAGTTTCCACGATTTTATTAATGCATAACTTAAATAACATAGTTAACGAGAATTAACAACAAAAATTTACAGTCAAATTTAATTATATTTGGAATGCATCTAATTAAATATAGCGATGGAAGAATTCCCATAGTAATATAAGGTAGTTTGTTCTATCAAAAATGTAAATATATTTCCCCTTCTATTCTAATATCTATGTATTCTCAGCGTCTTTTTTTGTGCATTCAAAATTTAACCCCACTCATTCAGTTTCCTTTTGAAACCAAAGCAATTAAAAAAAAGGAAAGATAAAGAAATGTGAAAGCACTTTAGCGGTCACATAAATCACATTCCCTTACATTTTAAACCTTGCGCATGCAACCTACAAGGATAATTTTATTTCCTTTTTTCATGCATTGAATTCTAACGTTTCACTTATAGTTTATATCTCATTCATTCATTTCAACTTAATTCATTTCATTTATGTTATTTTTCAATACATGCATGCAGGTCACTTACCTTGTTTTCAATGCATGCATTCATTTGCTCATTTATGTCCATTTTCTTTTTGAAATGTTTCATGCTCCTTTGTAACTTTCTTTCAATTTTCCATACATGTGTTTCCTATTATCTTACTTTAAAAACTAAACATTTATTTACTTAAGTAAACAAAAATATTGCTTTTTTAAATTTGAAGCAATTTTTATTCATGTGCCTGGAAACTCAAAGTTTCAAAGCTTATGAACGTTTTTCTGACTTCGTATTACATGCATAATTAAGAGTCCAGCTTACGGAAAAAAAATCATGAAACTGCTTTAGATGTATAAATGGAATCCATTGAACGAACTATGTTGTTATTCATGAAGAGCATATGCATGACCTATCTAAATTTAAGCAATGACATAAAAATAACATTAGACTTGAGTTAACATAGAAAACAGATATATAACGTAAAAAAAAAAATCAAATTAAATTAAGAAATTCAAAATTTGGAATACGTCAAATTGGATAGAACATAGGAATTACTTTCATATAGAAATATGCAATTTTGTTTTCTTTCTTGTTTTGTCACTAGGAAATGTGGAAATAGTAGTTCAATTGTTTGAAATAAATATCTACATGTAACCATGCTAAAAAAATTTATAAAGCACGAAACCTATCATCATAAAATTTCGAAATTCAAATGTAATACGTTGAATTGGTATTATTAATATTTAGTAGCGTGATTGGTGGATCTCGTGACTACTTCTTTTCATATACCTGAAACTGAACCTCTCTTCCTCTCTACTTTATTTCTTCTTCTCCTTGCTTGTAAATCTGAAACCTTCTATCAAAAAAAAAAGACACCGAAACCTGCAACCTTGAAGCCTCCCCTCGTAGCTTTGTTCCAGCAGTGTCGAACTCAGCTTCGCTGTCTCCCTCTAGCCTTGCCTTCGAACCAAGCCATATCCACCTTCAAGTCGTCGCCAATTTCGCATTTTCCAGTCTCAAGGTAAGATTTTCTCACAAATTAAGATTCAAGTAAATTAATTGCTAAATCTTTTGGGTATCTTGATTTGTTTGAGTAAATTATTTCTTGTTGATGGTTGGGGTATCTTTGAATTGGACTGTTCTTTCTTTAACATTGGAAACTATCCTTTACTAATGTCATGCTTCCCAGAAATGTGTTTTCCCTTGAACTTGGTCAAGATTGTTACCCAGGCTCTACCATGTTATGCACTTTGATATTTTGGGTTTGTATTAAACCACTGCTTTGTCTGCTTCCTAAGTAAATTTAAGATTGCTTTTATATTTGTTGTGCATCTTGATTTACATATATGAGCACAAGCATTGTGATGGAGCCTAGTTTGACAATTTCCCCCCTTACTTTGGGTATGTGTTCTTACTATTTTGTATGATCCATGTTGTATACACGTTTTGGGCAGGTCGAACCATTGACTATGTCTTTTAGTTGTTGTTTTCGCTCCCTACTTTTTATTGCTTTAAATCCCATTTTGGAAAACTGATATATACATTGATATATACATGCGTAAGTAGTGGAGTTGGGACCAAAGTGTTTGGGGAATGCATGGTATGCATGCGCAGGAACATATGAATTACAGATAATTAAAAAGAAAATTTCATGCACTATACTCTGTCAAGTTATCCACTTTTGCATACTAAGTTTATGATGATCATGATGCATGACTGTTGGACACATACATTCAATATTTAGAACTGCCTATATGTTGCATATAACTGATTTTTTTTGTATTGCATTTGAAGCTACTTTACTTGAATACAACCTGACCTGTGTTTTGTTTGGGCGGGTCGGGGTCAGACCTGAGTAAATTACAACTTAGGTTCAAAGTTGACGATGATGAAGGATTCGTGAAGACGCACATACGTGCGTAAGCCCGATATAAAGTGTAAAATTTTATTTTAAAATTCATTTATATATTTTTATTCTGCCATGCAAAATATTTTATAAAACTCTGATATTTGTATAAAAATTATTCCTCTGCAAACATTTCTGTTCTGTGATTTTCTATGTGTTGGTTCTGTTAAACCTTATAAGCAATAACAATTTGTCATTTCGAGCGGTTTAAGTTGGTTTAATTACCGACTTAAAGCGGTCGAAAAGGCAGGATGTTACGGATCAAAACCCCACCTTTGAGTTTATCTCAAGAATTGGGAAGTTTTCTCTGCGATTTAGGAATTAGGGTTTTTGGTTAGTGAAAAGGGCGGCGACAAGAAAATGAAGAATGAGGAGGAAGAGTGAGAATTTATATGTTATAGAAAGAATCATTCGTCTTCCCTGGCTTGACATCCCAGCTCGACCCAAACAAAAGAAGAAGTTGGTAGCTTAAAAGCCTTTTTAGTCCAGAAACGCAGAAACAGATCGGAGGTAAAATGGGTAAGCCCATTCAATCTGAATTGGAAAAGCAATAATTGGTCCATTGGCGCGACTTAACTCATGAATGAGAAATAGAGGAACTAGAAAGAAAATGTCAAAGCATACGTATATACATGCATCAGAAAAAATACCTGAAAATTTCTTGAATCTTGGAAGAAATATTGAAGCTTTCGGAAGCAAAAGGGATGGATGACTCATTACCTCATGATATATTTATAAGCATTTCAAATGCGTTAAAAGACACAACTTCATGAAGCATCACGACTCAACCAAAAGACATGACTATCAGTTGGCACCAATTTAGAAACAAACAAGTTGTTCATTTCGAAGCACGCCTTATTTTCAATAAACGTGTAATTCGAGGGGAAAAAATGTTAGCCTACCTTGTGGTTAGGCTACACAAAGCAAAAGAATCAAGTGACGAGTATATTCAAGAGTAAGAGATGCAATAGACTATCCTTCGGATCCGATCGGACTCCCCTAGCTGAAACCAGTTCCCTTAATACTTGAGTGTTCAAGTAAGCTCCAGATGCCAAAATTCGGATCGGTTCGGTGCTATAAATATCCGATCCGAACCGCTCAATATCCTCATGATCCGAACTGAGGACCAGCGTCACATCAGTTACACGCTACACATTCCCCTAAAGATTCGGAGCGGTTTCAACCCACTTTCCCATGTTCTCGATATGCTATCTTGATCTCAAAACCCACAAGTCTGAAGTTTAGGGGATGGACCCCACATGGCACCCGAACCGGATGGTTTCTCAGTCTATAAATACCCAAAAAACACTCCATTTGAAGGATCTTTTGGCAAATTAATCGCTCTGACTTCCAGACCAGCGAATTTCATTGCTTTATTCAGATTATACTCAAACTTTTGCAGTGTAATTCCACAAATTGAAGAGAGATTATCAATTGTAAAAGTGAGAATGAAAGAAATTTATCATTGTACTTGTATTAGAATCATCAATCAAAGAAGTATAAAGTGGATGTAGGCTCTTTAACACTGAACCACTATAAATCTGTTTTTCTCATTGTTTTTCTTCCTATTTTATTCAGAATTATCGTTTGTTTGGGTGTTAGAACCACTTTTTGGCCTAACAAGATGGAGATGTAGTAATTCTTACATGTGATTTATTAATTTATTTAGAAGGAATTCGTCGAAATTGTACACTTTTTTTCTTATTTATCTTATTCTAAAAAAAATATGTATAAAATAACGCAAATAAATAAAAGGCATATGCGATTTAAGTTAACTTAAATTGTATAGGTCATTATGATCATTTATTGAGAAGAACAAAACCTCATTCTATGTTTGCTTGACAAATTGATAATTTGTACAATTAATTAATATCTGCATTAATTAATATGGAATGAATAGTTAATTAACTATTTATTGTTAATTTTTGACTGCCAAAAACTTGGTGCCCTGACCGTGTTATATATGACATTGACAAGCGAACCCTTTTTGGATATGAAAATTTAATTGTAGCTTATTCAAGTACCATTGCAATCGCTAAGCTTTAAATTTGAAATTGATTTAGTTTTCTAATTCCCTAATATAAATTATTTTTAATAGTTAAGTATTTTTTTGAATGTTTAGAAGTTATTTTCTAAATAATTTAGGAGTTAATTTAGTACTTAGTTTGGATGCTTAAGTTGATTAATTATTTATGATTATTTTTGGTTAAATGGCTTAAGTTAATTAGCCATTTGTGATGATGATTTAATTAAAGAGCAGTTTACTTATGATATTTTAATTTAGTTATTAATTAATAATGTTTAAAAGTAATTTGCATTTGAGTGTTAATAAATAAGTTAATTGTAATTATTATAATAATTAATCAAAGTGTAATTATTTTTGATGACTTATTTATGGAGTAATTATTATATAACTGTTTAATTAATTAGACATTATTTATCCATTTTAAAGGGGTTTTAAAATATTTATTAAATTTAAATGAAAGTTTAGACTTTATTTGATTATTAATTTGGATTTTATAATATTTAATTAATCATTTGAAGGTTAAATAAAGATTTAATTCTTTGTTTTAATGGCTAATGATTGTTTAATTATTCATTCAATAGTTGATTATTATTTAATTATTAATTATTTAAGATAGTTATTATTTCGGATATCTTAATTAATGGTGATTAAGCTGATTTCATTCTTATAAATGATTATTTTAAGTTAATTAATTAATGTTGTTTTTAAGTCAATTAATCTAATTTACAAAGATGTTTGAATTTGAATTTAATCACTTTTATTAATTGTATATAAGCAGGCCCGGTTTCAGGGCTAGGCCGCAGCCTAGGGCAACCCTTCAAATGGGGCCAACATAGTGAGGAAGAACTGGTCATTGTAGATGGTTAACAGGATGTTGTATTTTAAACTGTACTGCAATACATTATTGTAAAAATGAGGTTAATGTAATGGAAGTATGCTGGAATTTCAATGTTAGGGTTCTTTGTTCGAGTGTTGTTGTGACAAGCATTCAAGAATCTTTTATATTAACTTTCTACCAAGCTCTCCCCTATTTTATGTTAGTACTTTTCCTCTCCACCCTTCCTTAGGGTAACTTAGAACTTATTTTTATCCTATAGTTTCATTTGCCTTGCCTAGGGCAACCTGGATGCCTGCACCGACCCTGTATATAAGATAATTAATTTTGTGTATAGTTAGTTAAATTAACTAATGATGCTTAAGTTAATTTGATTAACTTAAGAATATGCTTTAGATTTGTATAAGATTGTAAAAGTGGATTTAAAGATAAAGAGTTAATTTTGGTAGGGGATTTATTTAATAATGAAACTAAGTGAAATGTGTATAAATTTGAAAGAGGATTTGAAATTTAAAAAGTCGATGGATTTGTAGAATCTTAGTTTGAAATAAATTATATATGGAACTTGGAAGAAAATAAATTGAACATTTAAAACCTAGGATAACAAACATATATTATTATGAAAGGTAAGAGTGATGTCAAGTTAAGGTCTGAGAGGTAAATTAAACACCGCAACTTGAACGACTTCAGGAGGGAAAATATCTGTATGAAATCAAGAGCAAACATTATCTCCATAATGATTTATTTATTTTTGAGATGTCATGTTTGGACGATAAATAGAATGATTGGGTTCTTATGATCCATTAAAAGTGATTTTGAAATGAGGATCATTTTTAGGAATATACAATTATACCAGAGGGTTAAGTAAATGAATGTTTTGAAATAAGTGAGAAGGAATTTAATTAACAAGAGATTAATTAAAGGAGGCCAAATGAATCCAATTCAATCAAATTTATGATTGATTTATGTTTGTTAAATAACCGAGTATTAAAATTTTACAAATTTCTAATTCTAGAAATATATAGGGGAAACAGTTGAGTTATAGGGCACAATCATCCTCAATGATATTGCAATGTGCTTTAAATCTTGTTTCATTCTCTTAGGAAACATGATAAAGAAATCCATCCATTAAACGGTTAGGAGGTGAACCTCGCTGTTATGCGTTTGTTTGTTTATTTCTAAAATTAACTTGGTTGAATTTACTGAAAACTATCATTGTTGGCTTTCGAAAAATTCAGGTTCGGATCCATATCCGAAACCGCTTTTAAACCAGCTTAAGAGTTCGACCGTGGAAGACATCTTGAAGATGCTGGAATCAAAATTGGAGCCTTGATGTGCAAGGGTTATTGGTAGTGCCTTCGGTTTTCTTCAGTTATAAAACAAACTTGTATGAACAAATGCTATCAACACATTATCATTGGAAGACAATGTAGTATTCTAAGTGTAAATGCCAAAAGTGTAAAACGTAGCCTTAAGACCCATCAAGTGGGATTGATTAAAATTAGGGGAAATGTTATAGGGCTGACCCTTTTAGATTCATCTATACATTTAAGAAAGTTGATTGTCCTTGAGATATATCTTTTTATGGGTTGCAAACTGATCATGATGGTGACATATTTGGTACTATCTAGTAAGGGATAGGCCGATCCTGTGTTGGTAGAGGATCCAGGTGAGATCCTTGGTACATTTTTAGACGTACACCGTGATGGGTAGTACCTCAATACCTAAACATCGTGGGAATCCAGTTTCTAATGGAAGCCTTCGTGTAAGGTTGTCAATAATACACCCAAAAATCTAAAATTTGTTTACATCAATATCCAAAAAGCAGTTCAATATCCTAAATTCAAAAAAACAGATGTGGATATTAACACATCTGCATCAGAAAAAATTTCTTTTGTTTTTCAAGATTATAGCTTAAATTATATGCATTTAAGTATAATATTTTTTTAATTTTTTTATTAAGTTGGAAGTTATATTATACGAACTAAACACATATTGTTCCCTAAAACTATTTATTATGATCATATTTGTTTACCCTTAGCATTCTAATACTACATCGGATTTAAAATTCTTTATGTGAGATTAAAATTTTCTATTTGTAATATTTGATTTCGATCACTAGTAGATCAAATAATTATCCGATATTTGTCTGTATCCATGAACATGGATATCCGACATTCAAAAACGATTTCAGATGCAGATATTCTATTATCCGCATTCGAAAGCATCCGTTGATAGACCTACCTTTATGGACTTGGCTGTATACCTACTATGCTGGAATCTAATTATTGTAATAATTTCAACTATATTCCAATATTCTATTTGAACATCTAGACATTATTATAATATCACTGATTTTGGTACAAAGTGTTTTCGTGATCATAAGGTAAAAACTAGTTCGTGTTTATCTGCGGTGTGCTCTTACGAGATACATCTATTGAAAAAAGTCATAAGGTATAACAAATCAAATTCTTTGCGACTTTAATTTTCTTACGCTAATTTACTAGACTAACCTGAGCGTTATTTTTCAAAAATGCTCGGGTCAGATCAAGCATATTCTCCTGAATAAATTCAGATGTTTTGGAGCTTTATTAAAGGAGCTTGAGTCCCAAGACATATTTCTGTATGTTCTTTATCTTCTGCTATTTGTGTTTGTTCTTATTGTAGTTATCAAAAACGGTAAGGATAAGTTTATATAACTATCCAGGTTAATATATGTTAGTTGCTCTGGTTTTAGTGTCTGTATATAAAAAGAACTCAATTTCATTTTGTAAAATCAAATTGCATATTATATACTATTCATTGTAATTACGAGATTCAGTTTTATTCTCTTATTCTTTACACCTAATGATTTAATTTTCCGCTATTTGGATGTTGGACTCGTGAATACCGTGAATGTATTAGTGTCGACTCAAATGTTCGGAAAATCTGGTTGTTACATAAATCTTATGTCTCTTGATATGGTATGCACTTAACTTGTTTATGTGATTATACCAATATTATATTCTACTGCTTCCACTTTAAGATTTACTATGATTGTAAATGCGATTAAAATTTTATATTATGTTATATTAATTTGTTATACTTTTTAATGCATATGTAACAAACATATCAAAACTTAGAAATAAAAGCTTCAAAAACTTGATTTGGAAACGGTTATTTTATTGATTGGAAAGACACCAAATTATATTATAGTAAAATAACCGTAAGAGCACGATGTACAATTGTAGTACATATATGAGTATAGATCGTTCCATAAGAAAAGCATTTAGTTTGAAATTACACAATTAAATTAAATTGTTGACGTTCAATTTAGTTAGTTAAACACCAACACACAAGTCCGGGTTAAAATCAGAGAATGACCAAACAAATCCAATCACAGAACGCAGAAAGTAAAATGACTCAATATTTATAGTGGTTTGGAAAATTCTTCCTACATCCATTGTAAGACAATCTTTATTGATTATACTGTACGATTACAAATACAGTTAATTTGATTGTAAGAAAATATAGAGATAAGAGTGCAATTGAATGGAAGTAGCGAATTCCTTGCATATGAGTGCCAAAATCTAACGGAGCCCCATTGAAATGACCATGTCCTGGTTACATATAGATGCTACAATATTTGTTTAGGCATAGGGTAATAGTGGAGAAGACCAATCCCGAAGTGGAGAAAGTAGGATGTCTTCGGATCGTCCAATCCAAATTATCCTGGATAGGTAACATCTAGATCCAGATCGGTGCCTATCCGAGCATGCTGACCCGGGGGATGTTCATTCCTTAGCCAAATTCCTAAGTACCTTGCTGAACCCACCTACCTAAGTGCCTTACCGACCCCACCTGATATGAAGTCGTACTGACCCGATAAATAATGTCGAACTGGACTTCAGTTTGAATTCCAATCTGAAAGAAGAGAGTCAGACCGAACCGAGCTTCACGAGATAATACAGATCCAACAACGCAAGAAGTTGTGCCAATCCGAAAAGGGATTAATGCCAATTCATTCCTCAAATAGCAATGTCGAACCGGATGCTTGAGAAGTGGATGCCACTCCCAATTGCCTTGATATTCTACCAATTCCATAGTGATGCATTCCAATATCCAAGTTTTCGTGAACTCTGCAGCTCCAACTAAGATTTTTTGAGTTTGCCTAATTCCATACTCAAGTCCTAAGCAATCTGATAGCCAGAAATCCAAAGCATGACTGCCTTGCAAGAAAGCAGATTAATACTAACCAAAGAGATTGGATTTGTTGTTAACTAATTGTTAAAAATTAGAAAAGAATTTTGAAATTAATTATGAGATTAGAAGGCAATTTAGAGGCAAATCTCCACTCATGATCATATAAACCAACACGACATTAATTTATGATCTCTCTTTTAATTATTTGTTTTTTAATAGATGTATTTATTATAAGTATGGTCTAATTGTGTTATTAACTAACACAACTTAAACCATCAAACTATAGTACATCCTCTAATCTACTTCTAAACTCACATGAAAATAACATGAAATAAAAAAATACTATAAGCAAGCTCTATTTACTATTAAATTTGTAATATAGAGCATCAAATTTTAAATTTCGTTCAATTTCATTATCATATTTAGATGAAAGTATAACTTTTGTTCATATGTGATTAAGCATAACGTATTTGTTATGAGCACCATAGGCAACCAAATTTACAATTAAATAACAAACTTCATTAACACTGAAATTATCATTAAGCACAAAAAAGACGATCATAAATGAGATCATTATGGTAATCTTTTATAACTCATGAGAGCTTCATTATCCCAAAATTAAGGAGGTTTAACTACTCATATTTGAATATATATTAATATAAGATTTATTTCAACATAAACAAGGGAAAGAAAAGAGCATGAAATAAAATAAATAATCTACTTGCATAAAAATAAAACTCAGAACTAATCGACTTGCATAAAAATGAAAAGTGCATGACACAAAAGCATAAAAGTAAAGAGCATGGCTAAGAAGCCATTAAAGGGAAACAATTTGTTTCTAATTTATCATTACAACTTTGCATAAAGAAAGTTTGATCTCCACATGGACATAAGGGATTATTTATATATGTTCTAAAGCCCTAGACTCTTTTAGGAAGCTACCAAAAATACACCTGAAATTGTGTGACCTCCAATTCATCATTAAAAATCAGTTAATCTTCCACTAACTTATGCTTTTACTTTTGAATGTGGTCTATAAGTTAGTGAATACCCGGGCTCTTTGTTAAGCATACTTCTTCCTTTTTCCTTCCAAAATTTATGAATATATTGGCCCATGAAGCCACTTCCAATATGCACTCAAATTTCTATATAACAAAATTAGAATGTATAAGTAAATTTCTCCAAGTTAATACATATACAAAATGACCATTTTCCTTTATGTAGAAGAGTGAATGATGACTTAAAAAATATTTTTGTATTTTGTTTTAAAACAAATAAAAATACTCCAATATGGTGCCCAGAAGCTTAAAGGAAAGTTCTATAGGACAACAATCAAGCCTGCAATGTTATATGGTGCAGAATGTTGGCCTACTAAGAGGCAACACGTCCAGAAGATAAGCGTAGCAGAGATGTGGATGCTGCGTTGGAGCTGTGGGCATACCAGACGAGATCGGATTAGAAATAAGGATATTTGGGAAAAACTGGGAGTTGCACCTATTGAAGAGAAGTTAGTCCAATACCGCTTGAGATGGTTTGGACATATCCAATGTAGACCATACAATGCACCTGTACGCGTTGGAATTCTAGATCGCGCCGAAGGCCCAAAGAGAGATAGAGGTCGACCTAAAATGACATGGAAGGAGATAATAAAGAGAGATTTAAGTAACTGGAGTTTATCGAAAGAGCTAGTAGTTGATAGGAGTGCATGGAAATTGGCAATCCATGTACCAGAACCTTAGGTTTTTTTAGACTTTATTTCACTTTTACTGAACCTTTTTACTTTTTATTACTATTTTAGATTTTATTTCACTTTTATTGAACCTTTTTACTTATTATTATTATTATTTAAAAAAAACCTTTATCGGACGATTTTTATTTGTTTGGTTATTTTAAACCCTTTATATATATTATTATCATCATTATTTATTTTATTTTATTTTAATTTTGGGTTCCATATCTAGCCAACCCCAACTTGTTTGGGATATATGGCTTTGTTGTTATTGTTGTTGTTGTTGTTGTTTTAAAACAAATAAAAATACTCCAATATGCTATTTATTTAAGTAAAAGAAGATTAAGTATGAGAATGCATGTACATCAAACACCCCGTTTATCTTTTTATTCGTCCTCGAATAAAGAAAAATTAAGATAAATTGTAACAAACCGACATTTTCTCGATTCTGATTATCGATACAAATACCATATCGACTAACCAAACACCAGAAATTACTAGATCATTAATAAAAAGAATTAGAGGGTGAGAAATAGAAAGAAAAAAAATATTAAAATAGAAGAAGAAGAATATAAATACAACAACATCAGAGTAAATATGAACCCCACAATGGAAAGAATAAAATATATTATATAACATAACTTTTGAAATACAAAATTTGTACTTACATACATCGTCAGAGTACATCACGTATATAATACAACGGAAAGAACTCTCTGTATATATCTAACATTGAAGCCTCCTGCTCCAAGCTCCTCCAAGGATATCTGAAAATACCTAAACTACTTGACTGCCCGTACAAATTTGGGCACCCAAGAGTTCAGGGTAAAACAAAACAAAACAAACTCTGGGTCAGTCATGGGACTGGTGTGAGTAAACTCCAACCATTGGTTTATCTTTTCAAAAACTCTTTTTGAAAGAAAAGATAATCCTAAGACCGATCCACACATAAACATGGATGGTTTTTACCTTACGATAACCCAAAGCAATTTTTTTTTAAATTAATACTATTCTGGTATTATAATAGTGTATAAATCAAACAAATAGCAATCTAGCAGAACACTTTCATCTCACGCTCTACATACACAGTATGCAATCAAAACCACGGGGTCTTATTGGAGAATGGATTCCAATTGGCAAGGTATGGGACCACCTTCCGACAGCGTATCTCTTGGAAGGAATACACTGGATTCAACAAGGACATCTTACAACCCAGGCTAAACATGACTGGCCACTCACTTCGCTTGAGTGTTCTGAATGTATTATCACCAACGGTTGGGATCAACAACCGTTCCGAAGCATACAGCAGTGATAGATTAAAGAAGCAAATGGATTTTCTCCTCTAGATTAGGTGACAATACACCTTAATTGGGTGCGACCCACATAGCCATTGAGCTACCCGATTTTGTACCATTTCCCGGTTGTGAGGCTTGAGGTCACACTTATCTTTTGACATGCCACATCTTCATTCACTTTGAATGCCACATCGTCAAACCTACCAAAATCATTTATTGATTTCCCCAAAAATATCATGGGCGTAAAGATAAGCGAAACGAATTCCTTCGCCAACAACGTAGATACGTCTGAAGAGATCAATATAGATGATTTGTTAGGCTTACTATGTCAAACATTCGTCCATACAAGTTGACCTCGGACTGGACAACCCAAAGGCACTATTCCATCAATACATCTTCGGCAATTTCTACCTACGATCAACAAAACAGCCCTTGCATTTTTCTCTGTCTTCAGTTATCTTCAACATATCTGATCTGCAATGCTTATGCCTATACATAGTGGTTTTCGGATAATAAATCCAACCGGTCTCTCTGTATTGACAACAATGATATTAAATTGACAAATACTTCGATGGTCGGTTATTTAACTATTTAAGAAACAACTTTCATCCAAATATTTTATTCCCAAAGGGAATACTATTAATTAACATTAAACAATCACTGAGCCCCTTTTTAATTAATATTTAATTAATTAAATTTATCATTTCCCGATTTCTCTTTAATATATTTACTCGGATATTTCTCCAAACCCATTTAGCCTCTCATGATTCTTGGAAAAATATTTTCATCTACCATAAATATTTCATTTTCTATATTCCAAAAAATATCTCTTTTTAACTTTGGAAACATTTCCATATATTCACGAACCACTATTCTTCCATATTTATCAGTCCCTAAACGTAAACTATTAAGAGCACAACTCCTTAAGTATCAACCCCGAAGGCCGAAACCAACATCAGATCGATACTCAAGAAGCCATTCAACTCGACTAATCTCCAGTCAGTTTCTAATTTCCTAAACTCCATTTCTTCTTCTTATCAACAAAATCATTTTAATCTTCAAAACGTATGCTTTTAAACCATCACAGTTAAAAACGTGTATATGTTTCTCTTTCCAACCTCTCAAGATTTAATTTTATAATTTCCCTTTCTTTACTTGTAAAATTTCATTGTATGTTTATTCTCTTATTAAATTCTATATATAATTGATAAGTCAATTTCTAGTTATCGAACTTCCTTAAATTTTTCTATCTCCTTAAATTTCCGGAAAATTTCGCCAGCGACTCCTTTGTACGGGTCACTCGGTACAATTACAAATCGCCTCTTTTGGCCCTTTCCATTCAAAAAGAAAATAAAAAAGCCAAGCGGTTTGCCAAATAGGCTTATAAAATCTCATATTAAATTAAATACGTACCTCTTTTGTCGGATATTCAATTTATATCTTCCATTAGCTTCATTCCAAACCTGTATAAACATCTATTCAACCATTCCCACTTTATTCCAACTCAATCCAATCGTTTTAAATTAATTTTCTAATTTATTCTCAAATTTTCTCTTTTTCCTATCTCACTTTTTATTCGAACATAACATGTTCAAATATATTTTTAACTTGCTTATAAACTAATTGAATTCCTTTTTCAATTCAAGTTTCATATTCGATTTCAAATTTGAATTCAAAGATCCAATTTACTTATCCAATGTCAAACTCGATCCAAAACTCGATTAACTAATTCTTCTTCTATCTAGTTAGTTCTATTCACTAATAATATATGATTCTGTTTAAAATATCAATCCATTTACTTTACTTGAGTTCATATTTAATTTATAACTCAAGCTTGGATTTTTCTAATAGAAATCTGCGTTTTATTTGCTAAAAATCCTTTTATTCATTTAAATAAACCATTATGGTTTAATAACAATTATAGCGTTGTTTTTCGGGAAATTTGATTTTGACATAACTCAAAATATATAAGATGAAATCAATATTTTTCTCTTCCATTAGAAAACTATTATCCAATCGGTTCTGACGATTCATATTTCAAAGAATTCCAACTTAAATTGAGTTCTATATACTAAATTAAAGTTCGAAACGTCAAATTACGAACTACTGCGTTGCGGCAAGTTCATTTTAATTATATTTAAATATAAACATTTAAACTTCGTTCATTTAATCAATTCTAATTCCATTCTCATATATTTTAATATAAATTCAGTCTATTTACCAAATCCAACTTAATATTATGGATTATCCCTATCTATCGATTAATTCATAACTCAGTTATAACTTTATTTATAATTTAATCTTCTATATTAAATTATAATTCATTTGGAAATTTATTTTTTTATAAAATTCGATATAATCGAATTTCAATTATAAATCCGTTGGATTACCTCAATTCAGTTTTTATTCCGAATTCCAGAATAAAATCTATCATTCCCTTTTCGAAACGTTTTCCAATCCCTTTTTAAATTCATACTTGAATTTAAAATTTCAAATTTATCTAATGATAATTATCTCACTTTATTTATAAACGTCGTTTATAAATTTTCTTTCTTGTCTTATATATATTAAAATAAGTTCCCATTTCAAAATCCATTTGAAATTCTATTCCTATTTGGAATATTTTATTATTATAACATATATATATTCATAAAATCTATTTACATATTTAATATTAAATTTTAGTTTCTATTTAATACAATTCCAATATTTTTCTCTAGTAGTAACTTATTTTTATGAATTCGACATAGTCGAATTCCAATTATAAATCCATATGAATTTATTTTAATTTACATTCTGAACATCAGAATAGATTTAATCGCTTCTTTTTTAAACTATTTTCAATTCCCCGTTTTATCTTCACTTTTGAATTTACATTCCCCAAACTGTCCGATGATAATTTATTTCACTTCTTTTATAAACATCATTTATAAATGAACTGTTTGTTTTTATTATTAAAAACAAGTTAATATTCCCTAGCCCATTCGAAATTCAAATTTTATTTTGGAAAAATAGTTTTTTCTTTTAAATCTCAAAATTCCTTTTTACGATATTTTAATATATCAACATTTAGGGTCAGTGATATTCAAACATCCAAAACACCCAATTATCAATCACAGGTTTTCTAACACATCATATATGATAATATTACACACTGAATTTCTCCCAGTCTGAATCCTTCGCTAAACCGACCAAGACCATTCGACAACGCAGATTGCTTTGAGAACAAGGCGCATAAGAACACAAATAGGAGAACACTTCATTGTTATTACCACAATTTACATCAGAGTACAAGATATCAAGGACAAATAAATAATATACACCGGAAAAATATTAGAGATTTAAATTACAAAACAACGGAAATATATAAGAATAACATGCAGCGGAAAATCATCAACTACCACAGTTGAAAGAAATAAACGGATAAAAAGCATTCCATAGTATAGCTCCAGCCGAAATTCAGGATCCTATTTTAAAGTAATATCTATGAAAACCAAAACAACTAGCTGCCAGTGTGGAAAACATGCGCACACAGAGTTTAGGTGAAAACCATAAACTCTGAGTCAGTCATGGGACTGGTGTGAGAACTAAAACAGTTATTAAATTTATTTTAATGTTGGGTAAATCAAGGGCCGCGCCGTATGACACAGAACGAGTTTTCTCCTAAGAATATCATAAAACAAATAACACAATGCTAAAAGGAAAAATGAAGCTATTATAAGACTCAGGTCCCATCACACAATGCAACGCAAGTCGAAGGATAAATTTTTACCTCATAATAGCCAAACATGCTTCATATGTGAAATTTACCATTTATTATATTTATAAGTGTAGAAATCAATTTCGAATATAAACGTATCAATCAAAGACGACATAAGTACCATATATTATGTCGCCATATAGGTTTACAACTAATACCGTAAAGTCGCATATTGGAATTTGGATTTCCATCTATGAACCAAGGCAAGAGATTTTCCTTTTCGATTCGAGACACTCTAGCACATCCCTCAGGATCATACCTCTGGGCAACCCTAGGTTAGTGGTAGGGTCGGTCAGCCGTTGCTGATTAGTTATACCATAAACAATACGTTAGTCGGTTCTATCGAACCTATCACTTGGTCAGTACATCAACCATCTGAGCCTTTTAGTCATCCCTATATTCGAGGTACCTCGCTTTCCATCATCCAACATTCACATATGTAAAATGCCTGGGCTCCATACCATGACATCACTCCTAGCTAGAAACCAACATATGTCCATTTCCCTATGGTCCTCATCTCGTTTCTAGTTCGTACCGGGGTGTGGAGCTCGCGAATTAATGCCACACAAAGTGGTGCTATATTAAAAAGTGCTTTGATCATCAACCACAAGACTCTGCTTTTCAACAAAAGCCTTGATCATTGCATCTTAGCAAGCCACATTGCCAATCCATACCATTGATTTCTACTAATATATAACCTCTAAACTCATACATCTCAGAGAAGGGTGTTAAGAAAGGGAATAAATTCTTCGCCACCAAACAGATATATATTTAGCAGAGATCATCGAATACAGTGCGAAGTACAATGTCAGACACACAATCCATTCGCAAGTCCGTTCTGGGTTTGAACGAAACCGGAGGCACCTTATTCCTCGTCTATATGTCCAATACAAGAGAGAGACCCTCGCATATCCGGTCGATCTCCAAGTACGTCTGGACGATCGCCACTTATTACCTCATCTTGGGTGTACATCCAAATCGAGACATCAGCAATAATCCAAACAATATAAAGATCTCCGGTCTTCAACCACTGTCTTCATATCTTCGACTTTTAATCGTCGTATCAGTTATCCTAAATGGGTTAAACCTGGTTTTCTGAATAACTCATGTATCTTATAATCATGTGAAATATAAACACATCATACACCTTATTCCAATCTAGAATATTCTTTTATTCATATATTCTTGGAAATCATTTCAAAAGATTTTATAATATCTTTTCACAACTTAAACCAAATAAAGGTTTATCAACTAGTAGGGAGTAACGAGCCTAACCGAAGTAATCATTCATTTTATTATCCTAATCCCAACCCGTTCTTCCCATAGAGCAAAATTGGTGGTACTCCATATCTAACACCCATTGTGTTATTGGTAAAATTAATTACCGTTTAACGTTCAAATCTAATTAAAAATTTAACTATCGCATGGAGTAAAACTGGTAGTACTCCATATCGAACATTTCTTGAATTCCGTAAATTTAATTATATCATTCACGTTTCAATCTAATCAAAGGTTCATTAAACTCTAACTTAGTTTTAATCTCAAAAATCATTACTTAATGATTATTCAACTTAGAAAATTAATCCTGTCTTTAACTAGGTTAAAGAACGAATGTCGTTTAAACACTGTTCACGATAAACCCAAAATCAACTTCCATTTAAAATGGAATCTTCATGGAAATCAGATCTGTCATAATCAATATAAATTTCCACATCAGACAACTAATACTATGAGTGGAATAACGAAAAAGCCTTTTAAATTCCATAAATAGTAATGGTCTTCATCTACAGAAGCTCATCTCGATTATCACTAAATCAAATTCCATTCAATTCCAATTTAATGTATTAAATTGAAAAACTTTACTTTGGAAGATTCCATTACATCTTTATAAAAAGAATTATAAATTCCAAATCATAACTCCACTGTTAATTGGGTTGAAGAACTAATGTTATTTAAAACATCGTTCACGATAAACCCTAAATCATCTTCAATTTTATTCCAATCATATTTATTAATTGGGAAACTTCATTAGTCTTAATTAAAAGATTTATTCTATTCTCAACTGGGTTTAAGAATAGCATTACTGAAGACACTATTCACGACATAACCCAAAATCTAATTTGATATTGAATACCGGGTTGTGAATAGAAATCATATCGGCTTATTTTCAACATTAAATTCTGAAACTAACAAATATCGTATTGGGAATAACAATATCTATATCTTCCAAATTGCTCAACAATATCCGTATATTCATAGAATCCAATATCGAAATATTCGAAGATAATTTCCATTCAAATATACTCCAATTCATACGTTGGAAAATTTTGGTTTGATTAAAACCACAATTCAATATATTATTTAAAACCATTGAATTCTTGTAATAATTATTAACTAGCCTGTTCAGATAACAATATCATTTATCTTTTCAAAACTAGAATATTTCACCCAAAATCTTTTCAACTCATGTATTATGATTTTACATAATTTATTCATATTTTTAATAATTTTATTAAGGTCCTTACAGTCGGTTTCCAATATCGACCATCGAACTGCATCCATAGTGACCTTTTCCAAAACTGATTTGGACATATTTTAAAATCTAACCACTGGATTTTTAAATCTCTTATATTCATTTGAAAGATTTTTTTGATACGAATCCAACAGTTCTGGTTTCAGAAGAATCCGATGGTCTGATTTTCCGTTACGTCAATTCAAAGTTACGGGTTGACGTTCACGAACTACCGCTGCGCGGCGCATTCTATTCAAGCCCGAATTTGATTTGTATAATTAAAATAAAATCGAAAACGTTTTCAAAATAAGTCACAAATATTATAAGTTATTCACAACTACCATTTGAAATTTTATTTCAATAATTTTTCTTCAAAAATCAAATATCTTCATTTTAAGCCATTATATTATATATATAATAGATTAAATCGATTTCCTTTCAAAATGTATTCTATAAAACGTTTATTAGTTCGTTTAAAAACAATTTCAACTTCCTTTTCATTTTTTAAATTTAAAATTGAACATCTCATATTATTGTAATCTCATAATAATAATATTTTCAAAATGTCAGATTATGAAATCCATTTTCATTGCATTCATTATAAAAATGAATAAAATCAATAGACGAATCTGTTCGAGTTAAAATAGCGTTCATTACTTAACTCGGCTTCATATTTTAATATTTTCGTGTTCATCCAAAGTCAGACATAAAATCATATTTTGATTCTTCTCGGAATTTTATATTAAAATATTTGTTTATATCTAAATTGGAATCAGACTCAATCAATTACCATATAATTTTAATTATATGTATTTCGTACATCGCATGTATTCAAAAATACTGATAAACAATTATTAAACATTCAGTTCTCGTCTACAGTGCAATTTACAACCGTATAAGCATTAAATAATAAATAACGCTGATAACGGTTTGTCAATCAATTGGTTGACATACAACTTCACACAAGGGAGATGTGTAAATTATTTATCATCCCAAGATCTGTGTGGGGTTTCCAACTATCAAACATATATTATTATTTGCATGCTTGGGCGATGTGTAAAATTATCGTCCCAATATCCGTGTGGGGTTTACATCACAGTCCATGTGAACATATATGCTATTTAGGAGACAGATGGTCAAATTATCATCCCAAAATAATTTATAATATAAACGTTTTATTTATCAACACTTATAATCACAGTTTAATAATGATAACATTAAAACTGTAAACATCCATCAATCACCAAACAAAATTGCAATCATAGGCAATCAATATATATTCAGTTATAAAATTAAATAACCGTACAAATA
Organism: Allium sativum; assembly: GCA_030737875.1. NCBI lineage: Eukaryota > Viridiplantae > Streptophyta > Magnoliopsida > Asparagales > Amaryllidaceae > Allium > Allium sativum. The sequence goes on along the minus strand of CM060919.1, from coordinate 813,618,730 downwards.
ATTTGAGTGAGAGAGTTCTCACTTTGATCAGTTTCAAAATCGTTATTAAAACAATTGTTTTAATCAAATTAAATCAGATGTTTAATTTAGTCAAAATCACCTGTTGCTTCCGTTTCTATTCCAATCAGTTCCATTGCGTAGAACCAGATTTCATGATTCCAACGCAATTTAAATCATCTAATTCTAATAAGATTTGAACAAGATACATGGGTTTAAATTTTAATTACATAATTAATTAATTAAATCCCTAATTAGTTTAATTCCCTGATAACCTTTCTCTGTCGTTTCTCTATAACCTCCTTCTGGAAAAAAACTCGAAACCACTGTTCCTCCTTGCATCACGTCGCACGGGAATCGGGGGCACCAGAAGTCGATCGTCAGCCACCATGTTGTAGCCCTTCGCACGAGCTTCATCCGCCGTCGACCTGGGCAAACTAGACTTCCCTGATGTCTCGAAACTCTCGCCTAAACGTGCACACTTTGAGGCACAAATTTGGCCACCTTTGATTAAATTTTCAGATCACCACCGGTCATTTACTAGGTCCCGTAGAACCGGACTTTTTTTGTGTTGAAATGATTTCGAAAGGGTGCGTGGATTTAGAGATAGGAGAGGAAGAAGCATGCGAGGTCTCGGCCATTAATTGTGTATATGGAGGCGACGAAGAAATGTATACAAGAAACTAGGGTTTCGAATTTTATATTTATACCCTTTTTTATTTTTATATTATTTAATTCCAATTTTACTTGTTTAACCTTCAAACTCCAAACGAATCCCAACGACTTCTCCCCTAACCACATACCCCCATTCTAGACATAGTAGGATATGTTTCGTAAGCCAATTCGATTGTTTTAGTCAGTTTTTATCAAAATTAAAATATAAATCAATATGACGTTTAAAATTAATTTTAAATGTGCAATTTTTTTTGCTACGACCACATACAGACTCTAAAAATTACAAAATTTGGAATCTCGCTATGTTTCACAATTACGGTTCTAATAAGACTAATTTCATCAGATTTGGAGACCGTTTGAAAAATAGTCATATTTCTAACTTATTAATTTAGGTCCGTTTGGCATAGGTCCCTATTAAGTTTCAAAATTAGGCTCACATCCGGTTCTAAAATTATTGTAAATTAGGTCCTTATTTTTCGAAAATTCATAAAAAATAAAAAAATCACATAAATTAGTATTTAATCAAAACACGTAAACAGAAAAAATTCAGACAAAAACCATCAAACAACACATGAAAAACAAAAAAGAACAGAAAACAACAGAAATGCAGTTAATTGCATCAAAGGATGCAAATATTTGAAATTCTTGCATTCATCTGTGCAACTATTTCAGTTATGCATCTTTGTTGACATTTTTGCATACGTGCATGCAAGTAATACAGAATTTTGCATACAAGTATGCTATAATTCGTAGGCATGAAAATCAGTTCATATTTATTTGCATATATGCATGCAAGTATTCAGAATACTTACGCACATGCATGCAACAATCTACAAGCATGAATATCAGTTAATTTTTACTTGCATACATTCATGCAAGAAAAACATAATAATTGCATGCATGTATGCAAGAATTCATGCAAATTTTCAGTGTAAATTGCCTTAGGAATTCTTGCATACATGTGTGCGACTATTGTGTATACTTGCATACATGTATGCAAGTTTTTTTTGTGTTCTTTTGGGAATGTTTGAAGATTTTATATTTTTTTACATGGCAGCGCCTTTTTTAACAAAACACGTAACTCAGAAAATAGGGACCTGCTTTGAAATGAAACTGGGGAGGGAGGCCGTTTGTATTTTGAAACCTTTTGAGGACCTGATGCTTATTTTCACTATTAAATTTACAACTGAAATTCAATATGCATTTAAATTTACTACGCTTACATACTAATTCCAATTGACTTGAAAATTTAAAGCTGACAATAATTTGACATTTCGTATTCAACAAAATTAATTTCATAAAAAACGGAGGTCGTTTACAAAATGGTCATTTTTAAAGGCTATATATAACATTAAAATATATATAAATTACATAATGAGTATTTGAAATTTTAATTTGGACGTAACTTACAATTTATAATATGAAATCTGAAATTTTCACATTCATTAGAATGATATAATTAAATAGATTCTAACATTTCTTGTTTTACTAAAATCCGACTTATATCAAATTCTGTTAAAGTTCAAAACTAAATTTACAAACTACCGCGACGTTACGCGTTCGTTTAATTAAATTTTAAATTCTTACGTTCATACTTCATTTTAAATAAATTTTTAAGTCGTTATTCATAAAAATAAATCATTTTAGATATTAAAATACATTAAAATCAATTAATAATTAATTTTAAATTGGTTCGTCAAACAACATTCAACATTATAATAAATAAATATTCATTTATAATAAATTATAAATGAATCCAGAGAGTGAGTTTACTCACCTAGATTTTGTTCGTTGAAATAGCGATTTGTTTTCAATTAAATTAAACAAATGTTTAATTTAACGGAAATCTCAGCTGCCTTTAATATATTTCAATCCACTGTACACGTAGATAACGCAGACATGATTCTAATGCCCCCGACGTTGTTCGATTTCGATCTAAATTGAACAAGGTACGATGTTTAAAATTTCAAGTGAATTAAATGTCATTATAATTAAATTAATTACCAATCATCTTACCTGTCACTACCTTAAACTTTTTATATAACCTATGACTTCATTGTATACCCTCAGCCATGACCAAACCTTTATCCCCTCGGTATCGACTGACTACGCACCCACGATCATTACCAATTTTTGCAAGCTACAGCAACCATCAACCACAAATTACAAGCAACCATCCCCTCAAACCACCTGATTCTCCTTCTTCCTCTGCTTCAAAACACGCATGCAACATTATCTGACAGTCACACCTCCTTATTTCCACAACTTCACATGCCACAACACCATCCATTTCACCCTTGTTCGTCGAACCGACGATTGCATTGAACTTCTCATCACCTCCTCTCCTTACAGAACATCACAATGTTGAATGCGTGCTCTCAAACTCGCGACCAGGAATCCCTTAGGGAATGGTTCGTCTTCTTTATAACCCAAAAACACTATAAAAAATTACATTGGTGTCGAAATTGCTCACAAATCCTAAACCACTGACAAATTCGCCCATTATCACTTGAATCTCTCGCAAGTCCCAGCCCTAGACAGCGGGTATAGGAACATCGATCTACAGAAAAGCGATTGAGTCTTATAAAAATGGCACTAGTGTGAAGAGCGATTCAATATGAGCTTCACAAATCGATTTCATGGTTATGGATTTTTGAATGATTTTAAATGGCGGCCTGAGTTCGACTTCTAACTTCGAATGCTTGGGAGTGAATGAATAGAAGATGGGAATTCATGGATTTAAAATTTAAGAAGAGCCAATGTGATTTTAAAGAAGAGGAGGGCGACCATCTAAATTTGAAGCTTACGATTTTTTTTTCTTTTTTTTTCATTCAATGCCTGGAGAAAGATTAAAGAAGGAGGGAAAAGGAGGGGTGGTATCGCGTATATAAAGGAAAAGAATAGGTCGGCTTTAAGTACATTTATAGGTTAGCAAAAGTACATGAATTTTAATGCGATTTGATTTCGTATTTATTTTGATTTAATTTCAAAAAGTTCTGATTTGATTAAGCTTATCCATAAAATTTAGTATTAAATATTTTTTTGTAATAACTCCTTTCGAGGCATAACAACCAACGTTTCTAAAATTTAATGCTATTTTGAATACATTGGGACAGGTTCCGAAGCCTAATCTGATCGCATGGAGAAGATATTAGTTTAAATTGATATAATATAAATTAAATTCAAAACAATCAATTCCATGATAATAAATTGTTATTATTATCATTTATATTAAAATAGAATTTATATTAACCGTCTGAATTATTTTGATTCAGTTTTAACTTCGAATTCAATTATTTTCATTTTCGTATTACGATTATTCGATATAATCAAAATTAAACTGTATTTCGATTACTAATTGATAAATTCCATATAAAACCCATTTATATTATCAAGACAACATTTAAAACAATATTAAATGTTTAAAATAAATTGTTTGAAAAATTTGGGTTGTTACATAAATCCACTTTTGTAGGAATCACAATTGCATTGAGCATATACAACAAGTCAATAAACCTCTTGGTTTCCTAGTAGGATGAATGTTATCTCATGAGGGTTTTCAGTGGATACTACCCATAAAATCAAAGTGCAATGTGCGAAATTCCTAATTCAAATTTATTTGAATGTAATCATGCATGTTGTTTCTTACAGATTGAACAATTTACTCTTAAATTGATATGAAATAGTAATATATATGTTTTGGTCATCATTAGCAAATTTCGGCTCCTTGCAAGTCAAAAGTTCTAACAAAAATTAACCTCTTATTACTTTTTTACTATAGCTTGCTAGTTGTTTTGATTGATAACATAGTGCAATCATAAAATAAATTCTTTAATTAATTGTCAAAGCTTGCAAAGTGGTATCATCATTTCTTTTTGTGTAACAAGTCTAATTAATAAAGTTAAGTTAATGTTTAAGTTTCAATCGCTGATCCACTTTCTATATTTGAAAAATAATATTTAATATTAGCATTGTTTGCATATACCAAACATAGAAAATTAAGGCCATAAAAACCACCAGTGCACTGCCTTTGTGGGCTTATGTAAGAGGAGTATAGAGCATGAAAGTGTACATACGTATGTGCGAGCACCTAACTCTAAGTGTTTATATATATACACACAGGAAACTCAGAATACTAAGGCCACATATACTAACAATGCACTGCCTTGTGGGCTTACATGATAAGAGTACAGAGCGTGGTGGGTGTATACACATAAGTGTGTACACTTGACTCTAGGTGTAAATAATATATGTCTATATACATATATAACTTTTTTATTTTTGAAGGAGTAAATTTTTTATTTTTAAAAGAGAAAAATTATTTGAAATCATACTAGCCGCAATTAATTTTAATAAATAAAAATATTAACATAAGTAATTTGAATCAACCATTGACCAAAATTTATAAAAAAAATCATAATTATCGCATATTAACCTTTATATACTAGTTATACCAAAGTTATTTTTAATTTATACTTTATATTCATCGAGGCATGTAATTTTCTAAAATTTCAATCCCATGACCAAACTAAATGCAACTCTATTGTTTCTTTTTAAAAGTAAATTAAATTACAATTAGGGCTTGATATAATGAGTGAAGAAAAGAAATATATATATATATATATATATATATTAAAGGAACATTTAAAATTTGAGAGTAAGAGTTATTTTATAATTTGTTTTTCTTTTTCAATTTTTAGAATAAAAAGATTAATGGGAGAAAAATAATAAGAAAAGATAAGAGAATAAGATGAAGGTAGGCAAAAAATTTCAAAAAATATTTACAAGAAAGCAACGTTTTCAATTTTTTTTGTTTTTCGACTTTTATTTTTTTTAAATATGAAAAGAAGATTTTTTTTCCTTTTTTTGTCAATGGCTTTAATGGCAACAACTGTCACTTCTCCTTCTTTCTCGCCTTCCTCGTCGAGCCAACAACCAGTTCTTCCTCCAACGCTTCATCCCTTCGCTATTTCTCTTCTAGCGCCTCCTGATCCACCGCCCATCAACCGCGTCTCCCTTTCTCTTTCCTCTTCTCCTACTTTACCTCATGATAAGTGTCAACTGGAATGGACTTCTTTGTTCAAACATAAGCTAAGGAATGCTGCGAAGTACATCCCACTTGATATATGCCTTACATTCATGAATGATGTGATGAACTTTACTGATAATGTAGTTGAAGTTGAAACTCTTGTATGGAAGCAGACATCACATACACAACCAGCAACCTGCATACTTCTACTCCATCACCTACAGATTTCAAAATTCCACAACTTCACAACCAGCTACTTCATCAATTTCCACCAAATCACTACACAAACTTGAATGACCATCTCCCCTAAAACCACTCTCCATCACCATCGATTCCAAATAGCAGTCGCAACCTCCTTCACCACCTAATACCCTAAATTCCATAACAGCAACCTCCTAACTTCACCGTGACAAATCCAAATTCCATAATCAAATTCACATTAGAAAATCAAAATCAAAACCAAAATCATAGCTTCAATCGTAAAATCACAACCAACGGAAACCCTCTGAACTACCCACACAATCCAAGAATCATCACTCTGCCACCACTTATCAACCTCCATTTGTAGCTTATTCTAATCCAAAACTACACCAAACTGATGCGCTCGCTCAAAATTCTGAACTGAATCGCGATTTGTAGAGGGCAAGCGAAATTGCAAGTAGGGATGGATTTGGGGTTAAAGATTCGACATAGGAACTAAAATAGTTTTGGGATTTAGGGTCGGGGCAATTCCAAGTTTAAGCGTGATCCATATTTAGATCTGGAAGATATGGCGGGCCTTGAAATTTTAGATGCCACAGACTGCTAATAACGTGTTAAATATCTTACATTAACATTAATAAAAGTAATTTACTAACGGGTTTGGGAAGTTGTGCATAATAACAAATATAGTGACAAATCATTGGTCATATTTTTTAATATTTAATTATAAATCATAAATTATAATAAAATATTAATTTTAAAACTTAAACCTTTGTTATACATCATTATTCATTAACAATTGTCAACTATAAATTATACTATATCAATAATTATTAATTATAAAATAGTAAATATTACTTCTTATTTATTAATATTATTTGTTAATTATGAATTATTAAATATTCATCTTAATTAAGTTAAAGTTAATTGTCTTAGTTATCAATTTATTATAATAATTAATTAATTTATTCATAAAAATATCTCTTTTAGACATCAATTATTAAATTTACATAAAAAATCTTGTTAATTATTAATTACTCTTTAATAGTAATTATTAATCACTTATCATTTATTTATTTATTTATTACATACTATTAATACATATTATTTTAATTTTCTAATACGTTTACCTACTTCATTTTAGCAATAAATGTCTTTCATTTTCTAATCACTCATTATTTCTTTACCAATCAAAAAATGTGTTCAATAAACGCATAAGGGTGTGAATCTATCATTAAAATTTAATTATTAAATATCAATTATTTACTAGTATTAATTATTTAATATTTGTTATTAATTATATTTATTTATTATTTAATTCAATTATTAAATATTAAATGTAATTTACTAATTATTAATTATAAGAAATTATTAAATATAAAAAACTATTGACTATAGATAATAATTAATAATTATAAATTGTTTATTAATCATCATTCATTATTATAAATTTCAAATAATGTATTATATAAGTTGATATTTATGATTATTATTTATAAATTACTATTTATAAATGTTTGAGTAAGTATTAATGGTTAATAATTACACATTATCAATTATAATAAGTTATTAATTATAAATTGCTTAATATTAAGTATATATTATTGTGTATTTGATTTTATTAGAAATTATTATTATAATCAATTATCGAATATTAATAAATAATAATAAGTACAACGGATATTTTATGATCGTTGTAAAATTGACATCAGTTAAAGAAGACATTTATGACTATTGTAAAATTAACACGTATTACAATGGGCAATTTTTAGCCCACTATAAAATTGACACTTATTACAACGAAAATTATGAGTGTTGTAAAGTTGGTACCACTTACAAAGGGGATTTTGTGACTATTGTAAAATTGGCATCCATAACAATGGGCATTATTTTTAACGTTGTAAAATTAGCATTTATTACAATAGACATGAAAGAATTGTTGTAATAGCATTCTATTACAATGGGCGGTCATTGCCCCTTGTACAAAGGGTGTCGTATATGACATCTATTACAATGATCCTGAATGGACCGTTGTAATAGCCTTATATTACAACGGAAAACCAATGCCTATTGTAAAAATAGCTTTGTAATAATTGGATATTTTTGTTGTAGTGATATCTCGCAAGCATAAAAATCCCAAACATCCCAGAAATTTGGACTTACAAACCTGTTTCCAGGATACTAAATAAACAGAAGCACTAGAATTTCCCATCCTAGACCAAAGTAAATTCCTCCTAATACCATTAATCTTTTTAATAACCCAATTCAGAAACTTATAAAAGGACGACCAACATAAAGGAACCACTAACAAAATAGAGTTGGTTAAAGTCAGACTACTATCCTTTGATAAAAAATTTCCTTTCCATCTAGCCAACTTAACATCCACCTTGTTAATCACTGTAAACTGATCAGCTTTCAAAAGCTTCCCGTGTCTAATGCACATACCTAAATAGTTCAGTGTAAAAAACCGTCTTTACAATTCAGCATATTAGCAACTTCATAGCCACTCCAAGAATCACAACCAACTACAATCACCGAACTCTTATGGAAGTTTATTTGTAATCCAGAAATATTTTCAAAGGAATATAAGATGAAATTAAGAATAATAATGAATTTACATTCCAAACTGCTAAAAATGATTGTGTAATCATCATAATGTAATGAAGTGATACCTCCCATCACAAACTCAACCCAAAACTTTTCAAAATGCCTTTAGAATAGTTGAATCTAAGGACTTGAGCAAAAACATCTACAGCTAAATCAAACAAGAGAGGTGATAAAGGCCCCCCTGCCTCTACCTCTTTTAGAACAAATGGTTTTGCTAACAATGCTATTAATAAAAATATTTGCTTTGCTAGTTGAAAAAATCCCCTTAATCCAACCAATCCATTTTTCACTAAATCCTCTGGCCCACAACATATCCACAATAATATTCCAATCAACAGCATCAAACGCCTTTGCAAAATCAAATTTCAAAATAGCATAGGGAATGGAATTCTTACAACAGTAAGATACTACTTCCTACACTAAAGCAGCCTCACTTAGAATAAATCTCCCTTTTATAAACTGTAATGTCCCGATTTTTAGCCGACTTTGGTTAATAATAAACTTTGATTATAAATGAATTATTTAAAATAAAATGAAATTAAAATATATAACAACCAACTTAAGTAACTTTTTATCTAGAACCTATGTATAAATAAATCTATATATGTATGTGTATAAAAGTATACATATGTATGTAGTATAGAAAACGAGGATACGTATAATTTGAGGTTTTACTTCTTCAGAATATTAAGATAACCTTTAATATTTAAATCCTATATATATGATGTGAGTATAAAACATATGCAAGGACATATGTTTAAAACCATACAACATATATATGTATAAAACTAAGCCTAATTTTAATATAGAAACATGGTTTCTCTTCTAATCTAATTGCTCTTGCTACCTTTAAAAAACAAACAAGAAGATTCACGAAAACATTTATGTAATCTTTTAAAATTAAAATCATATGCACGTCTCCAAACGTGTCAAGTATATGCATATGGTCTAAAGCTAAAACTTCATTTCATAAGATAAATTTGCTGTACATTTAAAAATAACTCAACAGTATGTACATGTCATTTTCTATTCCAATTTATCACCATAAATTAGATCCTTGCTACGTATTAAAAACAACAAAAGGGTTTAAAACAGTAGTATGATTTAACAGTTCAATGGGTACAAATCAAAGAAGGATGTGGCTACATATATTTCTCCTTATATCTAAGCATATTAGTACAACATTTTAATGTGATTACAACATTTTGATTTGCAGCAAATCATGAAAAGATATGGCCACATATATGTAAACCATTTTCTAAACATAAGAGTACAAACTTTAAATGTGATAAGAATGAAAAATCTTTACAGCTAATGTCATGCAAGTGGGTAGATACTACCTAGCCTAACCTAAATAAGCCTAAGTGTTGTAGCTAAAAAACAACCAAACTATTTTATAATTTCAACAAAACAAGCCTGCCTAGTAACAATTCGCAACATACATTTATTTGATTAACCATAGGAAAAGAAGTAAGGCTTCTAGGAAATTGAACAATGGTACACAATTGTACAAACCATAGTATATTTTTATCAAACCATGCATGTGTTTTATGATGACAAATAGAACAGGGGACTAAAGCCTGAAGCTTAAAAGTGTTGTATAATCAAACGTTTTCATCTATTGGGTAAAGCTGCTATAGCCAATTAATGAAGCAAATTGTTTAACACTATAATGTGCCTATAAATACACCATAAACCCATACACTCTTCATACCAAAACAAGTGAACCAGTGAAGATCAAACATAGCAGGAAAGTCTAAAAACAGAGGAGAGAAAACTGGTGAGTAAACTCTTTGCTTCTTTCCATTAAAAGCCATCTCTGATTGTAATGCAAACTTACGCCGCTTATATATTCATTTAGTTGTTTGAATCGTTTAAACCTAGGAAAAATAGAAGATAACATACTGACAACAAAATCTGGAAATAGTAAAAACAGTAGAAATAAGATGTGAGTAAACCCTGTTTTAAATGCGTTGATTCATTTTTATCTTGACTGTTGTGTAAGACATACAGGTTGTTTAGCTTTGAAAGGTTGGATTTATATATGTTGTAACTCGAAATATCATACATACATATATGTTTATATATATATATATAATTTGATTGGGGTATATACTGTAACCATGTCCCTGTACGTGACGACCCAAACTTCCGTGGAACGAAAGTAAGGATAATCATAGGAGTATAACATAATTAAAACAATAACAGATCTTAGATAATAGCAGAACATATAAATCATTGCAGCGGAAATGGAAATGTCATCACAAATATCATCACAGAACATCAGAGTACGTAGTACATGATACACTTAGCAAAATAGATTCTAAAACAGGGAAAGAAATAAAGTCTCAATCTCCCAAAATACATCAATACTCAATATTGTCTCAATATTTCAAGCAGTATATAAAAAGATAAAAAGAAAAGATCCTTCATCATCTTCATCAGCAAGCTCTAGTCCAGAAAACATCCCTACCTGAAACCTATCAATTGGCCGCCCGTGTGGAAAAAGAGCACCTGATTTTGCAAAGTGAAACAAACTACGAGTCAGTTATGGGACTGGTATGAGAAATCTTACTAAACTAATAATATGGCTAATCACTGGACCATGCCGCTAACGCGGAACGGGTTTACTCCATTGGATTGCCAGTGCATAAGTTTTATAAATTTTGAAGTCAAAAACAACGCAATGCTTTTAAGAAAAAGAAATCATTATAAGACTCATGTCCCATCAAACAGTGCAACACAAACGGAGGATAGAGTTTTACCTTATAATGATCAAAAATGCTTGATACGTAGAAAATAATATTTTTAATATTATTATTAGTGTCTAATATGGTTTCAAAAATTCTTCAAAGTAAATGTATCAATCCTAGATGGCATAGCTACCATATACAATGTCGCCATATATAGGTATACAATCAAAACCGTAATGTCTTATTGGTGGTTGGGTTTCCATCATGAGTCAAGGCTAGGGACGATCTCCTAACTGATTCGAGACACTCTAGCAATGTCTCAGGATTCAGACGCTGGTGAACCCTTGGATCCTACAGGGCCGGTCCACAAATACTTTAGTGGATTAGTTATGCCTGAACACACGCTCCCCGATCCTATTTGACCTATAAATTGGCCATTGGTGACTAATAAAAATATCCGAGGCACCTCATTCCATCAACCACATAAGTAAAAATGTCGGGCCTTGTAAAACCCAAACACCACTTCTAGCTAGAAAGAAACGTGTGCACTCCCTGCGTTCCCTTGTCCCGTTTTTGACTCTACCGGGGTGTGAGGCTCGCGAGGTAACGTAATACACAAAGCTATGCCCAGATAGGCTAGGCTTTGATCATCATCCACAAGGCTCTTCTTTTCAACAAAAGCCTCGATCAATTGCATCTTGGCATGTCACATTGACAGTTCACCCCATGCAATCGACAACTACCAATATATAACCTTCGAGCTCGTATGTCTCAAAGAAGGGTGTTAAACAAGAGAATAAATTCTCCGCCACCGCAGATACAAATTAATAGGAATCAATTTAATTACACATCATAAAATTCAATGTCAGACACACATCCATTTCAAGTCCGTTCTGGGTCTGAACGAAACCGGAGTCACCTTATTCCTCGTCCCGTATGTCCAATACGGAAGTGAGGTGCTCGTATACCTGGACAATCAACAAGTACGTTCGGAAACTACCACTTTAACCCTTTATTGGTAGCTAGCCAATGCCAGGCATCAGTAGTTATACTTTCGATGTGAAGATTGCTGGTCTTCAATCGCTGTCTTTAAGTTCTTCAATTTAGATCGTCGTATGACCATTTGAAATTAGATTTAACTCGATCTTTTCAAATGATCCTCGCATATATATATTTTAAAATCATTTCATATCGATAAAGTGGTATTAATAATGATTAATCGCTATCTTTATATATATATATAAATAGCCAAATTTATTCAATGACGTTTCGGGTAGATGGGCGGCCCTAGCGCTGTTTTTACCAAATTTTGTTTTACACTTATCTTGAAATCTAACCGTTGGATTTTAACAAAATTCATATCGATGGAAAGATCATCCCAAAACGGTCCTAACGGTTCCGGTTTTGGGGAAATCCGACGATTGGATCTTACGGTATAATCGTTTGAGTTACGATTGCCAAAACAAGAACTACCGCGCGCGATTCATTTTAATTTTAATATTAATATATATATATATATATCATTGGCGGTCTCAACTACTTTCCAAACAATCACATGCAAGCCAAATACAGTCTATATTCATGTTAGAAATTTTATATATGATTTCCATAATTCTTCTAACATGATAAAAATGATGATTTGAAATAAATCGTGTTTTAATAACTAATTATTTCCAATGGTAACTAAATTACATTGAAAGTATATTCATAATGTTCACCCTTTTTGTTGAAGACAAATGACAATAAAATACGATTTTTTAATTCTATTATTTTTATTATATCTAAATTTATAATAAAAATATGACATTTAAATCTATTCTTTTTTATTGTCTCTAAATTGACAATAAAAATTTAACTTTTTAATTGTATGCTTTTTATTGCCTCTAGTTTGACAATAAAAATGTAACATATATTTCTACTCCTTTATTTACAACTAACATGTCATCAAAAATGACATTTTTGATTTATTCTTTTTATTGTCTCTAATTTGACAATAAAAATATAACGTTTAAAACTATACTTTTTATTACATCAAAAATGTGGATAAAGATATAACTTTTAAATTCGACTCTTTTTATTTCAACCTAACATGTAAATGGAAATGTATCTTTTTTCTATGTTTTTATTTGTATCGGAAGTACTAATGAAAAATTGTAGCTTTTATTCTATTCTTTCATTTGCATCAGAAATGCAAATAAAAAATGTAATTTTTATTCTATTCTTTCATTTGCATAAAAAATGCACATAAAAATGTAACTTTTATTCTATTCTTTCATTTGCATCAAAAATGCAAATAAAAAATGTAACTTCTATTCTATTCTTTCATTTGCATCAAAAATGCAAATAAAAAATGTAACTTCTTAAACTAGGCTTTTATTTGCATCTAAAATGCAAACAAAAAATGTAACCTTTTTAATTTATGTTTTATTTGCGTCAAAGAATGCAAATAAAAATTCAACTTTTAATTTCATGTTTTATTTGCATCAAGGAACGCAAACAAAAATGTAACTTTTTATTTCATGTTTTATTTGCATCAAGGAATGCAAATAAAAATGTAACTTTTTATTTCATGTTTTATTTGCATCTAAATTTGCATATAAAAAAATGTAATCTTTTTCTATGATGTTCATTTGCATCTAAATTTGCAAATAAAAATTGGAACTTTTCTATAACAATCAAACACAACAAAAGTGATGTTCTTATCAATCAATACACAAAATGATATATTTTACATTGAATTGAAAGTTCTAACTCAATTCAATAATGTAAACAAAGGGATGTTTTTATTGAATCGACAATTCTAATTCAATTCAATAATATAAACAAAAAGATATATTTTATTGAATTGACAATTCTAATTCAATTCTATAATATAACAGAATGATTTATTTTTATTGAATTGACCATTCTATTTCAATCCAATCATATAAGCAAAATGATATTTTTCAATGAATTGACAATTCTATTTCAATTCAATAAATATAGACAAATTAATATTTTTATTGAATTGACAATTCTATTTCAATTCAATCATATAAGCAAAATGATATTTTTCAATGAATTGGCAATTCTATTTCAATTCAAAAATATAAACAAAAATGATATTTTCATTGAATTGACAAACAAATTCAATTCAATAAATATGACAAAATGATATTTTTAATTGAATTGACAAACAAATCCAATTCAATAAATATGACCAAAATAATATTTTTAATTGAATTGATAAACTAATCCAATTCAATAAATATGAACAAAATAATATTTTTAATTGAATTGACAAACTAATCCAATTCAATAAATATGACCAAAATAATATTTTTAATTGAATTGACAAACTAGTCCAATTCAATAAATATGACCAAAATAATATTTTTAATTGAATTGACAAACTAATTCAATTCAATAAAAATGACAAAACAATATTTTTAATTGAATTGACAAACTAATTCAATTCAATAAATATGACAATACAATATTTTATATTTGTTCAATATACATGATTCACCAAATATTGACAAAGAGAAAATAATTTATTTTAATTTAACCAACAGATACAGATCTATGATTATTCATCACCAATCAATAGATCAATCATCATCCAAAATTTCAGAACACAGCAGATCTAAATCATATACATACAATCATTACATAGCGAGTAAAATAATTAAATTGATTAATTATTTAAAAATCAGAAATCACACAGTCGGGTTATTCTGCTTTGTTCAAAACTGCAAATTTGTCCAAAATTCAAACAGCTCGGAATCGCTCCTTTTCAGTCTAACGTCGTAGATCTCTGTCGTACGATCGCAACGCTTCGAAAATCGTTCTGTTTTGAGTTCGAATGAATAAGATATGATATGATTTAATTAATATTGCTAACATTTAAAACAAATTAATTTAAATAATTAAATATAATTTCCACCTCCTTCTCCTTTATACTGTTAAGGCCATCGTATAACCCAATTAACTTCGATTCTAGGGTTCCACCTTGCGTTCAAATCGACGAGCTTCAGGACAATCGGGTGATGGCACGTCAGAGAGGAGGGGGAGGCGCGCCTGAGGGTAACCGTGGCCGTGGGTGCGATCAACGCAGGAGGGGTGGCGGTGCTGGTTTTGGCGCGGGTTTGGGTGTATGGTTCTGGAGTTTTACGGCTCGAGGAGGAGATCCAACCATATGAAATTAAAGAGGAGGAAAATCTCTTTGATAATGTCAAAAGGAGGAGTGGTTTTCGGTGAATGGATTTAGAGAAATTGGGGACTTAGTTTTGGAGCACGGTGGCCATTGTTTCATGTAGTGGTGGCAAATTTGTTTGATAGCATTAGGGTTTTGAGAAAAACATGTATTTTTATATTATTTTAATGCTAATTTTACAAATAAATCCAAAAGTTTTAAACCAATCCAATTTCAGTCCAACCGGAGTTGACCCCACCCAATAGCCCCTGTTCCGGATCCAATGGGCTAGGTCTCGTCAGCCCAAACGACTGTCTGTGGCCTGAAACTTTAATTTAATATTTAAATCCTTTAATAAATTAATTAGATCATATATTTAAATTCACCAGGCCCACATAGGGACTCAGAAAATTCCAGAAAAATATTTCTGGCTTTTTTTTTGACGATACGGTCCTAACAAAATTAATTTCGTTAAATTCTGAGACTGTTTGAAAATGGCCATTTTCAAGTCGATCAGATTTGACTAAACTTAACAAAACACATTTTCGTTTTCCACGCTCACATATTAACTCCAAAAATTCTGGAAAATTAAACTTAACAATAATTTGACATTCTGGATCCAACAAAAGTGGTTTCATCGAAAACGGAGGTCGTTTGAAAAATGGCCTTTTATACGGGCTATACATTATACTATAGCGACCATTCTGAATATTCAACTGACCATAACTTTTGATTCCCGCTATGAAATTTCTATTCTTTGGATTTGTTGGAAAGATAATTTCAAACAAATTTAGATATTTTTGGTTTCACTAAAATCCGTTAGATTTTGAATCCGGTACATTCGGTCAAAGTTCAAGTTTGACTTTTCAAACTACCGTACTATTTCTAATTCCTTTAGAAATCAAAATAAATATATTCGCTCTAACTTCGATTAAAATAAATTTTTAGTCGTTATTATTTATAATAAATTATTTTAACTATTCAAAATTTACTGAAATAGCCAAAATAAAATTTTTTAAATTGGTTCTGATTTTCCGGGTTGTTCAATCTCCCCCACTTAAAAGCTTTTCGTCCTCGAAAAGGAAATAATAGTAAAGTAGGAAACATAACGGAAAAAGTAAGGTATTGTAAATGTACCTCAACACAAGAGCTACTCGGAGATATCCACTCTGCACTTGGGATAAGCCTGTTTGATGCTATCATCCGTCTCCCATGTACAGTCTCTAGGATCCCCGCTCCACAACACTTTGACTAGGTGAAGACATACAATAAGATGATGATGTAATGACTGATTTATATGTGCTATTTTGTTGTGCTCATTCTAGGACATTACTAATCCTATCTCTAATGAGCTACTCGTCTTAGAATACTACTGATTCTATCCAGATGATTTGTTCAAAAAATGTTATACTTCGTAGCTAAGGTAAACCTTTAGCTCTGATACCAAATGTGACGACCCAAATTTCCGTGGAATGAAGTAAGGATAATCATAGGAGTATAACATAATTAAAACAATAACAGATCTCAGATAATAGCAGAACATATAAATCATTGCAGCAGAAATGGAAATGTCATCACAAACTTCATCACAGAACATCAGAGTACGCAGTATAGGATACAATTAGCAAAATAGATGTCTAAAACAGGGAAAGAAATAAAGTCTCAATCTCCCAAAATACATCAATACTCAACACTGTCTCAATGTCTCGAGCAGTAAATAAAAAGATAAAAAGAAAAGATCCTTCATCATCTTCATCAGCAAGCTCTAGTCCAGAAAACATCCCTACCTGAAACCTGTCAATTGGCTACCCGTGTGGAAAGAGGGCACCCGAGTTTGCAAAGTGAAACAAATTACGAGTTATTCATAGGACTGGTATGAGAAATCTTACTAAACTAAAAATATGGCTAATCACTGGACCACGCCGCTAACGCGGAATGGGTTTACTCCATTGGATTGCCAGTGCATAAGTTTTATAAATTTTTAAGTCAAAAACAACGCAATGCTTTTAAGAAAATGAAATCATTATAAGACTCATGTCCCATCACACAATGCAACGCAAATGGAGGATAGAGTTTTACCTTATAATGATCAAAAATGCTTGATACGTAGAAAATAATATTTTTAATATTATTATTGTCTAATATGGTTTCAAAAATACTTCAAAGTAAATGTATCAATCCTAGACGGCATAGCTACCATATACTATGTCGCCATTTATACGTATACAATCAAAACCGTAATGTCGTATTGGAGGTTGGGTTTCCATCATGTGTCAAGGCTAGGGACGATCTCTTAACCGATTTGAGACACTCTAGCAATGTCTCAGGATTCGGACGCCGGCGAACCCTTGAATCCTGCAGGGCCGGTCCACAAATACTTTAATGGATTAGTTATGCCTGAACACACGCTCCCCGACCCTATTGGACCTATAAATTGGCCATTGGCGACCAATAAAATTATCCGAGGCGCTTCAGTCCATCAACCACATAAGTAAAAATGTCGGGCCTTCTAAAAACCCAAACATCACTTCTAGCTAGAAAGAAACGTGTGCACTCCCTGCGTTCCCTTGTCCCGTTTTTGACTCTACCGGGGTGTGAGGCTCGCGAGGTAACGTAATACACAAAGCTATACCTAAATAGGCTATGCTTTGATCATCATCCACAAGGCTCTGCTTTTCAACAAAAGCCTCGATCAATTGCATCTTGGCATGTCACATTGACAGTTCACCCCATGCGATCGACAACTACCAATATATAACCTTCGAGCTCGTGCGTCTCAAAGAAGTGTGTTAAGCAAGAGAATAAATTCTCCGCCACCGCAGATACAAATTAATAGAAAACAATTTAATTACACAGCATAAAATTCAATGTTGGACACACATCCATTTTCAAGTCCGTTCTGCGTCTGAACGAAACCAGAGTCACCTTATTCCTCGTCCCGTATGTCCAATACGGAAGTGAGGTGCTCGCGTACCCAGACAATCAACAAGTACGTCCGAAAAACTACCACTTTAACCCTTTTGGTAGCTAGACAATGCCAGGCATCAGTAGTTATCCTTTCGATGTGAAGATTGCCCGTCTTCAATCGCCGTCTTTAAGATCTTCAATTTAGATCGTCGTATGACCATTTGAAATGAAATTTAACTCGGTCTTTTCAAATGATCCTCGCATATATATATATGTATATATATATATATTACAATCATTTCATATCATTAATGTGATATTAATAACGATTAATCCCTATCTTTATATATATAAAAGTATCCAAATTTATTCAACGACGCTCGGGTCGATGGGCGACCCTAGCGCTGTTTTTACCAAATTTTGTTTTATACTTATCTTGAAATCTAACCGTTGGATTTTAACAAAATTCATATCGATGGAAATATCTTCCCAAAACGGTCCTAACGGTTCCGGTTTTGGGGAAATCCGACGGTTGGATCTTACGGTATGCTCGTTTGAAGTTACGATTGCCGAAATGCAAACTACCGCGCGTGATTCGTTTTAATTTTAATTTATATATATATATATAAATATAAATCATTGGCGGTTTCAACTACTTTCCAAACAATCACATGCAAGCCAAACACAGTGTATATTCATGTTAGAAATTTTATATATGATTTTCATAGTTCTTCTAACATGATAAAAATGATGATTTGAAATAAATCGTGTTTTAATGACTAATTATTTCCAGTGGTAACTAAATTACATTGAAAGTATATTCATAATGTTCACCCTTTTTGTTGAAGACAAATGACAACAAAACACGATTTTTTTATTCTACTATTATTATTGTATCTAAATTTATAATAAAAATGTGACATTTAAATCTATTCTTTTTTATTGTCTTGAAATTGACAATAAAAATGAAACTTTTTAATTGTATGCTTTTTAATTGTATGATTTTTATTGCCTCTAGTTTGACAATAAAAATATAACATATATTTCTACTCCTTTATTTACAACTAACATGTCATCAAAAATGTCATTTTTGATTTATTCTTTTTATTGTCTCTAATTTGACAATAAAAATATAACATTTAAAACTATACTTTTTATTACATCTAAAATGTGGATAAAGATATAACTTTTAAATTCGATTCTTTTTATTTCCAAGTAACATGTAAATGGAAATGTAACTTTTTTTATGTTTTTATTTGTATTAAAAGTACTAATGAAAAATTGTAGCTTTTATTCTATTCTTTCATTTGCATCAAAATACAAATGAAATAACTTTTATTCTATTCTTTCATTTGCATCAAAAATGCAAATAAAAAATGTAACTTCTATTCTATTCTTTCATTTGCATCAAAAATGCAAATAAAAAATGTAACTTCTTAAACTAGACTTTTATTTGCATCTAAAATGCAAACAAAAATGTAACCTTTTTAATTCATGTTTCATTTGTATCAAAGAATGCAAATAAAAATTCAACTTTTAATTTCACGTTTTATTTGCATCAAGGAATGCAAACAAAAATGTAACTTTTTATTTCATGTTTTATTTGCATCAAGGAACGCAAATAAAAATGTAACTTTTTATTTAATGTTTTATTTGCATCTAAATTTGCATATAAAAAAAATGTAACTTTTTTCTACGATGTTCATTTGCATCTAAATTTGCAAATAAAAATTGTAACTTTTCTATAACAATCAAACACAGCAAAAGTGATGTTTTTATCAACCAATACACAAAATGATATATTTTACATTGAATTGAAAGTTCTAACTCAATTCAATAATGTAAACATAGAGATGTTTTTATTGAATCAACAATTCTAATTCAATTCAATAATATAAACAAAAAGATATATTTTATTGAACTGACAATTCTAATTCAATTCTATAATATAACAAAATGGTTTATTTTTATTGAATTAACCATTCTATTTCAATTCAATCATATAAGCAAAATGATATTTTTCAATGAATTGACAATTCTATTTCAATTCAATAAATATAGACAAATTAATATTTTTATTGAATTTACAATTCTATTTCAATTCAATCATATAAGCAAAATGTCAATGAATTGACAATTCTATTTCAATTCAAAAATATAAACAAAAATGATATTTTCATTGAATTGACAAACTAATTCAATTCAATAAATATGACAAAATGATATTTTTAATTGAATTGACAAACAAATCCAATTCAATAAATATGACCAGAATAATATTTTTAATTGAATTGATAAACTAATCCAATTCAATAAATATGAACAAAATAATATTTTTAATTGAATTGACAAACTAATCCAATTCAATAAATATGACCAAAATAATATTTTTAATTGAATTGACAAACTAGTCCAATTCAATAAATATGACCAAAATAATATTTTTAATTGAATTGACAAACTAATTCAATTCAATAAAAATGACAAAACAATATTTTTAATTGAATTGACAAACTAATTCAATTCAATAAATATGACAATACAATATTTTATATTTGTTCAATATACATGATTCACCAAATATTGACAAAGAGAAAATAATTTATTTTAATTTAACCAACAGATACAGATCTATAATTATTCATCACCAATCAATAGATCAATCATCATCCAAAATTTCAGAACACAGTAGAATCATATACATACAATCATTACATAGCGAGTAAAATAATTAAATTGATTAATTATTTAAAAATCAGAAATCTCACAGTCGGGTTATTCTGCTTTGTTCAGAACTGCAAATTTGTCCAAAATTCAAACAGCTCGAAATCGCTCCTTTTTTGTGTAGAGTCGTAGATCTCTGTCGTACGATTGCAACGCTTCGAAAATCGTTTCGTTCTGAGTTCGAATGAATAAGATATGATTTAATTAAGATTGCTAACATTTAAAACAAATTAATTTAAATAATTAAATATAATTTCCACCTCCTTCTCCTTTATATAGTTAAGGCCGTCGTATAACCCAACTGACTTCGATTCTAGGGTTCCACCTTGCGTTCAAATCAACGAGCTTCAGGACAATCGAGTGATGGCATGTCAGAGAGGAGGGGGAGGTGCACCTGGGGGTACCCGCGGCCGTGGGTCGATCAATGCAGGAGGGGCGGTGGTGCTGGTTTTGGCGCGGGTTTGGGTGTACGGTTCTGGAGTTTTACGGCTCGAGGAGGAGATCCAACCGTATGTCATTAAAGAGGAGGAAAATCTCTTTGATAATGTCAAAAGGAGGAGTGGTTTTCGGTGAATGGATTTAGAGAAATTGGGGACTTAGTTTCGGAGCACGGTGGCCATTGTTTCATGTAGTGGCGGCGGCTCTATTTGATAGTATTAGGGTTTTGGGAAAAACATGTATTTTTATATTATTTTAATGCTAATTTTACAAATAAATCCAAAAGTTTTAAACCAATCCAATTTCAGTCCAACCGGAGTTAACCCCACCCAATAGCCCCTGTTTCGGATCCAATGGGCTAGGTCTCGTCAGCCCAAACGACTGTCTATGGCTTGAAATCTTTAATTTAATATTTAAATCCTTTAATAAATTAATTGGATCGTATATTTAAATTCACCAGGGCCACATACGGACTCAGAAAATTCCAGAAAATTATTTATGGCTTTGTTTTGATGATACGGTCCTAACAAAATTAATTTTGTTGAATTCTGAGACTGTTTGAAAAATGGCCATTTTCAAGTCGATCAGATTTGACTGAAATTAACAAAACACATTTTCGTTTGCCACGCTCACATATTAATTCCAAAAATTCTGAAAAATTTAACTCAACAATAATTTGACATTCTGGATCCAACAAAAGTGGTTTCGTCGAAAACGGAGGTCGTTTGAAAAATGGCCTTTTATACGGGCTATACATTATACTATAGCGACCATTCTAAATATTCAACTGACCATAAATTTTGCCGCTATGAAATTTTGAATTTTCGGATTCATTGGAAAGATAATTTCAAACAGATTTAGATATTTTTGGTTTCACTAAAATCCATTAGATTTTGAATCTGATACATTTGGTCAAAGTTCAAGTTTGACTTTTCAAACTACCGTACTATTTCTAATTCCTTAAGGAATCAAAATAAATATATTAGCTCTAACTTCGATTAAAATAAATTTTTAATTGTTATTATTTAAAATAAATTATTTTAACTATTCAAAATTTACTGAAATAGCCAAAATAAAAAAATTTAATTGGTTCAGATTTTCCGGGTTGTTACAATGTATCTATATAAAAATAAACGCAAACCCAATACCCTATACTTTGAAAATCTATAACTTGAATTCAAGTAGGTTACAGGGTCTGATTTCTACATGAAGATTGTTTATATACCCTCATAAGATATAACAAAAATAGTTGCAGATCGTATAATGGCGTATACCATTCAATATAACTTTTTTCTTGTAACCAATGATAAAACATGAACTTTTGATCATCTCTGAATCACGTTTCAGGTAGGTAAATGAAATCGTAAGAGTAAAATATGAATTTTAGTGAAAGTTTTGTGATTTTCAAGTTTGTGGTTGCCGAGATATATTGGGAAGGTCGGAGTTTGAATTTGGGGCGAGTACTAGAGATTGCAGCGATCGGAATCCATGGCAGAGAGCTTAGAGTGGCGCGATGGATAGGTAATCATAGTAAAAATACAAAATAATTTTTCTATTATGTGAATTGCATAAACAAGTGGGAAATACGGTTTTGGGTTATATTGCATAACCGCTGATTCTCGGTGGAAATGCACCATACTGGTGGCTCGGAGGGGGTGCGCACAGGGAGGAACCTGTGACAGTTCTTGTTACTAGTGTATGTTTCGAGTTAGACGTGGTGCGGTCAACGGAAGTGATGGAGGTAAGAGCTTTCTTGGATCAGTGTTATACGGGGAGAAGTTGGGGTTGATAGGTGAAAACATTGCAGAGATGATGGTGGCTGAATTTGAGGATGGTGATGAAGACAGTGGGTAGTTTATGATGTGTGGGGATGTTAGGCGCAACGTGACATGGTGCGGAACGGTTGTGAACGTGCACAACTGCACTACTGTACACTATGTTTTCCTGTAAGCTTTGAAAGAAGCAGCAACAGCAGCTGCTAAGGTCCCGTGAGATAAGGGTTAGGTTCAAAACGTTTGGTGGATAAAGTCATGCAGTAGCTTTAAAGAAAAAGGAAGTTGGAAGCAACAAACAAGAAAGGAAAGAGTAGTAAGAGTAGTAAGAAGTGGTAGTTGCAGGTAAGAAATACAAATAGGATAGAGGTAACAGTAGGTGATCGACGCTAATCTATGAATTAGAAAAGCGCGACATTTGTAATAAATTCTGCAAGCATACAGGTGTGTAGCATACAGGTCGAACATAGGGAGGTGAATTAAATCAAATTATTTATCTAATCTCTTGGGCGAGTTAGACAAAACTTTGGAGGTTGATTTTGAAAATAAAACAAAACAAAATTAAAACTGTAATTTGATTCAGAACAGATCTAACTGAACCGACGATCAAATCACAATTTCAATGGAAAAGCAATGAAACTATGAATTAGATTCAAATCTAATCAAATCCAATTTAACCTATGAACGCGATTAAAATACAGAAAATAAAAGTGCAGAATATAAATAACAATAGGAAATAAAATTAGGATTACCGCTGAATCTAATCAGACGGTCAATCACTAATGAAAAGAAATGCAAAATACAAATAGTGTTCTACCGAATCTAATCGTGTAGACAACACTAATTGCTAAGAAATAGAAAATTGCAAAAAAGAAAAAGAAAAATGAGTTTTATTAATGAAGAAGAGAATAGAATGAGATATATGATAGGATAGGATGGTGGCTACAATGCCATTACAAGGGTATATATAGGGTAGATAGCCAAACCCTAACCCTAACCCTAACCCTAATGATAACTGGGCCTGGTCATTACATCACTAATTAGTTTACAATGAGAAACATAAATGGGCCTTAGATAAATAAAGCAAATTTGGGCCTTTTCTCTTTTCCTCTTGCTTCCTTGACA
Source organism: Allium sativum (assembly GCA_030737875.1). Classification (NCBI taxonomy): domain Eukaryota; kingdom Viridiplantae; phylum Streptophyta; class Magnoliopsida; order Asparagales; family Amaryllidaceae; genus Allium; species Allium sativum. The sequence continues at coordinate 813,594,388 of CM060919.1, read as the reverse complement.
CTTCTTCATTGATTTGTGATGTGCAAAGCTTTGTTATCAATCCTTTTCTTGTCCAACAGCAACTAGATGTGAGATCTTCATCTACAATTCCTCAAAATGTAAATATATATCAATTTCATCTCTATTTCTCTACTTTTCTGGTTGCATGCGGGCTGGGTTGGAATATCTGTAAAAGTAACAAAACAATACCCAAGCAATATTTATTTATATACAAAAGATAAGAAATAAGAGCATAAAATAAACACATTTCTATGTCAATCAAATACCCCCACACTTATCTTTTACTCGTCCTCGAGTAAAACAAAAATGAAAAACTAACTAGATAGGTCACACTTTCGTAGGAAACACGATTGCATTGAGCGTATGCAACAAGCCGTTAAACCTCTAGGTGTCCCTAGTAGGACGAGTGGTGTCTCGTGAGGGTTTTCAGCGGATACTACCCACAAAATCCAAATGCAGTATGATATGGTTCTAATGAAACTACATGAATGCAATGGACATATGCAAATAAAAACGAAAAATGAAAACACGACTTATTTCAGGAAAGTGGTACAACAAATTAAGTTAATAATTTCTAATCAGTTGATTTTATTTTAGATACCTCGACTTGTCACAAATTTTCAATATAAATCAAGTTTTCAAATGCTAAATTCCAGTTTGGCCAGTTGGTTCGGTCGATAACATAGTGCAGCCATGAAATAAATTCTTAGTTTGCTTGGCACAGTTTGCAAAGTGATATTCTAATTTTCTCATGTATGGCTAGTCAAATCAATAAGGTCAAGAAGTGTTTGGGTATCATCGCTTATTCTTTATTCTATAAAATTTTAAGGTTTATGATTAAGTACATACACCTAAAAAGACCAAGGTTTACCACCCATACACTGCCTCGCGGACTAACGGAGAGTGGGTAAAGAGCTTGGCGGATTGTGCAGACCGACTTTGACTTTGTCAACAACGTGTCGGTAATCCTTAGGTGTCCAATCTCATAAAATGAGACCAAGATATTCCAACGCTGACTTTGTCAACAACGTGTCGGATAGAGCTTGGCGGGTTTGCACACCAACGCTCGATATACAAGCAATGTTGGATACCCTTGGAATACTATTATTATTATTGAATTTATAAGCACAAAGAGAGTTATGCGAATTCAACTTAACACAACTTAGTTTTAAAGATTTGACAAGCCATTATAAGTATTTTAAGTCCTCCACTTATTTAAACAAGGTCTACAATATAGAATAGATTTCATGGCCATCACCTAAGAATCTCCCTATGTACCGGTTACACTATTATCCCTCAAAATTAAACTTTTCATTATATCTCTTATTCGATCTAAGTTGAGAGAAAAAATACTATCAACTGATGAAAAATCCTTAACTTATTCTGCTGTATCAATCTAAAATGAGTCGTATTTCAAAAAAAAAAAAGGCATGTTACTACAGTCTAAAATACATGATGGTCCTATTTAAATGGATGAAATTGAAAAAGAAAGAAAAAAAGACGAAAAATAAATGAAATGAAAAGAAAGAAAAAAGAAAAAAAAAACGAAAATAAATGAAATGCAGACTCCCCCCCCACACTAGAACTAAACAGTGTCCACACTGTGAACGTTTCCTAAATTTGAAAGATCTTACCCAAAGGTGAATGAGATGCAAAATTATTTGTAGAACGAAATGAAATCTAACTATATATAAGAATGGATCATATGTACAATGATACATGTGTTTGCGGTGCACGCGGTGCAAAGAATACCACCAACTTTTCCCCCCACACTTGGTTCTAGCCCTATGAGTCCCATTCCCACTGTGTGTAGACATGTTTTCTAACAAGCAAGAGTTTTTGAAAACCATCTCATCTTTATACCTCGACTTGTAGTCCAGGAGATAAATATCTAGGGTCGTCCTAACCTGAAGTTTTTCAACCAAGCCAGCATTCCAAAAGTAATTCATGTATTCAACAAATTTGTCAGTGTAATTTTTCAAAAATTTGTGATCGTATGTAAATTCAGTGAAATTTGACATCTGAGTGGTGTTCAAGACTGTGTGATCACATTTCTCATCATTAACTGACAACGTATTTTCGACACTGACAATCTCAAGTTCATTTGAAATTTTCTCAAAGTTGAAATTTTCGAACTCGTGACGTGAATCTACTTCTTCTTCATTTGGCAACTCTTCCTCATACAATCCAAAGAATTCATGTTCGTTAAAATCCTTTTCCACATTTGAATTGAAAAATTCAACATTTTTATTCTGTTCAATTTCAAAGATTTCAAGTTTCTCACAGCCCAAAAGAGGAAGATCAAAATCCAAGCTTAAATCTTTTTTCTGAAAAGAGTCGAAGTCCAAATCGTTTGTTGAATTTTGAAAAACTTCATCAAGCTGATTATTCTCAATTTCCAGAGTCGTTATTTGAAAATTTTCAATGTCAGTAAGAGTTGAATCATTTTCTGATTCATCGCTTATTTGAATTTGATTTTGTTGTTCTTGTTGCTCTTTCAAAGATGTCAATAAACAAAGAAGTTCATCAGCCTTTTTATTTAGTCTTTCTTCCCTCTCTCTAAGAATGTTAAGACGGTCGTTGAGTTGAGAGCTCTCGTTTTGGATTTCTTGATTTTCAAAATAGTTTGAATATGCAGAAAATTCAAACTGAGAATGGAATTCATTTTGATTTTGAAAATTAGGTTTGTAACCAAAATTGTTAAAATTGGTGGGAAAATTCCAATTTTGGTCATTCTCAAGATGTGGATATGGGTTGTAGTTTTGAAAATTTTGATCGATTTGAAAATCATTTTCAAAATTATTTTCGAATTGGTTTCCAACCCCATATTGATGTTGATCAAAGGTATATTGTGATTCAAAGCTATTTTGATACGGATGTGGCCCATAATCGAAACTATTGAAATTTGAATTGGAATCGCCATTTCGATCATAACTTTGAAAATGTTGGTCATTTTGAAAATTTTGAAAATTGTTGACATTTGGCTCGCGAAATTTTGGAAAATGTTGCTTCATGAGTTGTAATTCAAAATCATACTCTTCAAGCGGACGTCTACTTCGACTATTATCCCACATTTCTCTCAAGGATTTTTTTGAATTAGACATTTGAAATGAAATCACGGCAAGACAGAAATTATTCTGAATTCAAAATAATATAAAATAATGAGTTGTGCTCTATTAATTAACTGACTCAATTAGAAGGGGGAAGAGGGTCCTATGGCCGTTCACGTATAGTATAAATACTAAGGGATACGACCAATGTTTTACGGGTAGTATGCAACCTCTTTTGCTAAAAGTTCAATAAATTAAACTAATATATATCCGCGATCCAATTGTACGAGACAGTCAACTTCACAAAGCACCACTTTTCAATTATATTATTTTGAAAATCAAAATCACGTGTTAAAATTGAAAATCGACGAGAGTGATTAGTTATGGAAAACCGTTCCTCACCACCAATTCAGAAATATCAACAACACAACAGTCACAGAATGATCACAGAACAGAACCGTCACAGAACAGAACAGTCAAAGAACAGAAAATTAAAATATTTTACAAGCAAGCCGCTGCCCCTGCAGAAGTTTTTTACAAGCAATTTCTATATTTTTCAAAGTAGCTGCAGAACCTGTAGAGTTAAGATTTTTTTTTTTTACAGTGGGGTATGGCAGTCCGTCCAGTGCAGTTGAGTAGCTTGAATGATTAGAAATCCACTTCTTTGTGATTTGAAATCCGTTGACCTTCGAATTTCGTGTTCGTTTGCTTGAACATGTTCCTCTTGTGAGCTTGAGTGAATCTGACTTTTTTTTCTCTTTGATTACTTTTTTTTTAAGTTGAAAGCAAACGTTCCCTTATACAAAGCAAAAGTTAACTCCAAAATTACTCCAACGCAGTGGGTCAATATGAAATAAGCACAGCAACCTCTAAGCACATGCTTAAATCTCAAAACAGAATCTCAGAAAAAGAACAAGCCCCAAAACAAAATAGTCAACAGACTAGAAACCAAAAAGATAATCACACACCTCTAAATCATGCCAAAAGAAGTAGAAACAAATCGTCCCTTTATATTATTTGTTTCCCAGAGTAAATCAAACAAAATCATGAAGCAAATCTTGCCGAAAAATGAGATCAGGAAAAAAAAATTCTGCAAGCATACAGGTCGAACACAGGGAGGTGAATTAAATCAAATTATTTATCTAATCTCTTGGGCGAGTTAGACAAAACTTTGGAGGTTGATTTTGAAAATAAAACAAAACAAAATTAAAACTGTAATTTGATTCAGAACAGATCTAACTGAACCGACGATCAAATCACAATTTCAATGGAAAAGCAATGAAACTATGAATCAGATTCAAATCTAATCAAATCCAATTTAACCTATGAACGTGATTAAAATACAGAAAATAAAAGTGTAGAATATAAATAACAATAGGAAATAAAATTAGGATTACCGTTGAATCTAATCAGACGGTCAATCACTAATGAAAAGAAATGCAAAATACAAATAGTGTTCTACCGAATCTAATCGTGTAGACAACACTAATTGCTAAGAAATAGAAATTTGCATAAAATAAAAAGAAAAATGAGTTTTATTAATGAAGAAGAGAATAGAATGAGATATATGATAGGATAGGATGGTGGCTACAATGCCATTACAAGGGTATATATAGGGTAGATAGCCAAACCCTAACCCTAATGATAACTGGGTCTGGTCATTACATCACTAATTAGTTTACAATGAGAATCATAAATGGGCCTTAGATAAATAAAGCAAATTTGGGCCTTTTCTCTTTTCCTCTTGCTTCCTTGACACTTCTTCATTGATTTGTGATGTGCAAATCCTTGTTATCAATCCTTTTCTTGTCCAACAGCAACTAGATGTGAGATCTTTATCTACAATTCCTCAAAATGTAAATATATATCAATTTCATCTCTATTTCTCTACTTTTCTGGTTGCATGCGGGCTGGGTTGGAATATCTGTAAAAGTAACAAAACAATACCCAAGCAATATTTATTTATATACAAAAGATAAGAAATAAGAGCATAAAATAAACACATTTCTATGTCAATCAGTAGGCATCAAGTAAAGGATTTCACACAACAGGGAACAATGACATTGCATGGGCTTTAGGAGTTTTGGCTAAAGTATAATTGGGCCGAGTTTATTTAAATAAATATATAAAAAAAAGTAAGATAATGGTTGAGACAAAGGTGAGGATTAAAATCAAAAGGGGGGTAAGCAGCAGGTAAACTAAAAAGAAAAAGAGAAGATGCAGAAAATCAGAAGAAGTAGCACAGCAAAATGGGGAAGTAGGACTTGAACAGTAAAATGGGTAAACGAAGAGAAGTGCGTGGTAGTTGGGCTGGAATTTTAGAGGAAAAAAGGATATTAAAATAAGCGGTAGAGGGTGCAACGTATAAACAGGAGAAGGAATAGAAAGTGGGTGGCAGAAAATAAGAAAAGGGAAAGGAATAAGCTTGCATGGGCTAAGAGTGGATATCGGGCCAATTTAGGCCGAAGAGAATAAATGAAGAATAAAGAAGAAAATGGAAGTGGGCTAAAAGGGAATTGGACCATCAAAATATAAGGAAAAGAAGAAGAGTAGAGTTGGTAAATAAGAAAAATAGGAAACAGGGGAAGGAGTAGTAAATTAGAATAAAAGGAAGGGAGGAAAGTAAAGAAGAAAACAAGGGAGAAAAATAAAGGAAAGAAAATATAGAAAGATAGAAGAAGAAAGGAAAATAAAAGAAAAGAAAATATGGAAATATAGTAGAAGAAAATAAATTAAATGTTTTTTTTAATTCCAAAAATGTGTATAACTTAAATTATTGAGTTGTTAGTTTAAATAAAATGACAAAGTAAATATATATGTATGTACATATATATAATAATAATAATAATAAATGTATTGATTGCGTGATAACATAACGAAGTAGTAAGTAAAAGCCATAAAATGAATGTGAAGTCAAGACATCATATTAATCAAAGTTAAAAATAATTTAAGTAGTGGTTAAATTGTTTGTTTTGAATAAATTAAAATAATAACGAAAGGAGTTATATTCAACGTTCTCAAGACCAAGAAGTTATTATAATCAGATGTGTTATAATCAATGATATGCTCCGGAAAAGGGGTTGGCGATCATCAAATACCTGTGTATTTCATTTGTATGAGCCAGAGTGGTTTAAAATGTTGGATTGTTATTCAATTCCATCGATTTAAGTTAATAACTGTTTTCTTCAAAAAGAAATTATTTTAGATTCTTTAATTATGATCCGACCTTAAAAAGACGTACGCTGATCGTCTCAAAGAGACCGGAATTTATATTCCACTTTGATTTGATCTATACGTTGTGTGTCAAAGATTATTGAAGATAATTGAGGAAGAAAATATGCAAGGGTTATTTTGTTAAACAAGTGTCTTCGGTTTGTCTAGTCCCAGGACAACTTGTATGGACGAATGTCTAACAGAGTATTTCCAACGGTCACGCCCATTGATTTTTACGAATATACCAAGTTGGTGGGGAGAAGGTAATTTCTCTTTATTTTACACCCAGTGTGTATTTGTATAATCAATATGTGATTTACGGATTTGACGATGTGACATTCAAAGTGAATGGTGACCAGGTGTTCTAGAAGATAACGTAGCCTCAAGTCTCACAACCAGAAAATGACAAAAATCGGGTAGGTAGCATGGATAGGTGGGTCATTCCCAAGCAGGATGTATTATCACCATCTAGAGAAATTCCTTTTTGTCTTCTTAATCTGAATTTCGCTGCTGCAGCTTTCGGTAATGGTCGCTGATCACAACCATGGGGTGATAATACATTCACTACAGTCAAGCTAAATGAGTGGTCGGTCATGTGTAGCCGGGTTGCAAGGTGTTCTTGTTGAATCCCAGTGTATTCCCTCTAGAGTACACTGATCGGCAGGTTGTTCCATACCTTGTCATGGTTGGAATCTAATCTCCAATAAGCGCCCGCGGTTTTTTATTTTATATTATATATGTGGAGCGTGAGATGCAGGCGTTCCGCTACATGGTTATTTATTTAATAAAAACCATCGTAATATCAGACGATTTTGATATCAAAAATGTTTTGGATTATAGTAAGGTTAAAACCGTCCATGTTTATGTGTGGGATGGTCTTACTATTATCTTTTCTTTTGAAAGGTTTTTCAAAGTTAAATCAATATGTTCTCATAAGAAAAAAAAACCTTTGTTCCATATTTCTTGCTTTCAAACTATTTTAAAATTGTTTACTCACATCAGTCCCCTGACTGACCCAGAGTTTATTTTTCTGTGTTTTCCTAAACTCTTGGGTACTCATAACAATTGTTATGAGTGGACAAGTGATCCAGGTAGTCAATGGAAATCTTTTGGAGTACTTTGGACTGGAAATCATGGAGTCAGCTTATTAGTTATATCAAAGTATCAAGTTTGTGCGTTGTATTGGGCCCGTAATCATGTATAATGTATTATGATGAAGTATTCTATGATGTAACAGACTCTGATATGTAATATATTAAGTGATATGATATTTTGCTAAATTCCGCTGTGAGATTCTAATGTTCTTGTTAGTTCTTTTCTCTATATATTTCTATTCTTTAGTAATGACACGACCTCCTTGGTCATCGAAAGTCGCGCCGTTACAGTTGGTATCAGAGCACAAGGTTTACCGAATACCTAGGCTCTGAATGAGTATAGAGAGAGCGTATTTGAAAATTTTAAACTATTGTATATATATACTTAGTATAGATCAACTCAAGTTATCGACTTGAGTTACTTTTAAAATATCTCCCGATTAAGTATCGATTATAAAACTGTTATAATCAGATAATTGAAAACGAGTTCTCATCGAAGAAGAGGCCGAGGAGCGAGTAGGACAACCACAACAACCAATGGAAGGAGTCAAATGAATTAAAGTCGACCTCAGGGAAAGTTGAATGGAGTTAAAATTGAATTAGAAGAGTATCGGGTAAAATTCGTATAAGTTAAATAGAATTGAGTAGTAAAGTTTCAAAGAATTTAGTAGTAAAATAAGTTAAAAGCAAGTTTGTCGCAATGCGGTAATTCGTAATTTAAATTTTAAAACTAAAAATTTATGTATAAGATTCATTTTGAATCGGAATTCTTTGAAACGTAAACCATATTTTAAGTTCTAATTAACTAAATGAGGAGTTTATCCAGAAGGTATGGTAGATAGTTATGCATGTGTATTTGACCTTGGTTAATACTGAAATCTACTCGTTACTCGTTAATTTCGAAGACGAAATTCTTTTAAGGGGGATGGATTGTAATGTCCCAATTTTTAGCCGACTTTGGTTAATAATAAACTTTGATTATAAATGAATTATTTAAAATAAAATAAAATTAAAATATATAACAACCAACTTAAGTAACTTTTTATCTAGAACCTATGTATAAATAAATCTATATATGTATGTGTATAAAAGTATACATATGTATGTAGTATAGAAAATGAGGATACGTATAATTTGAGGTTTTATTTCTTCAGAATATTAAGATAACCTTTAATATTTAAATCCTATATATGATGTGAGTATAAAACATATGTAAGGAAATATGTTTAAAACCATACAACATGTATATATAAAACTAAGTCTAGTTTTAATATAGAAACATGGTTTCTCTTCTAATCTAATTGCTCTTGCTACCTTTAAAAAACAAACAAGAAGATTCAAGAAAACATTTATGTAATCTTTTAAATTTAAAATCATATGCACGTCTCTAAACATGTCAAGTATATGCATATGGTCTGAAGCTAAAACTTCATTTCATAAGATAAATTTGCTGTACATTTAAAAATAACACAACCAGTATGTACATGTCGTTTTCTATTCCAATTTATCACCATAAATCAGATCCTTGCTACATATTAAAAACAACAAAAGGGTTTAAAGCATTAGTATGACTTAACATTTCAATGGGTACAAATCAAAGAAGGATGTGGCTGCATATATGTCTCCTTATATCTAAGCATATTAGTATAACATTTTAATGTGATTACAACATTTTGATTTGCAGAAAATCATGAAAAGATATGGCCACATATATGTAAATCATTTTCTAAACATAGGAGTACAAACTTTAAATGTGATAAGAATGAAAAATCTTTTCAGCTAATGTCATGCAAGTGGGTAGATACTACCTAGCCTAATCTAAATAAGCCTAAGTGCTGCAGCTAATAAACAACCAAACTATTTTATAATTTCAACAAAACAAGCCTGCCTAGTAACAATTCGCAACATACATTTATTTGATTAACCATAGGAAAAGAAGTAAGGCTTCTAGGAAATTGAGCAATGGTACACAATTGTACAAACCATAGTATATTTTTTATCAAACCATGCATGTGTTTTCTGATGACAAATAGAACAGGGGACTAAAGCCTGAAGCTTAAAAGTGTTGTATAATCAAATGTTTTCATCTGTTGGGTAAATCTTCTATAGCCAATTAATGAAGCAAATTGTTTAATACTATAATGTGCCTATAAATACACCATAAACCCATACACCCCTCATACCATAACAAGTGAACCAGTGAAGATCAAACATAGCAGGAAAGTTTAAAAACAGAGGAGAGCAAACTGGTGAGTAAACTCTTTCCTTCTTTCCATTAAAATCCATCTCTGATTGTAATGCAAACTTACGCCACTTATATATTCATTTAGTTGTTTGAATCGTTTAAACCTGGGAAAAATAGAAAATAGCATACTGACAGTGAAATCCGGAAATAGTAAAAACAGTAGAAATAAGATGTGAGTAAACCCCGTTTTAAATGCTTTGATTCATTTTTATCTTGACTGTTGTGTAAGACATACAGGTTGTTTAGCTTTGAAAGGTTGGATTTATATATGTTGTAACTCGAAATATCATATATATATATATATATATATATATATATATATATATATATATATATATATATATATATATTTGATTGGGGTATATACTGTAACCATGTCCCTGTATCTATATAAAAACAAACGCAAAGCTTCTACCCTATACTTTGAAAATCTATAACTTGAATTCAAGTAGGTTATAGGGTCTGATTTCTACATGAAGATTGTTTATATACCCCCATAGGATATAACAAAAATAGTTGCAGATCGTATAATGACATATACCCTTCAATATAACCTTTTTCTTGTAACACGTTTCATGTAGGCTAATGAAATCATAAGAGTAAAATATGAATTTTAGCAAAAGTTTTGTGATTTTTAAGTTTGTGGTTGTCGAGATATATTGGGATGGTTGGAGTTTGAATTTGGGGCGAGCACTGGAGATTGCAGCGACCGGAATCCATGGCAGAGAGCCTAGAGTGGTGCAAGGGGTAGGTAATCATAGTAAAAATACAAAATAATTTTTCTATTGTGTGAACAAGTGGGAAATAGGGTTTTTTCGGTTATATTGTGTAACCACTGATTCTCGGTGGAACTGCACCATCCCGGTGGCTCGGAGAGGGTGCGCATAGGGAGGAACCTGTGATAGTGCTTGTCACTAGTGTATGTTTCGAGTTAGACATGGTACGGTTGAAAGAAGTGACGGCGATAAGAGCTTTCTTGGATCAGTGTTATACGGGGAAGTTGGGTTGATAGGTGAAAACACTATAGAGCTGATGGTGGCCAAATTTGAGGTTGGTGATGAAGACAGTGGGTAGTTTATGATGTGTGGGGATGTTCGGCGCAACGTGACATGGTGCAGAACGGTTGTGCACGTGCATAAGTGCATTACTGTGCACCATGTTTTCCTGTAAGCTTTGAAAGAAGCAGCAACAACAGCTACTAAGGTCCCGTAAGGTAAGGGTTGGGTTCAAAACGTTTGGTGGATAAAGTAATACAGTATCTTTAAAGAAAAAGGAAGTTGGAAGCAGCAAACAAGAAAGGAAAGAGTAGTAGCAGTAGTAATAAGTGGTGGCTGCAGGTATCAAGTACAAATAGGATAGAAGTAACGGTAGGCATCAGGTAAAGGAATTCTCGCAATAGGGAACAATGACATTGCGTTGCCTATAGGGGTTTTGGCTGAAGTATAACTGGGCCGAGTTTATTTAAATAAATATATAAAAAAAAGTAAAATAATGGTTGAGACAAAGGTGAGGATTAAAATCAAAAAGGGAGGGGGGGACGCAGCAGGTAAAATAAAAAGAAAAAGAGAAGATGCAGGAAATCAGAAGAAGTGGCATGGAAAAATGGGGAAGCAGGACTTGAACAGGAAAATGGGTAAACGAAGAGAAGCGCGTGGTAGTTGGGCCGGAATTTTAGAGGAAAAAAAGGATATTGAAATAAGCGGTAGAGGGCGCAACGTATAAACAGATGAAAGAATAGAAAGTGGGTGGCAGAAAATAAGAAAAAGGAAAGGAATAAGCTTGCGTGGGCTAAGAGTGGATATCGGGCCAATTTGGGACGAAGAGAATAAATGAAGAATAAGGAAGAAAAGGGAAGTGGGCTAAAAGGGAATTGGTCCATCAAAATATAAGGAAAAGAAGAAGAGTAGAGTTGGTAAATAAGAAAAATAGGAAAGAGAGGGAAGGAGTAGTAAATTAGAATAAAAGGAAGTGGGGAAAGTAAAGAAGAAAACAAGGGAGAAAAATGAAGGAAAGAAAATATAGAAAAATAGAAGAAGAAAAAAAGGAAAATAAAAGAGAAGAAAATATGGAAATATAGTAGAAGAAAATAAATTAAATGTTTTGTTTAAATTCCAAAATGTGTATAACTTAAATTATTGAGTTGTTAGTTTAAATAAAATGGCAAAATAAATATATATGTATGTACGTGTGTATATATGTATGTATATATATATATATAATAAATGTATTGATTGCGTGATAACATAACGAAGTAGTAAGTAAAAGCCATAAAATGAGTCTGAAGTCAAGACAACATATTAATCAAAGTTAAAAATAATTTAAGTAGTGGTTAAATTGTTTGTTTTGAATAGATTAAAATAATAACGAAAAGAGTTATATTCAACGTTCTCAAGACCAAGAAGTTATTATAATCGGATGTGTTATAATCGATGATATGCTATGGAAAAGGGGTTGACGGTCAATAATCAAATGCCTGTGTATTTCATTTGTACGAGCCAGAGTGATTTAAAATTTTGGATTGTTATTCAATTCCATCGATTTAAGTTAATAACTATTTTCTTCAAAAAGAAATTATTTTAAATTCTTTAATTATGATCCGACCTTAAAAAGACGTACGCTGATCGTCTCAAAGAGATCGGAATTTATATTCCACTTTGATTCGATCTATATGTTGCGTGTCAAAGATTATTGAAGATAATTGAAGACGAAGATATACCAGGGCTATTTTGTTTATAAAATAGTGTCTTCTGTTTGTCCAGTCCCAGGACAACTTGTATGGATGAATGTCTGACAAAATATTTCCAACGGTCACTCATTGATTTTTACTAATATACCAAGTTGGTGGGGAGAAGGTAACTTCTCTGTATTTTACACCTAGTGTGTATTTGTATAATCAATAAGTGATTTACGGATTTAACGATGTGACATTCAAAGTGAATGGTGACCAGGCGTTCTAGAAGATAACGTAACCTTAAGCCTCACAACCAGAAAATGACAAAAATCGGGCAGACATCATGGCTAGGTGGGTCATTCCCAAGCAGGGTGTATTATCACCATCTAGAGAAATTCCTTTTTGTCTTCTTAATCTGAATTTCGCTGCTGCAGCTTTTGGTAATGGTTGCTGATCACAACCGTGAGGTGATAATATATTCGCTACACTCAAGCTAAATGAGTGGGTGGTCATGTGTGGCCGGGTTGCAAGATGTTCTTGTTGAACCCCAGTGTATCCCCTATAGAGTACATTAATCGGCAGGATGTTCCATACCTTGTCATAGTTGGAATCCAATCTCCAATAAGCTCCCGCGGTTTTTTATTTTATATTATATATGTGGAGCGTGAGATGCAAGCGTTCCTCTACATGGTTATTTATTTAATAAAAACTACCGTAATATCAAACGATTTTGATATCAAAAATGTTTTGGATTATAGTAAGGTTAAAACCATCCATGTTTATGTGTGGGCTGGTCTTACTATTACCTTTTTTTGAAAGGTTTTCCAAAGTTAAATCAATCTGTTCTCATAAGAAAAAACCCTTTGTTCCATATTTCTTGCTTTCAAACTATTTTAAAAGTGTTTACTCACACCAGTCCCCTGACTGACCCAAAGTTTATTTTTCTGTGTTTTCCTAAACTCTTGGGTACTCATAACAATTGTTATGAGTAGACAAGTAATCCAGGTAGTCAATGGAAATCTTTTGGAGTACTTTGGACTGGAAATCATGGAGTTAGCTTATTAGTCATATCTAAGTATCAAGTTTGTACGTTGTATTGGGCCCGTAATCATGTATAATGTATTATGATGAAGTATTCTATGATGTAACAGACTCTGATATGTATTATATTAAGTGATATGATATTTTGTTAAATTCCACTGTGAGATTCTGATGTTCTTGTTAGTTCTTTTCTCTATCTATTTCTATTCTTTAATAATCACACGACTTCCTAGGTCATCGAAAGTCGCGTCGTTACATATACACAGTTTGAGCTTTATCGATTAGACTATCAGTAACAACCCTGAGTTTTTGGAACCAAAATATATTTTTTAAATAAATTTTACAAGAATTTACAGTCAATTTTGAGAATTTACATCGTTAAATATGAATTTCAGTATAATAAAATATTGGTTTCGAAATTTGACAAGATTTTTTTGATATGTATTTTTAGTTTAATTTATAGATTTTTTTCTCTAATTTTTATTTTGGAAAATAAACAACTTTTTTTTGAAGTATTTTACGCCTTATATTAGTGTTTTCAACATTTTACAAAACAAGTTAAATTGTCTGTTTTATTATATTTTTGGGATCGCGGTGTATTTCTCATCACATCGATATTTTTATTTTTGTCGTTAGCAGTTCATACGTGAACGGAATTTTACGTAGCGGGCTAAGCTAAACTTTAAAAAAAATGCACGTTACTTTGTCTACCCAATGCAGCTTCATTTACTACATATTGTTTCCCTCATTTCATCTCACCATTAAACAAGGACAGGCGTGCTTATTTTATTTTCTGCAAGCTTCATTGCTAATGAAAGGATATATTACCCTATATATAAGGACCAAACAAATCTGACCCCTTAATTTCGGTAGGACTAATGAAGACAATAAAGCCGTTACAATAAAGTTGTTAGCCTGTGAACATGATTTATCATATTTAGTATGTCTTGTAATTATCTACTAGCCGTTAGGCTCATGCATACTTGGTTTATTTAATACTAGCCGTTAAGCTCATGCATACTTTATATATTTAATACTAATCGTTAGGCTCATACATATTTGGTATATTTTGTACTAGCCGTTGGGCTGATAGCATTATATATATGTGCTCTTTGTATCATGTTTTTGCATCAATAAAATTATAATTGTTCCTCACTAATAACTCTCCTCCTCATCTCTTAATATGGTATCACAACCTTAACGCCGAAAGGCTTATCCTTTATCAAAAGTGTTGATCACAGCTACAACACCAACTCTGTAGTGCTAGACCTCTTTCAAACTTCGTTCGTTTTTGGATCTCTACATGCTGTCGTGAGCTTTATCACGTTACAGTGATACAAGTGAGTCAAAAAGGCTGCAACTATAAGTAAACCGCCTCATCATATTCTCATATCTAATGGCCAATGATTCTGGCGCCACATCAGCTATATTGCAAGCGCCATCAACCACACCCCACCAAACCATCATAACCTGATCAAACCAATGAATCAAGTCATTACTACATCGTTGGACGAGGATAACTATATACTATGGAAATACAAAATTAAAATTGCGCTAAAGGGATATGGACTACAATAGTATGTCAATGGAACCATAACTATACCACCCGTGATGATAGCAGACCAAGATGGCAATCTCTCACCGAACCCTGACCACATCAAATTTCAGAAACATGACAGCCTATTATCATCATGGTTGCTATCATTGATAAGCCCGAGTTTGTTATCACAGATAGTAGGCTACAACACATCTCATGAAATACGGACCACTGTGCAACATATTTTTAGTTCACAATCAGCTGCTAGAATCATGCAATATAGAAGGGAATTACAAAATTCTAGAAAAAAGGAGGCAAGCATGAAAGAGTACTTAGGAAAAATTAAAAACCTATGTGACAAACTAAATGTTATTGGCCATAAGATTAGCGACAGTGAGCAAATCCTATTTATTATTGGTGGATTAGATGAAGAATATGAATCTCTAATAACCTTGTTAGCCACACAACAAACCTTACCTGACTTACAGTTCGTTCGATCAGCACTCCTCGCTCATGAAGGCAGAATCGACCAAAGAAAAACAACACAAAATAAGTTCTCTGCCGATTATGCCACAGCCAGAAATAAGCAGATACAAGGAGATAACAACAACTATCGTGTGAAATATCAAATATGCCAAAAGTTTGGTCACATGGTGAACAAATGTTACTTTAGGTATAATTTAGACACAGGTGGACAACAAGCAAGCCAAAATTACACTTCACAAAGAAGAGCATAAGCAAATATGGCAACAACAGGGAATTGAGCTCAAAATAATAATGACGCAAACTGAAGACATAATGCTGCAGATGATTATGAAGTAAAAAAATTAAGACAATGGATTCGTAGAATGGTACCCTGACTCAGGAGCGATTCACCACATAACTAGCAATCTTCAGAATTTAAACATTGGGAGCAGAAATTACTTAGGTATGAGGAATTTGCATATGGGTAATGGTAGTACTGCTAGTATCACACACATAGGAAAAGGGACAATTTTTGGGAAAAGACAACTCAAATTAAACAATCTTCTTAGGGTACCCACGATTAATAAAAATATGTTAAGTGTATCAAAATTTGCCAACGACAATAATGTTTACTTTGAAATTCATCCTAGGTTTTTCTTAGTTAAAGATTCCCTAAATCATGAAATATTACTCCAAGGTAACCTGTACGGTAGTTTATACAAATTCAACAACTTGAAGTCTACAAACTCAAGTGGAGAATTCTGATGCAATAATGTAGATGCTAGCAGTGACAATGATTGTATTAGGAACAACGACAATAATGTTGATTCCGACAATAATAGCAGTAAATGTAACATGATTAATTCTTAGCATGTAAAATTAGGACATCCTAATCTGGAAACTATCAAGACCGTTCTGCGTAATAATAACATTCATTATAAAAATATACCTCAAACACACATGCACACACTGTCAACTCGGCAAGAGCCACAAGCTCCCTTTTAGTGATTCTGAAACCAACTATAATGAGCCACTGGAGCTTATAGCCGCTGACTTATGGGTACCCGTGCCTCTAAATTCATATCAGGGACATAGGTATTATCTTTCTTTTATGGATGCTTACTCTAGATATACTTGGATATACATGCTGAAAACTAAATCAGAAGCTGGCAATACAGTTATGCAATTTATAACTCATGTCGAAAAACAAATGAGCAGTACTGTTAAGGTTGTTCAAACAGATGGGGGAGCTAAGTTTAAACCTCTAACTAATTACTTTCTCAAAAGAGGGATCATACATAGATTAACTTGCCTCCATACGTCCGAACAAAATGGTTTAGTCGAAAGAAAACATCGACACATAGTAGAGACTGGTCTAACTTTGTTATCACAAAGCTCATTACCCATGAAATATTGGAATGACGCTTTCTACACATCTGTATTTCTCATTAACAAGTTGCCAACCAAAGTCTTAAACAATAAAAGCCCTAATGAAATGATGTATAGTGTTAGACCAGAATATGGTTTTCTAAAAGCCTATGGGTGTCTATGTTTTCCATGTTTGAGAGACTATAACAATCATAAACTAAGTATGAGATCAAGCCGATGCACATTCATTGGGTACGCATATAACCAAAAAAGCTATAAGTGCATGGACAAAAATGAAAAAAAAATATGTTTCTAGACATGTGATATTTGATGAAAACAAGTTTCCTTATGCAGAAAAGCAAATCGACAAAAAGGATAGGGAACAAAGCATAAACAATAACATAAAGTTCGAGCCATTCATTACTGAACCACCTTCAATTGATAGAAATGAAGAGCAACAACACACAGGCAATTTAAACACACAGGAAGAAACTATGGACCGAACAAATGAGCAAACCAATGAGACACACAAGGACTAAGAAGATATAAACATACATCAATCAAATCAAAACATGCAGTATAGTGAAGATACAGAAAACAACAACCGTGCTGACACTACTAGCAACAATGATACACAACAGCTGACACCACCACAATCAATTGGACATCACATGATCACCAGGTCAAAGAGATCCATCTTCAAACCCAAAGTATATAATATTTCTTCCAGTGAGATCGAACCATTGAATTTTACTCAGGCCATAAGATGAAATAAATGGAAGGAGGCAATGGACACTGAATATAAAGCCCTCATAAGAAACAACACTTGGAGCTTAGTGACTCAACCAAAACACAAAAATGTGATTGGTTGTAGGTGGACATACAAAATAAAAAGAAAAGAAGATGGATCTATTGACAAATACAAGGCCAGACTGGTTGCAAAGGGTTACGCATAACAATTTGGTTTTGGTTTCAATGAAACTTTTTCCCCAATCATAAAATCCACAACCATCAGAGTTATACTGACCATTGCTCTAAACAAAGGATGGAATGTGAGACAACTGGACGTTAACAATGCTTTTTTGAATGGGGAATTGACTGAAGAGGTATACATGCAACAGCCTGTAGGACATGGTATTGGTGATAAAGTATGCGAACTACACAAAGCAATATATGGCTTAAACAAGGTTCGAGAGTTTGGTATGAAAAGCTAAAGTCAACTTTGTCTAACATGGGTTTCTCACAAGTTAAATCGGACAATTCTCTATACATAAAGAAGGGCATACATGGAACTGTGTTTATTCTAGTATACGTTGACGACATGTTAATAACAGGGGACAACAGCAAAGAAATAAGCAGAACCGTACACAAGCTGGATCAAAATTTCGCCATTAAAGACTTGGGGAAAATAAAATAATATCTTGCAATACAAGTGATTAGGAAATACAATGGTGAATTAATATTATCCTGACAAAATTATATCACTGAATTATTGCAAAGGGCAAATAGGCACAAGGCAAACCCATTACCTATGCCTATGATTAGTAAACTAAGACTATCTAAGCACAAAGGAGAAGCTATCGACAATGCCAAACAATATAGAAGCATAATAGGAGCATTACAATACACAACTATTACTCGACCAGACATATGCTACAACATCAATAAACTCAGTCAATACATGCAGAACCCTTTATCAGAACATTGGATGGCATTAAAGAGAGTGTTACGATACTTACAAGGCACAAGACATTACGGCATACACCTAAATTCAGATAAGGAACTTAACTTACAGTGCTTTAGCGATGCCGATTGGGCAAACGATATTGACGATCGAAAGTCTATCTCAGGATACTGCGTTTACCTCGGTTCCAATATCATTTCTTGGTGTACGAAGAAACAACAGACCACATCCAGAACTAGCACAGAGGCAGAGTACCATGCACTGGCAAGCGCTATAGCTGAAATCACATGGATAGAATCACTGGTGGAGGAGCTTGGTTTCACTCCAAGACGAAAGCCGGTCATTTGGTGCGATAATAAGAGCACAGTATCATTATCTCTAAACCCAATTCAACATTCAAGGATGAAACATCTTGAAATTGATGTCCACTTTGTGAGATAAAGAACGCAATCAGGAAGACTTGCAATATGTCATGTGCCCGCATACTATCTGAGAGAAGATGCTCTCACAAAGGCCTTTTCGACCAAGAATTTTATCAGAATGAGAGAGGAACTTCGCGTTATCAGTGGAGGCGAAATGCAGAACAAAAAAGGAAACCCTAGTTCAAACTGAGGGGGAATAATGAAGACAATAGATTCGTTAGCGTGTGAACACGTTTTATCATATTTAGTATGTCTTGTAATTATCTACTAGTCGTTAGGTTCATGCATACTTGGTATATTTAATACTAGCCGTTAGGCTCATGCATACTTGATATATTTAATACTAGCCATTAGGCTCATACATATTTGGTATATTTTGTACTAGCTGTTGGGCTCATAGCACTATATGTATGTGCTCTTTCTATCATGGTTTTGCATCAATAAAATTACAATTGTTCCTCACTAATAACTCTCCTCCTCATCTCTTAATAAGGACCCACCTGAAATCAGGGGGTCATATGTGTTTGGTCCATGGGACCACACTTTCTTGGGTCCAGGTGATCTTGGCCCATATATATAATATACTTGCACACAAAAGAGGGAGGAGGGACGTTTTGTTTTTCATTTCCTAGAACATAAAAAGGGAAGCCACGTTTTTCTTTTGTTTTATGGATTCTTTACACATTTCCATTTTTCCATGGGAGGCTCTCTTCTTGGTTCTTATCGAAAGCAACGGAAATAGACAATAAAATGGCAACCTCATTTTTTCCAGCTTTATTCATTCCACCTACTAATGTTACTCATGTCATTCGCAAAGATGGACACAACTTTTCTTTCTATTCTCCATTTCTCTTTCTTAAACGTACACAACAACTCTTCTTTCATTATATAATCATGTGTGTGTCCTTCCTACGTGTATGTTTCATGAGGTGAATGTGTATCCGCCTAAGCTACCATGTATATGTATGCATGTGTAGGGTGCATGGTGTTCTAGCATGAGTTGTGTTTTGTGGTGTTAGGTGTGTACATATACAACATATATGTCTATGCTTGTGCGTAAGTATATATTTATGGGCGTGTTCATTATATTTATGAGAGTGTGCGCATATATACACATTGGTGGGTTCATGCTTGAGTACAAAGATGCGTGTATGTCATTTTCGGTGTGTATGCATATGTGTTACGCGTGTGTGGGTGTGTGTTTATATATGCATGCATGGGTTAGTGAATGGGTAGTAGGTTACAAGAAAATAAATAGAAAAGAAGTAGCAACAAGAATGGGAAGAAGGTTAGTGGAAATGGGAGAGAGGAAGCAACACGAACTTGAAATGAAAACATGGGCAGTATGCAGATGTGAATAAATTTTCAGTAGGCATGCATTTAAGAGGCGGACGCATGGGTACATTTTTGGGTGAGATTATTAATGAGTTAAGTTATTAGTAAGTTAAAGTTATTAATTTTCTAACAAGGTTATTTAGCTTAACTTAAATGATTTGAAAGAAGTATATCCATAGACAATAGGTTGCGGTTCATTTTAGATTTTGCTATATTGTTTCCCTAGGAATGAGCTAAGATAGATTTGCGCATATATGGGTTTGGACAAATTAGTTTTGTCGACCTGACTAGTAAATTAAAGTGTTAAATTTAAACATGTTTATCTGCGATCCGCAGGTTTCGACATTAGATATATAGTGACAAGTAGATAATATCAGCGTAATTATTTGAAAAAAAATTGATCAATTATAAAATATGATTTGAATATTGTTACGGATTTAATTACAGTCAACGTAATTAATTAATTATATCTGTAGTGAATCTGTTAGCAGAATTAAACACCGTTCTTCTATTAATTTAGACAAATGTTGCGTGGTCATTTGTTGTTGATTATTATTGTTTGATTGATTGGTTGATTGCGCTCGACCAATTTATAAGCAAATACTTTTTTCTATTTAGCATTGGATTGGGTAGAAAAATATTTGTTCATTAACGTTGTGTGATTAATTTCACGATTTGACTAAATGGCGGTTAGCGACAAATATTGATTCATTTAATTCGTGAACGTTAATTTAAATGAATCATTTTTTAAGATTGTTTTCATAAAACAATATAAAATGAAGTGTTTGAATTCAATTAGGAAAATATTTGTTTGCTAATGCCTAGTAATTAATTTCACGATTTGCCTAGAAGACTGTTAGCGATGATATTTAATTCATTTAAATTGTGAATGAAAATTTAGATGAATGGTTCTGAAAGAAGATTTCATAAATAAATATGAAATGAATGATTGATTCCGGGAAATGGAAAATATTTGGAAATAAATATTTTGAAGTGATAAATGGTTTATAAAGATGTTTTATAAACGAAGAAAGTTTCGACGGCTTAAAAATCTCGATGTTTGAATGTTTTGGAAAGGAATACTAATATGATTTATTATTACTTGTTACTATTACTGACAAATGGTTTTTCTCCACTTCGGGATATAAAATAATTTAGTATGTAGCTAAAGACTCGGGTAACCCTGAGAACTAAAAGTATCGGTAAGAGAGACCCAGGACCTTAAGAATTGGTCAGTGGTCAGTGTAGCTTGCTCCATATGTGGGAGGTGCACAAGTGTGTGTGTATATATATATCGAAAGAGAAAGGTGCGTGCTCTTTGCATTGTTGATGGGAGATTGCATACGTTTGGTATGCATTGTGATATTTTGGAATTTATATTTCCAAAGATTTTGGTTTGAGATCCCGTAGTGAAATCTACTTTGATATGAAAACTACATATGTATTTCAAATGATTTGAAATAGAAAATCGGAAACTAAAGTCCAAAGAGATAATTTCTGTAAAGTGAATTGGATTTGGAAAATCTAAGTTTGGGAATTTAGCCTAAATGGGTAGATTGAGGAATTGCATGTTGTCTAATGCATTGTAGATCCATAAATCTATTATTTATGGTAGTTGTATGTGCACTGACAGTCTAGTGGAGTATACCCCATTCCGTGTTATACGGCGTGGTCCCGTGATATGCGTTATTTTATATAAGTTGTATAATTAAATTCGTAGTCTTCCGCTGTATTATTTTTGATGTACTCTGATATTCTATACTATGATGTAACATTTATATTATGTTAATAAAAGGTCTTTGTGTTTGTTTTGATCTTGTTGTGCGCCCAAAGCTAATAATCCGTGAATTTCCAACTCTTGGATCGAGCCTTGCGGTCGGTTTGAAGGGCGGGGAAATTCGGGTTGTTACACTATCCATCATCCATTTTAGCCTATTAGATAGTGCTTTCGTAATCACCTTATAAGTACTATTTAAAAGACTAATAGGTCTAAAGTCCGCCAGTGACAAACAACCTTCTTTCTTAGGAATAAGGACTACACTGGCATAACTAATCTTCTCAAAATTTAAAGAACCAACCTCTAGCTCATTGAAGAAGTCCATAATGTTCTGTTTTAGCGAACACTAATATTGCTTAAAGAAAAAGTTAGGGAAACTATCTGGGCCCGGAGCTTTATCATTGGCCATGTCATTCAAAGCACAAAGAATCTCTTCTTCAGAAAAAATATAGTCGATGTTAGATAAGTCCATTAAATTTGGATAAAGAGGCTTCCAATGAACATCAACTCTGGTGTCCCTACATGTCCCAAAGATTTTTTTGTAATAATTAGTAAAAACAACATTCCGCTCCTTTTGATTACAAATTTCCACATCATCCTTCCACACACTACAAATAAGAAATGATCTTCTCCTCCCATTAGAAATTCTATGAAAATAGTCAGTATTCTTATATCCTTCATTAATCCATTGATCTATGGACCTTTGCTTCTAGTAAATCTCCTCTTGATCAATTACTTTTAGCAATTCTTTTTCTTTGGCCAACAAAGAACATCTTTCATCATAGTCAATTGATCTTTGTTCAGTTGGTATATTAAGATCGAGAATTTCATCTTCAAGCAATTCTTTCTTCCTTTTGACACTACCAAAAACCTTCTCTATTCAACTTTTTCAAAAAACTCCTCAAGAATTTCAACGTCCTGCTCAACAAACCAGCAACATCCGACAAAGTGCTAAAATTAGTCCACATCAATTTCACCATCTTGTCAAAACCTTCCTCAATACATCACATCTACTCAAATCTAAATATACCTTTTCTACATAAACTATCTCCAGAATTGAAAATAATAGGATCATGGTCCGAAATGATAGAAGCAAACCCTTTTGTGAAGATAGGGGATGCAAATCCTCAAATTCTGGATTAATGAAAAATCTGTTCAACTTTACCAAACTATGGTCCTCCCTGCCAATACTCTAAGTATATTTTCTATTAGTCAAAGCAAGATCAATCAAGTTACAACTTTGAACAAAATTACCAAAATCTTCAATATCATCATTGTAGTTATCAACTCTTCTATTCCACTCATAAGAAAATTTAGTAACATTAAAGTCCCTGCCAATCAACCGCGATCCTTGAATCAAACCCTCAAATTGCTTGCACCCCTCCCATAAAACCTTTCTCTCCTCCTTACTATGAAAACCATACACATTACTTAAGAAATACAAAAAATCCAGTGGTTCTAGAGATTAAATCCACATGCAAACAACAACTATCTTTAATTTCCTGCTTCAGTTCCCATTTATCACTATTCCAACCAACGAGGAGACCCTTGACACTACCAGTGGCATCCAAGAAACTCCACTCATCCAAAAAATTACCTCCCAAATAAATAAATAAACTATTACCAGGGCAGGAAATATTCGATTCTTGAATAAACACAATGTTAGGTTGCACAGAAATCAGAAGATTTTTAACTCTAAGGCATTTATGGGGTTTGCCCAAATCTCTAACATTCCATGACACCACTATCATTTAATAGAGTTAATTCTCTCTATTTCATTCTTCCTAAACTCATAAAAATTACCATCAACATTAATAAAAATAAATCCAAAATTATTAGCTAATGCATATAATTGATCATGAGAAATACTATTTAAAAAGAAAGGTAGGAACACACTACCTTTTAAAGGATAATCAGATGTTAAGCTCCTCGCATTTCTACGCAAAAGGGTGAAACAAGAATCTTCGACCACCTTTTTCCTTTTTCTATGTTGTAACGAACCGAGATTTTCGACCTAGAAAATCAAAATAAAACGCATGTCAATTATTCAGGCATCGAACATTCCAGATCATTAATAGAAAGAAGCTAAAGGGTAAGAATAGATAAGATAGAAAAATAGAATAGAAGAAGGAGAAGAACAAAACAACATCAGAGTAAACATGAATCTCACAGCGGAACGAATAAAATATAGTATATAACATAAATTTGAAATACAAATCTATCATTTGTATATCCATATCATCATTAGAGTATAACTCTTACATCACAGCGGAAATAAACAATAGCTATAAAATGCTGCTGAAGCCTCCTGCTCCAAGCTCCACCTAGTGTATCTATAAATCCCGACTACTTGACTGCCCGTACAAAATTGGGCACCCAAGAGTTTAGGGTAAAACAAAATGAAATAAACTCTGGGTCAGTCATGGGACTGGTGTGAGTAAACAATTTAAAACAGTTTGAGAAAATAAATGACATCTCATAAGACCACGCCGTATAACACAGAATGGGCTTTTCCCTTATGAGAATCCAATAAACTTGATTTAACTTTCAAAATCCTTTTGAAAGAAACGATAATCTTTATATCAAAACTCTTTTGATATTATGATAATGTCTATCAACCAAAACTAAATAATCATTAGCAAAACGCTTTCATCTCACGTTCCACATACATAATATATAATTAAAATCCGCGGGCGCTCATTGGGTAATGGATTCCAACTGGAAAGGTATGGGACCACCTTCTGACAGTGTATCTCTAAAGAGGAATACACCGGGTTCAACAAGAACATCTTGTAACCCAGGCTAAACATGACCAGTCACTCATTTCACTTGAGTGTACCGAACATATTATCACCAACGGTTGGGATCAGCAACCGTTTCCCGAAAGGGACGACATCGAAATAGGTTAAAGAATTAAATGAAATTTCTCTAGATTAGGTGACAATACACTCTAATTGGCAGCTAACCACTTAGCCATGCGACCTACCCGATTTTATACCATTTCCCGGTTGTGAGGCTAGAGGCCATAACGTGTAGATCACACTTTTATTTACTTTGAATGTGACATCGTCGTACCCGCCAAATCACAAATTGATTTCCCCAAAAATACCACGGGTATACAGCTAAGAGAAACGAATTCCTCGGCTACCAAACGTAAATAAGTTTGAAGATATCAACTTACATGATCTATTAAATATACTCTGTCAGACATTCTTCCTTAGAAATTGTCCTAGGACTGGACAAACCGAAGGTACTATTCTGTAAACCCATCTTAGGCAATTTCTACCTAGGATTTTCCAGAACAGCCCTTGCATAAACTCCGTTTTCAATTATCTTCATCATATTTGATTCGCAACGCTAATGCCCACACGGAATGGTTTTCAGATAATAAATCTGATCCCGCTTTCTCCGTATTGACGACAGAAAAATGGTCAAAACTCTGATAGTCGGTTATTTAACTATCAAAGGGAAACATTCATACACACAACGATCTTATTTCCAAATGAATTTTTTTTGATCAATCATCAATCAACATTTCCCTTTTAAATTAATTTATTACTAATTTATTCATTTCTTCGTTTCCTCTTTCCATATATTCATAACTTCTTATTTTCTAAATTTAGAAAATATACGTTATTATCATTGGAAAACATTTTCATTTCTTATTCATGCATCACTATCTTCCTATATCTATCAGTCTCTAATTGTAAACCAGTAAGAGAACGATTCCCTTAATATCAACCCCGAAGGCCGAAGCCAACATCAGATCGATACTCAGGAAACCCTTCAACTTTACTAATTTCCAGTCAGTTTCTAATTTCCTTAACTCCGTTTAAATCGTCTTATCAAATCATTGCTTATGCAACTCTCGGATTCAGTTTATGAATCCAATTCTTTTATAATAAACTTTGGTTCTAATGATAGCTTTATTATCCCTACTTCTGAAATATCTAACTTTAAATAAAACTTTTATACCTTAATTTAAATAAATAAATAAACGATTTATTAAATAAATAAATCTTGATTTAAAAACCGGAAAGTAAATAGTACTTTCCTACATTCGATACAGTTGAAATCCAACGCATAATTTTCTCTCAAAAAATTTCCATTTGATAACTCTTCTTCGAATAATCGCTATTCGATTATCTCTCTTTGAATAATTTATATTCGATTAACTCTATATTCGATTAACTATCTACGAATAATCTATATTCAATTAACTCTCTTCGAACAATCTATATATATTTGATTAAATCTCTTCGAATAATTTATATTTGATTAACTCTCTTTTTAAATCCCTATTTCAAAACTCCCTTTACAATTTATATTCGATTATCTCTCTTTTTATAATCCCTATTTCTTTTATCAAATCAAACAAATGATTTCACATTTAAAAACAATATCCCAATTCCAAATTCTATTTAAACTTCTATTTATAGACTATTCGTAAAATCTTATTTATAACTCCCTTTACAACTGCTACGTTCACATTCGATTTCAAATATCGGTGTTGAAACCGATTTTATTTCTCTATATAATTTCAGACTTATATATTCCATTTATCAAATGATAAATATTTTATTTAATTTATAAAACATTATTTATAAATTAATCTTCTCAATTTATCTATTAAAACAGATTCTATTTAATATCTACTTTAAATCCATTCCATAGTTCTTTTATATCCCGCCAATTTCCTTTTACAATTCTATTTATTTCCCAAATAATTCCTTTTTACAATTCTATTTATTTTATATAAATATTTTATTTTCAATATACACTTTGAAAATTCCTTTGCACATTCCAGTATCACTTATGGTATTTAAAATACTAATTAAAAAGCCCAGTGTTATCATAATCAATCACAGATTTTATATCACATCATATATCACAATATATGAAAACAAATAGTATTATAATTATTGAGGAATCCTGTTGGATCCCTCCAACCTGTTTCCCTGCATTCACAGATGTTAGACAATATAATTAACACCAATTTCATTTTAATATGAAATATTCTGATAAACAGAATCAATCTTTGATTAACGATATACATATATATCACTAGATCTATAATTTCAACCCATCAATTAACAGTTCATCCAAACAATCAACACACAACAATCAATCATCATTTATAAATTCTAATAATACGTTATAAAAATATAAACTGTGCAAAGTTAGTGAGATTTACTCACATTGGACGTTTATCGTTAAATAACGATAACTGTTGGTCGATTCAGACAGATAATTTATTTCGCTATAAATTGTAACGAGCTCCAATTCACTCCCAGTCAGTTCCATTGCAAAGCCCTCGTCTATACGATCCCAATCTGACTGACCATTCGAAATTTTGATACCATATGAAGTAGTTATGCATTTTACATTTTTATACGTCAATTTACGGTCATTAGCTAAATAAATTATTAATTCATAATTCCTAATCATACCAATAACTCACGTTTCCTCCTAATACCCGTGCTCATCTTCTTCTCAAAATGGCCGACCTGCTGTGTTTCAAAATCATACTCGAACTCCATAAATTTTCAAATGGAATCTTTATTATACTCCATCATTAAACTAAATAGGAAATAAACTAAATTAATAATTACACCTTATGTCTTCTTAATCACGTTTTAGGTCCCTTAACCCTTCTTCTACTTTACTCCAGTACAGGCCCGCATGTAACCATGGTGTTGCGCCTCTTTCAAACTCACCATAACACCATCATCTCACTATAATTAAATCAATAAAAATCACCAAAATTCTTCTTATTGAAATCTCTTCCTCCTTATATGACTTTCCCTAACCTCGCACCCTTCTTGCAAAAACCGTCGCACAGTTTCCCTGTGCAAGCTACAAGACTTGCGAACCATTTTAACACCGCATAACCCAAAACTTTGCCACGCCATGCTACTCAACATCGTGAATCCAAAATCGACCACCAAAACAAGCTTTCGTACTTACATCTCCAATGAATGGTAACCCTGGCTGAGGCTGCTGCATTTGGGTCCTCGAAGACTGGTATAACACCCTTCTAAGTGGACATCATCTTGAAGCTCTAGTTATATGGAGTTCAAATATATGTGTTTTAATACTTTAGGATTTTTCTTTGGATTTACATGAATTTATGAGGATCGAAAATTCTTTACTGAAAGAAAAGGAACACGGCGGCGTAGTGTATTGACCAGGAGAATGAAAAATTAGGGTTAGGGGGTTAAGGTAGTGGTATTTATAGGAGATGATTTCTTACAAGTTAAGCTTTTTATTTTTATTTTTATTTATTCGATCATTAACTCAATTTATCATTTATAAAAATTCATGTAGTCACATACAGTATCCAATTTCGATGAAAATTGACATACATTTACGTCTCGATATTACAGACCCAACAAAACTTGTTTCATCGAATTCCGAGTCTGTTTGCTCACACAGCATATTTTTAAAGTCAAATTATTGACTGTTTTTCACATTAAAATCCCATACAGCCACATATTGACTCAAAAAATCAAAAAAATTGAAATATAACAATAATTTAATATTCCTAATCTAACAAAATTAGTTTTGTCAAAAATGGAGGTCGTTTGCAAAAATGACTATTTTTCTAAGATCTAAAATAAACCAATTTAAATATTAACATATTTAAAACAATTAAATTAAATATAAATAAATTAATATTATAGTATATATTCACAATAGAATATCATACAGCTCCAAAATATTCCTATCAGAATTTATAACTCGATATTTCAAATCCTGTGTAAAATCGATACCTAATTTATATTAAAAACCGTTTTAAAATATAAATAAATCGTTATAAATTATAAAGGAATTCCATAGCGACTATTTTAAAATTTGATTTGGACATAACTAAAAATCTACATGATGAAATCTAGATTTTTCTCTTCCATTCGAAAAATATCGTTCAACAGATTCGAATGTTTCTTGTTTTAAAGAAACCCGACTTAAAACGGATTCTGTAAAATCAATTAAAGTTCGAATTGCCAAATTACGAACTACCATGCCATTTCGAGCTCGATTATAATTATAATATAATTAATACGTTCATCTGACATTTATAAATAAATTTGTTAATATAATTCAATTCTAAACTGAATTATGTATATTTTAAATTGTCCAATTTACACAATATTGTCAATTCACTATTTCCGACTATTTCTGAATTAAATATATTATTCTATTATTTATATTAATTAAATATTCAATATTATTTAATTAAAAGACCATTTAAATCTCTAAATCACTATTTAAATAATTAAATAAATTAATTATTATACCGTAAAATACGGGACATTGCATTCTTCCCTCCCTAAAATTTATTTCGTCCTCGAAATTGCTAAGGTAGAAAACAAACCCTATTGACTGGGTTAATAATTATTTATTTACTTCTTTTATCTTCAGTTTCACAGTACCTATTAATTTCAATTGAATATTAATTCATTCCGAATAACTAAAATTTTCAAAAATTTTGAAAATTTTCTAACACCTTAAATTTTCGGAAAATTTCGCCAGCAACTCCTTTGTACGGGTCAATCGACATAACTGCAACTCGCCTCAATAGGCCTTCTCCAATCCAAAAGAAAATCAAATAGCCAAGCGGTTTGCTAAATCGACTCATAAATCACCAAACTTATATAAAAATAAACTTGTACCTTTTTGTCGGGCATTTCGTTATATCCTTTCCATTTGCTACCAATTCAGCATATACCAATGTCATCTCAATCAAACTCCAATTAGTTTTTATCCTCAAACCTAATCATTCGTGTATATCCAAGCCAAATTCCAGTCTCAACTCAAATTCCAATCTCAATTCCAAACTGTTAACTCACCAATCCAATACCATTTCAGATTCTTATATCACAAATCCAATTTTGTTCTGTATCTTATATTTAAATTTGCTTTCACAACTTCTAACTTAATTTGTTTTCAAATCAACCAATCCTTCATGGGAGTTTTAAATAACTTCACTTTTATCTAAAGTCAAATATTCATTTCAGAATTTCACAACAACTTATTTTCCCAAAACAATTCAAAAACAAAATCTTTGGTAGTAACTCATCACTTAGAACTCGAAAATGAACCCTGATGATGTGGCCAACATCATCAGGGTTATTTCCCGGCAATCTAAGTGAGTTCAATACTATATCACTTTTCAAAACCCATATTCAAACACTTCCATTTTGAAATTTATTTCAAAATATCCTTCCAATGTTTGTAAAACAATCTAAAATCTCCCAGGGTTTTTAAAATTATCATATATTTATTCCAAGTCCATTTACAAACACTTCTCCAAATTTTAGGAATTTTAATTCCAATTATGATTTTAATTTCAGACTTAATTCTGCTGACTTTATATCTTATATATACGAATTCTGATTGGTTATTTAAAACCATCTCAACTCTAATCTCATTCGATTATAATAACAACCAACACATCCAATAAACTATAATATTTCCAATATCTATACTTTCTTTATATCAAAATATAATTCGGTAAAATTATTTCATTTGCTCTCCTTTCAAAACATACTGTGTCGGTTCATCGTATTCAAGCGTTTAGAAACTCCTACCGATACAGTGGATCAAACTAATCGACAAGAACCAAAAACAACTCAACCAATAAATCTCCACAATATAAAACAATTTTTATAAAATCTACAAATACGTTCTCTCATATATATACACTCAACTCAATCTAGGGTATCACTAACCCCATCTCTATTAAGTTACGCCACAGAGCCAAGGTAATCACTTAGCCTTTAGCTCTTAAACCACTTTAATGAACAGGGAATTTCGACCCAGAAAATCAACATAAAACGCATGTCAATTATTCAGGCATCGAACATTCCAGATCATTAATGGAAAGAAGTTAAAGGGTAACAATAGATAAGATAAAATTAGAATAGAAAAAGGAGAAGAACATAACAACATCAGAGTAAACACGAATCTTACAGTGGAACGAATAAAATATACTATATAACATAACTTTGAAACACAAATCTGTCATTTGTATATCCATATCATCATTAAAGTATAACACTTACATCACAGCGAAAATAAACAATAGCTATAAAATGTTGTTGAAGCCTCCTGCTCCAAGCTCCATCTAGTGTATTTGTACATCCCGACTACATGACAGCCCGTACAAAATTGGGCACCCAACAGTTTAGGTAAAACAAAACGAAATAAACTCTAGGTCAGTCATGGGACTGGTGTGAGTAAACAATTTAAAACAGTTTGAGAAAATAAATGACATCTCATAAGACCATGCCGTATGACACGGAATAGGCTTTTACCTTATGAAAATCCAAAACACTTGATTTAACTTTCAAAATCCTTTTGAAAGAAACGATAATCTTTATATCAAAACTCTTTTGATATTATGATAATGTCTATCAGCCACAACTAAATAATCATTAGCAGAACGCTTTCGTCTCACATTCCACACACATAATATATAATTAAAACCCACAGGCTCTTATTGGGTAATGGATTTCGACTGGCAAGGTATGGGACCACCTTCCGACAGTGTATCTCAAGAAAGGAATACACCGGGTTCAACAAGAACATCTTGTAACCCAGGCTAAACATGACCGGTCACTCATTTCTCTTGAGTGTACCAAATGTATTATCACCAACGGTTGGGATCAGCAACCGTTTCACGAAAGGCACAGCATCAAAATAGGTTAAAGAAGTAAACAAAAATTCTCTAGATCAGGTGACAATACACCCTAATTGGCAGCTAACCACTTAGCCATGCGACCTACCCGATTTTATACCATTTCTCGGTTGTGAGGCTAGAGGCCATAACATATAGATCACACTTTTATTTAATTTGAATGTCACATCATCATACCCACCAAATCACAAATTGATTTCCCCTAAAATACCACGGGTATACAGCTAGGAGAAACGAATTCCTCCACCACCAAATGTAAATACATTTAAAGAGACCAACTTATGCGATCTATTAAATATACTCTATCAGACATTCTTCCATACAGGTTGTCCTGGGACTGGACAAACCAAAGGCACTATTCTGTACACCCATCTTAGGCAATTTTTACCTAGGATTTGCCAGAACATCCCTTGCATAAACTTCATCTTCAATTATCTTCATAATATCTGATTCGCAACGCTAATGCCCATACGGAGTGGTTTTCAGATAATAGATCTGATCCCGGTCTCTCCATATTGACAACGGAAAAATGGTCAAAACTCTGATAGTCGGTTATTTAACTATCAAAGGAAAACATCCATACACACAATGATCTTATTTCCAAATGGAAATTATATCGATCAATCATCAATCACATTTCCCCTTTTAAATTAATTTATTACTAATTTATTCATTTTCGCATTTCCCCTTTTCATATATTCATAAATTCTTATTTTCTAAATTTAGAAAATATACGTTATTATCATTGGAAAACATTTCCATTTCTTATTCACGAATCACTATCTTCCCATATCTATCAGTCTCTAACTGTAAACCAGTAAGAGAACGATTCCTTGAATATCAACCCCGAAGGCTGAAACAAACATCAGATCGATACTCAGGAAACCATTCAACTTTACTAATTCTGTTCAGTTTTTAATTTCGTTATCTCCGTTTAAATCGTCTTATCAAATCATTGCTTACGCAACTCTCGGATTCAGTTTACGAATCCAATTCTTTTATGAAAAACTTTGGTTATTCTGATAACTTTATAATCCTTACTTCTGAAATATCTAATTTTAAATAAAACTTTTATACCTTAATTTAAATAAATAAATAAACGATTTATTATATAAATAGATCTTGATTTAAAAATTGGAAAATAAATAGTACTTTCCTACATTCGTTACAGTTGAAATCCAATGCATAATTTTCTCTCAAAAAATCTCTATTCGATAACTCTCCTTCAAATTATTTATACTCGATTAACTCTCTTTGAATAATTTATATTCGATTAACTCTCTTTGAATAATTTATACTCGATTAACTCTCTTTGAATAATCTATATTCGATTAACTCTCTTTGAATAATCAATATATATTCGATTAACTCTCTTCGTATAATTTATATTCGATTAACTCTCTTCGAATAAATTATATTCGGTTAACTCTCTTTTTAAATTCCTATTTCAAAACCCTGTTTCCTTTATAATATTTTCATTTCACAAAATATTTACTTAAATCTCTTATTCACATCAAATGTGAAAAATATTTCTTTTATCAAATCAAACAGTTTGATTTTTCATTTAAAAACAATATCCCGATTCCAAATTCTATTTATACTTCTATTTATAGACTATTCGTAAAAATCTTATTTATAACTCCCTTTACAACTGCTACGTTCACATTTGATTTCAAATATCGGTGCTGATACCGATTTTACTTCTCTATATAATTTCAGACTTATATATTCCATTTATCAAATAATAAATATTTTATTTAATTTATAAAACATTATTTATAAATTAATCTTCTCAATTTATCTGTTAAAACAGATTCTATTTAATATCAACTTTAAATCCATTCCATAGTTCTTTTATATCCCGCCATTTTCCTTTTACAATTCTATTTATTTCCCAAATAATTCCTTTTTATAATTCTATTTTTTTATATAAATAATTTATTTTCAATATACACTTTGAAAATTCCTTTATACATTCCAGTATCACTTATGGTGTTTAAAATACAAATTAAAAAGCCCAATGTCATCATAATCAATTGCATAATATATATCACATCATATATCACAATATATGAAAACAAACAGTATTATAAATATTTATGAATTTTGTTGGATCCCTCCAACCTGTTTCCCTGCATTCACAGATGTCAGGCAATATAATTAACATCAATTTCATTTTAATATGATATATTCTGATAAACAGAATTAATCTTTGATTAACGATATATATTTATATATATATCACTAGATCTATAATTTCAACCAATTAATTAACAGTTCATCCAAACAATCAACACACAACAATCAATCATCATTTATAATATAATTAATACGTTCAACTGACATTTATAAATAAATTTGTTAATATAATTCAATTCTAAACTGAATTATATATATATTAAACTGTCCAATTCACACAATATCGTCAATTCACGATTTCCGACTATTTCGAAATTAAATATATTATTCTATTATTTATATTAATTAAATATTCAATATTATTTAATTAAACGACCATTTAAATCTCTAAATCGCTATTTAGATAATTAATTAATTATTATACTGTAAAAATACGGGACATTACTTATCTGCTCGAGAAATTTCTACAACTTCTCCCTATTCCCCATAAGATTGCTTAATTAACCTGTTCTCCAGCCATGTCGGGCATACCACGAGCTCTAAAGCCTTCTGTTTCACTACTAGAATAGATTGTTATTCCAACGTCCACTTTCCAGCGGCCACCAAGGGTTATTGAGGAGCCGTTGGAAACCGGTGGAACAATAGTCGTTGGAGGCCATTGGAAGCCGTTGCAAATTTACGTGATATTGCCGGCTTCAGCAAACCGAAAGCTTCATTCTTCTTCATCCACTAAATAATCTTCTCCTCCAACCATTCCTCTCGTTCCAAATTTGGTGCCAAAGCTTCCTCCACCACTCCAACCTCTTTGGGCACTATCTACGAGCTTCTCCAACCCATCTACCCCCTTCTCGTTCTCCAAATTAGGTTATTTCATTAAACCTAATTTTTAGGGTTTAATTGATTTCAGGTTTAATTTGTAATTTGTTTAATTCCTACTTGTTTATATACGTATATTACATCATGTTACCCTCTAATTGCTATTATTATCACCATAATGATCAAATTATCTAGGATTAAATTGATTTAGGGTTAAATTGTGTTTGTTTAGGATTACTTTGGTTAGTGAATGTTATATGTGTGTGATAGAGTTTGCTAATAATATAATTTATGCAAACACGAAGATTATATTAAGTTGACAAACATGAAGTATATTACAAAAATATATAAGTTATGCAAACACGAAGTAAATTACTATAATTTATGTAAACATGAAGTAAATTACAACAATATATATATTTTAGTACACATGTACTAAAATGGTAAAATATTTACAAATTGTATATTTAAATTTAATATAAACAAATATTTAAACCCTTAGTTATTATTTGGCCTCGTTTGACAAGTGTTGCATATGATCGTTATATGGATATTTGTTCTTTACAAAACGGACATCTCTATTCATTTGATACAACATTTGTCAGATTTGTCCTTGTATTGGACAAGTTACAAACACTATACAGTAATTATATTTTGTAGATCATATCACTTTAAAACGATTCACAAAATTTCGACAGTATTTTCTTTACGTTCCTTGTGTACACACACGTGTGGATGATACAAGGAACATGGGGGAAATGTTGCCGAAATTTTGTGAAATCGTTTAAAATGATATGATTTACGAAATAAAATTACTATTGTGTTTGTAATAGGAAGTAGGATGATCGACCATCAAAGAAGACACATAAGTGTCAATGAACCAATAGTTATTTATTTTAAAATAAAGTTTGTAGACAAATATAAAATTAATAATTACTTTTTTTTGTTCCATCATAGGTTTTAAAGTAGGAAAAATTGCCAATTACTTTATCAGAGCTGGATGTATCAAAGAAGGGAAATTAGTAGTGCAATAAGTGAACGTTTTGAAAATGGGGTAAAAGTGTTCATTGAATTTGCGATAAATAATATCGGAAACAGTAGAGAAATTCGTTGTCCATGTAGTAGGTGCAAATTGTTGAATTACTTGATATCGAGTATGGTTAAGATTCGTTTGCGCCAATACGGTTTCCTATCGAATTATTTGTTGTGGGAACGTCATGGAGAAATTATATCCCCTAATACTCAAGAACAGTCGACGGAGATCAATAGTGTTGAAGCTAGCACGAATCTCATATAAAATATGGTCGAAGATGCAGCACGATTAATGTTCCCTACCGTTCAAATTGGTAACGACGATGATAACGTCGAAGAGGAGCCAAATGTTGAAGCTAAAAAATATATGATTTATTGAACAATGCTAAAAGAAACCCTTTAGATTGAATGTGAAAGTGGCACTCAATTATTGGTAACTGCAGAATACATTACAATGAAATCAAAATATAACCTTACGGAAGCTGGATTTACGATTATTGCTCAAGCGGCTAAATGACATATGCTATCCGATAATTTAATGTGCGAGAATTATTATGAAGTGAAAAAACTTATGTCATCTTTTGGTTTTCCATATCAGAAAATAGATTCATGTTTAAAGGGTTGCATGTTGTGTTGGAAAGAAGACAACAATCTTAGAAAATGTAAGTTTTGTAATCAAGAAAGATACAAACCAAGAAAACAGAAGGGAAAAGAAATTTCGTACAAGCATATGCATTATTTACCCATCACGCCTAGAGTTCAAAGATTATATGCATCATCTGTAACACCGCAACATATGAGATGGCATAGTGTGAGAACACCTCAAGAAGGTACGTTGACACACCCATAAGATGGAGAAGCATGGAAACATTTTGACAAGAAATATCCTGATTTCGCAGCGGAGAGACGCTACGTTAGACTAGGTTTATGTACAGATGGCTTCACACCATTTTCTCAGTTTGGTTCTAAATATTCATCTTGGCCTATAATAATCACACCTTACAATCTACCCCCGTGGATGTGTATGAAAACTCCATACATGTTTCTCACAGTTGTCGTCCCTGGCTCTGATGATCCGACACAGGGTATCAATGTTTACTTACAACCGCTAATTGAAGAATTGAAAATATTATTGAATGAAGGAGTTAAAACATACGACGTATCAAAAAAGAAAAATTTTCGGATGTTCTCTTCTTTGTTATGGACTATTAGTGATTTTTTTGCAAAAGCAATGCTTTCGGGTTGGAGTACGGCCAGTCGTCTTGCTTGTCCTTATTGCATTGAAGAAACATAAGCATTTTCGTTCCCGTATGGGAAGAAAATTTAATGGTTTGATTGTCATCGATGCTTTTTTCATATTAATCATACTTTTAGAAGAGACAAT
Organism: Allium sativum; assembly: GCA_030737875.1. Classification (NCBI taxonomy): domain Eukaryota; kingdom Viridiplantae; phylum Streptophyta; class Magnoliopsida; order Asparagales; family Amaryllidaceae; genus Allium; species Allium sativum. The sequence goes on along the minus strand of CM060919.1, from coordinate 813,557,415 downwards.
TTTTTTTACGTCTAATAGACATGAGGCTCTACGGCCACCGACGGTTTGGTCAAGCGAGAAAATATATGAACTTGTAAAAGATTATCCAAAGATACATGAAACCGGAAAACAAATTGATATTCAAGGTAAATCAATGATTCATAATTGGTGCAAACAGAGTATATTCTATGAATTTCCTTATTGGAGATATCTCTTAATCCGTCATAACATTTACGTGATGCATAACGAGAAAAATATATTTGATAATGTGTTTAAAACAGTTTTGAATGTGAAGGGCAAGACTAAGGATGATCTGAAATCCAGACGTGATATAGTGGAAATATGTAATCGTCCTGAGCTTCATATGAAGCCCAATGATAGTAAAAAACCCAAAGCATGCTATGAACTAGACAACAACCAAGTTAAAGTACAGTTAAAATGGGTGGAAGAATTACGTTTTCCCGATGGAATTTCGTCTAATCTTCGTAGATGTGTCGACTATAAAAAAGGAGGGTTGAGTGAAATGAAAAGCCATGATTGTCATGCAATGATGGAAAATTTGTTACCCATCGCATTCAAAGAATTATTACCTGGAAAAGTTTGGAATGTAATAACAGAACTTAGCTTATTTTACAAGGAGCTTTGTTCAACTTCATTAAAAGTTGACCGTCTACTTAAACTTGAAGAAGAAATCCCTGTACTGCTCTGCAAACTGGAGAAAATATTTCCTCCGGGTTTCTTTAATGTAATGGAGCATTTACCCGTCAATCTTCCAAAGGAAGCATGTCTTCGAGGTCCTGTGCAATATGGATGAATGTATCCATTCGAAAGGTATGTTATTATGCAAAGTATTCAAATGTTAATTTAATTATAAATAGAACTTAATATTGAACCGAACTATTTTTTATTAGGTACTTAAATCATTTAAAGAAAAAGTGAGACAAAAAGCTCGAGTTGAAGGTTCTATTTCCAAATCATATATCGAAGAAGAAGCTTCTTTTTTTCCTCTCATTATTTTAATGATCATAAGAACTTATCATTTGCAAGCGTTCCGCCGTAATGATGAGAGGGTTGAACAAGATTCTTCTTCTTAATCAACATTATCAATTTTTAAACAATATGGCCGACATGTTGAAAATTGTGTGGAAATATGGCTAAATGATAAAGATTGCCATGTAGCACACACATATATTCTTCTTAATTGTACTATGTTGCTCTTTTTGTCAGGTAATCATTTTTTTTCTAAGTTTTACTAAATTTATGTTAAACGTGTTTATAATAATGTAACATATAATGTTTGTGTTTGCAGTATTTATGAATCACAAAATCCAAGAGGCGATTTAAGCAAAGATTTCAGTACTTGATTTAGGAACTATGTTTTTGATCCCACAAATCATGTGCTCGATGAAGGATTAAAACATTTAGCCTTTGGACCGGAAAAAAAGTCAAAAATACCCAATATTTTTTGTTAATGGGTATGAATTCAACACCATAGAATACGGTGCTGAAAAATTAACAATAATACTGGTGTGATTGTCAAAGGCAATGAAGATCCTAATAATCATATAAATGATTTTTATAGCGAGTTAACTCAAAATTTGTAATTTATATATTTTTCAAGACCCGTAGAGAATGTTTATTTGTTTAGATGCAACTAGTTCAACAATGTTCCAGGTTCTGAAATTAACGTTCATCCAAAGTATAATCTTGTAGAAATTAAACATATCTCACGTTATCAAAAGTATGACCCTTTTGTACTAGCCAAACAAGCCCTACAAGCTTATTATGCCCCTTATCCATCTCTAAAAAGGGATAAAACAGATTGGTCTGCGGTTTTTAAAACCAAGGCAAGATTTACGTTCGATGGACATAATATTCCTAATGAATAAGCCTATCAAACAAATCTAGAGGAAAATGTTGAAATAACAATTGCAGACGATCAAACTGATTTTGGACCTTTAAATGATGAGGCAAATGCATTAGTTGATGCATTTGAGAGTGTAGAGGAAAACAACATAGAACACAAAACCGAGTCTGAATCAGAAAACGACGAAGAAATTGACGAAGACTGAGTAAAATGTGGTAATTTTCACAACTATTCACATTACATTTACATATGTTTAATATTGCATTTTCACAACTATTCACATTACATTTACCTATGATTTGTATATGTATCAATGTGGCAGGTATATTATGTCTGACTCTCAACAGCGTAGTGGTGAGAATAGTGGCTTTGGGAATCTGATGGTAGTGAATCCTTTTGTATACATACAATAAATTAACATTTAAATATACAGTGTTATAATACTTTATATGCTGAAATAACATTTTTATTATTCATTCTATTTGCAGACTAGACAACTTAAGAGTGCCCAATACAAAGAAGAAATTTAAGAGCTTAGAATCATGATTGAGAAGTTAAGTGTCCATAGTCGTCTTCAGACTATGCAGTTGGAACAGTTAAATCATAAGTTTACGAAGTATGTGCACATTCATGATAGTCGTCCTTCGTCATCTGCTGACTCTGGAAGCGATGCTTGAGGTATGTTGTATATTTTGGCATGGAGTGGGTGAGAATGATACTTTTATATGTTTATATGGTTTTTGGACATGTAACTTTGATGTATTTGGTTTATGAACATGTGTGTGTTAGTTTGCGGAAGTTTTGTTTTGTTTATATTGATGTTTCTTTGATATATTTTGGTTGTTTATATTGTTATTGGTATATATGTGAAATTGATTGGAATTGGATTGGAAATGGATTGGAATTGGATTGGATTGAAAATGTGGTGGCTAGAAGGTTATATATGCTTGCTGGTATAAAAAAAATAACCCAGTTTTTCCAACGGTTTCCAATGGCTATCTGGTCATTGTTTTGTAATGGTTACCAATCGACTAAGCCGTTTGAAGCCGTTGGTATAGCCGTTGGAAATATTCCGTTGGATCCATTGTAAGTCGTTGGAAGTCGTGAACGCTATTCTAACGGTTGTTCCAACGACCCCAACGGCTAGGAGCCATTCGAATATCCCTGTATTCTAGTGGTGATTCCACATGAACACCAGCTTTAGATGAAACATCTCCAAAATATACCCCTACTTAACTGCATCATCAGATAGAGTAGAGGAAACTATGATCGGATTAGAAAGCATCACCAGCAACATTCACACGCTCCACTGAAGAAGCACCACCAACAACATTCAGATTTCTTGTAAACTTCCAATTCTTAAGCTTACCATCTATCCCCTTCAAAGACAATTTTCTTGAAATCAATCGAATTAAATATGGTATTTGGATCACTATAGTACCTACCAATAAGAACTTCATGATAAAAATCTTTCATGTACAATTTTAGCATAGACGGTAAAAATACCCGTGAGGAAACTTCAACCTCGACAAGTAAAGAGGTTAAATCAACAGTCTCCCAAAGGTCATATTGCACTCTCTTGGTTGTCCCCACCTTTTTCAAAATCATCTTGATCATACTAATACTTCTGAAAATGATAGGCAGATTCTTCATCGGAATCCAAATGGTTTCCCAGTTCTTAGGCCAAGAAGAACCAAACTGCAAATCCCACCTGCGCAGACTCAAAATTCCCCTATCCAAAATGCTCAAGCTGATTAAGTCTCTTGAGAAAGAATCCACCAAAAACTTCACCAGAAGATTGAGACACATTATGCTTTTCAACTTTTTTAGATTTTTTAATTTTCTGTTTGGAAAAAATATATAATAGTAAAATAGAAAATAATTGTTTCTCGCGTTGTTTTAAAGATCATACCCATCATGGTTTGACCACGATTAACTTTCAACCTTAAAATATTATATTTTTGAAAATAAATAACCTTAAAATTCTAAGCAACCCTTTTTGAATCACATGGTTATTATGTAACGACGGTCGATCGGAACACATTAAGTCCCCTTCCTTCCACATAGGGCGCACGCATATGAGTTGACACACATATCCTTGTACCAAAAGGAATTTCTGATGTTATGTGCATACCAACTCATATTTTACTCCACTTCTTTAATTTATTTTGTGATGTGAGGCTATTTATTCAAATTGTCATTCCTACCTTAACAACATGTGAAACAATTCTAGCAATGGTTTGTCAAAATTTTAAAGGATCTGTCAGTTCTATTCGTATTTTTTCACATAACAAATTTTATATTAATTTTCGCTTAACCACCAAATTACTGGATTGTCTTAATGGTACGATATTGTGTGAGTGTACAATTTATGAATTAATTATTAAATTCAATAATAATTTTCTATGTACATTAATTATAATTTATTAAGTTTTCACATTAAATGAAATGTCCATGGATACAAATAAAAGTATAAAAGTAACGATCAATGCGATTCTCATGGTCTGGGCAATTGAACTATTAAAGCGTTTGATGTTGCATTAATACAAAATGATTTATCGTTGATTCTCAGAGTTATGGTCTATCATGTTCCTTTAATGCTATATTATGTTTATACTTATGTTCACAATCCATTTTCTATATTTAGCTCACTAAGCAATGATCGTGAACTCAAAACATAACCATACCTTACGAAACAAATTTAGACTCTCAAATTCATATTAAACTTCATTCAAATTGATGACATGATCTTTAATTTATTACACATACGTTGATCTGGATTTAATGATTTAATATTTTAGTGTTACGTACAATCATATTTAAAATGTTTTATGGAAGTTAAAATAAATAAAATAATTTGACCAATTAGGAAATGTCATTCACCTCTTTGTTAATGGCGGCCTCTCAGGCAAATCCCTCTTCTTCTTCCACCTCCCTCGCCTTTGACTCTTCCTTCCCACCTCTTCCCTCACGTCCTTCTCCACTGATTCCCCCTCTCCCTGACCTACCCCTTGCTGACGTGAATCCATCCTCTGCCAACTCCTCCAACGCAAATCAGGGATCTATTTTATCAGATCCACGAAATTTCTCTTCTAGATCTACATCAACCTATGTTCCTCCTCCTTAGGCTACTTGTTCTAATATTAATTTGATGATACCCACACTCACTGCTAATCAGTCATCATCTTCTGCCTCATCTTGATCTTTTACAAAATTGGACTACGCCTCTCTTTTTAATTCGCTCTCTCGAAACGCTGGCAAATTCCAACCTCATTATTTTGACATTCTGAGGGATGGTAAAATGTAGAAAATTCCTGAGGAAGTTCGATTATAAGGCATGAAATATTGGAGCGATTTCCTAGTTGGCTTTTTCCTCGACGACACTTCTTTCTATCATACAGTGGTAAACTTCTTAAATCATTTCTAGAAATTAAATGGAAAAGTCAGTATTAAAATAGATGGAATTCAATTTTATTTCAAATTTTCAAATGAATCGGACAGAGAAAGAATTTTAAAATCTGATCCCATTTTTATTAGTGGGCGTATGTTTATTATAACTGATGGGACCATCTATTGGAAATTCACAAGCACAGATTAGAAAAGTTCCTATTTGGGTTCATTTTGTTCAAATTCCCACAATTCTTTGGACATTGTTGGGTATAAACTGGCTTGCTTGTCATGTGGGTCGATTAATTTGCTTCGATAGTAGTACAGAAAAGTTACAGAGATTTAGATACGCTAAGGCGCTAATTGAGATTTCTTCTGAGTTTGAACTACCAGACAAAATAGTTTTAGATGAGTTAGGTAAAGATTGTCCTTCAGTCAAGCTATCCTATGATTGGAGACCCAATATCTGTACCACTTGTAAGGTATTTGACCATACCACTAAAAAAATGCGAGTTTAATATGAAGGCAGATGAAGATGATGACCATATAGACGTTTTTGAGAATAATCTTCATGACAAACCACATGCTCATAATGCTCAACATAATAGAAAGAACAATGCTACTGCTAATATCAATAACTGGACATCAGTTAACTATAAAGCTAAAAAGTATTGGAGGAAGAAAGATGCTTCTAATGATAAAGCTAATGCTAATGTTATCGAAGAAGTGTCAAATGTTAGTACAAATCCTTTTGAAGCTTTAGCAAGTGAGCAAGTTGAAAATGGTAATACTGAGGCAGTTATTCACGATGTAAACACTAACACTAATGGGCATGTTCATAATCAAGAGGGTGAACAAAACACTGAAGGTATTAATCAAGGGGTTGGATTGAACTCTGATAATGCTGATGCAGCGCTTGTTAGCACAGATCATGTGGCAGATGCTAATACTGGACCTGAAGTACAAGTCCACAATTCTCAAGAAAACACAGATCCCAATTCTGAGAATCCAGATGTTGAAATGGTGAACCTGGTAGGCAACATCTCTGATGATAATACTGTCATTAGTGACAACTTTGTTCAACGTGAATCAGGTAAGTCCTTTTCTGTTGCATCGTGTGGTTCGTTGAGTATCTCATCTGTTAATCTGGTATCTCCTAGACCCTCTCTTGTTGCCGCAAAGTCAAGCACTCCAGCATCCTTATCGTCTCCACCATCAAAAGCATCCCCTTATGGTAATCTTAAACGTCCCTCAAACTTTCAACTTCCACCTCCTAATGTGACAGGATCAGGTTTGACCTTCCCTATTGTTAATCCTTCTCTGCTTTCTACTGCGGTGCCTATAAACTCCCTTCCATCTTTTCAAGCTAAGAATAATAAACTGAAAGAAATTTTTTGAGCTGATGACGATCTTGATGAGGGACATGATTATGGTCCAGATGATGTTATGCCTCTCACTAGTAAACTGAAAACTTCTTGAAGGCACACGAGGAAGAACCCAACGTATGACCCTTCCCTTACATGATTTGCTTTTGCGGATCATTTCAGGATTGGCTCCAGTTTCTATTTTAAGATCTCTTATGATTGTCTGATCCTATCAGGGAACATACTGGGTCTGCAATAAGAGTTGTAGGGTTCTCTGTTTGGTAGTGCAAGGCGTGTAATTTAGTTAATTATATCTTGTTTTAGTATATATGCAAAAGGCTTGGGAGTCATTAATGTATGGTGAGAGTTTATTAGGGGATATGTTAAGGTGTGTGGTCAATGAGATGTTATTGCGAGAGTTGTTTAGTTTGTTATAGCATTACTATATGCTTGAGTGATTTTATATTGTAAATATCAAGTTGATGAATAAAATTTTACGCTTAACTTTAAAAAAAATTAAAAAATATATATTTAAAATGTTTAATTTATTTCTATATTTAATTTTATTCGAGAATGCAGTGAACAAAACTGAAGAGTAAGGGCTAAAAAAGGAGAACTATAAATTTTTATTCCATACACTTAAACTCGCATTAACAAACATATGCTTCATTTTTGCTTTCACTACTTTTGAATAAAATACTTATGACATAAATGTAACAAATCAATTATACAATAATTTGCAGAATCAGATAAAATTTCATCAATGGACGATGAAAATTTAAGAGCAACCATTTTAGGCTAGGCGTAGCTGCACATCCCGTACTTGCAAAAGCTTCCCTTGTTGCAACCTCCACAGTTCTTGGGATCGTACATAATATTTAAGCATTCACCTCCACAACAGGCCTGACCATACCTGCACCGTCTTCCGCATTCCCCGCAATTGAGATTATCGTTCATCACATCCACGCATTTCTTCCTGCAGCAGTCGGGTCCTGGGCTTCCCTTAGCATGACAAATCTTTGGAAACTTATTGCATGTCATTGCTGCAGACCTTGGGTTGTACTGATCAAGAGCACTGTTCATGTCTTTACGTGATGGATACAGTTCGTGATGATCTGCGTATTCAGAAGTGGTCGAGCTTGTGAAGGTTAGAAGCTAGCATGCATAATGAAGCTATGATGAAGATCTCCCTGTTTGACATCATTTTTACTTGTATATATATAACTATCTGTATTATAGATGGAGGAAGACTGTGTATGTATGGTGCAATATTAGAAACGCTTAAGATATATTTGCTGGATATAGAGCTTGAGTAATGTAGGATGATAAAGAACAGATATAGACGTGCAAGTATATATAGAGGTGAAATAGTGGAATTACACCTACAATCGGCGAGTATTTAGTCAGTACAAGGAAATGCGTAGAAGTTAGGCTTCTGACAAGTATTAGAGCACAACCAACAATGGCTTGTTCAGTTACTAAACAAGCCACGGAGCAACCAGGTGTGGCTTGTTCACTCACCCGTGGCTGGTCTGTGGCTAGTTTTGAGCTCCTCCGTGGCTGGTTCACCCAACAGAGACTGGTTCTTATAACGGAAAACCGTTTGCCGTTATAAGATTATAACGGCAAACACTTTGCCGTTATAAGATTATAACGGCAAAGTGTTTGCCGTTATAATCTTATAACGGCAAACAGTTTGCCGTTGTAATCACTAGCCGTTGCAACACCAACGGCTAGTTCACTTCCTCCCTATAAACCACCATACCTCCTTCTTCTTCCTCCTCCACACAACCACTCCACCTTCCCAACTTCTTATCAACAAAATGTCTTCGTCTGCACCCAAGCGAAGCGGGAAAAAAACCATAAACAAGAAACTCATGTCCCAACCGCACTCGTCATCGTATGCCATGCAACGGTCAATCCAACAATAGCAACCGTTGCAGCCATCTCACGAATATGGCTACTCGCCGTATTCAAATTATCCATACCGTCCACCGTACCAACCGCTCGGTCCTCCTAATTTTCCTCCCATCCAATCGTCCGTCCCGCCACAGTTTTACCAACGACCGCCCGGGGTAGGCGTGTACGACGATCATTCGTCGTATATGTCAATGATGATGCAGACCAAGCAAAGTCAACAACCTCACCTAACTCCGCAACAGACCGAGGTTCGTGACCGCGAAGCGATGCAAAATCTGAAAAGACAGTTTTCGTATGGGTATGTCTCTCCTACTACCGAAGAAAATGTTGGGACTTCTACGGAGGAGGAGGAGGAAGATGCAAATGATGAAGTAAATGTTACAAATTCTGAAGAATTGAATGAAGAATACGTTGCACCTATCAGTCCCGAATATAACCAAAAGAAGAAGAAGAAGAAGAAGGTGAAGTCTTTAAGGAGCATTTTCAGTAAACGACACCAAACCGAAGTTGAATCGGAGCCGAATCACAGAATAGAAGATATTGAGGATGATAATGCTGAAGGGGAAGATATACCAGCAGATGGTGGAAGAAAACAATGTAAGTTTACTTCCGAGCAGTACGTTTCACTTGCTAAATCGTGGATACGCATTTCACAAGACAACATTGTTGGAAATAATATGAAAGGTGAGAAATTTTGGGAAAGAGTAGCAGAGTTCTACAATTCGTTGGAAGCGAGGAATAGAACATGGGCATCACTTAGAGGCGGTTATAGAGTTATGAATGCCGCATGTCAGAACTATCTTGCAATACTGACAGCCTTGGAGAACAGACACCAAAGCGGTGCTGCACCTTATGACGTTGTAAGTACCGTAGATTACTTTGAAAAATAACTTACTATACTATGATCGATTAGTTAGAAATGACATACGCTCATACAATATTCACTTTGTGTTACAGATTGAAGAGTCACGAAAGGCCTACCAGCAAACGTATGGTCATCCATTTAAATTTCAAGACTGTTATGAGCTTCTATCTAGGTTGCCGAAGTGGAAGAACCCCAGCAACTTCATGTTTGAGCAGCAGAACAAAGTTAGAAGGATGAACTACTCTGATTCTAGTCCAGGAAGTGGCCCGAGTTCGCAAGAAAGAAACTCTTTATTTGGAAGTAGTGATGGACGACCTGTCGGCAGATCCAAGGCAATTCAGCTGGAGCAACGAGGTGCAGAGTTTGCTAGATTTATGGAAACAATGGAGAGTTCATCTAAGGCAACAAAAGAGCATAGAGCTCGATTTTCGGTGGAAAGAAACCGTAGCGACAAAGAGTTCCAAAAGGCAGTTAGGGATGATCGAGAGCTCCGCAGACAAGAACATGCGGAGAAACAAGCCATGGAAGAAAAGAAGCTGGAGGAGCAGAAAGCTTTGGCGCGAGAGAATAATTATGTTAAAATGATTACATGTGATTTTAGTAAGCTTACCCCTCTACAGCAAGAACTAGTAGCCGAGCAGATTGGAGAGTACAGAAAAAACAAAGGAAGCAGAAGCGGAAGCGTTAGTGGCTCGTATATGGACTAGCTATGTATGTTGGGTTAAGTTGTAATATGATTGTGAACTGTTTGTAGTATTTATGTACTGGTGGGTGTTTATGTACTAGCTATATATGTTGGGGTGAGTTGTAATATGATTGTGACCTGTTTCTAGTATTAATGTAGTAGTTGTTGTTTATGTACGAGCTGTATATGTTGGGTTGAGTTGAAATAATGATACAATCTACAATATGATTGGAAACCAGATTTATTGACTCAAGTACGCACTGATAGATAGTTCAAATGATACATAGTACACGACTACACACTGATACATAGTTCTAGTACCAACTACTAATTCCGACTATTCCTTCCTTTATGCGCCCACAAATGTTCCACCAACTGGTCACGCAATTGGAAGTGTGCAGCTTGATCTTCAATGTGTTGAACCATATCAACATATTCTTCCATTGAGTTTACATCTTTATGGGGTTTTGCATTTGAGCCCGTAAACATGTCAGGATAATTAGACTTTTGATTCTTATATCCGCCTCTTTCAGACTCCACAATCATGTTATGTATTATTATACAAGCATACATGATTTCTGAAAGCACTCTTGCATCATGAAAACGAGCAGGATTTCATAAAATATGAAATCGGGCTTGTAAAACACCAAACGTACGTTCGATGTCCTTTCTGTAGCCAGCTACTTTTTCAGTGAAATACCTTTCTTTATCATTTGATGGAACTCTGTACCCTTGCATCAAAGTTCTCCACTTTGGGTATATTCCATCGACAAGGTAGTACCCAGTTTTGTGTTCGATATTACCAAGTTTATATGAAACATCTGTTGACAGTCCGTTAGCAAGTTCTGTGAAAAGATATGATTGTTTTAAAACATTTATATCATTCAATGAACCTGGGACTCCAAAAAAAGCATGCCAAACCCATAAATCGTCTGTTGCTACTGCTTCAAGGATCATTGATGGCACTTTCTTATGTCCGGTGAACATTCCTTTCCATCCCGTTGGGCAGTTTTTCCAAGCCCAATGCATGCAATCTAAACTTCCAATCATACCTAGAAATCCTCTGGCTTCTGCCCTGCGTAGTATCCTGATTATATCGTTAGGTCCAGGCGTCCGTAGATACTCCTTCCCGAACTCTGCAACAACTGTTTTACAGAATTCTTTCAGACACTGTATTGCTGTTGATGCTGCGATTCTGAAATATTCATCCATTTGATCGCCAGATGTTCCATAGCTTAACATCCTCAACGCCGAGGTGATTTTGATGTGTGGTGAATGGCCGATTTCTTGTGCTCCGTTCAGTCTATAAGTGAAATATGGATTTGACTGGTGAAGTTTAAGATATATTTTTGAGAAAATAGCCGGACTCATACGGTGACGACGGTGGAACAAAGTTATATCAAAGGTTGGATTGTCGATGAATTAATCCCTCATTAGTCTTTCATGTCCATCCTTGTAGTCTCTCTTATACCGTCGGTCAATCCGGCCATGCATGCTACCCCGATGGTTGCTAGTTGAGCCTTCAGCGAAATAATTGGAATACGCAACCATTGCGTGTTGTTCCAGCTCCTCCTCCGTCTCTTGCTCCACTTCTAGTTCGGAATTATCAGTTTGATTCTTCTTGTTTTTGTAGTAATTGTTTGCCGTTATAAAAATATAACGGCAAACTGTTTGTCGTTTTATTCTATAGCCCTTGCGCCCCAACGGCTACTTAAACGGTCGCAATCCCTCCCATTATATATCAACCTACCTCCTCCTTCTTCCACACTAACACGCTACCTTTTCAACTTCAAGTTGTACAACCCAAAAAATGTCTTCTTCTGCACCCAAGCGAAACGGAAAAAAAGGTGTAAGCAAGAAACCCCTATCCCAACAGCACTCGTCGTCATATCCCTTGCAACGTCCAGTCCAACCCCAACAGTATTCAAATGACGATGCTCATTCCGTTTATCAAAGAGCTGGAAAAGAAATTGTACTCGAAGGGAAGGTTTCCGAGCCACTAGGGACTATTGGATCCAACCCTGTTTGCTATTGTGGACAAGTGTCGGTCGTTGTTGTTGACGAGACCGAAACAAATGCCGGTCGTCGATTTTTCGGTTGTGAAGCCTTCAACGACCACATGAATTATCCTGATGCCATTGATTGTTGTTGCTTTAAGGAGTGGATTGACCCTCCCATTTGCGAACGTGGACGTCAGTATGCACTCGAAGCACAAGCAGAAATAAGACGCTTGAGCAAGATTAATGCCGGTAAGACAAGAGATGGTCCTTTCCCTAAACCATGGTAGGTGTACGTGTTTGAATTTGATGCTGGTGTGCTCAGTTGTTGTAGTTTGTATGATTATGGTTTGGCATTTCCTTCTGTTCTACTAGTTGTCGTTGTTCCAGTTGTTTTAATTGCTCAATAGTTGTACTAGTTGTTGAAGTTTGTATGATTATGGTTTGTCAATAGTTCTACTAGTTGTCGTGATATTATAGTTGTTTTCATTCTGTCGCAAGCAGAAATAAGGCACCTGGGAACGGCCCATTTTTCGTAACCATTTCGTGAATTGAAATGGTTAAAGCACTGGTGGACGACCCTTTTTTTCGTGCTGGTAGTCTCTTCCGAATTAAATGACAACAATATACGAAATTAATAGTAATTGCCCACATTTGTTGTGATGTGACCGGACACTGTTGGGAATCTAACGTAATATCACGAGATTAATATTACATGCCAACATTTCATGTGATGGCACCATTTTTCGTTCTGCAATGATGTGACTGGACAATGTAGAGAATCTAACATAATATCACGAGGTTAATAGTACATGCCAACATTTCATGTGATGGCACCATTTTTCGTGCTGCAATGATGTGACCGGACACTGTAGGGAATCTAACGTAATATCATGAGATTAATAGTAAATGCCAACATTTCATGTGATGGCACCATTTTTCGTGCTGCAATGATGTGACCGGACATTGTACAGAATCAACCATAATAACACGAGAACCCTGTAAACCGTATTCAAGTATGTTGAATTGTAACTGTTATTCGTACATTGCCCTTATAAGTACTCCATATCTGATAATCCATCTCATACCTTCTACAGCTTCAAGCAGCACCGTTGTAGAGTAAAGGGAGAAAATTTATTTTCTTGTTTTCTTAAAGGTAACGTTTATTATCAACAAAATTCGTACTTCTAGTTACTCTACTAATTCTACTGATGCACAGGTTGCATGGACAATTCAAAAATAAGTGATGAAGAAATGGGAAGGATTTTTGATGAGTACGAACGAAACTTAGTGAACGATAACGAAAAGGGTTTAGTTCATGATACACAAGTTGAAGAGGTGCCCGTCGCGATTCAGCATCGAGCGGTTACAGCTCCGCGTCCTTCTCCAGTAAATCAACGACCTAGTAATAGTGATTGTAATAATTCTCCTACTCCAGATTTTTCGTCTAAGGATTTGCTGGCCCTCGTAAAATCCTATATTAAGGTTGAAAAGAGAGATAAGTTGCTAATGCAAAGTGGAGGGGGTTTAACATATGAAGAAAGATGGGCAATGATCACGAGGCTATACAACAACCATCGTTCCCGACCCACTACACGAACATCGGTTGAAATCCAAATGGCTAATCGTCATTTTGCTGACGCTTGTGATCGGTACACAAAGATTATCGAAACTGTTGAAGACAAGAACATATTTAAAACAAATCAAGCAACATATGATTCTCGTTACCTTTTCGAGTATGGTGAGGAGTTCGTTGGTTACGAAGCATATAAACTACGCTACAGTTGGTTGACCCGCTATGGAACTGAGTAGGCTTATGGTATTGTGATTTTATTGTTGTTTTACTGTCTATTTACTTTGCTGTTTGTGCGTAGAATATGGAGTTATCTGTAAACCTTGTTATGTTGGCGTGCTGTTTAAGAATTTTGCATTTCTACACGAGAAGAGGGAAACCTTGTTCAACATCAAATTCAAACGTTATTACATTCCAAACAACACTTACAGGAACTAGAACAACAGAAGATACCGGCTCTACACAAAAACATTCTCTACACATAAATACAGTCTCTACACATAACCAAATGCGGTCTTTACACAGAAACATAATCAAATCGTACACAAAATACATCGAAAGTACATAATAGTGGTAGTCAACAAATACAGAATGCATACTCAAACAACAGGAACATACAACTATCAACAAGGAAAACATAATACAACAAAAGTACATAACAGTGGTAATACAACCAAAATACATAACAGTGGTAGTCAACAAATGTAGAACGTCTACTCCAACAGTAGGACCATACAACTGACAACTGCGAAAGTACATAAAAGTGGTAGTAACTCAGTCGTCCGAGTCATCTGAATGTGTACGTGGACGTGTGCGGCGCCGATGACGTCTCTCATCATCACCAACATCTGGAGGCTGAATGGACCCAGCACTAGACCTATGGTGGTAATACATCTGCAAGTCCTGAAGTCTCTTGCGCTCTGCCTCAAGCTGGGCCTCTAAATGCGCCTGCTGCTGTCGTGCCTCCTCTGCAACACGACGTAGCTCACCATCATTGTAATCTAGGCTACGCCTATGCTCTATATAGCCTGTATGCCTAATCCCCATCTGCATATCATACAGATCATGATATGATATCTGTGTAGGATCCGGGTAATCGTGATGGGCCGGAGGATGAAACACGTCAACGTAACGATCCGGTCCAATGGTGGGCACTGCCATGGTCCATCCAAAATGACTGGCGGCCGCCACATGATCAGCTGCACGAAAACTCTGACTGGGCTGGGTAACATCCTCGACAACAGGTGGACGTATGTCGTGTCGTATAGCAGATGGCCCTACTAAATCAATCGATGCTACATGCGTAATCGTATCTGAGGACCCGGTGAAAAATCTACGCCAGAAGGTAAGGTAACACTCCCCGATAATAACAAAGCTCTCAGCCGTCCACCAGCCTGCTGTCCTGGCTATATCTAGCTGCTCCGTCGGGTAAATCATACACCGATAAGTATGTGGGTATGGATCATCCGGAATAGCATCGAAGTCATACAACTGTCTCCAGCCCCTCTCACCAAGATACCAATAAGCACCTAGCGCCACGGGAGAAGATATAAGTGGAAATCTCCGTCCGGCAAGCATCCTAGCAATCTGTATGATCTCAAGATCGATGGATGTACTCTGCTCAAATGGATGGCATAGAATCTGATCCCTATACATCCTCAGCTCGATCTGGTTATGGGCAACGGGAAACACATGGCGTGACTCATTATCTCTGGGCCCCCCGGTTGTCCGCAGTCCAAAAGCATATACGGGGGAAAAAGGTCGATGGGTCTGCAATACGGGTGATAAAATGAAAGTTCCTAGAGTACTCAAAGTACCAATACTGTAACAACTCCCAGAATCCAAATAAAGAAACCTGAGAATCAGTGATGGTGCACTGCATGTCGAGACATCTGTATAGGTATGCAAGGATAGGCGTGCCCCAACCATATAAAATCGCCCCATCGGCATTTATCTCAGCCGCGACCGCAAAAAACCCCACAGGAACGCTACTGCTCGAAGAACTAAAGAAAAGGTTACCCATAAGGTATAACACAAATAATTGAGCAAGCTCCAAGTCGTCATCAACAGAGTAGTGCTCGAGTATCCTGTCCATAGCCGCACGGATCGCGCTCACTCTAATAGCGCCTTCTGCCTGATACGACGTAGCAGAAACATCCAAATGAGGCAGTAGATCATGAACAAGTGCACGATCACGCCATCGACCATCGTCATAAGGCAGTTGGGGATAAGCACTTACTCCAATGCTAATACCAGTAAGCATGGAGAAATCAAGCGGTGTAAGTCCTAACTCACCACAAGGAAAGTGAAATGTGTGGGTGGTTTTGTACCACCGTAGAGAAATGGCCGCACATAATTGGACATCGGCATTTATAACATGGTTTATTCCTAAAATAGCAAATCGCACAATAAGATAAAATATGACTACTAAATTATCCACTTATTTCATTAAAAGGTCTATAATATTACCTAGAAAAAATTGAAATCCAAGAGCATGTAACAGTCCTGCGACCCCCTCCTTACCCGCCAAGTGTGCATGATAATATCTAAGTGTGGTCGCTAACGAACCAAGTGGACGTATATTCCGCGACTGTTAACGGTTCAACAAAATGTTATACCATCTACCCAATATCTAACACTCAAAGAATACTATGTAAATAATACTAAAAATACTTACAGCCAAACTCGACTGCGTGCTAACGTGTACTTCGTCATCAGGAAGAATGCGAAAGTTGGATAGCGCAGGAAGCTTCGCGGCGCTGAGGTTCATATCCACATAGCCATCATGTTGGCCCTCTCTAGCGGCAACTGATCCAACACCCCTACGTGCCCTGCCTGCTCGTCCGCCTCTACGCCCGCCACGTCCCCGATGGCCGCCTCCCTGTTGCACCTCTGCTTCTTCGTTCTCCATGTTTTCGGCGGCTACAAGTAAGTCTTCTATTCCGAGCACTGGCTGTTGGCCACTACCACCTTCACCACTCCCGCCGGCGCCACGATCGTCGCCGTGCATGAATTTTTTGGCGAAATTTTTTAGTAATCTAGCCATATTTTCGAACTAATATCTCACACAAGCTAGTTAATTTGGTTAAAAACTGACGGATTAGTAAATTGGTGGAGAAAATTGGGTGAAAAATGGGGGAGGAATATGGGTTTTCGGGTTTGAACAAGGAGGAAAGGGAAATGGAGCAGAGGAGGGGAGGCGGCGAGGGTTTTGTGGGGGTAACATTATAACGGCAAACACTTTGCCGTTATAATGTTATAACGGCAAAGTGTTTGCCGTTATAATATTACAACGGCAAAGACTTTGCCGTTGTAATATTATAACGGCAATATCTTTGCCGTTGTATCCCCACTCCTCAACCAGTCTGTGGCTAGTTCTCCCCTTCTGGGTGCTCGGCTCGTTGGATCAGTTTCAGAACATGAGAGAGAATAACTGAACAGAACGGATGGTTAGTTATGGTCTTAGTAGGGTTTAACTAGTTCTTATATACATACATTTCGTGTGTAATAAGTTCTTTTTTTCCACGTGTGTATATATATATATATATAATCTGACGACAAACATTGTTCAAAGTTGCAAAGTCTTAGATTTGGCATAATTAGTGCAGGTAAGTTGACGATAGGCGAAAATTCAACTTTGTTATAAATGCATTGCTTGTGCAATTGTATTTAGGCTATTAGCGTACTAACAGTAGAAGTTAGGTAAAATACATGCAAGTTGGCCAATGTATGGATATGACTAATATGAGTTAATATCTTTCTGAAACAACTCTTAATTTTAGTCAAACATATACGATATTATACAATTACTGTTGTTCATACTTTAATTAAAGAGCTAAGCAAAATGTTATTACTATAGCCAGCAAAAAAAATTATTCATTTTCGTGAACTTTCTGAATTCTTTGGTTTGCATGTATGATGTATCATGACTACTTACCTTGAACCACTTGAACTAGTTAACTAACTATTTACCACAGGGTAGAAGCATTATTAGTCCACAGCAAAGTTAGAACCAAATATTGTATACTATTCAATTATGTTAAGAAGATGCCTGTATGTTTCTGAAGCAAATAAAACAAGGCAACAGCAGTGGATACCAGTGCTAATTGTATACTATAGTTAATAACGCTCGCATTGAATTCATTATTTCTTATGATTCCCTTCGTGTGCTCCTTTTCAATGCTAAATATATGTTCTGTTGAATCATAGCAAGGCACAAGCCATTATAATTTTAGGGACAATTCAGCCAATGTTATTCGGGGTTTGCCTTTCTTTATGTTGATCGTTAGATTCACTTACAATAAAAGAGAACTAAACTACCAATCATATGACGTTATGTGTTCTTATGTAAGAAATAAAGTTACACTGATACACCTTGATTGCTTGAATCAAAAAATGCAAAATGTTTGACGCACACCCACTTCAAAAGTGTAAGTTTTCTGTATTTGTAATATACTGAAACAATAAACTTTGTATTGAATGATAGAATGTAATAATAATACATTAGTCACGCTACTCATATATATATATATATATATATATATATATATATATATATATATATATAGCGGAAACAGATAAAAGGGCTGAACATAAAGCCCAGAGAAAAAATACAAAAGAGCCCATGATGCTATATGACTAAGTTTGTATCATATGTGTCCATATGTTTTAACACCTTGCCTCAAACCGATCTAGGGTTTCTATGTCTTCAGCTCTACGCCGCCACCAAGTACCTTCAACTCATATCTCAATCTCTCAAAATTGTTCTTCGATAATGCTTTCGTCAGGATGTCTGCTATCTGATAGAAGGCCGGCACATGATTGATTGCAAGTTTTCCAGCTTTCGTTCGCTCTCTGATGAAGTGAAGGTCGATTTCTACATGTTTCATCCTTGAGTGTTGGACAGGGTTATTGGATAAGGCGATGGTGCTTTTGTTGTCACACCAGAGTACTAGCTTCCTCGCAAATGAAAGCCCTAATTCCTTGATTAGGGTTTCAACCCAAATGATTTCAGCTGTGGCCGACGCAATCGCTCTGTATTCTGCTTCGGTGCTTGATCTGAAAACCGTTGACTGCTTCTTTGTACACCACGACACTGGATTCGATCCCATGAACAAACAGTAGCCAGAAGTGGATCTCCGGTCATCTGGGTCGTTGGCCCAGTCTGCATCGCTGTAAGAGTTTAGATTCATGTCTTTTCCTGCTTTGATTGTTATTCCATAGTCCATAGTTCCTCGTAAAAAGCGTAGAATTCTCTTGGCCGCTTTCCAATGTTCACTTAGAGGATTAGCCATAAATTGACAAACTTTATTCACGTTGAAACAAATTTCAGGTCTCGTGATAGTTAGATACTGTAATGCTCCAACTACACTTCGATATTGTTTGCTATTGTCTATAGCATCTCCACTGTATTTAGATAATCTTAAATTACTTGTCATGGGAGTAGAAATGGGTTTGGCTTTGTCCATGTTAGCTCTTCTGAGTATTTCACATATGTATTTTCTTTGTGATAAGAAAATTTCTGACTTTGACCTTCTTTGAACTTGAATACCTAGGAAGTAGTCCACCTCTCCCATGTCCTTAATAGCAAAGATTTTGTTCAAGTGTGATATGATTCTGTTGATTTCTATATTGTCACTTCCTGTTATGAGGATGTCATCAACATAGACAAATATGTACACATATCCTTGATTGTGAATTCTGACATATAGGGAATTGTCTGATTTTGTGGCTGTGTAACCCATGTCTGCCAATGTATTTTTTAGCTTGACATACCAAGCTCTTGAAGCTTGCTCCAGACCATAAATGGCCTTGTTTAGTTGACAGACATGATTCTCCTTGCCTTTGCACACAAAACCCTTAGGCTGTTGCAAGTAGACCCTTTCATGTAGGTCCCCATTCAGAAATGCGTTGCACACATCTAACTGTTTTATATTCCATCCATTCTGAATGGCTATGGTTAGAACTATCCTGATGGTTATGGGTTTAACCACAGGGGAGAAAGTCTCATTGAAATCAAACCCATATTGTTGGAAAAACTTTGTATTGAATGATAGAATGTAATAATAATACATTAGTCACGCTACACTACACCAAAACAGTGGATTCCCAACAAGTATAGGTGTTACAAATAATTTTCGTAACACTTTTATGTGTCACTAACAGCCTGTGAGGAATTTCCTGTAACACTTATAAGTGTTACAAGCAGAGTAACTGCTAACACTTATAAGTGTTACAAGCAGATTAACTTCTAACACTTATAAGTGTTACAAGAAGACCAACTGCTAACACTTATAAGTGTTACAAACAGAGTAACTGCTAACACTTACCAGTGTTACAAACATATTTATTGCTAACACTTATAAATGTTGGAACTATAATATATGGTAACACTTATAAGAGTTACAGACATATTCATTGCTAAAACTTATAAATGTTAGAACTATAAGATATGGTAACACTTATAAATGTCAGTATCATAATCCTACTAACTCTTATAAATGTTGGCATACATAAATTGCTAACACTTATATAACATGTTTTTATGATTTTCAATCACATATACATTTCAACATATCAATTCAAATAATAGTATTTGGTACACTTCCATATTTCAAATTCAACAATATCACTTTTGTATAATGCTTCCAATTTCAAAATACCATAATATCAAGTTCAAATTACACCACCATTAACGTATTTGGTACACTTCCATATTTCAAATTCAACAATGTCATAGGCGTCACAACACCGCCATTAACGTAATGTCGCAATCCCGGTACCATAGTAAGAAAGGATGAAGCAAATGATTTAAGAGCATCGTTGATTTGGATTGACACTTGACTTGCAACTTGATTTTGTAATTCCATAGACCATTGACGAAAATCGTCCTTTTTATTCTTGTTGGCAATTGCTTTTGGTGCTTGCATCATCTTTACGTGCTTTACGAAAGAAGAGGAGCTAATTGCACGACAATAATTTTTCCTTTTATCAGAACCAAAAACTTTGGAGATAGGATCATTGTCAAGATCAAACATATTTTCTTTCTCGTTGCTATTACATTACAAATTCTGTTTTTTCCCTCCTCCTCCACAAGTGCCTACAAAATATAAACGCACTCATGTCAGGCTATTAACAGTATAATATGTCAGGAAGTCGATGTAGTTTGCAGTTAAATATATTAACAGTATGAGATGAATTATGTCAGGCAGTCGATGTTGAACTGTAATAACCTTGTCGGGCTATTAAGTGCACAGTTGAAATTTAGAATATGTTGCTTTATGGAGATTAAAAAAAGATGATAAACTAATTATACACTAAAAGCTGAATAAAAATATACATAAGGGCAAAGAAATAGGGTAAAAGTTTTAATAACTGAATAAAACCCATTCTATGAAATTCGCGTAAACAACCATGTTTACAATTAAATACAATAGGATAGAACTCAGTACAAATATATTTGTAAGAAATGTCACGATGAATAAATACCTTGTTAGGAGATAGAGCTCTCCGATGTTCAGCATTTAATATCATCACGATTGATTTTCTGAAAAATATAGCACAAAGCATATTACATGTATGCCAAAAAGGTAGCACAGAAAACATAAAATTTCATTTAAATCAACAGAAGGCTAACGCACTTGCTAATTTATTGAAGGGCGAGAATCTAACGTTACACCATCTCAAAATTTTATAGAGACTGACCTAATACTTGCATTTAATAAAAGTTAACTCATGAACTTGGACAAAAGTTAGAATATTGAGCAACAAAATAATGAAACCGGCCTATGATGTTCTAAATAGTTATTTTTAAGTTTCGACAAACTAAGCATTGCTCCGTTTTGTTTGAAACTGACCGCTGCTCAGTTTCGATAAACTGAGCGCTGCTCAATTTCGACAAACTGAGCGAGCAATGCTCAGTTTTGTTTGAAACTGAGCGCTGCTCAGTTTTGTTTGAAACTGAGCGCTGGTCAGTTTTGTTTGAAACTGAGCGCTTTATTTTCATCAACAGGGCAATTAGAACTTGACTGTCAAACAGGGCAATTTATTTTCATTTTCTTTTTGTTGATGTGTTTAGTTGGTGTATGTACGTTTTGCATTGTATAATCACTAGCAATTAGAGCAATTAGAACTTGACTATCAAACATGGTCTCTACTGCAGTGTTACACTTGTATTATGTTGGTAAATACATTTTATAGCACAGGCTATTTAAACAAGAAGAAATTTCAAACCAATAAACTTCAAAAAACCCATGTACTACTGTTTAATGATCGTGCATTAAATAGGCAAACATACAATTGAAATAAATAAACCATAAATAAAAGGAGACACTAAGATAATAAAGAATAACAGACCATGTATAATGCAGCCAAATTTAAATCAGTAATACTAATTTATGTCCACGCACCTTGGATGATAGTAGACCGTAAAAGGTGTTCCAGTGGTATAAGCATGCCATGCGGTCGCAAGGACACCAAGATGCATGTTGTGGCAAGAAATAACAGAAGATGGCACACTTGAATGTTGTCTAATTGCTCTTCTCACTCCAACATGAAGTTCCCCGTTATCCCCTCTGTTCATAGTAACAGTAACCTGATTCCAAATAAGAATACTTGGAGAATTCGATAAGTGTAAGACAATGATAAACTTACCTAAGGAAAATAAAAGCGTCTCCAGCTACAAGCCTCTTGGAACTGACAAATACACTCCAACCAAGTTCCTGAGTTGGAGGGTTATTGCTCACGTCTTGATCAAAATATGAATTAACAATGGAATCATCAATATATTCTGGCCTGAAGTAAAATATTCTGCAAATGTAAACCACGACATAGCATAATAGATCTAACCAAAGGTGGAAGACACTCGTCGGCATGACGTCTCAATACTGAAAATCCACCATGGGTGCTTGTATCCGAAGCTGTCAGTGTTTTGCAAAATGAGTGAACATGTGATCTTGGTGGAGCTGGAGGCAGAGGTTCTTTCTCGACAGTATTCTCATCTTGCTACATTTTAAATATAACAGGGAAATTAGTATGATCACTTCCTGCTTGTAAAACCAAACTAGAAAAAAAACTTACATTTGACTCTGGAAGCAAAGTCACTTGCGCAAATACTTCATCAGTATCTGGTTCAGTCTATCCATTTGCAAATGTTAAGACGGTTCTTGATCATAATGTTTATGCTCCTAATGTTTAACTGAGTGAATATATTATAGCTACCTTCAAATGAACATTCATTACAGGGCAGAGTATTTTTGATGGCAGGTCATATACAGGCATCTGTTGGTCTGCGATCTGACTTGTTGAAGCTTCCACCTGAATCATTTCACATGGAACTGTAATAAATACTACTTGAAAGTAAGAAATCGAAAGTAACTAAGAAATTCAGAACAAAACAATATAAAATATGTTGACACTATGACAATGAGCTGTGAACCAGGGCATTGAAACTTCGGCTATGAAACAGGCTTTGCAGACAGGAACATATAATATATGAATGGCATCAAACTAACATCATTTCTACCAAAATAATGGAAAATACTTTGAAACTCATGTAAATATGTAATGCAACTGAAATACTTTTGGGGTTATAAACTACCTCATCACAATAGGATAAAACTGATAATGCCAAAAAATATATCCTCATCAAGTCTAGTAAACATGCCAAAAAATACTTTTGGGGTCATAAACTACCTCATCACAATAGGATAAAACTGAAATGACTTTTAATATAATTGTAAGCAAACTAAATATATATCCTCATCAAGTCCAGTAAACATGCCAAAAAATTAACAATTACAGTTCGTAGTTCTTACTACTGATAAGAACACGGGTTCATTTAGATAAGTGACTGAAGTGGCAATGCGAAATGTTCTGTTTAACCTCGTGATTAACTTTTTAAAACCGGGGAGAACTGCAATAAAGAGGGACATGATCAAACTTCTTGTTAATTCTATCGGGTCAGGACATAAGACAGTATTACGGTTATCAATTTTACTTATGTTGAAATTGTGCTTATTTTCTCAATTTTACTTTCGGGTCAGGACTATTATGTGTACGGCTAATAATCTATTGCCTTTGGCAACTATATGGTGTTTTGAGATATGTTATGGTAATGGCATGGTGTTACTTCATAAATCAGCCCATTAATAAATAAGCTGAACAAAAAATCAGATGACAAAGAACTCATATTATTGTTGATCTCTAACACACGCCTATAATCTATTATGAAGATAAATATAGATTACCGATTAAGAAAGTAGCAATGTTTCAACACTAAAATCATTAACATGATATTAAGGAAAACATGCCCTCTATGGCTCTTGATTATAATTACAGTTGGGGGAAAAGTAGAGTTTATACCTTTAGCTAATTGGGATCGTGGTTCCAACTTGCAATTTTACGAAATGTACCACAGGCAGTAAGTGTCCACTATAACCGCAGCAGATCCAAAAAAGTTTCCAACCTATTTCTCAATCAATGCCTGTAGAGAAACAATTAATTCATACCAGTAGTCTGTAGATATAATTATTTCATTAAAGAATATAAATTACGAAGAGTAGGACGACAACAAATCAACTAAAGGAGCAAAATTATTGTTCTCCGAAATGTTTAGGTGACAAAAAAAGAAAAATCGATATAAATCCATTAATCATTGGCATTTAATCCATCAAGTCGAGCAAACTAAAAATCAGAAAGGAGCCGAACACCATACCAATTTTCTAGAAGCCCCAATTCCTAAAGCCCTAATTCGAAGTCATGGAGAGAGGATTTGAGAGGCTAACACCGATTTGAGAAATCCAAAATCCTTAGCATCTGATATTGATATCGATTAGGTAATCGGCGGTATCAATTCATCGAAGTCTTTTTTTTAATTTGATTATGTCACGGCCTTCGTAGGAATAAGCGTTGGGTAGAAAGGACTGAGGCACCGATTAGGTTATGGGTGAGAGAGCTTACCATTTTGCCCTCAGAATATAAGGGTTGACTAGGCATACCAACACAAATAAGTGTTGGCACATTTTTTGGTGACACGTTTTTACTACCGCAACACATATTAGTGTCACTAGTCTACAACACATATAAGTGTTGGCAGTTGAAAAAAATAAGAGTTGCCAAATGGCCATTATGGTGTAGTGCTATTCATATATATATAGAGAGGAAACAGATAAATGGGCTGAACATAAAGCCCAGAGAGAAAATACAAAAGAGCCCAAGATGCTATATGACTAACTGATCGGTTTGTATCATATGTGTCCATATGTTTTAACAAAAAGCCATGGTAGCCATGTCTATAACCATACTGATACCGAGGCAAGAACGTTGTGTTCTATATGTAATGTCGATGGATTAACCTTTCATGTAAGTTGGTACTTCTACTACACCAACGTTTGGAATAAACAGAACTAAGCCTAAGGGCATCTCCAGTCGTTAGAATTAAGGGTCCATATTTCAGACTTTTCTCTTCAGTGGAAGGGTTAAGGCTGAATATTCAGCCTAATCTTCAGGATCCTGAAGGCCATCCTGGTGCCTAGTTTTCAGGCGCCAGGTTCGGGCGCCTAAAAACTAGGTGCCAGGTTTTGGCGCCTAATAAGTAGCCGCCAGGATGGATCCCCCTCCTCCCCTTACGTTCTCTCCCTTTAACCCCTCCTCTACCTTTTTCTCTCTTCAAACGGCTATAAACAGTCAAATATTTGAACTAACAACGGCTATAAACGGTCGTATAGAAGTTTCAACGGCCGTAAACAGTCATATTTTTGATTTTTCTATATATATTTGTATGAGTGGCTCATTGTAAAATACAAAAACTTCTTCATTCAAATCCATTGGACTCCTTATCTACCAGTAAACAATGTCATATCCGTTCCAATTCAATAACGAAGCGATGAATACGAATAGTTGGGATTTCGATTCTTAACCAACCGAAGATCTTAGCCCTCCTTCAGCTCAAACACTCTCATTTCATTCTTCTGCGCCGTGGACCAACAACGAAGATAAAGATCTTTGTTTAATGTACTGCAACTTTTCAAATGATTCGGTCAAGGGAAATGATCAAAGTGGGGAAGCGTTCGGGTCAAAAGTTATGTCTGCTTACAACAAAAAGCACGTAGAAAGGGCAAGATCAGTGTCTGCACTTTCCGGTCGATTTGGGAAGATTAATCGACAAACCCAATTCTTTGAGTCTCAAGTTCACAAAATTAGAACCGCAAACCCTAGCGGAATGGGTGGAGAAGCTGAATTGGTAATAATGTATAACTCTCTAATTCGCTTGTCGATAATTTATTTTACCTACCACGAAATAATACCAATATTCATTATTTTATTGTTTGTAGAAGCGGATGGCGAATGACCAATTCTTGAAATTATTTCCTAGAGAAAATGGTGCGAAAAAACCGCATTACTACCAGTTCGGTAATTGCTATGAATTGCTCGTTAGTCATCCGAAATGGAGTTCTAGCAACGCGAAGAGCTTAAGAGATGTTCAGACGAAGGCAAAAGCAAAGAAAAAAGCATGCACTGTAGCCATGTTAGGTCAATTGAAGCAGTCACTGTAGCCATGTTTGATAAAGCAGACACTATAGCCATGTTGGCTAAAGCAGGCACTGTAGCCATGTTTGATAAAGCAGACACTGTAGCCATGTTGGCTAAAGCAGGGCCTGTAGCCATGTTTCATAAATCGTGCACGGTATCCTCACTTTTGATCTCCTCAGTGATGGGTCAATTCACGCACAGTAACGTTCCTGTTTTGTATTCAGTGACCGGTCTAATCACTGGCCCGACCTATGTTAATGGTACGTTATGAGAGCATGTGTCTCGTACCAAAAGGCACCAAACTTTTGCCAAATCTTTGGGCTACAAATAAAGGGTGCTTTGGTTACTTACTTTCACACAGTGAGCATTTTCTATTTCCCCGTTACTCTCCTTTTATTCATGTCCACTGATAGTTGGTCTCCCTCTGAGTTACTACTACTCGTCGAAGCGTATATTGAGTTTCAAGGAATGCATGACAAAATCCTGCAAGGAGGTGGCGGAGTGACCCATGTAATGTACTGGCAATTGGTCCAAAAAACTACAATGACAACCCAAAGTGTCCGTCGTGGAGGTCTAAAGAAGAGATACACAGTAAACATAGGACGTTCTGGGATGATTGTGCCCGATACCGCCAGGTAATTAATCGAGGTGGTAGAAGAGGAAGATATTTTCAAAGCTAATCGTGCCACATTTGATTCACGTTATCTTTTTGAACATGAAACAGAATTCGTAGGCCATGAAGCGTATGAACTTCATTACAGCTGGCTAACACGCTTCGGTTTTGATTGGTAGATGTGGTCATGCTACTATTCATGGTAGTCTGTGTAACAACAGTAGTTGTATCGTACTATCTCTCAACAGTGTTCGTGTACTATGTACCAGTGTGTAGTCAGTGTCTCAGTGTGTATTTAGTGTCTCAGTGTGTAATCAGTGTCTCAGTGTGTAGCCAGTGTCTCAGTTGTGGTTAAGACTTTAAGTTACATGTGAGCTCTTCTGTTTTCTTTCTACATTTATTACGAAATATGTCTCTGTATCGAGTTATTTCAATGACTATACCAGGATTTGGAAACAATATTTTACATGTATGAGTTAAAAAATGTGGGTAGTCCACGTATGCATTAAACATTATTTCATGACAGACAGCTATAAACTCTACCAAAACACTCATAACTTAAGACACACAAAAAAGGAAGCTTTCCTACTGCTCTTACCATTGTCACAACAATGCCTTCGTGGCCTTCAGCTACAGACTCTGAGGAAGAGGCATACGAAGCGATCAAACTTCAAGAGATGGAAGACGAATTAGAGTTTCTGAACGACCCACACTTTCAAATATCACCACCAGAAGCTCAAGTGCCCCATGTTTAACCTTCACACGAACAGTCGGTACCTCAACCACCCCAAGAAGTAGAGGTGTATCGAGTACCACCTTCTCAACAGGGAGTTTACTCGTATCCAGTATTTTGCTATTGCGGTCATGCTGTTGAAGTCGTTGTTCGAGCCGAGGGAAACAATATAGGCCGCCGCATACAGAAATGTCCATTGTATCCTAATGGATGCGATTTCATGGAATGGATAGACGAGCCTCTTTGCCCAAGGAGAACAACCTATGCAAATGAACTTGAACAAGAGATAAGACGTCTCGAAAATCAAATTGAGCAGTTGCGATTTAACATAATGAGACTGCCTTGAGTTTCAACGTAATGAGACCTCATCATCAATCAAAATATTTCCAACGTTTCCTTATTTGATGTTTTAGTTGGCATCTTGTATCTGTAAGGCATGTATCTTTATGATCTGTTGTGGCTGTATGTTTAATGTTAATTGTATCTTTAATGTTTAGTGTTAATTGTATCTTTGTTGTATATCAAGCAACATGGTCAGGTCACCATCCACAGTAGAAACGAGACAACGAATTATTTCTAGGTCTAGCTTCGTAATAAAGTCGACATCATAGTACAAATGGGACAGGGAATCTCTGCTACCTGTCCATCAATCTTACAAACTGCGCCACAGAGAAATACAAGTGATTTGACTAGTCGTCCCCAATTAATGCTTTAATATATTGGGAAGTGGACTTGCGTTATTAAATAGGACCCTACATCTTCTTCTTGTCTTCAATATTTGCTCCAATAATTTTTTGCTTTCCACATTTGCTCTAAATACAATGTCCAGTTGGGAATACGATGATGAAACGATGGTACAACTGTACGATGCGTATGAAAGAAATAAGCAACAAATCGAAGATGTAGAGATTGTGCCAGAAACACAAGCGGAAGTCCGAGTCGAGCCTGGAGAAGTGGAGTCTGGACTTTTTAGTGCCACGCAACCAAACGTTGCTATCCCAAGAATTGGACCAATGCAGAAAACCCATCATGCTCGGTTGATGGAAGTAATTGCTCGCTAGAACCCCGATAGGTCGAGCTCTAGCATTACGGGTCGGACTGTTCTTTGCTATTGTGGAGTGGAATGCAACGTGGTTGTTTCTAAGAGTCAAACCAATGTTGGTCGACGATTTTATAGGTGCAATGCGTACATTGCTGCACAGAACCGACAAGGGTTTCAACATTGTAACTTTTTCTCGTGGTACGATCCACCTTTGACTGCGAGGGGTGTCCAGTATGCACTGGAGATGCAAGCAGAGGTCGGTCGGTTGGAAAGATTGAACGTTGCAACAAAAGCAGAAATGTTGTATGGGTGGGGCAGTTCTTCGCGAAACTAAGACTACTAGTACGCTGGATTGTATGTTGGGTCGAATGCAGAATTTATCTTGAATCTTATATTTGGCTGTAATGATGTACTATGCTGTACGTTGTATGTTTCTGGTATCTTGTACCCTGTATCTTGTATTCTTTATCATAGTTGTATGTTGTACGTTGGGTTGAATGCACCTACGTGTATCCTGTATCTTGTACTACACTCTGCAACACTAGGGTAATGTGTTATAGGTTGTCCAATTAATAGAAACAACATGACTTGCAACTCATACTGATTAAAGATGACTTGACCACTGCTTTAATAAAGCAAAGCCAGAAACTAGGGGACTTGTCGACCTTTAATGAAGCAAAGCCAGAGAATAAAAATCATATGAACTACAATTAAACAAACTACAAGGACAAGCACAAGAACAATAACCATATGCACAACAACAATAATTATACAAACCACAACAGCAATCGTACTGAACTACAACAACAACTTAGAAGCTCACGAACAAACTACAAGCATACAAACTACGACAACCAACATCAAATTCAAAGAAAATTAAAAATAAACATCTACTAAACAAATACATCTACCACGGCCTTGTGAATGGTCCAGTTCTAGGTTTATCTACAACAATCTTCTTCAAGCGTCTTATTTTGGCTTGCGCTTCCAGTGCATACTGACGGCCACGTTCGCACATGGGAGGGTCAATCCACTTCTTAAAGTTACAACAATCAATTTCAGCAAGAAAAACCTTGTGGTCCTTGTATGCTTCACAAGCGAAAAATCGACGACCGGCATTTGTCTCAGTATTGGCAACAACCACGACCGATTCTTGTCCACAACGGCAAAGAGGGTTAGATCCAATCGTACGTAGCGGCACGGATACCATCCCTTCAAGTACAATTTCTTTTCCAGGGCGTTGATTAATGGAATCCTCATCGTCATTTTCCCAGTTGTTCATAGCTCAAAATTTGAATGCGTGGTAATTTAATTTTGAGTGTACAGAGCATAAAACTAGGCCATATAAATACATCATCGAAGCCAATTATATATTGGTGCTATAGTGTTCGAAAGGGGACTGGTCAAGTCTTGCACATTTCACGTTATACGGCAGAGAAAGCCATATAAACTGGGCCATATACATGCATTCATGTTTTATGGCAGAGTGGAGTCATGTCACTCTTTTTCATGAGTTTTCGGATTAAAGTGCAGTCCTTGTGAATTTGTACTGTTGGGGTCATCCTCGATATACGTTATCAATCAAAAGCAGATTCCCTACAGTAATTCCTACAGTGGTATCAGTGTTTAGTTTAAAGAATCACTATATGAGACATTTTCTGAACTGAGGCCACTGACTGGTCATATCACCTTAGTTGAAATGGTCATTAATAATACATCAGTACGTTAATATTACATCAGTACCACTACGTAGGAATACAACAGTACGTTAATATTACATTTTCTGAACTGGGGTTGGATTTCACAAATTTGGATACTCAAGCTTTTGTTGGAGTTTCCCTAATACATATAAACCACAAATGGAATACCATAGTGCAAAGAAGAAAAATTACAACAGAACGTTAATAATACATCAGTACCACTACATAGGAATACAACAGTACGCTAGTATGAAGTCATAATACAACAGTCCCCTTAATAATACAAATAAACCACAAAAGTGCAGAAAAGACAAATACAACAGTCCACTAATAATACATCAATAACACTACACATGAATGCCTCCATCGTCATCGCTCCCATCATCGTCGCTCCCATCATTATCTCCGTCATGATCGTCAACATCCTCAGCCACGTCGTCATCGTCATCAGACTCATCAACATCATCGTCATCAACATCATCAACATCGTGGTCCTGAGCAGCAGCGTCATACTCATCGGCAACATGGCTGGTGAAGTCATCGAGACCAATGACATCACCGATGTCTCTAGTCCTAGATCGACTAGTCCCAACATCTGAAAATGGCTCACACACGGCAAGTTTGGCTGATAACTGATCAATCTGAGACTCCAACATCTGTGTATGACTAAGGTACATATCATGCATGGTGTGCGTGTGTGCAAGAGTCATATCACGATAACCGACAAGGGTGGATCTTGACTGGTCCAATCAATGTGCGTACTACAAAGACATGTGATGTGCGTTACATAAAGTACCATAAATAAGAACTGTACATAAATAGACAAATGTATTAAAGAAACTTGAAATGGAGGGTACAAGCCGGCTGAGGGTACTCCAGGAAGGTTGTCTGGAAACACTACGGGCTGCTCAATAATGGTACCCGTAATATCGTATGCTCTGAAACTACAATCCGACTCTATCTGCATGGGAGGCTATGAAAACTGGGACGGAATAGGTTCAAATGAAACCTGAGGTACCTGAACTCTACCGGATACCAAATGAGGTCCCAAATGATCGGAGTTAACGCCCCAGGCATAATCAGGACATCTAAGTCTACGTGGAGCGACTCTAGCCCAATAAGAATCGTAATGTCCAGCAATGAAGAATGGGCCAATGTCAACCCAACCAGCCTCCCGTAGGGACCATATGTACTGCACCCCAATCAACCTACTTCTACCAAACATGTCCTCGCAAGATAGTGGATCACCCGGTATACGTGAATCGTGGCTGATCTGATATGCACACCTCTCACCCAAATACCAAATAGGGATATA
Source organism: Allium sativum (assembly GCA_030737875.1). NCBI lineage: Eukaryota > Viridiplantae > Streptophyta > Magnoliopsida > Asparagales > Amaryllidaceae > Allium > Allium sativum. The sequence continues at coordinate 813,525,844 of CM060919.1, read as the reverse complement.
TGTCGATGTGTGTAAAGCCACCCTACGAGTAGAGAGTGTATACGCAGTCCCCATCGGCTAGCCGTCGACCATAACACCAGCCTCTGTCAAATGATCAAATGTGAAGACCAAGGAGTGTGAATGAGATTGCACCAACTCCGCATTTCAAGCTGTGCTCTAGACTCCATCAAATCGTGACGTGCACCCGGTGGAGCATGAGGTACGTAATGAATGCGCTCCCACCGTCTCATCTGCAGAAAGAACTGCTCACCTACCTGAGCAGCCATCTCTACCATGCGTGGATGCATGTTAGCCGTGAACTCGTAATACCAAATGGGCAAGATGTACCAAAAGGCCTGCATCTCTCTGACGTCACCCAACACAAATAAATCTAAAGCGGTGTACAGTGCACCTAGTATAGTTGTGCCCCAATCTATCGTATCATGCCGATCCAACATAGTAATCCCAGCTAGATAACCCAAGCGAACGGTACTTTTATGGTTCGAAAAAAATGTCGAACCAAACAAGTACAGTAAAAATGCCATAGTCACCCCATCTATAATCCCTGGTCGCTTCGAATAACAAGTGATGTACTGCTGCAGGTAAGTCAACGAAACTGCACCACTACTAACTCTAGCAGCATCAAAATGAGGTAAGAACACGGAAAACACGTTGGATGACTCATATAACTCATCAAAGGGAACCAGTCTACGATCAAGATGACCAATCTCTATACCAGTCAGCATATACAAATCGACAGGAGTGACACCAAGCTCAAAGTCAGAAAAATGGAAAGTATGTGTGGTCGGCCACCATCGCTCACACAGTGCATGTACCAAGGGTCTGTCGAATGACTTAATAGGTCCAATAGATAAAAACTGACCAAATGGATTAAGTTGCAGCCTATCCATAATAGGAGTGGGAAGGTCGTCATAAAATGTGATGCATTTCGGCCAACTTCCTCTACAATGAACGTACTTGTCCTATATATATAAGAATAAGCAATGTTTTTCAATTCAATAACACCTATTGAACTCATTCGAAGATATAGCTCGCGTAATAGTAGAAATCATAAACGTTTAAATTATACATGTATCGTGGACAAATTAGTACCAGCTCTGTTCTCGTAGCCCTCTGGAAGATCATGAAGGACACGAAGCTCATCAGCTGTTACACCAGGGGCCGGAGGTGTGTGCACTGGACCCATTTGCTCGTCTGATAGCCTCGGAGCAACTCTCCTTCCAAATTTAATGCTTCGCGGCGGCATTTCGACTCAATTTTCTATTAAAATCAAATTAAAAATGAAGCTTGAAGAAGAATGAAATAAACAAAAATGGCGGAAATGGGGTTTTATAGACGCCAGTGGTTCTAGCGCCTACTTTTTAGGCGTCAGAACCTGGCGCCTACAGCCCGATTAAGGGCTGAATATTCAGCCCTTAATCCACTGGAGATGCCCTAACAGAACAGTGTATAATACCAAAATATAGTAGCTCTTAAGTGCTTTTAGTATCTTATTTTGATTTTAAATAGCTTAGAAGGCTATGAATAGCACAGAAGTTGTACTAAAAAAAGGACATTTTTCCAATTCAGAATTCCCTACGTCATCCCTACGCGGCATAGGAAAAACGTAAAAGTAGGTTGAAAGCGTAGGGACAACCATGAATGTTTTAAACAGGTTGTAGTTAACGCTGAATGTTTCAAACCCGTTCCATCGCTACATCCTAACCGCTTTCTCTTTTATTTCATTATTATACTGTTCCCATCGTTTCACAAAAAATAACCCTAAATTCCTCTTTGCAGCCGCCGCCCTTGCCATCAACCGCGTCGCCGTGCCCCTCTTGCCACCAACCGCGTCGCCACGCTGCTGCGCCTTCCCTGCCTCCTGTACTCGTGTGGAATCAGGTTGTTTACTTTATTGAAAATGAATAACAAAATTTCAACGCCCTTCCACAACTAGATCTGCTATTCATCTTTCATTGTCATGTGATTTGTGTTTAATTTGGGAATCTGATTCTTCCTGTCAACTTCTGTGGCTTTTAAAAGTGAATTCATATAGAGAAGTCCGATTGAACAGGGTTCTATTTGCGTAACCTTAAAATACTTGAATTCTCACAACTGCTGTTTGTGAACGAGGGATGCGTTGTTCTCCATATTTCATAATGGAATTGTTTTCAAACAAATGGAAACTGATGTCTTTACAGCATGAGGATTCACAGTTCACGCCCATAACTTCTAGATTACTACTGGTCACAAACATGAATATATATAGAGGAAACCACAAACATGAATATATATAGAGGAAGAGACACAATAACATGAAGACCAAACAATTCTGAAACTGTAGCACCTTCCACTTCTATTCATGAAGTGCTTTCTTAACCACAACGTAAGGTGAAATATCTCCAACAAAATATTTCATCATTAATGGAACTATAGCACCTTCCACTTCTTTTCATGCAAGCCAATCAAAACGCCTGTTGAAGCAAAGCTATGCGCTGCATAATTACAACAATGGTGAATTATGCAATGTCATTTAGTTTTGCAGGCTGGTTTGTAGCTTACGTTATTTAACAAACACTAGACCTGATATTGTATATGGCTATACGGGTTGGAATTATTAGTAGATTTATGGAAAGGCCGAGTCAAGTACATCTTCAAGCTGCAAAGAGAATATTAACATACATCAAGATACCCAAACTCAGGGTATTTTCTGTTCATCTGCTGATAATTGTGATCGTGTGGGTTTCTATATAGTTATAGGTCAAAAGTATAAAATTAGTATTGGTCCTTGACATAATGGAAATTTTTTTCCATTCACAGTTCAGGTGGAAACTGATGCCTTCCTATTTTACTAATTACTACTGGTCCTTGACATAATGGAATATTTTTTTCCATTCGTAGAAAGAGACCGATTTGCAATCCATACTAGTCACATATATTGCCCAAGTTTCTCAAAAATTTGTGCCCAACACAACCCACGCGGTTTGAGATAATGATATATGGTTCCCAGACATATGTTGTGTAAAAGTTTGCACGATGTTAACAAATAACATTACATATGTTGTATCTGTTATGCATTGTAGCTTTATTGATTAAATTATTGTTCACTTTTATTATATAATTCTAGCTTCGTTGGCCCTCTTCTTGGAATATCCAGTTATCAATAAAATTTATACTTGTGCAGGCTCTGCGAATTGGATACGAATTGGATATAACAAAGAATTTGGTGTTAATGGAAAGACTGTGAATTCTCGTATCAGACCACCTCCTTTTGCATATTACAAGGCTACAACTGTTTTATGTGGTATCATGTTGGACTGAGGTAAACGATATACCCTCGTTTTTTTAGAAATTCTCTGTTGTACGTTTACTAATTTTATATTAAAATGACTAGGCCATGAAATATTAATAGTGAGCATAAAAGCTGTAATATTAGTTGGCATAGAAATGTAGAGAAGTATTGGTTATATGTCAGTTTTGCTGAGTCAATTGGCTCACTCACTTTTGCGGAGCCTTTGGGCAAGTCATGTTCTTATATGTCGACTTTTCTTAATCCGTGTCCAAGGATGTATAACTGATCATTTTACTTAATTGCATTACGAAATTTATTCATTGTGGTAATTGGTAGATATAATATACAAGGGGATCTGGGTTCCATGCAGGAACATATGAGTTATGTGTAAGAGTTTATACGAGGGTTGAGGCGGGAGCAAGAATCGCAGATATAACGTATTTTATGAGTTATTTTTATTTTGGTAGTGGATTTGATGTTCTATTTGTGTAAGGTACATTACACGATGTTTGAATTAGATGAGACGACCATGTTTGAGTTATGTAGCATTTTAATTTTATTGTTTGTTGGAAATGTTTTGTTTTAAATACATTTGTAGCAAGTTAATGGTAATTTGACCATGCTATTCATTTTACATCAATGTTTTTATTGATATTTGCATATGTTCAGTTTTATTATGATATGTGGTAGATGAATATAAATATAAAATAACCATATTAAATTTTGGTGTACGGAGGCGTAGGGAATGCGTATGGAATGGGTAAGAATGCGTATGAAGCTTGGCGTAGGGAACACGTAGGAATACGGCGTAGGGATGGAGTAGGGAACTTGGCGTAGGGACGACGTAGGGAACCTGGCGTAGGGAACTTGGCGTGGGGATGACATAGGGAAATATTTGGGACGAGTTGTTTTCCGACTTCCTTTTTGGCGTAGGGATGGCGTAGGGAAATTCGATTCCCTACGCCGTCCCTACGCCAAATTGGCGTAGGAAATTCAGAATTCTTTTGTAGTTAGTAGGCAAACCTTCCTACTACGCCTAGTATGTAATAGTAATAGTAGAAGACAACATAAATTACAACGGATGATACAACCAAAGAAGCGACATCAAATATAATCCAAAGATAATGCAGCAAAATCTCGTTCACAAGGATTATCGTCACCCTAATCTCTTTAACTAGTATTACCTCACAACGATGAGAAAACCTTAAAGTGTTCAGTATAAAAATATAAAATTATCTTGTAGAATTTATTTAAAACAAATTTTAATGAAAAAATTATAGTGTAGTTTAAGAGAAAATGAAAGTAATTGAGAATGTATAAATACAATTATGCTGATTGTTAAATTGTATATTATTGAAAGAAACATATATTTGATAGAAATATTTCTTAAATTGAAATCTTTTGAAAAATCAAATGCACTAATTTGAAAAAAGAGGAGATGACTAGAAACGAGTAAATTTAATTGCTTTAAGATTCCTACACGTAAGCCAATTTGATACTAAAGATCTGATAACTATGTGTTGAAATAAGTTACATACATATGTATTATATCAAGAATGATCAATATACTCAAAATAATGAGCCCCTTTGTAATTTTCATTGATTATTAGATACACAAAGATAAAATATTTAACAAAAAATATCTACATTGAAGAATTGGTAAAACTAGATAATGATCTTAGAATTAAATGTATATTCATGAAAGTCATATATACCGTGGTGAAATGATTGCAACAAGTTTCTTTTAGGTTATCAAAATCATATATATATATATATATATTATATGGGAAAGTCTATAAAGACAAAATTTTGACATAAATGGTGACACAATTGGTTTGCACCGTTGGATCATCCCATGAATTACACATCTCTATATAAAGACAAAAAGATCCAACGGTTGAGGCTTTGTGTCTGATTTTGTGTCCAAATAGTTGTCCCCATATTATATATATATATATATGAATTGCATCAGAAGCACAAACCTTTTGTTGGACCATGAAGTTCTAAATTTACCCTTCATTTACAATTCTTTAAGAAATTGATCGTAAAAGAATAACATGTAAATAAAGTCATGTTATTTTTTTATCAGTGTTAACATCGCTTAAAATTAGGATGTAACATATATTTTCTTTTATAAATTCAAAACCCTCTTTCATACATATTATCAAACTTATTATCACTAAAACATAGGATCTAACAAATAAATTTCACATATATTTTCACAATTTATTAATTAATAACAAAAACTAAATTTCACACTAATTAACAAATAGTTGCAAATTAAAATTTAAACCACATACACTTTATTACGGTGCAAAAACATTGGTAAATATTTATGAAAATCATTTCCTTTAATATGTTGAACACATAATTTTTGAAAAGAAAATCAATTTACGTGTAAAACATATGCCAACATCACACGGAAGCGCATCTATACATATACATATATATATATATATATGTATATGTATACATATATATGTATATATACACATATATACATATATATATATATATATATATATGTGTGTGTGTGTGTGTGTGTGTGGTGGGGGAGTGTTTGTTGAATAAGATGAATCATACAAATGTGAGTCTCAAAATATTACGGTGCAAAAACATTGGTAAATATTTATGAAAATCATTTCCTTTAATATGTTGAACACATAATTTTTGAAAAGAAAATCAATTTACGTGTAAAACATATGCCAACATCACACGGAAGCGCGTCTATACATATACATATATATATATATATATATGTATATGTATACATATATATGTATATATACACACACATATATATATATATATATATGTGTGTGTGTGTGTGTGTGTGTGTGTGGTGGGGGAGTGTTTGTTGAATAAGATGAATCATACAAATGTGAGTCTCAAAAATGTGTAATATATTTAAAGGGAGCGTCTATATGAACACAAATGTTTGACACAAACCAGAAGACACAAAATCTCAGCCACATAATTAATTTATCTTTACGTGAGTGGTGCAAATCATGGAGTAATCTCATGGTTAAGATTTTGTATCACTCAATTTGTGTCTAATCTTTGTGTATAAATAGACTTTCCCATATTTAAAATAGGATTATTTAATGTTATCTATTGAAATCTTTATTATATTTTTTATTGGATTATTAAGTTAACTGCATTGAAAATATGATGATTGCTTTAGGACAAATGAAGTATTCACTGGATAAATTATAATACTAGACTCAGTAGAAAAACTTAATTCAACTCTAAACATCTTATAAACTCATTATTAAAAAAAAATGGCTTTGACCGAGTCGGATTTAGCGTTTGTCCATTTTTAAAGTGATGGTTTTTGTACTTATGAAACATAAGCGAAAACATGCTTGTTTTTTTGTAATAAATTATCTGGATCTATAATTGAAATAAATTTTCTAACGATCAATTAAAATCAATTTTACAAAAGGTAACGGTCCACCTATAAAACTACTTCATCGGCCTTTGCATAAAATAACAGTTAAAAGCGCTATGAGCTGTCAATAGTATGGGTGTATATGGTGCGGCAACAGTTGCTAATAACCCCAACTGCTGCCATACCAATCTTTGACGGTTGGTTCATTTGCCAACCACAACCGTTAACCGTTGGTAACCGTCAACCATTAAATAATACGGTTACCATTTGATTGAATGTGGTATGGTCGAGTTTTAACCACCGTAATGAATGCACACATATATTAACTAAGTATACAACACTGCTTGCACAATCATTAACAGCATGAGCATCAAGAAAAGAGACATTACTCAAACAATGTAACAGCATTCATACAGATACATGATACGAGGCAAGTATCCGATGTAACAGCATTTCATTCCAGCAACAAAACAAATAGTGAAACTGAAACAAGTCATAATCCAACAACAAAATAAATACTGGGCATTCATACATGATATATTCATAATATATTTCATAATACAACAATATTTTTGTAGTTCTTACTTCTTAAAAGAGACAAGTAAGTCCATATTAAATAAAAGACTAGTTTATAAGGGTGTTTATGCTTCAACTTTTACAGCTAATAATCTTACCCACATTTCATTATATATTGCAGTAATTAAGCTTCTTCCTGTGTGGAGTTGTGGTGCAGCGTTCCAGCATCTGTCTTCCCAAACTCAACTGACCAAGACAAGTCCGCACTCTCCACACAGATAGGCAGATTATATTGTAACGGATCCCGACTCCATACGGCGTTGTAGAGCAGCAATATGCAGTTACCATGAGCTGATTTTATAAGTCTAAAATCCATGCTGCGACAAAAGTCTAAAAATATGCTGAAACAAGACATTTAATAGAATGCCAGAAATGAGCTGACTCAAATAAAATGCATGAAAAGTATATGTAATAAAATGCAAATGAGCTAACTATAATAGAACATAACTGGAAGTCTGAAAGGTTTTGAATTGTCGTTTAAATGATTTTTGTAATGCTGATTAAACATCCTTAAGTAGCATAAGGAATGTAGCTGAGCCTTCCCACATATATTTATATACATATTCATATATATTAGCAGTAAAGATCAAGTTTGAATTAGTTTAGCCCAGTCAGCATTCTATGCCTATTTAATAGTTTGAAGTGGCTTAGCTTAGATTTTTGAATTAGTCTTCATTTGTTAATGCCGTGGGGATAATATCTCCATGCATTTGAAAACTGCTGTATATATATACTGTAATGACTGAATAAGAAATATATGACTTTATTCGTCCCTTTCATGGTATCAGAGCCATCAACTATCCTAACATCCAAACAACAGTTCATTTGATTTATGGCTAACGAAACACCAGTAAACCTCTCTAATCCATATGATGCTACAAAACCTTTCCTTGTGGTCACTCTTGCCCACATCATCAAGCCTGAACCCACAAACTACCTGACATGGAAAATTCATATCCAAGCTACACTTGAGGGATACAAATTATTTGGCTAACTCGATGGAACAACTCCAATTCCTGAAGCTACCATTGCCTCTGTAGCAACTCCACCTGTGTCCACTCCAAACCCAGCCTATTATACTTGGCGTCATCAAGACCGTCTCCTCAATGGAGACGTTTTGGGCACACTTACTTCACCTGTGGTGTCTCTTGTCACTCAAACAACAACATCAGTAGAGATCTGGTCGGTGCTGAAAGCAAACCTTCGCAAAAGCATCTCGTAGGCACGTTTAACAATTGAAAGCCCGCCTGCGCTCATCGTAGAAAGGAACTGAGACCATCATGGAGTATATGCAATCTTTGAAGATTACGGCAGATCTCCTTGCTTCAATCGGGAATCCAATCCATGCTGAGGATTTGACCGACCATGTTCTTAATGGTCTCGACGACAACTACCAGCCCGTGGTCGATGGTGTTAATGCAAGAGATACCCCGATCTCGTTCGAGGAGTTGCACGAAAAACTAATCCAACGTGAACTTGTCATTCGAGCTGGTACGAAGTGCAGCCCCGGTCCGGTCACCGCTCTTAATGCCGAGATCCGCCCAAACCGCCCACGCAACCGTAACTCAAATCGTCCCACTTTTGGTGTCTCCACTTCTGGTGCATCCAAGCCCTTTCTTGGGCCACTACAAGAAATTTGACCTTTACCTACCAATATTTTACCCACCAATAAATATGGGTAGGTAAAGAGAACCTTTATCTACCAATATCTAATGGTAAAATTTATTGGTAGGTAAATATTTTCAATATTATAAAATTGTTGAAGGATGATTATCTACCAATAATTATAGGTAGGTAAGATATATTATATACACATACACAAAAGGGGAAGTTTTATAAATAAACGTTGTAATCAATATTTCCAAACGACGTTTTCTAAATAAATTTTGTAATAATACTAAATTCTACAATATTATTTTAAATAGTTGTTAAACAAAATACTTTACATTGGTCTTTTTTGCATTGTATCGTATTTTATTTTTTCATAGTATTTATGGGAAGTCACTAAATTTAACATCTTCCAACCTCTTTGGTGTTGTAAATTTATTTTATTTGGCACTATATTTTTAAGGCATGATAAATATTAGTTCAATAAATATTTATAATTTTTATTGTATATAATATTATTTATTGTCCAAAACTACTTATGTGTAGTGATTTACAAAAAATGTTATTTTGTTTTCAACTAATTATACTTGATTGTTTATTTAATATTTATATGGAGAGGCTAAATACAAAACAACGGCTCTTTGCATCTATTAGCAATCCACGTCTTTGATACCCTTGTTTCTCAGCCGTTAGATAAGTCATTTAACCAATGGTTCAGATTTCAACCCTACTTGCTCACTGCTTCAAAGCTTTCGCCTCTCGTTCTTCTAATGAAATAAGGGTTTGCTTTCATCAATGGGGACTGGTGTTCCATCAGCCGCCTCTTTTGTTTTCTTTTCCCTTCTTTTTCCTTCTTCCGCCTCGTTCGACTTTCTTCATCCCTCCCTCGCTCCTCAACGCCATTTTTCCTCATCTCTATCGGTAGCCCTTTCTCTATCTTCGCTACCTTCATTTTTTTTAACCTTTTCCTCTCGATTTCAATTGTTGCAATCTATCTTTTTTTTGAGATATGCGGTTCCTCCAACAATGCGCTTAACTATATGTTATTTTTTATTGTTAACTGTAACTGTCGGTAATATTCTAATTGGAGAAGAAAATGCTATGCTCTACTACGGAAGAACTCTGTGGGATGATGAATTATATCAGCAGAGGTACATGTTAATTTTTTAATATATTATTAGTTGCTTATCCTTGGTTGAGTACATAGTTAATATTTGCAATACATGAAAACAACTTATAAAAGCCCAATTTTTATGTGCGTCCATTTGATTTTTATTGTTTTTGCTTCTAAAAAGTAAGAAAGCTACTTATATTCAATGATCGAAACGGACCGTTAGGAAATAAGCATGCGCAATCCAATGCACAAGCAATTTTATGGGTCTTTGTACGACAGGAACCAAATTGAAATGGTTGGGATTCCAGCATTCAAATCTTAAACCATGGTCTAATTAATAAATCCATATTTTACAAACATTCAACTTCTTCACTGTCGTAACTTTTTTTTCCAGTAAAAATCAATAAATACTATCAATCATTTCACTTTGCATAACTTTTAAAACAACATTCACAAAGGATTCTTCCATACTTGACATGTAGGCAACACTCATACCATACATACATTACAATGAAAACTAGCCAAGCAAAAAACCCAAGCATCCACTTCCAGGTGTTGAAAAATTTGTAGTGGAGAATCAATCAGAGATGGTTTTGAGGC